>OY294056.1:72149925-73399925 GCA_958510865.1 Myrrha octodecimguttata | reverse complement strand
AAAATTACACGAGCGACAGTTAATTCATAAGAATTTCAATAAAATGACTTTAAAATTACATTTTGAGTTTTATCCAAAAAGAAGAGAAATAACTTCAATTTTTGAATGATTTTCAGGCTATCCGCTTTCGAAGGCCTATTACAACAAGAAAGGCTAATAAAGCATTTTTTTCTTATAATTTTGGTAGTTTTGGACTGTGCAAAGTTTTTAAACTCAGCTAGCAGCTATGAAAGCTCCTTTCTGTATTTTTAAATTGAAGTTGAATGTTTGAGTGAAGCCAACTGAAAACTTGAGATCTAATTCTCAAGCCTTTTTTGAGTACCTTTGAGTAATTTCAGGAAGTTAAGATATTTTTGTCAATGAAGTAACAATCAGGGAGATCATGTCACAAAAAAAAATTTCAAAACACCGACTGAATAAAAAGATATGAATTTTTGAAACCTCGCTGCCATAATGAATTAATACAAATCATAACTCGAAAACTACAGAAACTGCATAACATATATGCGGTATTTTTGGATACTGCAAGGTGTGAGGAAATTAAAAAAATTAATTGACAATTCACTACTTGGACCGCCCTGTACCTCATTCACTTTTATGAAGATAGTAGGTAGGCTATGGAAGTTTGCCGCATGCCACTGTCAGATCGAAAAATGTGAGCTTTTTTCTGTTGAGAAAAGTCCTCATTAAGAGTTTTTGAGGACTAGCAACATCCACCCGAATTATTTCGACCTTGACGCATTACTTTAGTGCCAACCTGACCAATTTCAAGTTACAAAATCTTAATAAAATTTTTCCAAGGCGTCTGATCCCCTTTCAAAAGTGTATAGCGTAGGTACATTGAGAACAGAACAGAAATGGCATAACATATATGCTGTATTTTTGGATACTCCAAAGTGTGAGGAAATTAAAAAAAATCATTGATGTCACTACTTGGACCACCCAGTATAACTATACCTCATTCGCTTTTATGAAGATATTAGGTAGGCTATGGAAGTTTGCCGCATGCCACTGTGTCAGATCGAAAAATGTGAGCTTTTTCCTGTTTATAAAAGTCCTCATTGAGAATTTTTGAGAACTAGCAACATCCACCCGAATTATTTCGACCTTGACGCATTACTTTAGTGCCAACCTGACCAATTTCAAGTAACAAAATCTTAATGAAATTTTTCCAAGGCGTCTGGCCCACTTTTCAAAAGTGTATAGCGTATGTACATCTGAGAGCAAATCCATAGAAGACCGAAACGAGAACGAGAACGAAATCAATATGCACCAAGAATTTCAAACCGTACCGCACTGAACAACTGGAGAAGCCAGAGAAGAAATCTTCTCAAAACAAATAAGTTACATAGCAATCGTCGAAACCAATCGAATTTTTTCCACATCACCGGGCGCTGATCATAAATAGCTCTCCGCCCAACCTTTCGAGAACAGAAAACATTCGTGCGTGCAGTTTAGCGTGTACCAATTCTGCCCGACATCAGAATTTCATTTCATATACTACGATCACCTGCAAGCGCCGGTATATAATATTTCGAGTCGATTGTATACCGCTGGGGAACAGAAAGCCAATTTCGGTAGGCTGACGTAAAGTTTCCAACAGTCGGTCTCGCCGCCAGACGCGTCAGGCCGCTACGCAAATTGCAATAGGTTATGGGCCGGATACAAGGTGTATCCAGTGATTGTTGCTCTGTCTGCACGGGGACGTTCAATATTTCACGGGAGCCTAAAGAACCTTTCAATATGCACGACATAAAAAATGTATGGGGAGAAGCGAAATTGTGTATCTTCCACAGTACGTCGGAGTAATGGAGAATACATAAAACGAGGCTGAACTCAGGTTTGGATTACTAATACATTAGTTTTGGATCCGGGAACTGGGACAATAGGAATATGTAAGAGTGACTTTGAAATAAGAAGTCCGGATATTCACGAATTCTAATTTACGCGATGTCGGTTGATTCTTTATAGAGCTCTATGACTTATACCAGTGTAGATCTTGTAGCACTGATACCATTCGGTGACTTGTTGTAATCTTGCGATCTGTTTGTTGCTGAAATGTTGATGTGATCACAGACGGCTGACCGTAAACACAATAACTTCCGAAAGAAATAACTTAGAAACTCGATATTTGTGGAAAAGGTTAGGACCTTAATAACTAAGGCCGAATTAGTCGATGGGTAAAATCCGCCTAATGATTCCGTAGATATACCCATTCGAAATATTATTTTACTAATATTTCCAGAAATACCGATCGTATCGAATTGAAATACAGCACTTCATCGAAAAATGTCAGTTTGACGGTTCATACAGAATAGACGACTTCGGCCCAAGTTGCCAACCCACAATTTCCTTCACAAACTTACTGACACTGGGGAACGGGAATTTCAGGACAAATTCGACATGATAAGGTTCGCGTTATTTATAAATATCCGTGAAAGATGCCTCGGCTCCTTAAACTAGATAATTCCTTTTAAATATAGGTTTTTGTTAGGCTGAAATTTAAGTTGGGATTCCTGATTTCTTGTTAACAGTGTCAAGTTTATGAATGATTTGTTCCGCAAATCAACTTGGTTATTTCGGTTGCCGGTATTCCGTTCTGTAAATATGAAATATTCGGTTGGTTCCTGAAAAAAAAAGGTTAATTACGGAATTTAATTGACGAATAAGCAATCTTTCTGTCACCAGAACAAAGACATATTAAATCTATGCACCAGAACGACAATCAATGTTTTATGGTAACATATCCATAGCATAGAACAATCTTTATTTACCTTATGATCCATAGACCATACATAGTAATTTTTTCCATTGTTGATGGTTGTCTCTTCTATGTTCTATGGATCATAAAGTAAATACAGATTGTTCTATGCTATGCATATGTTACCATAAAACATTGACTATCGTTCTGGTGACAGAAAGAACGTTTTTTCGCAATCAAATTCCGTAATCAACTTTTTATATCAGGAACCAACCGAATATTTCATATTTACGGAATGGAAAACCGGCAACCGAAATAACCAAGTTGATTTGCGGAACATATCCTATATAAATTTGACACTATTAACATGAAATCAGGAATCTCAACTTAAATTTCAGCCAATCAGAGATGATCTTAACAAAACCGTATATTTGGAAGGAATTATCTTGTTTGAGGAGTCGAGGCATCTTTTACGGATATTTATAAATAACACGAACTTTATCATGTCGAATTTTACCTGAAATTCCGGTTCCCCAGTAAAAGTAAAATTGTGAAGAAAATTGTGGGTTGGCAACTTGGGCCGAAGTCGTCTATTCAATTAGGAAAGTATAATAAGAAGATCACAGAATATTGAAAATTTGAAAAAACATTTGAAAGTTTTCTCTCAAATTTTCTAATGACACGATCATCATGAAATTTTGTACAAAGTTGTCTTTCAGCATCTTCAAACTAGCTGCAAAGTTTTATCATGATTCAATCGTTATTTCTTGAGTCATACCGAAAGAAACAAGGGTATCGAGGAGAAAACCACGAAATTTGACATATTTTTTCTCGATATCTCCAAAAATTATGATCGTTTCGAACTGGAATTTGGTACACTGCTGTGAAATATGACGTTTAAAGTCTTAGAGGAAGTTTTTTTTTTATTATGGTGAATGGTTTCCGAAATAACAAACTTTTCGAAAAAGTTTTTTCTAAATTTACTGACAGTATGATCTTGACAAAATTTCGCTTGAAGTTGCGTGTCATTATACCCCATCTAACTGCCAAGTTTCAATCTAATCGATTCAGTTGTTCCTGAAATAAAAAATAAGTAACTTCAAAATTTCAAATGACTTTAACTCCAAAACTGTTCCACCGATTTGGCCCATTAGCGAACTCAACCACGGCATTCCAATGCGCGTCCTACTCTAGAAGTTTCAAGTCGCTAGCTCAATCTGTTTGACAGTCATCGTGTCCACGGACAGAATCGATTTTGACACTGGATTCATCATCAGGGAGTCCAATCTAGTCGTTTGAGACCAATTTCGGGAAAAAATTCGAGAATTACAGACATTTGGATAAAACGATAGCACTCTGTTCCCCTAGAACATAAGCGCAAAAACTTGATAGACCTAAATCATGGATAGTTTATAAAAGTAAATGGAGTATAGATTCTTTCATCAAAGGTGAATTAAATGCGATATTACCGTTGATAATTTTCAACTCCGATACAGCATTGATTTAATTCACCGAATTTCCTCAGCTTTTACGCCAATAATCCGTTCTCTCCATGCGTAGACTGTATCGAGAAATACTGCAATATCGAGTAGCGCAAACACTAAATCTTTCAACTGAAGTGTGAAATTATAATTCCACCCAGGCACGCTAGCTCCTAAAACGGAATTAACAAGAGTTCATATGACCTATATCTAGATCCCGCCGAAATGACAACGGTTTCCACTTTGAATCGAAGGTCGATACCATTGCGATGGCAATTTAACCGTATTTAAATTATTTTCATGATGAATTGTGATGTGTCGGCACTGAACGTACACATTTCGAAATGGAGTATCGATATTTTCATCCATAAAACAAGTCCTATATTTAACCATCTCCTTTTTGGGCCTATAACTAAAACTGTGGACAGTCCCTGACATCGTTCATCAATTAATTGAATAATATGTTTGATTGGTTATCGATTTGCTAATGGTTTGATGTACAGGTGCATTATCTATTTCCAATATTTGTAATGTGGGATCAGAATTATTGTGACAAGGCAGGCTGCCATTTTGAATAATGAGTTCGGTGTACCCCTTCATCATTTATACATTGTGTTCCTAAATAAGTGTATCAACGATCAACTGTAGATTTTTTCCGCTGGGTCTCCGTCTCAGAGATACAGGGTGTCAAAAATTTATATTTTTTTCAGTTTTTTGCTAATATCTCATAAACCGTTTCAATTACAGGATTTATGGATATGGAGTATTCGTACATATATTGTCACTAAAAATAGTTTCTTTTTGTGCTTATTTGGTTTTATGAGACATGCCAGTGGCGGAGATATTGAATTTGCACAAAGGTTTAACCACTCAACTTTAGCACCACTGGACAAATTTGCATTTGTGCAGCAAATTCTGATTCGCCAATGTGTGTCACATCAAAAAAGTACTCCTAGTTTGTTGCTCTAAAGTGAACCATTTTCAAGAAAACTGGCATTTCATGATCCAAAAATTAAATTGAAGCAGTATGACAATTAACACAGGTACCATTGACTATTTTTGATGGGGTCACATGAAGACCATTGTCTATGAAACTGATGTTAACACAGTAGAAGAGTTGGCCGCTAGAGTTGAAGCTGCAGCAGAGCAGTTTAAAAATACGCTTCAGATTTTGAATTACGTTCATAGGAACATGATCCAGACATTATTGTAATGCGTGCATTTCAGCCAATAGGCCTAATTTCTAGCAATTCTTGTAATCTTCTTAATTATGGTCACTAAAAATAATGAAAAATAACTTTGCAATTCGAACATAAAAACCTAGTAGTCAAATTTTTTTGAAATTAATAAACTTGTTAATTATCACCACTAATTTTTCCAATTACAAGAAATTTGCAATGCGTTAGCATATTATTTTTGAAGATAAAATGCCAGTTTTCTCGAAAACGGTTCATTTTAGAGCAATTCACCAAAAGTACCTTTTTATGTAAAGCACATTGGCGCATCAGAATTTGCTGTGCAAATGCCAATTTGTCCAGTGGTGTGAAAGTTGGGGGGTTTACCCTTCGTGCAAATTAAATATCTCCGTCACTGGCACGTTGAATGAAACCGAGTGAAGTGCAAGAGAAAAGCTATTATTAGGGATAATGTGTGTACAAAATCTCAATTCTGTAGTTCAAACGGCTCCTGAGATATCAGCAAACAACTAAAAAATATAAATTTTTGGCACCCTGTATCTCTGAAACGAAGACCCGAAGGAAAAAATGGAAGAGAAAAAAAATGTTATTTTTTCATGAGAAATCTACAGTTGACCGTTGATACACTTATTCAGGAACACCCAGTATATAGTGTCCTAAAAAGTAGTTTTCGTTTCATTCTAGGTGTAAGTTTATCATTTTACCGAAATATGAGGTTCACGCAGTTATTCCTTAAGGCTGCAACATTTCCAATGTAACTGATTAAACATATCTAATTTTCTTTCAGATGGGATGGATAATATGTCCGCCATTCATAAAATAACATTGGGACGATCTCTTTCCACAAGAACAGGGAGAAATATTTCATTTCAGGCTAGTGAGAGTTAAAATATGAATGTTTCTACTTATGGAGACCGCCAAAATAAAATTTCCCTGAAAATTTTCCCATCACCTAACGTCTGCTTCATAATATTTTTTGGGACACTTTGTCTTCGACCATCTCAATTTTGTGTCAACCACTGGATGTGTCGACACTCTCTGACATCCTTCATCAATTAATTCAATTGAATATTTGATTGTATATCGATCTACTAATGGTTACATGTATACATTAACTACCAATTTACCAATATTTGTAAATGTCGGATCACAACATATCTGACATGTATACAATGCGACCTGCCGTCTTGTTTAATGCGTTTGGTGTATTCTGGTTGTCATGCACTTATAACGATAATTGTTTTATTGTATCAATTAGCTAGCTTCATTTATTTATGGTAGAAAATTTGGATTCAATGATTCGAGTTTCTCTTCAACCTTAATAATTGATGAGGCAGTGGAAACAGCGCTATGACATTTCATAGCTGATCATTTGTGTAAAACAGTAATTGCCATTGAGTTCACAATTGTTGTTGAGCAGTTCTTCATTTATTCATATCGTTTAATAGTTATTTCGTCCAGAAATTTTATGCATTAGTATAGTTTTGAGTGAGGTCATTCGAAAAGACCTGAATCCTTGTGAATTCGCCCAGTTAAATTCCTAGTCGACCACGAAATTCTGATCAGTTTCCTTCGTTTTTTTTGTCCATAGTACAAAATTTTAATTCTATAGAATCGGTACCTATTTTTGTGAATATTTTCAAAATGAAATTGATATGGAATTTTTATGAATCTGCGAAATCATTGGGTGGATTCCTCCAATTTGTGAATTGGACAAATATCGAGTCTATGGATTCACTTCGGAAGTTATTTTGTCAGAATAAACAAATTCCTCCCAAAGGTCAACGCATAATTATCGGAAACAGCTCAGCCCACGGCGCAGGAATTTTATGCTTTCTATATAATTAAATGGGACTGCGCGCACTTGACCGCTACTGACCACTGCAAAACAGAAACTTATTCATTTTTTTGATTAAAAATACTCATTTGTTCACTTTGACCAAATATCGAGAAAACACCCCAACTTTCAATCGCAAAGTCTCACGTGTCAAAATATTCACTTTTTCGAAAGAGTTGGTGGGCTTTTTGTTCATTGAAATCTCTTTCTTCTGATGGTGTAGGAAAAATAACCATAACACTGGTAAATTTCCTCAAAAAATGCTAAAATATAATAATATAATTGGAAACCAAACAAAAATGTTGATATTTCTTATTAACACAATATTCTGAGAAAGATTTGAAATCTTCTTTAAATAATATGCGTAGATATTTTTATATTGCTATTTCGAAATAGTTTATATACTTTAGTGACCTACGGAAAATGTTTGATCCATTATCAGGAATTTCATGAAAAAGTGGGGAAGGGGCTAGGAGGGTCCGAGTTTCTAAGAAAATAACTAAAGTGTATATTTTTTTAACACCGTCAGACGGGAGACTCCAAGGAACAAAATGCTCACCAACTTTTCCGAAGAAGTAGATATTTTGCGTGAGACTTTCCGATTGAAAATTAGGGTGCTTATTCGATACTCAGTCACAAAATAAGTAGAACAAATAAATATTTTGGATTAAAAAATAACAGTATATAAGGTACATGAAAAATTGAGTTTTCACCGAACAAATACATTTTTTTCGTGATAAAATTGTTTTTTGTGAAGGATAAAATGAAAAATCAAAACTTGGTTATTTGAATTTTTCACATTTTCATTACCTACAAATTTGTTTTTTGACATTTTTCCATAGGACCTCAGTTCAGAAGTGTAACAAGTACGAAATTGCAATATTGGCAAAATACAGAAAAAGAAATTTAATAAGTAACAACGATGATGAATTTAGCGTTGTTGCATTTTTGGTCGTGCCATCTATGAACTTAAATATGAAATAGGAATTGTTTCTGTATTGAAATTGATAGAATGTTGCATGAGGAACGTTATGCAAGTAATTGGCGTATGAAGATAAGCACTACTCCCCATGGTGACTATCAGAGTAACCCTAGGTACAGACATTATCAATGACAAGTTAAAATTTTTCTTGGCATTTGTCTGAGTTTCTACTGAGAAAAAGCAAACTCAAATGTACCTTTCCATAGATATGTACAGCCCGGTGAAGAATTTCGAGTTTGGATGAAAGAAACTCCCTTTAACAAGTCGGGCCTGAAGTGTACAAGAATCGATAAAAACCTTGGCAACTTATAACTCAAAATTGGTTAACCAACAAACAAGATTTATGAGCGTCTATTAACCGCATTTTACCGATAATGATCATTTTTATAGAGGTAAGCACGAATTGCTCATGAAATATTAGATCACATTCCTGAAGACAATTTCTTTCCAGACTCCTAATCCAAGCAGAGAAAGTTACCTAAGCTTTGCCTTCCAGAAATCTGCCTGTTGAACTGATCAATTAGGAACAACTTAAATGTTTTAGTGATAGAACTGACCGATTGAAACAAAAGATTATCAACAAGGAAATATCTGGTGGTGAATACTCTTCGCTTAAAGTGCTGCTGCCGATGAAATGAAAGTTGTACAAGAAGATGCATGTGATATTATGTTGGATGTTATTTGCAAAACTAATAAACATTCAATCCCCTATAGATCTACTGCTCAAAAAGTTGAAAAACAGGTTCAGTATTGTGAAACATACTTTTTGGAATAATAGACAAATACTCATGACTTTACAATTTATATAAGGAAGGAATGAATTCATACAATAAATTGTGAAGAAAAAGAATGAATTCACATAAAATTAATGCTTCTTGTACCGTAAGCCTTATTTATTATGGACTGACAAATATATTCTTCCAACACTCATAAGATTGGTCTTGAAAAAGCTGATATCAATAATTCTTGTACAGCTTTGTGTTCATCGGCACAAGCACTTTGAGCGAAGTATTCATCACCAGATATTTCCTTGTTCTGACTCTTCTGTTTCAATCGGTCAGTTCTATCACTAAAACATTTACGTTGTTACTAAATGATCAGTTCAACAGTCAGATTTCTGGAAGGAAAAGCATTCCTCATAAGTTACTTTCTCTGCTTGGATTGGGGGCCTGGAAAACAATTGTCTTCATGAATGTGATCTAATATTTCATGAGCAGTTCGTGCTTACCTCTATAAAAATGATCATCATCGGTAAAATGCAGGCAACAGACTCTCATAAATCTTGTTTGTTGGTTTGCCAATTTTGAATTACAAGTTGCCAAGGTTTTATCGATTCTTCAACACTTCCAAGCCTGACTTGTTAAAGGGAGTTTCTTTCATCCAAAATCGAAATTTTTCACCGAGCTGTGGAAATCTATGGGAAGGAACATTTGAGTTTGCTTTTACTCGGTAGAAAAACCTGTAAAATCCCACAAACGCCAAGAAAAATGCATAAACTTTCTCATTTTCTCGATATTTCTTCTAACTTGTCAATGATAATGTCTGTACTTCTGGTTACTCTAACAACCACCAGAGGGAGTAGCGCTTATCTTAATTCGCCGATAACTGAAATTTGAATTTTCTGGACTTTTGAAACTGAGAATTATTTTTCCTTTCATTTTTGTTATATTGTCTTACTTTTCAATGGGTTTCGTCCTGCTATTATATTTTTCGTCCAAAAAATTATCGACCCTGTACTATATCACGTTGTTAAAACGTCTAGCTGTGTGTCCAATCTCTCTGTCACTAGCGTTCGCCAACCATTCACACTTATTTCTCCTTGCGTGACTATTAGAGTCACGCACAAAGACGTACTAATTAGCTTAGCACTACTGCGTTATGCTTCACCGTCTGACCCCCCAAGTAATGTCGGGATAGGCCAGGGAGCACCGGGATTGATTAGAAAAGCCGAGCATAAGGACTCATATTCATCCAGCGTAAACTTGTATAATCTCTGGATCTGAAACACCCTCTAGACTGTCCTCAAAGTCGGTAGAATATGAGAGAGCTAATTGGTTTTTATGATTGTTCTAATCACCACCTTGATGAATGGTCTGGGTAATGGTAAAGATTGTTTGATTACTCTGGAGTTTTTCAATTGAATATTTTGGTTATCTGATGTTTATGATGCTGTTGAAAGTACGTGAGATTATCATAATTTACTATACTTATATACACAGTTATCCCTTGAATTGCATATTCATTTCAACCATAGAATGCTCTTATGAAATACAAACTTTTTGCGTTTGTCATTTTTCAAGGTTACGCTCAGGTGAAATATTATAGTCTAAGATCCTACTGCAGAGTTAGAGCGCTCATTGAGTATTTGCTTGAAACCAATTTTTCACAATAGGAGAATATATATCTATGGGGTGGCTCACCAAAATGTGGCCGCATCATATTCAACCAGGCAGCAACATTTATTTTCGGCTAGATTCACTCAGGCAACCCTACGTCATTGTACACAGAAGAAGATGAAAGTAGACCTTATAGTTTTGTTCATGCCTAACATTCAACCCCTACGAACCCTTTAATGGAGAAAAAAAATTTTTTCACGTGAGGGCGTCGAAAGAGGTTGAAAGTTGTGCATGAATAAAACTGTAATGGTCGACTTTCATTCAGTGACAAATTTCATCAGATACCATCCTCTCAAAGTAAATGAGCCATGACAAAGTGCACATACTGCAAACCTCTTTGAACTTACGAATTTTCCAAAAAAAAAATTTTTTCTTGAAAATTTCTGCACGCCTGTGAAGAACATACCTTGCCAAAAAAGTACCACATGACCTACTCTCCCTATTAAAAAAATTTAGACGGTTGACGGGGATGGCACAGGGTGCAACAAAAATCCTTCAGAGCTCAGCCTCGAATAATACATTCAAATGCATGGTTCGAGTTGAAAACAGAGTCCTGACGGAGCAGAAAGAGCGCTGCATCAAACCATAAAACTCCCTGCGATTTATTGCATTCGCTGTTCGCATTACATTCATTTGGACACGGCCTAATGCGAACAGCGAATGCCATTTATGGTTCGAGGTATCGCTCTTTCTGCTCCGTCAGGACACGGTTTTCAACTCGAACGATGCATTTGCCTGTATTATCGAGGCTGAGCTCGAGTGCCGTCCACACTATTCGCCGAATCGTTCGTCAAATTTTATTGAATTCGCTGTTCGAATTACACTCATATGGACCCGGCTGTCATCACGCTCAAAGGTTTGATACACATTGATTGAAACCAACCGTATAGAATGTCGCCCTACGAAAACCCACCTTTTTTTGGATTCATTTCGATTCTGCATGGGGGCCAATATATGTGGTACACTGTTAAAAATTGACACACTATAGAGCAACACACCCTAAAATAGCCTTCTAAGAAAAGAAGGACCAGAATACAGACAAAAAAGGGATTGAGAATCGAGCCAGAACAAAACTAATTGAAGTTGTTGAAACTCTTTCATGCAGATGTAAAAACAAAATCCTGTTAATTCTTATTTCGCGTGATCTTCGCCACTTTCTTAGCAAGAAATTACCGTATCAACTCCGGGACCTGACCCGAGCTCATCTTTTCCAATTGTGTTCACATAGAATGGAAGGATCCTTATTCAAAATGACTACGTTATCAGAATTTATTAGTCCGTACAGAGTTCCTAGGAATTATGATGACTTTTTAAGCATATTCCGAGTACGGGTTATAAATATAGGTGCCTCAACCCAACGCCATCAAGTCTAGAAATAATATAGGCGAAGATGTGTTTTTCAGCAAAGAATACTTATATTTCAGTGGAATTGAATCTGTGATATATTGTTTACGTTCATTTGCATAGTACAGTTCGAATACTGTGTTCCAGAGAATAATGCAGAATAAATTACGTATTCGAGAAATAGAGAAGACTCCATGGAAAATAGCCTTCTATATTATCATCTGAAGAAATATTCATGAGGAACAAATAGAGCACCTTGGAAATCGCTGCTTGTAGTTACGTGGTGAACCAAATCAATCTTCTTCTCCTGTTCGAATTTCGACTTAGACCGGAACTGATCTTGCACCTAAGCTGAAATCATGAACTTAAATACTCTCTAGATCTAGATTAGAAGTTGAAGTAGATCAATGAATAGTCCATATTCAGAAATCTTCGACGTATGTAGAGACCAATTATTATCATATGCGTATTTCACTATTCTTTGCAAACGACCAAGATTTAATTAAATTGTTATTATTTGTGTTAGAGAGCTAGCTCCTTTGAATTTCATAATATCATGAAAAATGATGTTTTCTTAAAGAAGAACTCAGTAATTTCGAAACGGGTCAAATAACTGGCCAGTTCTAGTTGTGAATTTTGAAGCTCGACAAATATGTTTTGTGGTAACCGACGTTTTAATGTTTCAATATTTCAGTTTCATCCCTATCTGAATTGTATTCCTGATATATATATTTATTGTAGCAAGATTTCCGTATATTCATGGACTGTGTGATTAGTGTTCATTGAAGTAAAGTATTATATTTTGGATCAATGACAATCCTACAACCAATAAACCCATCTGAGTAGTTAATCTCTGGATTCAATCACATAAAATAATATAATCATTCTTTAGCGACTATGTAAAAGATATTTGAATTGATAAATTTTCAAATAATATGTTCGTTCGATTTATGATTCACTGCAGACAATAAAATTCCCCTATTTCAAATGTATAAAGGTACCTGCACGAATATTTGAATCGCTGTCATTTTTCCCGCCACGACCACAAAAGATGGCGGCCACTCTGTTTGTCTGATTTAGTAGGGAGTTAGCACTTCTAAGATATTGTTATTCTATGATCTAGTCTTTAAAGTGTAACCTTCGGAAGTTATCATGTTTACGGTCAGGTGTTTTCGGGTTTGTATGTCATGAATTTTCATGGAAACTTTTAAATTAAACAGTTACATATCTGAAATAATAGAACAAAGTAAAACATAAGCTTATCAATGGCTTCTTCCAATTTGTAAGTATTCTTACTAGCTGCTACTACACGATCAAATTAGATTGATTTTTTAGGGCATGGACCCATTCGACTCTGTGCAACTTCAATTTTAGTTTCAGTTCACTTCGATAGCTGTCGAACGAATTGTTCGTAGATGATTTTTTCCAAATCCAAACTGTGGGAAAGGACGAATCTGGAGTAAAAATGGATTCTGTCAGGCCGTCCGTATATGCACGATTACGGGAGTAGGATTACGGGAATCTTATCGACCTGCAACTTTTTGTGTAGGTTGCATTTCAAAATGCGACGGTTAATTTCGTTAATTGTCGAAATCGGCCGAGTGATTTCAGAGTTAGAGTCCTTTGAAATTTGGAGGTCACTTCCGTGGTAACTCAGGAACTACTGAAACTATTGGATTGAAACTTGGCAGTTAGTTGGAGTATAACAACGCGCAACTTTTTGAAGAATATCGTTGATATCGTACTGTCAGTAAATCAATAAAATATTTTTTCGAAACAGTGTCTTATTTTCGGAAAGAAAAATTCTAAGGCCTTGAGCTTCATATTTAGTGTATTCCAATTTAATCCGATTATAATTTTCGGAGATATTAACAAAATATGTAAAATTTCGTGGTTTTTTACTCGATATCGTTGTTTTTTCGGAATAACTCTAGAATTACTGATTCAGTAATGATGAAACATGGCAGCTAGTTTGAAAATGCTTTGTGCTGAAATTCAAGGTCATCGTATCACAAAAACAATTAAAAATATTCTATATGAACCTCCGAACTGTCATTTTTCGCTGAAGTAATGGATTTCAAAACGATCTAATTTGTAGTTTCTTTCCAATATCACCAAAATAGCATGGGATGGGACTGAAAATTGGTTCAGTTTTTTGAAATATGGATTTCAAGGACTGAGCTGAATTTCATCGAAATCTTGAAAAATTTTAAAAACTTTTGAAATACATATTTTCTTCCAATTTACTAACCGGACGATGCCAAAAAGCAGTTATTCCTCTGTAATTTTCAACTTATTACCTCAAAAATTGAAATCAGTATAACTCAGAATTTGTTTGGCTGATTTTTGGCACATTAACAGACCTTCTCAAGTTATCTGTGCCTAAGCACTGTCGATAATTACAGACATTCGGACGGAACAGTAGCACTATATTCCCCAGAATATGCGCGCAAAGTACCACGGAAGGATAAAACTTGATCATTTCCAACTCCATCATGGAAATACACAAATGATATGCTTCTATAACTTTTTGCACGACATATGCAAATTGAATTGTTCAAAAATGAATTGAATCCACGCTGTGTGATGGCTGAAAATTCCCGTTATGAAAATTTAATCGAACTCATTCGAAACATGAATAATTCCGCTAGAAAAGCGGTCGGCATGGAAAGTACGATTTCATTATTTACAAATTCTATGAAATGCGTAAATAATCATTCGAACGAAATATGTTTTGGCATGTTTTTCGGATCAAGTAGGCGTTGGAGCATCATTGTTCACGCTGATTCTTCGGAACTGTAAATGGACACGATTCTGTCGGATGAAAATTTACATCGAACCATAATGGGATTTTCCTACAAGATCGCCGAGAAGATAGCTGCTTTTGATTAATTTATGTGGAAGCAAATTATTTATTGGGGTATATGATGAATTCGCTTCGAAACAAAAAAATTATTTTAGCTTTTACGCGCTTGTTCAAATTCGATCAACGGAATTTTCAGATGGAATTGGATCACTATTGGTAAATATCGACAAGACCTGTGGCAAATTTCATAGAGATAAATCTCCGAAAAAAAAATTTACAAAAATTTGTTGAATTTTTCGAATACAATTTTTTTTATTTCTTAACCACTAGATAGAGATCTCATCCCATCATTAATTCTTGAGATATGGAGGAACTAATCTCAAAATTTCAAATCAGCAAATCTTTGAACCGTAAGGCTGATACTGCCCCTTAACTCATTTAACCAAGATATTGGATTCGACCACGGATTCTTTTTTTCAGAAAGTACAACCTAAGTGTTTAAGACCATTTTCGGCTCAAAACTTTAAAATTACAGACGAAACTATAACGCATTGTTCCCCAAAACAAGCTCGTAGAAATGGTGTATAAACTAAACCAGAATATAAAAATACGTTGGTAAGCCTGTTTGATAATTATTTTATTCTTTTCCCCAGAACAGTACGAAGGACCTTTCATATTTTATAGGATAAGAATGGAAGATATAATTTTCTTGTCCAATCTTCTGTTTGGTCATCTTTCCCCTATTATAATCTGAAGAAATTTAGATTCCTTTTATAAACATAATCACAAGGACGAATATCTGTCGATAAATCAACAAAGATTTCACCTTGATCAAAGATAATCATCCAATGAATCAAAAGATCTACACCGAAGAAGCGGATCCAAGAAGAATGATTACAGGTATCTCACAGTTATTACTGATCGTAAGATCAACTTACCTCGGATAAAACCGCAGAAGGAATCTCGATACTTGTCACCTTTCAGTCGGACCGCTGCAGTATACTACGTAAAGCGCGTATCTTGCCAATCCTACCTTGGGGTGCAGAGTACTTTGATCGATGTGCATGAAGTTCATCCTTTTGTTCATCCTTTTATTATTGATATCCTATAACCAGATTGATTTGATTTCATTATAATTGAAGCGAATATAGAGGGTTCAAGTTGTGGAAGTTACGGGAAAGTGCCAAAACTTTATAGCAAAACGTTTTGGCACGAATGTTGTAGGCAAACAGCGTGCTATCGTTTTGTGTGAATATCTGTGATTTTCGAATTTTTTCCCGAGAATGGTTTCGAACGACTAGGTTCGTTAATTGGCTGGATCGGCCAGACGGTTTGGGAGTTCCGGCCGTTTGGAATGTTGAGGTTATTTCCCTGATATCACACCTTAATTAATTATATATACATACATTCCAACATGAAATATATCATTTATATCATTGCGCCCTCTGGAGATGTGTAATAGATGGTTCCGAAGAATATTCAAGTGGCAAGAATGTCAACATGATTTATACTCTGTGTCTGTATGTCTTCAGTAGAAATCAGTTTCACTAATTAAAAATGAAAAACATGTCAGTGCTCGTCGTCAAGAACATATTTTTGCCTGATTGAATTCAGCGAAAAGAATCCTTCATGAAGTTTCATGCAATATTTAATAGTGTTATTCACTCCATCAAAATACAGCACCCCACCAATGACGTCACGAAATGGAAGACAAAATTGATGTCATTTTGCATTCTCGGCATGTTTTTTCGGATCGAACAGGCCTTCGCAACTGTAAATGGACACGATTCTGTTCGATGAAAATGTACACTGAACGCTAATGGAAGTTTCCTACAAGATCGCCGAGGAGATAGCTGCTCTTGGTTAATTTATGTGAAAGCGAAAATTAATTTCACTAAAACAGTACGGCGAACATAACTACTGTCCAATTATTCCTTGGGGTACGATAAATTCGCTTCGAAATGGAAAAAACGTTGGAGTGGCGTATAAACTAAGCCAGAATATGACAGGGAGTAAAAAGCATGAATATATCAGGCAGAAATGGATAGATGTTCCGCCAGAAAGCGGCAAAACTGGCTTCAAATTTAAATTGTCCATGTGTCCTGGTAACGAAACAGCTACAGTTTTAAGTTATTGAAAAATTGTCGATAAATAGTGATAGGAATGGCCAGAATCGGAAGCGAGGTCTGAGAAGTATGAAATGCAATCCAGCTTTTTTCTCTTTGAAGGCAACTGCTGTTCAATTTTATCGATTGAAGCTTATTTTGATAGGATTCGGCATCATTTTGTATGGTTTTTCTGTGTTTTCACTTCTGAGCAAACTATGACGTTTCAGAAAACAAATCTGACTCTTTCATCAGACAAACGAGAAAATTTGAAGAATTGTTTTCTTTCGATTTTGTGTTTTGAGTTGAAACTGTTGTCAAATTGACATTTTCAAAAAATCACAGCAACACAGATCGAAACAAAATGATTCTTCAAATTTTCTGGTAAGTCTGGTGGAAGAGTCAGATTTGAATACTCTGAAACGTCAGTAGTTTTGCGCGCATGTTCAAAGGAGTTGACCTCCTTGGCAACGAATTTGAACATGCGTGCAAAAGCTGCTAACTTCACGTCAGTGAATTTCTTAGAGTTTTTGAGTTATTCCGGAGAATGAAAAGATACCAAGGTAAAAACAAGAAAGATGAAATATTTTATCAAATATTTCCAAAAATTGTTATCTTTTAAAACTGAAGTTGTCACACTACTGAGAAATTTGAATTTCAAAGTCCGAGCGAAACATTTTTCGAATATGATAAACAATCTTCGAAAAAAAATGTTTTCGAAAAAATTTCTCTCGAAATTTTTTCACAAATTCACTGACGGTATGATCTCAATAAGATTCCGCAAAGAGCTGCTCGTCGTTTTACTTCAACCAACTGCTAAATTTCAATCCAATCGTTCCAGTAGTTCCCGAATAATCACGGAAATAACCTAAGATTTTCAAAAGGCTCTAGCTCCGAAACTATTTTACTGATTTTGCCCATTAATGAACCTAACCGTCACATTTCAGAATGGAACCAACTCTGAAAGTTTCAAGTCGATAGAATTCTTCGCGAGTCCGTAATCGTGCATAAGGCCAGCTAGGCGGACAGAATCGATTTTGACACCGTATTCGTGAAATTTTCAGCAAACTGATTTTGCAACAATTAGATGGTAAAGAGTGCTGTTTGGCAAAATGCGCTGTCTTGTTGGAACCAAATACTGCGTTTTTTAGCTGATTGATTCTTAGAAACAAAAATTCTGGCAGCATGGCCCGATAAGGATACTTCGGCATCTTATTCAACGGCCATATTCTCTTCGATACACTCTTTTGATATGTTGATTGTTTTGATTTGCGGAACATATCCTGAATGAACTCATAACTATTGACGTGAAACCGGGAACCTCAACTTACATTCTATCCAATCAGTGGTTTTTACAAATACCTATGTTTGGATCCAATTGTCCATGTTGAGGAGCCGATGCACAGTTCACGGATAGTGCCGAGTGTCTTGGCCAGACGCCTTTCAGAAGAAGTGTCAACAATGTTTGACATTCGCAGCTGTCAAATCAATAACAACAACAACAAACATGGCAACTTCTCATGTAGTTGAAAATACAACATTCATTTCTGAAAATTTTTCGATGGAAAGGGAAATCTACTGTTTGATTGATATTTGGATCTTGAACCACGAAATATTCTGCAGAATTTCTCAATCTTTAATTAAGTACAGTATGATTCATAAACCTGACTTACAAATATCAAGGGGGTGAATAAACCTAACAGACTTCACTACATTGTGAATTGCCTGCAGAGGAAAACTCACTGAATGCATTCAATGCAAGAACTCGCACTAAGAGCCTAATTTTCACAGCGAATAGCAGGAATATAGCGAACTCTTTCACCTCGCAGTATTGTGCAGAACATGAATCATCTAAGAGAGATACATTTTGATAATAACCCCGTCAATTTACACTCGAGAATAGCGTTATCACGAACGTGACTGTATACGATCTCACAAATGCATGAATCTAGAAATTTTTAAACATGTTTCGTGACAATCATTTCAGGTCGTTAGTTACTTTTCGATACTTCCACCGAAGGTACATGAAGACTTCGTGTTGAATGATTTTACTGCACGAATCTTTAACGATCCATTGGAAATAACTGTACATTATATGTTTTGCCTTTTTTCTTTCGGTTATCTCTAAGAAACATGAATATTTTCACACGTTCGTGGAGACTAAAGCATACTTGGCTGAACTTGGGACCATA
The DNA here is from genome assembly GCA_958510865.1 of Myrrha octodecimguttata. Classification (NCBI taxonomy): domain Eukaryota; kingdom Metazoa; phylum Arthropoda; class Insecta; order Coleoptera; family Coccinellidae; genus Myrrha; species Myrrha octodecimguttata. The sequence continues at coordinate 73,380,885 of OY294056.1, read as the reverse complement.
TCTTCTCAATAATATTGAAGAACACTGGTGTAGGTTTTGACCGCTTGTTCATATTATTTTTGATGATTTTGACACGAATCAGTGCAGGTCTACAGTTCTGAACGACATGATTTTAAACGATAGATAAGAGGTACGTTCTTCCTTAAAATAAATACCTTTTCAAGAACATGCTCAGCTTAGATTTTTGCAATCTGCTATTCCGAATACAACAGAAAAATTTCCAAATATACAGATCACAGTGCAATCAATTATTTTTTCGTGAACTTACAGTTTGAATGTTTATACAGAATTTCATGAGGATGATAGTATCAGAAGATCGCAGAATATTGAATATTTGAAAAAAAATCTTTTAATTTTTTTTCGAATTGTTCTAATGACACTATCATCACGAAATTTCCTACAAAGTTGTCAATGAGCATTTTCAAACTAACTGCCAAGTTTCATCATGATTAAATTAGTAATTTTTGAGTTATTCCGAAAATAACCAACGATATCGAGAAAAATCCACGAAATTTTACATATTTTTTCTGAAATATCTCCAGGAGTTATTATCGGATCGAACTGAAATTTGGTGCACTACTTCGAAACATAAGTCCAAATGGCTGAGCAAATTTTTTTCGAATATGACATACAGTTGTCAAAAAAAAACTTTTCTCGATATACTGACAGTACGATCTCAACAAAATTCTGCAAAGAGTTACGCGTTCTTATACTCCAACTAACTGTCAAGTTTCAATCTAATCGATTCAGTAGTTCCCGAGTGATCACGGAAATAACCTCAAAATTTCAAAGGGCTATAGCTCCGAAACCTTATGGCCGATTCCGCCCATTAACGAATTTAACTGTCGCATTTTGAAATGCAACCCACTCGAAAAGTCTCAGTTCGAAAGGATGCTCCGTAAGCCCGTGATCATGCATACGGATGGCGGACTCGATTCTACAACCGTTTGAGACCATTTTCGGCTCAAAATTCGAGAATTGCAGACATTTGGACAAAACGGTAACACGCTGTTCCCCTCAAACATTCTCGCAAAAAAGGATCGATTCATTCACATCTCAATAAATTCATACAGTTTTTCAGAAAATCGTCACCTTCCATTTGATTTATATTAATTTCATCTTATTGGCATATTTATGCAAATTGAAATTTTATACCCTCATGAAATTCTGCATGAATCTTGATTTCAAATCCAAGCTAGTAATTCTACATTGTAGATTCCAGATCATGAAAATGGCAGTTGAAATAATTAAAATGGTTTCACGAAACATTTAGTAGCGCAGAACTTCGTTGCTTTTGTGAGGGAGAATGAAATGATTATTTACATAATGAAACATTTGTGTAATATAAACTTAAGTGTTTTCGAAATTTCACTATGCAGTGAAAATTTATCAAACGTTCACTGCTCAGTTAAAGTGAATAATTAAGTTAATTTTCAGGTGAGTTCTACTTTCTTACTTGCCACGGATAACAATGGAATAGAAAGAAACTCTGTGAACTTCACAGGATGGTGAGATATCTATGCATTGTCCAGTAATTGTTGAACTATTTTCAAATATAAACATGAATGAACAGTAGGAGGATTTTTCAGGATTTTTCAAGTTCTTTCTAGATTTTCACTCCCAATATCTTATCTAATGGAAATTAAATGAAATTATAATTTAATTAATTTTTTATAAGGCAAATGATGAATGAAATGGACCATAACGTAACAGAGTCTATATCTGACTTCTTCATCAGACAAGCTAGAGAAAAGTTGAAATTTTTTTTTTGTATTGTCTGATAAAGAGTCATATTTAGACTCTGAGATGATACAGTCCACTTCGTTGATCGTTTGCATTGTTCAGATATTGTTCATTAGCCAACTCTTCTTCTAGAAGGACCCTTGACAAATTGCTAAATCCCGAAATCCGCGCGTTTCCCATGAATCATAATTTTATTTGATTTTCATAGATATTGTTCGGATATTAAGAGTGAAAACCTAAAAAATAATGGAATATAGTTAACTTTCCATTAATCACCCAAATAAAGATCAATCTTTTGACAGAGATTTTAAACGTACTATACCATCCATGTTTTGTGAATAGGAATGGACATCATGCTTTACCTGATTCGAAAAGTATCGATGATATCTGAACCTGAAACGTATTTTGACAGGGCGAGCCGGAAAAAAGCATAAGAGTAAATGAATTTCGACAATATATTTGAAGTTTGTTTGAAAGTAAATGGAGTTCCTAAAAGTTGGAAAAAATTCGTTTCAGGATCATTGACTTAATGGGTAGAAAGGGTTGAAAAAGTTCGCGCCCTCGAGAAGAAAAAATGCTTTTTGTGATCTCATGAGTTGAATCTAGTATGATTCTGGATGATTTCTGAAAAAAAAAATTATCCGAAATGGTCTTTTACTGGCTTACATCCGAACAAGTGACTTCACAATGCTGAAAAAAGGCTGAAAGAAACAGGGTGTCCAATGTTGAGGAATATTCTGATAACTGTAGTTAGTTATGCGTGTCCTTCGAAATGAAGGTTTTTGGTCACATTTTTTTTTTGGTGGTCGATTTAATTGTGGCTTAGAATTCTGGAAAGAAAATTTCAGAATGGTGGAAAGCCTGCACAGTTGGATTTTTTTTCTATTGCTGAATTAGATACCATTATTCCAATGTCCTCGATTTTCGTAGATTTTCAGTGAAGAAATTTTTCGAAAATTCGAACTCAACATTTTTTTACGTCTGCAGTGAAAGAAAACTTGAATCAAAATTATTGAAATATTTCAAGGTTGGACTTACTTTCATTCTGAACATTGGCGTGGAAATAGAATAAAATAATATACATTAGTTTTGATTTTGTAGCCTTCTAAAGATTCCACTCGGAGTACTCAAATACTTTAATTTGAGAAACTTGTGACCTCACGTGGGCCAAAATTATGCTTATGCACCTCCAGAATAATCTGGATAGAAATATGAATTTATCAAAAAAAATATTTTCTTTCAAAAAAACTTTGGTGGGAATCGAGTTCTCTAATTTGTTTCACACCAGTGTTCAGAATGAAAAAAATATTCAACCTGGAAAGATTCCAATAATTTTGGTTGGGATTTTGTTTTACTGCAGACATGTGAGAAGAAATAGTGTTCGAATTTTGTTGAAAATACTTGGCAATTTCGAAATCTTTTTTTCAGAATTCTACACAACAATTGATTGAACATCAAAAACAAAGATTTGACCGAAAACCTTTATTTCAGTTATTATTGCAAGTTGAAATTGAACAATTGGACGCTTATGCTTCAAAAACGGGGTATATGTCATAAGGCAAAAATGACTTTTCCAATGTCATCTACACGGCTATATATGTTTTTTCCAGTTTTTGGTGAAACACCCTGTACATAAACAATTAGGAAATTAAAAATAAAATCTGACTGTTCTCAGTATTTTTATCGAAACGTTGGGAAAATGAATTCATTCTAACTTTAACAGTTTTGATTCAAATGAAAGATGTGAGAACGCTGGTTTCTATACCTAGAACGCTCAAAAAAACAATGATTGACTCAATATCATATTTCGTTCAGCAATTCTATCCGACTATTTCTCACATTTTTCTCCTGTTTTTAGGGAGTGATAGAAGTTTTCATGTGGTCTCAATTTAACGGTTCCGTACCCCAGCCTTATAGATGTCACTCTTCTGTCAGCTAGTGCGTATGTCAGGGATGTCTAGCTCGTAAGCGAAATGAGTGACAGGCGGAATTTTTTATATACACTCGTAGGTATATGGTCCACAAATGCGGACAGTTACATGAAATCTCGTTTCGAATAATAGATGCGATTTTTCAACGTCGACGTATGAAGTGTCACTTTAATACTTAAGTGTGCACTGCACATAAAAAATAAATTTTGATTCGAAAAATGACTAAACGATTCGAATTTTCAGTTGGAAAAGATTTTAAACTTTCAGGCGCCGTTCGGGTCGAAAGTGTGTTTGCAAATGTCTTTATTTATTTATTTTTATTTGAGTTTTACATTAATTTTAACCTTAGATTGCCCTCATCCAATAAAAACAGCGTGCTATCGTTTCGTCCAAATGTCTGTAGTTTTCGATGATTGAGCCGAAAAGTCTCAAACAACTAGATTGGACTCACTGATGACGAATCCGGTGTCAAAATCGATTCTGTCCGGCCGGTTGTGGACATGATAACTGTCGAAGGGAGTAAGCTGGCAACTTGAAACTTTCAGGGTAGGTCGCGCATTGAAATGCCGAGGTTAAGTTCATTGATGGGCCAAATCGTTCGAATAGTTATTTATTTTTTATTTCAGAAACTACTCGAACGATTGAATTCAAACTTGGCAAATGAGTGTAGTATAACGACGCGCAACTTTTGAGTCAAATTTTGTCAGGATCATACTGTCAGTAAATGAAAAAAAAATTTTTTTCAAAATTTCTTCCCAAAAATTTTTTTTTTCAAAAACCGTTCATCATACCTAGAAAACAATTCCACTGGGATTTTGAGCTTCATATTTCACAGCAGTATACCGAATTTCAGTTCGATACGATCATAGGTTTTGGAGATATCGGGAAAAAATATGTCAAATTTCGAGGTTTTTTCTCGATATCGTTCCTTTTTCGGTATAGCTCGAGAAATACCGATTCAATCCTGATAAAACTTCGCAGCTAGTTTGAAGATGCTTAAAGACAACTTTATGCAAAATTCCGTGATGATAGTGTCATTATAACAATTTGAAAAAAAATTGTCTGTGATTTTCTTATCATATCATCCTCACTAAATTCTGTGTGAACCTTCGAACTGTAAGTTTTCGATGAAGTACTGAATTTCAATTCGATCTGATCTGTATTTTTGGAAATATTGGGAAAATGAAATTTTGAATAGGTATATCTGCGGAATCATTGGGTGGATTCTAACCCATTCACGAATTCGGCCCTCGTAATTAAGGTCCGAACCTTATCTACAAATATCGAGTTTCTAAGTTGATTTTTTCGGAAGGTATTGTGTTTACGTTATCGGCCTTTAGGCCCGACCGTAAACATCCAGAAAAAACTGGAAAACGTTCCAAATTTCAGTTGGAACTAATTTTGGGAACTGTTCATCAGAAAATATGGAATTTTGCTCATACTTCGAAATCAATATTTTACGACAGGGTACCAGTTTCAGTTCGAATCCATTCAAGTTTCCGGAGATATTGTGTAAATATATTTTTAAAGTTTCGTTTTTTTCTCGATGTCGTTGATATGCCTCAAACAACTCTAGAAAAATTTATTCGATCAGGAGTGAACTCGTTATCAATTGGCTAATGCTGATACACAATTTTATCATTAAAAAAAAATATTGAGAATTTTTTTTTTGCCAACGAATTGGAAAATGCTCGCAAAAGCTACTTTCTTCACGTCACGGCCTTTTAAGAATTTGTTTGTCTTGAAACCTAAGTAGCAACCCTCTTACACCAGGTGGAAAATGCTTCTAACTGATTCTCGACGAAATTTTGTCGCATGCAAAATTGATTCGCATGCCGCGAAAATATGGCCCCTGCTCTTTAGCTAAACCCTTTTTCGAAATGTGGACTGCATGTGCATACCAATTACTAAGGATATAGGATATCCTGACGCAAGTCCAGCAGGCCCGTCGTTCTTTGAAGTATATAGTTTCGTCCGGTAATGGTCAATTATGAAATGTCCTTCTGGCGCTCTAAATGGTCTGGAGAGATTTCAGCAGCTTCATCGTTTTCGGAAGTCTGCCTCTCCAAAGTGGTCTGTTCCACTTTTATGCCCTCATTTGTTATAGCGACTAGGTATTAAAGTCGAAGTCGTTCAAATTCCGTGCGGAATAGGGTCCCGGAATTGGAAACGACTTCGACGGTGAAATCCAGTGTCAAATTTGTGTCCCCGCTTTTATGAACTGAGATTTTTATATCGGCAGATGAGGTGAGGAGGTTAAGAACGGTTTCTTCGGAGGTTTCAGTGCTCGAGTTTTCAGCTCGGTGATTTTTCGATTGTTGGAATTTTAGAATATGTGAAATTCTAGAAACGTATCGATGTAAAGTCACCAGCTTTTGCATGGATGTGTCGAATTTATTTAATTGTTACAATGATATGAATTCCAAACGGAATTGTTCATCGGTATTTGCTTACTGAGTATCGATTAAAGCTTATTTTCGGAGGAATTCGTATCATTTTCCAGGTTTTTTTTTTGATTTCCTCCCACAATAGTTGAAACAGCACTATTAAAAATTGAACAAAAATTGTTTTTTCATGAAAAAAGCCCTTGCGGTTTGCAGGATTGAACTATTTGTCAAGGGCAGTTTCTCGAAAAACAGATTGCCTAATGAACAATACTGGAACAATGAAACGATGAACAAAGTGAACTGTGACGTTTCAGAGTACAAATCTGTCTGTGACAAAACGAAAAATCGAAAGATAATTCTTAAGATTTTCTCCTTTGTCCGATGAAAAGGTCACATTGGTACTCTGAAACGTCACAGTTCACTTTATTGTTCATCGTTTCATCGTTTATATTGTTCTTGTATTGTTCATTAGGTAATCTGTTTTTCAAGAAACTGCCCTTGACAAATAGTTCAATCCTGCAAACCACAAGGGCGTTTTTCATGAAAAAACAATTTTCATTGAATTTTCGATAGCTCTGTTTCAGATATTGGGGGAGAAAACCAAAAAAAAACCAGAAAATTATATTTGCTTACTAGTTACCATGTTCCATTATCCATTATTGGATCAGTATTTTCCGAGTTTTTCCGGCCATTACAAAGAAGCCGAGAAAAAAACACGCAATTTGACATATCGTTTTTACAAATTATAGTCGGGTCGAACTGAATTTCGGTTTACTAATGTAAAGTATTGACTCCAGGGTTGTTCAAAAAAAAAATTGGAAAATATTCGAAAAAACATTTTTTCATTTTGATTAGCATACGATTTCAACAGAAATTCCCAAGCAATAGCGTAAAGATTTTGTATAATTTTCAATTATGATGCGCAACCTGCACTGAAGTTTCGAATCGCTAGTTCTTTCTGTTATCAAGTTATCGTGGCAGCGGCCCGACAGTAGCAATTATGACATCAGAATCCTCAAACTCTGGTCGTTTGAGACCATTTCTCGAAAAATAATAACATGTGCAGAAAAAGTATAATTTCGACGTGAAATCAGGAACTCTTAATTGCTGGTTCAAATTGGGAGCTCTATCAGTCACCCAATCAAGCACTGGACTACACAGATATACTTGGTAATAAAACGATGGTCCGAACTTTCGCGAAATTTTACGAGATTAACTCGTAAAAATTACAGGGTGTCTGTCCTACGAGCTTAATGACAAAATTTGACATACAATAGATGTGCTTATTCTAAACAGTTATCTTTCTTTGAAAATTGACCGAATCGATTCCATTTAAACGGTTCAGAATGCATTCAAGAAAAATATTTTTTCATGTTTGAATTAAAAGACGCCTGTCAAGTACCAGGGAAGAAGCTTAAAATTGAGACATTGATGTTCCAACCATCCTGCGCGTGCCACCCTAATCAACGTGCACGCACCCTCCTCCTGGAGGGGGTCCGCACGTAAATAGCGCAGCTCCAGTCATTTTTGCCCTTTTTCTGCTTCGAAATTAAAGCATATACATCAAATACTTAGTCGTTTTTACACTTGAAAATATATGGAAATTCACTGTCCCAACTTTGTGAATAAAAAGTTATTTCTTGTTGACTTTTAACATTCTGAAGTTTCATTGAACTGCGGTACTTGGAATATTGCAAGAAAAAAAATGTCCACTACAGTTTCATTGATCCAGTTTCAGCTTGAATTTGAATCAACACAATTCATTCGATGCAGATTATATGACAACACAAGTAAAACGCTTCAACATCGCCTGCAAACAGAAATACTATTTTGTACGACAACTTATTGTACTTGTTTTTATTTATTTAATTGAGACTTTTCAAAACCTATCCACGTGTATTCTCCAACACTCGATTACAAACGAACTATGGTGGTATAGACGCAATGGCAAGCTTGTTTAATTCTGCATAGAACAATATATCATCCAATTCCACACCATATTCTCTCTTTGATAGTTAGAATGCGGCAAATGATTCTTTCAAAAATCTGTATGACTTCAAAAATCAAATGGCAGTTGATACTGACTGTATATTTCAAGTACTGAATTCAAAAAGTGTATTTGATAAAGTCTGTCAATAAAATCACATTATTCTATGCACAATTTGACGAGCTTGTCAGTTGGTCTATACCACCTTAGTTCAATCGTAATCGATTGTTGTGGAATACACGTGGTGAGATTTTGACACAAAATAAAGACTAGATGCTGCTGATGATTCTAAATCGGAAGATAAAAGACCAAACACCGTGTCTAGTATAATTTTTGTTTTGTATTCCTTTATGTTATAGTTTTCCTAAGTTTTTGACTTCAATCATTTCATGCCAGTTGATATAAAATTTAGATTTGTCATTCAAGACGTGGTTTTTCGAAGAGAATAAAAGTTTAGCCTACGATATCAATAAAACGAAAGATACTATGTGAAGGCATTACAGAAAAATCTGTATTTTCAATGATTACACTTATGGATAGTCTTCATCGATACGTTCAAATTCACTGAATAAATAAATAAATAACTAGTGTTCCAAGAAATTGCCCCCTACATATCGGTTTCACAAAACTTTTGACGTCCAATCAACTCGTTGATTAAGGTTTGCATTCGATGGTTGGGTTGAAAACGAACTGAAATCAAGCACATAATTTGACAATCAAGCCCTTGATCGGACAGTCAAAGATTTGTGAAACCGTCAGTTAATCTCAAAGCTATTTGTTCATTCGTAAGATCACTGGGGTAGTATATCATTCGTTCAACTAATAATGCCTCAGAACCCTTCATGCCAGTTGCCAACTCAACATGACTGACGTACGTAATCGTCAAAAGCTTCTTTTTATTTCGATCTCCATGAAAACAGAATATATCTGTTTTCGAGGGCTTAACAACAGAGCCCTTAAAAGGAATCGTACAAACGCTCAAGTACTCGAACGCCAATGAATTATGATCTACTTAATGAACGCAGTAAACTAACAGAAAATAGTAAACAAGAAGATTTAGTGTTTACACGTGGAGGAGACTTCAGCGGGAGTTCATCGTTTGGAACCTAACAAGCCCTAACAAAGCTTCAGCCAAGTTAAGGATCATTAGGATTTCCTAACGATCGAATTTATTGTTTGAACTGCTAGATTGAATACGGATCTGATTGGGCGGTCGATATGATTTTTAGTTCACCGTTTTTTGTATTGATAAAATTATAAGGTTTCACTCTTGTACGTTTTCTACTGAAAAATATCAAGTCTTCAAACTTTTTTCTGAATCGGATCGAACTGAAACTTGGAGCTCATTGCAATTTGATTAATAGTATTCAAATGAAAGTTTTTCAAGAGAAATTCGAGAAATTTTTTTAGGTATTTCCTCGGTTTTCACACACAATATCTGAAAAATTATTTGAAACTACTAGAAATTAAATGTAAATCATTTTATGGATAATGTCAGTGTGGAATGCCGGATTAAACTATTTGTCAAGGGCAGTGTCAAGGAAGAAACTTGCCTAATTGACAATACCGGAACAATGCATACAATCAACCGAGCGAACTGTGACGTTTCAGAGTTCAAATCTGACTTGCTCATCAGACAAACGAGAAAATTTAATGAATTATTTCTTTCGATTTTTCAGTTGTGAGTTTTTTGTTTAATTGACAGAAACCCAGAAAAAACCAAAAAAAATTATCAAATATCCTCAAAGTAAGCTTTAATGGGTACTAATTTTTTTTTTAATTCAACCCTCACCATCCACACAAAATTATATTGTGGATCGGTATTCCATAACAAGTAACAACGTTTCAGTCTGATCGCTCCGCTCCAGTATTTCTTGAGATATTGAGGAAATAATCTCAAAATTTCAAATCAACAATGAAATTTTACAAATTTTCCTCCCAACCTCTCCGCGAAGAAAAAGGAAAATTATCCGTATTTTTTTCAAAATCATTAAGTCCTGCAGTTTCGCATGGGTAGTGTTCAATTGATTCCGAAAGTCCAAACTGGTCGCATCAGCACTTCTTGAGACTTTGAGGAACCAATCCAAAATTCAAATTTGGAATAACTCCGAAACTATTCCGTTGATTTTGCTCTTTGAAGAACTAAACGAATATGTTCAGGCTCCAAAACCGACCTGAAAATTTCAGGTCGATATACCTCTTATTCAGAATTGAAATTCAATGTACGTTTCTGCACTATAAAATTTCATAAACAACATTGTATTTGTCAAAAATGATACAAAAATAACGAATCATACCATTAATGCGCTAATGAATATATATAATTTCTCAGGAGATGACAAAATTAAGTATGCCACTTACCTACTTATATTTTCGGAATGGATTCTGCTCATTAACTAAATTCTACTCTGAAAATTGCTATAGTTAGTTCCATTCGAGTTTTTCTGCTTTAAAACCCATATGAAATCCATTAATTCTCCACAACCCGTACAGATTCTATTTTCAAATATTTACGTGTTTGCCCAATTTATTGATGAATCGGTAGTATGCATATAATTTAAATTATTCACTTCGGGCAATATTGCTTCCATTAAATTCGAAATATAATTGTTGGTATGATTTATTTCGGCACATATTATTAGTTCATTCGATTTGCTTCATTGAAAGTACATGCATTATAATGCAGTTTGAAAACCCCCTCTCTAAATTATAATTAATGACATCTCACGCTGATTTTATTTGATGGGATCGCTATTTTTGGTTTATTATTTGATAAAATCAAATAATAAACCTTATTATTTGATAAAATCAAATAATAATCCTTAGTGGTCGATCGAAAAATTCCCCTCCCTGAAAATTTCGCAGTTGACATTTTGAAGTATACAGAGTGTAACAGCCAAATGGAATAAATTCGATAACGAATAAATGAGGGGTTGTTAGGAAAAACGCTCGGACACGTCGATTTGTAATTTTAAATGCGCATAGTTTTCAAGAAAATAAAATTATATAGGGTGTTCCATGCGACCGTGGCCAATACCAACTTTCTTATTTCAAATGTAACTCCCTGTATATTATTTATTTTTTGGTTTCTCCAGAAAATTCTAGACATAATTCATGTACAATGTCCTATACCTATCTTCAACATTTTCGGCAATATTAAGTGTTTTCAGAAACGTTGAGTAACGTTAGAAGACAATTCTACACCAGATTAGCATGTTGCCAAAACGTTCGCGGCGAGCATGTTGAACATTTCTTACATTGACATTAATGTTTTTTTTTTTTTTTTAAATTATTAAGAAATAATTAGTATTACTTATTAGGTTTTTAGTGTAATGTACCGAATTTGTGAAATAAAATAATTTTTATTCAAAACGTTGATATTTGCACTAAATCTGAAAACACTTAATATTTCCGAAATAGTTAAAGATATGTATAGGATATTGTGCATGAATTATGTCTAGAATTCTCTGAAGAATCCAAAAAATTAATGAAATACAGGGGGTTGCATTTGAAATAAGAAAGTTGGTATTGGCCACGGTCACATGGAACACCCTATATAATATTATTTTCTTGAAAAATATGCGCATTTAAAATTACGAATCGACGTGTCCGAGCGTTTTTCCCAACACGCCCTCATTTATTCGTTATCGAATTTATTCCATTTGGCTGTTACACTCTGTATAGATTTGAATGAAGTAATAAAAATATCCGTCCGTCCGTTCTCCAGGGCTTTTCCCTGTACTGTACTGAACCGAAATCCGTGAAACTTGGTAGAAAAATCGTGTGTCTCACAAGATTTCTTCAACCTTTTCAGTTGGATCGGTGTACCCTTAAAGGCTGAAAACTGTAGGTTGGAGGGAAAAAAATTATTTCTTGAATACTTGTCACGGAATTTTCATGAAACTCTCAACGTTGACTACTGTTGCATAATTTGACCTGAAATTTTCCCCCGGCTGATTTCCGACCAGTGGTCCCTGAGTTATGAAGAGAAATCTACAAAAGCACTGACTTGAGGTCAGGAGCTTTTACGCGCTTGTTCAAACTCTAACTTTTAGATCAGCACGAAATTTTGCACCTAGTTGCGTGTTGGTAATCTCCACCTGATTACGAAGTTTCAATGTGATTGCATGTGTTCTGCTTGAGATATTGCGGAAATACAACATTAAAATTCCAACTAACAACGAAATTCGGCATATTTTTTTCCTCATATCTCGGAATCTTCAAAAGTAAAGATCGGATCGAATTGATATTTGGAACATTGTTGTTAAATACTGACTCTTAGGTTTGTGCTAAATTATACTGAGATCTAATCAATATTTTGAGAGAAAAAAATTTCATCAAAAACTTTCGAATAAAATTTTTTTCGACATTTTTTTACAACTGTGGCCAAGTTCTCACGAAAAATCAAGTTTTACTCTACTGCATTCTCAATTGTTATATTTCTCTATCGAAATATTCTACGAAAGTTGAACGAGTATTTTCGAAAATCTGATCACGTTCAAGAGAGTAATATAATAAATGTGAATTCAGTGTTCATCCCAGAATTTTAGTAGAAAAGCTCTAAAATTAAAAAACTTTAAATCATCATTTTCTATGCACCAAGTAAAAATCATGAATCTTTCAGCTCATCCATGATTAAAAAACATGTTGTGCTCATCTGAAAAAAAAGTGACGTCAACAAGGAAATATATATTCTGTGCTTTGAATTTGAATGAAAAAAGTGACCTCATCATAAGTAAATCGATCACAGATGTGCAGATGAGCACACCATGTTTTACTTATATCATGAGCTCATCTATCTCAATGTATTCGAATACGATAATGCACCTAGTGGAGTCATGTCAACATTCCTTTTGAATTCCTCATAAATAAGCATGCAACGAAAAAAACTGTAGGTAACTAGATGCATATTTTCGTCGCATGTTAAATTGAATTTTGTCATGAATGAGAGTAATTTCTACCTAATCAATTGTCTGACTCCAGTGACTCATTTAGTGGTGTTGTGTTTCAAGTTAAAATGTCTGGTAGCGTTGTTATCGATCCGGCCAGCGTAATAGGAAACTCGAAAATTGAATTTCAGGAAAGAAAAATTATAGTTTCAAGAGGTGGAGTCATTGTAAACTAAGAAGACAATATTTGTAATATTGTTTTGGGTATAGTGTTGCTATTTGAAATAATAAGGCTTGAATTATTAAATCAACAATAATAAAATCCCCTAATTTTGGACTTATTGTGGGAATGACTTGAAATTATACTTTACTCTTATTTGTTATATATGCTACCATGTGGATACTTTGTTGGACTTAGGTCTGTTTGTATCTAAGATTGATGAATAAATAAATAAATAAATGAATAAATAAATAAATGAATAAATAAAATGACTAGAAGCATTCAATCTGAAAAGTGCTAAAAGATTATAGATTCCCCTCACCAATGAGAAATCTGAGGTCGAATTGAATTATGTCTGGCCCTCATCTGTCAACTGTCATCTAATCCTCCATTAGATTTATAAGAGAAAAACAAGGTTTGGAACTGATGGCAATATTTTTCTATGCACATGCATTTGACAAGCTTGTCAGTACTCTCATCATGTCTATCATCATCAAGTTTTGCTGGGACCACGTGTAAGATTTTGACATAGATCCATAGAATGCATGGTGCCGGCATTCCTTGATATATTTTTACGCGCTTGTTTTAGGGAACAGCGCGTTATCATTTCGTCACGATGTCTGTAATTTTAGAATTTTGAGCCGAAAATGCTGTTTAACTATTGGGTTTCAATATTTACTTTCGGAGATAAGGAAAAAAGTGTGCCAAATTTCGTTTCAATTTGGAATTTCAACGTTACTTCCGCAATATCTCGAGAAGTACCAATGCAATCAGATTGAAACTTCGTAATCAGGTGGAGATTACCAACAAGCAACTAGGTACTGAATTTCGTTTGGATCTAATAGTTAGAAATTTCAACAAGCTCGTAAAAGCTCCTGGCCTCAAGTGCTTTTCTAGATTTTTGGTCTGAAACACGGACAAATGTTCTCAAAATACATCGTTTTTTATTGACTTCAGTTTTCCGAAAGTATGCCTTATTGAATCTGGAATATAAGTTGGACCATACAGTATTTTCAAGACTTTCTGAAAATAAATTCCTTTTGACCAATTAAAGCTATCATAATATATATTGAGGTACCCTATATCTCTAACTACACGTATTTGAAACTTTATGTTTACAGAAAGTGTTAGTTTATTATTTCACTAGTTCAAGTAATGTGAAATAAATACTATTAAAAATAATTCTCAATCGAAAAATAGAAGATGAAGAACTGAGTCTAGTATATTTCTGTGTTGTGTGTTCTCAAGCTTTTGACTTCAATCATTGATTGGCAGTTGCTTTAATTTTAATTTTAGTTATTCAAAGTGTAATACGTACGAAGACAATGAAGTATCTGTATCTGTAATATTCAATGATTAGCAGAAGGAATCTTGAGGATAACACAGATGCTGAAAAAACCTTGTCAAAGTCCTCTGCCCATTCAACTCCAATCTGATGAAAATATCACAAACTTTCATATCTGTCGCCTGTCATCGCAATATGCGTTACTTTATACACTTGTCTTTCTGCTGGAACTTCTCCAGACTGGCTGAAACTTTCCTTCTGGAGCCAGCCAGGAATTTTAAATTCGTGAACCCTAATCTTTTCCCATGAAGTTTTACTTAACTAATTATGAGATTCGTTCCTGAAAAAGTCCCTTTGATCTCGTATAATCAAATATTCCCCATTTCTCACTTCCAATATGTCCCGGAGTGAAACCGGAATTCAATTAACTTGGCTTATGGAAATGTGAAATTTCGATGAAGTGGCTAGAAGAAGCTTTCGGAATTGACCCTACTTAATTCCTACCGATATACGGAAATATTCCTAAGTGATATGAATGATTTCTTAGGTATACTTCAGGCCAGTTCGTATTTAGATTTAGAAGAGCTTTTCCTCGCTACATCCCACACGAAACTTTGCATGATCGCGCAAATTTTTCGATCAAGTAGTGGATTCCATTTCGATCAGACATGTATTTTTGGAATTTATCCAGGGTTGTCCGAAACTCTACTCTTGAAATATTATTTTATCATTAATAATTCCCGCTGCAATTTTTTATGTTCTGTCAACTTCTCATGAGATTTTGACGGAGTTACTCAAAGACCTTGAAATCAAAAGTTCACAATAGTGTACTGAAGTTCAGTTTGATGTGACTCTAATATCCTGAGACTGTGGGAAAAAAATGTGTAGGTTTTTTATCAGTATCGTCATTATTACAGGAATAACTCAAAAATACTGATCAGATCAAGATGGACATTGGCAAGT
Organism: Myrrha octodecimguttata; assembly: GCA_958510865.1. Taxonomy (NCBI): domain Eukaryota; kingdom Metazoa; phylum Arthropoda; class Insecta; order Coleoptera; family Coccinellidae; genus Myrrha; species Myrrha octodecimguttata. The sequence goes on along the minus strand of OY294056.1, from coordinate 73,365,480 downwards.
GCTAATGCACAATTTCGTGCAAATTTCGTAAGTATTGAGCCGTCAAAAGAATTTTGAACAATCTCAAAACGAATTTTAAAACCTGCTGACTTAACGTCACTGTTTTTCTAGAGTTTTCATTGAAATTTTTGGACGCAGGATTTTTCATGGAGTCGTATTTACATCATTATCAAAATTGGAGTTTCTAATCTCTGGAAGAGAATATTCCGTCTTCTTGATATTCCTTTGATTCCACAATGCCGTCTTTGACTAAATCTGAACATCCTCAGAACGAGCCAAGCGATCGCTCCCATAAATATATGCATGAGCAAATCATTTCCGTTTGCTCAACAATTCGTACATACGAGTTGGAAATTTTACATGTATATTCATGGAAGCCACCAAGTGACATGTTATGAATCTTCGTTGCCAGAGTTCGAGCTCTATATATTTGATAGACTGACAAGCAGACTTTCATTAAATGGAATGATCCAAGAACCCTTCCTTATGCTCGACGTTGATTATGAACGCAACATAGAAGCTGCCAAGTTGCGACAGGGAGAAATTTCCGTGGTTGGCCCAAGCTCATTTTGATACCTTGTTGCCGTCTCTAGATGCAAGATGTGACAGGCAACTTATTGCAACCTATCGTTGCGAAAAGGGGAGTGCTGAATTGTTTCAGTGTTATGTTAGATATGTCATGGAGGGAAATGTTATCTTTGAACTTTTTGATTGAATGAAAGGCATGTCATTCTGGCAGAATTATGTTCACGAAAAATTTTCTCACCGATAAAAATGATGATGAATTGCACAAAAAAAAGGGGAAATATCATGAGCTCTTCCGTGATTTGCCTAAGCTCCTTTTGATACATCGTTGCCTTCGGCAAATGCAAGATGTGACAGGCAACTTCATATGACAAGAGCAATTCTAAATGATTTCAGTGTTATGTGAGATATGTCCTCGGATATGTCATGAAAGGATATGTTATCTCTGAGTTTTTGATTTAATGAAAGGCAAACTTATATTCAAGAAAAAATTGGCCGATAAAAATTATGATGTACTGTACAAAAAATGGAGAAAGTTGAGAAGCTCTTCAGTAATTTGTCCAAGCTCTTTTCGATACATTGTTGTCCTCTCCAAATACAAGTTGTGACTGGCAACCTATCGTTGCGAAAAGGGGAAAGCACAATGAAATGGCGATAAGTAAGGAGCTTCTCCGTAATTTGTGCAAGGTCATTTCGATGCATTGTTGCCTTGCTTGAAAACAAAAGGTTCTTTCGTTTGCATAGAAGGTGTAGCACTTTCCTACACTCGGTGTAGATTGGTACCAAGTACCAAGTATATCTACACCGAGTGCAGGGAAGTGCTACACTTTCTATGCAAACGAAAGGACCTAAAATGTTGCAGCTTTTCGTTATGTCAATATGGCAGAAATATATTCTGAGAAATTGTCTTGTCGATTAAAATGATCATGTACTGCTTCAAAATCGGCAGAAGTTCAGGGGTTTTTATACTGTTTGCCTTAGATCATTGTGATACATTTTTGCCTTCTTTAGATGTGACATGTAACAGGCAACTTATTGCAACCTATCGTTGCGATAATGGAAATGACATATTGTTATGATAAATATGTTATGAGATATATTCAGCAGTCAAGTATCAATATACAGTGCGCGTCAAAATTATGGAACAAATTCATTTACTCGGAAGAAAAATATTTGGCAACAAAATCCTGAAACAGGTCAATTTTGTTTGATTTTCACCAAATTTTTATGCATTTAAGAAGGATTTTTTTTGCACCCTGTGCCTTCCCCATCGACCCTCTAAATTTTTTGAATCGGGAAAGTGGGTCATGTGGTACTTTTTTGGCAAGGTCTTTGTATCTTCTTTACAGGCGTGCAGAAATTTTCAAGAAAAAAATTTGTTTTGAAAAATTAGTTACTTCAAAAAGGTTTTCAGTATGTGCACTTTGTCATGGCTCATTTACTTTGAGACGATGGTACCTGATGAAATTTGTCACCGAATGAAAGTCGACCATTACAGTTTTGTTCATGCAAAACTTTCAACCCCTTCGAACCCTTTAATGGAGAAAAAAAAATTTTTTCACGTGAGGGGGTTGAAAAAGGTTGAAAGTTGTGCATGAACAAAACTGTAATGGTCGACTTTCATTCGGTGACAAATTCCATCAGGTACCATCGTCTCAAAGTAAATGAGCCATGACAAAGTGCACATACTTAAAATCTCTTTGAACTAACTAATATTTAAAAAAAAAAATTTTTCTCGAAAGTTTCTGTACGCCTGTAAAGAAGATACAAAAACCTTGACGAAAAAGTACCAGATGACCTACTTTTCCTATTCAAAAAATTTAGAGGGTTGCTGGGGATGGCACAGTGTGCAACAAAAATCCTTCAAAAATGCATATAAATTCGGTAAAAGTGAAACAAAAATTGACCTGTTTCAGGATTTTGTTGCCAAATATTCTTCTTCTAAGAAAATGAATTTGTTCCATAATTTTGACGCACACTGTATAACATATAGTCTTACACAAATATAATAGGCATATTATTATTCTTGACCAACCAATATAACAGTTGAGGAAATAGAAATAATAAAATAATTTTTCATCCGAATTTTCAGCAGTCTTCTGATGGAAATGGAAAATATTTCGTTCATATTCATGGAACACAATCAACACCACGCAGGGTACTTCCAAAATGAAATTAATGAAGTTGTGAGGGATTCATCAATATTGAATTTGCATCAGGGGCTCGAAACGGACGATCTGATTAAGGATTCAAAAAGGGTTCACAGGAAAAAACCTAATTCGCCTGGCTTATGGTCAGTAATCGATAAAGTTTAATAAATTTTCAGTCAGCCTTCCCGACAAATGGTATTTTAAAATTATAAAAACGATTATCTGGATTATCCCGCTAAATTCCCTCTCTTCGCGCATAAATTCTGGCGAATGAATGAATGAAATGCTACATTTGGCCATTTATCATCCGGTTCATTGAAAACTGATCGGTGTCGTTTTTTTTAACGTCGATTTGATTGTTTCAATATGGTGGATTTTTTTATTCAGTTGAAATGAGCATTTCTTATTATGATTCATCTACTCCTATTAAATTGTTTATTGAATATTCCACTGCTGTGAACAAACGAGAGCTATAATAACTTACGACTACATACAAATTTCAGGAGCTATATTTTTCATGAAAGGAATTCAAACTATCCCATGAATCCATGTATAATATCAATCTCTCGTTACGATTTTCTATTTTTTTGGCTTCGGAGCTACTTCTTGAATCCATGAAAATATTTTAACAATGAACCTCATACGCCTCCTTGTTTCCTCGTACATATTTCATATTATTAATGAGTATAGTTGTTCCACATTTGTTATACACTTCTTATATATAAGTAAGAATCCATCATTTCAAATATCCAATTCATATTTCTGGAATAGTTTCATCAGACTATAGCTCAATTCATTTTTATTCAGCGGAATTAATCGTATGGACTTGAAGCAGTGATCTTAGCGCCATCATCGTTTACAGAAAGCCAAGTAGGACAATATTTGACAATTCAAGGACCGCGTTTTGGGCCCAAAATTTTAGTGGGTAATAGAAGGAAAGTGTCGACACCTGATGATATATTCTATGCATTCAGGGGGAAATGCCTTACTGTGATTTTTCTGAATTTTTTATTGACATAATCGACGCGAACAATTGTGAAAATATTTATGATGATACTGTGCAACTGGGAGTCAAATTACAATTCGATCAGATGAATAGTTTTTGACTTATTTGAAAATAAAAATTTCAGATTGCTATAACACTGAAAATATCAGTCGGAATCCAGCTCATTAACGTACTCAACGAGATATTCAGAATCCCAATCTAACCTGAGAATTTCAAGACTTTATGTGCTTTCCTTCGAAAGTTGAAGCGCATCTGGACTGCCGGCCGGACAGAATCAAACTGGACTACGTATCAGCGAGTCCTACCGAATCATCTAAGACCAATTTCGGCCCAACATTCGAAAATTATAGACATCGTGACGAAATGATAACGCGCTGTTTCCCAAAATAAGCGCTTAAAAATGGGCAACACGTATCCAACTATCAATTATACCGTTTTGTAGAGAAAAAAAAGTTTTCTGTTCAATAGTTAAGTGGTGATGCAATAATTGTATTCTTTATATCTCATTCATTCTTGATTCATACCTGGCCTTGTAAAAGCCCTCGACGAAGGACATGATCACAAAATTATATAGAAAACTTTTACGGGGTCATTTGAACAGAATACAATTTTATAGTGTTGTTTATAACTTTTGGAATCGAAATATGTTTCATAATTTTGTATCTTCGAATATCCAACTTAGAAAAGAACGATATATTCATTTCAACATTTTCCCTTACTGAAACGTATATATCAGTAATATGAGGATATTAAACGAAATATTCCCCTAAATGAAAATTTGAATTATATATAAGCACAGGTCGTAACTATACCCATGTAAATTGTTAAATGTTTCGTCGGAGGTGAATTATTTATTTTGATATTGGATAGAATACAGAATATTTCAAGGAGCCATTTCTTTGATTGATTGTCATGTTTTTATTTATACATTTACCTACTAAAATAAATTCCGCTTGTATAGTTATGCTTAATGGAATTTTCCTCATTTCGGCATTCCTAATGTTCCTTTATTTTCGAATACTAGATACCTACATAATATATATCTAATATTCGAAAAATGAAGGAACATTAGGAATACTATATGGGTTTATTCAGTAGGTAATAAATGCAACTGACTATTCGATGAGGAATTGAACTCCGAAATTGTCGCCCTGATATACCCGGTGTCACAAGAATCAGGTTCCATCACAAAAAAACCTTTTTTTACAAGGTATCGGATCGGAGTTTTGAATTTTGCTACCACAGATTGTTTTCCATCGGCTGGGGTAAACTAGGTGTGTCTATGACTTGTTCAACCGGATATGCACGTAACTTTTGATTTTCTGAAAATAACTGATGTTCATTTTTGCATAGTCGAATGATATGTTGAATTATGGATTATTTTCTTTTGTTTTAGATATCGCATCAACTGGATATATTAATTCTCACCACTAGAACAAACCATTGAAATATTTTTTCAATCAAAATTCACCATTCGGATAGAAACGGCTGACCGTAAACAAAATAACTTCCGAAAGAAACTCAGAAACTCGATATTTGTAGAGAAGGTTTGGGGCTTAATTACGAAGGTTGAATAAGTTAATGGTAAAATCCGCCCAATGATTCCCTAGGTATACCCATCCAAAATTGTATTTTTTCCAATATTTCCAAAAATACAGATTAGATCGAATTGAAATCCAGTGGTTCATCGAAAAAAATACAGAAAAGCACTGCTGTGACGGCAGCAGCTTTACCGCTCATGTTCAAATTCTTTGCCGAGGCGGTCATCTTCATCGAACATGCGCGCAAAAGCTGCTGCCTTTACGGCGGTGCTTTTCTAGGTTTCTAAAAACTCAATTACTCATTTTCCCTCGAACGCACCGTTTCAGAGATATTCGATGTGGAATGTTATGAAATCTGATAAAAACTCGTTTATGGACTAGACTTTCCATAGAATCCAATTAATTCATAGTGTCAATGTGTTTATAGGTTAGCTCATCGATTTCAAATCCAATTGGTAAAATAAGGACAGTTATGGAATTTTCAATACAAGAAAGGGTACGGATGAAAAAGTGTATAATCCTCTTGTAGAAACAATTGGATATTGCATGAATTTCAAGGGGAAGATCAGTGTTTCGAAGGTCAAGTGTAGTGAAATGATTTCGCTGCAATAATATCGCAAAAAGCACCATCATAATAATCAAGTGGGTAAATGAGTTTTCTCTATCATGTTTCTTTGAATTTCAAGCAATGGGTTAGATATTCTGCAAAACAGAGTCTGCAAAACATATCTGTAGTGAAATTGCCAACAAAGAGCAGAAGTGTATTAGCACATTGAGAAATATTTGAATGCTTTCAACTTTTACCACAGCCGAATCTGGAAGAATGGCAAATGGAAAAAATGGTTTATTTGAATACAAGATATCTACGGGTAAGATTAATGTGAAACTTAGAGATTCACTCTGTATAATTCCGTAAATAATTCCACGAAAATTCAACCGAATCCACTCATCATCATATGATATACTTCCATATTCTGGACAGACAACTGCCCATGTCCATCAATAATTTCGGTCAGAGAGGTGGCCAATTTTGTGTTTGTTCAATCATTGCATGGATGAATCAGTAAAACCCAGACGATTCGACGGGGTTTATAATCCAATTTCTGGGTATTCTCCTGACGCGCCACATCAGTAATCAAAATAGAATCAAACTGTGCATGTTTGATGTCAGTTAGAGGTCGTCAATTAATCAAATAGCTCGGCGTCGAGGTGTTCACGAGTGGATCTCTGGCGTTATTTCAAAGTGTCATGAGAGATTTGAATCCAGTGGAATTACTGAGGAATCGATTTGTGGTATGTTTCGATAGTTGACAGCTGGTCAGAGTCTAATGTTTAGTTTGAACAGGAGAATAACAAGATAATTCCGGATGAGCATTGACGTGAGGTCAAGAGCTTTCACGCGCATGCTCAAATTTGTTGATAAATGTCCCGAGTGTTTCAGGAAAAAACAATGATATCTGGGTAGGATTTTGCATGATTTTCAGGTTTTTTTCTGGGTTTTCACTCTCAATATATGAAAAAGAAGTACTGAAAATAAATAAAAATTATTATTTATAGGAAACGCCTTGCAGATTGCGGGATTCAAACTATTTGTCGAGAGGGCAAAAAAACTGTTATCTTTGACAAAATCGAGATTATGCAAACGATCAGCGAAGTGAAATGCAACGTTTCAGAGTCTATAATAGAATCCATTAGGTATTATGAAGAAAATTTTAGAATTTTTTTGTCTTTATTGTCTAATGAGGGAGTTAGATTTGGACCATGAAACGTTTCATTTCACTCAATTTATTGTCTACATTCTTCCAATCGTGTTCATTCTTTCTAGAAACTGCCCTGGACAAATAACCTGAAAACCGAATAACAATGAATAGAAATATGTAATTTGAATATTGGATGAAGCTGAATTTTGAACACTTTATGGACTATATGCACCTCAAAGCTTGTGCCAAATTTCTCAGAAATCTGATGGCAGTTTCCAAAAAGTTATTCGAAAAAAATTTGAAACATTCTCGAAAAAAAAATAATTTCCTATTTTCTAACGATACGGTCCTTACGCCATATTGCATGAAGTTTTCATGTTGTATTCTATATACAAATCATTTACGAGTTTAAATCTGATTGTATCAGTAATTCTTGAGATATTGGGGAAATAACCTCAAAATTTTGGAATCTCGCCCAGTAATAAACCTTCTCATTTTTATACACAACCTATCCAGAATCGTCTATGCTGTTCTGTTTGATGGTTCTGCTGGACATAATGCATATAGTCCAACCTCAACGTTTCAGACCATTTTCGTAAAAAAATCTGGAATTCCACAAATTTAGTCAAAATCATAACGACGAAACGTGAACGGGGTACCATACATTTTACATGATACAAGAGCACAGATAAAACCTTCTTTATTTTCAAATCAGGTTTATATATGTAAATCACGCCTCAAAACAGAAAAAGGACAAAAAAATCCATTTGAAGTAGTAAATGATTCATTATTCACTAAATTAATTTACGATCCATCAAAGCTCAAAAAAGAATCAGACACAGAATGAATTCCCTCGATACCATCGTTAAATTTATATATTGGACAACTATTACCTAACTATTTGCTTCTTCTTTCTCCTCACACTCGCACCTTGAACTTCGATAGTATTCCATCTGAAAAGGAAACTATTACAGCGACCATGATCCATTCTAAGACGATTCAAAATGTTTCATATTTTTTCATAGTTGGCAAGGTGGACAGAACCATATATTGTATGGAATTTTTGCACGCCTGTTCTAGTGGAACAGCGTGCTATCGTTTTGTCTAAATGTCTGTTATTTTTGATGATTGAGCCGAAAATAGTCTCAAACGATTAGATTGGACTGACTTATGACGATTCCGGTGTCAAAATCGATTCTGTCCGACTGGTCGTGGACACGATAACTGTCGAAGGTAGTGAGCTAGCAACTTGAAACTTTCAGGGTAGGTCGCGCATTGGAATGCCGCGGTTAATTTCGTTATTGGGCCAAATCAGTCGAATAGTTTCGGAGTTATAGCCACTTGAAACTTTGAAGTTATTTATTTTTTATTCAAGAAACTACTTGAGCGATTGAATTCAAACTTGGCAATCAGGTAAAATATAACGACGCGCAACTTTGAGCCAGATTTTGTCAGGATCATACTGTCAGTAAATTAAAAAAAAATTTGTTTTCAACATTTCTTCACAAAAAATTTTTTTTTCTGAAAACCATTAATTACATCCAGAAAAAATTCCACTGGCACTTTGAGCTTCATATATCTCAGCAATGTACCAAATTTCAGTTCGATACGATTATAAGTTTTGGAGATATCGGGAAGAATATGTCAAATTTCGAGGTTTTTTTCTCGATATCGTTGCTTTTTTCGGTATAACTCGTGAAATACTGATTCAATCCTGATAAATATTTGTATCTAGTTTGAACATGCTGGAAGACAACTTTATGCAAAATTGTGTGATGATCGTGTCTTAGAACCATTCGAAAAAAAAATTTCTGTGATTTTCTTATCATATCATCCTCATTAAATTCTGTATGAACCTTCGAACTGTAATTTTTCGATGAATTACTGGATTTCAATTCAATCTGATCTGTATTTTTGGAAATAATATCTGCGGAATCATTGACTGGATTTTACCCATTCACGAATTCGGAATTCGGCCTTCGTAATCAAGGTCCAAACCTTCTCTACAAATATCGAGTTTCTAAGTTGTTTCTTTCGGAAGTTATTGTGTTTACGCAGTCGGCCGTCAGGCCGACCGTAAACACAATATCTTCCGGAGGAAATGACTTAGAAACTCGATATTTGTTGAGAAGGTTTGGGGCTTAATTTCGAAGGTCGAATTCGTGAATGGGTAAATTTCGCCCAATGATTCCGTAGATATACCCATTCAAAATTTTATTCTTACAATATTTTCAAAAATAAAGATTAGATCGAATTGAAATCCAGTAATTCATCGAAAAAAAATCTAGAGAAGCACTTTCGTGGAGGCAGCAGCTTTTGCGCGCATGTTTAAATTCGTTCTCGAAGCGGTCATCTACATTGATCATGCGCGCAAAAGCTGCTGCCTTCACGGCAGTGCTTTTCTAGATTTTTTTGAACTGCGACTGCCAATATTTTCGACGTATCGTCAATGAATGGAAGCCCAGCGTTGCATATGGTCAATGTCAAGCTTCATTATCACTTGCTCTAAAGTATGAGTTGGTATCTTGTTTTTCTCAGGGTTGCCACACCTCTAATTCACAAATACATAGCCTGCAAAGGTAATTCACAAGAATGTGTGGCGTTAGGAGACTGTATGTATAAAGATAATGAATAAATATATTACTTGAACAAACAATATTATTATAATCCAAGAAGGATGATTTGAAATCCACCAGAGCTTAAAGCCCCTCATCTCTTCAGCTCTTCGCTGTCATATCCGAAGGACAAGTAGTCAGGAAATATCAAGCAAAATAAGACAACCCAATCTAATCTGCCCATCTTCCGTATTGCCAATAAAACTCCACGCTAGACACTGTAGAAAAAATAATATCTCATATATCTTTAGCTAACCCCAAACTATCCGTACGTTGCTAATGTTAATATTTTTTCCGTGGATTCACCAGAGGAGTTAAGCCCAGCCAAGTTCGATTACAGATGATCCCCGAACTAATGCTGCTCCTGTCACTTCCGTGGAAAATGGATAAAAGGGATAAGGCATGACCGAAAGTAAAAGGTGAAACCTCTCCGCCGATGGGACAGGCGGGGATTATGAGAAAACACGAGATTTCGCAGATCACTTTAATTGCAACGGAAGGTACATCCGGTAACTCTTTGTGTCTGCGCTGACTGGAATAGAAATGAATTACTTGGGATGGGTTCGTTCCAAGTGTGAAATGTCCGAACCTTTCGTGAGGGAATCATTTCACCAGGGAATGGCTGGTGTTCCATCATCTTTGTTTCAGGAAATGAGAGGTAACATATTTGTGCGAGATGAGAATGTGTCGGCGATCAACAGAAATGCCATTCAATTTGGGACGCAAGCTGCTGAATGCCACCTTTCTGATTTCTTGTTTTCACTGTTGTGATGTGAGATGTGAGAATTTTGTACTATTATAAGGGATAAAAAGGATTCTCCTCTATAGTCAACAGAGGGGAAAATATAAAGAGTGATGAATGCATCCATTTAGTTCACACAACTCTGAGGGTTTTTGTTATTTTTTAAGCATGGTCATTGGAGAGAGACCCTATTAACATTCACACAATTTATTTTGGAAGAAGAGATTTGCAAGTGTAAAAGGTCAGAACCTTTCGTTGGAAAGTCGTTCTTCCAATCCAAAACGTCCTAAAAGAATAAGGAAAAATCATAGAATGATGAGTTTTTAAACGTCTTTGCGAGAGCTGTCCGCGAAGCGGACTCTCGAGCCCAAAATAGAGGGAGATCACTGAAGGCGATTTCCCGATCTGAAAGAAGGAAAAACACTCTTTCCATCGATTTTTCATTCGTTCCGCTCCGAAATTTCCAAGATACCGAAAAAAATTCTCAAACTTGACGAATTTTGCGGGATTTCGTCGAGTGGACCATCAGGAGAATGCTATCTCCTCTGAAGGCAAAGCTTTTCGGGCGAGAACGAGGATGAGAAATGTGACTACGAGGACCGTAGGGCAATCACATCCTATTCTAATTCCTCGCAAACGATTGAAAATGTACGAAAAATACATAAGAAAGTTGGTAATTTGTCAACTTTTCTTGATTCTCCGAAAAATTCTGACAGACCATCGAGTCCGATCTGTGTTTTCACGGATTTGACAGCCTGGGCCAGTGCTGTCAGATGGAAATTCAATAAAATTGACCGAAAAACGCCGAGATACTGGCAAAAATTGTATGAAATAGCAAGAACTAAGCACGGGTCATTGATAACGAGCAGAAGAATGAAGAAATTGGTGATTTTTTCACAGGAAATTCCATGAATCTATCCGATGACCGACTGCTCCTAATAAGGAATTTTAACATGAAATTCACCGAAATCGATGGGAAAATGGGATATATTATATTGAAATGGATCGATTAGAGGTTGATCCTGATTCCTTTCAAGTATGTTAACATCAACTTTGAGTTTTTTTCAAAATTTCAGCATGATTTGTACCGGTTCAGAACAATTTTTCCTACTGGAGTCCTACCGTTGTGTACGAGCTCGGTTAAATTTTCTGTTAAGTTTTTCAAAATTAAAGATCCATTTATTCATTTCCGATGCCCTTTCAACGATATTCATTTCCGTTTCTCTGGAAAATGTATCTGAAATATAGATAATTCTGAAGTCAGTTTTGACATTTCTCTAGAGGTCACAGATCGTTTTTTTGCGGGTGTCACGAGCATTTTTTTGCGATTGCCCAAAAAATTTTTTCGATAATTTTCATATTATTATTTAAAAACTAACTACATAACTCATTCTACTTGGAAAAATCTGGAGTTCAATTATCCTCATCTAGAGACATGACAAGTTCGACATTTTTCTTTAGGAGTGGGAATATGTCAACGATCAACAGATGATGACATCAAATTTCAACCTTCTGGTTTCTTGTTCCTGCTTTTTTAATGCGAGTTATGCTCTCCAGTTATCAGGAGGACAAGAAAGAACAGTGTTAACGGAAATTGTGGTAGGTTTCCTATCGAATTTCCCACAATTATTCCAGAAGAACTTCGTGATATGTCTGATCCTTTCGTGGAGGAATCATTCCACTAGGAAATGGCTGGCGTTCCATCAACTTTGTTTCGAGAAATGAGAAGGAACGTTATATCTGTGAATTAACATTTATGTTAATTCAGGACATGAGCTGCTGAATTCCATCTTCTGGTTTCTCGTATCTAATTTTGTGATGCTAGTTGTATACGAATTTTCTACTAAACTATGCGGAATATGAAGGGATTATAACTGTATTATACACATGCAGAGGAGGGAAACATAAACAGGAATTAATGCATCAATTCAATCAACGAAAATCTGAGAAATTCTGTTGTTTGAGACGTGGAAATTGAATAAGGTTTCACCTCGGCCTTCAACACGAGAAGAGATTTGCAAGTGTGAAATGTCCGAACATGCCGTGAGGAAATCCTTTCATCAAGCAATGATTGGCTTTTCATGATCATTGTTTCGGGAATGAGAAGTAACATCTACGTCGGAGATGAGGATATGTCTGTGGTCAACAAATCAGTGGATTTGGGACGCTAGCTGCTGACTTCCCCCTTCACGTTTCCTCTTTTCACTCTTGTGATTCGGGTTGAATGAATTTTGTACTATTATAAGATATATGAAAGCTTGCAAAGTATGGTCCAGCAGAAGAAGTTCGAATTCGTGAATTGTTGAAATCCACCTAATGCTTCCGTAGATATACCTATTCAAAATTTTAATTTTCCCAATATTTCCAAAAATATAGATCAGATCGAATTGAAATCCAGTACTTTATCGAAAAATGACAGTTCGAAGGTTCACACAGAATTTAATGAGGATAATATGATTATAAGAACACAGAATATTCCTATTTGAAAAAAAAAATTTAAATTTTTTCGTCAAATCGACACAATAATCATTTGAGACAAATGTCTCAAATCAAAACGAAAAATCGAAAGAAAATAATTATTGAAATCTTCTGCTTTGTCTGATGAATGAGTCAGATTCGCTTTCTTCATCGTTTGTATTGTTCCTGTATTGTTCATTAGGCAATCTGTTTTGCAAGAAACTGCCCTTGAAAAATAGTTTGATTCTGCAATCCGCAAGGGCGTTTTTCATGAAAAACAATTTTATTCAATTTTTGATAGTTCTGTTTCAGATATGGTGAGTGAAAACCCATAAAAAACCTAAAAAATAAATCCTCCCAAAACAAGCTTCAATTCGTAAAATTTCTCATTTGTAATAATCGAGTTTGTGGCTTTCCGCCAATGACTCATGACTCTCTTCCAGAATTTTTCGCCTGTCGACTCGTGATTTCGATATAAATGTAATTCGCTGAAGAACCAACCAACAAACTCTTATATTACAATCGAGAAATTTTGCCAGCAAAATTGCATCCCCAGTTACATATTGTTCTAAAACCACGATGGGGGCCGGCGCTGGAGTATACGGGCCTAGAACCAAGTGTGCACTATCGCTAGGCTCCTACTCGAGTGTTTTCCAGGCATAAATACTTGCGATCGAAAGATGCATAGACATAAACCTGGAAAGAAACTATCAAGGGTGTGACATAGTGATCCATTCTGAAAGTCAGGCTGCTATTAAAGCACTTAACTCCTATGTCATCGACTCAAAGCTGATATGGGAGTGCCGAAGGAAACTCAATAAAGTAGGCAAGAATAACAAAGTCTCCTTAGTATCGGTTTCTGGGCACTCAGGAATCAAAAGAAATGAAGAATCTAACACTCTAGCCAGAAAGGGAGCACAAAAGCTACCTAGGGCCCAGAACCCTTCTGTGGTATAGGCAAATGCATCTATAAGAAAGAGTTTTTAGAGAAGGAAGAAAATTGAAGAGGGGCACTCTGGAGGAATTCTCCAGGAATGGAAAACTCTAAAAAGTTCCTTCGGAACTTTGAAATCGCTAGGACCAAAAATCCTTTAGATCTCAGTAAGAACAAGTTACGCCTCCTCACTGGTTTCCTCACAGGACACTGTCGCCTGAAGAAGCACATGATGAGAATGGGCTTATCAGAAACTGACGAGTGCAGATTCTGTGGGGAAGAGGAGGAAACTCCTGTTCACCTGATCACAGAATGCCTCGCCATTGTGAGCCTGCGCAAGAAATATCTCGGGCAGAAGCATTATATAAAGAATAAGAACTTAGCCTCCTTGAAGCCCTCACAGATATCAGAATTCATCAGAGCTCTAAGTGGGAGGGCGAGCTGTATAGGTACCGCAATACGAAAACAGCTCCGACGAGGGGGCACAATAGACCTTAAGGTCGCTGTGGAATTTTACCCCCTACCAAACTATAAACTAAACATATGCAAATTTCAATGCACAATGTGCCTATTTCATGCTTCCGGAAAACTTGTACAATAACTTCCCTGTCTCTGTATTTACCTTTAAAACAACAAGAACAACAAGAATTATTGAATATTTTCGCATACGAATTGACCAACGAGAACAAGCGAACAAATAACCGAAAGAGCAAAGCAGAATTAACACTGAAATATGAAGAATGCAATATTACTTTGTACCTTCCACTATTTGCCTTAATAACGCGCCATATATCTTGAATTTAGACACTTATATTCCGTATCATAGCAACACCCCTCCGGCCAGGTAAGTCATGCATTCGTTTTCACATAAACCGGTGGAATAGTTTCATTCTTCTCTTTGAATGGTAGGAACAGGAAGGTTGTTTCTATCGATTAAGGTCATCCTGGCTGATGTATGTGGAACATTTTCATCCCCCCCTCCTCCAGTAATTGACCGGATATTGTATTTGTCGGTCCCGAAAAAATGAAATACTTTACCAGGTATCTTTATGTACGTGATCTATTTGATGTGAATCTTTTTCGAAATAAAGGAAATGTTATGGTGACTCTCGGGTGTGAATGCAGCAATGGTTTTTCTTCAACGGTTTTTTGGAATTGTCTTTTATCGTATCTGAGTGAATACAACTGCTACATAGGGTTCGAAATAAACGATTTTCATCAAAAAATCGCCTGCAACGGTTGTTTTAGGTATAATGATATTTTCCACTTCAGGGGGTGATTAAGGGGGTTGTTAAGGGGTCACAAATCATTTCACTATGAGGAACGTGTTCAAAGGGCGCGAAATAAACGATTTTCATCAAAATATCGCCAGCAACTGTTTTTTTTAGGGATAACGATTTTTTTCACTTTAGAGGGTGTTTGAGGGGGTTGTTTAGGGTGACAAATTATTAATTTGAATGAAGCTCATTGAAATCACACTATTAGATATATTCCAAAATCACCTAATTGTAGCGGCTGTTTTCACTCAAATACGATAATAGACAGTTCCAAAAAAACTGTTGATGCCTTCATACCCGTTGTGAACTCCTACTTATTCATTGTTCTCTATTATTTGTCACCAAGAGGGAACCCGAGTCCAATGATGATTTTAAAATTTCTGACTGAAGCATTCTCTAGTCCTTCAAAGGAAAAAGAATATGAAATCTGTCAGAATTATTCATTCTGAATTTGTAGAGTAGTTTCAGATATTCTTTTCTCTCGGCCTTGGTATTGCCATGTAATAGCTGGCATTCATTGTTTCATTCTCAGTTGCACTGTTACACTGTTACAGATCAACAGAAAGTTTTAGAAGAATCACATTACCAGTGCAGTTTTTTCATTTTTGAGGAAAAAAATGATTACAATGAACAATATCGTAACCATTGATATCAAAAAAATCAAAGTTAGAAAAGCAGTGCCGTGAAGTCAGCAGCTGTTGCGTGCATGCTCGAATTAGTTGCCAAAGCGGTCATCTCTATTGAAGATGGACTCAGAAGCTGCTGACTTCACGTCAGTGCTTTTCTAGGTTTTTTTGCGTTTTTTCGGATAACAACAACGATACTTAGGGAAAAACCACGAAATTTTACTTATTTTTTCCCGATATCTCCGAAAATTATGATCGCATCGTACTGAAATTCGGTACAATGCTGTGAAACATGAGGCTTGATATCTCAGCAGAAGTTTTTCGAATATGATGGAAAGTTTCCAAAAAAAAAAATTTTTTGAAAAAAATCTTGGAAATTTTGTTTTATAATATACTGACAATACGATATCAACAAAATTCAGTCAAAAATTGCGATTTGTTATACTCCAACTAACTGCCAAGTTTCAATCAAATCGTTCCACTTGTTCCTGAATTATCAAGGAAAAAATCTTAAAATTTCAAGAACTGTATTTTCGGAAATATTGGGAAAATATTACTCCGAATGGGTGAAATATCCTCGAATAATTGGGAGAATCATCCCTTCTCGAATTGGTCCTTCTTAATTATATCCCAAAGCTGGTCCACAAATATTGAAAAATAAAATTGCGTTCTGTATTTTTGATGTAGCAAGGTTTATTGCAGTGAATATAGTTCTACTAGATATTTTTCCTTAGCATGAATAAAACTCCCTTCACTTTTATTAGTCCTTTTATAATTTTCGCAGAATAAATTCTTCGAAGGATGAATAGTTTGACAAAATAATGAAATAATATTTATTACTTCTTCTGAAAAACTGATTCATTTACGAAATAGTCAAATAATTAACGAAAAAATTCGAGAGGATAAAAAATTGAGGTTTGTATAGAATAATATAATTTTAATTTAACATAATTTAAAACTGATTTTTATTAAGCTTGTCAGAAGCTGATAGCAGTAGCAGTAGCTGATAGCAGTAGAAAATATAATTTTAAACTTATTTATGGGTTTTCAAGACTAACATCTGAAACATGTAATAAAATAAAAATATTTACTACTAGATAATATAGCACGCCAAATGAAGATTTTAGGAATTATTTCCTTGAAGTATTCTCCTATTCTAGAATATTTTTTTTCAATTGGCATTCATCTGAAATGCAAAGCAGATTTGATCGAAATGGAAATTATTACAGTGTGTTTCATCGATTTCCGAATGAATATGTTTTTCTTAAATTATGAAATTCAAGTATTTTCTCTTATATTTCAAATATTGTTTTGCTAACTGTCTTCCTTGAGTGAAAGTTCTCACTAAGATGAAAAAAATCCGTGATTATAGAATCATAGGTTTTTTTTTCAATTCTGAAAATTCTTCACCTCAAGATAATGGCATCAGAATTTCCTTTTCGATGATTTTCTTTGTTTCCTTCTAAATCAAGTAGGTGAGCTGTGAAAGAATATTGAAGAACAATGAACGGAGCTTTTCCGGAAACAAAACCTGAAAATTCACTGAATTGAAAAAAAATATAGTCGAGAAAAATTCTCGGAAGGTAATAATATAGATCCTTCAACTGAAAAATACTGAAACTTATCAACAAAGCTGAGTAGAAAATATTATGAACCAGACGACCTATTTCTTTCCAGAACATCCAATACCGTCCATTCCAGAACTCGGAATTAGGGGACCTTAAGAAACAGCTCTGAAGACATCGACCAGGGTCATCCAAACCGACATCGACAACATTTTTAGTCACTATAATTGGCCGGAGATTGTCCCATCACTCCAACCTCGAGAAACAAACGCACAGGGCGGCTTTTTCACCTACGTTTAACGACCGTGTTAGTGAATTCTGGATCGCAGTTCAATTCGGCAGAAAGGCTGTTCCCCCACATCACTCTCTCACTTCCCCCCTTTCCCCATCTCGCCCTTTCGAAACATTACCGGCGTAATCACCTATTCTTCTCCAAACCCACCGTCCGACCGAAATTATGCCTCTCAATTATTCACTTTGCTTCTCCATCGTGCTGTTAGACCCTCAGCTCTATCCGGGCGCTTATTGGATATTTTCGGTTTCCGCTGTTCTACCGTACACCTTTGATTACTGGGCTCAATTATTTCTCCGCTTGTTTTCCTTAATATAACTGACTTCCCCAGTTAGTTTCCAATAATTTTCAGGGGAGGAATGTGGTCTCAACCAGACGCCCCACCCTGTATACTACGATAATTAATTTCTCTCCGTTGTACGTAGATTCCTGATGGGTTGGAAGTTTGGATGTTTGAACCGGAAGTAATCCAAGTATGGCTAGAAATTGATTAGTATGAATAGAATCTCTCAACATGAGTTCAAAACTGTCCACTCTTGTGATTTTATAATTGTTCTCATTAATGGATAAATCCCAGGAATCTTTGGAATCATCTGTCCAAAAAGTTCCCTTGGATGAATCCTATTCCGATTTGGCCGAAGTATTCGACAGAGTGCTGAGACTAAGATCTCATCAACTGGAACGTTTCGGAATTCACGAACAACTGCAATTAATCGAAGCATATCTGTAAATCGGTTTCCTCTGTAAAAGTCATGTATCTTAGGCACTACCGGATTTATGCTGAGAAAAGTACTCCAGGGATCTGTTCATGTACCCCTGAGGTTAATCCTTCATGTTACTGATCTATCTGGCTTGAATCCTGACCGAAGTAGCCTCCTTCGACGGTCAGCTCGCTATCATTGAGGGATACCTCAATTTCAGTTGAATGGTGCTTTATCCGGTCGCTTCCTTCCAATCCATCGAAGTATCAACCATTTGTTTACCAAAGTCACCGTTCGACCAAAATTATGCCTTTCAATTATTCACTTTGCTTCTCCATCGTGCTGTTAGACCCTCCTGCTAAGGGGAGTACTGCAGGGATCTGTACAAGGATCCTTGAGGTTAATAAACTATTTATCTGATATTTGAAATTCTAATACGAGTCGAATCCTTTCAAGGTCAGCTTGCCATCAATCAGAGCTACCCCAGTTATTGTTGGTCTAGCGGTTCTTTGACGAATTACTTTCTCTGAATCCCTTCGAGCATCAATCAATGGTGTGCCTGGCATTTATGAAGTGAATACAAATGCATTTTAACCTCATCAGTTTCACGAGAGACAAAGGGCGCAGATAGCTTTTTCGATTATTTTGTTGCATTATATTATATCTATTAGTTAAAAGGCCATTATACAAATGGAACATTCATTCATTGTCTAACTATGATGAATAGGTGAGTGATTCATTATTGGAAAGTGGTTGCCTGTATGAAATGCAGCTTTGTTGTATTTTGGATCAAATTCAAATTCACAAATATTTTGAATAGAATTCATTCGTCTGCTACCTGCTTTATACCGCGTGGTTCATTTCAAAAAGAACAGAGCCATATTCGGGAATTGATCCTAGAATTTTACCATTTGTGGCTCTTCAGTAAGATTTTAGGAAAACTTAAATCACTGATATCATCGACTTTATTGAACATTACTGGTTTTACATTCCAACGGCAATTTACTAGGGCAATAACTTACGTAACGAACACCTGCTACAAAATTCTCATGAACAGATGCAGTTTCAATTTTTAATTGACATCGAGTGAGCTACTAACTCCAAACAACTTTAGTTATCGCAAATTTGGTAGCAATTTCGAAAGGAATCAACTCCATCGATTGAGAGTGATTCACTATCAAGTTATCAAACCTGTATTTACATTGCGACATAGTGTATATGGAAAAGCGACCTTGATTTTGAGAATTCTGTCATTTTTTAGGAAAGACCCTGTACATTATAAAACGTTAGATCCATATTACATTGACCTCTTCCGACCAAACTTAGATCCAACTCATCAACTTTTTTCAGCCTTACCACTTTCACATTCCAAGAATGTATATCTGCTTCAAAATTTTCTGCAGTTGCAAGATACAGTATTAATTTCTCATTGATATCGAGTTAGTTAACAACTTCGAACACACTATAAAGGGTGTTTTTTAGAGGTATAGAACTTTGAGTTGGCAAAATTCAGTTTTAACTATAGGCCATTCTTTTTCAGCTGCCAAGTGATTTGTGTTTAGTTTGGTCTGGCATTTCAACATGAAAAGCCTGATGCCTGAACAACGCTTTCAAATTGTGCAAATTTATTGTGAAAATAATGGTTCTGTTCGAAATACGGCCAACATAACTAAGAACTGTTTTCGCGCCACGTTTACTAACTGATAATACGCATCCACAGAGTGCTTTATGGGCTGTTGGGATCATTGGTTCGTACTCCTTTAAGGACGATGCAGGCCAGAACGTTACAGTCAATGGTGATCGCCAAAGAGCCATGATTACTGACTTTTTCGTTCCTCAATTGAACAACCATGATGTGCAGCAGCTGTGGATTCAACAAGACGGTGCAACATGCCACACAGTTCGTGCCACAATTGATTCACCGAAGGAAACGTTTGATTACCGCATAATTTCATGCTCCGGGCCGGTGAATTGGCCTCCAAGATCTTGCGATTTAACGCCACTAGACTATTTTCTGTGGGGATATGTGAAGTCACTAGACTACGCCGATAAGCCCAAAACGATCGACAACTTGGAGGACAACATTCGCCGCTTTATTGCCTATATACGGACACAAAGGTTGGAAAAACTTATTGAAAATTGGACCTTGGCGGTAATATGCCAGAAATTATATTCAAATTATAATGCCAAAAGATAATCTTTTGAGTAAATAACTATCTTTTGAATGAAGTTAATTTCATGTCAATTTCAAAATAATCCTTGTTTTATTGCATTTCAAAATTCTATACCCTTAAGAAACATCCTTTACGTTATTGCAAACTTAGTAGCACTTTCGAATGGACTCAAATTCATTCAATGAGGATTTAATAGACTCAATCTGCAATGACATCGCTACCAAGTGCATGCGGAAAAGTCCCGTGATTTCAGTTTCAAAAGTTCTGTCATTCCCAAGGAAACGCCCTGTACAGTATAAAACGTCAGATCCATGATACATTGACCTCTTCCGGCAAAACACAGATCCAAGCAGCCCATCTCATCAACTTCATCCAGCGTTACGAGTTTTACATTCCAACGGCAATTTCCTAGGCAATAACTTACATAACGTACCCCTGCTACGAAATTTTCAGAAGTTACAAGATACAGTTCTAATTTTTCATTAATATCGAGTGAGGTATCAACTTCAGACACATCAGACAACTGTTTAGTTACTGCAAACTTAGTAGCACTTTCGAATGTACTCAAATACATTCAATCGCATTATCAATCTCTAATTACATTGCAACCAAGTGCATACGGAAATGTGATTTCAGTTTCGAAAGGTCTGTCATTTGTAAGGAAACACCCTGTACAGTATAAAACGTCAGATCCATGATACATTGACCTCTTCCGGCAAAACACAGATTCAAGCAGCCCATCTCATCAACTTCATCCAGCGTTACGAGTTTTACATTCCAACGGCAATTTCCTAGTGCAATAACTTACATAACGTACACCTGCTACGAAATTTTCAGAAGTTACAAGATGCAGTTTTAATTTTTCATTAATATCGGGTGAGTTATCAACTTCAGACACATCAGACAACTGTTTAATTATCGCAAACTTAGTAGCAATTTCGAAAGTAATCAACTCATTCAATTAGGAGCTAATGGACTCGCGTTCTAGTCGCCATAAGCTTCAGACTTGTCGGCACCATATTTCCGTACTCCAAAAGTTAACTGCTCTTGTCCCGATTCGGTTAAGCTCCTCGAGAACTATTACTAATTCAAGACGCAGCCGTCGGGAATGACCTTTCTTAAAACATCCTAAATGAAACCATAAATCCGGAAGAAACCACCGGGCACTACTAACATATTCATTTTCATTATAAACAGTGTACATTATGTTGGGTATCGTCCTGTTGAATATTTAAAGCATGAGGGCTTAGCTAGCAGCGAAAACAACGAATAAATCTGCGTACTAGTTGGATGCGATACATGATGGTGAGTTGGACCAGAACGTATATTGATTATTGCCGTGTGTGGACGGCGTGGGAAATCACAGAAAGGAATCTCTAAATCATGTGGCGGATTTTACCCATTCACGAATTCGACATTTGTGATTGCCCCTTGAAGCTAAATTTAAACACAATAAGTTGCGATAAAACAATTTGGGAACTCTATGTAAGTAGAGTAGGTTTGGACCTTGATTACGAAGGTCCAATGGGTAAAATACGCCCATTGATGTCGCAGATATACGGGTACGCATTCAATTTTCCCAATATTGAGAAAAATACGAACTGGATCGCATTCTTTATTGCAAAAGGATCGCTGGAAGGTTCATGCAGAATTCCAGGAGGACCATATTGAAAAAAAATAGGCAAAGCTTTCTATCAGAAAGTGAAGGTTCGATGGGAAAACGAATTTGAAAAATCTAGAAAAGCACTGACGTGAGGTCAGGAGATTTTACGCGCTTGTTCAAATTCTAACATTGGATCAACACGAAGTTTTGCCCATTGCTGCGTGTTGGTAATCTCCACCTGATTCCGAAGTTTCAATCTGATTGCGTTCGTACTGCTTGAGGTATTGCGGGAATAACGTTAAAACAAATAACAACAAAATTTGGCACATTTTATTCCTTATATCTAATACTTGTTTGTGGTCTTTTCCATTGAAATCTAAGCAATATTTCCAGAGAAAAAAAAAGTTTATCGAAAATTTCAAAATTTTTCGAATAATTTTTTTTTTTTACTTTCTAACCACTGGATCCATCAGAAATTTTGCTCCAAGTTGAGCGTTGGTATTCCAAAACTGTTCACGAAGTTTCAATTCAATATAAAAGAAGTTACTTCAAAATTTCAAATGGGCCTAATTCCCAAACTATTGAACCAATTCCACCCATTAACGAACTTGACCTAGAGATTTGGACTGCAAACCTAATCTGACAATTTCCAGTCGCAAAGTCTTTTCCTTAAAAAGATAGAACTCATACGGACGGACGGACGGACAGAATTGAATTTGACCTCGGATTCTTCATCAGGGAGTTAAACCCAACCGTTTTCAGCTCAAAATTCGAAAATTACAGACATCGTGACGAAATGATAACGCGCTGTTCCCTAGAGAAAGCGCGTGGAAACAAGATGATCGTCTATTATGGAATATGGGCTTCAAGGTCCATGCGGAATTGATTCGGAATCGCAAAAAGTTCCAACCAGTTGTCAAGATTGGTCATGACGGAATCATTATTTGTTTTTTTTGGAAATATCATCGATAACGAGGGGAAAAACACAAAATTTTACTTATTGTCTCTAAATATCTCCGCACAAATTGAATTCCAAGCTAACTGAAATTTTATTCACTTCTGTGAAATATGGAATTCAAGATTTGTGCAGAATTTTATCGCAATGGATAGTGTTTTGTCAAAAAATTTTTAACAAATATAACGAGAAGAAATTTATCCAAATTTTACCAGCCATACAATCTCAACAGAATTTTACAAGGGTTGGGCTTCGCAGTGCTTCAAATAACTATCAAAGTTCAATCTGTTAGCTCGAGTGGTTTCTGGGATTTTGGGGAAACAATCTCAAAAATTCAAAAGACTACAACTCCGTAAAACAGACATCGAGTTCGTCATCAGTGACTCGTTTTAGACCATGTTTGAAAACAACAGACATTTGGACTAAAACCATAGCACACCGTAAGAATATGCTCGAAAAAAAAATGAGTCCATATCTGATATTGCATTGAAACACCGACAGTAGCTTTTCTTATTGTTTAGGAACCATTCTTGATATTTTGAATGTCAGTCCAACAACTCATTGGGTGTTTGTTTATCTTCATTCCACCTTGAAGACACGAAAATAATTCCCTCATCAAGGCGTCAACTTTGAAGCGAAGTAACTATTCAACAATCCTTTCCGAACTTACCTCCAGGAGAACCTTCCGTATACTTTGACGTTCGGAACCTAAAACGAAAGTTTTTTTTTTTTCATCCTGGGACTCCTTGTATATGTAACTCTCGTTTCTCACAAACGTTTCGTTCCTTAATGTCCAGACCTCGTATTTACATTATCCTCCTCAATTTCAGATCAAACTCTGCTCCACTAACTACAGCCGTTAATTAAAATCACAACTGCTCTAGCCGGCTCTATTCCGGTCATATCTGAAAAGAGTCCTGGAGCAGACGACAAACAGCCGAGGTTCGAATAATGGCTGCAGCTCAGTAACTGACGTTTGTCGGTTCCGTCGCGACGCCAAACTTCCTACCGAATGAGCCCTTTGCATTCAGATGTCCCGCCTGAATCATGATTTGGTCTGAACTTTTCACATGAGGTAATTCAACTTATGCCCGAGAAATCTTTGAGTGGTCTTATCTTGCAGACTTTCATGAGTACGGGGAGATTTATATCTGCTTTTATCGGGAACTGATAAACAAGTCTGAAGTTCATGATAGCATGTTGACTCATATGTGACTCGTATAACAATTTTTCACGGAGAAGTTTTGGAAAATTTAAAAAAGCTGTCACGGTTTCAAATTTACAATTTTCATCGTGTGAAGTGGGCTTTAGTTTAGCTCTTTCTTTGACCACCCATGACATCTGTCGAAGGTTATATCCGTCGTCCATTTTATACGTTGACTGAGGCACGCTGTCAATTTGTCCATTTAATTTTGAGACGGTTTCAGAAATCTTAGAATTTTTTCTACACATTCTAATAATCGCTTTGTCGGATTGAGTGGAGGAATTTCGAGTTGATAAAGGAAGAATATATTGCAGTATTTTTCCATATCGCTTAATGCGGATTCAGTATCAGCGAGGATCTTCGGAAACGTGAGTTTCATTATCTTGTGACTATAGTAAATTACGTCTTTTCGTACCTTTCAGCGTTTTTTTGGTTTTTTCTTTGGTTTGGTTTTGGTTTTTGTTTCCTTTACTGGTTATTGACGACCTTTCTGGATTTTATAACCTTTTCTGGATTCTGGAGACCTTACATAGTACATCCTATTGGATATTGTATCATTTGGATAAGGCCCCCGGTGTTATACATTAGATTTAGTGCATTTACTGACTTTAACGATTGTATACTTACTGTAATCTTATCAGATCTGCTTTCAATCATTTAGCAAGACCCCTAGATCGCTCAATTTACTAAGTTCGTGTTATCTTTTATTATTTAGACCAGTGGCGAAGTCACTTTTGATACTCATAATATATATATATATATGTGTATATATCCCTGTTGTGCTGAGCTATCCGTTGTATTACGAGTGATTTCTTGTGGTTGGTTATTATAGGTTGGATTGATTGGAGTGAGTGTGTGTTTAAATCTTTACTTTTTTTATGCTCCGTCCTTTGAAAGCTTCCATTTAAGGAACTCTAGGTCTTGCTCCCAGTCGAACACACCTACGACCCTTTGAGCCAGCTGGAAGATATTATTCACCAGAGCAAGTGGCGCCCCTTTTCTACCTCATAGAGCTAGCCGGCTAATTAATTTTTTTTTGGAAACAGAGAATTAGCTGAAGGACGTGACAAAGCTCTAGATTGAAGCAAAGAAAGAGCTTTGCCAATTCTTATGCCGATTTACGACTTCAATTAACCACAGAAATGTCAAGTTCTCCCATAGGTCTCTTGAATGTATTTTCTTCCATTCAGTGAATATACGAATATTCCATCCATAAACTTACTGAAAACATTCAATTTCCAATTTTGAAAGATCCTTCAAATTTGGTTCTACATATTGGCTACTTAAAATTGAACTTCACGGTTTTACGTGACGCAACGTGTCATATACCCTCTCTCTGTATTCTTGTGAACCTTTCCCGTCACAAAGCCGATGAACAGTATCGGCTGTGTCTCGATCGTAGAATCGTGCCGTGTCGTAGTAGGCGATCTATAGCATTTCGCCCAATCTGAACTTAGACGTTATGATTTTTAATATCGAATTATTCAAAATTCGCTGAATACGGAAGCATTTTGTATCATAGATTGTGATCTTGTACCGGAATAGATTGAGGAAAACATAAAAATATGATATTTTCAGTAACATGCAAGAGATCTTTCATTCCTGTAGAATTCTATTAATTTATTTCTGCAGTTTTCTAATGTTTTGCCGAAGATAGTCTCAAACGACTGAGTTGGACTCTCTGCTGAAGAATCTGAAAGCGAATGTAATTCTGTCAGGCCAACTGGCCGTTGTTACTATAACTTTCGATCGTTACAAAATGCAGTGGTCAAGTTCGTCACTGGTCAAAATCAGCCGAAATATTTCAAGTAATACTCGATTGAATTTTGTAGACTTTTCACTAAATATCTCAAGAAGAACTGGAGCGATCAGATCGAAGCCTCGTAATTAGTTGTATGATGTGGACGCGAAACTTCGAGAAAAATTATAACAGATTCGTACTCTTGAAAATTCGAAATAAAATTTTTCAATCAAAACTTTTCAATTTCTTTGAAAAAATATTTTTCGCTGAACTATCTGTCAGATTATGACGAAATTTGACACAGACAATGAAATCGATGTCTAACAGTGGTGTACGAAATTTCAGCTTGCTCTAAAGCCAAGTTTCGGAAATATTGGAAAAAAATAGGTCCTTTTGAAAGGGAAGTAAAATATCCTGACGTCACCTCAGCACTTAATTGTTCACATTTTTTCCATGAACTATATCCAGTCATTTAATCTACGAACGTTGCCCGTCTCTATGATGGAAAACTTTCCAATTTTTCAATAAAGAATCTTGTAATCAGTTTCTCTAAAAATGTTTTCCAAAATTCCAAATACTCATATCTTCTTATCATATTGTCCTCATGAAATTCTACGTGAACCCTTACGCTATCATTCTTCAGATAATCACTTGATTTCTATTCGATTCTATCTGTATATCTGGAAGGTAAATTCTTGAGGGCCGTGCGGTGAGATGTTCAGAGAATGTTTCCATCAGGAACTAAAGATGCGTCGGGCAGGGTCAATACGTGAATAGGTGACCGCTCTGGTAACAGATTGGATCGAGCGCGTTGAATCTTCTGGCCTCAGGTCAATTCTTTCAGGATTTGTTCACCTTCAGCTCCGGTGAAAAGTTACAGAGACGATTCAAAATGATCTTCAACTATCTGAGTAACACCGAAAAATGTGAGGGATGATTCTGTGGAGAAAATTTAGGTAGGTATTGGTATGAAATTTTTTGAAAAACCTCCCTGCGGAAAAGTAACTCCCCTCCGAAGTTTAACGAAAAAAAAAGTTCCTCTTTTTATTTTCCCTGTATAAGACAGTAAATATTATTTGTCAATCAAACTACACATTTGGAATTTTGTTAACCCTGAAGTATGCTTAGAAAGGGTTGAAATAGTCAACCCCTAAGATATTTTTTCTCACAACTTTTTTTTGGATGGAAATTTTTCTTTTGAAAAAGTTTGGCTGAAGAGCCCAATTCATTCACTAACTTTTTCATCTGTAGAAATTTTTTCGAAAACTCAAGCATTCACGACAAAAATAATGTTGAATAGCATTTTATTGGACAACAGCCAACCAACTTATTATTCTATACTAGGCTATCAGCGGGTTTCACAAAGCTCTGATTAACGTGATTTTCTTGATCAAAACAATTCTATATTCAATTTCAGTTCATTATTATCAATACCCTACACCATTATATGGTAAATGGGTTTTTTTTGATAATATATAATATATTATCAATACCACAGAATATCAACGCGTGTATCGGACGATCATGCTTTGTGTAACCCAATGTAAGACTTATACAACTGAAACAATCGCGAACAATGAACAAAAACCGGTCGAATATCGAAAATACAATCACAATAAATGTTGAAAATTACTGCCTTCAGCTTCAATACAAGCATTTACTCTTTCCTCATTTAAACGTGTATGTGATGAAATATGCCTGCTAAATTTCTCATCTTTTCACGCCCTACTACAATGCTGTTTCGCAGATCACCAATATTTTTTTCTCGTCAATGCTTAAGTTTTCGAAAAAACCTGGAGAAACAAAAAAAAATAGTAAATGAATTGGGCTTTCCAGGTATGTTGTTCGAAAAGGAGAATGTATATCTAAAATAAAGTTGTAAGAAGACTATTTCAACCCCTTCTGAGCATACCTGAGGGTTGAAAAAATTCCAAAATGTGTTGTTTTGTTGACAAATAATATTTACAAAGTTTCCTGTCTTCAGCTCAATATACAGAGAAAATATAAAAAAGAAACATTTTTTTTTGTTATTCTTCGGAGGGCTGTAACTTTCTGGGAGAGGTTTTTCGAAAAATTTTATACCAAATTCCCCACCTTAATTTTCATCACAGAATCACCCCTCAAGTTTTTTCGTTGTTATTCAGATACACCCTGTATAGACGGTTTGAACTGTTCAATATAATTTTCAAGATTGTCTGCTTCAAAATTTTTTGTTGGATTGAATACTTCATTTTCCCATTCGACCAAGACATATTTTTCAGTAAAATTTCCCGCATTCAATAACCGATTTTTTTCTGGGAACTTTGTTCCGCTATTAAAGTTCGTCGTACTACCTTGTTCCACAATGTTTCCCAAGATTAACATTCAACAGTTTTCAACCCTCAATTTATTGTTTTTCGTCTTCTTCCCCGGATACTTTCCAACTTACCCCGCTCCGTCCTACGCCATATAAAAGCGAAGTTCGGGTATGCGTTCATGGAAAAAGTTGAGAGCGACGTTTTTGTCAGGAAACATTCTCTTTCTTCGGAAAAGTTTGATGACCAAATTTCGGCTATATATGGGGAATTCTTGGGACGTACGAGTTCCCTAGTCATTTGTATCAGCATTTTTCAGCGATGAAGAAAAGAATTTTGTATTAGAATTAATATGAATTTACTATATTATACGTGCTCAAAGTTAGCACAAGAAATTATTGGAAGTTGAACAGTGTCACCTTATTAGTTTTTTTCTGATTTTTCTGTCAATAAGCCGATCGTTTTCTAACTTGCGCTAGTAGAGCAGCCATACCTGAAATTCAATGAAGCAGTGAAAATATCGAACTTGACGAAGTTTTTGACCCCGTCTGAAAATTTAGTTCTCAGGAGTCTTTGTAACGTTTTTTCATGCGCGTTATCATTTCATCACGAAGTCTGTAATTTTCGAATTTTGAGCCGACAATGGTCATAAACGATTGGGTTGAACTCCCTGAAGAAGAATCCGTGGTCAAATTAAATTATGTCTGTCTGTCAGGCCGTCCGTCTGAATGTGCTCTAACTTTCGAAAGAAAAGACTTAGTGACTTGAAATTTTCAGCTTGGGTTTGGAGTCCAAATATCTTGGTTGAGTTCGTTAATGAGTGGAATCGGTTGGATAGTTACAGAGTAAGGCCCATTTGAAATTTTTAAGTTAATTCCTCGATGTCTCATGAAGTATTGACTTGATACAATAGGAACTTTGTGGATAGTGTGGAAATACCAACGCTCAACTAAGAGCAAAATTTCGTGTGGATCCAGTTGTTAGAAAATTTATTCGAATATTTTCAAAATTTTTGATGAAAAACTTTTTTTCTCTGAAAATATTGATTAGATTTCAATGAAATTTGTCACAAACCTTAGAGTCAGTACTTAACAATAATGTTTCGAATTTCAATTCGATCCGATAGTTACTTTCGAAGATACCAAGGAAAGGAAATGTGCCATATTTGGTTGTTATTTGGAAGTTTAACGTTTAATCTCAAGAAGAACGAATGCAATCAGATAGAAACTTCGTAATCAGGTGGAGATCACCAACACGCAACTAGGTGCAAAATTTCGTGTTGATCTTATAGTCAGAATTTGAACAAGCGTGTAAAAGCTCCTGACCTCACGTCAGTGCTTTTCTAGATTTTTTATTTGTGTAGATGTTTCGGGGTATAAAAGTGGAATATTAGTTGACTTATTGAAAGATATTCATCCCTGTGTCGTGTTAGTTTATTTATTGAACTGGAGCGTTCTTTTCTCTGTGAAAGGATCGAAATTATGCAGTGACGAATGTTTCCGGCGATTTTTGTGAAATGGTTACATTTTTTTTGCATTCATTCACATAATATCTTTCGATATTGATTTCTTACTATGAACATTCATCGTCTTCAAGGAACTACATCTTAGATGACAAATTTAATTATTACATCAACTGGCATATGTTGATTGAAGTGAAAAACTCGAGAAAATAGTAACATAATGAAATAAAACACAAAAATAATACTACACATAACGTCGGTTTCACAAAACTTTTGACGTCCGATCAACTCGTTGATTAAGGTTTGCATTCGATGGTTGGGTTGAAAATGAACTGAAATCGAGCACAGAATTTACTGCTGACTGACAATCAAGCCCTTGATCTGGCAATCAAAGTTTTGTGAAACCGGCCGATAGTGTTCCATCTTCCATTTTTCGATTTAAAATCATCGATGGCATCTATTCTATATTATATTTCGGAAACTTACCACGTGCTCTTACCATCACAAACGGAGTAACGGAATGAAATAATATGTAACTATTGACAAGCTTGCCGAATGCGAGTAAGTGCACATAGAAAAATATTGCTACAAGTTAACACCTTCTTAGTAAAAAGCACTTTCGAAAATCTTTATAACTTTATAACAAAAGTTGAATGACGGTTGATACTGACTCTATAAAATTAAGTTCAAATTTTCAATTCAAACTTTTGAAGTTTATGTCAATATTATAACCATTGAATTGCCAGTACTGGAACACGCTTCCTTCGGGAACATTCACGTGAAGCAATCACATTGAATGCAATTACCATCGGTCTCTCCCCTATGGTTCGACATAGATGATTTCCCATTGTACTGCAATATTCAAATATTAAGTGACCTACCTACGTTCATGCACATTTGAGCCTGGGCAGCTTTGAGCACTACAATGCTTCAGATCGTCAGTGCATAGATTTACTATGCATGAATGAACGGTTCGTGTGCTAACTGGTTAACAGTTATAATGAATTGAGCAATCATCAGAAGTCTAATTATTTACCACATAATTTCACCTACTTATTGCGTCATTTGATGAACTATGTGGTTTTCAGTGATCACAGTTGTTATCGATATGAAGAGAGATGGGGTTGAATCTTTTTCAGTTGAATACTTTGTGAAGTTAAATTGATTTTTCTGTGGATTATTATTTTTCATGAAGTTTTTAGGAGAGTTTGGTCCAAGTTGCTAACCAAAAAATGTTGTAAAGTTTTCTTCAACTTGGCTCTTCAAACCAGGTAATTGGATCCAAATATCGATTTTGTAGAGAAAAATCATGTCTAGATTGACTGTGTTGAAGTTGTGTTGAAGCTCATAACTTCACGTCAGTAATGTCAATTTATTTATTATACAATTATTATCAGCTTATATGGGATATGTTCTGTAAATCACCTTGGGTTTTTTGGTTGCATGTTTTTCACTCCGTAAATATGAAATGTTGAATTGGTTACGGAAGTTGGTCGATGAAAAAGCGGATGATATACTGTTACCAGAAGGACCATCGAATATCTTTGGTGACTTCGGTTCATTGAACATAGACTATATATAGTTAGTACGTTGGCATTGGTCATTGTTGCCATTTCCTCAGTTTCAATAACCAAGTTTCTATGACCAAGTTCCGTAAATAACCCGTTTTCAGGAACCGAGCGAACATCTCATACAACACAAAACAAAAACTGGCAACCAAAATAACCCACTTGATACAAGAAACATATTCAACAAAAACTACCTTGACATAATTAAAGTGGATCAGGAACTTGAACACAACTGATAGCCATAATCGTTACAAATATTAATTTTTGGATTCAATAACTTGGTGAGAAGAACCGATGCGCAGGTTACAGATATTTATAAATATCGCTAAATTCAACATGAAGAATTGGTTCCGAAGTTTACATCTTCAAGCGGTAGAAAATTTTCAACATTTTTTTGTTGGCAACTTGGACCGAAATCTTCTACATGAACATAGAAGAGGAATAATGATTATTCCTCTTCTATGTGTTACACTTCAGTTAATGTTTTTTATTCAATTGACGAGTTTTTCAGTTTGACTCTGGATGAGACTGATTCTATATGATCCTCTTCTGGAGCTGTTTTTCTTTAGTTTCCTCACAATGACGTGTGAAAACAATGTATTATTTGAAGTAATCACAAATAATTCTCTCTTTCTCTCTCTTCAAGCATTCAGTCTGTGTCCTGATATCGAACAATTTGTTGAAAACCAAATTGCGAAAATTAGAAAGATTATATCCTCCACGGCATGTTTGGTTCCAACAAGATGGAGCCACAGCCCAAATCGATCGAAACTCAATCACTGCGATTTTCGAGTTATTGGTTAAATGTTTACGAGAGTTGACGCACAGATCATGACGAATAGCACCTATTGTGTTTACTCTCGAAATAATCGATGTCGTGTTCGTAACTGAAATATGTGATACGTATGAATCATGTTGGCAACGTTGCAAAATTAATTTTTGACCAGGTCAATGGTATCTGCTAACCCACCGACGTTTTTGTGTATCTACTATCGATAGCAATATTGAAGTTTTGTATTGGTAAACGAATGAATGTTAAACTTCAATGTTTTCAGAGTATACCGTATAACATATTGTTGGAGTGGATATCTCTAAATGAGTGAATTAATATGTTGAAGTTCAAAATACAAAGGTTAGGTTCTTTAATGGGCGAAATCGGTCAGACTGTTTCGGAGATATAGCCGTTTGAAGTTTTGAGGTTATACTTCCCTGACATTACGAGAACTACTGTAGCGATTGGATTGAAACTTGGAAACTAGTTAGGGTATAAAGATATGCAGTTTTTGTTAATTTTAGTCGAGATTGTGCTGTAATTCAGTGACAGAATTAAAAAAAAATATTTTAGAAATTTTTTTTTTCGAAAACTATCCATTACATTCGAAACAAATTCTGAATATTCCTTAAGCTTTTAATTTCAGAGTAGTGTACCAAATTTCAGTATGATGCGATAATAAGTTTTGGAGATATTGTAAAAAAATATGTCAAATTTCGTTGTTTTTCCTCATTTTTTCAGAATAACTCAAAAAATCCGAGAAGGGCACTGCAGTGAAAGCAGCACCTATTGCTCTCATATTCAAATTTGTTGCCAAAGCGGAGAAGCTTCTGCCTTTACGGCAGTGGTTCTCTAGGTTTCATAGGGAAAAACCGCGAGTTCAAAAATTTTTAAAACGTACCAAGACTTCGTTGAATCGGTACCTACTAAAAGTATAATCCATGGTGAGGGATTCTTCCTGATATAACGTTGCATCTGTTTATTATTTTCGATTTCTTTCCTAACCTGTTGTGAATTCCTCTAGAAATAATTGAAGCGCCAGACTTGTAATGAAATGTATTGTGAGATTTTTCAATGAAAAATTTCTCCCCTTTCAATACGGAACTCAAGTATCATACCGTGGCTCTAGCTTAACGATGAAAAATTTGAAGCACCGTTTTCAGAACTATTCATTTGAAAAGATTAAATCTGTTCATTACAAGTTTTCGCTTGGTGAAGCTCGCGAATATAAGAATATTTCATTTCGTGATTTCATTCACATTTTGTAACTAACTTAAAGTTACGGACTGCGGGTGAAATACATCCTATTATGAAACCAGTTATTAACTTCTTCGTGGCTTTTTCTCTGGGTACCAAAAATATAGCAGTAACGATGGAAAGGAGAAGAAGATTGTTTTCACCAGATTAAAATGCGTACGAGAAAAAAATCACATATGCAATAACTATAAAATAGAATCGATCATTTAAACCCAATTATAATGTATAATAAAACGACTAGCATGTCCATTCGAAATTATATGAGGATCTTACAACTATAGAACGAGTAACTTGAATTTCTTCTATTTTTTAACTGTAAAATTCATCAGAAAAAGGATTGAGACCTCATCAACCATATCGGTTGTTGAAGATGATCGTATATTTCGAATCAAATACTGCTGTTTTTTGGATTATATTCGTTTGACTTCATTTTCAGCGGACATGAATAAAAATTATTTCTCATGTTGAATCTGAAATTGTTCAAAGTTCGCTTTGATGATTTTAAGTTTCTCATATCATATAGTATTTGGATCGGCAATACATCCAGCCAAAACGAGGTATTATTTTCAATAGGTAATTCAGTGTAAATGCTAATGCCCATAAAACTCAAACAAAAAGTCACTTATCACACTTAAAAACCTAGAAAAGCACTGACGTGAGGTCAGGAGCTTTTACGCGCTTGTTCCGTTGCCAAAGCAGTCATCTATACAAGTATTGACCCCTCGAAACCGTAATCATATATGAATGAGATTATTTCTTCAGGCCACCGGAACGAGTGGTTCATATTGCGAATGAAGTGCCACCTAATACCAAACGGCGCATAATACAGAAACTTATATTCCATTCACTTTTATAAACTATCCCGGTCGGCCATGACATTCTGACACATTTCACCATGTATATTTTGAAAATAGTAGGTTAGAGTCATTTTCCTGTCAGATAAGTACACAACGTTGTCCTCTCTACATAGGGGTCGTAGCAATTACGTATCTCTCAAAAAAAGAATTTACTTTTGGGAAAATAATGAATTTGAGAAAATATTATGTGAATTCAATAATTCCAAAGACCTGGCGAATGTTGAAGGAAAACTGGAAATATTTCACGTATATAAACATAGTTGGAAGATTCAGTTGTGCTTTTTTCTTGTATGGAAATCAAGAATCGAAGAGTGTAGAAATTTTACAGAGAAATAATGGATAGAGTAGTCCGTTACTTTGTGACAGTTCATGCTAAAAAAAAAAATAAAAGTACCCGAATAAACCCTGCAGTAAATCTTCCAAACGAACAGACAAACCCATGGAATTCCCTACTTTTCGAAATTCTCAAGAAACAAGTCTACAGAAGACATTTGAATACTTTGTTGCACAACTTGAAATACTCCATTTTGAAAATATGGTAGTACTACAAAACCTGTGTCACCTCAAATGGACGAACTCAATTCACAAATTTCTTGGGAATTTATCTGAACGATACACTGAGTTTTCACTGACATAAGTCGAAAATGTTTGGAAACCTTGTAATTTATTATTGATTACAAATTATCAGGGTCACTATCAGAAAAAGTAGATTTCAATACATACTTCCTGATACTTTGTCTCTGCTTCTTCAAAACTCCCTTCGGCATTATTAGTTTCCAAGCGTGATGATATTATGTTGTGATTGGGATGAGAAATTGGCATGGGCATTCGGCAACGTCTCTGAAAATTATTTTGACATTGTCGATATTTCACGAGTGCCAACTTGCGTCAGTTTCGAGTAGAAAAACTTGATAGGCTTAAATCATGGCAAACTGGGATAGTTTATAAAAGTGAATGAAGTAAAAACTACCATCCTTACTTGGAGGGAAGCCTTTTTGCATGTACAATGAAATCAAACAAGAATTTTATTATATTTCGATCGGGTCGATGTATTACAGGATATTATGGGAGATCAACGGAAACGTCGGGCGGATTTCAACCGCCACTTATGAATTCCTCCTCTTAATGGACGTTATTCTTACAACGGTTGGCTAGCGACCGATCTTGAACAGGATAAAAACAAGATTGATCAGAATAATTTATTGATGTTTACGAACATTCGCTCATTCCTTGATATCATTTATATTTTGGTTCACACTGTTGACGGAAATTGAATTATCTGAATATAGGTTTATAAGGATCTTGAGGCTTTTGCTTGAGTGAAAGCTGAATTATTCTGTCCTGTGAAACAATTGCATGATGAATAAATATTTTCGGTTTTCATGAATTCGCGCCATCTGAAGGACGACGCGCTCTTAGGGAAACTTGTTTCGTCCCAGTACCAGAGGTGGACTCATCAGTTAGGCTGAAGCCTCTGGCACTTGCCTATGACAACCGCAGAAACGGCGTAGTGAGAGACCATGACCGACGAGCTTATGGTGTGTGTTGGAATGATGTGGCTAACGTGCGTCGGTCAGTGGCGCCATCGTCTAGCAACTCAGTTAATCTACGCCGCCTACAAATGTTGAAGAGTCCCACAGTACCACATTATTGCAAATGTGACTGTAAACCATGCGATAACAACAGCATGAAAGTAGAAGAAACCAAGATATCAGTAACTTCAAGGAAGAGGGGTAGCTAATGAAGGATATTTCGCCAAATAATGTACAATAAATGGGATATTTTATTCTCTAGTGCACCTAGCAATAAAAGACAACCCCCGTAGACATCATCCGCATGCACCGTGTATAGATGCATGTAGGACTGATATATTTCGACAGCCCCTCTGCTCCATAACCGAACTGAAAATGTTACATACACTTGGAACATGGTATTCCAATTTAATATTGCACAATTCCGTTCTGTACGTCCCTGACATATTGTTGACCTTTGCCAATAATTGCAGCGAACACAGTTTTCGAATATCCGTATGTTGTGAACTTATGCCGAAACATAACCACGTAATTTCCATCGTCTATCGATTAAAACTTACTTTTCTCTGTACTCCGGGAACATTTTGCCATAAACCACTCGTCAGTCACGTAACACCGATCACTTTTATGGCCAACCGTTCGAAATTTCATTATTCAAAGAAATCCACACGAGAGGTTTTGTGCGAAAAATCAGTTAAGGCTGCCTTTGAGTTTGCTCTAGTTAGCATAAGGCCAGGGTCGTGTTCACATTCGGGGATTGGGGTAAATTATTGGAACCATTGTTTCACTATGTTCTCCTTCAGTATTTGAGTTAATTTTATGAATACAATGGTGAGAATGAATGGAGTAAATTTTTATGATCGTAAACATAATAACTTCCGATATAAACAACTTGAAGACTCTATAGTGGCATGCAGATGCATGAAATTTGAAGCAATCATTTTTCAATCAAGTACAAGGTTTCAATAGACGACTTCGGCCCAAGTTGCCAACCCACAATTTACTTAGCAAGTTTACTTTCACTGGGGAACGGGACTTTCAGGACAAATTCGACATGATAAGGTTCGCATTATTTATTAATACCCGTAAAACATGCCTCGGCTCTTAAAACCAGATAATTCCTTCCAAATATAGGTTTTTGTTAAGATCGTCCCCTATTGGCTGAAGTTTAAGTTGGGATTCCTGATTTCATGCAAACCACAGAATACAAATATGCAAACAGTGTCAATTTTCATAGGATACGTTCCGAAAATCAACTCTGTTGTTTCGGTTGCAGATTTTCCGCTCCGTAAATATGAAATAATCGGATGGTTCCCGGAACAAGCGCGTGAAAGAAGTTATTTACGAGTTCCGAGTTCAGATCTGTTATGGATGGTTCTAGCATAGACCAACAGTCTGTGGTTCTGAACTCGGAACCAAAATAAACCTAAAGTAAACATAGATTGTTCTATGCTATGGATATTTACCATAGAAAATCGTTCTGGTGACAGTAAATCGACCGCATTTTCATCAGCCAGATTCCGTAAATAACTTTTTTCATGCGCTTGTTCCAGAAACCATCCGAATATTTCATATTTACGGAGCGGAAAATCGGCAACCGAAACAACAGAGTTGATTTTCGGAACGTATCCCATGAAAATTGACACTGTTTGCATGAAATCAGGAATCCCAACTTAAATTTCAGTCAATCGGGGACGATCTTAACAAAAACCTATATTTGGAAGGAACTATCTGGTTTGAAGAGCCGAGGCATGTTTTACGGGTATTTATAAATGATGCGAACCTTATCATGTCGAATTTGTCCTGAAACTCCCGTTCCCCAGTGAAAGTAAACTTGCTAAGTAAATTGTGGGTTGGCAACTTGGGCCGAAGTCGTCTATTAGATCCTATCTGTATTTTTATAGAATTCATAGAAATATTTGGGAAATAAAATTTTGAATGGGTTCATCTGCGAACCGATTGGAAGGATTTAACTCATTTATATTTCATTTCATGAGGACCTTAAATGAAAAGATAATCGATAAGATGTTTCCATCCGCGGGGGTGAAGGTGCGATTGGCTAGGTCAATACATGAAAAGATGACCGTTTTGGCAACGAAATTCACTGACAGTATAACCACGTAATTCAGCACTAAGTTTTGCATCAGAATTTGGTAAACCCGCAAGATTTCCCGTCGCCGGGATATTAAAAAGATATTTACATCATTGTACGCAGTGTGTTTTTCTGAATAAAAAATGTGGAATCGAACATAGGCAGTCTCCTTAATTTGGAAGGTATGGGTCCCCAAAGTTCCAAAATGAGTCGGTTTCAGGTCCCTTTTTTCACCATAAAAACGATCTCTCACTTCATCTGTATAGTTCACAAACCACCTTTGAACCTTCAACCAACAATAAGCAACACTTTTTCTCAAGAATATTCAATATTTAATGAAAAAACAATGAAATTACTGGACAACCATTTAACCTGTATTCCTTCTGCTTTCGACTCAGTCTAAAAGTGAAGTTTGGCAATGGCGCGAATTTCATCGGTCGGAATCGTGCCATTCGTGAATGACAGATTTTTGGTGGCGAGAAAAATGAAATATGTTCTCAGTTCTTACTGCCTACTCCGATACTTTAAATCTTTCAATAGGAGATTTCTTTTCTAACGAAATCTCCAAGGTTGAAAAACATAGTAATGGAATGAGAATACACCCTGATATATATTTCAACGTACATTTTTCTTATATGGGATTTTCAATGAAATCGAGGTTATTATATAACCCATTTTATTGGAATACCCTGAATCTCATTCTAAACTGGGACCATCTCGAAGACACAACTAAAAACGAAGTAGGTAACAACCTCCCTATTTTGAAGGGGATAGAGAGAAAGTTCAAACGAAAATATTGAGAGTGAAACCTTAAACAAATATTGTCAATGATTTTGTTTTGATGGTAGAATAACCACCTGTTCTTCAGTGACAGAAGCATTTTCCTTACAACCATATTCTTCAACTGTCCATCATTTCATATTTCCCGCCAGCAACTACCCTTCTGTCATAATACGTTGGCAAGCGATGAAAAGACGCTGTTGCCAAGCTCCGCTTTAACATTGACAAGTATTTCGTAGAAATATAAGTTAAGTGGTTGTCTAATATTTTCACTTTTCTTCCTTTAAATAATGAATATTCTTGGAAGAAAGTGTCGCTTTTCGTTGGTTTAAGGTTCAAAGATGATTTATGAACTAGATTTGAGAAGTGAGAGATCATTTTTATGGCGGAAAAAAGGATCTGAAAATGCAACAATTTGGAACTTTGGGGGCCCATACCTTCCAAACAAAGAGAGACCGCCTATGTTGGACTTCATATTTTTTGTTCAGGAACTCACACTGCTTACAATGATGTGAATATCTTACTTATAGCTTCGCGACGGGACATCTTGCGGGTTAACCAGACCGATACACAGGGAAAAATCGAGAAATTTTATATTGATTTTTTACTGATATGTACAAAAATTATAATATTATCGAACTGAAGTTCGGTACAATGTGGCAAAATATGAGGTTCAAGGTCCGTGTAGGATTCATTCAAAATCTGATGAATAGTTTCCAAAAAAAATTACTCAAAAAAATTTGAAAAGAAGGTATTTTTTGACTGTTTCGATATAACGATCGTCACGAAATTCTACACAAACTTGACTAGGATTGGACAGACTTTTTTCAGTTATTCCGGAAACAGTAACGATATCGGAAAAAAACTATTAAATCTGACACAGTTTTTTCCAGTATCTCCAAAAATTTAAAAAAGATCGAAATTATATTTGGTTCACTGTTATAACGTGGAGGATTTGAGGCCAATGGAAAGTTAATCTTGAAATCTGATGAATAGTTTCGAAGAAAAAGATTTTCAGGAAAATAAAAAGAATATTTTCTTCAATCGTTTCCAATACATGGTCATCACGAAATTTTGCACAAAGTTGAACATAAGCATTTCATAACTAGCTGTCAAGTTTCATCATGACTGGATCAGTACTTTTTGAGTTATTTAGGAAAATAACGATACCGAGGAAAAAAGCACAAAATGTATTATTATTTATTTCTTCCCATATCTTCAAAGATTTTTTCAGAAAAAAAAATGTTTTTCCAAGAATTATGCCGTTTTTTATGTAGAAAATATGGCAGCAATAATATGATTGAGCTGAGTTTGACCACAAAAATAGATCACAGAAAATCGATTTCTTTTTAATTTTCGAAAGATAGATCACTGAAAAATTCAGGGAGAATTTAAATCCAAACTTACCCCAAAAATCGTAATTCTCTGAGTAATACAGGGTGAGTTTTTAAGATGGTTATCAATTTCAACCATGGATTCCTTTCACCAAAAAAACAATTTTTTCATTTTCAAGTTCTCTTCATGCAGCTCAGGTGGAAAGTTATAAGCATTTGAATATTTCTCAATGTGATACCACAGATATACCTCACAGAGACTTGTTTTGCAGAAAAACCAATCCATTGTGTAAAATTCTAAGAAAAATGTCTGCATAACTCATCTACTCACCTAAGTCTTATGATTATGTGCATTTTGCGTTATTATCGTAACACCATAAGATTCCCTCCTTACCCAATCTTATATTGAAGATTCCATAATTTTCCATGATTATCAACAAATTTATAAATGAATTATATGAAACCATTCAGCTATCCTATGAACACATGTGAACTCTATGGAAAATTTGGTCTATCGATGAAGACTTGGACATGGGTGGAGCTTAATTCAAGGCTATTAGTAGCTCTGGGGCGTATCTACAAAAATAGTGAAATTTCTCGAACTTTTATCAGATGTTATAGTATGCAGTTTCGAATATCTCGAAAAAGGTGCATTTCAGGGGAACTTATGAGGACTAATTAGGTATTCTTCAATAATTGTAGATTTTCATCTTGACTCATGATAGATAAACTCTATCTGTATTTTTCATGCTAATTCCAGTTTCAGTTTTTTGAATTGGCGAGTCTATAACTGGGAAATTGTTGGAAGTAGGGTAAAAATCATTACTGAAGAACATGTGTTATAGTTATGGAAATCTTCACACCGAAATTAATTTGATTCAGAGTAACTATGTCAAACCTACAACAGAAACAATGTTATTTTTCGAAAATTTCAAAATCCTGCATCTTTTTATCACAGTGAGTCAGAAAAAATGTCAAATAAAAACAAATTTATTTGATGAGGGGAATGAATGTCAAACTCAGAAATTTACCCTGTATAATTCCGTAAATAATTCAACTGGAAGCCACTCATGATCAAATATCATATGATATCTTATTGACTCATCCTGTATATAGATCACTCTCCCTCGAAATAAGACATTTCAGTTTGGGACACTGAAAAAAATTCAATAATCCATTCAGACTTTCATCATCATACCTTTCAACGATCGTTAGGAAATGAC
Source organism: Myrrha octodecimguttata (assembly GCA_958510865.1). Lineage (NCBI taxonomy): Eukaryota > Metazoa > Arthropoda > Insecta > Coleoptera > Coccinellidae > Myrrha > Myrrha octodecimguttata. The sequence continues at coordinate 73,324,501 of OY294056.1, read as the reverse complement.
AAATTTTCTCATAAATGTTTCAATGCCATCTCCTCGTTGGCCTACTTTCGGGACGTTCGCTCAGTAAATTCCTCGGAACTAATCGTTTCGGAAATCCATCACCCGATGTCTACTCCAGTTTTTTCTGGATAGCTTGGCCGTTTGGTCCCGAAGTTGGCGATCAGTGGCGTAGCTTTATCATCTCAGAAGTTTTCAAGCGATTTTTTATTTCGAAGCCATTTTTACACGAAATTTTGCATAAATTCTCACGCCGTCTCTTCTCGATGAAGCAATCGATTTCAATTCGATTGAATTTTCACGAAATATCGGGGAAATAATATTTTGAATGGGAATATCTACATCTTGCGGAATACACAATATTTTTCGAAAAAACACTAGATAAGCACTGACGTGAGGTCAGGAGCTATTACTCGCTTGTTCATATTCGAAGCCATTTCCTCAAGTCATGAACCTTTACGCCGTCATTTTTCAACCGTCAAGTCAAGTGCAGTTTTCTATTCGAACACATCTGCATTATTGGTAATACTGAGAAAATAAAATTTCGAATGCATATATCTCCAAAATCATTGGGGGGGACCTTAAGTAAGCAAGAATTCGACCTTCTTAATTAATCCCCAAACTGCCTATAAAAATATCGAGTCTCTGAGTCGTTTTTTTCGGATGTGATTGTGGTTACGGCAGTAAGACTGCAGTCTAACTGCCAACCATAAAATACCGAGGAAATAACCAAGAAATTTGACACATTTTTCCGAATATCTAAATATATAAAGAAGATGAATATTAGATCCAACTGAGCTTTGAAACACTGTTGTGAAATACTTTTCAACAATTTTCTAACCCCACATATGATCCTCACGAAATTCTGCATTAAGTCGTGCGTTGGTATTCTTCAACTTACTACATAGTTTAAATCTGATCGCGTCTGTTCTTGAGATATCAAGGAAATCTCCTTCATCTTTCAATTTCTCCGAAAACAAATATCGAAACAAACTCAAATTTGAAGAACTGCCTTTGAATATTGGCTTCAAGGTTCATCCGAAGGTTCAATCGGATCGCGTCAATAGTTATCGAGAAATTGAGGAAATATTGTCAAAATTTCGAATAACCACGAAATTTGACATAATTTTTTCTGATATCTCCAGAAATAAACATCAGATCAAACTGAAGTTTGAAAAACTGTTGTGGAGGACTAACTTCAAGATCTCTGCCGAATTTCATCGAAAAAGAACTCTTTCCTAATATTCAAACCTCCACCGAAGAAGAAGTTTGCTCAGTCCCTTTTTACTCTCTGCCACTGGCGTCGGCCCCATAGGCTGAAAGAGCCCTTAGATCCGATACATGAAACTCACGCGAACCTTAAAATTGTCAGGGTCGCTGGCTTTCAACTTTCTTTTGTCCCGACGTCTCCGTTATTGGTTTGAAAGTTTCTGACCGAAATTTTTTTCCTATTTTCTTTCGCGTTATTAGCTTTCTGGAGCTTTTATGTTGTAAATATTTTGTCTGCGGTGCTATTATTAATTGAGTGGTTTATTTCTTCGTCTGGGAAAACTTCTGCACAACACACATATAATTTTTATTTATTTGCAAAACTTGGAATGGAAGTATTTCTCTTATGACTGATTGATTATTTTACGGGTGCAATGAGTTTCAACCGGTTGGTTTTTGATGCGTTCTGTAACTTCTTGCGATTTCTAATTGAATTTATTCAATTTTTGCCGCCATGTTCTAGGGCGTGCTACCGTTTTGTCCAAATGTCTGTAATTTTTGAGTTTTGAGCTGAAAACTGACTCAAACGACTAGGATGGACTCACTGATGACGAATTCGTTGTCAAAATCGATTCTCCCTGGCAAGCTGACCGTCCGTCCGTATAGGCACGATTACGGGCGTACGGAGAATCATATTAACTTGAAAGTTTCAGGATTGATTACATTTTAGAATGCGAAGGTTAGTTCGTCAATAGACGAAATTTTTTTCGAAAAAGAAAAATACCTCCTGAAGAAATCATAATTTTCTTTGATTTTTTTTTATTTAGTAACAATGCGGTTCCAATAAAATTTCGCAAAAACAAGCGCGTCGTTATGATTCAAATAACTGCCGAATTACAGTCCAATCGCTTCTGTACTCTCTGAAATATGCGGTAAATACCTCAAAATTTCAAAGACTGTCAAGATTCAATCCAAATACTCCTGAAGTCTTCCGAAACTGTTCGGCTGATTAGGCCCATTAACGAAATTAACCGGGGATTTCAATTCGAGAACTACCCTCAAAGTTTCAAAGTGCTATCTTACTGCGTTTCGAGAGTTAATGTGCTCACGACCGGCCGACCGTTTGGACGGACAAAATCGGATTCTTCATCAGTGAGTCCAATATATTCGTTCCGAGAATTACAGATATTCTGACAAAACGATAACACGCTGTTCCCCTAGAACACATGCGCGCAAAAAGTGTTCATTTGATTAGGTGAATCTGGTTGAAACTAATGAACAACTTGAAGACTCACCCTGTATGTTTATCGAAGATGCTGACCACGGTTTAGTGTAGTTACTCCATTAACGTTTGAAAGTAACATGAAAGTTTTACGCATGCCACTCTGTTTTTCAGATTATAGTCATTTTCCTGTCAAATACGCGGCGTTATCCACTTCACAAGAAGTTCGTAGTAATCACTTATGCAACCAACCAAGCCAAACCATAGAGTTCAGATAAGTAAGTAAAGATTGACAACGTCTTGCCAACATAATTTGACGTTTACGACATTTCATTAGTGCCAACCTGTCTCAGTTCTGCGTTGATTATCACGTTACATCTATACCTTCAAATTGTCAGTTTCACTGGATCAATATTCTTCTAGAAATTGGGTTTTTCATGAAAATAAATATCTCTTGAGTCATTGATGAAGTTCACCTTTTGGGTTTTTCTTCTTCAGGTAAGGTTCGTGGAAAATAATCGGAAAAAAAGCCAATTGCGCCAAATTTCCAGACTTCACATTGTTCAATGGATTTTTTTCGATACCCATGAGAATTTGTGATGGCTTAAAGACCATCTTCAAATCTCGAATAGCTTATTACAATAAGAAATGTAGAAAATCTAGAAAAGCACTGACGTGAAGTCAGCAGCTTTTACGCGCTTGTCCGCATTGCGAAATGATGACTTTTTCAGTGAAATTCAATGAAATATAAACATTTTCAAAAAAAATTAAACACAAAATATTTTTTCTTCCAATTTTTCCATGGATAATTCTTCTTATTGACACTGTTCATATTCCAACCAAGTTTTATTTCGATCAGATAAATATTTTCGAGTTATTGAAAAATCAAATTTTCAAATTGCTGTAGCACAAAAACCATTCGAAAAATGTAGCCCATTAACGAACTTTAGCGAGATATTCAAGATCTCAACCTGACCTGAAAATTTCAAGACTCTAGGTCCTTCCTTTCGAAAGTTACAGCGCACACGGCCGGACGTCCGGACGGACAGAATCAACTTTGACCACGGATTCTTCATCAGTGAGTCCAACCTAGTCGTTTGAGACCAATTTCGGCTCAAAATTCGAAAATTACAGACTTCGTGACGCTGTTCCCCAGAACAAGCGCGTGAAAATGAGAATACAGCAACAAAATACTTCCAAGATGAGGCCCCCAAAAGAATCATGCAGACAACACTATCAATTTGATCATAACTCCATAAATATTGAATAACCTTTTTTCCACGGGAATATTATTTCCAAACCTCCTTTAGGAAAGTTAGACCTGTTATGATTTTCTTCTCCCGAAAATTCTCAACAATAATTCCGTGATTTTCGTAAAGGGATTCCCCAAAGCTGGGAAAATTGAAATGCCGCCACAAAGAAAACATTAGGCCCAATTGGTTTTTCACGTAGAAGAGTCGAGATACTGAGAAAGCACAAATAAATCCTAATAGAGAGGAGAAAAGTTCCACAAAAGAACTCATTTCCCCGATTTTCTTCAGTGAATAATCAGATCAATCCCACTGAGGAACTTACACAAAATCTGAGAAACTTAATTGAAACTCTTTCATCACCAAAGGTTTCGGAATTCAGATACTGTTGGAAGACGGGAAAATCTGGGAATGTGGATTGAATGTAAGATACTCAACTCTGTTTCAAGTTCATAGTCTATTCGAGGAATTTAGCAATGGGCTGGTTACACTATTTTATTCTTCTTTTCGGAGTAAGATTATGATAATAACCATTAAAAGTTATTTTGGAGAGAGTTTGCAGTTTTAATGAAACTTTGAACTTTCTCATTAGATTTGAGTAATGAAAGAAGAACCTAGAAAAGCATTGACGTGAAGTCAGCAGCCTTCACGCGCTTGTTCACATTGCGAAATGGCTACGTGGAAATATGAAAATTTTCAGAAAAAATGATTTTTTTTCCAATTTTTTTATGGATAATTCTTTCTATTTACACTGTTCATCTCTCAACCAAGTTTCGTTTCTATCTGATAAATATTTTTTGAGTTATTGAAAAATCAAAATTTCAAATGGCTGTAACACAAAAACCATTCCGCAGATTCGGCCCATCAACGAACATAACCGAGATATTCAGGATCAAAACCCAACCTGAAAATTTCAAGATTTCAGGTCTTTTCCTTCGAAAGTTAGAGCACATACGGCTGGCTAGACATAAATGAATTTGACCACGGATTCTTTATCAGCGAGTCCAACCTAGTCGTTTCAGACCGATTTCAGCTCAAAACTCGAAGATTACAAACATTGTGACGAAACGATAGCGCGTGTTCCCCAGAACAATTGTGTGAAAACAGTTGTGTCGAGAAATTTCGTTTGCATTATGAAACATGGAATCTTCCTAAGAAACTAGTTTTTGAAGCGATATGTCCTTACTAAATATATTGAAACGATAAAGAGAATTGAAAAACTCAAACTTAGCGTTTACCATACTCACCTGATGAAGTCATGTTATCAAGTTACCATACTCACCTGATGAAGTCATGTTATCATGACGAAACAATTGTTGTGAAAATAAATATATAAAGCGGAAATAAGTTATTTTACTTTTTAATCATCAAACTTAGCGTTTCAGAGGCTAGAGAAGAAAAAGAAATTCGGAAAATTGTAAGAAAATCTGTGATTTATTCAATGATTTTTCGAATGGAAAATTTTTAAAATCACAGAAACTTGTTAGGTGGTTGCTACTTGATTTTAAAACAAAATATAAATGGTAGATATTGATGTTTTGTCCTCTTGCGAATTGTGATAGAATTTTTCGTTTCGTCTACTGAATTTTGTCTTCTAAAAGTAATCATTAATTCGCAGATATTTGTCCTCAAATTTCGGGGAGAAGTCCATTATCAGATGACTTCTTCTATTATCAGAAAAATTTTCAACTACTTTTTGTTGATTCCTGAATCATTTTAGAATCTTTCCACGCCCATTCAAAATCTCTTAAGTTTGAGAGAAACACTGACAGGAAGCCTTAGTTATCTGCGTGAAGATTTTGAGATCCTAGATTCTTTCTTCCGAACGTTAATCGTTAGTATACTCCATTCACTTTTATAAACTATCCTAGTTGGCTATGATTTAGGTCTATCAAGTTTTTTTACTTGAAACTTACGCAGATTGGCAATCGTGAAATATCGGCGATGTCAAAATAATTCTCAGCGACGTTGCCAAATCCCAATGCCAGTTTCTACTCTTAGTCTCTACATAATCATCACGCTTGGAAACTAAAAATGCCGAAGGTTTTTTTGAATAATCAGGGACAAAGTATCAGGAAGTGTAGAATTGAAATCTGTTTTTCTGATAGTAACCCTTATAATTTGGAATCATTAATTCATCACAAGCTATCCAACATTTTTGACGTATGTGAGTGAAAATCCAGTGTATAGTTCACATAGATTCCCAAGAATTTGTAAATTGAGTTAGATCTTTCAAGGCGACACAGGTTTTGAATATACTACTACATTTTCATACTGGAGTATTTCAAGTTGTCCAACAAGGTATTTAAATGTCTTCTGTAGACTTATTTCTTGAGAATTTCGGAAAGTAGGTTTGTCTGTTCGTTTAGAAGTTTAAGAGTACTTTTATTTTGTTTTCGAATGAACTATCACAAAGTTACGGATTACCCATTCCATTATTTTTCAGTAAAATTTCAACACACGATTTTTGATTTCCGTACGAGCAAAAAGCATATTGAATCTTCCAACCATGTTTATATAGTGAAATATTTCCAGTGTTAACAGAGAATAAAGTTTCTTCAACATTCGCCAGGTCTTTGGAATTATGGAATGCACATATTATTTTCTCAAATTCGTCATTTTCCCAAAGTAAATTCACATTTTGAAAAATACGTAATTACTACGACCTCTATGTAGAGAGGACAACGTTGTCTAGTTATCTGACAGGAAATGACTATAACCTTACATTTTCAAAATATACACGGTGAAATGTGTCAGAATGTCGTGGCCAACCAGGATAGTTCATGAAAGTGAATAGAGTATAGAGACAGTTCGATGTGACAACATAGCAAAATTCTCATTAGTATTCATGATGCGGAAGAAAATATCCTATGTGTCAAAGTGAGGGTAAAAATATTTCACACCTGCATTTTCTTCTTGCACATCCTTGTCCCTGGAGGACAGCTCGTTCGAGTTGAAATAATCTAATACATCCCATCTTCCATTTGCGGGAATATAATATAGTTCATACATACGTGAGCAGTAAGGGGGAGAAATACCGATGTATTTGGGGAAAATAGGCGAATAGAAATGTTGCCATTGTGATGGGAATATTGTATCCAATTCAGAGGGCTTCCCGCCAGTTGAAATTGTATAAAAGGCATCTCATATAGGAGAGTAAGGTGACATTTTGCTCTTTCTCGATTTTGCTCCATAACTCCTTCGCTGCGGCTCAATAATTATCCAAGTTTAAGTTTTCTTCGATTTTGGTTTATTATTTGATAAAATCAAATAATAAACCTTAGTGATCGACCAACAAGAAAAAAATTCAACCCCCCCTGAAAATTTCACAGTTTACGTTTTGGAGTATGTAGATTTGAATAAACGAATTAAAAAAATCCGACCGTCCGCCGTCTGCCGTACGCCGTCCGTTGTCCGGGGCTTTTCTCAGAAAGTACTGAACCGAGATCCGCGAAACTTGGTAGAAAAATCGTGTGTCACTCGGCATTGATCCTCCACGCTTTTCAGCAGGATCGGTGTACCCTAAGGGCTCAAAATTGGGGGTTGGAGGGAAAAAAAATTATTTTTCAGAAACTTACTACCGAATTTTCATGAAACTTTCAATATTTATTACTGTTGCATGACTCAACATGAAAATTTTCACCCGAATGATTTCCGACCAGTGGTTCCTGAGGTATAAAGAAAAACGCAGCAAATTTTGGGGTGAAAAACCAATGAGATATATATATATAATATATATATTCTTTCGAGATGAGCAGTAAATTTTTTTATATCAAACAATTTGTGTCATAACAGTATTAGCAGAGGAAATGTAAACGGGGTACCATACATTTTTACGTATGATACAAGAGCACAGATAAAAACCTCAGGAAAAACTCCGTCTCCCCGTATAAGTGTAATGAAATTGTTGTTTTTTATTGAAGGGCTTCTTTTTCATCGACAAAATTTCCTCCTTCCTATGCGATGCAGGTTGAAATCTTGGAATCATACCTGAAAACAAAAAAGGAGACGAAAAAAACTAATATGAACTAGTAAATGATTTAGTACTCATTAAATTAATTTGAAGTTGGCAATCCATCTCGAAAAAGAATCAGACACCGGATGGATTGCCTCGAAACCATCGTCAAATTTATATATTGGACAAGTATTTTCTAAATGTTCTATTGTTTCCTCTTCTTCTCCGCACTCGCACCTTGGACTTTCGACCGAATTCCATTTGAAGAGGAAACTATTACAGCGACCATGACCGGTTCTAAGTCGATTCAAAATGCACCAAATTTTCCTAGGAAGATTGAAACCATGAACTTTTTCTGAAGGATCGCTGATCAAACCTTTGTTAAAAACATTACACGAATTCCATTCCGAACGCCAAATTTCTTTGTCACATTTATTGGTGTAAAGAAAATCGTTGATCCATAAAGTTCTACGAGATTTCAATCTAGCAATTTTAGAACCCGGAATATAAGACATAAATTCGGAAAGGAACGATATTTATCCCAAGACTTTATCACTGCAACCTGTCTACGAATATGGGGCGGTACAATATTTGAGAGAACTGGTAACCACTGTAAAGGTGTAGATCTTATGGTCCCACTAATGATTCTCATAGCAACATTAAGCTGTACATCTATTTTACTAACATGAGCGCTATTAAACCAAACCGAACAACAATATTCACCAATGAGATATGAATAGTATACAGCGTGCCAAAAAAGTGACGTAACTCGTCAATAATTTTTGAACGTAGAAATATTAAGGAAAATCCTCTCACCCATCGATTTTGAATTCTGAAGGGAATTTATCCTGTGTTTCTTTGAATTTGATATTTCTCACCCCCGCACCCCACTTCTTTATTTTTTCAAATTGGAATATATGGGTTGTGTGTGATACATCAAATGAAAGGTAATTTGATTACCTAGTCAGCGATTCGACTAAAAAAAGAATTTGTCGTGCCGTTTTTCAATAAAAAATTAGGAATAACTTCACAATTTTTGATTGGAGAGTCCTGCAAACAGACCATTATTGTTTCAATAATTATTACTAAGGAAAATCCAAGGATTTGTATTTCCGAAAGCAGGTCTCCCTGTGCTTTTTTGAATTCGAAATTTCCCACCCTGTACGCTCCACACCCCCATACTGTCTTTTTCAAATAGTAATATATGGATTGTGATATATCAAATGGAAGTACATTCCATTGCATATTGAGTGGCGTGACTGAAAACGAATTTGTTAAGCAATTTTTTCATTAGAAAATTAACAATTTGTGATTGGTGTCAGATTCTTATTCTTAAAATAATAGATATTGAAAAATATCCTCCTATCCGCCGATTTCTATTTTCTAGTTTGAGAAAATGCATGTAGTTTCAGAGTTGTGGGTCTGTACCCTTAAACCTCAAAAGTTTTAAAAGTTTTTTTTCGGAAAAATATTGCATGTGATATATCGCATAAAAGGTCATTCGATGACCAATTCAGTTATGTGAACGAAAATGAAAGTTAAGTATTAAATCAATTTAAATCACAAATCCATGGGTTCGAGAATTTCCCTTAGTAATAAGGTAAGTGTTTCTTAGGCAAAAATTCATTTTAAGAATTATACTGAAGTTAGGTTTTAGAGAATCTTGTAGGGAGCATTCTAAAGAGAACAAATTTTTAACATCATGTGGTCTTTACGTATATGGGGTACTCGTTTTCATGAATATACTTCCAACAACATTTAAACTGTAACAACACTTGGCGCACAGATACACATACTTGTACCCACGTCACTCTTCAACCTTAATAAAAAAGTCGCGCTTGTACATGAGCCTAAGGCTATTTAATGCTCTACCCCAAGAGTTTAGGAGGACATGTAATCTGAAAGTTTTCAAAATTACTTTGTATAATGCAATTGTTGACTGGGAACCATATCCTTAGAGTGAATTTTTTGATTTTTGTAAAAGTGAATTGTTTTGAATTCTGTATTCCGTTTTTACGAAACCAACCTTATTGTATTTCAATAAGCTTTTGATTGAATAAATATATTATTAATATTATTATTGTCATTATTAATTAATAAAAGAATAATGGTCTGATTACAGTACCCTCTTAACTGAAAATTCTAAATTATTTCCTGCTTTTTCAATGAGAAATGGCACAAGGAATTCTACTTCAAGCCATATCGTTGAATAGGTGATCAAATTATCTTTCATTTGATGTATCACAATCCATATATTTCCAGTTGAAAAAATAAAGTAGTGAACTGAGAAAATCAAATTCAAAAAAGCACAGGATATTTTGGTTTTGAAATCAAAAATCGACAGTTGCGAGGATATTCCTTAATAGTTCTTCGTACACTCATTATTGACGAGTAATTTTACATTTTTGGCACGCTGTATAAGTTTTATTTAAGATGTCAATGGTATTGGATTACCTAACTGAGAAAATAATAAACCCTTGTGTAAAATTTGCAGCGTTTTTCTATTCATAGTTCTTTCATCCTGTATGGGATCATTGATTAGTCTATCAGAAAAGTGCCCGAGAATCAATTCAAAATTGGTTATTGTTGAACGGATATTACAGTTTGTTGTTGAAATATTGTTCCTAATGATCATTATATCATGTTTGTTTTCATGTCTAGTTCAGTTTCTGTTTTGGGTGTTGGAATAGCTTCCAACGCTTTACCCAAATGTCTGTAATTTCCGTATTTTGACGTTGTCGAAATCGATTCTTGCCGAGTACACAGTATCTGTCGAAGAGAAGAAGCTAGTGACAGTTTCAGGACAGAGAGCGTGTCAAATGCGACTGTTAATTTCGTTCATGGGTCATACCAACCTTGGGGTATCGGAGTTCCAGTTCAACTTCTCAATTTCTCAGGAACTACTCATGCGTCTATATTGAAATTTAGTTGTTGGTTGAAGCCTACCAAGGCACAACTGCTCGCAGAATTTGCTGGGATTGCATGGTGAGTAAATTTAAAAAAAAATCATAAAATAGTCCTCAATTTTTTTTTTCTAAAATCAGTTCATGGCAATTCAATGAAATCTCGCGAACGCCTCGTATTTCACGATGGTGTTCCAAATTTAATTTCATTCTCAAACTAATTTTCGGAATTTGGAGAATATATGAAAAATTTTGGGTTTTTTCCTTGGTATCTTTCTTAGTTCTTAGCACAGCCTCGTGCACAATTTTGTGATGGTCGTGTCATAAAAATCAGATAACCGAGAAATTTCCTACAAACCTTGGACTCCATATTTTACACGAGTATATAAAATATGATATGATCCGATTTTAATTACTGAACTTATTGGAGGAAAATATTTTGAATTGTTTTTTTCCTCGGTGTCGTTTTTTTCTCAAAATCACTCGAAAAATACAAATATAATTATGATCAAACTTGGTTACTTACAAATTGAATAATGCTGTGTTCGAGAAACGACTGAGAAGTCCAATTCTTGTCGAACAGGGCTTAAGAACGTTTATATAGCTGCTGCACTATCGGGTGAATTATTAGGTTTGTTTTGGTTCCGAGTTTAGAACTGTTCTGGAACGGTTCCGCATGCGCGATTGCGATTTTGTGTTTTGGTTCATTTCAGAACCGGTTCAGAATTTGAGTAATCCTGTTTTGGTTATTTTCAGAATCGATTCCGAACTGTTCCAGAACTGTGAAAGGAGTTCGGACGTAAGAGTCCGAACTGCTTCAGAATTGGGTAGTTCGCACAAGCGTAGAGTGGCTGTCAACGATTTAAATGGTTAACCTGACTTTTTCGACGTCGTATTGATTTGGTTTTTGGTTTGATTGTTGTATTTATTGAGGAAATGATTAACTGTTACACATAAATTTTTGTTTTGTTATTCGCTACGACCTTCCAGGATAATCTAATGGATTTTATTTCCATTGTTCACACTTGGGATGTCTATTTCTTAAATAAATCTATGAATGCAAGAGCCCTCTTCATCTATTGAATAATAATAATGTTTCGAATGTTTTTTTTTCAGAAAAGCACATATCTGAAATACTTTCATCAGTAAATTCATTATTATATCAATCAATAATTTGTTGGTTCATTTTGAAATATAATTGAAGTAAAGAAGAGAGTTGAGGAAAGCGATTTTTACAAAAAAAGATTCATTTTATTAAATTTATTATTATATCAATCAATAATTCGTTGGTTCATTTTGAAATATAGATTAAGTAATGAAGAAAGTTCAGGAAAAAGATTCTTACAAAAAATAAGTAGACGGAAGTATCCCCAAAAATATTTATATACTATCTACATACTGCGACAAGGACTTTCGCATATTTTTAATTGAACCACAGGCAATAAATAAGATCTGATTAACATCCCTCTTTTCTGCCAACTCAAACGGAAGTTTTTCTTCCTTTACAATCCGGATGAGAACCCGAACTTAATTCGTGTTTTGGTTTCATCGCTTTCAGAACTTCTAGGATAGTTCAGAATCGGGCTTCAACAGCGCATCGATTCTACGCAGTTCTAGAACTGGCCTAGGACAGTTCTTCTGAATTTCGCAACCAAAACAAACCTATTTACATCAAAGAATTCGGCAATCGTTACTGAGCTCTAACTCTGGTTCACGACCGTGATTATTTCTTTCGGGAGTATCTTTGTGTAGGAAAGGCCGATATGCCTGAATAACAATCTGACAACTTCGCAAGCCTATTTAAATATCTAATTCCTATCACTCTAAATATCATAATGTCCAACATCATCATGAAAATAATGAAAAAATTGCACGCCCGTCATAATTTCAACGAAATACATTAATATACATCGATATGCATCCATATTGAACATAATGTAGTAAAATCTGGGGTCAATATAATGTCCCAAATGCAACAAATATCGCTGAATGGAACATGCGATCGGAGAGTTCATAAAAAGGCAATTGATGCCTATCCTTATGAACTGAATGTGACGTTAATGAGGTCAATACGCACAGGGGTTGTGTTCCATTCTCCAACCCTCAGGGGAATTGGCGCCGAACATATGGGGTCTGAAATATATCAGAGATAGTGTCGACGGCCGCAGGTTTTGTGTGGGTTGAAATGTTCTACTGGAGATTCTCTTATGTTCGGATATCGGATATCGAACAAAACGACGGACTAGGTACTATGACATGAACACAGCAGTTATATTCAGGTTATTTCTGGACAAGAAGGACTAAAAGTCTTCTGGATTCACACTGTGTTGCTATTTCGTTTTTTATCAAATGTCTGTTACTTCTGATTATTGACAAGTAGAGGAATCCAACAGAGAATCTTGCAGGAATTCTGACAGTTTAATAGACATACATACACAACCGGAAATAGAGGCATATAACAGTTGATCTTCGCATTGTCTACTTGTTTCTAATAAAAGCGACATCGCGAAATTCAATTTAACCGACTCAAATTAAGAGAAAACATGCATAAATAAAATAGTAGGAGCAGTTAAAACTGTGATCATGCTTTAAACTGATGAACCACATTAGTCCGCACCAATGCGATGGTTAGACATGATGTCAATATCATTACTCTTCTCAAAAAACGCGTCAAGTGCGTGCTGTCCCGTTCAATTATTTGGACAAATAAAATTCCGATGTGAAGTGGGCTGGGCAGTTGCCGATAGTCCAGTGTTGGCTTTTAAGTTCCCGTTTCTGATAGGAGAGACATCGCGAAATTCAATACAACCGACACAGATTGCAGAAATAGAATAGGAGCAGTAAGTACATGATATCAATGTGTAAATTGAGCAACCTTATAATGAATCAACAAGATCGTGTTGGTGGAACGCCATCTCGGTCCCATCACTTTGCCCAAAAACTCCGTAATATGTGAACAGCATTTGATCATTCCGATTCACGAACAAATCAGAATACACTGACTCAGAAATTACCTTAATGTATCTTGGTGAACTCCATAAGAAATCCAGATTGTCTTCCTGTTTCTCAAGAAATATCACGAAATTCAATCGAGTTAGGTCAAACTATAGGGAGCAACATGCAGCAGTAGAATAGTAGGAGCAATTCTTAGATGTAGTCACGGTTCTAACCAATAAACCACAAGCGTCCGCAAGAACGCTGTGCATGGTAGAACATCATGTTAGTTGCATTCCTTATCTCAAAAATTTCGCAGCCATCTAAGAAGCATTTTAACAATTCAGTGCACAACATATTAGAATTCACTCACGTCCTTATGCCCTTAATGCCTCTTGGAATGTCCCTTAACCATTGATAGAAGCATATAACAGTTGATCTCTGCATCATCTACCTGTTTCTAATAGAATAAACATCATGAAATCCAATTCAATATAATCAGAGTAAGAGAAAACATGCAGAAATAGAATAGTAGGAGCAGCTAGAAGAAAGATATTATCATGGTTCGAGATGGTCCATAATAACATGGTGTAAGAACAGCATGTCACTTTCAGAAACCTTGCAGTCATCTTAAAAGCATTTGAACAATCCAGTTCACTACAAATAAGAAGTCACTTAATGCTTCTTGGGAAATCCCTCAACAAATCCACCTAGATACACAACCATTAATAGAGGCATATAACAGTTGATCTCCGCATCATCTACCTGTTTCTGATAGAAGATATATCGCGAAATTCAGTTAAACCGAATAAAACTAGGAGAAAACGTTCAGAAATAAAATACTAAGAACAGTAGGTAGATGATGTCATTGTTGAAACTGAGTTCAAGATGGTGGTCGTAGAACATCCTTTCAGTCTCATTACTTTTCCTGAAAGCCTCGTAGCAATGTGAGCAGTGTTTAGACACTTCGATCCAGAACAAACTAGAATTCACCGACGTCCTAATGCTCCTAATGCCCCTTGGAAAATCCTCAACAAATCCACCGAGATACAGAACCATTAATACAGGCATATAACAGTTGATCTTCGCATTATCTACCTGTTTCTGATAGAAGAGATATCGCGAAATTCAATTAAACCGAATCAAACTAAGAGGAAACATGCAGAAATAGAATAGTAGGAGCAGTTAGTAGATGTAATCACGGTTTAAACTCCAGCAAATTATAGGGTAAACAATTATTCCTCTCCGGATCGCAGGAGTGGAAACCTGATGGGACAATAGGCCATTTGGCTATGCGAGCGAGATCTTATCGAGGAGACTATTAAACACTCGCAAACTGTCAACTTTGTTTACACTTTACCGAGATAAAATTTACCTCCAGGATAGAATGGTTGTAACAGTCGGACAGCATGCAAAAATCAACAGATTAACACCGACTCAGTTCGTGTAATGGGCTCCATTGCCTGAGCATACACGGGGGCTACAACCGTAAGTTAAACAGGTTTTTCGATAATGATACTCAGAAAGTGCTGCCATATCAGGCTCGTAATCGCGGTGAGAATATTGCTATTCAGCTCATTTCCTCGCACAAAAAATTAAAACGAGTTTTTCTGATGTTCTCCAGGGAAGGAACGATTTCAAACGCTGACTATGCTGAACAATATTTGGGCTGAGTAAATTCAGTGACAGTTCTTTTGGTAATAATCGTGATTTAGTTGTTATCGCGGAGGATTGTTCAGTACACCTTCTGGGACTCATGAACAACCCCATAAATGATCGAAAATTGGACTTAAAAACAGTTTTCAGGTTTTGAAGTTATATTCTCCTGAATTCAAGAGGTTATTTCCTCATTGTCTCATCCAGAAAACACACGTTCATCTGTTGGATGTCCATGTCGGGTGCTGCGGATTAATGGATGTCCATAGACGTTTATTGGGTATCCATAGTACAGATCTCCAAAGGACATTTAAATATTTTTTGGTTATTCAGCAGTTGTCCAACGGAAAAGGTTTTGAGCAAAAAAGGTACTTACGATTAGTTTCAACTAGGCAATTCGTTGTTGGGCGAATATTATTATTATCATTTATTTGATTAGAGTTGAGAAATCCTATGAACTCACAGAAAATGAATTGAGGTAACAAATATCATTGAAAAAACAGTATTGAATTACATAAAATTGGCATAAAAGAGCATAATAATGTAATTGGTAAATGTACAAAGCATGATCTCCGCAGTTCATCATATAACTGTTGATAATCGACCCTGCATCCACCTTTCGTATTGGTTTTTGAAGTCATTGACAGAGCAGGCCTCCACAACGGCGGGTGGTAATCGATTCCAAGTAGATAATACTCTGTTAGACAGAAAGTGTTCTTTTTGGGTAGTTTTGAAATTTTCTCTCCGCAATTTAAATCTATGACCACGCAATCCCTTCTTGTTGTTGAGGGTGAAGATATTTCCCAGGTTTACACTGAAAAAACCATAAAGATCCCTAAATGTAAAAATATGTGGATGAGGGAAGGCTAGTCCTGGAAATTTATGATGCTCTCATTCAGGTGTAATATTTACCTGACAACACATAGATTATCCATCAATAATAATATATTGACATCAGGTGTCTGATTGGTTTCCAGTAATTTTCCTGGTGCAATGAAATAGAAATGGATATCCATGCGATGTAAGATGGAAATCCGGTATACTTTCAACTGGTATGGACATGAATTGGATATCCAATAGAAACCTATCGGATGGAATACAGGGTATCCAATGGACATATTTTTTTCGTGTCCATTTGACGTACGTCGGAGAATGTCGTACATACAATAGATGTCCATAGGTCTACGTTCATTGGATGTACATTGGATTTACTTGTATTGTCTGGGTGCAAAAATAACTATGCGATCAGATTGAATCTTGGGCATTAGTTGTAGAATTCAAATTATGTCTCGAAGAGTTTCCAAATTTTTGTTGGACAATTTATTCTTCAGAAACTGTTGATCAGCTCTCAAGGAAATTTTATTTGCATTTTATACAGCGAGGAGGATCAAATTCATCTAAAGAATGATCATTTTTGGGCACTCAAATGTACGGATATATCAGTTAATGAAAATGCACAACCTATTTTCCTAGATATTCAAATTTTCGCTGGAACAAATTCGTGGATGTATTTTTGATTTTTATAGTCCGGTAGGCAAGGGACATTCGACTGAGAATTGATTCGTGCTATTCAAATTCGAACATTTTTGTAGAAAAAATTTTAATAGCAGAAAAATATCCCGACATATGCGATTTTTTTGATGAAAGAAATCCGTGGCTGGATGTTTTCTTCGATTTTACATATTTAGGTGAGCGGGTTCTGAAAGATAATTGTTGTAGGGCTTTCAAATTCGAATATTTTGGTGAAAGAATTTCCTAAACTTACATTTCCGAAATAACAAAACACACTTGAGCTGAACTGACAAAATAGTATATTATAAACAAACTTAATACCAGAAGACACTCAAACACCGTGTGAGCATGGAGGACTTATGATATGCAACTTCAGACATGAAGTAATCTCGACAATCTCTTCATATGAGCTTTTTCTCGATACTTGCTTGAGTTCATGTACTTCTTCCTCAGCAAAATCGAATCTTAGGAGTTTACGCCTGATCCGACTCTTCTTTTGACATAAACATACTTTTCGTCGAATCAACGAATACTCCACCTTGACCTAACCTACTTATTTCATCAAGAAAATCTTTTTTCTTTTTTGCGAAAGGTTCGGAGTACCTCTCAGCGTAGTATTCACGAATATTTAATTGAAAAATGTGCCACAATCGCGGAAAGTCTTAGGAAAGCTGGTTGAAGCATAATTTCTTAGGAACAGGGATTATCCTTTAATCCTCTTTCTGTTAAAGATTTACCGACAATTTATGAGATTGCTCGTACAGTTGGAGGACTTTTGTGATGAACGATTTGTAAGTGACTCGGTCAACAACCAAGTCTGGAAGCATGTTGTAAATCCTCATCAGTAGGAAATAATTTGTGCGAGTTTCGAAGTTTGCGCGAAGGAAAGCCAAAGAAAATAGAATTTATTCTTCGCAAATCCAGACTAATATCAGACTTTGGGAAGTTAGTTTATTGGAAAATGAGGTAGTGGCTCCAACTACGAACTGGATTTTGTTGGAGAACTCTTTTTATCTAGTTGAGCAAAAAAAAAGGAAGGTTGAGAGTAGAATCAACTCATCACTGGATTTCTCTGGAATATACAGGGTGCTTCAAGTATTTGAAAGGAGGCCAAACCTTTTAAATACAATTGGGTCGATTCTGTTTGCGTCTTGCTATAAACCTTGCTATTGCAGTCATATTGCTATTTATAGCAGTATGATATGATGACATTATATTATGTATCCTGTTCCGAGTGTTGATTGTGAAATTTGTCATAGCTATATTGCTATCATGGACCTCCATAATCTATGATTTTAGAGCCGATAACACTGTATTTTATGACTTAATGGCGACAAGAAAGAACGAAATTACTCCACATTATGAAAATTTCTTCCAGTTTTCTATGATTTCGCGTCCATAAACTTTATCTAGGGCTTTCGTTATTTATGTAAACATTGATTAATATAACTAGTTCGAAAATGTTTCAAATCACCAAAACCAATAAAAGTCAAATTGAACAAGGACCGATTTCCTGGATACAAATAGAATATTGGCCACTAGAAATAGAAAGCAGCGATTTTATTCAGGCGACATAATTCGATGAAATTTTATTTTGAAAACTCAAAGGGATTGCTGATGTTTACTTTGCCGGCCTCTTAGTCTTTCTTCTTTTCTTTCTTCAAACTAAATATTCTAGAGGACCTTGAACACATCTCCATCAGCACATATACTTCCTAATAGACGACTTCGGCCCAAGTTGCCAACCCACTATTTTCTTCACAAATTTACTATCACTGGGGAACGGAAATTTCAGGCCAAATTCGACATGGAAGGATTCGCATTATTTATAAATATCCGTAAAAGATGCCTCGGCTCCTCAAACAAGATAAGTCCTTCTAAATATAGGTTTTTGTTAGGCTGAAAATTGAGTTGGGATTCCTGATTTCATGTTAAAAGTGTCACGTTTATAAATGATATGTTCCGCAAATCAACCTGGTTATTTCGGTTGCTGGTTTTCCGTTTTGTAAATATGAAATATTCGGTGGGTTCCAGAAAAAAAGGTTTATTACGGAATTTGATTGATGAAAAAGCAATCTTTCTGTCGCCAAAACATAGACATATCACGTCTATGCACCAGAACGACAATCAATATTTTATGGTAACATATTCATAGCATAGAACAATCTTCATTTACCTTATGATTCATAGACCATACCTAGTAATTTTTACATTGTTGATTGTTGTCTCTCCTATGTTCTATGAATCAAAAAGTAAATAAAAATTGTTCTATGCTATGGATATATTACCATAGAACATTGACTGTCGTTCAGGTGACAAAAAAACGTTTTTTCATCAATCAAATTCCGTAATTAACCTTTTTTTCAGGAACCAACCGAATTTTTCATATTTACGGAATGGAAAACCGGCAACCGAAATAACCAAGTTGATTTGCGGAACAAATCCTATATAGATTTGACACTATTGACATGAAATCAGGAATCCTAACTTAAATTTCAGACAATCAAAATTGATCTTAACAAAACCCTATATTTGGAAGGAACTATTTCGTTTGAGGAGCCCAGGCATCTTTTACGGATATTTATAAATAACACGAAACTTACTTTGTCGAATTTGTCCTGAAATTCCCGTTCCCTAGTGATAGTAAATTTGTGAAGAAAATTGTGGGTTGGCAACTTGGGCCGAAGTCGTCTATTTTCAATATTCTTCGAAGAGATAACGAAACATATGATTCTTTGCCATATTCTATTTTATTCCATTTTGAGGTTGATGCTAAGATAGCACTATAGATAGCAAGATTCATGTTTAATTGAAAAATCGTATTGCTCAGATTCGGTGATCAGAATACCAATATTTCTAATCTTGTTATGAAAGCCAAATCTTTTTTCCTAATAATATTGCTATTTGCAAAAAAAATGGGCCTGAATACACTTATTCAAGAGAATCTTGACCCAGGAATTGGCAAGATTACTAGTGGTATATGATCAGTTTCATATGAATATTCATTATTCATTCCCCAGGATAGTCATATTGATCATTGATTCGATGAAGTATGTAATTCTGAAATACTCTTTTCACAGATACTTGCAACGCACCATTAGGAATGGAGTCCGGTGCCATAAAAAACTCCTCAATCACAGCTAGTTCCGTCTATGACTTTAGCAGTGTGGGGCCACAACATGCAAGGTGAGCAATCAAACACCAAATGCTTACTTGTTTTTTAGGATATTCTCCATTGTCATGCATCTTAGTATAAATTGCCTCCTTCCAGTTATATATGTTATAAGAAAGGGTTTTATTTTAGCTGTATGAGAAGTTTCGACGTTGTTGTCTATGGTTAGACAATTGAAAATGTCAAACTGTGTTGACATTTCTATACAGGAATGTTTGGCAATAGACGACTTTGGTTCAAGTTGCCAACCCACAAATTTCGTCCAAAATTATTATCACTGGGGTAGGGGAATTTCATAGTGAGGCTCGCTCTATTCAAAAATATCCGTAAACGGTGCCTCGGCTCCTCAAACAAGATAATTTCATCTAAATATAGGTTTTTGTTAAGGTCATTTCCGAATGACTGAAATTTAGGTTGGGATTCCTGATTTAATGTCGATAGTGTCAAGGATGATGTAAAAAACATGGTGTGCTCATCTGAAAAATGAGTGACGTCAGCTAACAGAAAATACAAAGAGTTTTATATTCTGTGCTTTGAATTAATATGCAAATTCGAAGCACAGAATATACAACTCTTTGATTTTAATCTTGCTGACTTCACTCATTTTTCAGATGAGCACACAATGTTTTTTAAATCATGGTGTCAAGTTTACATAGGATATGTTTCGAAAATCAACTTGGTTATTTCGATTGCCGATTTTCTGTTCCATAAATATGAAATATTCGGTTGGTTTCTGAAGAAAAGGTTAATAACGGAATTTGATTGATGAAAAAGCGATCTTTCTATCACCATAACGACAGTCAGTGTTCTTTGGTAACATATCCATAGCATAGAACAATCATTATTTACATTATTATGGACTTTTGTTCTATAATTTTATATTATTTATTACAATATAATTTATATTATGATCCATAGAACATGAAGGAGACAATAATCAACTATAAAAAATTATTAAGTATGGTCTATGGATCACAAGGTATATATCGATTGTTCTATGCCATGGATATGAACATTGACTGTCATTCTGGTGGCAGAAAGATTGCTTTTTCATCGATCAAATTACGTAATCAACCTTTTTCCAGGAACCAACCGAATATTTCATATTTACAGAACAGAAAACCGGCAACCGAAATAACCAAGTTTATTTGCGGAACATATCCTATGTAAAGTTGACACTATCGACATGAAATCAGTTATCCCAACTTGAATTTCAGCCAATCGGAGATGATTTTAACAAAAACCTATATTTGGAAGGAATTATCTTCTTTGAGGAGCCGAGGCACCTTTTACAGATATTTATAAATAAAGCCAACCTTATCGTGTCGAATTGGTTCTGAAATTTTCCTTTCCTGGTGACAGTAATTTTGAACGGAATTTGTGGGTTGGCAATTTGGACCGAAGTCGTCTATTCATTATGAATCGTTTAACGCCAGCGCTTCCAAACTGTGTGAATGTACTTTGAAAAAATTTAATCTGTTCGCGAAGGTCATAGATCACTTCGTTTATTTTACGGTCAATATAATCGGCCTAGTGAGCAAGTTATTTGTGCAGTACTATTCATCGTTTTCGCACTTTTTCTACTCTTCTTGTTTCAAAACCATCAATAAGACATATGAGTATGCTAAACCGAAACGGAAAGTGCTACTGTTGCGCGAAGTATTTTGAATCGACGACATTCAGTTCCAATAAAACGGCACAACTTGCCATACAGCGCGCTTAACCGTCAATTCTTTTCAGAATCAATTTGGGTCCTTTTATCTGGCACTCTCATTCGTTCTACTTAACGCCTCTTGATTACTCCTTATTAGGCTATGTTGAGTCATTGGCTCATTCCGTCAGACCAGCAGTGGAAGCCAATATTCAAACCACCATTGACGCAAACGGCCAGATCTATTGGAAAAAGTAGTGAAAATTAAGACTGATTAGATGTAACTATAGCGGTCGTATGCCAGAACTTATATTCAAGAAATAAATACCATAAAATCATCTATCAGATGATGGGGATGAAAAATTCATTCCAATAATATTTATGTCTCGCGTTTTTATTCAAAAATTCTGAAGCTCTCAAAAAATCCATCTTTCTTTTTTGTTTATCATTTGAAATAATTCCTGGTTATATTTTATTCACACGAAAGGAAAGAAGAACAATACCCTCCACATAGATCTGCATCAAAAAAATGCCACCGCTTACAAGGTTTCAATTTACAGCAATCTTTCATGACAGAAACAATGATTCTTAATTACCGTGAAGACGGCGCTATAATGACATGGTGACATCCCAAGAACCGTCTATAAATACAAAGCCCAACTCAATTCTTTTTTACGACTCACTAATTGTTTCGTACATCGTCCACATTTCCTCATACCGTAAAAAATATCCAGCCATGCAGAACGAGATAAAATAATCACCTAACAAAGAGAGAGATATCCATCGTCTCTTCCTGTGACAGCCTTCCCGTCCCGGTAAAACCACAGCGATTCGGTTTCTTTTGGTTCCGAAATTCAGAACGGTCCTAGGACAGTTCTAGTTCTGCACAGAACCGATGCGTTGCTAAAGCCCGTTCAGTGGTGAAATTCAAGTCCCTGTAGCAGGATGCAGGGTGTCCCAAGAGGAACTTTACATACTCCTACCATATATAAGGTCCATTATCAGCATCACGAAATGACCACTTATAAATGTCTCCTATCTTTCCTTAAATCTTACCCACAAACAGAATTCATTCTGATTTCATTTGAATATATTTCTGGTACTGTAAATCAGAATCGAATGATTTTTTCAGAATTCGTAACATTTATAGCATCTTGAATTATTTATGTACAGGGTGGGCAAAATTCGTTGTCTACTGAAGGGATCTCGAGAACTATAGCAGCTAGAAGAAAACTTATAACTCATTCTCGAGCTCTTTTTTCCTGACTAATCCGAATCTGAAAACAGATCCAGCTTATCGTTCATAGAACTTGAGTTATGAGCGAAAATTGAGAAATTGTCATTTTCAATAATGCTGAATAACTCGCTTGTTTGAACTCGTATTGGAAATCTGTTAATACATTCTACAGGCACTTTTTTACGAGTAATTCAAATATAATATGACTGAATTTTTTAATCCAGCCATTTTCGAGAAATGTGAAGGATTTTGAATTTTTCAAATGAAAACTATAGTCGGAAGATCTCTTATCTTGCTACAAAATTTTTGCTGATTTCTAAAATGTATCAAATGTCACTTTTTACATGAATATTACATGAGAAAATGGTCAATACTTTTTTCCTGCTTTTCTTTTCACTGTTGAACTATGAGTAGGCTGACGTTACCATAGCGACGATTGAATATGCATTATCTTTGCGTGAACTTGTGAATGAATATTTCT
The DNA here is from genome assembly GCA_958510865.1 of Myrrha octodecimguttata. NCBI lineage: Eukaryota > Metazoa > Arthropoda > Insecta > Coleoptera > Coccinellidae > Myrrha > Myrrha octodecimguttata. The sequence goes on along the minus strand of OY294056.1, from coordinate 73,301,322 downwards.
ATGGTTAATTTGTCATAGTTCTTAAGATTAGCAATAGAAAATCTGTTTATTATCCCTAATGACCCGAAATATTGCTGATCTTAAGAACTATGACAAATTAACCATAGAAATATTCATTCAGCAATCGCTGATTCCAATCATAGAGGCGCAAGTTCACACAAAGATAATGCATATTCAATCGTCGCTATGGCAACGTCAGTCCACTCATAATTCAACAGTGAAAAGAAAAGCAGGAAAAAAGTATTGACCATTTTCTCATGTAATATTCATGTAAAAAGTGACATTTGATACATTCTTGAAATCAGCAAAAATTTTGTAGCAAGATAAGAGATCTTTCGACTATAGTTTACATTTGAAAAATCCAAAATCCTTCTCATTTCTCGAAAATGGCTTGATTAAAAAATTCAGTCATATTATATTTGAATTACTCCTAAAAAAGTGCCTGTAGAATGTATCAACATATTTCCAATACGAGTTCAAACAAGCGAGTTATTCAGCATTATCGAAAATGTCAATTTCTCAATTTTCGCTAATAACTCAAGTTCTATGAACGATAAGCTGGATCTGTTTTCAGATTCGGATTAGTCAGGAAAAAAGAGCTCGAGAACTTGTTATCAGTTTTCTTCTAGCTGCTATAGTTCTCGAGATCCCTTCAGTAGACAACGAATTTTGCCCACCCTGTATACCGAATATCATATTTCGAGTCCGTACTCAAGAGAATCAATTATGACTACAGATGTAAAAATGATCACCCTGTAAGCCACTTTCAGGCATTTTTTTCACATTTATTTGAGCTGCATAATCAGGCAAATGAAATGCAAAACTTTCAATTTTTATAATATATAAACATTATAAGAATTATTTGTTATCATTTCAACCTGGCAAGCTCGAATCCAAGAAATTCCTTCATGAATCATTCCATAATGATAGAGGACATCCAGAATAAATCGTTTTCATTTTCGATTTGCCCGATCATTATGGAATTATTGATTGATAAAATCATGAATTCAATGATGAACACATCTCAGATACGTACGCTTCAGAGGGATTCCATTCGAAATATTATTTTTCGATTGGATTACAACTTTTGTTTTCACAGATTCATTTCAACATCTATCCATTTCCTCACCATATAAAACAATCAATAATCAAATCAAAAAGGCGTTGAGAAATTCAGACCGCCACTATAAAGCCGAGTTCAGAACAGTGCAATCCGAACACCGAATGCAATAAAACACAGGGAGTTTTATTGTTCGAGGCAGCGCTCTCTCTACTCCGTCGGGACTCACTTTTCAACTAAACCGCTGCATTTGAATTTATTTTTCGACGCTGAGCTCGATTGCCGTCCACACTATTCGCCGAATCGATTATCAAATTGTATCGCATTCGCTGTTCGGATTACCCTCATCTGGACCCAGCTTAAGCCTGTGCTTAGCTACCCAGTTCTTTCACAGTTCTAGAATCAGCTCTGAAATGAACGCATGTCTTCATATCGTAAAAAATATCCAGTCATGCAAAACGAGATGAAATAATCACCTAACAAAAGAAAGGATATCCTTCGTCTGTTCCTGTGACAGCCCTCTCCACCCGGTAAAACCAATATCTTTCCCGAATTTCAACATTGAAATACAATCCACGAAAAAGGAATAAATGTAAAATTCCGGTTTCGTGCCTGGCTGCTCTGACGAAGGATCACGTGAGGGTCTACTAAGTGAGAGGGATTAGAGCCACCTATTGAATATTTTCGCCTCTGTTCCAAGGCAACCATGTCGGAATATACACGGTGTGCGTGTCACACGAGAAATAAACCACAGAGGGAGAAGCAGAGCTCAGGTACAGGGCCGCAGATTTACGGCGATATAATTTGGTTAGCAAACAACCGACATGTTTCATGAGGTCCGGAATGGATCCCGAAATATCTCCCTTGGGATGTTTGTTTTTTAAGGTTTGGCAGAACTTAACGGTTATGTGTGATCTTTTTTCGAACGACCGAGAGTAATTGGATCGAGGAATTCTTGGTCTGCTTGTTGTTATATAAATTCCTTCAATAGTTGAAACAGAGGAGTGTCTGTATGATGGCCAACAGTCTCAAATGAAGCTTAAAATCCCATTTCACTTTGTGCTTTTGTTCTAGGAAACAGAGCGCTTTCGTTTTGCCCAAATTTCTGAAGATTTAGAATCTCCGTCCGAAAATGATCACAAAAGACTAGGTTGAATTCACTATCGATGGAGAATTCGATGACAATCTGTCTAGCTAAAGATAATTTGAAAAAGGAAAGAGCTAGCGATGTGGGTACTTTGTGTATCATAATACGCCGGCCAAGTTCGTTAACAGGTCAAGCAGATTGGGAGTTATACTCGTTCAAATTTTTTACTTATTTATTCAATATCTCAGAATCTACTCATGTGACCGGATTGGAACTTAATAATGAATTGTAGAATATTAATGCACAATGAAAAATGCCACCTTGAAGTGTCAGCCAAATAGGGTCTACAGAATAATGAGCAAAAAAAATTAAAGAGTCCTCCTGCATTTTTGTTAAATGGAGAGAGTTATTTTGCTCATTGTTCTGTAGATCCTATTCGACTGAAACTTCAAGGTGGCATTTTACATTGAAGGGCGATTCGATCTATGTTTTTGAAGTATCAGGAAACTGAAATTTTGATAGCGTATATCTGCGGAATCATTCGATAGTTTTTCCTAATTCGCCTATTCGGCCTTCGTAAAACCTCCAAACTCACTCTACAATTATCGATCTACTAAGAAGATTCTTTCGGAAGCTATTTTGTTCACTATCAGTGGTTAGACTGACCGTAAACACATTAACTTTAGGAAGAGTCGACATAGGGAATATATTCGTAGAGTAGGTTTTCAGTTCAATTAAAAAGGTCGAATGCTTAAATGGGTTGAATTCGCAAATATTCTTAAGATACCCATTCAAAATCTTGGATCGAATTCCGATCTAGTACTTGATCGAAAATTATAGCTTGAGGTTCATGCGGAATTTCGTGAGGACCATATGAAAAAATCTTAGTTTTAGGGTCAATACTTGTATAGATAACCGCTTTGGCAACGGAATAAGCGCGTGAAAGCCCCTGACTTTAGGTCAGTGCTTTTCTAGGTTTTTTTTGGTTATATCTTGACAATATGAAGGGGTGATTTTGCTTATTCACGAATTGGTTCTTTGTTATCATCAAGATCCGAACCCACTTTACGAATATCGAGTTTGTTATGGAATTGTTTCTTTCGGAAGTGATTGTTCAAGATCGGCCGTTATAAAATGAATAATAAAGATATAATTTTCTTGATCGATTACCTCCTGTGTGGTATAAACTCTATAAATCATCTTATAGTTAATAAACAGTATACTCTACCAGTAGCAACAGTAGCTCCTACCACTGAATACTTTTGACCCCGATCAATGAAAACTTCAGAGCAGACGTCTCGACGCAGATCAGATTAATTAAATTTTAATTATCCTCAGACCCTGTGGTTAGGCTGCTACAACGGATATTTCATTTAATTCGACAGGGCGGACAAAAAATTCATTACAGGTAGAAATACAGATTATTCTTAATTAGGGAGGAACGGCAGCGTAAGTCTGATTATAACCGTACTACTCAATGAGGGGTTGCAACCCTGCTCCGCCCAACTTTCCCGCTACGAGACTAACTGAGTTGACTAACCCGAGGGGGGACAATATTGTATAATATTTTCAAGGAAGATCACATCCATCGCATCGCGGAATGAAAACTCTGAATGAGTGGCCCAATTTTCGAATACAATCAAGGGATGAAACTCTATCCCTAGACACATCTCTAAGATTGAGGCTCATTCCGGAAATGGAGATGTGCAAGTAAGTTCCAATTTAACCTATATGCATCTATAGCATGCAGGACAAAAAGCTACCGAACGGAGTCGATTGCTGAAATTGCAACGGCTTGCCAGTGCTGGTGTTACAGGAGCAGTACTTGGGGTCATGCTTATTTTCCTTCTTCGAACATTGGACATATGAAGAAAGTTCACCAGATGGACTCAAACCCCGTTCCCAGATGCAATGTCAACCATATTTAATTTCGACAGTCTTTGCATCGTCCCGTAGGTTCGTTCGTTGTATCTACTTTAAAATGTTATTGCATACACTGAACTCCACTTCTCAGTGTAGATGAGTCTAGTAGGGTGTAGTGCAGTGAAATTCAATCTTGTAATCACATAGCTGATATTCTTGTTAGAAATTACTCACGCCAGTATAATCCTTATAGGATGAGAGATATTCATATTTATATTCATATAAACTCACCCCACACTATTCCCCAGATTCTGTACAACCTCATAGAGAAAGTAGTCAGAACTGCATAATCTGTGGCTACACTCCAGAACAACATTTCTGCTGTGCTATTCTTGAATCCTGGGAAAAGAACAAACCTGAAAAAATGGGTGTGCCGACGTTGTAGGCAAGAAAACGTGATGAATTTATGATGGAACGATGGAGAACGTTCATGCCATCGTAGTCAAGAAATGGGACCTAGCAACGTACAATAGTCTAACTAAACGAAGAAACCTTCAGTTGATCATCTCAGTTCATTAATCGATTCAAGGCATCCATGTATACTAATTGATCATAATGAATAAGGGGAGAACAGGTAGTGAAGCATATGGGCCTGAATTTCGGACGTCCGATGTACTCCTGTGGCACGAAAATTTCATCCTCCTGAACGTGACACTGAAATAAACCTGAGGGTGGCGCAAATATATATCATCACTGACAGCCAGGCCACACTGAGGGTTCCTAAGGTCAAAAACCCGGAACTCTCTGCTTGCAGGAGCAACGAAGTGACGTTCCTATTGGTACTAAGATACTGCGAAATAAGAGGAAGTAAGAAAGCCGATGAAGGGTGAAAAAAGCACCAGGGGTATTACCTGTCAGAACTTGAACCCTTCTGTGGGACTAGGAAAGACCAATATAGGCAAAATAAGCCTCCGGATATGTACTTCAAGACCCAATCGAAAAGATCCTCATCGTCCATCATGAAGCCCTCGCAGCTAGTGACAAAGCTCTACCGATATAAACACCTCTGGTATAGCAAGTCTGCAGATGTTATATGCTGGCTATGTTGTTCTGACACAGAATCAACCGAACAAATAGTTTACGAATGGGCAGAGCTGGTCAGCTCAAAAACTTTACATTTGTGTAGGCCGGTTCTGAATCCTCACGATGTGACAGCCAATATTCCTAAGGACGTTATCAGATTCGTGGATATTATCGACGATGTCCCTAGGCATGTTAAGGAAGGTGATAGACTAAGAGATCATTTCGATTGCTGTTCTGAAAGGCTAAACTTAAATGAAATAATGATGAGGAATGGTTTATAGGCGAGTAAAAACTCCAGTTCAATGATATTAGAGAGATATTGCAACTTTTGAATAGCGCAAACGTTATGTTATTACGATTACGCTCAATATTACGTTCTGGTTTTAACGGTCGTTCTAAAAGTAGACTTATTGCTACACGTTTTTGTTACCGTTGTGTTAGTTATTAGTTTGTTTGGTTAGGTTATGTGAGATGTTAGATTCGAAATTCAAATTAGAGGAAAATATTCTAATGAATAAGGACAGGTCTGCCCTATTTTGTTTGAAACAGTGATATAGTATGCCTTTCAATAGTTTATTTGAATGATGACACCCATATATTTGTTTTCTGACTTGGATGGGCACTGTCCTAAATTGAAGTAATCTAACCTGACCTAGAACCTATACAAATCAGAAGACGAAATTCAAGGGCACTACCGAATTAAATTTCTTCTGATTTGGACTGGCAATGCATCAAATTAAACTTATCTACCCCCAAACAGAATTCATTACATTAGTTGATTCTTATTTTTTGTACTTTGTTTTCAAAATAGACTTAACCATCTCCAGAGAATCAAAATACTCATAGATACTATCAAGTTGTCTCACACAATGCTTTCCTTAACCAATGCTTTCACTCAAGTCAAATACTAGGCTTCCGCACAATCTGGCAACGATGATCCCCAAATGATACTGTTTAAATCTTGTTATGCTTTCCACTTATCGAAACCATACATTTACCTATCTAGAATCCTCTCTAGTGTTTTCATAGTGGGTCATTCTGATGATAGATATGCAGGATGATCAGCTAAGATCGAGGTGGAATGTTTGATAATATATCGACAGATATTCGTCCTTGTGTTTATGTTAGTTCATAATAATAATATTAATAATAGGGAGTTTATTTGATTGTACCCGTTCTACTCTTTGAGGGGTGGCAACCCTACTTTTTCCAACTCTCCCGCTACGTGCCTAACTGAGTTGACGAAGCCGAGGGGAAGACAATATTGTACAATATTGTCGAGGGAGATCACATCCACCGCATCGCGAAACTAAAACTCTAAATAAGTAGCCAAATTTTCAAATCCAATAAAGGGGTGCACGATCTGAATACCAAAGTGGCCGAGATACACAGTATGGCACCACGCCAACTTGGCTATATCAACGCCTCTGAGTGCATCAAAGGTTCATGAAATGGAGTGAATTATTCTGTTTGTGTGCAACAGTGAAATTCTTGTTCGTGGTACGTTGCGGTTGTATAGGAGAGTTTTTTCATATTATTTGGTGGAATGTACAGGATGCTTCGGGAATCATTACCAGATGGCGTTGCACTGCTGTAAGGAGATAAACTGCTGCACAAAAACTGAAGAGTGTACGAATTCTCTTTCGTGTTCGAGTTGTGTATGCGATTTATGATGAAATGAGTATTTTCTTTTATTGATGTAACTGGTAGGGATATGATTCTCATATATTTCCTCTAAGTTTCACTTCAAACTTATGTATATTTCTGGGAATTTCGGGAAAATAATATTTCCAATGGACATATCTGCGAAATTATTGAGGTGTTTTTAACCATTAACGAATGAAGCCTTCGTGATTAAACTCGAAGCTTGCTGTAGAAATACGAAGTCTCTGATTTTTTTTCTTTCGGAAGAAAATATGTTATATATCAGTCGATTAAACCGTAATAACTTCTGAAGCAATAGACTTAGAGATGCGATATTTGAAGAGAATTTTTGGGCTTGTAAACGAAGGTTGAATTCGTGACTGGGTAAAATTCGATAGATGATTCAGTCAATGTATCGATAGCAACTGTTATTCCTTAGAAATTTCAAAAATACAGATCCAAAAGAATTGAAATTGAGGACCGCAGCGCCGTTGTCCACTGTTTGGTTTCTCCACTGTGCATTCTCATGTTTTTGGTATCTGAAATGATTTTTGGAATTCAATTTGAATTAATTTTCTCAATATTTACAAAAACGCAGATCCGATCGCATTTGAATCTACTGCTGAAGCTGGGCTGAAACATGATAGCTTGAAGATTGAGGATTTAGAATATTCGTCCATTTTGGTTTATTATTTGAAAAAATCAAAAATTCACAGTTTACATTTTGAAGTATATAGATTTGAATGAACTGATAAAAAAATACGTCCGTTATCCGTCGCTTTCCTCTGAAAGTACTGAACCTTAACCCCTGAAACTTGGTAGAAGTATCGTATGTAGCTCTGAGCTTTTCAGCAGCATTGCTGTACCATAAGGGCTCAAAATTGGGGGTAGGAGGGAAAAAAATTTTTTCTGGAAAACTTACCACAGAATTTTCTCAAAACTCTCAACGTTGATTACTGCTGCATGACTCAACCTAAAAATATTCACCCGGATGATTTCCGACCAGTGGTCTGAGAGTTATAATGAAAAACGCTGGAAATTGTTGTGGAAATGTTGCTGGAATGTGTTGTGAAAATTCAATGAGATATGAATAATATATCGATTGATTTTAGATATAATTGTATTGGATTATTTAACTGATAAAATAATAAACCCTTGTGTGAAATTTGCAGCCCTTTTATATTCGGTATGGAAATCTCATTTGTATCAATTCTAAAAATGTTCCATCCCCAGTTCATTCATGAATAATAATTTTAAAATCATAAAACACAAGAACGAAAAACAAAACTGCCAGAATACTCTAGTGGAGAATCAAATCAAGTAGTTTAAAAATGAAACAATCAAATATCTCTGCTGCCACTTCTACGTATCAAAAAAATATAAAAATTCATTGGAAACGCCAGCTCCGATCACAAATTCTCCTGAATTCATGGTTGAGTTTTATACATTTATCGGAATCCGAAATGATGTCATATTTCATGCACTTTTAGTTGCCATATACATATCAATCGTTTTAGTGCCCATAAAACGCAGATCGTAATAACCAGATTTCCGATGTTGGTGTACACGAGGGCGATGCTCATTTGGGGTTTATCGTGAAATTCAATTATGTTACTGCTAGTGATAATTACAGAAGGTAAACCCAGATAATGAGAAGCGTATTTCTGAAAATGAAGTTGTGAATAATCCAGTTGGAATCACCATGTACAGGTCTGTAAAAGAATGCGAAGAACTTTGACACTTTATTCCGGGATGACAATTTTTAGGAGCTGCTATGCTGGTGACGAATCCAGTCTCAAAATCGATTCTGCCCTACCGTTTGTGTGCACGATAACGGTAGTACGGAGAATCCTATAGACCTGAAACTTTCAAGGTAGGTTGCATTTCAAAATGCGACGGTAAAGTTCGTTAATGGGCAATTCGAGAAATACTGGAAAGATTGAATCGAAACTTGGTAGTTAGTTGGAGAATAACAAGGCGCAAATTTCGTTGAAATCGTACTGTCAGTAAATTTTTTGAAAAAATTGTCAATTTTTTAAAAAAAAAATTTTTTCGAAACTGTTCATCCTATTCGAAAAGAATTAAGCGCAGACTTCAAGCTTCATGTTTTACAGCAGTGCACCAAATTTCAGTTCGATACGATTATAATTTCCGGAGATATTTGAGAATGACACAAAGAAGAATATTCGTCGATAAATGAAAAAATATCTTCATCTGAGCTAATCACCCAACCGTCCAACGCACCTGCACTGAAAAAGCGTTTTTCAAGGAATCCTATCACTGTAGTTTCACTGTTTTAACAATCAGCAGAATGACTCACTTAAGAAATCCAGAAAGGCTCCTAGATACTTATAATCTGTTGTATGGCCTAGTATGAAAATGATAGACCGCTATCTGAGGAGCATTTTACGAACTTAACCTTACCTTACCTAACCTTCGAGTGCAGAAAACTTGAAGATATGCATAACATCCATCCACATCCCTGTGTCATGTTAGTTTCTATCATTAATCTTGAGCTCAATATTAATCCATGAACCATTTCCTGCTTTGATATGGAAACATATTTTCCGAAATTTATATTTTCATCACAAGATCACCAACTGTGCCACTATAGAACTATCTGTGTGTTTTCGGGTTTTATTTTCTCAAAGAACGTCCAAGTCGATTCAGATCTAATCAGCTGTCAAATCATGCCAGTTCTTGAACCGAGTTGTGATATCACAATTCTCTCTGTATTACTTCTATACGTCGATATAAGGTCATATTTTTATTGACTCTTTATTTTCATCGTGGCATCACGAACTGTTCCATTATACAACTGTGTGTTTAATATTCCATTTCCCAAGGAACATGCAAGTCGATTCAGATCCAATCATCGGTCAAATCATGCTGTTTCCTGAACCGGGTTGTGATATCACAATTTGAACTGTTGAAAAGAACCGGGTTCTAACTCTGTATCATTTTATACAGAGGTCACATTTTCCTTGAATCTGTGTTTTCATCGTAATATCACAAACTATGCCCTTATGGAACTATTTGTGTGTTTCATGTTCCATTTTCCAAGGAACATCCAAGTCGATTCAGATTATCGATCAAATCATGCCAGTTCTTGAACCGAGTTGTGATATCACATTTCGAACTGAAAGGAACCAGATTCTGTTATATTTCTATACGACGATATAAGAAGGTCACATTTTCCTAGAATCTATATTTTCATTATGGTATCACGAACTGTGCCATTATAGAATTGTTTGTGTGTTTCATGTTCCATTTCCCAAGGAACATCCAAGTCAATTCAGATCTTATCATCGGTCAAATCATACCAGTTCTTGAACCGAGTTGTGATTTCACATTTTGCACCGTTGAAAGGGACCAGGTTTCGACTATGTATTATTTCTATACGACGATATAAGGTCATATTTTCCTTGAATCTATATTTTCATCATAGTATCACGAACTGTGCCATTATAGAATTGTTTGTGTGTTTCATGTTCCATTTCCAAGGAACATCCAAGTCGATTCAGATCTTATCGCCGGTCTCTAAATCATCCCAGTTCCTGAAACGAGTAATTATTCACGTTGTGACATCACAATTCGAACTATTATAGGGAACGAGTTTCCAACTAGACCCAAATCTGCCTAATTTCAGTTGGAGAGGTATTGTATTGATTGGCTTACTTTGAGGTGGTTTGTATCGAGTGATGATTTATTGCCAGTTCGCGTTGGTTATTTATACGGAGATTTGGATTGATAAATTGTAGTTCGCAGACTTGGGAAGTTCAGGTCTGCTCGTACTTCAATCTGAAGTGAAAACGAAAGTTTGGGGCAGGTGGCCAGAGAGAAAAGTTTTTCTGGATTTTGCAGGAGTGGGTACTGGATGACTTCGGCTGTTTTATTCGATCCAGAGATAGTCCAGTTCTTGTCGACTATAGGTAAGATCCTCTGATGAAGAATTAGTGATCATTTTCAGTGTGGCCAGTCGGACCAACATAATGCAAATTTTTGAATATTTCGTAAGGATGGTTTTGGTGTAGGTTCAAAAATAAAATTTTGAACTGTTACAACCTTCACTATTTGGTAGTTGATCATAATGGACGACTTCGGCCCAAGTTGCCAACCCACAATTTTTTTCACAAATTCACTGGGAAACGGGAATTTCAGGACAAATTCGATATGATAAGGTTCGGGTTATTTATAAATATCCGTAAAAGATGCCTCGGCTCCTCAAACAAGATAATTCCTTCCAAATAAAAGTTTTTGTTGAGATCATCTCTGATTGGCTGAAATTCAAGTTGGAATGCCTGATTTCATGTTAATAGCATGATGTAAAAAACATGGTGTGCTCATCTCAAAATGAGCGTCAGCGATATTAAAATACAAAGAGTAATTATTAATAATTATAATTAATATTCTGTGCTTTGAATCAACATGCAAATTCAAAGCACAGAATATACAACTCTTTAGATTTTAATCTTGCTGACGTCACTCGTTTTTCAGATGAGCACACCATGTTTTTTACATCATGGTTAATCGTGTCAAATTTATATAGGATATGTTCCGCAAATCAACTTAGTTTTTCCGGTTGCCGGTTTTCCATTCCGTAAATATGAAATATTCGGTTGGTTCCTGAAAAAAGGGTTAATTACGGAATTTTATTGATGAAAACACGTTCTTTCTGTCACCAGAACGACAGTCAATATTCTATGGTAACACATCGATAGCATAGAACAATATTTATTTACTTTATGATGATGATGACTTTATGATGATCCATAGAAGACCATAGGTCTATAGATCATAAGGTAAATGAAGATTGTTCTATGCTTTGGATATGTCACCATAAAACATTGATAGTCGTTCTGGGGCATAGACTTGATATGTCAATGTTCTGGCGACAGAAAAATTGCCATTTCATCAATCAAATTCTGAAATTCACGTTTTTTTTTTCAGGAACCAACTGAATATTTCATATCTGCAGAACAGAAAATCATCGGCAACCGAAATAACCAAGTTGATTTTCGGAACATATCCTTTATATAAACTTGACACTATTAACATGAAATCAGGAATCCCAACTTGAATTTCAGCCGAACATTTATTTGGAAGGAATTATCTTGTTTGAGGGTCCGAGGCATCTTTTACGGATATCTATAAATAACGCGAACCTTATCATGTTGAATTTGTCCTGAAATTCCCGTTCCCCAGTGATAGTAAATTTGTGAAGAAACTACTATATAAAAATTGAGTACCTAATAGGGATGTTTTTGTGATTAAAGCTGTCCTAACGGCCGATCGCACACAAAATAACTGCCGAAACAGTCTACGAAGAGACTTCATTTTTGTAGAGCAGGTTTGGAGTTGATTTAGAAGATATACTCATTCAAACTTGTATATTTCTAATATTTCCAATAAAACAGATTAGATCGAATCCAATTAAAACCCAGTACATTATTTAAAAATAATAGTTTGGAGGTTCATGCAGAATGTCGTGAGGACCATCTGAAAAAATAGCCAAATCTTTTCCTCACAAAGTAGAGCATTTGCTGGGATCAATACGTGAAAAGATTCGGCAACCAGTTTGAACATGTTTGCAAGAGCTGCTGTATTCACGTCAGTGCTTCTCTAGAATTTTATGATTTACATTTTAGAGTTTACCTGTCAGTTCATTGCACCATGTGTGATTTTTTTGAAGATGGAAAGGGAAGTGTTATGATTTGTTCATCGAAGAACGATGTGTAGTTGCTTTTCAATGGTTACAGGAGTTAACATAATTTGATGTTTTTCTCATTCTATTTCGACACACAATCATTCTGTACATTTTAATAATTCGCGAATTCTTAATAATTCGGTATTGAACATAATTATAGCCAAATCTGGACGCAAGATCAAAGTTGGTGAAACAACGTAGATCGCCTTCTACGTCACTTCTTATTGCACGATCCTCCGATCAATACAGCCGAAGCTGTCTATTGACTCGCTAGAGAGGAAGGTACACGAGAAGGTAGAGGTAAATCACGGAAGACACGAAATTTCGACAGTTCAAACTGCTAATATGTTAACCAAATTTAAAAGATTATTTTCTAGTTGAAAATTCAAATTTTTGACGGCGACTGATTTTCTTCAGTACCCGTACGGATAAAATATTTCAATGATAAAAAGTACTTGCTGGACACCTATACCGTTGAATTTTTCATTTTAACCATAAGAATCTGTTGCCCTCTCCAATCATAGGTGGTTGAAACCGCCTACAAGGAAATAAAATGTTTATTGATTGAAACCCTCCTCGGCGTTATAAATACTGCAAAGGCTCCATCCCTCACACATCGACTTTCTGACCCGAATTCAATTAGACACCCCTTAAATCCACACCCTCTCCTGGCTTTGCTGTGGTCCCCCACCATTAAAGCAGGATCAGAGACTCTAAGGAATTTAGAACGATCACAGCGAGTGGTTGCTTACGCATTTACGATACAAGATAAAATTGACTAGTATCTTATGACAAATTGAATTCTGACATGATGGAGTTACTCAGATAAACCGCTTCTGCTTCCGTTGAGTACTTTTTAGGTTCGATACCGCGCAGATAATTGGTTCAGGATTGGAAGGATAGATAGAAGGGTTGGATTCTGATACTATTGACTGAAATAGAGAGCTTGAGAACCTTTTTAGTGCTTATTCGTCGGTCTTCTTGACCGTGGCAAAAACAGAATTCTAGGAAATCATTGAAGTGAGGTCAGGAACTATTGAGCACCTGATATAATTATTAGTTGCCAATGATTGAATTGGACGACTTCGGTCCAAGTTGCCAACCCACAAATTTCGTACAAATTAACTATCACCGGAAAAGGGGAATTTCAGAACAAATTTGACATGATGAGGTTGGCGTTATTTATAAATATACGTAAACGGTGCCTCAGCTCCTCAAACAAGATAGTTTCTTCCAAATATGGGTTTTTGTTAAGATCATCTCCGATTGGCTGAAATTCAAGTTGGGATTCCTTGTTCCATGTCAGTAGTGTCAATTTTACATAGGATAAGTTCCGCAAATCAACTTATTTCGGCTGCCAGTTTTACGTTCCGTCAATATAGAAATGGTTGGTTCCTGAAAAATAAGGTAATTACGGAATTTGACTGTTGATGAAGTGATGTTTCTGTCACCAGAACAACAGTCAATGTTCTATGGTAACATATCCATAGCATAGAACAATCTTCATTTACTTTTTGATTCATATAGAACATGGACAAGACAACAATCAACTATAGAAAAATGACCAAGTATGGTCTATGGATCATAAGGTAAATATAGATTGTTCTTTGCCATGGAAATATTGCCATAGAACATTGACCAAATTTGTGGGTTGGCAACTTTGGACCGATGTCGTCTATTAGAAACATTCGTTTGGCAAATAATTCTTCGAAGTTTCCAACAAATCATGAAAGATTGAAGTTCATTAAAAAAAATCCTTGTAAAGTATTGACAGCTTTCCGTGAATTTTCTTTCAATTAAAATGGAGTCAAATCAAACAGGTAAAAATATTTATAGGTAAGGAAACGATTCCTGATTCTTTTCGATTACTTTAGGAAAAATATGAATGAATTAAAGTTCAGGAAATAAAATCATATTTTCTATATATGCATATCGTATAAATATGAATGATTTCCCGTACTATTTTCGGATTATATCCCAGAAAACAATAAAAATAACTAAAACTATGATGTGAAAAACATAGTGTGCTCATCTGAAAAAAAAAGTGACGTCAGCAAGATTAAAATACAAGGAAATTTATATTCTATGCTTCGAATTTGAATGAAAAATTGACTTCATCATTGGTAAATACGATCACAGTTGAGCAGATAAGCACACCATGTTTTACTTACATCATGACTCAAACTACTAACATGCTTACCAACATAATTTTCCATCAACCGCCCCTTACCTCAGGTACTCTCTGCTCAAAAAGCTCACTCATTGCGCAACTCCCCTATCTCAAAACCCTGTGTCATAGAATTCCACCTTCAATATTATATATTGTTGAAGAACTGATTTTCTCTTGATCTCTGCGATATTCAACTACTTTTAATGCAAGATTATTCAGAATTTCTTCATCGTACATTCTTATATGTAGAAAACTCCTCATATATCCTCATTTTCTCTAATTTATATATAAGTTGATCATATGAAATCCCTCAATTAATATTCAGAAGACACTTAAACTCTATGAATTCCCTGGATAGTGTGGACACAGAATATAGAAGAAATCCTGTGTATTCTATAGTCTGGACGAATGTGGTTATAACAATTGAGTCAACACTTTTTCTAGCTCAAAGAGGAATCCACAAATACGAATCAATTGCCTGAATTTTCATCAGATGTCATAACACGTGGACGAATGAGACTCCGTATTATGAGTGTGAATCTTTAAATCTAACCTTATCGCGAATCTGAACTTCATGATAGAGCTTCAAGTCTTTTCTACTTTAGTGAGTCTCAAAGTTTCAGAAGTAAAGACAACAACATCCGAGAGAAACAATCCAGATTTTCTATATTTGCAAAGCAGGTTTGGCCCAACTGATGAAATTCGAATTCGTGAATGGGTTAAATCAACCCATGATTCCTTAAATATATGACTATTTGAGTTCACTGTGGATAGAATACTGATAACATAGTAACGATATGTCTTTGACAAAGAAAACTTGGTTTCCGAAACGTGCGTTATACGCATAAAGTTTAAGTGGATTAGAGAGTAGTTACACACTGTTTGTTATCCTTAAATATGTTTCGATACTCAAGAACAATAAGAGCCTAAAAAGACCCGAACGAATTGGCATCTGGTTTTCGTTCGTGAATCGTCGTTGAAGGTTGATGCAAAATTTCAGGTGGTTCATATCATCGAAAGTTCGCAGATTTATTTTTTAGGGTGCTAAGCACGTCGATGAGCGACCGCTTAAGAGGAAACAGTACCATGTGTTGGTAAATTACGGCTAGGCAACACAGTCACATTCAAGTTTCATTAAACCTCGTTAATATCTCAAGGTCACTATACCTTCTCGCTGTCTGTCTAATTCAACGTTGCCAATAATCGCGAGAAATATTGGAAACGCGTGAAATTAAGGAAAAAACGAGGTATCGTTCTGCAGGCTTCAGTGATTATTCTGAAAAATTGCTTTTGGGATTTACTAAATTCTTCAATGAGAATGCGCAATGTTAGTTATTTTTCCATTTTTCACTGCATTTCTGTTTTAATTTTCCCGAAAATTCTCGAATATAAAAAGTGGCAACATTGCGCATTCTTACAATTTTTTTCAACCATTTGCACCCAAAAAATTTTTTTGAAAAAAACCGAACTCTGGCCTTCAAAAGTCAGCCTGTTTTATTCGAGGTATTGTTTTCTCTTAACTTACGAATAATCTTAGTCAGTATTTTGTACAGATAATTCCATCGTAAAAATTCCGACTATGCGATTATATATTCGTATTAAAAATATTCCTCACTATCCTGCAAGGCTGCGGAAATTATTGTGGAGACTTGCCTCAGTTTTGAGCTCTCATTGTCCTCTTCTGAATATCCCCCTTGTGTATATGCATTAGCCCTCATTATATCTTTAAAGCCTCTCCATGAATGTTCGTTCTGCTCCGCATGAATACATTAAACTCTTTTCATCTGTCAGAAGTGAATGCTGTAGTCTTCGTGAAACCCAGGAATTTTTCTTTGTACGCAAATGGATTTCGACGGACACGGGGGTAAGGAGAAAATCGAAATCTCGGCTTTTACAACGTATTCGAGAATTCTGATGTAATAGATCATTTGGAGAACCTCTGTTTCGATATCAGAGAATCCTGAATGGAATGATCTCTCTCCTAAGACAAGTCATTCAACTCGGATCTTTTCTGAATGGATATTGAGGTTTCTATGTTTCATTCGATTGAGCAAATAAGAAGTACATTTAACAGCACAGTCAATTACATCTGAACAATTCAGAGTGAACGAAATATTTTATAAATTTTCGAAGAATAGGTTGTTGAAAATGTACATTGTACATATACCTATTAATAATTGTATGCGAGTACTGATATTTAGTTCAGCCAACAATTGTATCATTTCAAATGAAACACCCAGAATGATATTGAATCATAAAAGAGTTAATTCAACGGCATTTACGACAATATGCCTTGGGTGAAAACTCATTTTCAATTTCGCCAATATCAAGTATGATAGCATTGTTTGCCATTTGGACCTGAGAAGTCTGAGGATGCTCAGTAGAGGATCAAATAGACATATTAATATCTCTGGACATGACCTTACAGTTCATTTCTGAAGAGTCGAATGCAGATAAAGTATAGAGCGAGAGGTCCGAGAGAGAAATGGAACCAGTTCGGGCAAGACCATAGACAACACACATAATACAAATACCTTGTTTGGTAGATAGAGAAAGATTTCACTTGTGAAATATGACGTAGAGCTAGAAATAAAATCAAGCGTTTACTTAGGGAACCTCCTGGGAAATTGACTCATTCTGGGTATTTATTATAAAACAGTTTTGAGCATTGGTGATTCATGTGATTATTAGTCGAATATGAATGTTTAAAATTAATCAATTTATACAATATTTGGTGAATGTCCCTTTTTCTTAAAAAATTCCCTTGGACTGCTGGTTTCAGGGCGGCATTAAACTCGAAACAACTTAATTTGTACAGTGTTTTTTTAGCTCAAAATGATTTATTCTTCAATTTTGTGCATCCAATGGTCGCAAGCGACTAAAATGAACTAAATAATAAAAAACTCTGTACGAAATTCATTCCTGCGAGCGGGTCCGAAGCAATCAATGAATACGTACGCAGCTTTTCAATTTTGTGCGAATGAAAATTATATTTTCTAAACGATCCTTATTATACTTCAATTCAAAATGAAATATCACGAAATCTTTATTGAAATACTTCCGAAAGCATGAATACAACTTTCAAAACTTCTGAAAAAAATGTCTCTCAGACATTAGTAGACTTATAATAGAGTGTAATATGTCTATGGTTTCGAACTAATCTGTCGTGTTTTTGCAGTATTTCACGGTTTTGCCAGAATGAGTTCGATCCTTGTGTCCTATCTCTCTAAGCCATGTCCATATAGTTTTATAAGTCTATGGGGGATCATCAAATTGGACAAATCAAATTCATCAAGTTTGTTAATGGGCCAAATCGGTCAGAGTTTTAAGCTATTTATAGGTTATTTCCCTGATATCCAGTAACTACCAGAGCGATTGAATTGAAACTTGGCAGTTACTTGAATAATAACGACGCGCAAATTCTCTCATCATTCCGTGGATATCGTATACTGTCAATGAATAAATACAAACGGTTCAAATTTTTTTCGGAAACTGTTCATCCTATTTGAAGAAAAAATCTGCTCATACTTTGAGCTCCCTATTCCACAAAGATGTATAAAATTTCAGTTCGATACAGTTATAATTTCCGGAGATATAGAAAAGGAAAGGAAGAAGAAGTTATCTCAAATTTCGGTATCGTGGTTCCTTCTCGGAATATGTCAAAAAATTCGAAATAATCGATCATAAGACTTGGTAGCTATTTCAAAAATGCTGATAAACAACTCTGTATAAAATTAAGTGTATGATCGTGTCATTAGAACAATAAAAAAATCCAATTTTCTATTTCAAATATTTATAATTCTGCGATCTTCTGATTATATGAACATTCAAGCAGTCATATTTGAATTGAGTGATGGATTTCAATTCGATATAATATGTATTGCTGGAAATAAAATTTGGAATGAATATATCTACGGAATCATTCGGTTGTTTTCACCCATTTGGCTTTCGTAATTAAGGTAAACCTGCTCTACAACTATCAAGTTTTGAGTTGTTTCTTTCGGAAGTTATTGTGTTATCGATTGGTTATAAGTGTGGCCGTTAACACAATTATAGTTCTTTGGATGATAAATTGGAGAGTGACATTTGTTTATTTTTCTCGATGAATATTCGTCCCCGTGTTTATGTTGATTACCATAAACTATAAATATCTAGTCTTCAAATACGATTCGTCAGAAGTTATTGTTTTTACGATCAGTCATCAGACATAATCGATAGAGGAGATAGAATTTCGAAGTATTTTATTTTAATGGCGACAGCAATTTCCACCAAGTAACGAAAACCCATAAAACACACCATTTCAGTGCTAGGTGAAACCCCGGAAGAAATGAATTCGCATTAACCCGTGTTAAACCGAGAATTCATCAAAGTCTGATGGACCGGTTGAACCGAGAGGATTTTTATGTGAAACAGGGCACTAATTGTGATTTGGTACGAATGTCAGCGCAGGGATGGCCGTATAAAAGCATCGTTAGAGGTATCGATAGCCCTAGGTAGTTTCGCTCTCACGTGAGTGGAAATGGTCGTAGCAATTTCCATTCTTTCCGATCTAAAAGCACTGTAAACTTCGGCATTACTGATATCCAATTAACGGTTTTTCTCGGATAAGAGTTTCTCTCTACAATGGTATGCTTTTCGATTTGTCGTTTTTTATATATATTTAGGTCAATTCGCGCTGACTCAATCCAAATCCAAATATCTGTAGTTTTCGATTGTTTGGCCGGAAAAGTCTCGAACCATCAGGTTGGATTGACTGATGGTGCACCCGGAGTCAAAATCTATTTTCTCCGGCCCTCTGGCCAAGAATACGATAACTGTTGAAAGAGAAGAACTCAGCTCCAATCTTTGATCTGAATGAATTTTTTTTTGGGATCGTATGGTTTCTTCGAAGACGGCCGGCCGTAAGCATAATTTCGGGCTCACATAATAATAATTATAATAATAATAATAATAATAAAAATAATAATGATCTTTATTCGTCACTTAAAGCAATACACTCATAACAGAGAAAAAAAAGTATGACGAAAAGGCGAAGTTACAGCTGAGCTGATTTTAAACTTAACCTAAATAAAAACACTCATATAAAATAAAATACAATCGTCGCACTGAAACATGTAGAGAAAAAATCCAAGAACAAAACTAGTCGGGTGTAAAATTATCAAAGTAGAGAGAGCGGAGCATATCCTTCAATCTTTTTTTGAAATTGAGCAATGAATACTCCCAAAACTGAGCTGGGAGCGAGTTGTAATGTTTAGCAGCACAGAAGGAAAAACTACGCTGGAATAGTGCCGTGCAGTATCTAGGAGTCACTAACAAGATCTTTTTCCGTGCATTAACCCGGTTGAAGGAACGATATAGGGTCAATCGATTCCGCAAGTGAGATGGAACATTGGTCTTCAGAATTTTATGGGTCTGTGTAAGTAGGTGGAGCCTTCGCAAACTAATCACTAATCACATAGGTTTCTATCAACTCTAAAATTTATGGGTTGGTTGCATTTCAAAATATAGAGGTTAGTTTCGTTTATGGGCAAAATCGTCCAAACGATTGCGAAGTTAATCCATTTGAAATGTTGGCATCGACGAGAAATTTCTGAAATTGCAAAATTGTGCAGGAACCGAGGTCGGTGGCTAAATATCTCTATTTCGAGGATTTTTTAAAAATAATTAGAATAATAAAAATACCATGTTGTTAAGTTTGCTTGTCAGTCTCATCCCACAACTTTCTCTCAGAAAGTTCGAAATTTCGTCTAAGCTCTGTCAATTCGAGTTTAAGCCCGCACGGATTCACACATTATTAAAATAATTTCATGTTGAATCAGCTGATCTATGTTCAGAATCCGTCATGAGCATCCAAATACAGTCGGCATCTTATACAAAAATACTACTTGTTGATCTGAAGCCTCATTATAAATCCCATAACAGCATCGTCATATTCTGCTTTTGATCATTCAATTCCTTTCACCCCTGAACAAGAAAAAAATTCCAGTCGATAAAAACAATTTGAAAAAAGTTGTTTCAGATGGACAACTCAATCTAAATGGCAGTGCAAAAACTCAGTTGAAGGCTTCGACGAAAAAATGTCTAAAATTGCGAAATTGCAAGAACCAAGGTCGGTGGCAAATGTGTCTATTTCAAGAATTTTTTAAAAATACTTAAAATATTCGGGAAACTAAGTTGTTGAGTTTGCTTGTCAGCCCTACCCTAGAACTTTTTCTCAGAAAGTTCGATATTTTGTCCAAGCTCTGTCACTTCGAGTTTAAGGTCGCTCGGATTCACATCTTATTAAAATAATTTTATGTTGTATCAGCATTTCTATTTCCAGAATCCGTCATGAGCATCTAAAAACAGTCGGCATCTCGTACAAGAATACTCCCTGTTGATCTCAAAGCCTCATTATAAATCCCACAAAAGCTCGTCATATTCTGCGTTGGTCACTCAATTCTTTTCACCCCTGAACAAGAAAGAAAAATTCAGTCGATAAAATCAGCTTGAAAAAAGTTGTTCCAAGTGAACAGTTCAGTCTTAATGGCAGTGCAAAAATTCAGTTGAAGGCATTGGCAAAAATGTCTGAAATTGCAAAATGTTGCAGGAACCGGGGTCAGTGGCAACTGTGTCTAATTCGAGAATTTTTTAAAAATACTCAGAATAATAGAAATGCCATGTTGTTGAGTTCGCTTGTCAGCCCTATCCCACAACTTTTTCTCAGAAAGTTCAATATTTCGTCCAAGCTCTGTCACTTCGATTTTAGGCTTGCGCGAATTCACACCTTATTAAAATAATTTCATGTTGTATCAGCTACTCTATGTTCAGAATCCGCCATGAACAAGAATTCTCCCAGTTGATCTCAAAGCCTCATTATAAATCCCATAACGTCGTCGTCATATTCTGCTTTTGATCATTCAATTGCTTTCACCCCTGAAAAAGAAAAAAAATTCAGTCGATAAAAACAGCTTGAAAAAAGTTGTTCCAGATAATCCCTACAGTTCAACACAAACGTACTACATCAAGACGGCGAAACCGGCAGAGCAGATATCCAAGGATCAAAAACATCGTTCGGAACAGTTCGCCGAGGAATGAAAAAGGGAATAATTTGTCCAATTTTGCTTTAAACAAAGCAGCGAACCGAGCATTGAATAAGGGGTCCAATTATGGCCCGTTCCCGTGCTGAATACTGAAGGAAGAAATAATTTGTGGTGCGGAACCGGCAATCAGTAAACATCTGAAACAAGGAGAGCACAAATTCCACGTCAGGGCATTTCAACTATCCTGCGGGAGTCTAGGAACGTTCCGCCTTATTTACCTGGCAGTAGAATCGGAGCTCTTAACTCGTAATCAATGAGTAAGTCATTGTCGTTGCGGACAAAAAGAGTGCTGCCTTTGAGTTTTGCTTCGGGGATCAATAAGGGAACCTTCAATTAGACGTGTGCTGGAGGGAGAAGCCGCAGGAGCAATAAAATTGTGTCATGGGTACTGATGCAAGTGGGATGTCTGAAACAATGGTGTGTTTAGTCTACCTCCCTCTTGTGGCCTGTGACATTTGCAGTGATAAGCATTTTTTCGCCTCGTTCTGGGAGAAATCGTTTCGCCCAAAGGTCTGTAATTTTCTATTTTCGAGACAAATTGTTTCAAGGGATTAGGTCTGACTCAATAGATTAAGATCCGTAGCCAAATTTGATTTTTTTCTGGCCGGAGGTGAACTCTAATTTTCGAAGCGAATCTAGAGCCTTTATTTGGAGCCTTAATATCTCGGTTAAATGCAATAATGAGCAAAATTGATTTAACGGTTCTGGAGTTACACCGTTATTGTGTTTAGAGTCGTTCTTACGGCTGATCGTGAACACCATATTTTTCAGATTCTCTCAAGGTTTTCACTCGTAATATATAAAAATAATTTCAATTTTAAATGAAATTATTATTTGGGGGAATTTAGGTTTTTCACTACCAGTATCTGAAAAAGAAATAATGAAAATTAGATGAAAATTATTGTTTTAGGGATGGCCGTTTCATATATATTTATCATTTATTTTATATTATATGCAGTGTGCATCAAAATTATGGAACAAATTCATTTTCTCAGGGGAACAATATTTGGTGAGAAAATCCTGAAACAGGACAATTTTCGTTTCACTTTTACCAAATTTATATGCATTTTTGAGGGATTATTATTGCACCCTGTGCCATCCCCGTCAACCCTCTAAATTTTTTGAATAGGGAAAACCACTCACGTGAAAAATTTCACGTGAGGGGCTTGAAAGGGGTTGAAAGTTGTTCATTAACGAAACTGTAATGGTCGACTTTCATTCGGTGAAAAATTTCATCAGGTACCATCATCTCAAAGTGAATGAGCGATGAGAAAGTGCACATACCGAAAACCTCTTTGAAGTAACTGATTTTTCAAAAAAAAATTTTTTCCTGAAAATTCCTGCACGTCTATAGAAAAGATACGAAGAACTCGCCAAAAAAGTACCACATGACCCACTTTCTCCTTTTCAAAAAATCCAGAGGGTCGATGGGGATGGACACTGCAACAAAAATCCTTCAAAAATGCATATAAATTCGGTAAAAGTGAAACAAAAATCAACCTGTTTCAGAATTTTGTTGCCAAATATTTTTTTCTGAGAAAATGAATTTGTTCCATAATTTTGACACGCTCTGTATATATGAATCATAAATTACAATGATGATTGAGTGACACCATGGTTCAAAGATTGCCTTTTAAAAATGCCATATACTTTTTTTTCTCCTCTTTGCATATCTCTTGATTTTGCATAGGAGCCAAGATGTTAAGGGTAGTACCTCAATAATTTATAATATATCAATTTTTTATTATTGATATTAAACAGTCCAACAGATATAATTGCGTTTGTCGGATTCTTCATTAATGAATCCAGACCATTTTTCCGCGTTTGTTTTGAGGAAGATTGCCGCGTTATTTTTCAAAATGGTATCAAATGATTGGGTTGATTATACTGAAAAAGAATCCGGAGTCATGTTCAATTTTGAACGTCCGGCCGTCTGACCTAATGTGTCCTAACTCTCAGAAGAATAGACATAGCGACTTGGAATTTCCAAATCAGATTTGTAGTCCAAGTATCTCGGTTAAGTTTGTTAATGACATACTTTGTATGTATTTTGAAATTTCCAACCCACAATTTGAAACAAAATTTCGTGTGTATATAGTCTTAAACAAATGTTCATTGCAAAAGTTTATGGACATTTGTTGAAAAATTCCTGTTTTCTTCGGAAATGTTGATAAGATCTCAAAGAATTTTCGCACATACCTTAGAGTTATAGCGTAAGTATTCAACAACATTGCTTCATGTTTAAATGCGATACGATATTCACTTTTGGAGATATAGGGAAAACAATATATCAGATTTCGTTATGTTTTGAAATTTCGACGTTATTTCCTTAAGAACAAACAGTGCTTTGAATAGACTTCAGGAGGCCAGATCTCGTTTCTCCCAAAAATTTTGGGTGCAATTTTAAAAAAAAAATAGTAAAAATGTGCAATGTTGCCAACTTTCATATTCAGGAATTTCCGGAGAAATAAAAACTGATAAGGAGTGAAATATGTAAAAATAAATAACATTGCCCATTCTCACAAAAGAATCAGGTACCTACATCCAAAAAAAATTTGTCAAAAAATAATCACTGAAGCCTGCAGATTGGCAACTCGTTTCCTTCCATCAACGACGAAATTCACGCATTCTGACATTTCTCCAGGCTATTGGCAACGTTAAAGCATGCACACCGTGCGCAGGTGCTTGGCCCTGAGATATTTACGTGGTTTTTTGAAACTTGAATGTGGCTGTGTTGCCGAAATCCACAAAGCCGTAATTTATCAGTCGGCGTTACTGTTTGCTTTTAATATCTCAAGAAGTACAGATGTGCGAACAGGTGACTATTCTGGCAACGAATTCGAACAAGCGCAAAAACTACTGACTTCTCTTCAATGGATTCATAGAATTTTTGAAAGCCATTCTCAGAAATTTGACATATGCTCATAGAATCCAATGAATTTCATCCATTGATCATAGATTTTCACGAATAGAAGTAACAAGTTATCGAGAATCCTTCTACTCCGGAAAATCGACATACGAAAAATCGTCTGAAGCACGAAGAGTAGGTCAAATCCAGTGACAAATTCCGATCGATAGGACGATCCTCCAGAAACAGACATCCGACGAAATGATATTTCCGAATAGAACCAACATGTCCTTGATGAAACGGCTTAATTTATCTCTTTCAGCCCGGAAATGCCAACGTAACGTGTGCCGAAACTAGGACATTCCAACTGGTGCATCCCGTTTTTCCCGTCGGGTTCTAAATATCAAACACAGGGGTTTGAACGTCTTTTGTTGGTATGCATGAGGGGAAGGAAACCACCAGATCTCCGTGTGCTACGTAATTTGGCCCATTGTTTGAGCGTAATAAATATACGGTGAGCAGAAATAGAAATATGTGGTCGAGGAGGGGAACTACCATCTTTCGGGGTGATTCATCATTTCGATTCAATATGAAATATGAAAATTTCGTGGGGTACCTGCTGCGTCTGACGATTTTTTTCGGGGGAGATCGAATAAATTTGAAAAGGGCATGAATCTGTAGGGACAGGTTTTTCGTTTTTAAGGGGTACAAGTAAAAGTAAATGACAATTTTTCTTGATGAAGAGACAAATTCGGATATAATTTCTGTTCTTCAGAAGACTCTGCTATCGTTTTGTCCAAATATCTGTAGTTTTCGATTTCTTCCCAAAAATGGTCTCAATTTCGATATGATCGTTCCATTAGAACAATTTAAAAAAAAAAATTTCTGCCGAATATTCAATATTCTGTGATCTTCTGATCACATAATCCATATAATAATTTTTGGGATCCTTCAATCTGTTATTTTTCAATGAAATACTGAATTGGAATTCGATTTAATCTGTAGTTTTGTAAAAATGGGGACAATACAGTTTAGAATGTGTATATCTGGGGAATCATGGGGTGGATTTTACCTATTCACGGATTTGGCTTCATAATATGTTAAGACCTGAATTACGAAAGTCGAATTTGTTAATGAGTAAAATCCACCCAAGATATACCCATTCAAAACTACAACAAAATTTTCCCAATATTTCGAGAAAGACAGATTGGATCGAATTGAAATCCAGTATTTCATTTCAAAATGGCAGCCTGAAGGTTCATGCAGAATTTCGTGAGGCTAATTTCCATCAATGCTTTTTAAGAATTTCAATTTGGCAATGAGATTATTCAGGTTAATGTCAAACAAGATGCATAGAATTTTAGATGTTAACACTTTACCTCATAAACATCATAAACAATAACGGAACTAGGAGTGTCAATTATTTTTCTACTTTCCTCTTGTAACGATGATGACTCACATCGTCGATTCTCGTTAATTTTCGTTAAATTTCCAGAGGAGAGGGTTGAAAAGATTCACTTTTTTTCAACAATTTTGAAGATATGTTTATGAAGTCTTTTCTGCACGGTTGGTAGAGCTATTCGAAAATGACGACAGGTCGTCAAGGCATTTGTCTGAATTTCATTTCATAAATATGGTAACGTGGATATTTTATTATATCTCAAAGTTTTCGAGCTTTGATATAAATTAATATAGTATTACTATCGCTTAGTACGTGAAAACTTATCAGATTCGAAGTAGTGTTTGGAATGTGTGTATAGTGTATGTATCCATAAAGATTTTATTATATTTCTATGGATACTCACCTGATATACTGTTGAAAATCGAAGTGGAACGAAATCGATCTTTTTTGGCACTATCTGGATAGATTTTTGGATGAATTATGTCAGATTATATTCATCATGCACCTCCTATTCCATGAATCTTTATGTCAAAACAAGATGCATAGAATATATCAGGTGTCGACACTTACCTACTATTACAATCCATACAATTATTCCGCCGAATAAAACTGATTGAGCTATAATCTGATTGATCTGATGAAACTATTTCCCAAAAAATTGAATCAGATATTTGAAATTATGGATTCTTAGCAATATATAATAGGAGTTTGACAAATGTGGAACATCATCATTATAATATCATTAATAATATGAAATATGTATAAGAGGATAAGGAGCAATGTGGGGTTTATTGTAAGAATTCATGGATGGATACCTACAAGAAGTGATTTCGAAGCCAAAGCAACAGTGAAAACGGAACAGGAGATTGATAATACTCATTGATTCTATCGAATAGTTTGGATCTCCTTCCATAAAATATGGCTTCTAATTTTGTATGTACCTATTAATAAATACCTATTCAATTCAAAAGTGACAGAATTTTGTAACATACTTATGGAAATATTCAGAGGAAATATTCATGTTTACTATTATTGAAATTGAAGTATGAATTTTCACTTTGCTGTTCATGTTCGTACGAATTCATCAGAAGAATTTCAAACTAGACAAATTGACTGTATTATCTATGGTTCCAAATGATTTTCTGAGATATTTTTGAAAACGCAACTCTGAAAGACTTCCTTTCCATGAACATTGAGATAATGAATACCCCTTGTAATAAACCGGTTTTCAAAATATCAAGTTTCAGACTTGTGAATTCAGAGACGAAGGAAACCTTTATACATATTATAGCCATTCTGACTGAATGAAATGAATAATCATGATTTAAATTTAACAAATTAAATATGTTTTTGTAAATTCTCGGAAATAATGTATGGTCCAACTCGAAAAATCAGAAAGAAGTTCTGATTTGACTAGTTTTGATATGACAGGTCGGTCACTGTAAATATTTCAGATTTTATATGGCAGATTTTCCTATGCCGGCATCTATCGGCGAAAACTGAAGTCGGTCAGCAAAGCCAAATTTTGACAACATTTGGACCTCATTTCGGACCCAAAATATGTCAAAGAGTGTCCGCATCATATTATTCTATGCATCTGTTGACAAAAAAAACAATATTTCTGGAAGTCAAACGTTTTGATATAGATTCATTTTCTGGATTGATGGACACTGTGACTGTGAATTCAAACGAGCACTCTAAAGGCTCGTACTCATGGACGCGTCGAAAAATAAAAATCGCGCGATTTTTTTGCCCAATGTCAGTATTTTGTGGCTGACATCTGTCATTACGAAAACGCGCGATTATTCATGAAATGTCACATTTCAAATTGTATGAATTTATTTCCACGTGGATCTGCAGGTTCTTCAACAAGTATAGTAATTGGTTTCATACCTATATTTTTCGAAGGATTGAATTAATAGACGCTTATGATTCCTTGGACATACACAAAGCTATCGAAAAACTTGTTTTCGCTGGAATCAGTTTTTTGAGGTAGATTGCTACATCAACATAATGATTTATGTGATGATGTATTATTATTTTCGCCTTGGTGTAAAAAGACATTGAATTATATGCATATTTGAAACCGCCACATATCGTCACTATATATATAGTGCAATCATTTGATGCAATTGAGTAGGTAAATAAATAAAAATAATAATTCTTCTAACACAATAGTTTAAAAAACACCTTTCAATGTACCTACTCATAATTCCTCATCCATTGTATTTAAACTCTAATGAACAAGAGCTTATTTTATTAACAAGTGCCTATAATCATGACAGACGAGTATGAACGACCTCTTGAATGTTTTGAAAATCCCGCCATTTTCTTGAAGTTGAAATTATTCAACTACAAAAAAAAATCGCGCGATTTTGGCGGGAGAACATCTGACAACCCAAATGTCATCGCTTGAGCGACAAACGCGTCCATCAGTTTGCGCCTTAAGGCTCCTGGAACTATTCTTTAATTCAGTTTTGTCGACTGTAGGGCTCTTTATTATCATAATGTGTGATGGTCGAATATTATTTAGCAAAAGCTTTGAGTATTAGGTGTAAAATACTGGAAAAATTGGTGAATGCAAAATGATCAAAACTAATTTGACTTATTTCGAATAGAGAATATTGAACGTTCGTGTAAAATTCGCAGCGTTTTTCATAATCTAGGAATGTTCGACTAAAAATTCATTTATTCAGCGCCACTGATATAGCGAGCAAAGTTCATTATTAAAATTCAATTGAAAGCGCCAGAAATGCAATCAATGCACGAATCACAATGTCCGTGCGAGCTGGCATGCACTACCTGCGTGACTAGGAATGTGTATCATTATTACATCAAATATATCGACATTTCCATAACCTTTTGAACAAGAATAATTCGAATAATTCCAGATAACGTAAAATCCATTCAGTGCATTGAAATTCATGGTTAATTTGTGGCTGAATACTTCTGCTCGATATTGTACAAAAAGTTTTTAAGAGCGCCCTTTTAATTGACTAGATCACAAATTTTGCTATTTCATTTCCATCACATATACTCATTTTCAGTATATTCAGTTGTGAAATGAATTGCAACTTGTTTAGTGTGATTAAAAGCATCACTGGATCCGACCGATTTCCTTGAATATATCACAAAGAACAGAAACCTTGTTTTACTGACTGAATTCGTCAGTTCTCTTTCAGTCTCTTTCATGATGCAAAAATAATTCACGTGGTTGAGTTCGAAATATGGTTTTTTCTTCTCCTGAACATTGGTACATTTGCAAAAATATTTTCGCGGTGGATCCTTCAAGGAAAAATGTACCTTTGATTTTGTACTCTCAAGGTACACTTTTTTTCGTATTCAGTTTGCGGAGATATTTCAAGAAAATATGCATGCTTCAAAATATTCGTAGCAGGTTACTCGAAAACATAGAGTTTTATAATTTAAAGGGTGTTCTTCTACGGACTTGAGAACTTCCAATAGACGACTTCGGCCCAAGTTGCCAACCCACAATTTTCTTCACAAATTTATTATCACTGGGGATTGGGAATTTCAGGACCAATTCGACATGAAAAGGTTCGCGTTATTCATAAATATCCGTAAAAGATGCCTCGGCTCCTCAAACAAGATAATTCCTTTCAAATATAGGTTTTTGGTAGGCTGAAATTTAAGTTGGGATTCCTGATTTCATGCTAACAGTGTCAAGTTTATGAAGGCTATGTTCCTCAAATCACCTGGTTATTTTGGTTGCCGATTTTCCGTTCCGTAAATATGGAATATTCGGTTGGTTCCTGAAAAAAACGTTAATTACGGAATTTGATTGATGAAAAAGCAATCTTTCTGTCACCAGACGTATTAAGTCTATGCACCAGAACGACTATCAATATTTTATGATAACATATCCATGGCATAGAACAATCTTTATTTACCTTATGATCCATAGACCATAACTAGTAATTTTTCCATTGTTGATTATTGTCTCTTCTATGTTCTATGGATCATAAAGTAAATAAATATTGTTCTATGCTATGGATATGTTACCACAGAACATTGACTGTCGTTCTGGTGACGGAAAGAACGTTTCTTCATCAATCAAATTCCGTAATTAACCTTTTTTTCAGGAACTAACCGAATATTTCATATTTACAGAACGGAAAACCGGCAACCGAAATAACCAAGTTGATTTGCGGAACATATTCTATAAAAATTTGACACTATTAACATGAAATCAGGAATCCCAACTTAAATTTCAGCCAATCAGAGATGATCTCAACAAAAACCTATATTTGGAAGGAATTATCTTGTTTGAGGGGCCGAGGCATCTCTATCGGATATTTATAAATAACGCGAACCTTATTATGTCGAATTTGTCCTGAAATTCCCGTTCCCCAGTGATAGTAAATTTGTGAAGGAAATTGTGGGTTGACAACTTGGGCCGAAGTCGTCTATATCAATACAACACAGCAATTTCGTAATATTTTGACAACATTCGGAAAGCATTTCGGACCCAAGATATGTCAAAGAGTGTCCGCAACATGTACTCTATGCATCATTTTCTCAACTGTCAAACCATAGACAACAACCTCGATGGTTTTGATAACTTCGCATGCATCTTAAAAACACCCCTTTAAGTTGTAGTTGTAGAACACCCAGCACATCTGCACCACTCGTTTTCATCCTGAACACAAAACCAACGATTATTGGTTTGGAGACTTTTATTTCTCAAATTGATTTTCTGTATTTTTTTAAATTCATTTCTATATGAAATATTCGTCTATGGAGAAATGATGAAATTAATTATGAATTATTCTTCTAATCTTCATATATTTTTGTTGAAGTTTTACCTCACTATGTCTGCGGAAACTTATTCTTTCTCAAATCAAAGCATAACTGAATTTATTTTTGATTTTTTGGCTTTCATCAATTTGAAAAGGTAGTTTAATTCTAAGAAACCTTGGAATTACTCTATTATTTCTGCATATGTACATGAAAATGAGGCTGATTTCTGTGTATGATTGTTTCTTATATAATTCTTCTAATTTTCTGTAATGAACAATGGACAAAGGCCCATAACTTTTTTTCGAGTATCGTCAAGCTTAATCTGGGAGGACTTTTGCATCATGTATTATCTTTTTTCTAATTTCCAAGAAACTGCTGTTGACAAATAGTTCAATCATGCAATCCGTAAGGGTGTTTTTCATAGAGAATAATTTTATTCAGTTTTAAGTGCATATTCTAGGGATCAGTTCGTCATGATGTCACGAATTTTGAGCCGAAAACGGTCTTAAACGATGGGGTTGAATTCCCTGAAGAAGAATCCGTAGTCAAATTCAATTCTGTCCGTCCGGCCGTATGTGCTCCTTCTTTCTAAGAAGAAGACTTGGCGACTTGAAATTGTCAGATTAGGTTTGTACTCCAAATATCTCAGTTAAGTTCTTTAATGGGTGGAATCGGTTGGATAGTTTCGGAGTTTTGGCCCATTTGAAATTTTGAGGTTAATTCCTTGATATCTCATAAAGTATTGACTCGATCGAATTGAAACTTCGTGGACAGTTTTGGAATACCAACGAGCAACTAAGAGCAATTTTGTGTGGATCCAGTTGTTAGAAAAAAATTTTTATAGGAAAATTTTAAAAATTTTTGGTGTAAAATTTTTTTCTCTGAAAATATTGATTATATTTGAATTGAATTTTACACAAACCTAAGAGTCAGTATTCACCAACAATAGTCAAATTTCAATTCGATCCAATATTTACTTTCGGAAATATAAGGAAAAAGAATATTGTTATTTGGAATTCTAACGTTATTTCCGAAATGTCTCAAGAAGTACAAATACAATCAGATTGAAACTACGTAATCAGGTGGAGATTACCAACACGCAACTAGGTGCAAAATTTCGTATTGATGTAATAGTTAGAATTTGAACAAGCGCCTAAAAGCTCCTGACCTCACGTCAGTGCTTTTCTGGATTTTAATAGTTCTGTTCAGATATTGGGACTAAAAGCACAAAAAAAAAACGTGAAAATGATGCAAAATCCTCATTATTGACACCATGTATGAATGGTACAATAAAATCCAGAAGATATTTTCAACCCATTCAGATTCGAAACTCTCCAACGCGCAACAAATCGATTCCTGAAATTATATTTCTTCGGCTCTGCCCGAACAGAAACTACTTTCTCAAAACAAATTTATCAGTGTCTATGTCTGTTACAGAAATCTCCAATTTTCTCGTTCGTTTGACTCGAATCGGGAACTGTTCCCGGGCTATGCGTGCTGAAAAGCGAAGCCCTTTATTTTCTGACTATAACAGCGGCAAAAACTGCTGTTAGTTATTTATAACGTAATTTACCTAATCGAGAAATGAAAGAAGTATGTTCTTTTCATTAGTTTAATAAATGAGTTTTCTTGGAGTGGGTGTTACAGCTGTTGGTACAGATTCTGGAGTCGTAGTTTCTCGCGATGATTTGATGGAGCATAAACTTGGCTGGCAATTAAGTAAAACTCCAACTTTGCCCGTTCTTCTGAAAGAAATGGCATATTTTAAAAATACGATAAACAGCACCAAGAAAAATTAGGGGCTATTTCGTTCCTTTCGAAAGTTATATACCGAGTGGACCAAGGTCGATAGTACCCTGGACTTTGAAGTAGGAATCACTGTTGTATATTTCAAGAATATTGCGGTGTTGCCGCTTATATCGAAAAGTCGTAAAAACTTTGATTTTCCAAATGAAACCCCTTGGACGTTTCTACTTTTTGCACTTCGCCGCAGCCTTCTGACTGTAATATCTATTTCTATCAACTTTCTCATACCTCTATTCAACGGTTATCGAGTTAATTAATTTACTTCTCAATATTATCACGAGAACTTGCTTTCGATTCAAAACTTTATAATTTGGATATATGATCATGTGATATTGTTTTTTAGGAAGTTTGATTTTTTTCACGAATCTGATGATACATCGGCCATGCGATTCGAAAAACAATGACTTTAAGTCATTAGAGTTGGTCTCGGAAAAGCCTCGGATCCTGAAGAACCTTACTATTACAATTTTTTTTATTAAATTTGTTAATAATGTGTTTGTCCACCGCTGTTATCTATACACTCCCCGACACGACTTGGCATTGATGCGAGAAGATTGTCTATTTCTTCTTTAGAGATACTATCCCAAGCTACCTGCACTTCATGTCTCAGAGCCGCCGAAGTCCGTGGGGCCTGGGGTAAATTTCCAAGCCTTCTACCCATGATGTCCCAAATATGCTGTACGGGCGAAAGATCAGGTGATCTGGGCGGCCAAGGCGAAAGATTCACATGGGTCGCTTCAAAAAAGTTTAAGCTAACACTAGAAACTTGAGGTCGAGCAATTATCTTGCTGAAATATTGGATTCTCGAACCGGTTGAGGTGAGGAAGAACATATGGCTCCACTATTCCTTGATGTTAATGCAGCGCTGTCATGTTACCTCGAAAAAAGACTAAAGGTGACCTACTTGCAGATGCAATAGCACCCCATACCAGCGCCTACTGTCTGGTGTACATGACGCTCAACATCAAAATGAGTGTCACGTCTTTCTCCCCGACGTGGTCTAAGCCCTCTTCGGCCATCATGTGCACCCAGGGAGAATCGAGATTCATCAGAAAAGACGACCTGATGCCATTTCACATTCCAATGTTGTCGTTCTCTGCACCACTGTAATCCTTGCCGGAGATGTTCAACCGTAAGAGGTAACACAAGATGGGGTCGATAATGCTGCAGTTCAAAAGACCTAATACGGTGGTAAACCGTTCGGACAGTTACAGGATGGCCTTGTTCTCCTAACCACTCATCAGCGAGAGATCGAGTGGTCGCAAATCGATCTCTAATGGCCATAAGTCTTAGACGTCGATCTTGAACTTCATCTGTGCCTACTCTCCTTCGATTTTGGGCATTATCAAACCACGATTGACAACATCTCATAACAGTAGTGGGATTTCTGTTCGTACGGTTAGCGATTTCTCAAAATGACAACCCCGCCTCCCGTAGACCAATAATTTGACCTCTTTCAAATTCGCTCAGCTGGCGATGAATTCCATTTGCTCTTGGGATTTTAACAACAACTGAACATCGATTTGGATATTCTTGCTGGTTTGTTGTAAATTTAAAATATTTGCAAAAAACGATCACAATATTCAAGTAACAAAAATGTTTTTTTTTCTCCAAATTTCAATCATTTACTCCGTGCTCTATTGTCTATGTTTTACCAAGAAAAATTTAAAATTTAAACAGCTCCTTCTGGGTGTTGCAATTTCTTTGTCCGTTAGTATATTCGTGAGGAATGAACCTTACTCATTGGAACATAGTTCTTTTCTTCCTATCGAATTCATACTGAAAAAATATCTTGGAATAATATCTGCAACAGAAAAAAAAACAAAAACTAGCAGAAAGCAGTAAGTAATATAACCTACAATTGCTCCCTGACCAGGAGGGTCTTTCGAACAGGTCCGGTCCTCCAAATGAAGATATTTGAGATCCTCAGGTGAACGACGGACGCTGAAGACTCCTCACATTGAGAAATCATCTTCCATAGATTCATATTTCATTACTTCTCACTTGAAATCTGATAAAATATCGGGGATGAACTGAAACTTGAGACATATTATGACAGGAATGTAGTTCAAGCATCGAAAGGAATGCTTCTTATTCATGGTATAACTTAGTAACAAGTTGGCAAATGCTGATGCAAAATTTGTTGCGAAATTTCACGATGATCATGTGGTAAGAACAATTTAAAGGCAAAAAATCTTTCAAGTTGCGCTCAAAGTTCCTGACTTCACGTGAGTGTTTTTCTAAATTTTCATTGGTTCTTTGGAATCTGCATACTTCTAAAACGTGATTTTTAAAATGTTCGGGGGTACAAATTCTGTTTTCTTGAGCGATCACTCAGATTCATTATCGATAAAATAATAAACGAAATTTTTTCGACATCTATCCAATGAAATTCCCCCTACGAACACTCTCAGCTTAATTCTGGCATAAAATTGTGTCGACTGCCATCCTGAATTCATCTAATTAGCGGACTACATGAATAATACCGTACAAATTAATGGTAATGCAGGGTGTAGAAGGTGGAAGAAAAGGGCAAAGGGATATGAATAGGAATGGAGTAGTACGACGTTGCGTAAGTTTGGGGTTGCCGATGTTCTCCCTGACTTAATGTTGTGAATATGCAATGAGAGTGGCAGACAAGCTTTTGATCATAGCAAAGAGAATGAAAACAGTATTTCTATACCACAGCAGTAACTTGTAATGAGATTGCTGATTCAATATGCTCTGAAGTATCTATGCCAAGTAAGCAGAACAACCCCTACGTATTGGAATCTGAATTAAGGTAACTTTTGACGTGGATTTTTGATGAAAAATATTTTGCTTGTTCGAATTCGAATCCATTTCTAACAGAAATTTTGCATTAACCTTCACGCTATCATTTCTGCACGTTTGCTTTCGTTTTGTCCATACATCTGTAAATTTTTTAATTTTAAGTATCGATTGAAGCTAATTTTGGAAGGATTTTGCATTATTTTTAGGTTTTTATGGGTTTTCACTCCCAATATCTGAAACAGAACTATTGGAACCTAAATAAAAATTGTTTTATCCATAAAAAAAGTGACAAAAGTCTCAAATCGAAACGAAAATCGAAAGAAAATAATTCTTGAAATTTTCTGCTTTGTCTGATGAAAGAGTCAGATTTGTACTTTGAAACGTCAAAGTTCGTTTTCTTTATTGTTTGTATCGTTCCTGTATTGTTCATCTGGCAATCTTTTCTGCAAGAAACTGGCCTTGACAAATAGTTTGATACTGCAAACAGCAGGGGCGTTTTTCATAAAAAAAAACAATTTTCATTTGATTTCTAAAAATTCTGTTCCATAAATTGGGAGTGAAAACCCGTAAAAACCTAAAAAATAATTCAAATTTTGAAACGAATGTGGTCTTATACGACTAGGTTGGACTCTGGTGTCAAAATCGATTCTGTCCGGCCGGCCGTCGGTATGCATGATCACGGAAGTACGGAGGGCTCTATCGAATTAAAACTTTCAAGCTTGGTTGCTTTTCAAAATGCGACGGTTAGGTTTGTTCATGGGCAAAATCAGCGTAAAGGTTTCGGAAGTATAGCCATTTGGAATTTTGAGGTTATTTCCGTGATATTTCCAGAACCACTGAAGCGATTGGATCGAAACCTGACAATTGGTTGGAGCATAGAGACTTGGAACTTTTTGTGGAATCTTGTTCGGATCGTGCAGTCAGTTAATTTGAAAAAAAAATTCCGAATTTTTTTCGAAAAACAATATTTTTTACAGGAACTGTTCTTTGAATTTGAAACTAATATTGATCATAATTTGAGCTTCATATTTTACAGCAGAGTACCAAACTTCAGTTTGAAACTATAATTTCTGCAGATATTGTGAAAAAATGTCATATTTGTTACTTTTTTCCTGGTATCGAAGTAGTTTCGAGAATAGGTAAAAAAACCTAGAAAAGAACCGAGTGAAGTCAGCAGCTTTCGTGCGCATGTTCAAATTCGTTGCCAGAGCGGTCATCCCCTTTGAACATGCGTGCAAAAGCTGCTGACTTCACGTCAGTTCTAGGCCAGTTTTTCGCCCAAGTACTGAATTCCTTCTTTCACATTTGTATTTTTGGGAATATTGTCTGAATTAAATTGCGAACAGACATATAAGTAATAATTGGGCGTATACTTTCAGGAATTCGAACTTTGTAACTCCAAATGTGCTTCAAAAACATCAAGTCTCTTAGTTGATTTTTCTGGAAGGTATAGTGTGTACGGTAGACCTAACGGTCAATCGTAAACACAATTAGAATTCATACTGAAAAGCGATATTTGCAGCCATTTCTATTACAAAAAAAAACACTATTCGAGATTTCTGAATTGGTATAAAATTCTGTTCGTCAGACAAATCTCGTAATTCCATAAAACATGGAAGTACTATTCATTAGAAATTATTGCGTTAGCAATTAAATCGTCGAATTGATAACATATAAAATTGTGTTTTATCGAAAGGTATATACGTTGAATATCGAAATATTGCCGTAGCTGCTGTTTCATTTTCTAGAACCCATGACATCTATCCCAAATCTACGAAATTTCAAATTCTCTTGAAAAATGTCATTCTTCGATTTTGCATCAACATTTGTGAAAAACGAGACACTCAGGAATTAATGCATCTCTAAAGAACTATAATCTTTTCTTATAAAAGAATCCATCATATATGTACTTTTGGCAGCGAATCGTGGTTGCGGAATAATCTAAACCGATTTCCTATATTTTCAACCAAATCTCACAATTCTCGATGAATACACGTATGTTTTACAAATAGACGTTGATTTTTCTCGCGATATGTTCGACATGAATCAAAATTAAACCAAGGAGTACAACATAATCGTTCGATATCTTTTTCGAAAAAAACTTGAAGCAAAAATTTTTTTTCAATTCGCTGACAGCATGATCCCGACAAAATTTCGCGAGAAGTTGCATCTCCTTTTGTCCTAACTATGTGTCAAGTTTCAATTCAATCGCTCCAATAGGTCACGAAATATCAGGGAAATAACCTCAAAACTTCAAATAGCCACAACCGTTGGACCAGTTTCGGTCATTAACAAACTCAACCTTCGCATTTTGAAATGTAACTTACCATGAATTTTCAAATCGATACAATCCTCCGTAAGCCCGTAATCGTGGTTACGGCCGGCCGGACAGAATCGATTTCGACACCGGATTCGTCATCAGTTAGTCCAACCTAGTGGTTTGAGACCGTTTTGGGATGAAAATTCGAAGATGACAGACATTTGGACAAAACCATAGCACGCTGTTCTTTAGAACATGTGCGCAAAAAAAAATTACGAATTGAATCTGAGTTGCTGTGATTATCAAAATGTCGATTTCATAAAAGTTTGAAAAACGTATTGCAAGGGGATAATTCTGATGAAGGAGTCGATTGTTATCATCATTTTAATATTTTTCATTATCCACCTTTCTTTCAAGAAACTGCTTTTGACGAATAGTTTCAATACTGCAAGGATGATTTCTAAAAATAATAGTTCTGATCTGATTTGACTCGTTTATTTTCAAATTTTGGGAGCGAAAATCCAGAAGAAAACCTGAACTTCGAAATAATTTTTTCATCCAAGAGAAATCCAACAAAAAAAATTTTGGAAAATGTTTTTTTTTTACCGCATTTCATTTATCAAGGAAAGAAGGAGGTTTAAGTAAAATCTGTGGCATTATTGTTTTCTATGCACAATTCTAACAAGCATGCGTATGGACTTAAATCTGGTTATTTCCGTTGATATGAACTGTGAGTGAGAAACACGTGGTGAGTTTTTGATATATAATATAGAATAAATGCTACTGATGATTCTAAATCGAAAGATAGAAGATGAAACACTGTGTCTAGTATTGTTTTTAGGTTGTATTTCATTTTTTTACCTTTTTCTAGAGTTTTTTACTTTGATCATTATATGCCAGTTGATATAATAATTTTGTCATTGAAGACGTAGTACGTCGAAGACATTAAAAGTATATCGAAAGATATCAAATCAATATCGAAAGATATTATTATGTAAAGGTGAATACAGAAAAATCTGTATTTAATTGTTATAATTTTATTTGTGTATAACGATAACTCCTTGAAACAGAGTTGAAACAAATATTTTCATGAAGGGTAATTCCCTTCTTTGAAAGCCACAAAATTTCATCCCCTTCGAACTTTCCTACAAACTCACCTATACAATACTCTCCCCTTTGCTGATTTCACTGGCTCGAAACTACGAAACAAAGATTCAACACTCACTCAAGATACGACTCTGATTGATCGACTTATGAATATAAGGGAATTAAAAGCTATTTGTGCGCCCTCAGTCTCCGTTGACAGCGTTTACAAATCCCCTGGCAATCTTTCAACCCGCAACTTAGATTTGATTTATCCGCGTTAAGTAATTTATTATAGCAATTTAAATTCACACCATATTTCATGGAGATGCGATGAGAATGGGAAAATTGGGGCTAATTGAAATGGATGGACAAAATCGAATTATCTGAGAATTGTCTTTGATGTTGAGGCAAGGGGTTCTTTTCATAACGAAGAGCGCTTCATGATGACATAAAAATCAATTTCACGCACTTTTTCACGCGCTTGTTCTGGGAAAAAGCACGCTATTATTTTAGCCAAATGTTTGTAGTTTTCGAATTCTTTCCGAAACGATTCACTGATGTAGAACCCGATGTCAAATTCAAATCTGTCCGGCTGGCTGGTATGCCGTCAGTTAAATGACACGATACTTGAAACTTTCAGGTAAGGTTGATATCAAAATACGACGGCTGAATTTGTTAAGGACCAAATTGGGCTGATGCTCCAAATTTCGACAAAATCTGCTGTAGGATTATCGAGATATTCACGAAAAAACTTTTTATTTTCGAAATATTGACACACTGTATCTTGAAAACGAAGCATTACCGGTCCTTTGATTATATTTTTTCGTCTTAGAATCTGCCAAAGAATCTTTTCTTCGACGTTGACCATAATATACCCTGAATAAATAATGATTTTATTTGATTTTCAATTCTAATTTTGATTTGAATTTGATTGATTTTGATTTCATTTCAATTTTAATTTTAATTTCAACTTCAATTCCAATTTTAATTTCAATTTTAATTTTCACTTTAATTCCAATTTTAATTTTGATTTTAATTTCAATCCCAATTTCAATTTTGATTCGGATTCCAATTTTTATTTAAATTTTAAATCTTATTTTAATTTTAATCTTAATTTAAATTTAAATTTTGATCTTAATTCCAATTTTAATTTCAATTTTAATTTTGATTTCAATTTTGATTTTAATTTCGATTTCGATTTTTATTTTAATTTTAATTTCAATTTAAATTCTAATTTTGATTTCAATTTAAATTTCAATTTTAATTTTAATTTTAATTTCAATTTTAATTTTAATTTCAATTTCAATTTTGATTTCAATTTCAATTTTGATTTCAATTTCGATTTCAATTTCAATTTCAATTTTAATTTCAATTTTAATTTCGATTTCGATTCAAATTTTAGTTTCAATTTTAATTTTAATTCCGATTTTAATTTTAGTCAGATATTGGAGGTGAAAACCTAAATAAAACATGAAAAATTCTTTACAGATTTGACCCATTCATAAAACCCCCTTTGTAATCGAGTAACCCTACAAAAATCGACATTGGGTGGAGTTCATTTCGTAAGTTATTGTGTTTTGATCAACCAAGTGCCTGATTGTGAATTATTTCCGAAAAATAAGTTTTAAGCACTCCACGTTTCAAACTTGATTACGAGTTCAGGCATGGGAATGAATTTTTTCAATATCTCCGGAAGTACATATCATATGGTGCTGAAATCTGATTCAATATTGTTGAACATTGTTCCAAAACTATACGCCGAAATTAATCGGAATCTTATGAACAGTTTATAATATAAAAAAATTCCAGTTGGATAGTTCTATGGAAAAAATGTTCCAATTTCCTAGCGATACGATCGAATTAACGTCGAAATTAAAAATGTATACGACTTCGAAATCGTTGGGCAAATTTTGGCTGTCAAAGAACTCAGCCGAATTATTTTGGATCAGTATTGAATGTGGCTGTGGATTCTTCATCAGTAAGTCCAACCTATTTTCGATTGAAACAATCTTCGGCCTAAATTTCTAAAATCACAGACGTTTGGGCCAAAATATATATAAATATATAATATAATATAATATAATAAATATATAATATAACCACTGTTCCCCATAATCAGAGTGTGAAAATAATAAATCAAATTATCTCAAGGTGGAGGTATGACTGACAGAACGAATTATAAATATTTATACGTCAACGAAGAATTCTTGTCGGATATACTGCTAGCTGTTTACTTTGCCCCCCAACTCGTTATACATATCCAACTAAGTCACTTATCCTCATTACAAGAGAATGTACTCTGTTCTAACTGTTTTGTTAACTAATTCGGAAGACAATCTGGAAGTTTTCATGAGAGGACTATTTAAACTAATCAGAAGGTCAGAAACAAGTCATGTTCAGGGAAACGGAGTGAGATTATAGCTTTCAGTTAGGAACTTTCAGTTTCAACACAACCTGCGTTAAAAGTTTCAACGGTGCTAACATTACTACGGGGCAAAATCCCCGGAAAATTTTAGGAAGAAACCGGCTAGGAAGTTTTCTGGAGTATACGCAATTTCGTAGGATAATTTAGATGAAACGTATGCCACAACTCATGCCAGAAACATTTCAAAGTTGTTGCGAAGGTCAAATCGACATATGTTTCACCAATATTTCCGAAAGCAAATATAAAAATTTTTCACATTGTTGTCACATGTTGATCTCGAGGTGTGTGCCGAATTGTTCAGAAATCTGATGGGTTGTTTCCGAAAAAAAAGTTTTTCAACAAAAATTAAGGAAATTCTCGATGAAAATTCATAACGCATGAATTTTCCTTGAGAGATTGAGAAAATGTCCTCAATCAGCATTTTTATCTATGGAAGAATGACAATATTCAAGCTCCAAATAAACCCTGTATGAGTTTCAATACTTCAGGTCATTTCATCCGAAAGTTCTTCCGAAAGGACAGATGTACGGCTGGACAGAATTGAGTTCGACATAGAATTCTTCATCAGAGATTTCAACCGTCTTGTGAGAGTATCTCCAAAAAAATTCGATCAGTCCAATTTTTCACTCTTTTTTCCAATAAATGTGGCCGTATGGCGTCGATGATGTCTCGAATAATGGCTTCCACTACTTCAGGAGATGCTGGTATGATGACATGAACCAATTACCTAACATCAAAATAAATCGGAAGGTGTTAAATCACACGAACGGGGGGGCCAGTTAACAGAATCACTTCTGAGTGTAGAGTTTACAAAATCGATTTCGCAATAATATACAGTCAAGCGTGCTGCATGGCCAGTTGCGCCGTCATTTTGGAACCAAATATCGTCGCTGTTCAGCCGATTTTCGGAAACAAGAAATAAGTCAACACCATACAAGTTGATAACCGCTACGTAAAGACATTTCAGTCTTTCTCAACAATATTCTTTTAGGTACGGACATATTTTTGTTTTGTTGATGCTTCCGACTCGAAAAGTATAAAAAATAAGAGAGAAAACGATCAACAACTGCACGAATTGCTTACTCACTATAAGCCGATTATGTGACCGCAAAACGATACAGATGCAAATTTCACTAGCTTGTTCTGGGAAACAGCGCATTATAATTTCGTCACGATGTCTGTAATTCGAGGAAAAGAA
This sequence comes from Myrrha octodecimguttata, assembly GCA_958510865.1. Taxonomy (NCBI): domain Eukaryota; kingdom Metazoa; phylum Arthropoda; class Insecta; order Coleoptera; family Coccinellidae; genus Myrrha; species Myrrha octodecimguttata. The sequence goes on along the minus strand of OY294056.1, from coordinate 73,259,068 downwards.
ATGTCCTCTGATTTTCGAAGGAAGAGACCTAGCAACTTGAAATTGTCAGATTAAGTTTGAAGTCCACATATCTTGGTTATGTTCTTCAATGGGTGGAATCGGTTGGATAGTTTCGGAGTTAGTCCCATTTGAAATTTTGAAGTTAAAACCTCTCATGGAGTATCGATTCGATCAAATCGAAACTTCGTGGACAGTTTTCAAATACCAACGCACAATTAAGAGCAAAATTTCGTGAGGATTCAGTTGTCACAAAATCAAAAGTAAAAATTATTCGAAACTGTTCAAAAGTTTCGATGAAAAAATTTTTTTTCTGAGAATATTGATTAGATTTCAAATTCCAATTCGATCCGATATCTACTTTCGGAGATGTAAGGAAAAAAAATGTGCCAAATTTCGTTGTTATTTGGAATTTTTAAGTTATTTCCGCAATACCTCAAGAAGTACCATTGCAATCAGATTGAAGCTTTGTAATCAGGTGTAACTTATCAACACGCAACTAGGTGCAAAATTTCGTATTGCTGTAATAGTTAGAATTTGAACAAGCGCCTAAAAGCTCCTGACCTCATGTCAGTGCTTTTCCAGATTTTTCTAAGTAGATTTGAAAGCATTGTTCTGCCGTTAATCGATTCAAACTGTATAGCCAAACCTTAACGAACACAAATATCAACACCGTTTGACATTCCAAATTGTCAAACCATTGAGGACAACCATGAAAGCTTCTTATGCAGCTAAAATTTATATAATAAAATTTTGTCTTAACCTCGTAGGGAAGAATGGGAGAATGAGACAGAGGTACAAAAAAACACTCTCAAGAAATACTGAAAATGTTCTCATCATACAGGACAGAAACCCAGTAATTCAAAACTCGATCCCCAAATTTGTTAACTTCCTCAACAATGCTGGAGCAGTTCAATTTCGCACTAGTGAATTTTTATTTAACCTCGATATCGGTGTAAAGCGTCCCCAAAGTGGCACGACAAATAATTCACAATGAGTATTACATCACAAATGGGGCCACATTCTTTCTGTATCCGAAGTAATCCATCACTCACGCAGAGGGTGCTCTGGGCCTTTCTTTCCGTCAATACAGGGAATATTGAATGCGAAGCGACGGCATGAATATAAATTCACCACTTCCCTATCTTTGCAGTCAAGTGACTTGAATTTCAGACGAGAATTATATGAAAGGATGCTGTTCGATATACAAAAATTGCGCGAATTCTCGGCAAATCATATGAACCGATAAGAAGAGGGATCCGGAGAGGGCCGATCCATTTTTCCGATAATTGACATTATTGGCCTCTTGAAATCTGCATTCTGTTTTGCGATAGAGGTTCGTTATTTCTATAGAAAGCAGATCGGGCAATTCCTCGCTTTTTCGCGCTTGTTCTGCGGGGAACAGCGCATTATTATTATTTTTTTTCTAAATGTATGAAATTTGCTACTTTTCTGGCGGCCCTAGCGCCAATTCGAATTTGAATTAGCTATGTGTAACATGTGCGCTGTGTTTGGACACGACCTTACACTAGTGGATAGTAAAATATTCCTGAGAGAATCGCAATCTTAGGTTACTAACTGAATGAGTGGGTCGCGGAGGAGATAGAGGTGTCGATCGATGTCGACATCCATGTAAATAAAATACATTGAAGTGACTGTAAGAGAACAGAACCGGGAATGCTGATTTTTAGGTGATGTTTTCGGTTATTTTTGTCCGCTAGGCTGCTTCAAAGTATGTGAGTGAGGTTTGATACTAGAGAAATGGTACAAGCTTCCAAAATACTAAGCTTAGTTGTTTCTGATTCGTAAGAATATTTGGCAACATTGTTCGTCGGAAAGCGCTCAGTTGGAAAGCTTCCTGATTTTCAAGAATAAAAACTTGATATTTTGAAAAGGGAGGGAAAACGAGATGGTGATTGCTCTATACCGTCAAGAATGGCAACCCAAGAAGAAGAGGATTTTTTTGGACATTTATTGCCTGCATTTGTATGCGCTTGTTCTGCTGGAAACAGAGCCTATTGTTCAGATCCTTCGAGCTTTCATTTTCAACCAATAATTGAATAAATTACTGTTCGTATTTTCGGGAAATTTTGATTGGGTATATCTGCGGAATCATTGAGCGGATTTCACACATTCACGGGATTGTTCTTCATAATTGAGTTCAAACCTTCTATACAGGTTTCGAGTTTTTAAGTTATTCCTTTCAAAAGTGATTGCGTTTAGAATCGGCAGTCATAGCACCAGATTTTTCCATATATTGATCTGGAATTCGACAAAGATATCACATGTTCAGGTAAATTTCATTTGGTTCAAAGTTTGATTGGCCATAGGTTCGATTCAGCCTATTCTTTCAAAATCTATATATTTTTCTCGACTTCTCTGAGGCAATATTTGTGTAACTCCATATTTACGAAGAAATGTTTCCTCTGTCACTTTTTATACCAACAATCTGAACTGTTTCTCAACTCCAAAGAAGTAGAACGCGAACAATTAAAAGGGCTCCCAAACGGCTGTCAAAATAATGGAAATCAAATAATCCGGCAAAAAACTAACATCACCAGAGATTCACATTTACATGCCATCCGAAGTATAATAATTCCCCAGCGAAGTTTCTCTTTAGTCGCATTTCATGCTTCATTATTTTCCTGGTTTAATTCGTCCAAGCTCATGAAACCCTTCAGACGTCGGTCCCCTTTTGAACCTACGAAGTTGTTTTCTGACTTCAAAGTGAGCTTACGTTTTTATATCTCTGATATTCGCCTTTGAAGACCTTGTTCTAGCCAACTGATAGTTGGAGATGTTAATGTACGGGGTGAAAACAGTATAAGAGCTATCAACACAGACCAACACTTTTTATGCGGTAATAAATGCTTAAGTGTTCAAACATGGTGTTCGAGCAGAATAACTGAGGAAATCGGTGTGAGTACCTGTAGATGCCATTTTGTTGAACTTTAAATTTCTCCAATAGTGCAGGAAACTAAGATTGTGATTATTTTCCCACTGACGAACAAAAACAAAATATGAGAGAAATTGGTCGGCGATTGGAGCGATGTTGCCAGGAGTTGGCTGATTTATAGTGACTCCTTACAAAGATTAAATTGATTTTTTATTCGTCATTCGAAAACGTCTTTTCATCTTGGAACTCAAACATGTCGTTCCTTCTTTCGGGAAATAAATCTCCATAATTTTCAGGATTATCAATCTGAGTGCAAATATGAACAATAAAGTGTTGATTGATGGTAATTTTTTAACAGTTTCAATACAGGTCTAGGTTTCCACATTATGATGTGTATATAGGATATCCGGGTTAGTACTTAAACTACATTATTAGGGAGATTATTCTGGTAGATTCAATATAAAAAAACAAACTCATATGGTTTCCCACTTCACAGCTTCCAAATCAATAAAAACTAGAACATTTTTAATGTGCACAGGACCTTCAACTAGTAAAAGATCTGAATAATGCGCTCAAATAAAAATAACAATAGTTTTTCCACTGTAATATTCCAATTTTCTTCGAAACTATAAAAAAACTAGATCCCTTACGTAGTTGTGTTCCCATTTTTGAGTTCATCTACAAAATAGCCAGCAAATTGTCACCCTGAGATGAACTCAAGAAATACTTAGAAAACTGAAGAAACATCGTTCGAAATATAATTTTATGCAATTTTGACTGAATTTAAATTCAATGTTGAGAAAATTTATCGATTACAGAATATTTTGGAGGAATCTCGTATGGATAGTTAGTTATTTTCTTGGTTTTAAAACCTTGTACATAAAATTCAAAAAAGAAGTGTTAAAATCACAATCTTAAAGTTCTGATCGTTGATCGTTCACTTCATTCTACAACATTAGGCAACATTTTTTCGGGAAATTGCCTTTGATAATTAGTTCGAATCCCGCAAGAGCGTTTTCTATAAATAATAATTCATTCAATCTTTAAGAAACTCTTTCCAACACACCAACCTGAAAAAATCGAAAAAATAATTTGAAAATGTCTATAACTCTTTCATTCAAAATGCTATTCCTTTTCCAAGCTTTTTTCATATGTTTCTGATAGATCATCTTTCTGGCCATCAGACAACATCAAATGTTCTAGGGAACAGCGCGTTTGAATTTTGAGCCGAAATTGGTCTAAAACGACTAGGTTTGACTCACTGATAAATAATCTGTGGTCAAATTTGATCATGTCTGTTCATCGGCCGTCCGTGTGCGCTTTAACTTCTGAAAGAGAATACCTAGAGTCTCGAAATTCTTAGGTTAGGTTGAGATCCAGAATATCCCGGTTGAGTTCGTTAATGGGCCAAATCTGCCTAATCGTTTCTGTGTTATATCCATTTGAAATTTTGATTTTTGAATATCTTGAGAAATATTCATCTGATCGAAATGAGTATTGATTGGTAGATCGAAAGTATCAATGAGAAGAGTTATCCATTGTGAAATTCGAAAAAAAAAATTTTCAAAATTTTTATGTTTCATTCATTTCATTCAAATTAATTAATTAATTCAATTAAATCTGCAAGTCGTCATTTCATAACCGAGTACTTCATTGTAACCAAAACAGATTCGAATTTTTTAATTATAAGAAAAATTAAATAAAACCTCCAATTGAGGGAGCATCATTCCTTTGGCGTGTTGGTAGATGTCGCAGACTGACGGTAACTGTAGTCCGTAGGTCTAACTACATACTACAGGTACCTATTTACGCTAGCTAAATAGAAAACTTTAATGACTTTACTCGTAGAGTGCAATATGTCAATGTTCCTATTCTATGGCATCAGCTTTGTTTACAAAAACCAAGGACGTATAACGTATGCTCAATATTATTTGGAGTTTTCAGTGAAAAACGAGTGGAATTTCGTGATAATAAATCTGATTAACTGCCACTAAATCTCACATGATTCGCATTAAAAACATAAAGGAAAAGTTGCTTTATTTTATATCGAATCTTGTCTTCTGAAGCCTGAAGAATTGGCAGCAGAAATATCATTTATTAGAAGTATAACTTTTGAAAATGAATCAGTAAGATTGGTCGGCTTTTTATCACCAAAAAATAATAACAGAAAGAAATGAAACCTATATATGGAATGAAAGAACCATGGATTGGGTAGAACTTTTCAGTAGTATTTCGAATATTACTGTTAGTTGCAAATTATCAAATTACTATTGTATCATTTTGATCATAGTCATAGTGATCTACTGATTGAAACTTCGTGAATAGTTCTAGCATACTTTCGCGCAACATAAGGTTGAAGGTCCTTAGGATTGAATTGGTGTTCAATATCAAAAGATATATTATGTAAAGGCCTAAAAGAATATGATGTTTTCATAGCATCAAACGTATTTTAATATTTTTAATGCTCTTTAGGAGGAGCCCTCTCCTTCAGGATAACTTGCTAGAAAGAAATGTTAGAATAATGATAACTTTCGAACTACCATAATATTGAACGAAATTTCTTTTTCCAGGCTGCGAAATAACAAGAACGGCGGCGCTTGGTGCCCCCGAAACATAATATCCAGAGAGGCCAAGGAATACCTCGAGATAGACCTGGAAAAACTGCATGTAATAACAGAAACCAGGACCCAGGGGAGGTACGGAAACGGGCAAGGCAGGGAGTATGCCGAAGAGTACATGGTGGATTATTGGCGTCCCGGATTAGTCGAATGGAAGCGGTGGAAAAACAGATCGGGAAGAGAGGTAAGATTGGTTTTATTCCTGGATTGAATCGGCTCGGAATTGTGAATAATAAGGCCGCGAATTTAATTCGGATATGGGCGAAGAGGGAGGATGTTGACGTATCGTTTGAATAAAAGGAAATGGTGATATTGGCAGGGTTTGTTACGTAAAAGGAAGACATATTTTGAACACCCCAATTTTGAGGGAGGAAACCTTTCTATGGAGGGTAGGTGTATGTAAGTTTATGCAATGATATGCGGGAATAGGAAAATCATTCGATGTTATATTTGCCCATGAAGTTACATAAAGCTTTAAAAAAAAAGCACTTAGAGGAATTCAGGAGCTGCATAGCCAGCTTGACTCACATATAAAATCGGTTTTGTGATGTTCCACCCAAACGATCTCCAGGAATGAACATTTATCCAACCCAATTTATCTGAGGGTTTACTATAAACACAATAACTCCCGAAAGGAACAACTCTGTAAGTATACATTCTAAGAGCGGTTTTGGAGCTCAATTGAAAAGACTGATTTCCTGGAGGTGTGAAACCGAGCCATTGACATATTTGTTCAAATTCCGATTTTCAAAAATTTTCAAAGAAACTCTCAATTTTCAAAAATTTTGAATGCAACTTTCAACGTTGAATACCGTTGCATAACTCAATCTAAAAATTTCGACCTGGATGATTTCCGACTAGTGGTTCCTCAGTTATAAAGGAAAACGCTGCGAATTCTGCTGTGAAAAACCAACGAGTTATGAATAATATTTAAGTTTTATTAAGGATATCAGTAGTATTGGGTTATTCAACTGGGAAAATGATAAAGCCTTGTGTGAAATTTGCAGTGTTTTTAGTAAGAAAGTTTTCATGGCGATGCAATTTTTTACAGTGATGAGAAGTTCAAGCATGTGAAAAAATTGAAACAAATTTTAATTGTAACCATTTTTTATTTAAAAAAATAATTAGATGTTTTATAATATGTAGAAGATTCACATGTTTTTTGGCTAGTTTCGAACTTTCGTTCATCTTCTGACAACTGACCTCTGAGCACATGGTACAGGGCATTCGTGCAGATTCAGGTAAAATGACGTGATAACAAAAAGTTACAGTTGAGAAATTTGGTCTGTAGCAGAAGTTGAAAAAATACATTTTTTGGGAACTTTCAAGGTGTTGATATCATTGAAATTTTAGGAATTACACACATCTGTTTGGTCATTCATTATTGCAAGAATATTTTTCTACACTAATTTATTAATGATAGATGATTTTGATTCCTTCTGATTGTACATGTTAAATTTTCAGATTATCTATTGATGGAAATGAGTGGCCATTCTCAATGCAATTGGTTGCGACGGTGTACTTGCTTTTATTTTCGGTGAAATCCATTCGATATTCATTGTTTCTTGACTTGAATGAGCTTCCTGTCTGACCTAATATTTCTTGTTGCAAGTTGAAAAAGTTGAATCATAAACTACTGATTTATACTAGGTTCATTTCTCTTCAGTACTTCGTTGGTATAAGTGAAAACTAGCCGATAATTAATCGAAATTTAACGTCAATATAGCTTTCAAACCAAAAACTGAATAATCGTCTCCGATATTGAATTGCTAGAGATTCAATTCCTATATAACTCAAATCGGGAGTTATTGAGTTGACATGTTCAACTTGCAGCAAGAAATACATAGGTCAGACGGGACGCCCATGCAAGAGAAGATGCCACATCGAATGGATATCACCAAACATAAAAGCAAGTCCACCGTTGCAACACATTGCATTTAAAATGGCCACTCATTTCCATCAAAAAAAAATCTGAAGATATAACATGTACAATCAAAAGAAATGAAACCCAACTATCTTGAGTCCATCGAAACTTGTGAATTAGTACAGCGGAAAATTCCTGAAATAATCAACGACCAAACGAATTTGAGTAAGTCCCAAATTTTAAATGTTTTCAAGTGATACCTACACCCTAATAATTTCCAAAAAATGTTGCAGACGAAATTCTTTAGTTTTCTCTTTTATTATCACGTTGTTCAACCTGAATCGGTACGAATGCCCCGTACCATGTGCTTAGAGATCAGTTGTCTGAAGATGAACGAACGTTCAAAACTAGTCACAAAAATGTAAACCTAACATATTATAAAACATCTCATAATTGTTGATAGTAGAACTTAGTTATAATAAAAATTTGTTTTAATTATCTTCACTTTGATAAATGTGAAATTTTATCGACGAAAAATTAACTTGCCACGTTTCGCATGCTTGAACGTGTCATCACAGTAAAACAAACATCGCCGTTTAAACTTTCTTACTAAAAACGCTGCAAATTTCACACAAGGGTTTATCATTTTCTCAGTTGAATTACGCAATACCATTGATATCCTAAGTAAAACTTATTCATAACTCTTTGGTTTTTCACAACACAATTTGCAGCGTTTTTCTTTATAACTCAAGGACCACTAGTACAAAATCATCCGGGTGGAAATTTTTAGGTTGAGTTATGCATCAGTAATCCACGTTGAGAGTTTCATGAAGATTCGAGAGTAAGTTTTTCAGAAATAATTTATTTTCCCTCCTACCCCCAGTTTTCAGCCCTTAGGATACACCGTTCTTGCGGAAAAGCTTGGAGGATCAATCTCGAGCGACACACGATTTATCTACCAAGTTTCACGGATTTTGGTTCAGTACTTTCAGAGGAAAGCCCCGGACAACTGACGGCGATCAGACGAATTTTTTTCTATTAGTTCATTCAGACCTTCATACTGCAAAATGTTAACTGTGAAATTTTCCAGAAGGGGTATTATTTTTTTGTCTATCACTTAGGATTATTATTCGATTTTATCAAATAATAAACCAGAATTAAAAGAGTGAAATAGTCCCCATAACTACCATTTGAATCACTTCGTTCGGGCAGACGAATTTGAGAATTGAATGACGTCTTCACTAAATTCACAAACTATGCTGAAATCTGCATTAAATTCGCAGCGTTTCATTCCGTAATCATAGTCCAACCAAAGCTCGCACTCCCAACCCCAACGAAGAGATTCTTCCAGTTCATATCGAATATTTATTTAGGCAACTAATTGGGATCAATGTTTGGTTTCCAACAAAGGACCGTCATTAAGTGAGCATAGGTCAAATTAGCAGAGAGAACTACAATATGAAGGTGATAATATCAGACTAAAATTCATAAGGTAACCCTTTGTGTCCCAAACGAAATTCCATTGGGGCTGAGCTTATGAATGTGGCGTTGTTTAAATGGAATTCCATTGAAGGCACAACTCACGGCTATGAAGCAGTTCACAAAACCGTGAAGCATTCATTTGAAGCTTGCTCTGGTATGAGGGCGGAAAGAAATTTCCATACATTCTCATTCTGCCGCTACTGTAGGGTCGAGAATTTCAGCCAGCTTATTTTCGGCAACAAAATCCCTTTCAACAATGTGGGAATCTCTGATTAGAGAAGCTGAATTTACTTTCGCTTCGCCGTGAACGACCAGTTGAATGAAAATCAGGACAAACGTACATACATTGTTTAGGACGGGTACCATCAGTTTCATATTGTATCAATAAGGCACTTACAATGATTGTCAATCCGAATTAAAAGATGAGCCTGGTTGAAAAATGGTCCATCTTGTCACAAGATCCGATACAAAGGTACAGCGAGTTGCATTTTTCAGGAAACAGAAATGTGTTTGATTCAGGACCAAACAGAATTGATCTCACATTTGATGAACCAACTAAACTCTTGATTTCCCTACTCGATGAGAACTAAATTGTCGAAAGGTTTCTGTTTTTGTTCCTGAATCGATCACATATTTTTGTGTCCTAAGAACTATGGGCTAATTTTGTTCATTGATACCTCCTCAAGGGAAAAAATGTTCTCATTGATTGTTTTTCTCTAGGGAAATTGAATCAGTGGTGAATAATTCACAATCGGATTCTACAATCGAAAACATTGGGGATTGTCGCATGATACTTTACTTTAGTAACTGAATAAGGTGAGCTTAAACTTGATCTAGAAACATTCCTACGATATTTTGACTGTTCGGGGTGAAAGTCGAAAGATACAGCTAACAAGTTGATCGAACAACTTTATCCCAAGACGATTCTGAGTATATTTTGAAACGTCACGGACATAGTGAACGATCGTCCCGTATCCTGCGCCATTTTGCAAGAACGCGTAATGTTTTCACTTTTCAGATTCAAGAATATTCGGAACAATTAAACTAAAGAGGAGTGAAAAAAGGGAGTATAAATAAAATTGACCATTCTCACAAAAGAATAAGTTACATCCAAAAAAAAATTTTTCCAAAAAATAATCACTCAAACCTGCAAGATGACACCCTGTTTTCTCCTATTGACGTCTTATTCCTTTAGTTCAATTACTCAAAATCGAATTTATCGGACCTCATTTCGTGTGCCACTCGAGGAAATTCAACTCTGATCGCGGAGATTTTCATCAGAGCAATTTCATCTCTGCTTGTAAATGCCAGTGGATGGAATGAACATATGGAAGTCTGATCAATCAATCCAAATGAATTGGCTTCGGTCCTAGATTGAGCTAGGTAAGTTCAATTTAGGATAGTGCCATTGACTATCATCTTCTTATTATTCATAAGAGGAGACCCTCAATTAAGCGCTATGAATCGATGCCAACCTTGACTCATGATCAAAGTCAAATTATCTAAAGTGGAAAGGTTGATCGATGAAATCGATGTTTTTTCCAATGAAAGATCGAATATAGTTGAACGAGAACACAATGAATCATTATGAAAGTTTTCAAGCATGATTTATGATCAAGGAAAAATTTATTAGCTATCTGAAAATAGCCTTTTTGGGAACTAAGGGAACTCAAATCTTCGATCCTAAGATAGACAGCCAAGTTTCAACTGCATATTTATATTCACAAAACCAAATGCAGAACAAAAAATCTAATTACCATTCGCAAAATAAGACAACTAAAATATTCACCAGATTTTTTTAATCCTGTTTCTGAATAACGCAGCAAAAATTGTTTGTTTGAGTATGAATCTTGTTACTCAGCAGCCAAATGTACAAACGTAAATAAACAACCAAAATTTCAATCGAGTGTATTTCAAACTAAGGTATAGGGGGTAGATTTCCCGAAAACTTTTCCATACTTTAATATTTTCCTTTCTTGAGGCGAAATCCACCTTTTTCTCGGAAATCTATGTTTTTCAGTTGAAAACATTTGGTTTTCGAGATTTTGCTGGATGATTTGTGAAAAATTGATGTATGAAACTACTCTTGTCAAATTTAGCCATGAAACCATCAGTTTAGACGCACCTGAATAGAATTCTCATGGTAGATAAGTTCACAATAGTACTTTGAGCTCCCGAGCAACAAGACTAATACAAAAATTCTCGATATTTTCTGCGTTAGTTCCGGAGAAAATGGAGCCCTTCGAATGACTTCCGCTCTGCCGAAATTTTTCAGGAAATGATCATTTGAAACACCCCCCAATATTTTGTTCGTAAAAAAAAGTTGCTGAGTAATTGAGGACTCATTTTGAGATAGCTTTTCATACTGGTTAGAAATATACAAGAGTATGATAAAATATAATCCCTTGAGAAAGCATACGCCCATCTAATACAACAGAACACCTACCGAATCAGAACATCAATGTGGGCTTGAATTCTATGGACATTATCCAAAACGTTCCTGAACTGCAAAAATTTCAGGATGTGTTGATTTCCTCTTCTTGGAGCGATCACTAAGGTTTATAATTTGATAAAGTTGAATATTAAACCAAACTACCAGCTCGTAAGAAAAAGACATTGAATAGACTTGCCTTCAAAGCCTATCGTTCATAGGCCAAATCCACTTTCTCGTGTATTTCTTGGCTGGGGGTAACTTTTCAATGAATAACGTGGAACTTGCTGTGAATTCCCGAATAAATGGAGAATAACTGCTTTGTCAGGTCGTGAAATGTGAGGTTGTATCGGGACCACTCTCGAACTGGGAATAGTTATGACTCATCGTTTTCGGAGTCGCAACCTGGTCATTGTGTTTTGCCCTGAAATCCTGCTAAACCCACTGTAACTGTTAGAAGCTTGCAGGATAAGTTGGATTTTCGTCAGAAGTTGAGTTACCTCATTGTGTTATATTCACGAACTGGAGGAGCTTGGATTTCATTACTCAGATAGTAATAGAGGAGGTCACCATCTCTATTCATTGTTTCAGTAAGCCGGAAAGGTGAGTGATCCAGCAAGAGATCGAGATACAGAGTCGATGTTTCAGACAGCAAAATGGCGAATGGGCCTGTAGCGATCTTTCTATGGAACAGATTAAAGAATATTCAAAAATACTGGGAAAGAACTAGTGAATACTATCTATCCATCGTCACGATGAATATTCAATTTTGAACTGACGAATTAAGATATTAGTTCATAAAGACATCCTCACAAGAGCCATTTTTGAGAGTTGTAAAATGGTGCAGGAGCGCAAATCTCTCCACTACTGTGTCAATGTTGAGAATGAAAAACGCAGGAAGGTACTATATGTTGATTGTAAGAAAGAGAATTGAAACGAATGAAGAACATGAATCAGTTCTCAATGACAAAAACAAACACCGATCGAACAGTAAGACACTCATACCGTGATAAGTCGTTGAGGTACTTACAATGTGCAAGCATCTTATTAATGGGGGAGTTCATGGCGCTAGTGGTATGTCTTGTTGGTGAATTAGATGTGTCCAACCGCCTGAATCTTCTCACGGGAGCATAGTACTGCAATTTTGAGGTGATATTGATGCATTTTAGTTGATCATAAATTAATTTATTTGTGAATAATATATCACCAGTAGCTCTTCTGTCCCTAAGACTTATCATTCTGAGAAACTTCAGTCTCAAACTATAATTATTGGGATATCCTCGGTTCAATATGAAATTACACTCGAAAGCCAAACACCTCAAAAACTCACGTTGAATTTTCTCGAGGTGGTCAATATAAGTTAAAAAATATGGACTCCACACTTCTGAGGCTTAGATCAACCTACTGAAAACATATGTTAAGTGTAATAAGAGCAACGTGTGATAATCAGAAAAATCTAGAAAAGCACTGCCATGCAGCTTTTGCGCGCATGTTCAATGTAGATGACCGCTTCGGCAACGAATTTGAACTTGCGCGCGAAAGTTTTGGAGTTATCGGAAAAAAATATATCAAATTTCGAGGTTTTTTTCTCGAAATGGTTGCTTTTTTCGGTATTACTCGAAAAATACTGATTCAATCCTGAAAAACTTGGCAGCTAGTTTGAAGATGCTGAAAGACAAAGTCATGCAAAATTTCGTGATGATGGTGTCATTAGAACAATTTGAAAAAAAAGTCATTTTCCGATGAAGTACTGGATTTCAATTCGATCTGATCTGTATTTTTGGAAATATTGGAAAAATATAATTTTGAATGGGTATATCTACGGAATCATTGGGCGGATTTTAACCATTCACGAATTGGACCTTAATTACGCAGGCCGAATTCGTGAATGGGTAAAATCCACCCAATGATTCCGCAGATATACCCATTCAAAATTTTATTTTTCCAATATTTCCAAAAATACATCTCAGATCGAATTGAAATCCAGTACTTCATCGGAAAATGACTTTTTTTTCAAATTGTTCTAATGACACCATCATCACGAAATTTTGCATGACTTTGTCTTTCAGCATCTTCAAACTAGCTGCCAAGTTTTTTCAGGATTGAATCAGTATTTTTCGAGTTATACCGAAAAAAGCAACCATTTCGCGAAAAAAATCTCGAAATTTGATATATTTTTTTCCGATAACTCCAAAACTTTCGAGCGCAAGTTCAAATTCGTTGCCGAAGCGGTCATCTACATTGAACATGCGCGCAAAAGCTGCATGGCAGTGCTTTTCTAGATTTTTCTGATTATCACACGTTGCTCTTATTACACTTAACATATGTTTTCAGTAGGTTGATCTAAGCCTCAGAAGTGTGGAGTCCATATTTTTTAACTTATATTGACCACCTCGAGAAAATTCAACGTGAGTTTTTGAGGTGTTTGGCTTTCGAGTGTAATTTTAAATTGAACCAAGGATATCCCAATAATTATAGTTTGAGACTGAAGTTTCTCAGAATGATAAGTCTTAGGGACAGAAGAGCTACTGGTGATATATTATTCACAAATAAATTAATTTATAATCAACTAAAATGCATCAATATCACCTCAAAATTGCATAAACGGTTTTCTAAAAAAAAAAATTTTTGGAGAAAAATATTGAAAAAAATATTTTTTTTTCAATTTACTGACAATATCATCCTGACTAAATTACGCTCAAAGTTGCGCGTTGTTATACTACACCCAACTGCCAAGTTGAGTTCAATCGTTCGAGTAGTTTCTGAAATAAAAAATAAATAACTTCAAAATTTCAAGTGGCTATAACTCCGAAACTATTCGCCCGATTTAGTCCATTAACGAACTTAACCGCGGCATTCCAATGCGTGGCCTACCCTGAATGTTTCGAGTTGCTAGCTCACCCTGTTCGACAGTTATCGTGTCCACGTCCGGCCGACAGAATCGATTGTGACACCGGATTCGTCATAAGTGAGTCCAATCTAGTCGTTTGAGACCATTTTCGGCTCAATCATCGAAAATTACAGAAATTTGGACGAAACGATAGCACGCTGTTCCATTAGAACATGCGCGCAAAAATGACGACCTTGCCTCAACACAAAACCGAGCATTTTATTGCATGAGCTCACCAGACTATCCACATGTGCAGTAAATTTGAGTTCAGAGTCATATACTGCTCCCAGATCCCTCAAACGCTTGGATCGTTTTGACTCAACGTCTAAGAATTTGTATGAGAAATCGATAACATTCTTATTGCTTGAGGAAGTAGTAACATGATATTTAAAGATTCAGGTGCAAAGAGTTAGCTGAGCAGAAGTCGAGCAGTCTATTCAGATCTCCTTGAAGATTTATGTGGTCATTTTCACATTCAATTCTTGAATTATTTCAAATCGCCGGCAAACAAGAGAATTCCACATATTTCGAAGCATTTCACCACATCATTCATATGAATTATAAAAAGTAAAGGCACCAAGTGGGAACCTTGAGGAACACCAGAGGTTTGATATGAAACAACGTGATTTGAAACCTTCATATCCCAGACGGTTCACAAAATATTGACCGATTTTGATGATATTTCAACAATGTATCGATTTTTCGCCTCGTTGTTCTCGGGCTCGCATCCACTCAGAAATCGTTTCATAAAAATGCCACGAGTGCCAATAATTCTTCCACATGGAAGATAATTTTCGCAACAGTAATTATGGGGGAACGAAATGTTCTCCGAGGATTCCGATTATGGCTCTTAGAAACGGAGATATAAAGGCATGTCTGCGAGCTTTCCACCCATCGCTATCATCTGTACGAGTGCCACTTCAACTTCCGCCAGTCCCAATGGAAAAGTGCGTTTTCATTCCATTCGACTCGCATTATTCCGGATCATTGAATCCCCGTCGCTCGTTATGATTTTCACGTCGTTATGTACGTCTTAAGTAAAACATGAACGTGTCTTCGAAAGCTCTTCGGGATGATTCCAATATTGGCTTTGTATAATATTGCTTCGAGTGCATGTTTTGCTGGTATGAAGTCTTGACATAAGGAAAATCCAGTATCAAATATGTTTTTGAATTTTTTTACTGGATAGAACATTTTTCGTTATAAAATGAAAATTCAAATTAGTTTCTCAAGCACGTGCAGGATTTTATGGGTTCATTTTTCAAATGAAAATAACCATAGATCCCTTGTACGAAAAAATGAATTAAAATAAAAAGTCAGGCAGCACAGTTTCTAGGCTTTTCCTAAATTTGGGTTATTACTGCAAATACAAATTTGAACATAATTATTATGGGTTTGATTCATCATTTTCCCAAATTAACTTCAGAAAGTATTTAAAATCAGATTTCAAAATTGGGGTTTGGGATTTGCCAGGCATGCACGAAGTGACAACGGTGTTTAGTAGAATAGCTTTTTCTGCTATAGAATAATGAAATATTTATTCCTATTCTGTGGTACACACGTGTTCTCTGTCAATATAACCAAAAAATTTCCGTTTGCAATTTGTCAGTAATATGACAGTATGACAATCTGTGCTCTTCTTTTTCTATTCCTTGGTCGTTGTCTTCTACTCTAACCAGATACCAGAGAAGTATAGCTATCTCTGTTTTCCTAAGCAAATTGACACATTTGACGTCTTTTTCTTTCCGAGAAAGCTGAATTCGATGTTGCCATATCGTGCACTCAAGACAAATCCCTTCAAAAGCAAATCCCCATTCTAATTTTTCAGTTTTAAGTGATCAAACATTTTTTAAAAATATAATATTGAAATTACATGTTTGAAATGTGATGTTCTGAAGGTTTTTCATTACTGCATTTTCGTTTGAAGGAAAAAACCCCATTACTGCGCCCAATTGAAAACACGTTTTTCTCTCCAAAATTTGCAATATTTCATTCATCAAATTCATCTAGACGACCGTTCCGTGATAACATACTTGGCGTGAAAAAAAATATTGCCTCTTAAGTAGAACATGTCTTTGACACTCTTTCAGGATGATTTCAATGTTGACTTTGTATGATAATGCTACAGGTAAAGTCAAAAGGTTTGTACGTTGTACCTGCGTGAACACTAACTACAGCAACTCCACTAACTTCCAATTCTCAGTGCAGCTGAGTTTAGTCACAGATAACTGAATAAGTGGACTTAGTACAGTTCAATCTGTTCTGTGATTCTCACAGAATACAAATATATGATAGATGATTTTACGCAAACCCAAGAGGACAGAATTCTATGCTTCTTTTGTTTTCGCTACTACTTCGAGGTGATGTAGATTTGTCGTAATGTCTTTCTAAAGTCTTCACCTACAAAAATTCCATTCCAAAAATAACCACACATAGAGAACAAAACGAGTCCAACCAGGAACCAGAAACAACCACAGATGTCTATGATTATGAATTATTTTCACGCATAACCATCACAGAAGATAACCTCACTCTGGGTTTCAAAATGGTCGTCAGGCGAGAAGACCTACATTTCCTCGCGTCCCAGTTTGGAACCCTCCAATGATATAAATGTATGAAATATTGATAAATTAATAAAGAGATTAAATTAATGTGCTTCCATGTTCTTGTCAGAAGAAACTGAGTGATTAGTCCCGTAAATTGTGATAGTTTGTTATACCATGTGCAACGACGAAGATTAGAATTCTTGGATATTGGACTATCGAAGACTCCTGCAGTTCCTCGGGACCCCAAGAATCAACGACGAAGATATATACTGAGATTGGGTGCATAGGCTTCATGAGTTGAGCCCAGAATACCGTCTTTCTAGTTTAGAGGGGCTGCTAACTGTGAAGACCTGTTCAATTAGAACGTACATTACATTACATAACCTCACTCTATGCACTGCACACGTAATCTGTGACTACACTGACTCCCAATATTTCCGCAACGAACAGAGTGCAAGTTTACAACAAAACACACCGAACAGTATCAGTGGAGTTAGTGTAATTAGTGTAGTTCATATAGGGATAATGAACAAACCTATAAGCAGCCAAGAATCACGGGTTCTAGGCCAATTTGGGTCATTTATTAATCAAAACGATTCGATATTCGAAAAATTTCCATGCGTTTTAGTCGAAATGTTTTGGAATTAAACACGAAAATTTCAAAATCATTCCATTTGAAGAGTTGAATCTTCTCAGGACTAATGTTTATTAATTAATTAATGAATATTTCACAGGACTAATGTTTATAGCACTTTTTGCATAATTCTCGATGCTAGGATCTTTACTTTCCGATTTTTTTCTGTCCTATTCTCAAGGTAGCTATCACTAGTGAAGACAACTGTTTTTCAAAAGTGTAAACACTCCAGTAACACAATGATGAATCGATATGATTTTACTCGCACAACGAATGCGCGAATGCCCCTTATAATACCTCAGTGCTGCTTTTGAATTCATAATTGGAGTTTTCTCAGGCAATTTGAATTTAAAATATACGAAAAAAGGTGTAGTCTTCCGAGGCGAATATTTCTATGTTGCTTCAGTTTTTCTACCTGAAGAGGGAGCAGGATATGCAAATGTGTGCTGATAATCAACATGCTAAGTCTAAGTGCTTTTCTGGTTGAGTATTGATGAATAAACGGGAAGCTATGATGAAAGTGAAATTGGGTCCTCAGGTGTATCCAAGATTACCTATCCTTGAATATTTTCAGGAAATAACGATACAATACTGCGATGTTTCATGACTAGCTGATCTCCCAGAGTTTTATCGTAGGAGTCACTCCACATTTGCGAAAATTTTCCAGATTCTCGAATCAAATTTTAAATTGAACTACTCCTCAACTTGAACTTTTACGGAATGAATATATATAGAGCCATAATATTCAGGAGAAGTATTTTCCTTTATCCAGTATATTTACTTTGAATATAGATTTCTCATTAATCATTTACTAAAATTCGGCTCTCGTGGAAAGATACAAACTGTTATTCCAAAAAATCATTCTCCTTTGTTGAGAGCAAAAATTGTTAGAATGAAAATCTTCGAAAAATAGACCAAGAGACTCGAAATTGGTAAAGCCGGTTTGGGGATCATCTGTGTAGAGGTAGGTAGTGCTCTTGAACGGTTAAAATCTGCCTCACGATTTCGTAGATATAAGAGTCCTTCAAAATTTTAATTTTCAAATATTTGCAAGAATAACGCAGATATTTTTCCTTAAATCATCTTGTACACTTCATCTGGAAGAAATTAATTATATAAACCTGAAGAAGTCACAGTGTTGTGAAAAATTGTTTATATACACAAAACTATCTGTGTAAATTGAGTTTCATTATTTGTACCTTAGTTGAAAGAATACATATAGGAATGAAGGTCTCAAGATCCGGCAGATACTTGAAATTTGCTCTTAGTTTGTTACAAAAAGGTGAAAAAAACCCTGGAATAAAGAAAACCTCCAATCTATGTAGAAAAAGTTATCATGATGAATAATGAATAACTTTCTTCGTACATTATCGTTCAATCTGCAAATAATAATCTTCTATTTCCATTTGAAATTCGACATTTGGTTGAATATATAATCACTCAAATGACTAGTCGGAAACATAGACGCATATCTTTGATACAAACGCTGAAAGTCGAGGTTGAAACGAAACATGTTTTCTCACTTGTTTAGGGTCAAATATAGAAGATAAATTAACTATGACTCATATAATCGATTCACTTTGAAAAAAGAAACAATTTTCGATTTCCCCTAATTCAATTTTTTTACGAGAGCTGTTTCTTCATAAATGCTCAAGTGGGTATTTATAAGTGCTATTGGTACAATAATCCTTAATAATGAGGTTTTTGTGAGAAGGATTGAGAGGGTGAAGAGTACCTCGACAAAGTTTGGGAGATTTCTAGGTGCCAACCTATCAGATTGAGCAACGGATCTGTTCGAGTCAGTATCGCTGCTTCATCAAATTTGTTTTGGTATTTTATGTACTGATTTCTACTGGTTTTGTATTCTGAATGCGAATAATCAAAACTAGACACTAAAGGCATTGCATGTGTCGAAAAAATGATTTGAATTTTGTTTATGGTTTGTTTGGTGATGAAAAGATTGACTGAATCTCTATAGTGGCGAAGATAATATGGGAGGGTTACATGAAATTACTCCTCGAACAACGATTGGATTGAAACTTGGCACTCCGTTGAAACGTAATGACGTGCCACTTCTTATAGAATTTTGTAGAAATTGAATCGTCACTGATTGAGAACAAAAAAAATCAATATTTTTTCGAAAAAATTTTTTTTTTGGTTTA
Organism: Myrrha octodecimguttata; assembly: GCA_958510865.1. Lineage (NCBI taxonomy): Eukaryota > Metazoa > Arthropoda > Insecta > Coleoptera > Coccinellidae > Myrrha > Myrrha octodecimguttata. The sequence goes on along the minus strand of OY294056.1, from coordinate 73,239,548 downwards.
CTTTTCATCATATTCAAAAAACTTTTTTGTGCTCCATATTTCACACAAGTGTACCAAATTTCAGTTCGATACGGTTATAATTTTCGGAGATATTGGAAGAAAAATCTCTCCAATTTCGTGGTTTCTTTCTCGGAATCTGTTTTTTCCGGAATAACTCAAAACATACGGATTCAATCATGATGAAACATGGTAACTAGCTCAAAAATGTTGATGAACAAGTTCATGCAAATTGTGGTGATGAAAGTATTATGAGAACAATATGAAAAAAAATTTTTGTTTTTTATATATATTCGTTATTCTGCGATCTTTTGATTATATTATCCTCTCGAAATTCAATATGAACCTTCAAGCTATCATTATCAATCAAGTACTGGATTTCAATTCGAACATATCTGTCTTTCTGGAAATATTGATAAAATGATATTTCGAATAGATATATCCGCGGAACCATTCGGTGGATTCTACCCATTCACGAATTAGACCTTCGTAATTAAGTCCCAAACTCACTCCACCAATTTCGAGTTTTTAAGTCGTTTCTTCTGGAAGTTAATGTGTTTGCGGTCGGCTTAGAGTAAGTTTGGGGCTTAAGTACGAAAGTCGATGTCGTGAATGGATGAAATCCGCCCTACGGTTCCGAAGATATATTCAATATCTCGAATTTGATTGAGAAAAAAAAACAAAGTATGAAAAAAACATCTCATAAAATATCAGTTTGCAAAATATTGAATTAACTGGATTAAATTCTTCGTGAAAAAATGTTACGAGAATGTTTCAACAGAAATAAAAAATTTATTCAGAAAAAAGTTAGAACACTTTTTCTAAAATTAACATTTTCGGAAAACACCGGGTAACTATGTAACGGTGATAGCTGCGAAGTTGTGGTTTTCGCCAATGAGTTTCTCATGAAATTGTCCTTCAGACACTGACATCAGTTTTTGTCGATCTGGTTGGCCCCCCCTGTACATCGAAGTACAATGTTTTAGTACACAACTAAAATCACCCTATAACGACCTAAATACCACACCGTAAAAAAACATATTCTTAAAAAAACTGGTCGAATCTCGGACCAACCATACTTTAGGCCATCTCAGAGTCTCAGACCCACAAAGAAGCAGTATCGTGAGGGTAAACGATACAGGCCTCTCATTCTTATATCCTCGCGTGATTCCGAACGGGAAAGGGACATAACTGGTATTTATTTTGGGTCCGTGCGTGCCCTACCGCGCTAGAGTGTCGGAGTTGCTAATAGGAAATCTTCATGTTCATACTCGAAACGGGAATAACAGTTGAGCCATGCTCTAATTCGCCCCTGAATTGCCGGAGGTCGGGAGGAATTGATATTTCACGTTATCTGGGGGTTCTGAAGTGCACGATGATGAACAGATAGGACTGCTTCTCGATGAATTTCGGCAGTTGTGTTAGTGTTTAACATGAACTGGAGTATTTTTCGGAGAGAGAGAGGAGGGGAGTTAATTGGGGTTTTGTTCATTATTTGATGAAATCAAATAATAAACCTTAGTGGTCGATCAAAAAAAAAAAAAAATTACCCCCCCTGAAAATTTCACAGTTTATATTTTGAACTGTGTAGATTTGAATGAACTATTAAAAAAAATCCGTCTTTCCGCCGGCCGTTGTCCGGAGCTTTTCGTAAGTAATACCATAAGGGTATCTGATTTTTCCGAAAAAAATCGAAAAAACACGTTGCTAAGTAATATTTTAACAAGAAGCATGAGTGCTGGTGGCAACAAAAATCCGAGTCGAAGACGAGGATTTTTTTAACCTGCACAAATGCTTTTTGTTAAAAAATATCACTTTGCAATGTGTTTTTTCGATTTTTTTCACAGGAAAAATTAGTTGCCCGAATGGTATTTGACAAGACTATTTCATGAGTAACAGATTATTCTGCATGCATTATGTATAGATTAATTTGAAAACTGAAAGACAGGTACCTAATTTATTTCATCAAAAATACTATAAACTACTATTGGTGACAACTGTCAAGTTTTGCCGCTGGTAAACTCGAATAAACTGCTGACAGCTCCTGCCAAACAGTTTTTACACCTTGAAACCAGTTGTAATTCAAAATTGCGCGTTTCTGATTGGAGGAAATTACGACGAGGGAAATAGTCTCTGAAAGTACTGAACCGAAATCCGTGAAATTTGGTAAAAAAATCATGTGTGGCTTAAGATTGATCCTCTTAGCTTTTGAGCAGGATAAGTGTACCCTAAGGGCTCAAAGCTGGGGGCAGGAGCGAAAAAAAATTATTTTTCGAAAAATTACCACCGCATTCTCATGAAACTCTCAACTTTGATTCCTCTTGTGGTCCCTAAGTTATGAAGGAAAACGATGCAAGTTTCCAATAATCCCGAAAATGAATCAACGCATTCGGTTCTAAGATTGGAATTCAGTGGCATAATCGGTTAACTTTTCATCCAGAATCACATAGCTAAAAGTAGATCAAAAGATTGATTACCAAATTTTCAACAAATATCGAGTTTTTGTGTTTGGCGAAAACCAATGAGTTATGAATAATATATTCGTTTCATTTAAAATATCAATATCAAATATGGTATTTGGTTATTTAACTGGGAAAATAATTAACCCTTGTGTGAAATTTGCACCGTTTTTATAATTACAATAATTGCTTCGACAGGTCAAGAAGGAACATTAGGACAAATAGCGACGCTGATATAAAGTTGTCCATTGTAAATATAAAGAATATTATTTACAAGTAAATAAATGAATAATATGATATAAATGACGTCAATGAACAATGATGTGAAAAAAAAATTTAAAGATCCATGATCATTGGTAAATGAATACGGAAACCTGAGGTATAACTACCCTAGATGAGTGCAATCTAATCAATTCCATATCCAAGATACAGGGTGTTTCTTGTATTCACACATATATTCAATTGCTCATTGCTCTGAAACCACCCAGTATAATCCGTTGATATGTGGAACGTATAATAAACTTATACAGGTCAATCGATTCATATTCAAATAATTGAAAAATTTCAGAGCCCTATTAAAAAAATATGACACTCTTGACAAGCTGAGACTCAGCACCCTGTATATTGAAATTTCAAAATTGAATTTAAATATTTTGAAAAGGCAGAAAATTTTCAACTGTAATCAGTTGATTTTTTATCCTGCATGTTGAATTGCTTAGCGAAAATTTCACGGAAAGATTTAATTCAATATTGACATTCCACTAAATTCTCAGAAAATTCGAAGTTCGTGATGGAATAGAAGAAATTTCTTGTCCTACTAAATAAGTGAAATAAGTATTTCTTGGTATTTCAAAGGCTTATTCCGCAAAATTTCCAGAAAAATATCAATTTTGAAAAATGTACCTGCAATTAACAACAATGAAAATCAAATAAATTAAGGAATTCAAATCTCAAATTGTTCACAATAATAAAGGAAAAACGAGCAATACTATAAGTTATTGACTAGAAAAATATCTCAGAAAAGGTGGTTTTGGAATAATTTTGACATACAAAGAAAAGTTACACAATTTAAAAGACAGCTTAGGATTAAAGTAAAGTTAACATACATATAAATATACAGATATATATACATACATAGATAGAGTACTTACAGACTGAACAAGTGTATCTTCCCAAAATCATTTTGTTAAGAACCAAATCGTTTACGTTTAGGTTTTTTACCCTAATCTGTTTCTTAACAAAATGATTTTGAGAAGATACACTTGTTCAGTCTGTAAGTACTCTATCTATGTATGCATATATATCTGTATATTTATATGTATGTTAACTTTACTTTAATCCTAAGCTGTCTTTTAAATTGTGTAACTTTTCTTTGTATGTCAAAATTATTCCAAAACCACCTTTTCTGAGATATTTTTCTAGTCAATAACTTATAGTATTGCTCGTTTTTCCTTTATTATTGTGAACAACTTCATCAATGTTACGAATCATGTTTTCCGTAAATTTTGTAGAGCCCTGAGGATGGAGATAAATTTTTCCGAAACGTTGGTGAACTGACAGAGTATCGTTGTTCCTGCATCCTTGATCCTTACACCACTAATCTATCGTGAAGTTAAAAATACAGTCATAGCGTTCGTTCACAAGAAAATATTGATTTGGTTCGTGAAAGTCTTGCTGAAAACCCTGGAATAACCATAAGACGACGTTCACATCAACAAGTTGGACTCGGTGGGTCCATGACATATTTTAAACAAGGAATTAGTTCTAAAGGCATATAAGGTTCGAATAACACAGGAACTAAAGCCATTAGATCATTTAAAACGTCGTGATGTCATCGGTGATGTCAACTGGCCACCAAGATCATGTGATTTGACACCGATGGTCTATTTTCTCTGGGGTTATGTGAAGAGCCAGATCTATAAGAATAATCCACAATCGATTCCTGAACTAAAGGATGATATTATTCATGTCATTAGTGAAATAAAGCCTCAATTGTGTCATGGAAAATTTTAACGAAAGGGTGGACGTCTATAGAGCTGCAAGAGGAGGTCATTTGACAGATATTATTTTTCCATTTAAATGTCATAACTGATACTTCAATTACCGATAAAAATTTTTTGAAAACTAACACAAATTATTTATTCTTAAAAAGAAGCGCAATTAGAACCACGCTTTGAATCCAAACTCTTCCATAACCAAAGAACTTCTATTTGAAACTTGTTTTCTTATAGACAATGATGAATATTTTATGGGGTGGGTAGTTTATAATGAATAAGCTATGTATAGACTTAGACGAAATAAATAAATCAGTTTAACTCCAAATAAAGGTAACATTCTCTCCACCTATTCAGAGTATTTCTATCTTCATTGAGAGGGCTTAGAACCGAAGTAACCCAGTGGCCCTAAGGCTTCAAATATAATACCCCCACACTCCCTTCATTCATCTGTTTCAATATAAACGTCGTCGTGCCATTACCTCCCTGCCCTGCCCGAAATCCGCAAAACTCCCTCTTGTAATCCCTCAATACATGAATCCAAGATGACGGTTATAATAATCCTATTTTGAAGGACCATGCCTCCGAATCAACCCTCTGCAGAAGTTATATGTCAAGAGAGTCTCCATAATTCGGGAATTATTAGTCAGTGCACCGTCTTGTCGAACGTTTAAACTTGCTCAGAGCACGTCTTTCATTAATTGCCGACTAATATTCTCGGAGATATGAAAATATTGATCTGCTCCCGTTCTCTGAATCTGTATCGCTCCACCGGGGATTCGCTTAAGACTCTTGTTTCGAAATTGTTTGACGAACAAGAAGGGATAAATCTATAGGTAATACCTTCAGGGAGAATTCTGACTGTGTTGATGACTCGACAGTCATTAGATTTGGGACGAAATGAATTATTCAAATTTGTATTGTTGAGTTCCGGATTTGAATCAGTGAAATTGAGTTTTGAGTGATTTGATTAGGGGATATTAGTTGAAATACCAGGAGAAAATCACCTCTGGTGCGAAAGTCGTTAAGAGAAAAGTGTTCTAGGGTAAAGCGTTTATAAAATAAACAGTTGAAAACAATGGTTTAAAAATTGTTTCAACTTATGTCCAAATTACCCAACAATGGAAAAATACTATACAGGGTGCGCAAAATTCGTTGTCTACTGAAGGGATCTCGAAAACTATAGCAGCTAGAAGAAAACTGATAACACATTCTCGAGCTCTTTTTTCCTGACTAATCCGAATCTGAAAACAGATCCAGCTTATCGTTCATAGAACTTGAGTTATGTGCGAAAATTGAGAAATTGTCATTTTCAATAATGCTGAATAACTCGCTTCGAAATCTGTTAATACATTCTACAGGCACTTTTTTAGGAGTAACTCAAATATAATATGACTGAGTTTTTTGATCCAGACATTTTCGAGAAATGAGAAAGATTTTGGATTTTTCAAATGTAAACTATAGTCGAAAGATCTCTTATCTTGCTACAAAATTTTTGCTGATTTAAAAAATGTATCATATGTCGCTATTCACATGCATATTACTTGAGAAAATATTCATTACTTTTTTCCTGCTTTTCTATTCACTGTTGAATTATGAGTAGGCTGACGTTACCATAGCGACGATTCAATATGCATTAACTTTGTGTGAACTTGCGCCTCTATGATTGGAATCAGCGATTGCTGAATAAATATTTCTATGGTTAATTTGTCATAGTTCTTAAGATCAGCAATGTTTCGGGTCATTAGGGATAATAAACAGATTTTCTGTTGCTAATCTTAAGAACTATGACAAATTAACCATATAAGTATTTATTCAGCAATCCCTGACTGCAATCATAGAGGCGCCAGTTCACACAAAGTTAATGCATATTGAATCGTCGCTATGGCAACATCAGCCTACTCATAATTCAACAGTGAAAAGAACAGCAGGAAACAAGTATTGACTATTTTCCCTTGTAATATTCATTTAAATAGCGACATATTATACATTTTTGAAATCAGCAAAAATATTTTAGGAAGATAAGAGATCTTTCGACTATAGTTTATATTTGAAAAATCCAAAATCTTTCTCATTTCTCGAAAATGGCTGGATTAAAAAATTAAGTCATATTATATTTGAATTACTCCTAAAAAAGTGCCTGTAGAATGTATCAACAGATTTCGAATACGAGTTCAAACTAGCGAGTTATTCAGCATTATTGAAAATGACAATTTCTCAATTTCCGCTCATAACTCAAGTTCTATGAACGATAAGCTGGATCTGTTTTCAGATTCGGATTAGTCAGGAATAAAGAGCTGTGTTATCAGTTTTCTTCTAGCTGCTATAGTTCTCGAGATTCCTTCAGTAGACAACGAATTTTGCCCACCCAGTACATCTTAAGTATTCTCATTTGATTCGTCCAAAGCGTAATGAAATTGAAGCCGAAAAAGTCATCTTATGAAAACTTCCAAGACTTTTATCTTCCCCGAGTTGTATTTTGGACTATCGTTGATATAAACTTTCTGCGGTTTCTATTGTTAAATTTTCTAGTCCATTACTTCAACAACCTCTTTAGCATTTTGGATGATACGTTTCATTGATACCTTATATGTATCTGAAAATCTCTAGTCTGATCTGTTGGCTCGTCCTTAGATCAGAAATTATACACTGGGATATAATGATGCTAATATACTCCATCCACTTTTATAAACTCCCCCGGTTGGCTATGATTTAGGTCTATCAAGTTTTTTCACTTAAAACTGACGTAGGTTGGCACTCGTGAAATATTGGCAATGTCAGAATAATTCTCATTGACGTTGCCGAATGCCAATGCCAATTTCTACTTTCAGTCTCAACTTAATCATCACGCTTTGAAATTAAAAATGCCGAAGGTAAACAAAGTATTAGGAGTGCTATGTGGAATTGGAATTTCCTTTCCTGATAGTAACCCTGATAATTTGGAATCAATAATTTATCACAAGCTATCCAACATTTTCATACTTGTCTTCTGTAGGCCTATTTCTGGAGAATTTCGAAAAGAAGAGGAATTCCATAGGTCCGTCTGTTCGTATAGAAGTTTTACTGCCGAGTTATTCGAGTACTTTTATTTTTTTGTCGAATGGACTATCACAAAGTGACGGACTACTTCATCCATTATTTTCCATAAAATTTCGACACTCGATTCTCGATTTCCGTACAAGAAAAAAGCGTAACTAAATCTTCCACCCATGTTTATATATGTGAAATATTTTCAGTGTTAACGGAGAAAAAGGTTTTTCCAAATTTGCCAGGTCTTTGGAATTATTGAATTCACATAATATTTTCTCAAATTCATCATTTTCCAAAAGTGAATTCACATTTTGAAAACAACGGAATAACTACGACCTCTATGTAAAAAGGACAACGTTTTATGGTTATCTGATAAGACGCAATGACTATAAACTAACATTTTCGAAATATACACCGTGAAATGTGTCAGAATGTCATGGCCAACCAGAATAGTTTATAAAAGTGAATGGAGTATAGGTTCGTAATGAATCTATAGTGAGGATAAACCTTAAAACGTTAACTTTTGCGCACATGTTCTGGAAAACAGGGTTATCGTTTTGTCCAAATGTCGGTATTTTTGGAATTTTTCATATACAATGGTCTCAAACGACTAGGTTGAACTTAATGATAACGAATCCGATGTCAAAATCAATTCTGTCCTGCCGAGGACACGAAAACTGTCCAACGGCCTGACGGTTTCCAAGTAGTAGCGATTTAAAATTTCGAGATTAGATTGAAACTTAACGACGCGCAACTTTGAGCGAAAATTGTTTAGATTATCTTGTTACATTGAAAAAAAGTTTTTTGCAAAATCTTTTCCCGAAAAATGTTTTTTGTCAGGAACTTTTCCTCATCCTTGAAGAGAATCCTGCTCAGTCCTTGAGCTTCTTATTTCACATCCGTGTTTTAAAGTTCAGTTTGATACGATCATAATTTCTTGAGATATTAGGAAAAAATAAGGTACATTTCGTGGTTTTTCTCTCGGTATCGGTGTTTTTTTCCGGAATAACTCAAAAAAATACTGATTCAATTATGATGAAATTTGGTGACTAGTTTGAAAATACTGATGAACAACTTTGGGCGAAACTTCATCACGAACGTATCATCAGAACAATATGACACAACCTTGAAAAGCACTGACGTGAAGTCAGCTGCTTTCGCGTGCATGTTCAAGGAATATCACCAAGAGTCCGTTTGGTGGGGTCAAAACGTGAAAATATGACAGCTTTGGCGACGAATTTGAACGCTCAGGCTCCTGACTTCACGTCAGTCGTTTCTAGGTTTTTGAAGGTATGTACTAAATTTAAATTCCGTAAAGTCTGTATTTTTGAGACTTTTGAAAAAACTTACTTCAGAATCAGAAATCTACAATAATTGTTAGATAAATTCGGTCTTTACCTGATGAAAGTTTATTTTTCAATGAATAGTAAATAAATTTAATTTCCACAAAATTTTATGGTGGAACTACAATGGGCGTTTTTCCTTTAAACGAAAATGCAGTTATTTTCCTGAAAAACCTTCAGAACATCACATTTTGAACATATAATTTCAATATTATATTTTTAAAAAATGTTTGATCACCTAAAACTGAAAAATAAAAATGGAGATTTGCATTTAAAGGGATTTGTCATGAGTGCACAATATGGCAACGTCGAATTCAGCTTTCTCGGAAAAAAAAGCACGTCAGATGTGTTACTTCGCTTAGGAAAACAGAGATAGCCATACTTCGATCTGGTTAGAGTAGAAGACAACGACCAAGGAATAGAAAGAGCCCAGACTGTCATACTGTCATATTACTGACAAACCGCAAACGGAAATTGTTTGGTTGTATGGACAAAGAACACGTGTGTACCACAGAATAGGAATAAATATTTCGTTATTCTATAGCAGAAAAAGCCATTCTACTAAACAACGTTGTCACTTCGTGCATACATGACAAATCTCAAACCCCAATTTTGAAACCTGATTTTGAATACTTTCTGAAGGTAATTTTGGAAAATGATGAATCAAACCCATAATAATTATGTTTAAATTTGCATTTGCAGTAATAACTCAAATTTAGGAAAAACCCCCATTGCTTCGCCACACTGTGGCTCAATCATGTTCTACATTTGGACTGATACTGTCTAGACAGTAGCGATAGTGTGACGAAACAATTTTCCTCCATAAATGTGGAAATTGAATTTACTACTTACCTGCTATTACTGTACCTATTTATGGATAAGGCCTTTGTGTAGCTATGGTTCGAATCTGCTCCACAAATAGAGTACTTAAATAGTTTAATTCCGTAGTTTTTGCGCTAATGATCTATCGTGAAATCAACTCGATGATTTCCTATAGAAATATCTTCTCGAAAATTCCTCCTGCTGAAATTTTCAAATATGCAAATTCGATGGAATCGAAACTTGGTTGAAAGATGAATACTCGGACCTGCGTGGTTAATTTCGTGGAGATCATTCCATGAGGAGGTTGAAGAATGGTTTTTATCCTGAATGAGTGCTCGCTTCAGCACGATCTTCTTCTGACTTCAAGTCAGGGCTTGAAGGAATTTGTTGAAGGAATGATTCTGCTCATCAATCTTCGTAAACCAATAAAGTCTTCTATCTAAATAGCAAAATTAATTTGCTGAAGCTAATTGAAAAAAACTGGATCGATGAATTCGAGAAACATTTTTTACCCGACCCTAATGTAGACTGAAGACAAAGGAAAAAACCCCGAAAATGGAATTCGTCGACATGTGAATCACGAATTAGATAATTTCGTTCCGCCTGATACTCACCGGGACCTCGAAACGCTCAAATCATGATCAGGCAGGGATAGGGTTCAATCCTGAGCGACCCGGTCCTTTTTCCTTCAATCCAAACACTTCAATCACGTAAATGCTTCTTTATTCGGCAACGTCGTTCGAGCGTGCTTTTCAGACACAAGAGATGAGCGATATTTCACTACCTGTTATTCCATAGAAGTGAGTTAGAAATCACGGATCACTGCGGTGATGAAATTATTCAAATCACGGTGAACGTAATTTTCTTGTTGTGATTCAAGTATGAGCTATCATTCTGAATGGAGTGAACTCTTTCCTCTCGTGGACAATATAGCGAAATATGTGAATATTTGACATTGTTAATGTTAATTGTATACGGTGGCGGTAGCTTAGTGGTTAGAGCACATGCCTCATGATCGTAAGGTCTGGGGTTCAACCCCCTGGCCGGGATATAACTTTTCCGGTTTTCAGGGGACCGTCCAACCATTCGCTGCTAGGTAAACAATTAATAGTGCTGTTCTCAACGTGGCGCAAGGAATTAGTAATAAAGCCTACTACACATAAAACACCCGGTATCCTAACTCGTACAAGCTTTAAGCTTCTGAGGGGTTTCGTTGAAGCCTAGGATAGTCGGGAAATACATATACAAATACAAAAAATCTAAAAAAGCACCGACGTGAAGTGAGCAGCTTTTACGCGATTGTTCAAATTGCGAAATGGTGACTTGAAAATTTCAGTGAAATTCCAATGAAATATAAAAATTTTCGAAAAAATTTTTTTTTTCGAATTTTTCCATCGATAATTCTCCTTATTAACACTGTTTATATTCCAACCAATTTTCATTCCGATCAGATAAATATTTCTCGAGTAATTGAAAAATCAAAATTTCAAATGGCTGTAGCACAAAAACCATTCGGCAGATTTGGCCCATTAACGATCTTAACCGAGATATTCAGGATCTTAATCTAACCTGAAAATTTCAAGACTCTAGGTTTTTTCGTTCGAAAGTTACAGCGCACACGGCCGGACGGACAGAATCAATTTTGACCAAGGATTCTTCATCAATGAGTCCAACCTAGTCGTTTGAGACCAATTTCGGCTCAAAATTCGAAAATGACAGACATCGTGACGAAATGATAACGCGCTGTTCCCCAGAACAAGCGCGTAAAAATGCGAATATCGGATATACAGAGAGTTCGGGTAAGTAGTGGGAAAACTTAGGAGGGTGTTTTTCGTGATTGAATCACTTGAAGAATAATGCAACATCCTGCCTAAATATCCTTTGGTCGATGCTATCTCGACAAGCTATCTCTCATTTTTTCTGAGAAACCGCACTCTGTGGTTTCGTCACAATATCTGTAATTTTCGGCCAAAAATGCCTTCAAACGTTGAGGTTCGACTCTTTGAAGAAAAATTCGTGATCAAGTTCAATTATGTTCGTCCGGCCGGCCGTCCTTTTGTGCTCTATCTTTCGAAGGTAAGGACCTAGCGATTTGAAACAGTCAGATTTGGTTTGGAGTCCAAATAACTCGGTTATTAGTTTCGGGGTTTGACTCATTAGAAATTTTGAGGTTCATATCTCATGAAAAACTGATTCGATACAAATGAGATCTTGGCAGATAGTTTTGGAATTCCAACACACAAGTCGGTGCGAAATTTTGTGTGGATCCAGATGTTGGAAAATTTCAAAAAACTATTCATTTGGAACTTTTCCAAAAGTTATTTAAAATTTTTTCTTCTCCGAATATAGTGTTGCTTCTGCAACGTGGGAGTCTGGATTCTTTTGGTTCCCAGGAATATGCCCAAAATTGAATATTATTGGTTTAAATCCATTGACACCGGCTTTAAGAGTGTTTTCTTTCATGCAAAATTATACTTTATTATTGCCTTGAGATATTATTGAAACCCCAAAACACCTGAATAAACCAATTCAGGTCAAAACATATAGTGACTAGCTTTCAACGAAATTTGCACAAATCTAAGAGTCAGTATTAAACAACAATGTTCTTAATTGCAATCCCATCCGATATTAACTTTTGATATGACATTATTTCCGCAATATCTCAAGAAGTACGAACGCAATCAAATTCAAACTCCGTAATGAGTTGCCAACTACCAACCCGCAACTCAGTGCAAAATTTCGTGTGGATTCAGTTGTTGGAGAATTCAAAAAAAAAGTATTCGAAAAGTTTCCAAGTTTTTCATATTGATTTAATGTCAACTAAATTCGGCAGAAACCGTGGAGTCAATATTTGAGACAATTTTCCAAATTTCAAATCGATCCGATGTTTACTTTCGGAGATAAAAGGGAAATAATATGATAAATCTCGTGTTGTTATTCGGAATTTGAACGTCATTTCCGCAATATCTCAAGAAATACGATTGCAATCAGATTGCAACTTCGTGATCAGTTGAAGAATAGCAACGCGCAACTAGGTGCGAAATTTCGGGTTGATCTAGAACTCAGAATTCGAACAAGCGCGTATAATCTTCTGACCTCACGTCAGTGCTTCTCTAGAGTTTTGGCTGCTGGTTTTGTGTCAGAATAGATTTATATACCGGTCCCAATGTGGATATTTGGAGATAACATTGGGAACGAATGTTTTGAGCTTCAACTTCAGGATGGAATTCCGTAATATACCAGCCAGATTACACTTTTTGATCGATCGTTTATTCAGGATCCCGCTCAGTGAAATTAATTCGAACAAAGCAAAATTTTCCTAATTGCTGAACACAACGGTTACAATAAACACTTAGTACGAAAATTGATGACCAAACATAAAGATAACATAAAGACATAACTTTAATTGAAGAAACAGAAAAAGATAACATTTTCATTTACGTATAACCCTGAAACCTACAAGAAACTGCTGAACATTTTCGAAAAAGTAATTATCAAGTTAGGTTTCACAACCGCCCCGAAAACCAGACAACTTTTGGGCAATACGTTTGATAGAATTCCGGATGTGTTCAAATCGGGCATATACGAAATAAAATGTCCAGACTGCTATAAATCTTACATCGGATAAACAGCTAGGAACATCCACACGAGATTCAAGGAACACATGAGCCATATCCGTAACAACCATCCTGACAAATCGGTCGCGAATCACGTCTTAACAACCGGTCATTTAAATCCAGAAAAATCCGTGAAGCCATTAAAAAGCTCGGGCAATATTTACTTAAATACTTTTGAAGGTATTCATATGTTCAGATTGCTAAACAATGATCTCACTCCCATGAGTAACCCATTATTCCAAATATTTACCAGACTCACCCTTGATAGCCCAGCACTACTCTAATGACCTTAACAACCCTTTCCCATTGGTCCTGTATACCATCCTCTCACTCGTGCAACATGTACAATTGTAACTGTAGTTAGTAACGATATGTCTTTGACAAAGGAAATTTGGTTTCCGAAAACTCAAATGGTTATTTCTGAAAAATCTCTTATAATAGTTCTGGTGCTCTAGTAATAGTTCCTTCGCCATAAACTTGGTATCAAGTTTCACATCAGGTACCAATAGAAATACCATGATTACGTTCACTGTTTAGAATAACAGTGATTAATCAATAGCGGTCACGCCGATATTCGAGAATAGCAATATCCCTCATCTCTAGCCTGGGCGACCCGTTTCTTTTCCATCAATTCGAACACTTCAATCACGTAAATGCTTCTTTATTCGGAAACATCGTCCGACTCGTTCGAGCGTGCATTTCAGACACCCCTGTCGCCTGTCGCAGGACTCCCTTGCCGTGACTTTTCCGAGAATCTCGGCATGGGGATGCAGTCCACGCTTCGTCGCCTTCCATGGCATCGGGTGTGACACATTGCGCCGACTTAATTCGTTATGGGGATTAGATTTCTCTATTTTCGTGGTTTCCAATTACACAGTGTCGAAATGATTCCACTAATGGCGACGTTCCCCCTCGGTCCGAAATTCCATCGCTAAGCTCTGTTATCAGTTTGGGGATTATTTTCTTAAGCGATTTTGAGTCGACCTTGTAAAGGGTTATGTTTGAATTGTGTCAACAATATTTCTATGCGCAAGCTCCTTCCTTGGGTGTTTGGTAAACATTCAGCGAAAATTTAAAGGGTGTTTCTTTGGACTATTTGAAGGATATTTCGTTCTTTGGTAATTTTTTAAAAACCACTTCATGTCAAAGATAGGAACAGAGTGAAAAAGAATGGCGACAGTTAGGTGAAACTTTCGATATCGAAAAGAACATGTTAAGTTGCTTTATCTACAATAAGAGTTCAAAATTACTCCCACCAGCGTGGATACAAGCATGCGTTCTTCTCAGCAATGATTACCGAAGTCTTTCAATCACACCTGGTTCGTTTTAAATGGAGTTGCATCCGGCAATTATCCAATTTCGCTAGCCATCCAAATTTTCTACCTGAGTGTATCAATATTCAACAATATACGAAGATCACTGGATTGTTCGGGGTGGACCGCATGTATAGTAGCCTGCCTGATTGCCGGACCCAAAACTCTCAGATTACTTCTCGTGGGGTTACTTAAAGTCATTAGTTCACGCTGCTTCGGTAGAAAATTCTGATGGATATTGGATAATTGCTAGATGGAACTCCATTCAAAACTGATGAGTAGGACGCATGCTTGTATCCAAGCTGGTGGAAGTCATTTTGAATACCTACTGTAGATTGAGCAACTTGACATGTGCTTTTATAATGGAATGTTCTTGCTGCCACTTTTTTTTCACCCTGTATCTTTGAAACGAAGTGCTTTCTCAAAAATCATCAAAGAACAAAATATTCTTAAAATAGTTCAAAGAACACTTCTTTATTTTTTGCCGCATGTTTACCAAACACTTTAGATTTCATCATTTCAGAATTTTGAGCTAATGGATAAAATCTTGTACAGGAAAAATGTGAAGACTGAATTTTTGAAAGAGACCCAGAATTTTCAAGGGTAGGTTCTTGAATATATCGACTAGGTTTGCCAACGGGCAGAATATGCCTAACGGTTTTCGGTGGATATCAAAGTTTCGTCATTAGGGAGGGATTTGTCAGACTTTTGTCTTTATCTACTCCATTTGGTCTGCTCATCATGAATTCATAATCGGGAGTCGGCGATTCATCTCACTTCAGTACCCGGGTAGTTTTAGTTAGTTCACAAATCATTTTCGAACCTCTCTCTTCACAAGTGTTCGCAATGCTTTCTTTCAAATAATTCCCTTTGCTGTTGAAAATAAACGAATTTATCGAACAACTGTATCACCTGTCATTTTAGGGAAAGGAATTCTATCTCATGCGGGAGAAGTTTGAAAAGGACTCCACATTCATTGCACGTAATTAGAGGTTTCCTAAACCAAAAATGGAAAAAATCAGTGGCACTTTACCTAGGATCCAAAGACACATATTCTTCAGTTATCACTTCCATCTCTCCTCAAACGGTTTGCTAGTTAGCGACAACGCAGAAATATTCATTCATTTCCTGACCACACCACGAAAATCGACCCTATGTCTCCATGGACTAAACTTTTCCTAGAATTCGGAGTTCAATTATTGTGCTCACGCAAATTGATTGGTTTCATATAATTAATTGAAAAATTTCATGAAAATTCGGATCATTAGGAGATTCTCAATATAAGAATGAGATATGAGGGGCGGGGTTGTCAGTTCGAGAAATCGCTAACCGTACGAACAGAAACCCAACTACTGTTATGACATGTTGTCAAGCGGAGTTTGATGATACCCGGGCGTCGAAGGGGCACAAATTAAGTTCAATATCGACGTCTAAGACGTATGGCCGTTAAAGACCGATTTGCGACAACTCGATCTTTGGATGATGAGTGTTTCGGAAAACAAGGCTATCCTGTAACTGTCCGAACGGTTCACTGCCGTATAGGGTCTTATGGACTGCAGCATTATCGACCCCATCTTGTGTTACCCCTAACGGTTGAGCATAGCCGGCAACGAATACAGTGGTGCAGAGAACGACAACATTGGGATGTGGAATGGCATCAGGTCGTCTTTTCTGATGAATATCGATTCTCCTCGGGTGCACATGATAGCCGAAGCAGGGTTAGACGACGTCGGGGAGAAAGACGAGACACTCATGTTGATTTTGAGCGTCATGTACACCGGACAGTAGGCGTTATGGTATGGGGTGCTATTGCACACCCAGATCCTCCGATATTTCGCCCATAGAGCATGTTTGGGTTATCATGGGTAGAAGGCTTGGAAATTTACCCCAGCCTGCACGGACTTTGGGGACTCGAGACATGAAATAGAGGTAGCTTCGGATACTACACCCAAGAAGAAATAGACCTTCTTGCATCAATTCCAAGACATGTTGGAGAGTGTATAGATAACCACGGTGGACAAACAAAGTATTAATAAATTTAATTGAAAAAAAATTGTAAACCCTTCGTTTTTTCTCCAAATTTCAACCATTTACTCCTTCCTCTATCTATGTTTTACCAGAAAAAATTCAAAACTTAAACAGCTTTTTCTGGGTGTTAGTATAATGTTTGAGTTTGAAAAGAAAATACGAACACCTATAATAAGACAACGATCGTATTGAATTATGATATACAAGCCAACATAGAAACCTTCGAATACAAGGGTAAAAAAACGTTATGATATCGTCTTTCCCCAAACGACTTTCTGTTAATGAAAGCTTTTTTTACCCTCCGTAATGAACACGATGAACCATCCAACTGGAATGCTCGAAGTCGCCAGTAGGACAAAAATTAATTATCGTTGTACAATTTTCACGTAACGTGATACAACGCGATACTCTGTGGCTCCCCATTAAGTTTGGATGAATCGAACAACCCCTCTAACCTGGCCTCCTATTAGAAGCCATGTTTTGTGGTATATCCTTTCACCCTATCTATACCCTCGACGAAACCACACTTAGCTCGGGCTTCCAAACATGACAACTGCAACTGAAGAAGATAAGTATGTTTTCATCATTTATTATGAATGACAAAAGTAGTGAAGGGTACGTGTATCCATATTTATTTTTTGCAGGTTGCAATTTAGGGTTTGGTTTTTACGCGCTTGTTCTGGGGATCATCGCGATATCATTGCGTCACGGTGTCTATAATTTTTCTTGTTTTGAGCCGAAATTGGTTTCGAACGACTAGGTTGGAATCACTGATGAAAAATTCTTGGTCAAAATTGATTCTGTCCGGCCGGCCGTTCGTGTGTGCGATAACATTCGAAGGAAAGGATCTTGAGTCTTGAAATTCTCAGGTTAGGTTGAGATCTTGTGTATCTCGGTCGAGTTCGTTAATGGGCCAAATCTGCCGAATGGTTTTTGTGCTACAGTCATTTGGAATTTTGATTTTTCAATAACTTGAAAAATATTCATCTGATCGAAATGAGACTCGGTTGGTAGATGTACAGTAGCAATCTGAAGAATTATCGATAGAAAAATTTGAAAAAATACTGTTTTTCCGAAAATTTTCATATAATCATAATATCATTTAAATTCCACTGAAATCTCCAAACCGCCACTTGATAACCGAGTACTCTGTTTCAGCCCAATCAGATTTCCTGAATATCCTAAGCTTCAAATCAATAGAAAAACTCATGAAATTTATTTTAGAAATTCATATATTTCAAAAAGCATATCTCCGATTCCGTTGAAATTTCACGCTTATCGACAGCGAAAACCCGAAGACCCGGTTCAGTCTAAACAGATATGTATTATTTGAATTTTCCGAAACATAAAATGAACAGAATATTACGCCGAACGTTCACGGCATCTTCTGGTGAATAGACGAAGCATTAATTGGATCCTACAGTCACATTACCCGGGATAGCGGCGTCTGTTCACGTTCTACATATGCTTCATGGGGCGATTCCCAGAAAGTTTTATCGGTACTTCCCCGTAGCGCATGAGCAGTTCATCGAAATCGTCACTTCTTGACATTTAAGTGTTTCAAATTTCAACTTCATCGGATATTCGTCTTGGGAGATATTGAAGTCAATATTTAACAACTCGATCAGATATTCATTTCATTTAATGAAACAGATTGAGCAAAAAGTTATTTTCTTTCATTTCACGCTTGTTCTAGGGAACAAAAGAGTTATCGTTTTGCCCAGTTTCTTTGATTTTCAAGTTTAGAGCCAAAAATGGTCTTAAAAACCTAGAAAAACACTGACGTGAGGACAGGAGCTTTTACGCGCTTGTTCCGTTGCCAAAGCGGTCATCTATACAAGTATTGACCCTGCCAAACGCAGGTTTTTTCCTATGGTCCTCACGAAATTCTGCATAAACCTCAAGCTATAATTTTTGATCAAGTACTAGATTGCAATTCGATACAAAATTTTGAACGGGTATAATTATCTAAAGAATAATTGGCGAATTAAACCCATTCAAGCATTCGACCTTCTTAATTGAACTGGAAACATACCCTACAATTATATTCCCAATGTCGATTCTTCCTAAAGTTAATATTTCTACGGCCGGCCTAACCACTGATAGTGAACAGAATAACTTTCGGAAGAATCTACTCAGTAGCTTGATAATTATACAGTTAGTTTGGAGTTTAATTACGAAGGCCGAATTGGCGAATTAGTAAAAACTATCAAATGATTCCGCAGCTATACCCTTTCCAAAAACATGAATCGAATCGCCCCTCAAAGAAAAATACCACCCCGAAGTTTCAGCCAAATAGAATCTGCAGAACAATGAGCAAAAAAAATTAAAGAATCCTGTGTTTTGTTGAATGGAAAAGTCATTTTGCTCATTGTTCTGTAGTCCCATCTCAAAAAGGGATTGTATTTCTTTTCTGAAACATGATGAGCTGCCAAAAGGAAAAAGCAGTAGACTCTATATAGTTTCTAGACACAAATTGTAAATGATGTAAAATTACACCTCCATCATAAGCACAAAAATGGACACATGCTACCTACCGAGTGCATCTTAGGGTTGATCATTTTAACACCGCCCTCTTGGTCGTTACAAAGTCGTAAAGACCCAGTGGTAGAACAGGTTCTAAAACTCCCCTAAATTGTCGAGGTCTCCTGAATTTTATAAACTAAATTTTGCAGAATTTCAGCCGCCGAAGTCGTAAAAGTATCCACCTCCACGTATGATCGTTATTTGCCACAAATAGTCTGTTCGATCGCTTAGAAAAACAATATGATATTCCCCCTCACAGATGACCTTCGTCTTTTATGTACCTACCTTCGCAGGAGAACGACAAAATCAATAAGCCTAGCCAGCAAGGTAGAGCTTCCGTGTGAGAATATAATAACTACTAACTTTTCCGATTATCGAAGGAACCCAGGTAGTTAGCATATACTAACTGACAAAAAAACTGCGCAACACCCAGAAGGAGCTGTTCAAATTTTAAATTTTTCTGGTGAAACATAGATAGTTTAATCAAGGAGAAAATGATTAAGGTTTTTTCATGAAAACATTTTTTTATTACTTAATTATTGTGGCCGTTTATTGCAAAATTGTCAAATTTACAACAAACCAGCCCTTCGAGGAGATGTTTAGTTGTTGTTAAAATGCACGTGTACGAGGAATTTATCGCCATTTAAGTGAATTTGAAACAGGTCGAATTATTGGTCTACGGGAGGCGGGGTTGTCATTTCGAGAAATCGAAAAAGAGTAGGCACCGGACTTCGAAGGGGCACAAATGAAGTTCAAGATCGAAGACTAAGACATTAGAGACCGATTCGCGACAACTAGATCTTTGGCTGATGAGTGGATAGGAGAACAAGGCCATCCTGTAACTGTCCGAACGGTTTACCGCCGTATAAGGTCTTTTGGACTGCAGCATTATCGAGCCCATCTTGTGTTACCTTCCTACGGTTGAGCATTGCCGGCAACCATTTCAGAGGTGCCGAGAACCGCAGCATTGGAATGTGGAATGGCATCAGGTCGTCTTTCCTGATGAATCTCGATTTTCCTTGGGTGCAAATGATGGCCGAAGAAGGGTTAGACGACGTCGGGGAGAAAGACGTGATACTCATTTTGATGTTGAGCGTCATGTATACCGGACAATAGGCGTGATGGTATGGGGTGCTATGGCAAATGCAAGTAGGTCACCTTTAGTCTTTATTCGAGGTAACATGACAGCGCTGCGTTACCTTCAAGAAGTAATGGGGTCATATGTTCTCCCTTGCCGTAACCGGCTCGAGAATCCAATATTTCAGCAAGATAATGCTCGACCTCATGTTGCCAGAGTTAGTTTAAACTTCTTCGAAGCGACCCATGTGAATGTTTTGCCATGGCCACTTAGATTCCCCGATCTTTCGCCCATAGAGCATGTTTAGGATATCATGAGTAGAAGGCTTGGAAATTAACCCCAGCCCCCACGGACTTTGGCGGCTCTGAGACATGAAGTACAGGTAGCTTGGGATAGTATATCTCAAGAAGAAATAGACCATCTTCTTGCATCAATGCCAAGACGTGTTGAGGAGTGTATAGATAACCACATTATTAGCAAATTTGATAAAAAAAAATTTAAACCCTTGGTTTTTTTCTCCGAATTTTAATCTTCCACTCCTTGCTAAACTATATATGTTGAACAAAAAAAAAATTAAAATTCAAACAGCTCCTTCTGGGTGTTGCAGTTTCTTTGTCAGTTAGTATATTTTAATGCGCGTTGATACGTCTGGCTTGGAAAATAAAGTATTGATAGAGTCGATATAGCTTCCATATTGAGATCTCATAATGTTTTATTAGATCGATAAAACTTCGAAATAGCTAAGAAAGTAGGGAGGAAGTTTGTGAAAGATAATGTTTTCATGTTCATATGCCGACTGGAAAAGTGCACACGTTAATAGTCATCAATAATTCCAGGAATATTCATTTTTATGATAGCTTGATATCCATATTTTATTTTTCAAAGAATCTTAAGCTTAAAGGTTATCAATGGAGCATGAAAAGACCTGATCTTTCTTTAATGGTTTCGAATGAAACGTGAGGTTTTGAAAACTCAAACAGTGGAGTCAATAAAATTGGATGAATTCATTTCATTTCCATTCAGGATTTACAGTGGAAAATTATGAAGTTCATACAGTGTAGCAGATATTTTATAAGAATTTCAAAGAGCACTGCCGCGAAGGCAGCAACTTTTGCGCGCATGTTCAATGTAGATGACCGCTTCAGCAGCGAATTTGAACATACACGCAAAAGCTGCTGCCTTCACGGCAGTGCTTTTTGAAATTTTTCACTGATAAATAACTGGATTTTAATTCGATCAAATCTGTATTTTTGGAAATATTGGAAAAATAAAATTTTGAATGGGTATATCTACGGAATCATTGGGCGGATTTTACCCATTCACGAATTCGACCTTCGTAATTAAGCCCCAAACCTACTCTACAAACATCGAGTTTCTAAGTCGTTTCTTCCGGAAGTTATTGTGTTTACGCCCACCCAATGATTCCGTAGATATACCCAATCAAAATTTTATTTTCCCAATATTTCCAAAAATACAGATCAGATCGATTTGGAATCCAGTACTTCATCGAAAAATAACAGTTTGAAGTTTCTTACAGAATTTAATGAGGATGATATGATAAGAAAATCATAGAAATTTTTTTTTTCAAATTGTTCTAATGACACGATTATCACGAAATTTCGCAAAAATTTGTCTTTCAGCATCTCAAAACTAGCTGTGAAGTTTTATCAGGACTGAATCAGTATTTCTCGAGTTATACCGAAAAAATCAATGATATCGAGAAGAAAACCTTGAAATTTGACATATTTTTTCCCGATATCTCCAAAACTTATGATCATATCGAACTGAAATTTGGAACACTGCTGTGAAATATAAAGCTAAAAGTGTGAGTGGAATTTTTTTTCGGATATGATGAATGTTTTCCGGAAAAAAATATTTTTCGGAAAAAAATTTCGAAAAAAAATTGTTTGCAAAAAAATGTCGAAAAAAATTTTTTTTTTATTTACTGACAATATGATCCAGACGAAATTTGGCTCAAAGTTGCGCGTCGTTATAGTCCACCTAACTGCCAAGTTTGAATCCAATCGCTCAAGTAGTTTCTGAAATAAAAAATAAATAACTTCAAAACTTCGAGTGCCTATAACTCTGAAACTATTCGACCGATTTGGCCCATTAACGAACTTAACCGCGGCATTCTGATGCGCAACCTATCCTGAGAGTTTAAAGTTGCTAGCTTGCTTCTGTCGACAGTTACCGTGTCAACGGTCGGACAGAATCGATTTTGACACTGGATTCGTCATCAGTGAGTCTAACCTAGTCGATTGAGACCATTTCCACAAAAATTCGAATTTTTTTCAGATTTCGATGAAATTTGGCACGAAACTTTCGAGTTCTATGAAAAAATCGTGCAGAAAATTTAGGCTCGGTCGAATCCTTTTTTTTCGAAAATATCAGAAGAATAAAATTTTTGCTGGCGCAATTTTTTAGTGATATGTACCCATTTATCAACCCAAACGTCGTTATTGACCTACAAATATGCTCTGTTTGAGCTTATGCATATTAATTCTAATACAATTTTCAATATTAGGTTGAGGCCAGTTCAAAGAGAAGAAGAAATTTCAAATTTGTAGTTCTGTGCTCTCAACTCAATATGACCAATCTTTCAAATCAATCTCGCTCTCATTCATGTCACTCGCCACAGAAGTGCATCAATCAGCTGATACACAGTCAGAGAAATACAGTCCACTTTCATTACATAACCTATAACATTTTATATCGTTGTGTGATATTGTTATCACAGTTATTCTTCAGCAATAAATTTGATGAAAACCCGAGTGTTTTTCAGAATTTACGGGCATCCCAATCCGTGGTAAAAACGAGGTTTAATCACATCCCTCAAACGTTGGTGATTGAGAAGCGTGTCCCCAACACGCTCTATTATTTCTAATCATGTGAGTTGATTTACGATCAATTGTGTTCACAATCAACCACTAGGTTGACACAGTAACTTCTGAATGGAATTGCTCTCTAACCATGGAGTCTTTCGGCAAGTTCCAGTCCTCAAGGTGATAGATTCACAATTGTTAAAGTTTTTCTTAAAAGTTCAGATAAACCAGTTTGTCAATGAGCATTTCCCTCGTCGTAATTGCCACCAATCAGAAACGCGCAATTTTGAATTACAAATGGTTTCTAGGTGGAAAAGCTGTTTGGGAGGAGCTGTCAGCAGTTTATTCGAGTTTACCCGCGGCAAAACTTGACAGTTGTTGTCACCAAAAGTTACAATACCTACTCCTACCGTGGATCAAAATTGCAATTTATATTTTAATTGTACCATAAATAGTTAAGTTTGTAGTATTTTTGATGAAATAAATTAGGTACCTGTTTTTCAGTTTTCAATTTAATACCTATACATAATACATGCAGAATAATCTGTTACTCATGAAATGGTTTTGTCAAATACCATCGAAAAAACTCATTGCAAAGTAATATTTTTTAATAAAAAGCATTCGTGCAGGTTAAAAAATCCTCGTCTTTGACACGGATTTTTGTTGCCACCAGCACTCATGCTTCTTGTTAAAATATTACTAAGCAACGTTTTTCCGAAAAATTAGATGCTCTTATAATATTACATACATAGATGCATAGAATACATAAGGTGCGGACACTCTTTGACATATTTTGGGTCCGAAATGAGGTCCAAACGTTGTCAAAATACGGCTTTGTTGGCCTACTTCAGTTTTCGCCGATAGATGCCGGCATAGGAAAATCTGCCATATAAAATCTGAAATATTTACGAAAGTAACCGACCTGTCATATCAAAACTAGTCAAATCAGAACTTTTTTCTGAGTTGGTCCATACATTATTGTCAAGAATTTCCGATAATAAACTCATTCTGACGAATTTAAATTATGATTATTCATTCCATTCAGTCGGAATGGCGGTAATATCCTTCGTCTCTGAGTACACAAGTCTGAACCTTGATATTTTTGAATACCTCCTTATTACAAGAAGTATTTATTATCCCAATATTCAGTTCATGGAAAGGAAGTATTCCAGAGTTGTGTTTTCAAATATACCACAAGTAAACATTTGGAACGATAGATACTACAATTAATTTGTCTGGTTTGAAATTCGTCTGATAAATTCGTATGAACATGAACAGCAAAGTGAACATTCATAAATCAATTTCAATAATAATAAACATGAACATTCCCCCCAAATATTTGCCTAAGTGGGTATTCAACATAATTCATAACTTTGGAATTGAATTTGTATTAATAGGTACATACAAAATTTAAAGGAGATCCTAACTATATAATAGAATCCATTAGTAATATTAATCACCCGTTTCGTTTTCACCGTTTTTTTGGCTTCGAAATAACTTCTTGTATCCATCCATGTGTTCTACTAATAATAAGCCTCATATGGCTCCTTATTCCCTTACACATATTTCATATTGTTTATGAGTAGATGTTCCACATTTGTTAAACTCCTCTCATATGTATTAGTGAGAATCCCTAATTTCAAATATCTATTTCATGTTTTTGGAAATAGTTTCATCAAATTATAGCTCAATTCGTGTTTATTGAGCGGAATTAAAGGTATGCACTTGCCAAAGCGACTAAGCGCCATCATCGTTTTCAGAGCCAAGTAGCCCAAGATTTGACAATTCTAGGACCGCGTTTTGGACCCAAAATTCAAGCGGATATTAGTAGGAAAGTGTCGACACCCGATATATTCTATGCATCTATTTACTTACGAATATCAACAATATTTCCTCTAAATACTCAGTAGCCCCAAAAAATAAACGGAAATCTGTTGTAAACGTGATCAACTCCATCTTCCACAGTAGCCTTCCTATTCAAACTCCATGTATTTCCCAACAAACACTTCATCAAACCAAACCATCTCTGAGATTATTATTAATGCATCAACAGACACCTATGTTTCATTAGAGTCCCAACCCCCAAGTGCCTCTTCTTGTACGTTTTTCCTCTTTATAGACTCTGGAGAGTTATTAGTTCCCTCGCAACTTTCAGAATATTATTATGATTTACGTGTACGACGTTCCCTAAAGTTTTTTCGGCGGCTTATATCGCGTTTAGAGTACTGTGAATTTACAACTTTCCCGGCGTAACTTTTCAATTAAGTCAAGTTTAGGCCATTTATGATATGTTCTGTTTTTATTCCTGCTGGCTGGTTCGTTTTCCCCAGGTATGCGGATTCATAATTACTGGGAATAAGAAGACTTTCGTTCGAAAGAATTGGGATGTATAAAAAAAATCTAGAGAAGCACTGACTTGAGATTTTACGCGCTTGTTCAACTTGTAACTCTTAGATCAACACGAAATTTCGCACCTAGTTGCGTGTTAGTAATCTCCACCTGATAACGAAGTTTCAATCTGATTGCACTTGTACTACTTGAGATACTGCGGAAGTAACGTAAAAATTCTAAATAACAACGAAATATGGCACATTTTTTTTCCTTACATCTCCGAAAGTAAATATCGGATCAAGTTGAAATTTGAAACATTTTCGTTAAATACTGACTCTGAGGTTTGTGCCAAATTCCATTGAAATCTAACCATTGTTTTCATGGAAAAAAATTTTATCATCAAAAATCAAAAAAATTTCGAATAAATTTTTTTTTTAATTTTCCAACAACTGGGTCCACACGAAATTCTGCTTTAAGTTGCGTGTTGGTTTTCCAAAACTGTCCACGAAGTTTCAATTCGATCGGATCAATACTCCATGAGATGTCGAGAAATTAACCTCAAAATTTCAAATGGGCCTAACTCCAAAACCCCCCACTCGTTAACCCATTAACGAACTTAACCGAGATATTTGGACTCCAAACTTATCTGATAATTTCAAGACTCTCATTACCTAATTATACCCATTAACGAAGTCGACGGAGATATTTGGACTGAAAATCTAATCTAATTGAAATCCAGTAGTTACATTTCTCAATTTTCTAAGAAGATTTTCCGTGAAAAAAATTTTTCCAAAATTCAAACTCGACTTTTTTTTTACATGTCTACAGTGAACAAAGAATTTCACCCAAAATTGTTGAAATCTTTCGAGGTTGAACTTACCTTCATTCTGAACACCGGTGTGAAAACGGAATGGAAAAATATCCATTGGTTTTCATTTTATAGCCTTCCAAACATTCCGCTCGTAGTATTTAAATAATTTTTATTCGGGAAACTGGTGGCCCTACGGAGGCCAAAACTGTGCTAATGGGTCCCCAGAATGACCCGGGTAGAATTATGAATTTATCAAAAAAAAAATGTTTTTCAAAAAAACTTTGATGGGATTCGAACTCACTCCACTTACGGTCGCGTATAAGTTGAATTTATTCTGATTATTATGACATCCGTTACCAAGCAACGGTAGTTAATCGAATTGGACCCCATTTTCTGAATACGAAGAGAGTTCGATTCCTACCAAAGTTTTTTTGAAAACAATTTTTTTTTGATAAATTCATATTTTTATCCGGGTCATTCTGGGGACTCATTAGCACAATTTAGGGCAACCAGTTTCTCGAATAAAAATTATTCAAGTACTCCGAGCTGAATGTTTGGAAGGCTATAAAATGAAAACCAATGGATATTTTTTCATTATGTTTTCACACCCAGTGTTCAGAGTAAAGGTAAGTTCAACCTCGATATATTCCAACAATTTTGGGTAAAATTTTTTTTCACTGTAGACATACATGTAAAAAAAAAGTTGAGTTTGAATTTTAGAAAAATTTTTTCACGGAAAATCTTAGAAAATCGAGTACGTTGAAATAATGCTATCCAATTTGGCAATCGAAAACAAAAACTTCCAACTTTGTAGGTTTTTCGCCATTTTGAAATATTTATTCCAGAATTCTACAAAACAATTGAATTGAGCACTAAAAAACACTAAGATGTGACCAGAAACCGTTATTTCAAAGCCCACGCATAACTCGCCACAGTTATCAGAATATTGCTCAAAGTTCACATAAAACACCGTGTTTCTCGCTTATGCTTCGAAAACGGGGTATATGTCATAAGGCAAAAATGACTTTCCCAATGTCATCTATACAGCTATATATTTAATATGAAACACCCTGTATATTATGTCAGGTTGACATATGATGTTGACCTCACGTTAGTGCTTTTCTAGAATTTCAATTTCAAAAACTGCCTACCAGTAGATATACTAGAACGTTTCCAAATCAATAGAGCTGATTACTATCATTGAGAATCATCACAGAAATTTATACCTAACTGCGATAACTCCAATCCCTAAAATTAGCGTATGGATCTCTTGAACACAGCGATATTCAAATGATCTCTTCAATAACCAATGATTAGGAAATAATTTCTCAGGAGGAGTTTCCAGTCCATCAAAATAAAAGTTGAGGAAGATATTAGACATTCTGATCGATTTTCAATTACCTTAGCAACCAATCGGAAGTTTTGAGAGTCGAAGGCTTGAAAAGTTTCATCGAACCGTTGAATATATTACAGAAATTGGGTGGTTCGTTCCTGTCTCGTTCGCAGGAAATGAGTTATTCGATATTTTATTTATTCGTACTGAAATTATCGGTTTTTTTTTTTTCGTTTTTCGACGGGCGATTTTCCTAACTTTTTTATCCAATGTTCGGGGAAACTTGCAACAAATATCAGCGTTCCCACGCTGAATTCAATTTCTTACTTTTAGTTAATCGGGACCATTTATTATTTATAGGTATCTTTTCCAATTATAAAATATACGTATATTGTGAAGAAAACTTGACTGGTGTGAGTATTCTTGACTGAGAAATGAGAAACAAGCTCTATTGAGATATATTTTATTAATGTAGACCCACAACAAAACAGTGTGTAACTACTTTCTAATCCACTTACACTTTCTGCGTCTAACGCACATTTCGGAATCCAAGTTCCCTTTGTCAAAGAAAACTTGGTTATTTAATAAAATCAAATAATAAAACTTAATGATCGCCCAAAAAACAAAATTGCCCCCTCACCCTTAAAGTTCAGGGATTACATTTTGAAGTATGTAGATTTGAATGAACTGATAAAAAAATCCCGTCCGTCTGCCGTCCGTTGTCCGGGGCTTTCCTCTGAAAGTACTGTACCGAAATTCGTGAAACTTGGTAAAAAAATCGTGTGTCGCTCAAGATTGAACCTCCAAGCTTTCCAACAGGATCTTTAGACCCTAAGAGCTCAAAACTGGAGGTTGGAGCGAAAAAAAATTTTTCTCGAAAACTTACGAACGAATTTTCATGAATTTCATGAACTCTCAACATTGATTACTGTTGCATAACTCAACCTAAGAATTTGCACCCATGTTCTCCGACCAGTGGTACCCTGAGAGAAAAACGCTGCAAATTGTGTTGTGAAAACCCAACGAGTTATGAATAATATATAAGTTTTATTCAAGTTATCAATGGTATTGTGTTATTTAACTGAGAAAATAAACCCCTGTCTAAAATTTCCAGCGTTTTCTCATTTCTAATTATTGATAAGGCAATCGAATAACCTTTGAAACAAACTGTCACTCAACTTCTCATCCTATTCGAGGTATTGGACATGTTTTTTTTTCGCATTTTTTTGATTTTGCATGGGAGCCGAGATTTGAAGGGTGGCATTTATTCAAATGAACACACTGTATACTGATATATTTCGTTGATGAAGTCATTCATTCATTATTCATTCTCATAATGATCCAGCATAGTAAAATGAAGGGAGAGTAAGTCAAAATGAATTCTTGGAAAATATTTTTCTCTACCTCGAATGCTGAATTATTGTGATATGTCTCTGAGATGCTTCTCAACGGCTGTAAGGATTTTGAAAAAAATGTGTACATACCTTTGAGCAGAAAGGCAACAAAAATATTCTGAAGAAGAAATGAAAAATATCTTGATGAACATTCCTTTCCACTACTTTTTACTGTGTCAATGTAAATGAAACTTTGAAATGGAGCAGCACCCATAGAAGTGAAATGCAATGTTTCCAAATTAGTGTTGGGAGCATTATTTCCTTCCAAAGACTTAGCTGTCCCTGGATCAGACAGGAAAGCTCTGTATTCATCCTTTCCGGGGGCGTAAATCAGGGTGTGAGTTGTCCATAAATTCATCACTTGGAAGCTGTTAAAGTTAGATGCACGAATTTCGTAACCAGATTCAACTAATCCAGGCTTGATACAAAAGTTTAACCGCTTTTACCGCACAGAACTCTGGTCAGTTGTCCTGAAGATATTCAAGAAGTAATCATGTCTAGAAATTACTAAACTTTATTGAGTATGGGAACGGTATGGACATTTTACTGATGACAATAATTTGAAGGAGAAGCGAAGAGACTAATCCAATTATTGTCTAAGTTAAAAATTAAAGAAGATTATTTTTGATTCGATTCTAATAGTTCTGTTTCAGCTATTGGGAGTGAAAACTCAGAAAAAAACTGAAAAATGATGCGAAATACTCCCAAAATATGCTTCAATTGATACTTAAATCATACTAATAATAATAGCTTCATTGTCCAACAGTTCAACAATACAGATATAAATACGAAAAGAACAAACCAAAAAAGCATGGAAACAAAAGGAAAACAAAAATTTTTATATGATCTACGATACATTCCCTGAAAAATTTTGAATTTTCCCTTGATGAGGAGGATATATCCTGGCCAACACAAAATGAGTTATGGTTCTCACACATTTTCATAGTAGGCACCTTTTGCAGGATGTTCGTTCGAGCTCTATCTGACTTGAAAACCTGGACAGTTCTTGACCTGGAATTCTAAAAACTCGTGCCTTCGAGCGAACAAAATACCAAAATATTTTATCATCAGTATATATGCAATATCCTGCAAGTTATTCTCATACGAGGTTTTAATCTGTTGCTTCATTAATCTTCTCAATCTACGGAACTCAACAATGTCTGATTCCCCACGAAACTTCTTACACCTTGTTCTTATTTCAGCTTTTGTTTTCACATTTCTTATTATATCTTAATCAAACCAAGGTGGATATTTATGACTAAAACTTTTATATATCGGTACATGCTCATCAAGTAATTCTTCAAACCTCATATGAAATCTTTCAACGGCCACGTTTACATCTCTGCAAGAATCTAGAAATTACCAATCTACAGGGTCTTTCACGAGGAACCTCACCCATATTTATACGGGAAACTACTGAACTTATTTTCATGAAATTCAGCACTTATAAGTATTTCACGATGCTGATGAAATCTAAAATATTTTCAAGGCATGAGCACCTCCGGTTTTTCCGGAAATGACGTCAACTTCCGTTTTTCAAATTAGAACACCATTTTTTTATTGCAGAAATAGATTCCTTAGAAAATTTCAATTTATTTTGATGTAACATTTTTCAGTTTTGGTTGGAAAATTTTCTCTGAGCGGGAAAATTCGAAAAAAAAATCGAAAATAGAGCTCCGCTGAAACAAGAATAACTTCGAGGTTTTTGGATGGAAAATGTTCATTTTTGGGATTTTTCAAGATGTAAGACTGATGTATCCACTTCAAAAATTGAAATCGCGATTCATGATACAGGGGGTGAAAAAATCGCTTTCAAAGTTAGGGATGACAAAATCGTGAAAAATCAATTTTTTCAAATTAGAACCCCATTTTTTTATGGCAGATATTGAATCTACGTTAAAAAATAATGTGAGTGTATGCATCACACCCTTGCCCTAAAGTGGATATTTTCTGAGTTATTCACAAAAAACTGTTTTTCGACTTGAATTTTCATCTATTTCTTTTCCCTTCACGCCAAAAAGATGACATTTTCAGGAACTGTTATTTGAACCATGCTGTAGATTTTTTACCCCTTCTTGAAACCGACTTCAAGTTACTATTAGGAGAACCATGGCAAACTCTCGCAGTTATAACTAGAGAAGATAATATTTTTGATTTCATCAGCATCGTGAAATACTTATAAGTGCTGAATTTCATGAAAATACGTTCACTAGTTTCCCGTATAAATATGGGTGAGGTTCCTCGTGAAAGACCCTGTATAGATGATATACCAGATAATAACGAATTATAGTTAGCTTTGTTGAAGTTATACACCTTCCTGGAATTATAAGTAACAAACTTTTTTACTCTGGTAAAGATATAAGGCCTTTTTCGATCATTCGTTTCAGGAAATTGGAAGAATTATATAAGAAACTATAACACACAGAGAAGAGCAAGAGCGTCACTTTCATGTACAGAAGCAGAAATGATAAAGTAATTCCAAAGTTTCCCAGAATTAAACTACCCTGTGAAAGTAATAGGAGCCAAAAAATCAGAAATAAGTTCAGTTTTACTTTGATTAGAGAAATAGTAAGTTTTCTCAGACAAAATAAGGTGAGAATCCAACAGGATATATTACGATAAGAAGATGAAATAATTAAAAATTTCATTCTTTGTCTGATGAAAGAGTCAAATTTGTACTCTGAAACGTCATCACAGTTCGCTTTCTTCATAGTTAGTATTGTTCCTGTATTGTTTATTAGGCAATCTGTTTTCCAGGAAACTTCCTTTGGCAAAAAATTTAATCCTGCAATCCACAAGGGCGTTTATCATGAAAAAACAATTCTTATTTCATTTTTAATAGTTCTGTTCCAGATAATAGAAGTGAAAAAACATGCGAAATCCTCTCAAAATAAGCTTTAATCGATATTCTTATGAGTTTGTATGAAGAAAAGGTAGAAATCATCACTGATCGGCATTTTAGCCATATGTGATCACAAACCATGCACTGTGTCAATATACACTATTCCAATTTCTACTACAGCCAGGAATACCTGGTCGTATCTAAGAACGAATAAGTTATTTGCATGATGATATCACAAAATATTTGCTCAATATTTTACCTCCTTTTGAATTTGACAAGGTGCCTATATAATAAAATACAACACAGAAAAACGGCAAACCGAACTAACGAAAGGTCTATATATTTGCAATATTGAACCTGTTTCCGAAATAATATCATATTGAGTACACCAAATTCATACTGACTATATCGAAAAAAAGTGAATATATCACTCCAGAGTTTCCAAATAAATACGAAATCACATTAGAAATAGCTTTTCGCCATAGTCAACAATGCATTTTAGGTTATTTTTGGTCCTCCAATCTCTCTCAACTGTCGAAGGCTCGTGACCTATACCCTGTAAAGTAATACACTTCATACGAATTGGTCCGAAAGATATAACATTTTAGCAGCATGTGACAAAAGTTTGTGTGATGTCTGAGTTTTCGAAATATATATTTTCACGTTCCTATTAGAACAGTTCTCTCAAGATTCTGGACAAATGTACTCCAGAACTCCCTCAAAATAACACATAATTCGAACTGTATTTTGCAAGATCAAGGCCCCCATGAAGTACCAAATTTTAATTGATCACGAGTACTTCAATGGTGATTCCGAACTTCAAAAAGTCAATCCTTTTATATCATTCTTGTTTGAAATTCGAAAATAACAGATATATAATAAAATACAATACAGAGAGACGGCAAACTGAACCAACGAAAGGTCTATATATTAGCAATATTGAACCTGTTTATGAAATAATATCATATTGAGAACACCAAATTTAAAGTGATTATATCGAAAAAAAGTGAATATATCACTCCAGAATATCCAAATAAACACGAAATCACAAGAGAAATCGCTTTTCGCCATAGTCAACAATGCATTTTAGGTTATTGTTGGTCCTCCAGTCTCTCTCAACTGTCAAAGGCTCGTGACATATACCCTGTAAAGGTAAAGTAATACCTTTCATATATTCGTAATGGTCCCTAAGATATAATATTCAAGCAGCATGTGACAAAAGTTTCTGAGACGTCTGAGTTTCCGAAAAATTTATTTTCACGTTCCTATAAGAACAGTCCTCTTAAGATTCTGTACAAATGTACTCTGAAACTCCCTTAAAAGACATAATTTGAACGGTATTTTGCATGATCAAGGCCTTCATGAAGTACCAAATTTAAATTGATCACGAATACTTCAATGGTGATTCCGAACTTCATAAAGGCAATCCTTTTATATCATTCTTGTTTGAAATTCGAAAATTACAGATATTCGGACAAAAATATCATCCATTCGAGTAAACATGCAACAAAGAAATTTGCATGATCAAGGCCCCCCATGAAGTATCAAATTTTAATTGATGACGAATTCTTCAATGGTGATTCCGAACTTTA
The DNA here is from genome assembly GCA_958510865.1 of Myrrha octodecimguttata. NCBI lineage: Eukaryota > Metazoa > Arthropoda > Insecta > Coleoptera > Coccinellidae > Myrrha > Myrrha octodecimguttata. The sequence goes on along the minus strand of OY294056.1, from coordinate 73,206,213 downwards.
ACCAATCAACCTTTCTATATAATTTTCGTTTGAAAATTCGAAAATTACAGATATTCGGACAAAAATATCATACATTCGAGTATGCAACAAAGAAACTCCTCTATAACACAATGACAATATGTTGAATAGTAACTTGAGGTCCTTGAGCCATTAAAAATTCCATATTGCAGATACAATATCAGGACATAAGGAAAAACACCCTGTATACATAGATTTAACGGTCACGTGCGGATCACTAGGAGACAAGCTCTGATTGACATTTTTGGGATGCGTTCGAGTGAAATCAATTAAATGTCCTTTTTCTTTCAGTTGCTGAAAGGAAACACCAACACCAATACCATCATGGAACAAAAACTGGACCCTCCTATAATTGCATCGAAGATCCGTTTTCTTCCGTACAGTGAACACGTACGCACTGTTTGTATGCGTGTGGAAGTCGTTGGATGCCCCTGGAAAGGTGAGTAAAAGTTTGAGAAAAAGGTATCACGGAATTCCGGAACAATAATGAAGAATTTTGGTCGTGTAGAATTGGTCTTTTGGGAACCATTGCTGAAAATTAATGTTGGGATGTGGGAGATCGTTTAGTTCGGTTCAAATACGAGGTAGCCATAATGGTGGTTATAAAATTCGATAAAAATACTTACTCGAACACAGGATTCTATACTCGCTAACTCATATTGATATTTTAAACACTAAATAATTCCAATGATGACGTCTAACTTAGAGTCGAAATACTGAAATTCAATTTTTCAATCGAATCATTTTTTCATACCTCTAACAGTGCCGGTAATTCTCGAATATTAGCCCGGTTTTCAGAAGACTGTCCATCCATTCGCTGTTGGGTTCACAATTATTAACAGTGCTGTTCCTAACGTGGCGTAAGGAATAGTAACAAAGCCTTTGTCAGGGCACACCCAGTTTCCTAACTCGCACGAGCAGTACCTGAGGGGTTCCACATTGGACACTAGGAGAATCGGCAACAAAGCAGTACAAAAAACAATACAAAACCTTCAACCAATCGTATACAACGATCCTTTGAACCTCCGAATATTTATGTTCTATATTCTACTAATTGAATCATTAAAAATACAGATTTTGTGTAATACCTCTACATAATATCTTTCAATATTGATATCTTACGATATACTTCAACGTACCACGTCTTTGAATGACTATTTCAATTATTATATCAACTAGCATATAATGATTGAAGTGAAAAAGTCAAAAAAAACGGTAACATAATAAAACACGATATAAGAATGATACTAGATACGGTGTTTCATCGTTTATTTCTCGATTCAGAATCATCATCAGCATCTATTCTATATTAGGTTTGTTTTGGTTTCGTGTTCAAAACTGTTTTGGAACGGTTCCGCATATGCGATTGCAATTTTGTGTTTTCGTCCATTTCAGAACCGGTTCAAGATTTGAGTCATCCTGTTTTGGTTATTTTCAGTATCGATTCCGAACTGTTCCAGAACTGTGAAAGGAGTTCGAACGTTAGAGTAAGAACTGCTTCAGAGACGGGTAGTTCGCACAAGCGTAGAGTGGCTGTCAACGATTTAAATGGTTAACCTGACTTTTTCGACGTCGTGTTGATTTGGTATTTGATTGTTGTACTTATTGAATGGTTAACTGTTGAATTTTAACTTTTGTTATTGGCCATAATAACTTCGCTAGGACCTCCTAGGATAATCTAATAGATTCCTCTTCCTCTATTGAATAATAATGTTTCGAATGAATTTTTCTCTGGACTGCACATATCTGAAAAACTTTCATCATGCATCCAATTCATTTTTATATCTATAAATAATTTGTTCAGTTCATTTCGAAATATAATTGTTCTGAAGAAAATTCAGAAAATATATATGAGATACGTTCATCATTAAATTCATTATTATATCAATCAATAATTCGTTTGTTCATTTTGGAACATATGGGAAATTCAGAAAAACGATTTTACAACAAGAAAAAATTAAGTGGACGCAAGTATACCCAAAAATATTTATATATCACATCATGCGACAAGGACTTCCGCATATTTTTTTAATTAAACCACAGACAATATATAAGACATGATAAACATTCCTCTTGTCTGCCAATTCAAATGGAAGTTTTTCTTCATCTACGATCCCGATGAGAACCTGAAATTAATTCGTGTTTTGGTTTCATCGCTTTCAGAACTATTCTTGAATAGTTCAAAATCTGACCAAAACCAAAATCAACCTATTATTATGTCAAAATCTTACCACATGCGTTCACCAACACTTGATCACAAATGAACTTAGGTGGTAGAGACCTACTAGCAAAACTGTGTATGGAACAATATTGCCACAAGCTCCACGCCATCTTCCTTCTCTGATGAATGGAATGCGGTAAAAATACTTTCAAAAATCTTTTTTTTCATAAGTTTTTATTGCATTCAATTCATCAGAGAAGGAAGATTTCGTGACACTTGTGACATTATTATTGTTCTATGCACAAGTGAACAAGTGAAGATGCATATTCATTACAATAAATATGTTCGTACAGTCCTCAAAAATACTTTCCATCCATTTTGAGAAGCTGTAATATTTATAAGATTGTATATTCTGATCTAGCAAGATTAAGCTCAAAAGCATTTTTCACAACATTTTTGATAGCAAGTAACCCCATGCTCAAAAATTTTCAGAAAAATTGAAGAAATCCAGATTAAGCTCCGCTTACAACGAAATTCGAGCTGAAATTCAAATTGTTACAATCAATTTTATTAACACTGAGAAAATGTTGAATGGTTTTTTTGGTTATTATGTAGAGACGTAATTATTCAAAGGATATTTCGGATATTACTATTTCCTTTAGAAAAACGATTCACTGGTTAGAATTATGAGGACATCACCACGAATATATGAATAAATGCTCAACTAGTTCTTCTGAATGGTTTTATGGTAATGATCAAAGGAAAAAAAGTCACCACGGTATTCTAATTATCGTCTCGATTTCATAAAATCCAGAAATTATATCTCAAAACATCCAGAAAAAGTCGAGATTTCATTATATCAATTCAAGATTCAGGTGTTAGTAGGCATTCCAAAAACGTTGGAATCCCGTTTTCTTTGTTTTTCAATTATCCAACAAACAGAAATTTTATTTCTTACAGTAATTTTTCCCAAAGCCAATTAAGAGTAAACAAATAAGAATACATTTTCGAAGAAAATTTCAGTAACTTTATCAAAACTTTGATACATTCGTGAAATAATCTCGCAATATTTCCCCGCAGATATATATCCTGACAAATTCAGAAATCAGAAAAAAGACAGCAACGCTGGGTACTATTTTCGTCTTCCTGACCGAAACCTAATAAGATGATTTTCTACCTATAAGATATTCAGGAAGCTTTCCAAAGAATTCATAAGTATACAACTGAATTTTTGTGTTATTCATTCGTAGGTTCATCTTCTCACTGCTGTATTATAATAATAATAATAGTTTATTGATCCTAAAACACACAGTTGTTTATAGGGCAGGTCAAAGATACATTAAATTTTCATGATATAACATAATGAGCGAAGTCATCATCAAAGAAGTCCCTAGTACTATAATATGCCTTCTTCAAGAGAAGGGACCTAACACACTTTTTGAAATCAGATTTTCATATCAGACGGTGGATGGTTGAATAATCTCAGACTTTGATATGAGGGCGAATTTTCAAATTTTGATGTTCTGTGTTTGGGCAATGACAACATTAAGTTATTCCTTGTTTCATAGTCATGATAACTTGAGAATTTCACGAAATAAGTCTTATTGTTCTTTAAGAAAAACAAGGTTTTATAAATGCATATGGAGTCGGTTAAAATGGCAAGCTTGACAAATATGGGCTTGCAGGAACTTCGTTGATCTGCATTGAAAATCATTCTCAAAAAACGTTTCTGGAGGATTGAAACTCTGCCAGATTCAACAGAATTTTTCCACAAAACAGTGTTGTAGCTTGAATGACTATACGCAAGACTTAAATATACATTTATGAGCGAATCAAGTGGTAAAGAATCTTTAATTTTACCTAGGGCATAGAAACATTTATTCAACTTATTACCGACAAAGTCAATATATTCAGCCCATGGCATTCATCTCTCATCAACATCCAAGATTAGAGCGTTATCCATGCACTAACGATCAAAATTGCCCATAGCTTGGTCACATGTCCCTGAGAACTCCTCAAATGAGGTATAATCAATGAAAATAATAATGGACAACATATTTATTATAGAAATCATATGATCCGGCAGATCATTTATAAATAGCAGAAATATCCCAACACGGATCCCTGAGGAACTCCTAGTGTTACATTATATTCTTCAGACCAGCACTCTGGCACTCTCACCCTGAAGGATCTATCTGAGAGGTAACTGCTGATCCATTCCAGAAATATACCTCTGAACCCTAGATTGTAAAGCTTACTTAAAATGAAATTGAAATTCAGAAAGTCAAAAGCCCTTTTGGTTTCGATAAATCTTTCCTTGTTATTTTTATGAAATTACAAGGTTTCAATTCACTCGCTTCGTTATTGTTCGAAATATTCAGAAAGTTAACAACATTTGAATTGCCATATAACCGAAATAGTTGACTCGCTATAAAGTCCATCAAATATCTAAACCGTAATTCGATGGACGAGATAAAATGAATCAACAATATCACCCAACTTCGGAAGTCTAGGGATTTATCAGTCTCCCTCGAAACACAATATATCGAATACACATCCACCTCAACTGATAAGGTCAACCAACCTAAGGCGGGCTGATCCACTAAGCCCAGTAGACATGCAGAATCTTCGAGGGCTCATGTGCTAGCCCGCACCAGAAGCGTATCTCCCATACAAATCAGCTTCATAAAACAACATATACACACGGAGCCTCAGCTGCGTGTTAGGATTATGAAATATGATATATTTGACATGAATGCTTTATCCAATACGCACAATTCTGAACAAAGGGTGGAATAGTAATAATTGATACGAATGCTGCTACGTAGGTGCATGACAGGGACGTTTGTTATTATTTAGGATTAGAATGTCGTCTGCCGATGTTCTATGGGTAGAGTAATTTTTCTGAGGGGCATTAGTCGTGGCGTACTGGTGGTGTTGATAATCCTTTGGAAGTGCTGAGACAATATCATAGAATTCTCACAATTGAAGGGTGAAGTAAAAATATCAGGAATGTCACATTATCTTCGTTTGGAGATAATAGATGACTTCGGTCCACTTCCAAATTTACTATCACTGGGGAAGGGAAATTTCAGGACAAATTCGACATGATAAGGTTCGCGTTATTCATAAATATCCCTCAAAGATGCCTTGGCTCCTCGAACAAGATAATTCCTTCCAAATATAGGATTTCGTTAAGATCATCTCTGATTGGCTGAAATTTAAGTTGGGATTCCTGATTTCATGTTAATAGTGTCAAATTTATAAAGGGTATGTTCCGCAAATCAACTTGGTTATTTCGGTTGCCGGTTTTCGCTTCCGTAAATATGAAATATTTGCTTGGTTCCTGAAGGAAAGGTTAATCACGGAATTTGATTGATGAAAAAATCTAGAAAACCACTGCCGTGAAGGCAGCAGCTTTTGCGCTCATGTTCAATGTAGATGACCGCTTCGGCAACGAATTTGAACATGTGCGTATGCCTTCACGGCAGAGCTTTTCAAGATTATATTATATTATGTCATCCTGACATAATACATGTCACAAGTTTTTTTACTTTATTTCCGATATTTTATTAGATTTCTAGTTCGAAATGAACAATTATGGATCTATGGGAGATGATTCCCCAATAAAGGGGCCTGTAGCGTTCTTCGTTTATCTGAGGATCTGAAAATCATCGCTTCGAGGAACCACGTGATCGTCGTCGGCCAATAGGGAATAATCTCCGAATACCCAAATACACGAATCTCCATAGCACAAAAGGTAGCTTTAAACATTGATTGTCGTTCTGGTGCATATACATCATATGTCTATGTTCTGGTGACAGAAATATTGCTTTTTCATCAATCAAATTACGTAATCAACTCATTTTTTCAGGAACCAACCGAATATTTCATATTTACAAAACGGAAAACCGGCAACCGAAACAACCAAGTTAATTTGCGGAACATATCCTTTATAAACTTGACACTATTAATATGAAATCAGAAAACCCAACTTAAATTTCAGCCTGACAAAAACCTGTATCTGGAAGGAATTATCTTGTTTGAGGGGCTGAGGCATCTTTTACAGATATTTACACATACCGCGAACCTTATCATGTCAAATTTGTCCTAAAATTCCCGTTCCCCAGTGATAGTAAATTTGCGAAGAAAATTGTGGGTTGGCAACTTGGGCCGAAGTCGTCTATTAACCTTTATTTCATACTGTACTGTAATGTGCCATTTCCCAGACCCATTTGAGTCCGAAAATGATGATGATGATGAAGGCTTCGAAATTCGAATAAAATCGCCAAAATAGATATTCAGAGTAACGGTTCAATAACAACAACAATATTTCAGTCAGGTATCGAAAACCGTACTTCTTTCATGATGTTCTTATTCATTAATTCTAGTATTAGACAAAGTTCAATTCATTTTTCCTATGTCTTTCAAGATATTATTCGGAAATTTGGATTCATACTTAAAATGTCTCCGTAGAACAAAAAATTCACCTCCTCGAAAAATGGCAAATATTTTCCACGAAGTATAAAACTCTTTAATGAAAATATTTCACGCTTAAATTGACTAGAAATGCTAGAATCCAGTGAGAATTCATAATTCACCATTCAAAGACCTTGACAGGGTATTAAAATCTACCCCAAAAAAAAATCTCATTTTTTATATCACGCAATCAAAGTCTTTCATGCCGAGGCTGACATTCAATTCCACCCTCCTTGCTCCACAATTGGAAACATAAATACCCTTAAGTGGAGAAAATGGTGAACCACCTCATTGAAATTCAATGAATAAATGCATTGAACCAAAGCCCAAGACATTTCAAACAGTTCTTTATTCGTTGACATCCAGTTTTCCTTTGTTTCATCATCACCTTTCAAGAAAGCGTTTGGTTGACAAGGTTGATTGCTTGTTCCGGACCTGACACTGAAGAGCTTCGGAAAAATAATAATATATGTGCATTTGAAAAGCTCGAATGTATTCAGGCGAATTTGAACAACAATACAGGAAAATGTCGTGCGACCACGAAAGTTGTTTGTAATATTTCAGAACAAAAAAAAATACACGAAAAACTTTTTGTTGTGTTCAATTCAAACTGTTCATTCAGTCCAATCTGCCGATCTTAGGAATTTTTTTTCAGATTGTAGCTTGATTCTCCGAGTACATATCTGTCCACATGGCGTCCCCAGTTACTTAGTTTTTCTGTTATATACTGGAGTAAACAAAAAGTATGAAAGTAAGCTCTTATTTGGAACACCCTGGGGAGTGAATCATTAACAAACGAGAATGTGTAAAAATACTGAGACGTTGCCTCATCTTTTCTGAACCTTTTTATTTTTTTTTCGTTGGGATATCTCAATTTTGAGAGAAATAACAGCACTTTAAGGCCGTACACACAAATTACGCACAATAAGAGAATCGGACAGAATTTCTATGAAGTTCCTTTTCTCTTAAGCCCTTCAGCCGATTTTATCAACTTTTTAATTGTAGGTAGATTCCTCAAGAACATAACTGTTCTGATGCCGTCCTCGGTTAGTTTGTTTTTGTGTTACATACTGGGGTTAACAAAAGCTGTGAAAAGTATGTTCTTATTTGGAACACCATGTGAAGTTAATCGTTGACAGAAGAGAATGTTTACGAATACTCAGATATTTTCTCATCTTTGTTGAACATTGTCGCATTCTATTCGTTGCGATATCTTAGTTTTGAGTGAAATTACAGCACTTTGTATGGTACCGTTAGTTTTACCTATCTTTGAATATTTTTTGCGTTGGATACGTATCCATATATTGAAAATATTCTGCAGGAGCATGTGGTACCATTCGATCCTTGTATCGGAGTAGACTTTCTGCCCTTGCACGATAATTCTCGACCACATGTGGCTCATTGTGTAACCGACTATCTGGATGACGTTGAGATGAATGATGGGATTGACCAGCATGTTCTCCAGACCTCAATCTAATTGAGCATGTTTGGTGTATGACGGTTAAGAAATAGAGCCCCTACAGTGGAAAATCGGGTGCAATTGGCACCTCAACAGATAATTGATAAAATTATTCTGAGCGAACGAACGGTTGACTGAGGTCATAAGAGTACGTGAAGGACACATAAGATATAAGGCAGAATTGAAATTTTCTCAATTGACAATTATTGTTATTGCATATAAATTAACTGCTGTTGAACGATAAATTAATATCTTGAATGGCAAAGCGCTTAATGTTGATTTCAAATTATACTGAAGCCATTCAAAGTGGCTTCATTTCTCTTGAAATTGAAATATCGCAATGAATAAAAAACGGAAATAATCAGAAAAAATGAGGCAACATCTGAGTGTTTATGAACATTCCCGTTTCTCAACGATTCATTCCACAAGGTGTCCGAATAAGACCTTTAGTTTTACACTTTTTTTCACCCCTGTATATATCAAGAAAATGAAGTAACTGAAGGCGGTATTTGATCAGTATGTTCCCGAGGAATCATGGTACAATAGAAAAAAAAGGTTTCCACAATGAGGATCTCTAGAGATCTGAATATGGAAACTCAAAATGGCCTCAAAATTTGGCCGATTCACATGAAATCTAGTACATAGAGGTTATTGGAGAAACTGGATCATCTCTTGATAAAAATGAACTTGCCAGTGGCAGAGATGATAAGGGGGCTTTATAAAATTTTTTCAAAGTCAAAGTGATAGAAGCATATTGAATTTTTCGAAAGAAGCAATCCTTGGCTCAGTTATTTCATATCATCACAGAATCACTGAAGATTGTTCCATAACGCTTTCGACAAAGGGTACTTATTTCGTTCGGAAAAAGTTCGAGGAGTTTATTTTTGCATTGAATTTTAGTCCCCCATAGTATCTCCGCAACTGATTCACATGAAATCTAGTACATAGAGGTTATTGGAGAAACTGGATCATCTCTTGATAAAAATGAACTTGCCAGTGGCAGAGATGATAAGGGGGCTTTATGAAATTTTTTCAAAGTCAAAGTGATAGAAGCATATTGAATTTTTCGAAAGAAGCAATCCTTGGCTCAGTTATTTCATATCATCACAGAATCACTGAAGATTGTTCCATAACGCTTTCGACAAAGGGTACTTATTTCGTTCGGAAAAAGTTCGAGGAGTTTATTTTTGCATTGAATTTTAGTCCCCCATAGTATCTCCGCAACTGATGAGATTCAGTCAATTTTGTTATCACCAGACATATTCTCTCAAATCCTAAATTTACTATAAATTTTGACTTAGCTCCAAAATAGATGAACAATAAACCCCCAAACTTTGGAACAACAGGGTCTCAGAGATTTGGAAACGTCGGTAAGAATTATGGACTAGATATTTCCGGAAGGTTATGGTCTTTTTCGGAATGGAATTCATTTTTCGAGCCTTTATTGATTACAGAACAACCTTGACATGCATACTTTTTTCCAGACGACATGCGATAATCATGTCAAAAAATGAAAACAATTTTATGCAATGTCAAACATTCAACAAAATAACGAGAACAGTGCCGATGAGAATGAGGCATAATAAAAAAATTCGTGAGCTAGGTAGGTCAATTGAGACGGTTTTTTTTATCGATAAAATAACTATTTTGCATTGTCAAGTAAATGAATTTTTGAGTTTTGTATCTTTTACACTTGCCCCAGCATGTTTTTTTAAGGAACCTGGCTATAGTTATTCATAAATATAATTAATTTCATCGCTATAGTAATTAACATCTCTTTTTGTTGGAAAGTATTTTGTGATACAGTACAGAGAAGAATTGGTTTGTCAAAAAATTCGAAGAAACACCTCGTACAGTACACAGGTAACAGAGACTATTTCAGAATAACATGCTTATCCTTGAAAGCGAATGTCAAGAAGGCACAGAGGCGTAGATAACTTTTTTGCGAAAATATCTGGTCGACATCCACAGACGCCACTGGTTGATGTATCAAAACATATTTTTCATTAGAAATTGAATTCTTTAAAAAACAGATATTGTTTTTCGAAATTTTACAACGCTGTACCCCAGACGTAAAGAGGTTCAGGGCATAGGTTCATGCAAACTTCTCTTTGTGAAATCACCTTCGGTTTCACATCTTAAGAATCAGCATGTTTTTTTAATAGGTAAACCGAGTATTCTGTGGACTCTATATGAATGTGCCTCTCCTTGCCTTTAGTACTGGACTCGCTGGACTACACTTAAGGGGTGAAAATCAGGTGAATTAATTGTAAGCTCTTTTTCTTTGGCCCCTTTAAACAGAATAATTCGAACAATTAAATCGATCGAATATGCCAATCTAAACAATAGGAAGTTGTCGATGAAGATTCCTCAAAGAGTAGCATCAGCAGTATCGTCTCAATTGAAATTAACTGAACACGGTTGTATCCGGTTACGTGCATGTCACGTTAAGATATTCTCTTTGTATTCGACTTCGGTATAGATTCTGGGTCACGTAATGACGAAACAGGTGAAATCAATTAGATTCCGACCTAATCGAATACTGTTAATTTTTTGGAACCATAGGAAAATGCCGTGTGATGGGTAATTCGTTTATTATCGATTCCAACGTTCAGGTGATTATCTTATGTCTATCTGATTCGAGGTTGACTGAAATCTGCCTTTCTGACTTTTGTAATCTGCAGAGTAACTATTATTTTTCAGGCTTACACGTGGTAAGATTTTGACATATAATGTGGAATCGATGCTTGGGACCACACTATTCTGCGCAAAAAGTGTATTCAAACTATCCAAACTATTTCGTGAGGTTGCCTTGATGTTTCACACAAATATAGAGTCGACTTCTCGAGAATAGACCCAATATACAGGGTGACTCCGGAGGAGACCGTCAGATTTTAGGATAAGTTTACACTAGTCTAGACAGTCTCGAAACAATGTTTGGTTTATGGTTGGAGGTCTCTATTGAGAATATACAGGGTGATTTTTCCGTTTCGACTATTTTACTTCTATAGATAACTTTGGTATGCATCATTCGATTTTAATGAAATTTTCAGCGAACTACAATATTGATGAGCACACTCATTAATTTCAGAAATGTTTTCAAAATGAGCGGTTGTTATTTTGATAGTTCCAAGTTAATTGTGCAGGTTGAAAAAACACCCTGTACATCGCGTTTTCTAAACTACGTTATCTATTTACGGTTCCACTGTAATAAGTAAATATTTGAGGTTTTCTAATTTTTTTGGCACACTTCTAGTTTTCCGAGAAATTATTTTCAAAAAAAGACAATGTCGAAATTTTGCTCTAATCGATTCTACTTTTATTAATAACTTTGGTATGGCTCATCCAATTTTGATGAAATTTGCAGTGCAGAACAATCTGAATGAGTACACTTAATAATTGTGACAACCTTCCAAAATACAGGTTCGTAATTTTTATAATTTCAGAATTTCAGATTAATTGTGCTCTTGGAAAAAAACACCCTGTACATTGCTTTTTCAAAACTTTCTGATTCGTTTCAGATTCTATAATAATATTTCTTCATTCAGAGGTTTTTAATTTCTTTGGCACACCTCCAGTTTTTCGAGAAAAAATGTTTGAAGAAGAGCATAATCGAAATTTGGTGCAAAAGCAGTGGGAATATTCTGCACTAGGTAGTAAAGCTGTATATTCCAAGGATGTTCTAGAATATTCCTTTCAAATTCCAAATTCTTATTTAATTGCTCATATTCTGTATGAAATCATTAAATTCAGAATATTTCTTCATATGAACATAAACCAAACAAATCTACACATATGAAATCAAAATTTGAACATACATACGAAACAAATGACAAGTGGAATTTAGGATCAACAGGAAATTCACATTGAATTTTCGAAATGATTTCCTCTTTTTCGAATACATGCCCCTTTTTCTTTAAATTTCCATTCGACTTTATTGAACGAAATCACATAACGTCACTGCTTCATAGAAATAACCTTTTTATTAAAAAGCGGAGGTTTGCAAAAAAATTCAATTAAGTTATTTTCCAAATGGAATGATTCCATACAGAAAATGAGCAATTGAAAATAAATTCTGACTTTGAATAGAATATTTTAGAAGTGACGAACAACTTTGCAGCCTTGGAAAATACAGCTTTCCTACCTAGTGCAGACTACTCCCGCTGCTTGTGAGCGAAAATTCGATTATTATCTTCTTCAAAAATGTTTTCTAGGAAAACCGGAGGTGTGCCAAAAAAATTAAAAATGTCTCAATAATGACACATTATGGTAGAATCTGAAACAAATAAAAAAAATTTTGGAAATGCAATATACAGGGTAACTGCGCAATCAATCTGAAATTCTGAAATTATCCCGAATACGACGCTGGATTTCGAGATATTGTTGCAATTATTGAATGTACTCATTCAGATTGTTCTACACTGCAAATTTCATCAAAATTGGATGAGCCATACCAAAGTTATTGATAAAAATAGAATCGTCTTTTTTTGAAAATAATTTCTCGGAAAACTAGACGTGTGCCAAAAAAATTATCAAACCCCAAATATTGACTTATTACAGTGGAACCTTAAATAGATAGCGTAGTTTAGGAAACGCAATGTACAGGGTGTTTTTTCAACCTACACAATTAACTTGGAACTATCACAATAACAACCGCTTGTGAATGTGCTCATCAATATTGTAGTTCGCTGAAAATTTCATTAAAATCGAATGATGCATACCAAAGTTATCTATAAAAGTAAAATGGGTCGAAACGGACAAATCACCCTGTATATTCTCAATAGAGACCCCCAACAATAAACCAAACATATTTTCGAGACAGTCTTGACTAGTGTAAACTTATCCCAAAATCTGACGGTCTCTTCCGGAATCACCCTGTATATTTCGCAACATATAGTAGATCTTGATGCCACCTCAAATGTGTTTTCATTGAGTTCTATCAATTCAACAATTGATAACTTAAATACGTTAATATCTTTTCAGTATTCCGACTATACCTTCTCAACTTCAAATTGAGACCTAACAAAATCAAATTGGTACTGAACAAAATCAAATTGAGACTAAACACATTCAAATTGGGAATAATCAATTTCATATTGTTACATCATTTGTTCCTGTGTGAATTGGAGTTTCATGATCTACTTCATGTGAACTATGCTCCTGCTATCACTTTGGCATTTTCCTTTTATTTTTTGCCCACCTTTGGGCGGTTGATTTCTTGATACTCAAAAATTCGCAAGTCCTTTGCAATCGCCGTTTTCTTCATGGAGTGCAATTCTCTACTTTTCAATTGATTCCGACGCTTCCTTTTCAATAAGGGATATAATTTCGAAATAAACTCTGGTTTGAACTCATTAAATACTCTTCTTCGGCATTGAAATGTTCACTTTATGAAATAATAAAAAATTTCAAAAAGCACTGCCGTGAAGGCAGCAGCTTTTGCGCGCATGTTCAATGTAGATGACCGCTTCAGCAACGAATTTGAACATGCACGCAAAAGCTACTGCCTTCACTGCAGTGCTTTCTGAAATGTTTTTTTGATAAATTACTGGATTTCGATTCGATCTTATCTGTATTTTTGGAAATATTGGAAAAATTAGATTTTGAATAGGTATATCTACGGAATCATTGGGCGGATTTTACCCATTCACGAATTCGACCTTCGTAACTAAGCACCAAATCTACTCTACAAATATCGAGTTTCTAAGTCGTTTCTTCCGGAAGTTATCGTGTTTACGGTAAGCCTAACGGCCGACTGCGTAAACATAATAACTTCCGAAAAAAACAACTTAGAAACTCGATATTTGTAGAGAAGGTTTGGACCTTAATTACGAAGGCCGAATTCGTGAATGGTTAAATCCACTCAATGATTTAATGAGGATGATATGATAAGAAATCACAGAAATTTTTTTTTTCAAATTGTTCTGATGACACGATTATCACGGAATTTTGCATAAAGTTGTTTTTCAGCATCCTCAAATTAGCTGCGAAGTTTTATCAGAACTGAATCAGTATTCCTCGAGTTATACCGAAAAAAACAACGATATCGAGAAGAAAACCTCGAAATTTGACATATTTTTTCCCGATATCTCCGAAACTTATGATCGTATCAAACTGAAATTTTATACACTGCTGTGAAATATGAAGCTCAAAGTGTGAGTGGAATTTTTTTTGGAAATGATGGATGATTTCCGAAAAAAAAAAATTTTTTGGAAAAAAATTTCGAAAAAACTTTTTTTTCAGATTTACTGACAATATGATCCTGACGAAATCCGGCTCAAAGTTGCGCGTCGTTATACTCCATCTAACTACGACGTTTGAATCCAATCGCTCAAGTAGTTTCTGAAATAAAAATTAAATAACGAACTTAATGGCGGCATTCTGATGCGTGACCTACCCTGAAAGTTTCAAGTTGCTAGCTTGCTTCTGTCGACAGTTATCGTGTCGTCGGCCGGCCAGCCGGACAGAATCGATTTTGATACCGGATTCGTCATCAGTGAGTCCAACCTAGTCGATTGAGACCATTTTCGGCTCAATCATCCAAAATTATAGACATTTGGACAAAACGATAGCACGCTGTTCCCCTAGAACATTCGCGCAAAAATTCAATTCAAAGAGCAACGAATGTTGTACACATGTGAAATTGATTATTCTCAATTTGAATGTGTTTAGTCTCAATTTGAAGTTGAAAAGGTATAGAAGAAATAGCTCCATTATTCTATGTTGGTCTTGAAAAACTGCTGAAGGAAATTCTCTCCTCCAAAACAACATTTCCAAGGAAAATAACACAGTAATTGGGGAAATGTATGTCTCTCTTAGAAACGGAGATCTCAGTTCCACCAAGCTTTTCGAAGCAATAAATGCAAATTAAGGCCTTCGCAGACAACAGTGAGAACGTCTTCTTTGAAATAATGCTTTTTCATGGGAAATTGCCGGATCCGTATCATTCAACACTGAGGACTAAATTAAAACTGTCCTTTCATGGCAGAAGAAGGCCGCACCTATACGAATTCAAATTTTTTCATTCTATGCAAAGCGCTGTTGAGCCCGGTTGAAAATACCGAATGGAAATTCGATGAATCTACTGTCCTTCATCAGGCGAGCGGGTCACTTTGGATGACTTAGATTCAATTTGGAACTGGTCGAACAAAGAGGAATTAGAGGTACAAATGACTGATTGGTTTCTCGTTTTGACTCGTCTCAAAGGAGGGCTCTGGGTGTCCATGAATAAACATTAGGGGTTGTCGGTGAACGTTTTGGTAAAACCAATCAAAACAAAAGGACGGAATTCTTGCATTCATTAGAAGAATTAACTCTGACCCGGTGTTATCTCACTTTGGACACAAAATACCTAATAATTCTGTTCTGACCATGGATAATAAATTCTCAAACTTTTTGTGCGTTTTGGTTTGGCTGGAATGGCTTGAAAGTTTTATCTTGAAGTTATCTATAAGGATTTCGTTGGACTTCAATGTCAATTCAATCTTTTTTGTTTTGCCCCAATGTCTATAATTTTTTAATTTGAGACCGAAAAATGATCTCAAACGAGTGTAGAAACTATAACGTGTGAACAGGGAACCCAATAGACTTGAAACTTTCAGGATAGGTTCCATTTCAAAATGCGACAGTAAAGCTACTCAATGGACCAAATCAATCAAATGTTTTCGGAGTTATTTATAAGAATTTTAAGGTCATCTTCCTATTACTTCAGGGATCATCTGAGGGATTTGATCGAAACTTAGCAGTTGAAGCATAATGAGAGCAGTTTTTTGAAATGTTGTTGAGATCGTGTGGTAATCAAATTCGTAAAAAACATTTATTTCGCGATTGCTCTCGAAATGTTTTGTTTTTGTGACCTGTCTATGAGGTTCCGTTTGGGACAAAAATGGGATTCCTTTTCAAGTCAATGTATTTATCAGTTGCTGCAATATATTCATTTTGTGTTATCGATATATTTATTTTTCGTTCCGATACAATACAATCATTTGAGATGCTCTTGATGAATAGTTCAATACTGCAATTCGCAAGGGCGTTTTACATAAAAAACAATTCAATTTAATTTTCAATAGTTATGCTTCACATATTGAAACCTACAAAATAATTCATTAGAAAAACTTATTAACTTACTCTATTCCTATGATTTGGTGCTTTAGCAGAATTATTCTACGAAAATATTTCACTTCACTCGACTATTGAAACAAAGATCTTTCACTTCATATTCGTGCAATATTCAATTGTTTCCATCTGAAATTTATATTCAATTTCATCAACCCCCATTATCATATTATTCCTCTAACTCCATAACCATTCTAATTTTCATCAAATTTATATGTGATATAGTCTATCCGCAGATTGAAGGGTACGTAAGTAGAACCCACAGACTAGATGGTATGGAGTCTGTGGTAGAATTTTGAATTAACGGTCGACCGTAAACACAATAACTTCCGAAAGAAACAACTTAGAAACTCGATATTTGTTGAGAAGGTTTGGACCTTAATTACGAAGGCCGAATTCGTGAATGGGTGAAATCCACCCAATGATTCCGCAGATATACCCATTCAAAATTTCATTTTCCCAATATTCTCAAAAATACAGATTATATCGAATTGAAATCCAGTGCTTTATCAAAAAATGAAAGTTTAAAGGTTCATACAGAATTTAATGAGGATAATATGATGAGAGGATCACAGAATATTGAATATTTGAAAAAAAAAATTTTTTTTTCAATTTGTTCTGATGACACGATTATTAATAAATTTTGCACAATTTTGTCCTTCAACATCTTTGAACGAGAAGAAAACCACGAAATTCTACATATTTTTTCCCAAAATCTCCAAAACTGATAGCTGTATCGAATTGAAATTTGGTACTCTTCTGTGAACTATAAAGCTCAAGGTATAACTGAATTGTTCTCAAATATGAATAATAGTTTCAGAAAGATTTTTTTTTTAGAAAAAAAATTTGAAAACATTTTTTTTTCGAAATTGAGTGACCATACGTTTTCAACGATATTTCGCTCAAAGTTGCGCGTCGTTATGCCCCAACTAACTGCCGAGTTTCAATCCAATCCCTTCGGTATTTTTTGAATTATGAGGGAAATAACCTCATAATTTCAAACGGCTATAACTTCGAAACAATTTAGCCGATTTGGCCCATTAACGAACTTCACCGCGGCATTTCGGAGCGCGAACTACCCTACTAGTTTCAAGTCGGTAGCTGGCTTCGTTCGACAGTTATCGTGTCCACGGCCGGCCGGACAGAATCGATTTTGACACAGAATACGTCATCAGTGAGTCCAACCTAGTCGTTTCAGACCATTTTTGGCTCAATCATCGAATGTATGAATTGGAACTAATGAGGAATTTTTCTGATATCGTTAGAAAATATTCTAGGTTCGCAATTCGAAAATAATCATAACAATGCTCGTCTTTCCCAGAAGTTACCAGCAAAAATAGTCTTACGTTTGAAATTCGAAGCGATATCCTAGAACTCAATCAATACAAGAAGCCTCATATAGTCTTCTTCCAACTAGCCACCGAAACCTCCAGGAAACCCAAATTGCCGACAAATGAACATCGGAGGATCTTGAGCGATTACACAGACTTGAAAAACACAACCACAAATTGTACATAAAATAATCCGGAAATTTCCAGTTGGGCAAACCGAGTTTCGATTATGTTGACTGTCTGAGATCATCACAGCAAATTGTCCTAATCAAACACACCCCGAGCTAGAGACGCTGCTAGTTATGTACCTTTGGGTCTGCACCCCGTGTATTATCAGGGTTTGAAGAATTCGATTTTGTCAAAAATCAGTTTGCTCTCTTTCCACTGCGCAGCATATTTGAACAGCGGTTCAACAGAATCGACTTTCCTTACGCTACACGAGTTTTCAGCATGAAATTTCTTTTCGTGGTCCCAGAAATTACGAGATGGAGTAAGGTTCGCATGCCTGCCATGTGCTGATATTGAAAACTTCGGTGAATGATGTGTTTAATTCGTTTTACGTTGAGGAAAGCATATCGCAGTGTGCACTCCACTGGCATTAAATTTTTCCACGCGTTATTTTACGTATGTCAGAGCATTGATGCCAGGTCTGGGGATTTTTCCCCAGAACTGGTAAAATTGGATTTCCTTTGAGGACTGGGGAGAAACTTTTTCAAAATGAGCTACTACTACACCCATTATAAGGGTGTCATAAAAACGAGATCTTCAATGAAACAGATGATGTCATAAAAAGGGGAAGAACCAAATAATTATTTTGAGAGGAGAAGAGAACTCTTTTCGGCTGTGAATCGGGACCTGTGGTTTGTTGTGCAATTGTGCAAATTGTCTTCATTCGACATGATAATCCTTAGAAATGTACCGCAGTTATGCCGTATTCTTCGTGTTCTCGTATCTACCGTTATTTATAGGAAATTTAAAGGAAATCGATTTCAGCAGGAAAGTTTTTGAGCAAAATATTGAATCGATCAAAATTATGGTACAATTATGGATTATGGTACGTTTATTGACTGCTTGTTATTTGGGGTCAAAATTATGGTAAAATTCCATAATTATGGTACATCTGGCATCACTGTCCAGAACTAATAATGTCACAGCTTTTTTCCATTTTAAAATTTTTCCCCAATCTGAAACTCCCCTTGTGTTCGTATATTTTTGTAACTCACAGCCCTCGAAAGACGTATGTTTGTTCGTTAACAATGACTTATGCTGAAACAGAGTATACGCTGAATTTGCTAACGCTCTGCATCCGAAAACAAATGGGGTGTTTCTCGGATGACACAATGGCCCCCTTGTTCGTAGAAGGCGTCCATTACGGAACTGAACAATGTCGTCCTATTGTAAAACGAACTTCGGTATCTTTCAATTAAAAATTCCCAACAATTACGAAATCGTTTTACAATGGACCCTAAAATACACTGGTCGGTTCCAACATGAATAGACTTGATTCGCTGAAATGAACAGCAATTTGTCGAGGAACTGCATCGTCGGAATAGTGACGCGAAAGACAAATTTTTTCAATACAAATACACAATTTTGATGATGAAATTATGGGGAAGTCAGCAACTTTTGCGAGCATGTTCAAATGATGACCGCTTTGGCAACGAATTTGAATATGAGCTCGAAAGCGGCTGATTTCACGTCAGTGCTTTTCTAGGTATTTTTTCGAGTTATTTTGAAAAAAACTTCGATAATGAGGAAAAAAACACCAAATTCGACATATTTTTTCACAATATCTTCGAAAATTATAATCGTTTCGAACTGAAATTTGGTACCCTGCTGTGAAATATGAAGGTCAAGGTATGCCCGAATTCTTTTTCGAATGTAATGAAGAGTTTCTGAAGAAAAATAAAATTGAAAAAAATAGAAAAAAAATTTTTTTTTGGATTTACCGACAGCACGATCCCAATACAATTTCGCAGAAAGTTTCGAATCCTTATGCTCCAACTAACTGCAAAGTGTCAATTCAATCGTTCCAGTAGTTCTCGAAACATCAGGGAAATAACCTCAAACTTCAAATGGCTCTAACTACGAAACCGTTCGACCTGTTTTGCCCATTAGCGAACTTTGCCTTGGCATTTTGAAATGCAACCAACCCTGAAATTTTCAGGTCAGTAGCATCTTCCTTAAGCCTGTAATCGTGCATACGGACGGTCAGCCGAATAGAATCAATTTTGACATCGGATTCGTCATCAGTTAGTCGAATCTAGTCGTTTGAGACTATTTTCGGCTCAAAATTCAAAAATCACGAACATTTGGACCAAACGATAGCACGCTGCTGTTCCCCAGAAAAGCACGCAAGAAGGTTATCTACTGAATTTGATTGATGGAAAAGTAGTCGATGATCTGTCATCAGAACGAAATTCGATTTTCTGTGCTACCATTTCCATAGCATAGAACTGTATACATTTACTTTATGATCTATTGGCGTCTAAATTTGAGATTGTAGCGCCAAAGTGGCCAGTTTCAGAAACTTAGATAGTGTCTGGTTTGGTAATTTTTGATTTCACGATTCATTCAAAGACTTTTTCGACTTTTATTGTTGACGAGAGTATTACTGGGAGTACACATTCCATTCTTATAAAGTAGGTATGTATCAATCTTCAATCTTATTGAGTGAAGAAACTCTAAAATCACGGGAATATCTCCAAGGTTAGACAGTATTTCAATATTATTCATTTTCAGATCCAAATGGCAAGATTGACTTTGGAGGATTTCTTAGGCTGTCTTGGAACTTGAAAAACAGATAGTATCGTAAAACATACTTTTTGGAATAATAGACAAATACTCATAACTTTACTATTTTTTTACCGACGGACTAAATACTCAATATATTGTGAATAAAATGAATACATTCACACAAAATTACTGCTACTTGTATCGTAAGTCTTATTCATTATGGATTGACAATTAAATTTTTCAACACTCATATGATTGGTCTTGAAAAAGCTGTAATAAATAAGCCTTGTACAACTTTGCTTTCATCGGCAGAAGCACTTTGAGCGAACAGTATTCATCACCAGATATTTCCTTGTTGAGACTCTTTTTTTTTCAATGATCAGTTCTATCCTTAATGATCAGTTCAAAAGGCAGATTTCTGGAAGGCAGGGCATTGCTCTTAAGTGAATTTCTCTGCTTGGATTAGGGGTCTGGAAAAATATTGTCTTCATAAATGTGATCTAATATTTCATGAGCAATTCTTGATAACCTCTATAAAAATCATCATCATCGGTAAAATGCAGGAAACAGACTCTCATAAATCTTGTTTGTTGGTTTTTATCGATTCTTCAACACTTTCAAGCCCGACTTGTTAAAGGAAGTTTCTTTCACCCTAACTCGAAATTTTTTACCTGGCTGTAGAAATCTATGGAAAGGGACATTTGAGTTTGCTTTTCCTCAGTAGAAGCACTTGTAAAATCACACAAACGCAAAGAAAAATGCATAAACTTTCTCATTTTCTTAACATTTCTTTTAACTTGTCAATGATAATGTCTGTACCTCGGGTTACTCGGATAGCCACCAGAGGGGGTAGCACTTATCTTCATTCGACAAAAGTAGTTTTCATTGTTGATTGTTTTCTGATTGGATCAGAAATCTATGGATATGTTACATCATAGATATATTAATATAGAAAGAAAATCGACTGTCGTTTTGGTGAAACAAAAACGATCGCTTTTTCATCAAATTTCGTAAATAACCCATGAACCCACCGAATATATCATATTTGCTGAATAGAAAACCAACTACCGAAATATCCAAGTTTATTTTTGACATATATCCCATATAAACTTGACTTTATTGACGTGAAGAAACTCAACTTAAATCTCAGCCAATCAGAAATGATGTTAACAAATACCTATATTTGAATCCAATCATCAGGTTTGAGGAGCTGATGCATAGTTTACAGATATTTATGAATAACGCGGATATCATCATGTCAAATTTGTTCCGAAATTCACCTTTTCCAGTAGTAGTAAATTGGACGAAATTTTTGGGTTGTCAACTTAATGGGAAGTTAACTTTAACTTTAACTGAAATTTTGACAGTTATGCTAGGACATATCTGTCAAAACTGTCAGTTAAAGTTAAAGTTAAGTTTTATAATACCGGCCCTTAGGGAATTATCATGGGGTTTTACTCATTCACGAATTCAATCTAGGTACTTATAATGTCTACCCTTCCCTAAAGTGTGCGCATATTTTCGTGAAAGAACTAAATCTCTTGTTTCATTAAAACGGAGGAACTTCCCTGTTTTTCATAATCTTCAACTCTGAAAGAAATGCACAAGAATAATACATGTAAGTGGAACATTGCGAGTGCTTCGAATTTTTTAAATGAAGGCAAATACTTACAAAGAAATTAATTTGAATTTTAGGGAAAAAAACCTTCATCTTCCTCCTGGTTTTATGAAGTCGGGTGGAATTTGTCGTTCGCAATTTCCAATTTTTTCTCATTTCCCTCTTACTTTGTTTCTCTTTTATAATGAGATTCCATTAACCCCCCTGAGTTGCAAGTAGAATATTCTCCCTCACTAAAGACTAATCTAAACGGATTCAGTAGTATCGATAATTTTAAAAGCATAATAGGCTGCTCTGTTTACATCTGGGTTACATGGGGAGAGTAGCTAGCTAATAAAGGGGGATGCTGGTAGAAATTTATACCGAAGGGTACACATACACCTGGGTTTCATTGGATTGTAACACTACTAAGGTTGAGATCTAAGAGATGAATATTGTTACATTGTTTTCTTCAGTTCGGAAATTTAAAAGTATTAAAGCTTAACGGCCGATCGTAAACACAATAACTTTCGAGAGATACGACTTAGAACTCGATATTTGTAAAGTAGATTTGGACCTCAATTACGAAGGCCGGATTCGTGAATCCACCCAATGATTCCGCAGATATACCCATTCAAAATTTTATTTTCCAATATTTTCAAAAATATAGATAGGATCGGATTGAAATCCAGTTTTTTATCTGAAAATGACAGCTTGAAGGTTCATACAGAATTTAATGAGGAAAATATGATCAGAAGGTCGCAAAATATTGGATATTCGAGAAAAATTTTTTTTTGATACATTCGATATTCTGTGATCTTTTGATCATATTATCCTCATGAAATTCTGTATGAACCTTCGAACTGTCATTTTTCGATGAAGTACTGGATTTCAATTCGATCTGATCTGTATTCTCGGAAATATTGGGAAAATGAAATTTTGAATGGGTATATCTGCGGAATCATTGAGTGGATTTCAGCCATTCACGAATTCGGCCTTTGTAATCAAGGTCCAAATCTACTCTGCAAATATCGAGTTTTTAAGTTGTTTTTTTCGGAAGCTATTGTGTTTACGGGCGGCCATGTTTTCGAATCTCTTTAAAGTTTTTGTTTCAGGAACTATCCGTTTCATTCCAAGAAAATTTCGAACAAACTCTGAGGTCGATATTCAAAAATTGTATACTTCTTTCGAGCTCCATATCCACTTTCGGAAATTTCGAGATAATAATAATTATAATTTAAGTGACGCCATTTACGGGAGGATTTTATACACTTATGAATTCGAACTTTACAGTTAATCTGCTCTACAAATATTGAGTCTATAAGAATCTTTTTTGGAATTTATTTTGCAATAATCGGCCTTTAGTATATCTGAAGTAAAATTTGTGAAAGAAATTGAATCGATACTCCGTACTTGAGAACGTCTTAAGTCGACGCGTTCATCCCATATTGGTTACATGACAGCCGAGCACTACTTCGCCAGTGCTTGGTGGTATGCTTGCTCAAGTCTACGAAAGGCCCTACCTTGAGGAGTACTCACGCAAGACATAATCACAAAATATCGAAGATTATTCGTTTTCTGTGATTTTTTAGAACCCAGCGTTGCTATTTGTACGATAATATCGTTTTGTCGATAATTTCAGAGAACCTACCATTCGAAAATTCAATTCAGCTAAAGTGTCCGAAGATTTCTCAAATTATTTTCGAGAAACAGATTGCTATCAGGAAATGAAGATGATTTTCTACGAATTCATTATAGTAATTGCAGAACTTAATACAAAGTGGCCCTGTTCTTAATGACCATCATGCTAGTAGGCACTTCCCTTTTTCGGGAGTAACACAGATGCCATAAACCATCCACTCTGCTGGCATTTTCTATAACAGAATAAAGCTACCTTTTGTGCGACGGAGATTCGGGTATTTGGGGAATCAGAAATTCACCCGATTGGTCGAGAGATTCACCCCATTGGCTGATCACGTGATCGTCGTCGGCCAATAGGGAAGAATCTCCGATTACCCAAATACCCGAATCTCCCTCGCACAAAAGGTAGCTTTACAGTTCGTTTTATGGGGCGGCTTCTTTGATACATTGAACAGATACTGTCATATAATGGCAAGTTTCCAGTGCGACAAACATGAAAACGTGAAAACATCCTAGACTTCACCCAATATTTATGAACTTCGCCGCGATTGGCCGAAGGTTTGTTTAAGGAATAGAACCCTTGCTAATCACTTGTAAATACTTGAGCTTGTCTCAGCCGAGAATTTCTCAAGTAGGAGTTCTAGATCAGACTATGCGTACGGGCACTAGTTTCCGCTGTGGAACCCCTCAGAAACTACTGCTTGGGCGAGTTAGGAGACTGGGTGTGCTCTGTGTAGGCTTTGCTACTAATTCCTTGCGCCGCTTTAGGAACAGCACTGTTAATCGTTAACCCAACAGCGAATGGATGGACGGTGCCCTGAACATTGGAAAATTTCCTTCCCGGCCCAGGGCTTGAACCCCAGACCTTGCGATCCTGGGGCTTGAGTTCTAATCACTCGCCCCATCTGTCATTGGTGCAATAACTCAGATTGTTTTTTGCATAACTCATTTTGGGTTCACAGTTCAAGTGCCAAATTTGTTTTGGTCTGAACTGAAATCAAAATGTGCCAGATTTCCACGAAAAACTTCGTTTCTCTCCCAATTTATAACGAATCACTTTATTGAAGGGCCCTATTTGCCTTGGCCTTCCACCTGAAAATCCATCTATACTCGATGTATTGTGATGTTCCCCATAGCTATTCATGAAAGAAAAAATATGGAAAACTTCAGGCAGGATTAACGATACCCGGGTTCTGTAAATAATTTCGCATCATCCAAAACCACCCATGCTTTCAAGACCTCTTCACCTGAACTTAACGATCGGATTCAGCGAAATCCGTCCCAGAGCCTTCTGGATGATGCATAGCCCTGACACGCTCCTCTCTCTTTATTTCAGATATCCACCCTTTTTCATAATAAATTAAGCGGTACAATCTGTTTGCTTCATGCCGAAGAATAGATTTCCATAAGCGTGGGCCTGACTAACAGTGATTAATGATATAGTTATTTGTACGATGTGGGGGGATTATTAATTACCATTAGTAATCCAACGATGGAGGACACAGGTGCGAGAGCTGAAGGGACGCTTAAACGCCAGATGATGAGCTCTTCCGTTTTGAACGGGATAAGTTGCCGTATATACCTATTACCTTTGTGAGTTTTGAACGTCCCCAGCTAAGTTCATTGATTCACGTCAGGTTTGAGATAGGTGGAGAAACCTTCCTTCTGGATGCCGGTGATTCTGATCCGGAATTCATCGAATTCAGTGGCTTTTAATCACTCTCGAGGAGTTCTTTGGGGCGTTTCGGGCAGCCAAAAAAGTCCTTGTAATTGAGGCCCGAGTTCCGAGTTCAGTCGTGTAAGGCCACACGATGCCAGTACTTACGCAGTCGCCGGTTAGTGATGTCAAGTTTGGGGATTCGTCCCTTAATCTAGGAAAAAGTTTTGTTTTGAGTTTCAAATCAATGGGGTTCTCCATTCTCACGTGAACCACCTTGACGCTGGATTCGTCATCAGTGAGTCCAACCTTTTCGGCTCAAAATTCGAAAATAATATACATTTGGACAAAATAGCACACCGTTCCAAAAAGCATGCGCGTAAAAAATGTTAGGTTAGGTTTAGTAATTTTAGTGCCACATTACTACGCGGACTATCTGGACTAAACCATGCAGTTATTGATAATGATAATATGTCTCGACGAATTATTTCGACCTTGACCTTGAGAATGAATGGAGTAAAGTTCACTTGTTGTAAAAGAAAATGCAACAGGGTGAGTCTTTAAGTTGTACATTAATTTCAACCGTAGATTCCTCTCATCAAATAAAACACTTTTTTCATTTACCATTATTCCAGATTTGGCTCCAGTTAAAAGATACAGGCTGTTAAAATTTCCAAAAAAATCTGTTTTTTTTCAGCTTTGATATGGTAACTCTGAATGAGATGAATTTCGGTGTGAAGTTTTCTATGAATATGACACAAAATCGACCCTAATCACTTCCATCCCACTTCAAACAGTTTCACAGTGATAGACACAACGATTCATAAAACTATATGAAAATTGCAGATGGGGTTTATCTTATGTCATAATAAGAATCTTCAATCATTTCAAAATACTTAATTATTCCTTATAATTTCTCCTTAAACCGTTTCGGAGATATTCAACGTTGAATGTTATAAAATCTGATAAAAATTAGACAAAATACCTCATTTTTATAGATCCGTCCCTGAGCCACAGAAGGCGGTTAATAAAGTTCCGTCTACACTTATCCGAACCATAGAATACACAGAAATATTTTTTTATTTAGCATAGAACCAATATTAGGTCTATGCTATTTCGTGATCAGACCACTGATATGGAGGCTAGGTCTTCATGTCTGTGAACCTGACATTTCATAGAGTTCAATTAATGTGTTTAGGTTAGTTGGATTTCATATAATTCATGCATGAGTTTGATGAAAATAAGAATAAATATGTAGTTTCGAATATGAGAGTGGGCGAGGATGGAATTGTGTGTGATGTTATAATGGAATGGAATCGAAAATCTCAAGAATGTCAAGTGGAAAATCACTGTTTCAATAGTCCAGTGTAGAGAAATGTTTACCTTGCGATAATATGGCAAAAAGCATCAAATCATAAGAATTAAGTGGGTAAATGAGTTTTTCAATCATTTTTCTTTGAATTTCAAACATTGGATTGGTTATTCTGCCGAAGTGATTCTCGTGAGAGATATATGTGTTGAACTTGCTTAGGAAGTGCAGGAGTGTATTAGCACATAGAGAAATATTTAAATGCTTATAACTCTTCACCTGGGCCGAATCTGGAAGAATGACAAAAATAAAGTTTTTATTTGATTAGAGGAATCTATGGTTAAAATTAATGTACAACTCAAAGACTCACCCTGTATAAATATGGAATTACATTCCTATCAAGAACAGTTGGTTGAACAGAGAAGTACTTGAAGTTTTCTTGAAATTGCCTAATTTTGGGTTGATCGTTCTAGTGTATTGTGGAATTTTGAACGGAATTTTGATTGAAGCAAGTAGGAGACTTATGTTGACTTTTGTGCAAGGTGATTAAAAATTCTTCAACCTGCCCAGAAAAATCATCATCACATATCTCAAAATATGCAAATATGAAAATCACTCATTTGCTCGGAAAGCATTCATTGTCATTTTCCACATTTATCGAAACCACTCCACTTCCGAATATGAAACGAACATAAATAATCTACTGTGTTGTATGGATACTCAATTTTATGCAGAGTGTCACCATTTTCCAGAACATACCCACTCAAAAACATAAATGGCGATTTCGAATCAGTAAATAATTGTTTATCTATGGATATCAGCTATTCCGTGATAGAATGTCCCGCTAGGATTGGCTGGCACTTGTGAATGTCACACAATGGTTAACGATATTACAAAGCGCTGTGATTATTCTCTCATATAGGCGTACACTCAAAAACCCTCGACTCTGACCCAAATTGTGGCATCTGAATAGCTTTCGGTTCGGTCATATATATTTATGAAGATACAAACGATGTGAATTTAGCTTTTAGCGTTTTTACCTTTCAGACGTGTTAGAACGAATTAGGTTATATTGAGGTGCATAGAAGATAAGCTGAATTCAAAGATGCGCTTTTGTCTCGCCAATGCTGGGGAAATCACTAGAATTCATTCACTGAAACTATTTGTCAGAACTCAATTGACGACTTCGGTTCAAATTGCCAACCCACAAATTTCTTCCAAATTTACTATCACTTGGGAAGGGAAATTTCAGAACAAATTCGACATGATAAGGTTTGCGTTATTTATAAATTTCCGTAAACGGTGCCCCGGCTCCTCAAACAAGATAGTTCCTTCCAAATATAGGTTTTTGTTAGGAGCATCTCTGATTGGCTGGATTTTAAGTTGGGATTCCTGATTTCGTGTTGATTGTTGTCCCTTCTATGTTCTATGGACCATAAAGTAAATAAAGATTGTTCAATGCCATGGATTTGTTACCATAGAACATTGACTGACGTTCTGGTGTCAGAAAGATCGCTGTTTCATCAATCAAATTCCGTAATTTTGCTCTTTTTCAGGGACCAACCGAATAGTTCATATTTACGGAACGGGAAACCGGCAACCGAAATAACCAAGTTGATTTGCGGAACATTCCTATATAAACTTGACACTTTCAACAAGAAATCTATATTTGGAAGGAGTTATCTTGTTTGAGGAACCGAGGCATCTTTAACGGATATTTATAAATAACGCGAACCTTATCATGTCGAATTTGTTCTGCAATTTCCCTTCCCCAGAGATTGGCAGAGTTGGCAACTTGGACCGAAGTTGTCTATTATGGCATCAGAATAGATGCATTGAATCCATATGGTCCGGACCCTCTTCGACATATTTTGGGTCCGAAATGAGGTCCAAATTTCAATAGGAGTGAACATGAACATTTCCTCTAAATATTTTCATAAGTATGTAACAAAATTCATAACTTTTGAATTGAATAGGTATTCATTAATACAAAATTTATAAACCATATTTTCATGAAAGGAGATTCGAATTATCCAATAAAATCCATGAGTAATATCAATCTTCCGTTCCGTTTTCACTGTTGTTTTAGCTTCGAAGTGACTTCTTGTATCCGTCCATGAAAGTGACTTGACAAAGCGACCTTAGCGCCATCATCTTTTACAGAGAGAAATAGGACAATATTTGACAATTCCAGGACCGCGTTTCGGACCCAAAATTTCAGTGGGTAATAGCATGATGTAAAAAACATGGTGTGCTCATCTAAAAAATGAGTGACGTCAGCTAGCAGAAAATCTGTGCTTTGAATAAACATGCAAATTCAAAGCACCGAATATATAACTCTTTGTATTTTCTGCTACCTGACTCATTTTTAAGATGACCACACCATGATTTTCACATCATGGGTAATAGTAGGAAAGTGTCGACACCTGATATATTCTATGCATCTTGACATCAGACATGATATAAGGAAAGCAATATCTGGATGAATGAATTTCTACCATATTCTGATTTGTCATAGTCTGACTAGTGAAAATGATTGAAAGACAATTATGAAAAGAATGATATGCTTCTGAGTATCGTAAAGTTTATACCTCCTATAAATACGATTTTTTTTTATAACTCTTCACCTGGGCCGAATCTGGAAGAATGACAAAAATAAAGTTTTTATTTGATTAGAGGAATCTATGGTTAAAATTAATGTACAACTTAAAGACTCACCCTGTATAAATATGGAATTACATTCCTATCAAGAACAGTTGGTTGAACAGAGAAGTACTTGAAGTTTTCTTGAAATTGCCTAATTTTGGGTTGATCGTTCTGGTGTATTGTGGAATTTTGAACGGAATTTTGATTGAAGCAAGTAGGAGACTTATGTTGACTTTTGTGCAAGGTGATTAAAAATTCTTCAACCTGCCCAGAAAAATCATCATCACATATCTCAAAATATGCAAATATGAAAATCACTCATTTGCTCGGAAAGCATTCATTGTCATTTTCCACATTTATCGAAACCACTCCACTTCCGAATATGAAACGAACATAAATAATCTACTGTGTTGTATGGATACTCAATTTTATGCATGAGTGACGTCAGCTAGCAGAAAATCTGTGCTTTGAATAAACATGCAAATTCAAAGCACCGAATATATAACTCTTTGTATTTTCTGCTACCTGACTCATTTTTAAGATGACCACACCATGATTTTCACATCATGGGTAATAGTTGGAAAGTGTCGACACCTGATATATTCTATGCATCTTGACATCAGACATGATATAAGGAAAGCAATATCTGGATGAATGAATTTCTACCATATTCTGATTTGTCATAGTCTGACTAGTGAAAATGATTGAAAGACAATTATGAAAAGAATGATATGCTTCTGAGTATCGTAAAGTTTATACCTCCTATAAATACGATTTTTTTTTCATTTAGACACTCATTTCCATATACATCTTTCCAAACAAAATACCAAATGGACCCAGTTAAGTATGTGAGGATCAACAAAATTCTTCGAAGCTAACACAAAAAGATTTCACGCACCTGTCAATAACTATTAAATTATCTGAGAAGACATAAATAAGTTCAAAATGACAATTGCCGAATCACCATTTATAGTGTCATACGCTCTGATTGATCGATTGGTGGCGTTTGTGTCGGTGGCGAGACTATGAAATAAAATTAGTTTCTCCAGTTGGGTCAAGTGATTTAGTACGAAAACAAATGAAAATAAAAGCAACATTGTTAGGTGCACCATAGGTAATGTGAAAATATAAGTTGAGTTCCGATATTCTTGGCCAGTACTTGTTAGTAAATTTTGACATTCGATTTTACTGGCACTGCTTTGGTAATTCTTCGTATCATTACGAAGCGTTTCGAAATTACTGACACTGACACAAATATCATCAGATATCTTTTTCACAAGTTGATATTGCAGCTTCAATTACTATCAGATTCTTTACTGCTACAGTTGGTAATCGATTAATTTTACAGTTTGCTTACGACTGCAATAACTTTAACGACTGAAAAAGAAATACGCTACGCTGCATGGAGAATATCCTTCGGGGAATCGAATGCTCTATCCCAAGAACATCCATCCAAACCGGAAATCTCAAAAATTACCACCACCGTGTCTGCACATCGCGTTATTCAATTCCCGAACACCGACGAATGCAAATTGCGTTCTGAAGATCCAGACATATTCAACATTTTATCACGGGTAGTTAAACATTGATAACCAATTTCCTCACGTACTGCAGCAAACACAAATTTGTTTACAAGCAATATAAAATCAATAAACCGGTCCTGCGAAAGTTTCGGAGAACGTTGCTATTAATATTCAACAAGTAAAAAGAGGGAACGGAAGAGTGGCGTAAGAAGGGACTCTCCGACGCTACGACGGGATAACTTTGTTACCCGTGCAGGCCGACAATTTTTGTCCAAAGGAAAAGAGGCTTTTCACAGAGGATTCGGAATAGTTTCCGTTTGCATTATACAGATCTCGGAACAAGCAGAATGCGGCCTTGGAACTTTGATGTGTCGCACACCCTTTGAGGGGGGTGGAATCATATAGTTCTTATGGAAAAAGCTGCTGGTAAATGTGGATGCATTAAGTTATATAGGAAACATCGAGGGATGTTCTCTTTGGCAGGAACTTGAATGGGATGATGTCCCACGTTGGGCGCCATTTAAGAGGTTCAGGCGTTTTGTTCGAGATTTATTGTTAGGCGTCTATTTTGTTTCGGGGGAAATTATGAAACAACGAATGAGTTAACAATTAAATACAATCAACAGTACTTTTCCGCATCCACTGATTTAAATTTGAAAAAATACATAAAGTGTCCAACGGAAATGAGTTAGGGTGTTTTCTAGTGAAAATTATTAGGGAAAATCGCTCTTATCTGTCAATTTTGTTCTTTAGAGGAAAAGTTTTTCACATAGTACCCATCATTATATTATTTCAACCTTCTATGCGGCAATCCCAACCGAATTTCTTAATATGATAGTTAAAATTGAGATTTGATCATTCGTTCATGTAATATCGGAATTTAATGCCACAGAATCACCCCAATAATATCCAGAATATGAGCCAGATGTTTGAGCAGAATCTATACCAATATTGAAAAATTAGCAAGATTCATATTGGGCAATCGTTAAATTGAACTCCTTTTTGCGCGCATGTTTTAGGGAACAGCGTGCTATCGTTTTGTCCAAATGTCTGTAGTTTTCGAATTTTCAGCCGAAAATGGTCCCAAATGACTAGGTTGGACTCAGAGATGACGAATCTTGTGCCAAAAACGAATCTGTCCGGACGGCCGTCCGTGGACACGATTACGGTCTTACGGAGAATCCTATCTACCTGAAACTTTCAGGGTAGGTTGAATTTCAGAATGCGACGGTTGAGTTCTATAATGGGCAAAATCGGCAAAACGGTTTCGAAGTAAGAGCCTTTTAAAAGTTTGACTTTATTTTGGCGATAATTGGGGATCTACTGAAACGATTGTATCGAAGCTTGGCAGTTAAATGTAGCATAGCAACGCGCAACTTCTCGCGAAATTTTGTTGAGATCATTATACCACTAAATTTTGAAAACATTTTTTTTCAACATTTTTTCTTCGTAGTTACTTTGGAGATGATGAAAGACAACTTTGTACGAAATTAATGATGATCGTGTCATGAGAATGATTCGAAAAGTAGAATTCAAATTTTTTTTTCAAATATTCAATATTCTGTGATCTTCTTATCATATTATCCTCATTAAATTCTCTTTTAACCTTCGAACTGGATTCAATTCGATCTAATCTGTGGTTTGAGATCGAATTGAAATCCAGTACTTTTTCGAAAAAAACCTAGAAAAGCACTGCCGTGAAGGCAGCAGCTATTTTAAATGCATACCTTGAACTTGTGCTACTATGTTGTTGTTTGTTTCTATGTTGAGATGGCAAAATTCCGATGTAATCAAAAAGTAAAAATATATAATAAATCATCGTATCCAAAAAAAAAACATATATGCTACATTATCAATTATACAAGGCGGTCACTATTTTCAGAGACATATTTTTTAATTCTTTCATTAAACAATTTAATGGTTATATACGAACTCCATCACACAGAAAACTTTTTTGACATGTAGTTCTTGTCATTCTATCACAAGCATAGAGCCCTGCCACATTTTGTCTCGTTTCATACGTATGCTCAATTCTCTCAGTTACTAGAATTAAATGCAGGAATAATCTTGCATTTGAAGGAATACGTCAGTATGTTATCCAATTGTTTATTGATTGTTTACAATTCAATTTTTCACAGATAATAAATTAATCATTAATTACAAGAATAAATTATGAATATGGTCCTATTGAAGAACAAACATCGTACCAAATGATTGAAACTTTCGTAGTAACTGTTTGCATTCATTTAACATAACTGAAACAAATTAAATCGTAGAAATACCTTAAATCTATCATAATGAAAATGATCAAATTTTAATCTTATCCTTCAACCTGACTGTTGATTGAATATGTTGCGTTTTTTTTCTTCAACTTGCTGTTTATTTTTCTTTCTAATTCTTACTTCTGCTAGTACCTCAAACATCATATTCTACAGCAGTGTATCAAATTTCATTTCCTGTAGAAGTTGGGAAAAAATAAGTAACATTTCGTGGTTCTTCTCTCGATATCGTTGATTTCTCCAGAATAACTAAAAAATACTAATTCAGTCATGATGAAACTTGATAGCTAGTTTGAAAATAGCAACTTTGTGCAGAATTTCGTGATCGTGTCATCAGACAATTCGAAAAAAAATTTCAAATTTTTACAATATTTCCAAGAATACAGATTACATCGAATTTAAATCCAGTAGTTTATCGAAATAAACCTAGAAAAGCATGCTTTCTAGGTTTATTAATCACATCATTAATGATGTGAAGTCAGCACCTTCAAAGAACATCACCAAAAGTGAACATGCACGCAAAAACTGCTGACTTCACGTCAATGCTTTTTTTGGGGTTTCAGGTTGAATAAAAACACGCACAACTCTGGCTATAAGGAACCGATATTGAAATTTTCAAAGTTTGAATATCATCTACAACGAAGTGCAATCGCTAGTGTGATCATAAACCAAGTCAATACGAAACTATCTCAGCAATTTTTCTTATTATTGTTTAGACCCGTGGTCAAATCATATTTGGACTCATCAGCTTTCCATTTGTTTATTTATTTCCTCATCTAAAGGAACAATAAATAAATCAATGTGAATTTTGAATGTGTACTCACGAAAAAATCATCGTAAATCAATTTTGACAATATTCAAGTTGTACGTTCCGAGCTTGAATATAAAATGAAGTGCGTTTTTATTATGTTGGGAATGTTCATTCTTTCGATTGATTTGGCTGCAAGTTCAAAGTTTAATGAAGAAGGTATGATAGATAATCTGGGAGGTCATAATGGTATATATTTTTCAAAATTATTCACAGGTTGTGAGATGAAATGTTATAATAAATAACACCAAAATTTATCGATAAAAGTGTTTTGTGGAAGGAGATTCTATTTTTCTGCAAATATCTTCTTTTCTCTCTACTTGCTGAACCAAAAATGAAAAAATCATTGTTTATCGAAACTTCTCCTGCATTTGGAGTTATACTATAGTTTTCAGGGGAGGTTTCCCGTAGAATTCAGTCGGATATATAATATTGAACTCAAATCAACGATGAAATGAGTTAGATATCACGTTTCGGATTACCGAGTACTTCATCAGGCAATGGATGAAAGTCCTTCGGATTCAAGAAATATTTTGATAAATTTATTTCCTTCGGAAGTTTTCGGATTCTACCTTATTATCTAGCAGTTTAAGCCAAATATGTTTTACTACTTTCGAGTGGTTAGCTGAACTATTCACCCTATACATTATAGTACAGGATTACTCCTTGATTATTCATGAAAAATTATCAAGATTTATTATGAGAATCCATTCATTCCGTCGATCTATCATGTAGTTTTCATTGGTTGAACAAACTTGATGATAATAAGCTAACCTCCAACGGTCGTAGTGATGCTTCTAGTATAAGTTTTTCCACAAATATAGAGTATATTATAGATATAATTTTTCCATTTCTGTTTTCACGGATTTAGTTTTCGTAAGTAAGCTGATTTTATATTGAATATTGTGATTTTCTGAAAATATTCACAGTTTCATTGCTTTAAACAAAATGCATGTTCGACAACGAATATTTGAAACATTGCTTTCATACTCAATCTCATCGACAAATAACCGTTATGATCATTTCAATTAACTCAACATAACTATAACATTTTCATAAAGATACCCTGAATGTAAGGTATGAGCTCTGCTGGTTGAATTCAAGGATATATAAGTCATTTTCAACCCATTCGAAAGAAACTGCCGACATATTTACCCATTTTAATTCATTCTAGGTGAAATGATGAGAATTCTGAGGAATTCAAACTGTGAAGATTTCGATTGTGGTATCAGGTGTCTTGAAAAAGGACATGTTGGTGGTGGACAGTGCAGTACCGAGGGCAAATGTATTTGTGGTTCTACCCGACCTGAAGATAGGATTAGAAAAGCACGATTAGTAAACGACCATTTCAAATTGTGATAAGAATGCAGAAAAACGGATGCTTTTGGGGATAAAATATTTAAAATGTATTTATTATTAAAGAACAAAATAAACTGTTCAGATTCGTTTGAGCTTAACTTAACATCAAAGTGTTTCTTCGTTAAACACATTTGTTTGTTGCAAAATCTCCTATCTCATTCTGGGAAACAGCGCATTATATGGTTATGTAATTATCTCGGTAATTATTAAGAAAATCAATAAATAATGTCGGTCGTCAATATGCTGAGTTCGGCATATACAGTGTGCGTCAAAATTATGGAACAAATTCATTTTCTCAGAAGAAAAATATTTGGCAACAAAATCCTGAAACAGGTCAATTTTTGTTCAACTTTTACCAAATTTTTATGCATTTTTGAAGGATTTTTGTTGCACTCTGTGTCATCCCCATCAACCCTCTAAATTTTTTGAATAGGGAAAGTGGGTCATGTGGTACTTTTTTGGCAAGGTCTTTGTATCTTCTTTACAGGCGTGCAGAAATTTTCATGAAAAAATTTTTTTTTTGAAAGAAGTTAGTTACTTCAAAGAGGTTTTCAGTATGTGCACTTTGTCATGGCTCATTTACTTTGAGACGATGGTATCTGATGAAATTTGTCACCGAATGAAAGTCGACCATTACAGTTTTGTTCATGCACAACTTTCAATCCCTACGAACCCTTTAATGGAGAAAAAAGAACATGCGCGCAAAAATGGAGACACTTATTTTGGCATTGAAGTACCACCCGGAGAATCACCAACTAATTTTTCAAAAAAAAAATTGTTTTCTTGAAAATTTCTGCACGCCTGTAAAGAAGATACAAAAAAGTACTACATGACCCAATCTCCCTATTCAAAGAATCTAGATGGTTAATGGGGATGGCACAGGGTGCAAGAAAAATCCTTCAAAAATGCATACAAATTTGGTAAAAGTTAAACAAAAACTGACCTGTTTCAGGATTCATTACCAAATATTTTTCTTCGGAGAAAATGAATTTGTTCCATAATTTTGACGCGCACTGTATTTACATTTGGAAAACGAAAACAAAACCATGGAGAATATTCAAAATCAATGAACAGTTATCAGTCTTTTTCATTCTAGGTTATTGAGAATTAATAGTTTTATTACAGACTTTAGCTGAGCCCTGTATGTCCTTGGATAATCTAGGGATTAATTTAGGCTTTTGGTGGTAAATTCTGTGCAGAGGAACAATCTTATCTGAAGTTGAGGAAATTGATGTTGGTTTATCCAGCTTAACTAGTGATTGATTAATCACAGTTCGAGTTCGAGAAGAAAACTCAAATAAAAGAGCTCCTCATCTTGCTAATAACTGGAGCAAGATTTTGTTCGTTTCATTCACCCATATTATGAAAACCCTTTTGATTACTTAGTCAATAATATTTTTGCGATTTTGTTGTAGATGGAATAATTTCTTTCAAATGTCTGCATCAATTTCCTGCTATATTTGAGCCGATGAAAATATTCTCTGAACCATAATATACTGTGTTGACTTACCTATGATGAATTCGAAGTCTAATTCAATACTGTCCATGTTGCTGTTAATTGGTATAGAAATCCTCATTTCGAGGCAATATTCGAAGAATTCGGATATTTGAATGAGGTGATATAGACCTGAAACAATAAAAAGGAAATATGAATTATATAGCATTGATTATTATTAAACACACATTAAATACTCAATGGTTATTGTTACTTGTCATTGTAATCGCAATAGCCTTTCCATACAATTTTTGTTTGCTATTATATTGATCATTTTAATACTTGAAATCATGGAAATTACAATTTCTATCTTTATGATTCAATGTCAGGCTATATTTAACCTGAAAATAATTTGCAATAATAGATATTGTTCATCAATTGTTCGCTGTTGGAGGTTTTCATCTTCAAATCACAAAAATGGATAAATTGAAGAATTAATTTCTTGAATTCTGTGTAAGAGATTTTTTCAGTATGCTTCTCTGAACTTATAATTTTTTAATCCCTGGAAGATTTCAATATCCAAAAAGGATTTTCCAGCTCCCACAGCATAAAGATAACTTCTTGAGATTTGAGACTTCAGAGTTTCAGGATTCGTTTGCATAAAAACTCCTCCAAATTTCAAAATATTTGAGGTGGATTTTTACGCGCAAGAATAGTTACCAACTAACCCAATAATGAGGTTTAATTCATGAATATTTCACGTTGGCAGTTTCAGTAAATTCATTGCATTCAATATTCATTGCAATGATAATTTTTGTGCTTTTCAAGACAATCAGCAAAGTGCTTGTGAAAAAATAGAAACAATGAATAGAAAAGGCGAGTCATCATTGGGAAAATTTATATAATTTGCTGTAGAGACTGAAACATTTTTGAAGTTTGAATGTAATCAGATAATTGATTGATTGTTGTCAAACTTCATGTATCTTTATTGGATTACTCAGATATCAAATTTGATTCAATTCGTTCCCTTAGTTTTCTGTTAGAAAGGTTTTTCCTAGATTTCCTCTCCCAATTTCGAAAAACCAACTATTAAAAATCATATTAAAATCATTATTTTTGAAAAAGACCAGAAGGATTACGAAATCCAAACTCTTCGTCAGGAGCAGTTTTTCAAAAAAGTGTTGCCTAATGAAAAATTTAGAAATAATGTGAACGATCAACGGAGTGAATTGTAACGTTTCAGAGTCTATCTGCCTGATGAAGAAGTCAGATGAATACTCTGAAACGTTACAGTTTACCTCGTTGATCGTTTAAATTATTCCAATGTTGGTCATTAGATAACATCTTCTGTGAAAAATCTCCTTGGCAAATAGCTTGAGTCTAGCAATTGACAAATTTGATAATACTAATTTCATTCAATTTTCGTTCTGGGGAAGAATGTGTTGTCGCTTCAGAATGTCTATAATTCTCGAATTTCTTCCTGACAATGGTCTCAAATAACTAGGTAAGACTCACTGATAGCGAATCCAGTGTCAAAATCGATTCTGTCCGTCCAGTTGGCAGGATTAGCGGTTCGATAATGGGCCGAATCGGCCAAACGGTTTCGGAATTATAGTCATTTCAAATCTTGAGGTTATTTCCCTCATATTTCAGAAACAACTGAGGCGATTGGATTGAAACCTAGCAGTCAGTTGGAGCATAACGAAGCGCAACTTCAATCCAAAATTTGTTAAGATCGAATCTTCATTTGATTGAAAAAAATGTTTCAAAATGTTCGGAAACAAATTTTTTTTCCGTGTTCATTTCCAGAATAACTCAAAACTCAAAAAAAGCAAGAAAAGCACTGACGTGAATTCAGCAGCTTTTACGCGCATGTTCAATAGACGACTTCGGCCCAAGTTGCCAACCCACAATTTTCTTCACAAATTTACTATCACTGGGGAACGAGAATTTCAGGACAAATTTGACATGATAATAAGGTTCGCGTTATTTATGGATATCCGTAAAAGATGCCTCGGCTCCTCAAACAAGATAATTCCTTCCAAATATAGGGTTTTGTTGAGATCATCTCTGAAATTTAAGTTGGGATTCCTGATTTCATGTTGATAGGGTCAAATTTATAGAGGATATGTTCCGCGAATCAACTTGGTTATTTCGGTTGCCGGTTTTCCATTCCGTAAATATGAAATATTCGGTTGGTTCCTAAAAAAAGGGTTAATTACGGAATTTGATTGATGAAAAAACGTTCTTCCTGTCACCAGAACGATAGTCGATGTTCTATGGTACTATGTCCATAGCATAGAAGAGACACCAATCAACAATGGAAAAATTACTAGGTATGGTCTATGGATCATAAGGTTAATAAAGATTGTTCTATGCTATGGATATGTTACCATAAAACACTAATTGTCATTCTGGTGTATAGACTTAATATGTCTATGTTCTGGTGACAGAAAGATTGCTTTTTCATAAATCAAATTCCGTAATTAACCTTTTTTTTCAGGAACCAACCGAATATTTCATATTTACAGAACGGAAAACAAGCAACCGATGTAACCAAGTTGATTTGCGGAACATATCCTTTTTAAACTTGACACTATATTAACATGAAATCAGGAATTCCAACTTAAATTACAGCCTAACAAAAACCTATATTTGGAAGGAATTATCTTGTTCCAAGAGCCGAGCCATCTTTTACGGATATTTATAAATAACGCGAAGTTTATCATGTCGAATTTGTCCTGAAATTCTCGTTCCCTAGTGATATTAAATTTGTGAAGAAAATTGTGGGTTGACAACTTGGGCCGAAGTCGTCTATTGAGATAACCGCTTAAGTAATGAATTTGAACCTGCGCGCAAAAGCTGCTGACTTCACGTCAGTGCTTTTCTAGGTTTTTAATAGTTTTTTCGCAGATACATTTTGTGAAAACCTTGGAAAAAACCGAAAAGTAATAAAAACATCAACTCAACTGAAAATATCTGTTTGGAATAGGGTCGATTCATTTAATTCCCTTGAGTATTCGTTACCGAAAACAAATTCTATTGGTAACCTGTAAATGGAAAACTCCATGTAAAAAAACTAAGTGCAAAATCATTTTCGCTATCACTGGAAACTGTGAGAAACAGAAAACTTTTTTGAATGAGCATGACGAAAAACTCCAGAATTTTCAGTCAAGTAATCTTGCGATAAACAAATCGGTTCGCCCTGTCTTATAAGAAACCCTGTATATATAATCGGAATCATCGACCTGTCGTCTTCATTTCCATGGTGACTACCTTGACGCAAATTGTGCCATCATCTTTCTACATGACCAAATCAAAGTTGAAAAAGCTATTTCGTATACAATCACGTCATAACGTTTTCTCTCAATTCCAGATGGCATCTTGAGCTACAGCATGCCCCAGGGTACAAGAAAGGGAAAACTCGATCTTCGAGATGAGACCTATGATGGTCTGGAAGACGCAGGACATGTGTTCCAGGGACTCGGACAGCTCGTGGACGGACACGTGGGTCAGGATAATTTCAAAGTTGACCTGACGGGTTATGGAAAAGGTGAGAGGAAAGAAATAAGAATGGAAATGATTTTCTCTCTAGGAACTCAGTTGAAAAGAACTGACATGAAGTCAAGGGCTTGTGCAACAGTTTATTTTCGACTCGAAATATGCAGATTAGTCTCCTCGAAAAAAATTTCAAAAAGCCCTGCCGTGAAGGCAGCAACTTTTGCGCGCATGTTCAATGTAGATGACCGCTTCAGCAACGAATTTGAACATGCACCCAAAAGCTGCTTCCTTCACGGCAGTGCTTTTTGAAAATTTTCACTGATAAATTGCTGGATTTCAATTCGATCAAATCTGTATTTTTGAAAATATTGGAAAAATTGAATTTTGAATGGGTATGTCTACGGAATCATTGGGCGGATTTTACCCATTCACGAATTCGACCTTCGTAATTAAGCCCCAAACCTACTCTACAAATATCGAGTTTCTAAGTCGTTTCTTCCGGAAGTTATTGTGTTTACGGTCAGCCTAACGGCCGACTGCGTTGACACAATAACTTCCGAAAGAAACAACTTAGAAACTCGATATTTGTAGAGAAGATTTGGACCGTAATTACGAGGGCCGAATTCGTGAATGGGTAAAATCCACCCAATGATTCCGTAGATATACCCAATGAAAATTTTATTTTTCCAATATTTCCAAAAATACAGATCAGATCGAATTGAAATCCAGAACTTCATCGAAAAATAACAGTTCGAAGTTTCTTACAGAATTTAATGAGGATGATATGATAAGAAAATCACAGAAAGTTGACTTTCAGCATCTCAAAACTAGCTGTGAAGTTTTAGTAGGACTGAATCAGTATTTCTCGAGTTATACCGAAAAAATCAACGATATCGAGAGGACATATTTTTTCCCGATATCTCCAAAACTTATGATCGTATCGAACTCAAATTTGGAACACAGCTGTGAAATATAAAGCTCAAAGTGTGAGTGGAATTTTTTTCTGCATATGATGAATGGTTTCCGGAAAAAAAAATTATTTGGAAAAAATTTGGAAAAAAATTTTTTTTTAAATTTAGTTACAACATGATCCTGACGAAGTTTGACTCAAAGTTGCGCGTCATTATACTCCACCTAGCTGCCAAGCTTGAATCCAATCGCTCAAGTAGTTTCTGAAATAAAAAATAAATAACTTTAAAACTTCAAGTGCCTATAACTCCGAAACTATTCGACCGATTTGGCCCACTAACGAACCGCGACATTTTGATGCGGAACCTATCCTGAAAGTTTCAAGTTGCTAGCTCGCTTCTGTCGACAGTTACTGTGTCTACGGCCGGACAGAATCGATTTTGACACCGCATTCGTCATCAGTGAGTCCAACCTCGTCGATTGAGACAATTTTCGGCTCAATCATCCAAAATTACAGACATTTGGACAAAACGATAGCACGCTGTTCCCCTAGAACATGCGCGCAAAAACACATTCATAACTGAGTTTTAAATTTGATATATTTATTCCTCATATCTCCAAAAATGATTATTTGAGCGAACTATATTTTTGTACAGTGTTGTGAAGTAATGGGTTCGAATTCATTACGAATACGAAGTTTCACCTTAATTGGGTTAGTAATTTTTGATGACAACGATTTCGAGATTCCGGTTTTTTACGCGCTTGTTCTTGGGAACAGCGCTTTATAATTCCGTCACGATGTCTGTAATTCTCGAATTTTGAGACGAAAATGGTCTGAAACGGTTGGGTTGAACTCACTGGAGAAGAATCTTTGGTGGAATTGAATTATGTCCATCCGTCCGTCCGTATGTTCTCTAACTTTCGAAGGAAAGAACTCAGCGTCTTGAAATTGTCAGATTGGGTTTGGAGTCCAAATATCTCGGCTAAGTTCGTTAGTTGGTAGAATCGGTTGGATAGCTCCGGAGTTAGGCTCATTTGAAATTGCGAGGTTAATTCCTTCATATCTCGTGAAGTATAGACTTGATCAAATTGAAACTTCGTTGGCAGTCTTGGAATACGAACGCACAACTTACAGCAAAATTTCGTGTGGATCCAAATGTTAGAAAATTAAAAAAGAAATATTCGGAAATTTTTTAAACTTCTGATGAAAAATTTTTATTTCTCTGAAAATATTGATGAGATTTCAATGGAATTTGGCACATACCTTAGAGTCAGTATTTAACAATAATATTTCAAATTTCAATTCGATACGATATTTACTTTCGGAAATATAAGGAATAAAATGTGCCAAACTTTGTTGTTATTTGTAATTCTAATGGTATTTCCGCAATAGATTGGAACTTCGCAATCAGATGCAAAATTTCGTGTTGATCTAATAATTAGAATAGTTAGAATTCGGACAACGCGAAAAGCTCCTGACCTCACGTCAGTGTTTTTCTAGATTTTTTTCGACATATCCAAAAATTCGGCTCGAAGAGTGCAGTAGGGTCACTCAGAATCTCTTTGAAATCTGATCAAAAAATTCGAAGAAAAAATTATTTTTTGGAGAAAAATTTCTGAATTTTTTAATCGTTCTAATTGCATCATCATCTTGAAATTCCGCAGAATATTATGCATCAATATTTTCAAACTAACTCAAGTGGTTAATCATAAATGAATGAGTATTTATGGGTTGTACAGGAAAAACGCTGTGAATTATCATTGGTTTTTCACAACACAATTTGCAGAGTTTTTTTCCTCATAACTCAGGGACCACTTGGCGAAAATCATCCGGGTGAGAATTTTTAGGTTGAGTTATGCAACAGTAATCAACGTTGAGAGTTTCATGAAAATTCTGTGGTAAGTTTTCGAGAAATAATTTTTTTTCCCTCCTACCCCCAGTTTTGAGCCCTTAGAGTACACCGATCCTGCTGAAAAGCTTGGAGTATCAATCTCGAGGGACACACGATTTTTCTACCATTCCACGATTTTTTCTACCATACCTTTGGTTTGAGACAAGTTATGGCTCAAAATTAGAAAATAACAGACATTTGGACAAAACGACAGCAGTTTCCCAAAACATGAGCGCGAATGTTAGGAAATTTCT
Organism: Myrrha octodecimguttata; assembly: GCA_958510865.1. Lineage (NCBI taxonomy): Eukaryota > Metazoa > Arthropoda > Insecta > Coleoptera > Coccinellidae > Myrrha > Myrrha octodecimguttata. Next base: position 73,163,104 of record OY294056.1, on the reverse strand, counting down.
TCATACACAAAAATTTCTCATATTCTTCTTCTCATTTCAATTGTTTTTATCTATTTGTTTGTTCTGCTTTTTTACAGACAGTTTGAGATTTCAGGAAGGAACTAAGATACCGTGTTCAGGCTAGTTTCTATATCAATTTCCCCAAATTCCTCAACTCCTAATTGTCCGTAAATTCAAAATTTGTAAACCTTGTAATTCTTGCAAATTATGTGCATTCGAAAAACCAATTTATTTTGTCTTTGTTCTACAGTTCGCTCCTTGTATGCCAGATCTTTGAGCGATTCCTTGTACATACAGAATTTTCCATTCTATCGTCTTTGAATTTTCTTTCCTCGTACCCCACAATCAAGATAAAGTATATCTCGAGGAAAACATCTTACCGTTCAGAAAATGGAAAGGCTTCATCCATTCCGTCATAAACATCGAAGTCCTGCTGATACTTGCTCATAAAACTGCCTAGTGAAGGAAACACGATAAGTTTCTAGCAACAAAGTCGTATAATAAAGACCTGGAAATGAAAATCAGGTGTACGGCGTAGGGAACACATACGGGTTCATGCATTTTCCGATGAAATATGCGATATGGAAGACTGAAATAGGACAATGAAGTCGATAAATGGAGTGAGAATCTTGCGAAGTTTCATATTTGAAGGCGATCTATCGAGTTTCCAGTTGATGTGTCAAAGAATGGTCCGGTGGTATTATGTATATATTGGCAAATATATTTGGTGTGTGTCTGTGGTTGTAGAGTAGCTACGATAATTGGCAATATTCCTTTGAAGGTGAATACTGCTTAGTATGAAATGTTTGGAATCGGAGCTGCAAAACAAATCTCATTTTTTAAGTTGATTCTGTTATTATTGATGTTATTGATTTAATCAAACAAATCATGCTCAGTAATAAGCATAGACAAAGAGACATGAACTGGCAATAGACTACTTCGGCCCAAGTTGCCAACCCACAATATTCTTCACAAATTTACTATCACTGGGGAACGGGGATTTCAGGATAAATTCGACATGGTCAGGTTCGCGTTATTCATAAATATCCGTGAAGCATGCCTCGGCTCCTCAAACAAGATAATTCCTTCCAAATATAAGTTTTTGTTAGGCTGAAATTTAATGTTTATAGTGTTAAGTGCATAAAGGATATGCTCCGCAAATCAACATGGTTATTTCTGTTGCCAGTTTTATGTTCTGTAAATATGAAATATTCAGTTGGTTCCTGAAAAGAGGGTAATTACGGAATTTGATTGATGAATAAGCAATCTTTCTGTCACCAGAACAACGACATATTAAGTCTATGCACCAGAACGACAATCAATGTTTTATGGTAACATATCCATCTTTATTTACCTTATGATCCATAGACCATACATAGTAATTTCTCCATTGTTTATTGTTGTCTCTTCTATGTTCTATGGATCGTAATGTAAATGAAGACTGTTCTATGCTATGGATATGTTATCATGGAACATTGACTGTAGTTCTTTCGACAGAAAGAACGTTTTTTTCATCAATCAAATTCCGTAATTTACCTTCTATTCAGGAACCTACCGAATATTTCATATTCACGGAATGGAAAACCGGCAATCGAAATAGCCAAGTTGATTAACGGAACATATCCTGTATAAATTTAACACTATCAACATGAAATCAGGAATCCAAACTTAAATTTCAGCCAATCAGAGATGATTGGAAGGAATTATCTTGTTTGAAGAGCCGAGGCATCTAAAACGGCTATTTTTAAATAACGCGAACCTCATCATGTCGAATTTGTCCTGAAATTCCCGTTCCTTAGTGATAGTAAATTTGTGAAGAAACTTGTGGGTTGGTAACTTGGGCCGAAGTCGTCTATTTCCTTCAAAATTGTGAAATTTTGTAACGATTGGAAAAATAAGGACAAAATATTTAGTTTCCACAAATGTTTACTGTAACGAGAATTCGTTGGCTATGATATAGCTTTTATATTTTATATTTTTGTGCGCATGTTCTAGGGGAAAAGCGTGCTATCGTTCTGTCCAAATGTCTGTAATTTTCGATGATTAGGCCGAAAATGGTCTCTAACGAATAGGTTGGACTCAGTGATGACGAATCCGGTGTCAAAATCGATTCTGTCCAGGCGGGCGGCTGTGGACACGATAACTGCCAAACGGAGCCAGTTACTGATTTGAAACTTGAAGGGTAGTTCGCGCATCCGAATGCCACGGTTACGTTCGTTCATAGGCCAAATCGGCCAGATAGATTTGGAGTTATAGCAATTTGAAATTTTGAGGTTATTTCCCTCATATTTCAGAAACTACTGAAGCGATTGAATCTTGGCAGTTAGTTGAAACATAACGACGTGCAACTTTGAACAAAATTTCGTTGAAATCTTATGGTCACTGAATTCTAAAAAACATTTTTTCAAAATTTTCTCCGGAAAAAATTGTTTTTTTCTGGAACCATTATTCATATACGATATTAATACCAGTACTACCTTGAGCTCTATATTTCACAGCAGTGTACCAAATTTCAGTTCGATACGGCTATTAGTTTTGGAGATATTGGGAAAAAATATGTAAAATTTCATGGTTTTCTTCTCGATATCGTTGTTTTTTTCATTATAACTCAAGAGATACTCATTCAATCGTGATAAAACTTTGCGGCCAGTTCAAAGATGTTGAAGGATAACATTGTGCAAAATTTCGTGATGATCGTGTCATTAGAACGATTTGAAAAAAGAAATTTCGAATTTTTTCTTCAAATATTCAATATTCTGTAATCTTCTCATCATATTATCCTCATTAAATTCTACATCAACCTTCAAACTGTCATTTTTGGATAAAGTACTGAAGTTCAGTTCGATCTAATCTGTATTTCTGGAAGTATTGGAAAAATAAAATTTCGAATGGGTATATCTGCGGAATAATTGCGTGGATTTTACCCAGTCAGTAATTCGGCCTTCGTAATCAAGCCCCAAACCTCTACAAATATCGAGTTTCTGAGTTGTTCCTTTCGGAAGTTATTGTGTTTACGCTCCGGCTGTTAGGCCGACCCTAAATACAATAACTTCCGGAAGAAATGACTTAGGAACTAGATAATTGTAGAGTAGGTTTGGGGCTTGATTACGTAGGTCGAATTACTGAATGGATAAAATCCGCCCAATGATTCCGTAGATATACCCATTGAAAATTTTATTTTTCCAATATTTCCAAACAGATTAGATCGAATTGAAATCCAGTAATTTATCTAAAAAAAATCCAGAAAAGCACTGCCGTGAGGGCGGCAGCTTTTGTTAGAATGTTCAAATTCCTTGCCGGTCATCTACATTGAACATTCGCGTAAAAGCTGCTGTCTTCACGGCAGTGCTCTTCTAGATTTTTCATAAATAAACTCCACCCAAACATCAAATTCACAGTTGAAATAGAAAATTAATATCTTTGACCTCACCATAACTAGAGTAAACAATTCCCACGATTTCAGTATTTTTCACAAACCAACTCATACAGATACCACAATTCATAATGTCAGCATATAATAGTTCCATTCACAGACTACTGAAAGTACCTATGAACCTTAATAAGTTCGAAGCAGAATTGAATATCATAAAACAGATATAGCATCAAACAACAGTCATAATCCATCTCTTTCAGACAAAATGGTATCCAATAAACATAAGATCATGACATTGTATCTCGTGCATCCAATGATAAAAGAGGACAATACACAGAGGTACATTTCATTATCTTATGTAAATGGATTATCTGAAGATATTTCTGAACATTTCAAAAATAATCTTGAGAACGAATACTCGAGTGACGTGAAGCTTTCTGGGTATGTTGTTAATTAAAATGTGACGTTTATATTCCTCAATGGGTCCATTCAGCCCAATGGTTCCGGAGTTATATTATACTCATTGTAGTTTTTGAGATTATTTTCCCAGTATTTCAGCGACTAAATATGCGATTGGATTGAATCTTGGTGATTGTTGTAAAAATCAATGGGTTCCGCGAATTATGTTGGGATCGTGTAGTTATTGGATTTAAAGAGAAGATTTGTTTGAAATTATTTTTATGGAAACTATTCTTCAGATCCCGACAAAATTCTGCCTAGAGCTTGAACTCAATATTTAACAACAGTGCGCCAAATTTCAGCTCGATCCGTTTCTGATTTTCCTCGATATAGTTATTTCCGCAATATCTAAAAGAATACAGATCCAATTTTGAAACCTCTTATTAGTTGCTGAATGGTGATGCACAATTGTGCATACCTAAGTGACGCTCACGTCAGTAGAAAAATTTTGAAAAGAATGGTTCTGATTTTTTATATTCCATGACTTCGAACATGCACAAAAAAGCATTTTCTCAACGTCGGAGTTTTCTAGCGCTTTTTCTAGGGAACAGCGCGTTATCGTTTCGTCAACAGGTCTGTTATTTTCGAATTTTGAGCAGAAAATGGTCTTGAAAGATTGAAAAGAATCCGTGGCCAAATTCAATTCTTTCCGTGCGTATGTGCTATAACTTTCGGAGGAAAGGACCTAGCGACTCGAAATTGTGAGATTAGGTTGGGAGCCCATTTATCTCGTTTAGGTTCGCTTATAGGTGAAATCGGTCAGGTTGTTTCGGAGTTAGGCCCATTTGGAATTTTGCGGTTAATTCCTCGATATCTCATGAAGTACCTACTGATTCGCTCAGATTGGAATTTTGTAGACAGTTCTATTATACTAACGTGCAACTCAGTGCAGAAATTTGTGTGGATTAACGTTGTTAGAAAAAAATGTTTATTCGAAAATTCTTCAAATTTTTGAAGAAAAAGTCTTTTTCCTCCGTAAATATTGATTAGATTCCAACGAAATTGGGCACAAACTTTAGAGTCAGTATTTAACAAGAATGTCCCAAATTTCAATTCGATCCGAAATCTACTTTCGGAGATATGGGGAAAAATATGCCGAATTTCGTTGTTATTTGGGATTTCAACTTTATTTCTGAAATATCTCAAGAAGTACGAATGTAATCAGATTGAAACTTCGCAATCAAGTGAAGGTCACCAACGCGCAACTAGGTGCAAAATTTCGTTTTGATCTAGTTGTTAGAGTTTGAACAAGCGAGTAAAAGCTACTGACCTACCTCACATCAGTGTTTTTATAGAGTTTTCTTGTATCTTTTTGAATCTTCTAACAAAACTGTTGGCTTCAGTACAGTCGCTTAAGACAGCCTGTACAATAATCATATCATAATCAGGCCATTTGTCCAATCCATACGTCAATTACTGTGACCCGTTATCTCAATACTACCTATTTTCATCCTACGGGCCGATATATGATTAGCAACCCTTTCGAACGATTGATGTTTACGTCCATTCACAGCAGGATAAATCGTCGATATTTGTGAGTTGCCTATTTGGAGTGATTTATACAATTGAATTTCGTCCGACTCGGGCAATATCAAGCTATCTGCGCAACGTATTTTACCGAATCAGGATATTAATTTTGGACCTTCCACATCAAGATTAGCAAGTTATAGATTCTCGTCGATTTCCATAAAACATTTCAGCACCCCTATCGACTGGATTTATATACAGAGCTTTTCGGTAGGGCGAAAATTTATTTGAACAATAAAGGAAGTCGACATATTGTTATCGAGATGTTCAGAGTGTTTTTGTTCAGGTTTGTTCATGGAGCTTTTCCGGTAAGATAGATATTCATGAAAAATTGTGATGAAATATTATATCGGGTTTTCCAATAAGGACTTGACAACTTTTTTCAAAATAAAATGCAGAACATGTGAGATATTTCAAAAACTGTATTATCGGGTTGAAGTACAATCAAAACATTTATGAATGGAACTCAACTTTGTTCATGTGGCCACCGCGGGCACTTTCGATTCTTTGGATCCAATTTTCGATGAGTCAGCCACACACTTCGGCCGAAACGGCTGCTATTTCGTGTTCAATGTTGACTCTGAGCTCTTTTTCACGTCGTCGGCTTGTTGGCATAGACCAATGACTTGACGTGGCCTCAAAGAAAAAAGTCTAGAGGCGTTAAATCGCACGAACGAGGTAGCCAATCAACTGGTCCATTTCTTGAGACAGCACGCTCGTCAAACTTAGTCTTCAATAAATCGTTTGTAACGTGTGCTGTGTGGCTTGTGGCATCGTCCTGTTGAAACCACATGTTGTCCAAGTCCATATCTTCCAATTCGGGAGAAAAATAATCGGTTATCATGGTGCGGTAACGATTACCATTCACAGTGTGGGGTCGTGTGTCCTGTGAAATCAAACACGCAATAAAGAAAAGGGATTTGCCTGTTCATTTTACTCTCGAGTGTTACAACAGAAGAGAATTCGAAAGGAAATAAAATTCTTTTTGTTGAAAGGCACAGGCTAACAATTCTTGTTGTAAATCTCCTTGAGTGTCGACAGGTAGTTCTTCGCTGATGCCTGGCCGGGGTCTATCGTGGAGCCAGGGATGCTTAAGCGCCGGTCGGTACTGTCGGGGGCGCTTCCGTCGTCGAGGCTGGTAAAAAACCAGATGTTGATGCGTTGAATCTTCTTGAATTTCTTCGCCTTGACACGGATAAAGCTGAATGCGAATGTCGAGTCAGGAATGCAGTGTATAGAATATCTTCTTAGCGGTGACGTGAACGGTGAATGCAGATGGAGTGATTTTTGAGAGCGGAGCGAAATATATTTATACGATTTTTCGGAGGTTTGAATTTCGTGTTTCGACTCCGTCGTTTTCTCTGTTTTTCTTGGAGTGGATGAATTCGCTACAACAGAAACATGACGATCATTATCGTCGACGATAAAATATTACCCTATAACGCCGCCGGCATGCAGATCGCACCAAACAGTTATTTTTTGTGGATGAAGTGGTGTTTTATGAAGCACATGTGGATTTTCACCCTACCATTAATGCATATTCTGCTTAGTGACGAACCCTTGGAGTCAAAAATGAGCTTCGTTACTGAAGATGATTTCGCGATGAAATTGATCATCTGGCGCATCTTTTGCAGAGCCCAATCGGAGAACATACGCCGCTTCAGATGGTCCATCGGCTTCAATTTTTGAGACAGCTTGATCTTGTGTGGGTGTAAAACAAGATCCTTACGCAAAATTCGCCTTAAAGTGGCCTGGACGTTGCCCAACTCTTGAGAAAGCCGTGACATTGACTGATTTGGATCATTTGCTACGGACGTTTCAACGGCAGCGATATTTCCGACACTTCGACCAACCCGTTGTCTCACTGGCACGGCAACATCACACAACGAATATGTAGACTCAAATTTTTGCACTAAACTTGTTAATGCCTGTTTACTAGGGCGAGAATTACGACCGAAAATCGAAGTAAACGCTCTTAAACTAGCGGTCACCGACTCCGAATTTCTGTAGTAAATTTTTATAATTTGCAGACGTTGTTCGTTCGTGTACTTTACCATGATGAAAATGTTAAGTTTACTGAAAAAGTTGGCAGTAACAGTTCGATGATTAGTGCAAGGGTGCGTTCACAAATTGAAGTCAAAGTTGTCAAGTCCCAATTGGAAAACCCTGTACAATCATTTGAAAATTTATTTCACCAATATTTTGTGACATGTAGATCTGAGGAAATCAAATAAATGTGAAACAACTGGTAAATTCTTCATGCAGGATTCTTTCGTCCTTGCTGCTCGGAAAACAATGCAGGCCAGATGGTTGCTGTGAATAAACTTTTTTTTTTCTGAATTGAATCGCCCATCAGCCGATAGTTAACACAGTAACTTCTGAAAGAAACAAGTCGGAAACCCGATATTTGTAAAACGGGTTTGGACCTAAATTACGAAGACCGAATTCGTGAATGGGTAAAATCCACCTCTTGATTCTGCAGGTTCACCCATTGAAATTCTTTTTTCCTTATATTTCCAAATATGCAGATTTGATCGAATTGTACTCTGGTACTCGAGTGACAGAAGATAGGTTGAATGTTCATGCAGAGTTTTATGAATATCATTTGAAAATATATTGTCAAATCTTGCTATCAGCGGGTATAGTTGCGTTTTTCGGAATCGATGCGTCAAAAGATGTCGTTTTTGGAGACTAATTTGAGTCACACGAAAATCACATGATTTGGCACTAAATCGTGCACCCGCTTTCTACTAAATACAATGTTTGATCATGATTGGATTGGTATTTTTGGGTTATTTTCGAAATAACGATACTAAAAAAAAACACGGAATCCGACCAATATTTTTTCCAATATTCACAAAAATTTAAATGGCATCAGATAAAAGTTTGATACATTGTTGTTAAATATAGAGTTTAAGGTTCATTCGATCTCTGAAGATCCAGAAATAAATTTATGACGATTACTAAAATTAATCTTCTCCTATTAATTGAGTAGTTATTATTTAACTGCTTTTGGTAATTAATATTATTCGAAGACCGCAACGGAAAATCATGTTAGTCAAGTCCACATTCATCAAAAACCGGAATAATGGTACCATCTGTGAGGGAATGACTCAATACTCTTGAAAGAAATTGGGGAAAATTTTAAGTCTCTGATCCAACACGTTAAATGAAAATGGGAAATCTAAAATATGAAGGATTTCCCAATTTCATATCCAATTTTGGATTTCTACTGTTTATTTTTTCATATAGATTGCCCTAACACACCAAATCAAAGAGTTTATTAAACCAAAAAGATAAGAATGTGCTTTGCTAAATCAAACTAACAGTGACGTTTCCGAACTTTCAATTGTAGTTATCTCAAAACGGAAAATTGCGACTTAACATGATTTTTCATTGCAGTTTTCATTTGTAAACAGAAAAGTGAGTTATAATAACTGACTAGTATAACTCACTATAATGAATCGGAAAAAAGAGGAAAATCGCGAAGTCTCCGCTCAGACCGAGGGTGTGGAGAAAACCTACAAGGAACCGAAGGTATCATATCATATCATATCATATTTATTTTCCTCAATATAATACAGGATGTGTCATATACAAAATATCGTGTAAATACGATTCAATTCTCAGACTTTCGAAATATAAGCACAATACCACATTTAACATAATCTGACAAACATAAAACATAATCAGACAGTCCTGAAAAGACTTCTAGAACCGGTAGCTCATGAATTCCTCCAGCGAGTAGACTGCAGTTTCCAAGAGAAAGGTCTTTAAAGATTTCCGGAAGGCCAGAAGACTGAGTGATGTCATGTGTTCGGGAAGCTTATTGAACATCTTCAAGCCATTGCAGATAGGTGTGTTCTTGGTCCTTGCTAGTCGATGACTTGGGATCACAAATTTATTCCTTGATCTTGTTTGATATTCGTGGACCTGAGAATGAAGCAAAAAGTTGCTTTTGTTTTTGTGGACGTATAAGAGGCACTCGAGTATAACAGCAGGGAACAGTCAGTATCCTTTGTTTGATGAAAAAAGGCCTGCAACTAGTTCTTTGATCGATTCCTGCTATCAGTCTCAATGCATTCTTTTGCTTCAAGAAAACTCTATGAGCATCAGGGGATGAACCCCATAGGATAATTCCATGAACCATCCGTCCATTAAACTGAGCATGGTAGGTAAGTAGAGCCTCTCTTTCGGATAGTAAATTTTTTATCTGTCTAATCGCAAAAAGTGCGGTACAGAGCTTCCTACATAACCCATTCACATGCTGTGTCCAAGATAAATTCGAACTAATTGTTACGCCTAGTAGGGCTATACTCTCCTGGTTTCGTCGTTTCGTGGTTATAACCAAATTTTGTGTTTTTTCAGGATTGACTTTCATGTTGTTACTGTTGAACCACTCGGTGGCGTCCTGAATAGCTTTTCTCGCTTTAGTCTGAAGAAGTCCATCAGTTTTTGCCCTACTCAAAAAGGTTGTATCATCAGAAAAAAGTATTTCCTCATCTGCAATAACATTATATATCAGATCGTCAATATATATTAGAAATAAAACTGGTCCGAGCAACGATCCCTGAGGAACCCCTGAGCTAACCTTGCATTTCGAAGACCTATTTCCATTCAAATCTACAATCTGGTATCGTTCTTCCAGATATGATTCGAACAATTGTAAAGTTGGGCCTCTTACACCAATATATTCAAGTTTCGATAGTAGTTTCCTGTGATTGACACAATCGAAAGCTCTACTCAAATCCATGCACGATATAACCGCCTCCTCCGAATCATCCAATGCCTCCGTCACAAACTCAACCACCCTCATAAGAGCACCTGAAGTAGACCTAGACCTTCGGAATCCGTGCTGACGATCACCTAGCAGCGAATTCAGGGCGAAAAAACGTACGAAAAATACTCAGAATTTTCTCAAATTCCAAATACAGTCTCACAATCTTCTAAGTCATTCTTATTATATGACAATACAGTTTCGTTTCTGTACTCGTTTCTCAGTATTTATTTTTATAGTCTCAGATAGAGTATGGTTTCAACTTGCGGTAATAGTCATAACTCAATTGATGAATTCCACCATTTGATTTTTTATCCGTGTTGTATTTCAATCCGAGAATGTAAACGTCTCAAAACACCCTTTACTATCTGTTCTTACAATCAAATTGATATTTTATTGTAGGTTACGAATGGATCGGCTGGCGTAATGACTCCATCAGCTCCGCTTCCAGCCAATCTGTAGAAATCCTCTTCGAATTCGACGTCGTCAGGAATTTTTCAGCCGTCCACCTACACACGAACAACCTCTTCAGCATGGACGTTCAGGTAAGCATTCATTAACCCTGAATTCCGGTTTTCCCGCTAGAGAGTCAAGAGGTCCGTCATTATGTCACTAGTGTTTACCTTAATTAAGCGAGGAAGATTCAATGGACCGAGGAGCCCCTTGCGCTATCGTTATTCAAGTTAATCACTTGACATATATTTTCACGAAAAGTGTGACACCGAAAACTTTGATGCTTTGAGCTATACTATGCAAATTTCAACCGTGTTTCTGAAGTTTACTACGTTCGTGTACAACAGCTAATTCAACCAACTGTAGGGAGAATAATGGTGGAATAAATGAAAAAATAACAGATCATTAAGTTCGTCGACAGTGGCTGTTTGTGAAAATAATGGAACATGCGGATAATGGTTTGGTGTGTGGGGTAGGGTAGTGGTTGAGAAAGAGCAAGTTTAATTCAATGAGAAAGTTTAATCTTCGATAAGAGTCTTCAACAATGAGTTTTATTTTTCTGAAATTATGAATAGCTATTTATGTAATCAGTTAGTAAATGCCTAATTTTGTGAAACACGCTCACAAGTTACACTAAATCGCATTTCTTAACGTATTACATACAAGATTTTTTCCAATTTTAAATGAAGAAATAGTAAATATAGAATATTAATAGGTCCTTCCGTTCGCATAGAAAGTATAGTACTTTCCATGCAAACGAAAGGATCTTTTGATAAAAATTGTAAAAACAAATCAACTTTCTTGACTGCTATCACTTTATATCAGTTTGACACTTCGTAGATAGGGCGCGTTTTCAATTCACCAACCTGGTGTGGTTGTGGTCATGATGTAAAAAACATGATGTGCTCATCTGAAAAATGAGTGACGTCAGCAAGCAGAAAATACAAATAGTTATATATTGCTTTGAATTAACATGCAAATTCAAAGCACAGAATATAGAACTCCTTGCATTTTCTGCTAGCTGACGTCACTCAATTTTCAGATTAGCACACCATAATCAATTTCAAGCGATGGACCAAAATCTCCGGTTAAAGTTACGGTTATTCACATTGACAGATAATCCTTTGCCTATATGTCAATTTGTATAACCGCAACTATAACCAGAGATTTTGGTCCATCGATCGAAATCGATTCATGTTTTTTACATCATGCTTGTGGTCATGATATAAAAAAACACGGTGTTCTCATCTGAAAAAAAAAACGCCAGCAAGATTTAAATACAATGAAATATATACTATGTGCTTAAAATTTCAATGAAAAAAGTGACGTCATCATTGGTAAATCGATCACAGATGAGCAGATGAGCACAACATGTTTTACTTACATCATGGTTGTGGTGGAGTATGGAGGACATAGAACATAAATGATGGATGTTGGACTAGATAATGTGACATTTCCGTCATTCAACCAACAATTTAAGAAAGAGTTGGTGGATCCATCACTCTTCCACCACACCAATTTGGTTAATTAAAAAACTTGGCCTTAAATAAGCAAGAAGGTACGGTTTCTATCGACTTTCACAAAATGAGTCATTCAAGATGTTGAAGAGGCAGCATGTTATGCTCTTTCATAAGTTATTCCCAAGAAGTCAAAGTGAGTTCACGATTTGGCATACGAAAAATTTATCACTTGGTGTTATGAGAAGAATATAAAACATATAAATAAGAAAGTCTTGCTTCCATATTTTGAGGGTGAGAAACATTCAGAAGTATCCACATTATATATACTTTACTCAGTCTTAATATCCGAACTGAATATAAACAAGAATATGGACATTAAAAATCAAGAAAAGCACTGACGTGAAGTCAGCAGCTTTTACGCGCTTGTTCACATTGCGAAATGGTGACTTGAAAATGTCAGTGAAAATTCAATGAAATATAAAAAATTTAAAAAACAAAAATTTTTTTCGAATTTTCCCATGGATAATTCTTTTTATTGACACTGTTCATCTTCCAACCAAGTATCATTTCGATCAGATAAATATTTTTCGAGTTTCGTGTTTCAATTTTGACCACGGATTCTTCATCAGTGAGTCCAACCTAGTCGTTTGAGACCAATTTCGGCTCAAAATTCGAAAACTACAGACACCCCAGAACAAGCGCGTAAAAATACACACTTATATTAAAAGGCAATCGGACGGCTACAGTGCTAAGAAGTCAAAAGTTTTTACAGAAGATTCTGCCAAATTTTTGTCAGAAGTTGACAAATAATAGTTAATGGCTGAGGTTGTAATGATTATCGCAATGGCAGGAGCTTGCAGAAAGGCAGATTTAAGATTTAATTCATTCAAAAATGTTATAGATGAAGCAAGCCATTTTCGCGTTGATATCCCTCCTTCAAAAACAAAAGTTATACGGCAGGTGGCAATTACTACCGGTGACATTGAAAATATGAATTTTGTTGAAATTTTCAGAAAATATATCAGATTGCTTCCTCAGAACCCTAAACACAACAGATTTCTTGTAAAATTTGTAAATGGAAAATGTACCTAGAATCTTCTGGGGACTAACATTACACGTTCAGCAGTCTGCCTAAAGTTATTGCACAATTTCTTAGTTTTATGTTAACAGGAGCGGTCCCTAGACGGAACTCGGTGGCACACCCAAATCAACTTACGCTGACCGGAAAAAGAGTTGCTGCCTCTGACGAACGCAACTCAGTTCCCAAGATAGCAAAAACCCAGCTGTAGATTGTAACTTTTGCCAAAAATGAACTAGAATGAGAAACCATCGAATGCCATATATTATTATTATTTCGCCAAAAAAAATTTTCGAAAACTTCAATTGTGTGTCCGTGAATATCTTACTTTAGAAGCAAAATACCTAGAGTCTTCAAATTTTCGACTTTTCAATCAGTCTGATAAATTTTGTGGGTGCCCAGAACTTTGGTTGTTTTATTCAAATGGCCACTCAAAAGTAGCACTTAGCAGAGAATCAAGATCACGAAAATTCGCCTTTGAAGTTCAAAGAGCCGCCTTTAAGTCAGACTTGTGTATCGTAATGCCGGATCCAGATGAGTGTAATTCGAACAGCGAATGCCATTAATCACAGGGAGTTTTATGGTTCAAGGCAGTGCTCGATCTGCTCCGTCTAGACTCAGTTTTCAACTCGAACGATGCATTTGAATGTATTATTCGAGGCTGAGCTCGAGTGCCGATAACACTATTCGTCGAATCGTTTATCAAATTTTATTAAATTCGCTGTTCGGATTACACCCATCTGGACCCGGCTTAAGGTGCTCTGCACTATAAGTTTCGGATTTGTAGCCATGTGAAATGGTGATTTCTCGTTGGAATTGAAACAAATATCAACACAACTCATGCAAAATTTCAAGGGAATTGTATACATAGAAATTTCTTTCAACGTAATGCCTACCGGCTTTTTTTCCGCACGAGTTATAATTAAACATTGGCTAAATAAGTTAAATTTAATACACGTGGACAAAACAAAACAAGAAAGCGTAATATAATGGGGAAATATCAAACCCTCGTGTCACGCCGTGCTACCGAGCATGCCTGAAGTATTCATAAGATTCCACCAACTCAGCGAGCGAAGCAAGAAGATTGAATGCGAGATTCAATATTCCCCATCCTAGTGGTTATAATCAGGAATATAATACGTTTCTCAAAACATTAATATTGATTTAGGCAAGGCGGAAGACAATGGTGGCCAATTATATTTTATATTCGGCTAAATTAACTCGACCAGGAACGTCGGAGGGGAACTAAATTAAGAATTCAACAAGGGACGTCATCACTCTTCTACAGCCGTTGAACTTCTTGAATATAAAATAGGTTTACATTTTCTTTTTGGGTGTAAGCACATTGTTTCTCTGTTCTGCGTCGTCGAAGCCATATCATGTTTTTTCTCACTTGTTCTGGGTAACAAGGTCATTATTATTTTGCCTGAATGAATTTTTCGAAAAATTCAATTATCTTATTTTTTGCATATCCACTGCTTCTCTTCGGAATATATTTTTCCTTCGGAGTGATAAGCTGAAAAATATGGCAAAGGAGGAGCTGCCAGAAATACATTTGGATCATTCGAATGGCGCTCAAAAGTGACATAAACGCAGATGCCAACAATCGACCAATCAGGGCAGTCAGAGCGCATGACACTTTTAATGATGAGTCAACAATTGTCATTTTACTTATTAATGAAAACCAATTCTAGCGATATCCTCAACATTGGCAAATTCGCCTAATTTCTATTAATCTTCCTCTTAGTTGAACTTCTGTGTCATGTAGTAGTTGGTAAACACGATTACTTTGCTGAGGAATAACTTTTTCGTGCAGGTTTGAAGCTCTCAAAAACGAAGGTCATCTTCAAATGCACAAAATCCGTCTAATAGTTCATTAAATAAACGCATTTGAGACTCCCAATATTTTCGAAAATTTAGACACTCCAATTTCATATATTCTCAATTTCGCAAAATTTCGAGAATTCATCATAGCAATATTTCCAAGAGTGCAGATACAAGTATATCCGAACAAACAGATACGATTGAGTTGAAATCAAGCGATTGATGTTATATGAATTTTCTTCAGAACTTTCAATTGAAACTTCAAAACCTAAGTACTCAATTTTCAAAATTGTTTTAGTGTTTTTGAATTGTCTATCAGCATTGCCAACTTGATTTTTAAGTATTCAGTGATTCCAGTTATTACGGAAATATTAAGACTAGAAAATGATCCCGCAATTAATTCATTCGAAATTTTATTTTCCGATATTTTCAAGCATACAGTTATAAAATTGTTTGAGATTGTGAGGCATGGAAAGACAGACAAAAGAATATGGGAGCAAAACACCTTCACTGACGTTTTAAAAAATTTGTTTTTTCAATAATAACCTTGATCCCAATAATATTATTGTAGTGGTCTCGAAAGCGGTTTATTTATTACATGTAACTATGCAGACAAAGCTACTATTATTGATTCAATATTAAACAATAGATTTATTATGGGTAAACATAATAAGTTTTATCCTCAGCGGCATTGCGTGTTGAAAAATGATGAAATCAGGTCATTAATTATTAGGTACTGTAATGGATTTCGTGGATCACTGCATTCATTTTCTGGGAAATGCAAATTGGGAGCATGCATTGCATTGAGCGAATTAATTGCATCAAGTTTAATATTTTTTTTATCATTTGAATTTAATTCTTTGAAATATTAAGTCAGTTTATAAGTTATGAGTGAAAAAGCAAAATTAAGGATATATTCGTTACATCTCGAATCTGATCTTATGAATAGCACATCTGTTTAGATTTGGTATATGTACCCTACTTTTGTTTGTTTCCAGTTTAAGGGTCTTGAAAAACTTGAAACTCAAAAACTTCTGATCACATCGAGCTGAACCTTGGTAATTAATTGTGCACTGCGGATGCTCAAATTAATACTCGAAAATCATTTCATAGTTACACCTGATATCAAGAATAGCACCCCTGCATTTCAGCCTATGGAATTCAGAATCGGTAGCTTTGAAACAACGCCAATAAATTAATTTGAATTTCTTAACGAACAAAGAGTGAAACGAATGAAAAGAGTTCATGTTAACGTCCAGATAAGTAATTACAAATGTTTACACGCATCCACTGCCACGCTTGTACAAGCAGATATGTTTTCTTGGAATATGTTCCATTCAGCTTCCAACAGCAATTTATGTTGCCTGAAATATGCATGAAATAATTCTGCGTTTAGCTGAACCAACACGATAAGAATAGCTGGATTCAACATGTGCTGAAAATTCGTTATAATAGCCCTGATTAATATTTCTCTTCCAGGAATCATATTTTTGGTTCAGAGTTCCCTGCTGCAATATGATTGCACGATAATCTCTAGTTTATTCTGGGTTGTACTGATTGAACAAGGTGTGAATCTTTGGCCATCTTGAACTAGGAATACAAAAATTCAACCGATATTTCGAAAAAAGTTAGAAGGTGGAGTTAACAAATGAACCGAAGAAAGTGATCTTGATTCACCCGGTTCCTGCGCCATTTTGTAAATATACAAAATGGCCCTAACGTTGATGTCTCTTACTAGGTTTTCGCATATACCTGTCGATTGATCGGCCAAAAAGAGTTATCTATCAGTTTTTTCATGGATTCGCCTCTGAACTATAAAAGCCTTGAATCAGCTCCTCCCCCCTTGTTCAGGGAGACCACATATTACATAGGGCAACGTCTCTATTTTGTGACCAGACAATCCAGAGAATTCAATAATAAGGAAGGATCAATGAATGTTCTTACAATGATTGAGTGACTTCGGATTATTGGATTTTATGTGAATTTCGATAGGAAAATAGGCGATGATGAAGTTGTGTAGAATCCTTTGTTGCATCCTATCAATATTGCATAGAATTATAAAGTGGAAGATCAGTGTTACAAACAGTCAAGTAAAGTGAAATATTTTCGTTTCAATAATACTGCAACATATGAATTGAGTTTGTACTTAAATGGATTTTCTTGGCAAAGTTTCATTGATTGCAAAATCCAGGATTGTATTAGCACATAAAGGAATATTTGTATACTCATAACCTAGCGATGAGCTGAACTTCGAAAAATGATTTTGATGAGAGGAATCTCTGGTTAATATTAATGTACAACTTGAAGACTCGCCCTATATACTCGTAGAGTGTAGAATGAAAATATTTTGGGCCAATTATATCATATACAGGGTGTTTATAAATTGAAGTGAAATATTTCAATGGGGGATTCTTCAGCGAAAAGTAAGGGGGATATTACATATAACTTTTCGTTCTACACCCTTTCCCCTCCAAGTTACAGCCCTTCAAAATAAGGTAAATTTTCTTTTTTTTATTTAATATATCCACTTTGGAAAGATTCAGAAGAATGAAATTCGGTGGATAACTGGTGCTAATAAAGTGTCAGTTTTTGGGGGTTTCTGTAACCCTTAAATAAAGAAACAACCCCTATTACATTTTGCATCAGAAATTTTTAATGCGCCTATATTTTCCTATTCAAAAAATTGTTTCAAAAAGACAGAAGCAGTTTGCAACTTTCATATGCCTTGACTTTTTATCATAAAGTTGTTAGTCTGATCACGAAAAAATAAAATAGTGCTCAGACACTCTTCCCATAAATTCACTTTATTTTGGTCGAGGGGCGCCATTTCGAAATTTATTATGATTTTTGTAATTGAAATTTTGCCACGTTACTATTAGTTTTTTTGTTATTTGTTGATTATTATTAGTAGAACCATTATTGTTCACGATCTAATTTACAATATTCTTCAACTAAATAAATGATATCATCCTTTCAATGAATTTCTATTTAGTTGTGAAAAATGTTTGAAATTATGATAAAACCGTCTGGGAATTAGAAAAAATCAGGACAATAAAACTATTTATCATATGAGTTTATTTGACAGCAGCTTACTTGATTTTTCTATAATTGATAAACTCTCTGGGAATTTATGGGAAGAGATTCTGAGCAGTTTTTTATTTTTTTGTGATCAAACTAACAACTTTATGATAAAAGGTCGAGACATAAAAATTGCAGATTGTTTATGTCTTTTTAAATCAAATTTTCAAACAGGAAAATATAGGCGCATTAAAAAGTTCTGATGCAAAACATTATAGGGGTTTTTTCAGCACCTTCTGATTACTTTTCAGGATAACAAAACACACAAAACCTGCCATTTTATCAGCATTAGTTATCTGCCAAATTTCATTCTTTTAAATTTTTCCGTAGTGGGAATACTGAATGAGGACAATTTTTTTTACTCGATTTCAAAGGGCTGTAACTTGGAGGGAAAAGGGTGTTGCACAAAAAGTTATATGAAACACCCCCCATTATTTTTGCTATAGAATCAACCTTTGAAATCTATAAATTCAGAATCACCATGTATAATATATATGTATATGTATATTATATTTAGCGCAAAAAAGGAGAACCTTCTTCCTGTTCTCGCAAAATTGAAAACGAAGGTCATTCGGTGAAGAGTCTCATAATGTTTATTCCAGAAATATTCAAATAATCCTGGACAGAGTTCAACCTCTAATACCGATAAGCTTCTTCCAAAACACAGGTTTGCAACCTTTTCAAATTGAAAAAGTGTATAAAGTGAAGAATACAAATATTTCGGCGCAAGCTAGCGCAAAAACAAAGGAGAACCTCCTGTTCTCGCAAAATTGAAAATGAAGGCCGTTTGGTAAAGAATCTCATAATGTTACTTCCAGAAATATTCAAATGAACCTACACAAAGTTCACCCCCTAATTGCCATACCGGTAACCTTCTTCCGAAAAAATTCGCTGGGGTCCCAATTCATTCATCTTCATTTCCTCGCCAAGTCATAATGATGACTGATTATACAGTCAGGAGTCACTTCGTACTAGACACAAGAGACTTCACCTCGATTTTTTCCCTTGAAACATGTAACATTTCCATTTGAGGAGACGACTCCGGCCAATACGAGATTTTTATTGTTTCGATGTTCAACGCTTTGGAAGAATTGAGGTGGTACAGCCAACTTTGCCTAACTTTGCCGGTGACACAGAATCGATTTTCGCTTACCATCGTAAAATTTCCATACAACGCAAACATACTTGCGTCTTATTGATTCCGAATCGGGGCAGGTAGTGTTTTATGAGGGCTAGAAATGAATTATATCGGCATTATTCGGAACCGCTAGACTGTGAAGTCGTGAAATCAAGAATCGAATCGGACCGACTTCTTGATAGTCATGAAGTTGTTTCTTTCGCTTCACTTCCTCTGAGAAATCCGCGTTATATTGGTTTTATGATTTAGTGCAAAATTGCTTTAAAACATATACAGTCCTCTTAGTTAAACTTCTGTATCATGGAGTAGTAGGGTCTTGAAAAACTTGAAACTCAAAAACTTCTGATCACATCGAGCTGAACCTTGGTAATTAATTGTACACTGCAGATGCTCAAATTAATGCTCGAAAATCGTTTTATAGTTACTCGTGATATCAAGAATAGCATCTCTGTATTTCAGGCTATGGAATTCAAAATCGGTAGATTTGAATCAACGCCAATAAATTAACTTGAATTTCTTTACGAACAAAGAGTGAAACGAATGGAAACAGATCATGTTGACGTCCAGATAAGTAATTACAAATGTTTACACGCATCCACTGCCACGCTTGTACAAGCAGATATGTTTTCTTGGAATATGTTCCATTCAGCTTCCAACAGCAATTTATGTTGACTGAAATATGCATGAAATAATTCTGCATTTAGCTGAACTAACACGATAAGAATAGCTGGATTCAACCTGTGCTGAAAATTCGTTATAATAGCCCTGATTAATATTTCTCTTTCCGGAATCATATTTTCGGTTGAGAGTTCCCTGCTTCAATATGATTGCACGATAACCTCTAGTTTATTCTAGGTTGTACTGATTGAACAAGGTGTGATTATTCGGCGAGCTTGAACTAGGAATACAAAAATTCAACCGATATTCCTACTTCTTTGGGAGAAAGTTCAAAGGAGGAGTCAACAAGTAAACTGAAGAAAGTGATGTTGATTCATCCGACTCCTGCGCCATTTTGCAAATCTACAAAATTGTGAAATTAAGAATCGAATCGGACCGACTTCTTGATAGTTATGGAGTTATTTCTTTCGGTTCACTTCCTCTGAGAAATCCGCGTTATATTGGTTTTATGATTTAGTGCAAAATTGCTTTAAAACATATACAAATAGCTTTGAGGCGAAGGAAACGTATATTCATTGGTCGAATAAATATTCTGGTTTCCTTTGAAAGCTTACCGAAGCTTACCCTTACTGTATGTACCTACGGCATAGCTTTCTAGCCCAAACTTTAGTGTAATATACAGAATTTTTTATGAAGTGAACCTCTTTGAAGGATTTTATATGATTATTCATAAACAATGATTTCTGAGCCTTCTTACCCATTGACGGTACCCACTCGAAAAGCTAGAATGAAATTCATTTTTTTGCACGCATATTCTAGGGAAACAGCGTGCTTTCGTCTGTCATTTTCGAATTTTGAGCCGAAAATGGTCTCAAACGACTAGGTTGTACTCTCTCATGAAGAATCCGGTTGCTAAATCAGTTCTGTCCGGCCGGCCGACGACACGATAATTGTCGAACGGAACCAGCTGGAAATTTGAAACTTTTAGATTAGGTCGCGCGGGTTCAGTTCGTTAATGGGCCAAATCGGCCGAATATTTTCGGAGTTATAGCCATTTGAAGTTTTGAGGTTATTTCCTGATATCTCAGGAACGACTGCAGCGATTAGATTGAAACTTGGCAGTTAGTTAGAGCACACCGATGCACAACTTTGAAAAGAATTGTGTTGGGATCCTATGATCACTTAATTAAAAAAAAAATTCCTTTCAAAATTTTTTTGTCAGAAACTATTTATCATATTCGGAAACAATTCTGCTTATATCTCAAGCTTTATACTCCACAGCAGTGTATCAAATGTCAATTCGATACGGCTATTAGTTTCGGAGATATCAGGAAAAAATATGTAAAATCCGTGGTTTTCTCGATATCGTTGTTTTTTCGGTATAACTCGAGAAATACTGATTCAATCATGAAACTTTGCAGCTAGTTTGGAGATGCTGAAGAACAACTGTGTGCTGAATTTCGTAACAACCGTGTAATCAAAACAATTTGAAAAAAAAATATTTTTTTTCGGATATTCAATATTCTGTGATCTTCTTATCATGTTATCCCCATTTAATTCTGTAAGAATCTTCGAACTATCATTTTTCGAAAAAGTACTGGATTTCAATTCGATCTAATCCGTATTTTTGGAAATATTGGGAAAATGAAATTTTGAATGGGTATATCTGCCGAATCATTGGGTGGATTTCACGCATTCACGAATTCGGGCTTCGTAATTAGGGTCCAAACCTATTCTATTAATATAGAGTTTCTAAATTTTCTGCAGTAATTTTTGAAAAATTCCGAAAAAATTCTGCACACACTTCCAATTCTACATTTTACAACAGTGTAGTGAATTTCAGGTCGAGACGGTTGTATTTTCAAAGATATACGGTAAAAATTCATCGAATTTAGTGATTGTATCGTAGATTTTTCCGGAATAACTGAGAAAATAATCATGATGAAACTAATTAACTAATTAGAGAATGCCAATACCCAATCTTGTATGAAATTTCGTGTTGATCGTGCCATCAAAACAATTAGAAAAAAACATTGAAATTTTTTCTGAAAAAAAAATCAATTTTTGAAAATCAATTCATTAGTTCTCGAAGAAATTCCGCACAAACTTTGAATTCTCAATTTCATAACAGAGTGCCAAATTTTAGTTCGATTCTATTTCAGTTTGCAGAGACATTGGGAAAAAATTGGTCAAATTTTGTCGTTTTTCCCAAGGTATCGTTTCTATGCCTGTTTCAACCGAAATAACTGGAAAAAACACTGATTCAATCATGATTTTACTAGGGAATTAGTTGAAAAAAGCTTGTGCGCAATTCTGTACAAAATTTCGTGTCATAAGATTCATTTGAAAAATATTTGAAATTTATTCTCTAAAGTTTGTATATTCTTCTACCGCCTAATAATTCTTATCATTATCCTCGCTAATTTCTGCATGAACCTTCAAGCTGTCCTTTTTTAATCAACTTCTGGATTTCAACTTGATCCAATCTTCCTATTTGGAAATATTTGGGAATTCATCCTTCGTGTTTGAGGCTCAAGCCATCTCTCCAATATTAAGTTTTCAAGTTGTTTCTTTCGGAGGTTATTGTGTCCACTATCGGCCGTGAGGTCGGATATTTGTGCAACTTCCTCATGATTCACATGATTTTGTATGTTTAAAACTAATTCTCTTAATCATTATTTATCATTGAACTATTCCTTTTTTTCAGGTCTTCTCTCATGCAAAGGTCTTCTTCAGTATAGAAGACAATGTATTCGACGGGGAAGCTGTACATTTCTCCTACATGCCAGATTTGGTATTAGAGCATGCCAGAAATGTCACAATAAAGCTACATCATAGAATCGGCAAATGGGTTAAGTTACAACTTTACTTTGCTTCTAGATGGATTCTTCTGAGCGAAGTTTCTTTCGATTCAAGTAAGTTCATTCCGAATCATGTAAATTTGGTATTGGTATTTTTTTCTTCCGTCAACAATAACATTCAAACTAAAAGAAAGGAAGTTGACCGTTAACAGGAGCGGTGTTGCCAAATGTTAAGTTGAATTCGATTTAAACCTACTAACAATATTCGAAGAGCCCTAACAATTTCGTCCCTTGAAATCATTCTTCTTCATATCTTCGACCAAGAGGAATATTTTTGCCTTCTTGGAAATAAATGTTTTGCTATAATTTTCAGGATAATGAATCTGAATATTGTATCGTAGTGTATTGCATTGATCTAGATATATTCTGAAAGGATTTTGCATTTTTTTTCAGGATTTTTTATGGTTTTTACTCCCAATACCCGTAAAGAGACTATTTGAAATTAGATAAAATTATAATTTTTGAAAAAGACCCTTGCAGATTGCTGGATTCAAACTATTCATCAAGGGCAGTTTCCTGGAGAAATGTTACTTAATGAACAACATCAGAGTAGTGTTAACGATCAAAGAAATGAACTGTAATATTTCAGAGTATATATCTGAATCATCCATCGATAATGTATCTTGAAAATCTTCAGAAATATTTGTTTGTATTGCGTTATTATTATTATTCGTATTACAGAAAACGTTATTTTTGACATCTAAGCACTGGCAGATTCAGTTTTAGAATAACGCGACGTTAATATCGTCAGCGTCTATCGTTATTCACAGAAAATTGCAAGCCACAATTTAAGTCGCGCTTTTTTACATCTGAAGGATTCTTTAAGCTTCGGGTCCTTCCGGCTCCGATGACTGTCATCGAAAAGCTGTTTGTTAATAGGTTTTTTGGTGTCAATTAAACAACTTCCTCAGATCTTTTAAATCTATTTTTTAATACCTTTCACACACAACTGTTATCAGACATCAAGATTTATTAGTGCTACCACAGCAAATTTCTTTCATATATATAGGTATTTGGTACTTTTTCACAAATTAAGAAATACATTCGAAAGCAACATGAGAGTTTCGAAATTAGGAATAGTTTGAACCGGGCCAATTATATTGTGAGATATAACTAGTTCCACTTCTTCTGCATCAGCACTATTTGAAATAACCGCTTCCGATTCCTTTTTCATTTTGTGCAGAATCAAAAAACTAATGCAGAAATGCAAATTATTGAACTTCAGGAGTTTAAACGTGAGTTCGTGATACAAAAATCTGACGTCTCACATAACCTAACCAAACAAACTGATTACTAACGCAGCGGTAACAAAAACGTGTAGCAAAACGTCTACTTTTGGAACGACCGTCAAAACCAAAACGTAATATTTAGAGTAACCGTAATAATATAACGTTTACTCTGTTCAAAAGTTGCAATATCTCGCTATTGGACCCAGTATGCGCTATTCTCTACATATCTGCAGAACATATTGTCAACCTGGGAGTACCTCAGGGTTCTGTCCTTGGACCACTTCTATTTTTGATCTTTGTCAACGATCTCCCTGTAAATCTGCGGATGATGTTTGTCAACCTGCTAGCCCATCAGGATTCTTCGCTGATAAAGTATTTATTAACTTTATTTGCTGATGATGGCTCAGTGTTATTAAGAGCTCCATCTTTTGGGGAGCTTCAGAGGTTGTGTGGTGTTCTTGTGGATTGCTTCGTGGACTGGTGTCATGGAAATAATCTGATGATTAACATCGGAAAAACAGAATGCATTTATTTCACATTATGTCAGAGTAATCTCGAGCTCTCAATTCGATATTTAAATGAAGACATACCATCTAGAGAAAGTGCCAAATTTCTTGGCATTTACTTAGACAGTGGTTTGAGGTGGTCCGCTCACGTCGATTCATTGTGTACCAGGCTCAACAGTTCTTATTTTGCTATAAGTAGAGTAAGAATTCTCCTTCCTCCAGAAACACTCAAGAATATCTATTATGGTTTAGTTTACAGCTATTTATCGTATAATGTTCTTCTGTGGGGAAATTCTTCGGATGTTGGCAGAGCTTTAATTTGCAAAAACGAATTTTGCGTATGATGTACAATATACCTCCGCGTCAGTCATGCAGAGCGTTGTTTGTTGAGAATGGTATCCTTACCTTGTCTTCCATCTTCATTCTCAAATGTCTTTTGTAAGTGAAAAAAACGAGCAAGGCATGATCAAGCTGTCGAGCTTTCATACTTATAAAACTAGAAATGAGGGATTGCAACATATACCTAAACATAGGACTGCTATGTTTGTAATGTCTCCTACGTACCAGTCCATGAAACTTTATAATAATATAACGAGTTCAAGAGAAATGTTAAAACCTTACTGTTAAACTGTAAATGAATACTTGAATGATTGTATCAGAACCTAGTTCACTTTGCTATTTTGACTTATCCTTTGCATGTAAACACATGTCCAAAAGGATCAATAAATTATTATTATTATTATTATTATTATTCTTATCTTCACATCCAATGAGAATCCATATCAGCTTCAAGATAATTGAGTATAGGAATGATACTTACAGCCACTTTTGGTGATAATCACAAAAGGATTAGGAATAATTGGATTTTCACACAATTGCAATACTCATCCTAATGGAAATGTCATTTCATGCAAAGTAAACTCGATACCACAATGTGGACAATACTATAACCCTCAGACTGTTTCTTATTGATGTAGACGTATAGATTCACACTAAAGAATAGATCTGAAAGCTGGGACTTTTCTTTGGAACGTGTTAAATTCGAGTTGGAAGTAATACTCATGAGAATGGAGACGAAGCTTGGGATATTTTTTGTCAGGAAAATATGACAAGAATCGTGTTGCCGAGCTAGGAGAAGCGATTTCAAGGAAATAGACATCAGATAAAAACTGACTGAAGAATCGGAGTTGATTTATGAGTATTTTCTCAGCGGAGTGGAACTAATGTTCCTTCCCGATACAGAATTCCAGTATTTTAGATGAGTAACGAATATCCATCTTCCAACCTCTCTTGAATTCTAATTTTTACTTACCGGGAGCATTTGGAAACAAATAAGGTGGTGACATTAGGATGACTAAAACTTGGAAAAAGCACTGATTAATGAGATGAAGATTTTATCCGTTTCTTGATATTTAGGGGGTTTTACATTATTTTCCTAGGTGATCGCTTTCAATGCCTGGAAAAGAACTATCAAAATAGCAGAATCGATTGAATCAATACTTCTTGAAATTCTGGAAACACCTTCTTTTGAATGTTTAAAAGAATATTTCAGGAGAGTATGAGTGTTGATAGACGATATAAGCGCAGAAATTCATGACTTTCTATAAGTGCTTCTCTCGATTTTTTTCGTTCCTTTTTACGCGCTTGTTCTAGGGAACAGCGTGTTATCATTTCGTAACGATGTCTGTAATTTTCGAAGTTGGAGCCGAAAATGGTCTCAAACAATTGGGTTGATCTCCCTTAAGAGGAATCCGTGGTCAAATTCAATTCTGTCCGTCCGTCCGCCCGTCCGTTCATATGTGCTCCTACTTTCGAAGAAAAAGTTTTAGCGACTTGAAATTGTCAGATCAGGTTTGGAGTCCAAATATCTCGGTTAGATTCGTTAATGAGTGGAATCGGTTGGATAGTTTTGGAGTTAGGCCCATTTGAAATTTTGAGGTTACATTCTCGATATCTCATGAGGTATTGACTCTATCAAATTGTAACTTGGTAGACAGTTTTGAAATAACTAACGCGCAACTAAATTTCATGTAGATCCAGTTGTTAGAAAATTTTGAAAAAATTTTATTCGAAAATTTTTAAAATTTTCGATGAAAAATTTTTTTCTCTGAAAATATTGATTAGATTTCAATGGAATTTGACACAAACCGTAGAGTCAGTATTTAACCACAACGTTTTAAATTCCAATTCGATCCGATATTTACTTTCGGAGATAAGGAAAAAAATTGTGCCAAATTTCGTTATCATTTGGAATTTTAATGTTATTTCCGCAATATCTCAAGAAGAACAAATGCAATCAGATTGAAACTTCGTAATCAGGTGGAGATAACCAACACTCAACTAGGTGCAAAATTTCGTGTTGATCTAATTGTTCGAATTCGAACAAGCGCGTAAATGCTCCTGTCCTCACGTCAGTGCTTTTCTAGGTTTTTTGGGTCCTATTGTGAATTTGTTATTAGCTTTAATGTCGCCTCGTCAGATATATCTTCTTCAGAGCTTAAACGTTGGTTTCTATTTTGGATAGATTTTCGATTCAATATCAAGGATATTTTCAAATAGAATCCAATTAAGCATATACCAGTTTCTTCCGCCCACAAGAGCTTTTCTTAGGGCGTTTTCTAATCCAAGAAATTTGACAATACCCCATATTTCGGATAGTTTCTCAAATTTTTCATCTAATTTTTTCTGATTCTCTGCCATACTAAGATTGAGGATACTTTCACTTCGTATGTTATCCTGGTTATATTTGCTTCATTCATTTGTAGGATGAGTCAAGTCAAATAGATGAATGTTGCATGTTAACAGATCTAAAATACCACAAATATACTGGAAATCCCTTCTACTCTGGAGTGAGATAAACCACTTCTGTTATTTTTCATTGCTTGAAAAATCAGTGAAATAGTCTCGAACTTACAAGAGTGGAAACTTCACGAGTTTTGAAGTCTTGGCAATCAATTCATGAAATTTTGCAATATCAATTTTTGATATTTGTCCCAAAATTTTTTACCTTATTTTTTCTGATTCTCTGCCATACTGAGATTGACGATACTCTCACTTCGTATGTTATCGTGGTTATATTTGCCTCATTCATTTGTAGGATAAGTCAAGTCAAATAGATGAATGTTGCATGTTAACAGACCTAAAATCCCACAAATATACTGGAAATCCCTTCTACTCTGGAGCGAGATAAACCACTTCTGTTATTTTTCATTGCTTGAAAAATCAGTGAAATAGTCTCGAACTTACAAGAGTGGAAACTTCATGAGTTTTGAAGTAGTGGCAACCAATTCATGAAATTTTGCAATATCAATTTTTAATATTATTCTCAAATTTTTTACCCTATGTTTTCTGATTCTCTGCCATACTGAGATTGAGGATACTCTCACTTCATATGTTATCGTGGTTATATTTGCCTCATTCATTTGTAGGATAAGTCAAGTCAAATAGATGAATGTTGCATGTTAACAGACCTAAAATACCACAAATATACTGGAAATCCCTTCTACTCTGGAGTGAGATAAACCAATTCTGTTATTTTTCATTGCTTGAAAAATCAGTGAAATAGTCTCGAACTTACAAGAGTGAAAACTTCACGAGTTTTGAAGTCTTGGCAATCAATTCATGAAATTTTGCAATATCAATTTTTGATATTTGTCCCAAAATTTTTTACCTTATTTTTTCTGATTCTCTGCCATACTGAGATTGAGGTCTCACTTCGTATGTTATCGTGGTTATATTTGCCTCATTCATTTGTAGGATGAGTCAAGTCAAATAGATGAATGTTGCATGTTAACAGACCTAAAATACCACAAATATACTGGAAATCCCTTCTACTCTGGAGTGAGATAAACCACTTCTGTTATTTTTCATTGCTTGAAAAATCAGTGAAATAGTCTCGAACTTACAAGTGTGGAAACTTCATGAGTTTTGAAGTCTTGGCAACCAATTCATGAAATTTTGCAATATCAATTTTTGATATTTGTCCCAAAATTTTTTACCTTATTTTTTCTGATTCTCTGCCATACTGAGATTGAGGATACTCTCACTTCGTATGTTATCGTGGTTATATTTGCCTCATTCATTTGTAGGATAAGTCAAGTCAAATAGATGAATGTTGCATGTTAACAGACCTAAAATACCACAAATATACTGGAAATCCCTTCTACTCTGGAGTGAGATAAACCACTTCTATTATTTTTCATGGCTTGAAAAATCAGTGAAACAGTCTCGAACTTACAAGTGTGGAAACTTCAGGAGTTTTGAAGTCTTGGCGACCAATTCATGAAATTTTGCAATATCAAGTCTCAAAGTTATAGTGTTCACGGCAGTTCTGGTAGAAGTGAAGAATGAAACATGGCCACCGATTCTTTCTAAGTTGCTCTGATATGATTATTTCTGCTCAGACTTCGAAAAATTCTGGCGTTTGGATGAAAACATAGAACGCAAAAATGGCTGTAAAATATGCGCACATCGTTATATCTCCAATCAAAAGAGTTTTTATTTTCACAATAAAACATAAAGTTTGCAGGACATGAAAATCTTGGTTTCCTTGTCATGAAATATTGGAGAGTTCGCACGCTATGCCGAGTTCGTGTTGTCATGAAAACACCCTCGTCATAAAGCTGCTAAACGACGATGGAACATTTGTGCAAATAATGAGTCACTTGAATATTTTTATTCATCAATTATTCAAGATGTACTCAACGAATACCTGCTATATTCAAGAATGAGTCAATGTTATTTTCGGATTCTTGATTCATGCATTTTCAGAATAGGGATTATCTGTTGGATATCAAGTTGAATTTATATTGAGAGGATGATTGTTTTGTATTATATCGAAATTTCAAGTTATTAGATTTCGCACTTGGATAGGCAATATTTCTATCAATTTATGTGTTTTGTTATCAGATCTGACTAATGATTGATTTGAAATGTGCTCCTATTGGTAGAAAACATGAACATGTGACAAATGGTGAAATAATAATAATATATCTCCACATGAACTTTTACATTTACAGAACTATAATAATTCATAGCATCAAATCAAATATTTTGAATGGTAGAAATTTTAACAGTTCCAAGAATCTGAATGAAAAGTAAAGTTCCACTCCAGGTTTGATGTAGGATTTTTTGGATGTACATTCACCATCGTAGGAATTCTGAAACAAAAAGATCATTTCATAAAAGATTATAATAAATATCAAGACCTTATTTTTCAGGCGATTTCTAGGTTTTCACTCTTAATGTCTGAAGAAGAACTACTGAAAATCAAATGAAATTATAATTCATAGAAAACGCTGTTACCAATTTCACGATTGAAACCGTTTGTCGATGGCAGTTTCAAGGAAAAAAGATTCCTAACGAACAATATTGAAACAATCCAAAAGATCAACACAGTTGACTATAACGTCTATATCTGTCTCCCCCATCAGACCCTCGAGAAAATATTTCTGCAAATTTTCTCGTTTTATGACGAAAGAGTCAGATTAAGACTCAGAACCGTTACCATTCACTTTGTTGATTCTATGCATTGTTCACATATTGTTTGTTAATTAGGCACCTCTCTCAACAGAAACTGCCCTTGACAAATAGTTTCAATCCTGCAATCCGAAATAGGGGGAACGTTTTTGTATAAATAACAATTTCATTTAATTTTTCAGATGCTGGGAGTGAAAACTCAGAAAAAAACTGAAAAATAATTCAATATCCTTTAATTGATATTTGTAGAAAATCTCAATACGTTCTTCTAGACTAGATCTCAATTCGATCAAATCTGTATTTCCAGAAATCTTGGGAAAATAATATACACAGGGTGCTCAATAATATATGCACAGTACTTCAGTATGGGATAACTCGTCGAAAAATATTTTCTAATCATAATAGGCTATGTGTCGTGCGGATTTTTTTTTAAAGTCTGAATTGGTGAATGTTTCGAAGGGGTATTGGGTGTTTTTCTCCCCAACTTCTACGCTTATGGAAAAGGTACGATTTTTGAAACACCTTTTTGAACCGCCTCTGTGTTCTACACAAAAGTACTCTGGGTCATACGCTCTGGAGTCGACCGTTTTCGAAAAAAATCAACTTTTATGTTGGAAAACGCCCACTTTTTGTTACCTGCTTTAACATTCAGATAAATTTGATTCAATCAGTAAGAGAAAAAATGTATTTCAAAAAATTGAGCATGTGTTTCAACATAAAAGTTCGAGTTTAGAGCGTATGACTCAGATAACCTTTTTGTGTAGAGACGGCTCAAATGGGCGTCCCAAAAATACACCAACTCCCTCTTCAAAAACCTTCTTCAATTAAGACTTATATCCGCATAAAACATAGCTTATAATGATTAATCAAATAGGTATTCACGAAGGCTGTTTTCTGTAAGATAAAAGGTTTCGGAGATAAATGTTGAAAAAGATTTTTGTTTCAATTTCAACAACTGGGTCTCGAAAATGGTGCTCTTTAGAGGGTAAGTTAATGAAAACTTTTTTCATATTTTTGCACGAGCTACCACATCCAGAAGTCCTGCGTATATATTATGAAACACCTGTATATTTGTTACTGAATTGGTGAATGTTGTAGCTACCAATTAGCAAGAGTGCGTTAAGTTAAGGCCTTATATACGCGATCACGATGGCGATCTGATAATTACGTTAAAGACGTTGAAGAAAAATATGGCAGTTTGTATGAAGATTTCAACTGGCGCTAGGAAAATAGTTTACGATCTGGCTTCCACTTAAAAGTTCCTGAATTCAAGTCATTGCTATCCTGGAATATTTCCATTTGCATAAAATCATTCCATTTTAAATTGAACATCTCTTAACGAAAGTTCTACCTTCTACAATGCTTAGCATCAGAACTCTAGAACGCATCTATTGTATAGTCAATGCAAAGCCAGTTGGACACATGTGAGTACTATATGTTCTAGTGGTGAGTACTTGGCATAGTTTTTCTGATAAGTTGAATATTTGTTCAGTATTCACTTCTCTGAAGTACTGGTGAATATTTTGCACAAAAACGATCAGATGAACAAACGCATTTTTGAAATATTCAAGCTCAGACTGAGAAGAAACAACTGCAAAATATGTGTCTCCTTCAGGATCACAATTTGATCCACTATTGTAGAATATTGAAAATTTTCGAAAAATTCCTTTCGGAAATTTTCTAATGATCACAACGAAATTTTGCCAGATGTTACTCCCCTATGTATTCTACAACCAATTACCAAGAGCAGTTCCTGAAATATTTAGGAATTAACCACAATACTCCAAATAAGTAACTCTTAAATTGTTTGGCCAATTCAGCATATTAATCAACGTTACCGTCTCATTTTGATAAGCAACCTGCCCCACTTCTCTCAAGCCAATACGTTTCTCGTTCAAAGTTATTGTGTCTACAGCCGGCTGGTAGGACTGAATAGATTTTGACATCTGATTCGTCATCAGTAAGTCCAACCAAGTCGTTTGAGTTCATTTTCGGGAACAATTTCAGACATTTCTTATAGGATTTGGGTACAAAAATATACATTCCCCCCTCAGGATACATTTTCTAGTTTATTTTATCTGTTTCGACAGAAAATTATTCCAAATTGGTACTCAAAATAATAAAAATCTATAGAAGCACTAAGGTTCACTCAGAAACTTTTTGTCACCTGAAAACTAAACTTTGGGAAGATTTCGTTCAATATTTCCCCCTCCAAAATCGTCTGCCCCATTGCTCTTCTTACCCCATGGTCATTAAAATATACAATTATTCTTGTTTGGTACCGAATGAAAACCTTTTTTGGCAAGAATGCAAAAAACATAATTGATGTTTCTACTAGATGATAAATACTCACCAAATTTTTTCAACATTAAAACTCTTGTACACACCCATCATCAAAAGTCATTATAAAACCTTCTGGGCACCTGCCAGGAGTATCTCTGATGTTCGTCAAAGCCACATCGCCCTTTCCTGATGTAATATTTACATTTTTCTGACATTCCACACCTACCAAACACAGAAAAAGTGCCACAACGAATACAAACAAGCCCAAAATGTGCATATTTGAAATCTTCAACTCACAACAAATCAACTACAGCGTTAAACTTATAATAATGATTTCTCTCTCATCCCAGTAGCTGGAACTGATGTAACTGCTAAACCCGTCAAGTCAAGGTTTTCCTGCTGAACACTTGACTGCTCTAGCCCAAAGTAAATAATCATTAATCTTCAGGCTCACCAAACTCGATTCATTTCCATTAATTCAGTTTTGTTGGAACGTTTAATTTATCCAAGTCTTATTATGTTCTCAAAGTAGAAAAGAACTGATGAGACGAGGTCCATTTGTGAAAACTCCAGAGAGAAATGTGAACGGCTAGGGCAGCGGCGACTCGTGAGTAAAAGAAGTGGATGTTCTATATTCTAAAAAAATTTCAAAGAGCACTGCCGTGAATGCAGCAACTTTTGCGCGCATGTTCAATGTAGATGACCGCTTCAGCAACGAATTTGAACATGCACGCAAAAGCTGCTGCCTTCACGGAAGTGCTTTTTGAAATTTTCACTGATAAATTACTGGATTTCAATTCGATCAAATCTGTATTTTGGGAAATATTGGAAAAATAAAATTTTGAATGGGTATATCTACGGAATCATTGGGCAAGTTATTGTGTTTACGGTCAGCCTAACGGCCGACTGCGTAAACACAATAACTTCCGAAAGAAACAACTTAGAAACTCGATATTTGTAGAGAAGGTTTGGACCTTAATTACGAAGGCCGAATTCGTGAATGGGTAAAATCCACCAAATGATTCCGTAGATATACCCAATCAAAATTTTATCTTTCCAATATTTCCAGAAAAACAGATCAGATCGAATTGGAATCCAGTACTTCATCGAAAAATTACAGTTCGAAGTTTCATACAGAATTTAATGAGGCTGATAAAATGAGAAAATCATAGACATTTTTTTTTTCAAATTGTTCTAATGACACGATTATCACGAAACATTGCATAAAGTTGTATTTCAGCATCTCAAAACTAGCTGTGAAGTTTTATCAGGACTGAGTCAGTATTTCTTGAGTTATACCGAAAAAATCAACGATATCGAGAAGAAAACCTCGAAATTTGACATATTCTTTCGCGATATCTCCAAAACTTATAATCGTATCGAACTGAAATTTGGTACACTGCTGTGAAATATAAAGCGCAAAGTGTAAATGAAAGTTTTTTTCGGATATGATGAATGGTTTCCGAAAAAAAAAAATTTTTGGAAAAAAATTCCGAAAAAAATCTTTTTTTGAATTTACTGACGATATGATCCTGACGAAATTTGGCTCAAAGTTGTGCGTTCTTATACTCCACCTAACTGCCAAGTTTGAATTCAATCGCTCAAGTAGTTACTGAAATAAAGAATAAATAACTTCAAAATTTCAAGTGCCTATAACTCCCAAACTATTCGACCGATTTGGCCCATTAACGAACTCAACTGCGGCATTCTAATGCGCAACCTATCATGAAAGTTTCAAGTTGCTAGCTTGCTTCTGTCGAAAGTTTTTGTGTCTACAGCCGGACGGACGGCCGGCCGGACAGAATCGATTTTGACACCGGATTCGTCATCAGTGAGTCCAACCTAGTCGATTGCGACCATTTTCGGCTCAATCATCCGAAATTACAGACATTTGGACAAAACGATAGCACGCCGTTCCCCTAGAACATGCGCGCAAAAAGGGACAAAAAAATATGTGACTCATTATTTCAAGAAGGTTAAAATGGTCCCCTGTAGGCCTATATATGCCCACTCAGAAAACTATCTCTATCATACTGAGTCTCTACCGTCTGATTAGAGGAGCACCCACTTTAATTACCCACGAGCCGCCACTGAGAGGAGGTCCATTGTGTACGGCTAGGACGGTTGTTCTCGCGAGAATATTTGACTTCGAATGACTCCTTTTTGCATGGCCTGGGGAATTTTTCGCAGACGGGACGAGGCGCTTAATTTCCTGTATTTTGTATGGACGGAGAGTTAAGTCGAAATTTAATAACAATCAGTCAAAAGGGTCTTGGTGAGAATTTGAAGGAGAGGGTGGAACGCCCTGAAGAATATTTTTTAGTCGGATATTGTGTGGCTGCTATGTAAACTGTTATATTGGAATTCGTGAAGATCTGAAGGAATCCGAGGACTTCTATTTGTCATGGGGTTGCAGTGGACCTAAGGGGTAGACTATTGGTTTCGCTACGAAATAAAATAGAGTCGATGTAACTGTTTATACAGAACTTATTTATTTCAAAACTAAAACTTCTCCGTGATCCAATATTTGGTTGAGAAGGTAGCGTTTGAATGAAATAGACCTCCAGGATTAATTTAGGAACTATATAGGAGGTTTTGTCATTATTAAAACCTACAAAGATGTTTTTCCGAAATGAAAACGACTTGTCTTTCTCCCCGATGTCGGCCGTCCTGTGCACCCAAGGAGAATCGAGATTCATCAGAAAAGACGACTTGGTGCCATTCCACATTTCAAGTTTGTCGTCTTCTGCATCACAGTAATCGTTGCCGGCGATGCTCATCCGTAAGAGGAAACACAAGATGGGGTTGATAATGCTGCAGTCCAAAAGAATTTATACGGCGGTAAAGCGTTCGGACAGTTACAGGATTGCCTTGTTCTCCTAACCACTCATCAGTCGAAGATAGAGTTGTCGTAAATCGGTCTCTAATGGCCATAAGTCTTAGACGTCGATCTTGAAGTTCATTTGTGTCCCTTCGACGTCCGGCGCCTACTCTTCTAAGATTTTGGGTATTATCCAAACACGCTTCACAACATCTCATAACAGTAGTTGGATTTCTGTTCGAACGGTAAGCGATTTCTCGAAATGACAACCCTGTCTCCCGTAGAGCAATAATTCGACCTCTTTCAAATTCACTTAGCTGGCGATAAATTTCACGTACACGTGCTCTAGGCATTTCAACAACAACTTAACATCTACTTTGGAAACTCAAAAAATTTACAAAAAACGACTACAATATTCAAATAACAAATAATATTCACACGGAAAAACCTCAATTTTTCCTCCAAATTTTAATCATTAACTCCTTGCTATACTATCTATGTTTCACCAAAGAAATATAAAATTCAAACAGCTGCTTCTGGGTATTGCAGTTAGTTTTATATTTACGTTAAGATAGAGACGAACGATTCATGCCATGTTCACATTTTTTCATTATATTTTGCACGAAGTATCTCAGGTGATATTGAGAACTAGCAAATAGATATTTCACATACAAACTCAGATATTTGTGTACGTAATCCATTTTCTTGTCTCCTCAAACAAAAAATTTCATTACCGTAGCGAAGCGAAAACGTAAGCGAAATATAAATGGGCACTCTCTTCTACACCAAAAATTTCGATGGCTCCATACAACTTCTAATGCATTAAATGTTGAGAACAATTACTTCTGTTAGTCTTTCGACGAAAAATCAAACAAAAGCCGGGAGGTTTCCATTAAAGATTCATCCATTATTCGAAATAATAACCCTTCGTTGAATATAATGTAATTTTAGCTGTGGGTCGCGTAGAGTGAAGAAAACGGTTCTGAGTTTCACGCTGTGCTGCATTCTTGTTAAATGCAGCCACGTGCGTCGACGCTGTACAAATGGGTTGAAAGTTCTTGGTGATTATAAATCTGGTGTATAATAACGTCTGTTAGATTTCCAACCGTGAAGCTGGGATCATAGTTATAACTGGTAAAAATATCACTTTCGAAGAATTCTCGCAGATAAATTATCCAGGAGTTAAATTTACATTTCTGGAAACGTAAGCTATGTGGATTTTTTCCGTGAGCTCCTCAGTGGGGAATTAGGAAGGAAATAACATTTTTCTCTATGGAAATACAGAGAGTAGAGACCACATATTCAGACATATAAGACATCTGAAAAATGGGTTTTCATCATCACGAGAGCATCGTTGTGGAGCTGACGGATGACCAAAATGACAATACATCAGAAAAGTATAACAATATACCCAGTGATATTACTTCTAAAGGAAATGTCTAGGGCTTTAGACTCTTTTTGTACGGTCCACGATTGGTGGTTTTGAAGTGTGGATAAGTCATCAAAGTTTAAACTGGAGCAAAGAACGGCAGCTGAGGTAGGAAGAATGGCATAATGTCGTATTCAGTGACAAATTGTAACTTTGTTTAGGGATACACGATGGTCGTAAACGGGTAAGACGTCACCACGTGCTTAGCGTCATTATACATATAAGGCTTGCTATAGGGAGGCATGTAAACAAGAGTTTTGGAGCTACGGTTTGGAGGTCTATTGCTTATGGTAGCCTATTGCCATAACCTCGGCGTTATGTTGACGATGTTCCAGACATCTTCAAGAAGCTGACGTCAACATCCTGCCGACGCCACCCATCACACCGGATTCAATACCCGATGGTGTGGGGTATGATGAAAAGGAACGACCCTCCAATTTGCGCCAACCTCCAAAGATTCTGGCACAGTTAATTCACGAATTTCGAGTTCCCTGGAATGAGTTGTCACAAGCAGACATCTTATTTCTTCGATGCCTAGACGTGTTTCAGAGTTTATTCGGCTAGGGGGTCGTCGAACACAGTAATTTTTTTTTTGTTCCATTTCTAAAATTTAATCCATTTTTGCGTGCATTTTCTGGGGAACAGCGTGCTATCGTTTTGTCCAAATGTCTGTAATTTTCGAATTTCTTCCCGAAAATGGTCTCAAACGACTAGGTTGGATTCACTGATGGCGAATCCGGTGACAAAATCGACAAGGTCCAGCTGAGGACACGAAAAGTTTCGAAAGTAGCAAACTAGCGACTCGAAACTTCCAGATTAGGTCGCGAATTGGAATGCAGCGGTTGAGTTAATTGATGGGACAAATCGGTCAAATGGTTCAGGAGTTATGGTCATTTGAAATTTGGATATTAATTTCCTGATATATCAGGAACTACTCATGCGATTGAATCGAAACTCGACAGTTAGTTGGAGCATAACATCACACAATTCTTCACAAAATTTCGATGAGATCACACTGTCACTGTAAATTTTGAAATAATTTTTTTTCGAAAATTGTTTTTTTCGGTAATATTCACTGAATCCGAAAAAAACTTCTGCTCATACCTTAAACATCATATTTTACAGCAACGTACCAAATTTCATTTCGATATAACTATTATATCTGGAGATATTG
This sequence comes from Myrrha octodecimguttata, assembly GCA_958510865.1. Lineage (NCBI taxonomy): Eukaryota > Metazoa > Arthropoda > Insecta > Coleoptera > Coccinellidae > Myrrha > Myrrha octodecimguttata. The sequence continues at coordinate 73,125,538 of OY294056.1, read as the reverse complement.
GGAAAAAATTTAGAAATTTTGTTGTTTTTTTTCTCGATATTCGTTGTTTTTTCCTGATTAACTCGAAAAGTACTGATTAAATCGGGATGAAACTTGGCAGCTAGTTTGGAAATTCTGATGAACCACTTCGTGGAAAATTTCGTGATGATCGTGTCATTAGAACAATTTGAAAAAAAAATTCAATTCTTTTCTTCAAATATTCGATATTCTGTGATCTTCTGATCATATCATCTTCATGATTTTCCGTATGAACCTTCAAACTGTCATGTCCCGATAAAATACTGGATTTCAATTCGATCTTATGTGTATTTTTGGAATTATTGGGAAAATAACATTTTCAATGGGTTTATCCACGGAATCCTTGGGCGGATTTTAACGATTCACGAATTCGACCTTCGTAATTTCGCCCCAAACCTACTTTACGAATATAAAGTTTCTAAGTCGTTTCTTCCGGAAGTTATTGTGTTTACGGACCGCAAACACTTTTATTTTTCCAATATTTCCAAAAATTCAGGCTGGATCTAATTGAAATCCAGTACTTTATCGAAAAACCTAGAAAAGCACTGTCGTGAAGGCAGCAGCTTTTGCGCGCAGGTTCAAATTCGTTGCCAAAGCGGTCATCCCCATTGAACATGCGCGCAAAAGCAGCTGCCTTCACGACAGTGTTTTTCTAGGTTTTTTCTTGATGACACATACCAAAAAAATTAAGTTTCGAAGTTATTCTTTCTGGATATAATAGAACTAATGTCATTGCGAATTTTCATGCATTTTTCAAGAGACGCAATTCATTGGATGGAAAACTGCGAAGACCGCCAAATTCTATTGGCCCTTACCGAATAAATTTCTTCATATTCATCTTTTAAGAGCTATGCATCGATCGACACATATAAAACTTATCACAACTTACCTTTTACGAATTTTCAAACTCAACTTCCTTCGGTGATAGACCCTTCCAGCAGAAACTTTTCCAGTCTACATAAATGAAAATTCACCTTGTTTATGATGAATTGGTCCATTCGGAGTTGACGGAAATCGAAACTGTTGTATTTATAGCCAGGAACTGCACCGAGTATTCCGTTGCTGTTGTGTTTCCTTCGGTTTAGATGTATATTACCAATAAATATTCGATAATCGAATCCCGTTCGCAGAGATTTCGCCCATATACAACAATGAACATATTTTGTAGGTATGAATGGAATACGTGCAGTACCTACCTGCGAATAAGTTCACTGCGAGTAAAGAGGAAATTTATCGGCGAAGAGGAGATACGGGAAAAATATTTCGGTTTAATAGCAAGTCTTGTCTATAAATCAAAGGAAATATTTGTCTTTTAGTTTTTTATGGGTTTTCACTCCCAATATCTGAAACAGAACTATAAAAATTAAATAATAATTGATTTTTCATGAAGAACGCAGTTGCGGATGGCAGTATCAAACTATTGGTCAAGGGCAGTTTCTTGCAAAACAGATTACCTAAGGAACTAGTTAGCGCCCAGATCTACCTAGCGATAGATCAGTCTTGACTGTAGATCTACTTAAACAATACCTACGTAGGAAGCGCCCAGATCTACCTAGCGGGTAGATTGCCTTTCTGGGTAGATCAATTGAATAGTTGACTAAATTATTACAAACGGAGCACACTGTATATGAATTAAGAAAAAATCAGTAGCTAATGTAAAATTCAATCACGGTTATCGTCTATCCTCGAACTGAATTTTGACTAAATCGTGTCTGTATTTCTGTGAATATTGAGATGATGAAATTTCAAATGCGTTCACCTACTGAACCGTTGGGCGGATTTTGTTCATTCCAAACTTGACCTTCGAATTCAAACCTTGAACCTACCCGGAAAATTTCGACTGTCTAAGTCATTCCTTTGCAAAGTTATCGCGTTTACAGCCGGCCTTCGGTCGAATTCTGGATTAGAATTCCGATTCTTATTGTAGTTTTGAACCCGTTCTAAACAATATCCACTTTATGACTTTATTGATACAAAAACTTTCCAATGTCCAGTTCATTTAAAATATCTGACACATCTGAAAATAAATATTTCCTCATGATATTCAGGTTGGAGAAACATGTGATAAGTTAGATTATGTTCAATTGTAGGTAATACTTACTGTTTTCTCTCGTGAATGTAGCATAATCGGCATTTTCCTGGATTCCTTCCAGGTTAGAGTAACGACTCTTTCTTGAAATAATAATCATTGTTAGAGTTGAAATTAGGCTGTATTGACCATGATTGATACTTCTTAATGCATTTCCATTCGTTATCAACTTTATTTTCGTCAATTCCAATGTAGCATCCACATAGGATTTTGACGGCAAATTCGATTTGATATTAATGAAAATTGACAAATTGACATACACATAACGCCACTTCGGCTTGAGAATATTGACGGTACCCGATCGTCTCTGAACTCCAGAGCCGTCTCTGTTCAAGATTTCACCAAAAACGGCACAAAATCGCAGTTCGATGTTGCCATTCATCGCTACAGTAGTGGATTCTACCTCCAAACCGAGCCCGAAGGCGGCGAAGATAGCCGATCACCAAAAAACTTCACCTAGCTTGAACCCAGCGGCCAAATTCTTTCCTGTGGTTTTGCACCTTTGGGAAATATCAATATTTTCGGTATTTTTCGGGAATTTTTTAAGAGTATCTCTCGATTTTTCCGCGATGAAAGATCAACAGGACGGGAAAATTCGAAACTTCCTCTTTCTAATCACGTTCAGATATCACGCCAAGTCTCCCCGGAAATATCCGAAAAACTCTCATGAAAATAATGAAAATTTCTTTCTTAGCAAAAGTTTTTCTTGATCTCCTGCGGTTGTTTTGGCGGTGTTGCCTGTAACGCGTTTAGTATTATAGATAATACAGGAACAATACAAACGATGAAGAAAGAGAACTGTGACGTTTGAGAGTACAAATCTGACTCTTTTATCAAACAGAGAAGAAAATTTCAAGAATTATTTCTTTTCGATTTGAGACTGTTGTCAAATTGACAGTTTTGAGAAAACACAAACACACAGATCTATTTGGTTTGAAAGTCTTTTAATTTTACCTCTTTTTTAAGTTAATTCAGCCAAATAGGGTTTATTTCTACCGAAAAATGAGCAAAATTACTCTCTCCATTCAACAAAATGCAAGAGGACTCTTCGATTTTCCTTTTCAAATTATCTGATTCCAACATCAGTATTTTTGTATTGTCCAAATCTATCATGTGATTCCCAATGGTCGAACATACATGGTTTCCAATTGCTCGTCGTTATGCTATAACTATAACTATAAGTTTCAATCCAATCGCTGAGGTAGTTCCTGAAGTAAAAGGAAATAACCTTAAAAATTCAACTGACTATAACTCCAAAACCGTTCGGCCGATTTGGCACATTAACGAAATCAAGGCTTAACAGACATAATCAATTTTGACAGCATAGTCATTTCAGACAATTTTTGGCTGAAAATTAAAAACATTTGTACAGAAGTATCGCACGTGTAGAAACAAAATTTGATTGGCGATTATTTTAGAGACATAGAAGTATTTGGAGAGAATGTTTTTGATTTTTCTCGAGACGATCCTCACGAAATTTTACATAACCTTTCGGTTCGTATTCTTACGAGAAATCATGCAAATACACATAAAACTATGTCAAATCATTCCAATATCTGGGAACAAAATTCACCCGTTTCCCCGCACTATTTCATATCCTCTCCACGAAATGTCCAATTGAATCCGGATATCTGCTCAAATACAAATACGAACATTTTGATTAATCTGGACTGAACTGTATTTTGACTCGCAACGCAAACAAATGTTGTTTTCGAGAGCAAAGTTTGTTGATCATTCCACTGCTCCCGATATTGTTTTCCAGCACACCTGTTGTCTGTCGCATAAGAGACAAATGAAGAGTCTAGACTCCAGATTAAGCCATGAAGATAATCTTCTCGCAGATGTTACCGAATCCAATTTCCTCGAATATGTCACAGAATTTCGATCGGGCGTTCTGCTCAATTTATTTCTTGGGTAATATGGACTTCTACCCTTGACACTTGTGTATCGAACAGTCATTAGTTTCAAGATGTTGTATTTGGACATTTATTGGAAACATAAAAACAAACAGTCCACTTAATATGAGGTTCTACTCATAACAGCTTGAGCCGAAATGAGCAATGAGCTTCTAAAGATGAAAATTGATTGAGACCTACCTTGGAAGCCAGGAGCTAGTAACTGCCAGGTTTCATCAATACGTATGATCATTTTAGCCGATACAGCAAAGTTGGATATCTTCTAACGGAGGCAAAGTTGATAATTCACGAAAGATGAATTATCATATGCAGATTAACACATGGAAAACGAAAAAGAGGTCTGTTCTAGTTGAAAAACCGAAATTCGTCTTAGAAACGTCACAGTTGGCTTTGTGTATATTTTATATTATTCCTGTATTGTTCATTAGGCAATCTGTTTTCCAAGAAACTGCCCTTGACAAATAGCTCAATCCTGCAATCCGCAAGGGCATTTTCCATTAAAAAAAAATCATTTAGTTTTTAATAGTTCTGTTTCAGATATTGGGAGTGTAAACCCAGAAAGAACCTAAAAATGATGCAAAATAAGCTTTAATCGATAGTTAAAGTTGTGTTGTCATTTAATAATTCGTTTATATTAAATTCGACTTTAAAAATTAAATATAATGAATACCAATTTCGAAGGCGTAATTCAGGAAAAGAACATTTGTTCAAAAAAACAAAATACATATCCTAAATAATTTATCCAAATTGATTCCGTCCATACAATGGTATAAATTTCGCTAGAACTTACGCCTCTCATTCTGGAACATTTTTGTGGTATGAAGTTTCGAGTTTAGGGTCCAGAAGAGATAGATCTGGAGATCTTGCTCATTTTATAGGAACCCTCCGACCAATCCACTAAAAATTTCCATCTTGCTGAAAAAACAGATGTCACTCCGAAACTGTTTTTGGATATGTATTTCCCCAACCAGTGGATTGGTCGGAGGGTCGCTTCAGGAGGACCAACCAGACTTTCAGAAATTTCCCTTTCAGGCTTCTCTCACTGGAACCAGAGAATGAGCTTACGTGGGAGAATATAGCCAGCAAATTGTCGACGAATATAGCCGAATTACCTCCGAAATGCTTCAGCATGTGGTGCTGAAGTTCCATTGCATGGACGTTTGCGGGGTTCAATTTGAGCATTTGCCAAATAGAACTATTCACAACACATCTCATTTTCTGATCAAATTTTTCCCTCCTGTATTGTTCCTTTAAAATTAATAATCAAATAATGCTCCAGGTAAATTATGTGATAATCGCATTTCATTCTCAAGATCGAATGAAAAGTAAGCGAATTATAAAATCTTAAGAAAATTAGAGTTCTCATATTGACAAGAAGAATATCTTTTCAATAAGACACCCTGTATATCATGAGACTGCCTAGCAAAAAAAATCAATAATATTTAAATATAATACTTCTTTCATATCACCTGTACCAAACAATAATGAGAACACATAATTCTGATTAGACCTTGAAATTTTCGGCTGAATTCAGTTAACTGTTCGTGAGGTATTGAAAATTTAATGGTATAATTATTTCCCTACTTTTTCATTGATATCTTCTTCAGTGATTTCTGTTCATATTTCAATATTCTAATTTTTCGATATTTTTAACATTTCTCTTTATAACTATCAAACCACTGGTTGTATGTCATTGAAACATAATTTCTCAGAAATTATTTCAAGAGTAATCAAAAACACCAAGTTTTATGGATTTTCTTCAAGTACCTTTGGAGCCTGGGACGGTCGAGCCAAGAATTGTGTGTGTGCATTCGTTCATTGAAATCATAATTCAAACCTTGAAATGTGGAATTTTCAAGCATTAACGTTCATTATTCGATGAAATATTGAAATAACCAGGGGAGAAATGAACAGTCTACAGTCTAGACTTCAAATTAAGATATGAACATGAAGATAATCTCCTCGCAGATGTTACCATATCCAATTTCTTCAAATATGTCACAGAATTCCGAGTAGGGGTTGGGCACAATCTATTTCTTCGGATATATGGACTACTTCCCTTTGCACTTGTTTATCGAAAAGTCATTCGTCTTACGGCCTTGTATTATGACATTTATTGGAAATATTGCAACGGCTTGCCAACATGTAACATATTCGAAATGACCTAAGTTATGAGATCTCTGGCGGAACTGTTTTTCGAGTAGGTCTATTCCACCCCATTTTGACGATTGATGATGGTGTTTTAATGTCATTCTCGCTACTAGGAGCGAAAGTTCAAGATAAAATAAAGAAACTAGCGCGCAAACTGAAATTAAAATTAAGATTTGAAAGATCCTTATACAGTGCGCGTCAAAATTATGAAACAAATTCATTTTCTCAGAAGAAAAATATTTGGCAACAACTTCCTGAAACAGGTCAATTTTTGTTTCACTTTTACCAAATTTTTATGCATTTTTGAAGGATTTTTGTTGCACCCTGTGGAATCCCCGTCAACCCTCTGAGTTTTTTGAAAAATTAGTTACTTCAAAGAAGTTTTCAGTATAAGCACTGTGTCATGGCTCATTTACTTTGAGACGACGGTACCTGATGAAATTTGTCACCGAATGAAAGTCGACCATTACAGTTTTGTTCATGCTCAACTTTCAACCCCTACGAACCCTTTAATGTAGAACTCATTTCCATCAATGGATAATTTGAAAATACTACATGTACAAACAAAAGGAATGAACTCAACTATCTGGAAATATATAATATTTTCATCATTCAAAGAAAATTGAACTCAACTATCTGAAATGCATTGAAATTATTGTTTTTACTGTCGGCCTAACGGCCGACCGTAAACACAATAACTTCCGAAGGAAACAACTCAGAAACTCGATATTTGTAAAATAGATTTGGACATCAATCACGAAGGCCAAATTGGTGAATGGCTAAAATCCACCCAATGATTCAGCAGATATACCTATTCATAATTTTATTTTCCCAAATTTCCACAAATACGAATTGAATCGAATTTGAATCCAATACTTTATCGAAAAATGATAGCTCGAAGATTTCATACAGAATTTCTTGGGGATAATATGATCAAAAGATCACAGAATATTGAATATTTGAAAGAAAATTTTAAATTCTTTTCTCAAAATGTTCTGCGCACACGATCATCACGAATTTTCGCACAAGCTTGTCAATCAGCCTTTCAAACTAACTGCCAAGTTTCATCATGATTGAATTAGTAATGTTTGAGTTATTTCATAAAAAGCAAGATATCCAGGAAAGAACCACGAAATTTAACACATTGGAAAAATAAAATTTTGAATGGGTATATCTGCGGAATCATTGAGTGGATTTTACCCATTCACGAATTCAGCTTTCGTAATCAAGGTCCAAACCTCCTCTACAAATATCGAGTTTCTAAGTTGTTTCTTTCGGAAGTTATTGTGTTTACTCAGTCGGCCGTTAGGCTGAACGTAAACACATTAACTTTCGAAAGAAACGACTCAGAAACTCGATATTTGTGGAGTAGGTTTGGGGCTTAATTACGAAGGTCGAATTCGTGAATGGGTAAAATCCGCCCAATAATTCCGTAGATTTACCCATTTAAAATTTTGTTTTTTCGATATTTCCAAAAAAAACAGATTAGATCGAATTGAAATCCAGTAATTCATCAAAAAAAAATTCAAAAAGCACCGCCGTGAAGGCAGCAGCTTTTGCGTACATGTTCAAATTCGTTGCTGAAGCGGTCATCTACATTGAAATGCGCGCAAAAGCTGCTGCCTTCACGGCAGTGCTTTTTGAAATTTTAATTGAGTGACAGTACGATCCGACAAAATTGTGCAAAAAGTTGCGCGTTCCAACTAACTGCCAAGTTTCAATCTAATCGTTTCAGTAGTTTTCGAGTTATCACGGAAATAACCACAAAATTTCAAAGGGCTCTAACACCGAAACCTCTTGACTGATTCTCCGATATTCAAGAAATTGATTTAAGTTTCAAGTCACCATCACCAATCAGAATTTTGAACCCCAAGAAGAGGGAAAAATATATACATACGAGACATCATGAATATTCCTACGTTGACTGCTTAGTATGTTTTACAGTTTCTAGCCATAAATCTAATTTATAGTTTCATATATATTTTGACTTCCATACAGAGAGATTTAGGTATTTCAGGAATGAAATCCGCATTTCAATGGTTTCGATGAATATAAGTCAATATCTATAATATTGTGAACTATTTCAAAACATTAACGAAAATATATGACTAAAATTATGAAAAAAAATTACTATAAGAAACTATAAGAGATTAAAAGAAATCTACGCAAATGCTGTCTTATATTTTGCTACGGGCGCCATAGTACCTAGATACGGTCCTGTACGGACTACTTTCATCATATGAAAGTTTCAAAATTTTTATTGTTCTGGCGTTGAGTTTTGTTAATTTAGTGTGGTGTATCTTTCTAGAAACTGTAATTTCATTTTATTTCATCTTTGGTTTGTGTTAGCCTGAAGAAGGCCCTATAAAGGGTCGAAACGTTACCGAAAAAATAATTGTTTTTCTCTTCATAATTGTTTCTTGACCGAGATTGGATTTACTATAGATCATCCGGAAGAATACTTGGTTTCATCTTCGAAAAAAAAAATTTTTTTCTTCAACGACTACAAATGCCCATGCTATCAAGTTAACCTATTTCCCCTCATCAGCTCCCCCTGTCATCGCATCCAAACCATCTCGAACACACCTGTTGTCAACGGCACAGATAACGAATGGCGAGATTAAATGAAGCTATAGAGATAATCCGCTTAGAGATGTCACCACACCCGATTCCCCTAATAACCCAAAACCTCGTTGTGTGATGTGTGGCTTGTGAAACAAGCGGGAACGTTTTAGAAACTCAGAACCCTCAGAAATCTTAATTAGTTGTCTTTTGCAGAGCCGGCGACGAACAATTCGGCCGAACAACCTGGCAACGGTGCAAACCAGACCGCCAGTCAGAATTCAAAGGAATATCCACCGCAAAGGGATGAGGGCAAAAGGCTACACACCAGGTACAAAGAACAAGAACATTTGTTTCATTTGCATGCATATTAATCAACAAAAATCTCGGAAAGCACTGGCGTGAAGTCAGCAGATTTTACTCGCTTTTTCACATTGCGAAATGACACCTTGGAAATTTCAGTGAAATTCAAATGAAAAATGAATATTTTCGAAGAAAAAAATTTTTTTTTCAAATTTCTACGCTATTGTTCTGGCGAGCTGTGGGTTATCGTTTCGTCACAATGTCTGTAATTTTTGAATTTTGAGCTAAAATCGGTCTCAAACGACTAGGTTGGACTCACTGATGAAGAATCCGTGGTCAAATTTGATTCTGTCCGTCCGGCCTTGTGTGCTCTAACTTTCGGAAGGAAAAAACTAAAGTAAAAATTTTCATGTTAGGCTTTGATCCTGAATATCTCGGTCAAGTTCGTTAATGGGCCAAATCTGTCGAATGATTTTTGTGTTACAGCCATTTGAAATTTTGATATTTCAATAACTCGAAAAATATTTATCTGATTGAAATGAAACTTCATTGGAAGATGAACAGTGTCAATAAAAAGAATTGTTCACAGAAAAATTCGAAATCAAAATTTTTTCCGAAAATTTTCATATTCCATTTGAATTTCACTGGAATATCCAAGTCGCCATTTCGCAATGTGAATAAGCGCGTTGAAGCTGCTGACTTCACGTCAGTGCTTTTCTAGGTTTTTCTATGGATACTTCTTCTTATAGACACTGTTCATCTTCCAACCAAGTTTCATTTCCATCAGATAAATATTTTTCGAGTTATTGAAAAATCAAAATTTCAGAAATCATTCGGCCCATTAATGAACTTGAGCGAGATATTCATTATCAAAAAGTAACCTAGACTCTAGGTCCTTCCTTTCGAAAGTTAGAACACACACGGCCGGACTGACAAAATCAAATTCGACTACGATCCTTCATCAGTGAGTCCAACCTAGTCGTTTGAGACCGATTTCAGCTCAAAATTCGAAAATAACAAACATTGCGACGAAACGATAACGCGCAGTTCCCCAGAACAAGCGCGTAAAAAAACCTTTTGCCTTTAGAGGCTTATAGGTATTTTTTATGAAATAGGTGTTTTGTATTTTTTGTAGTCTAAAGGAAGATTATGGGTCTGGAAAAATAAATACAATGAAAATTTTTCTCCTGTTGAAAATTTTCTATTTCTGTCAAATCAGTATCGTAGCAACTTCTTAGATGAAATCGAATGACGTTAATTGAATTTTCTGCAAACTGATATTTTATGATATCGCTTCGAAAATATTTTCTTAAAATGGGACACCTTGTATATTTTCACATATTCCGATAGAGTTTGAAATTACTATTTCGAAAATATATCATACTAGATATTTTGCTGGAGTCATGTTCGGGATATTGAATTTTCAATTGTTATTTCTTAGATAAGTAGGCTTAGGAATGTACGGGAGTGGAAATAAAATAATGCGAACATTGATGGTTAGCTGTCAAGGTTCTATTCAAACGGTTAATAGTTTGAAGAAAATCTGTAGTCTTCTTAAAAACCATAAAAACTGGAACTCCATTTAAAAATACCAAAAACGAATAATTTCATCGAATGAAGTGTTTGAAGAGTCTGTATAATCTTCTAAAATACTCGTTGATGTTGAAGGATTTTTTCGTCATCTTGAGTTTATTTTGATGGAATATCTTGAGATAATATCTGAAACAGTAGAAGGACAGAAAACCAGCAGGAATCAGAAAATAATATTACCTACATTTGCTCTCTGACCGGGAGGATCTCTCGACCAGGCTTGGTCCTCCAAGCGATGATACTTCAGATCTTCAGGTTTAGAATGAACGCTACAGGCTCTGTATGTTGGGGAATCATCCCACATAGATCCATTATTGTTCATTGTGAACTAGAAATCTAATAAAATATCGGAAATGAATTGGAAAACTTTTGTTTATTATGTCAGAAATATGCAAGTTGAATTGTTTGAAATAATGAAGCATCTTCTACCGACATATCTCGAGAAAAAGTAACTTTAGCGCTATGAATGATAAGTACGATATTTATGTAGGAAGTATTGCAGAATCGAGAAAGTGAGAGGGAATTGCAAGCCTGCCAGTGGCGTAGAATTCGGGAAGAATCAACTAATCACTTGACCCTGTTATACTCTTCTGATGAGAGTAGAAAAGCATATTGGGTATGAGCTAGTAGGGTTTATTATATGAAAATTATACGCCAAATAGTTGAAGCGAACGGGACCCTATTATTCGAACCTGATTCAACGAAAAAACATTGGCCACTAGCGAAATTAAAAATAAATCTTCGAATGAAAAATATGCACCTTTTTTATCTCTTCAAAACAATAACATTTCGGAAAAATTTTTCTAGGCTTTTTCAAGAAATTCAAGAATTTTTTTTTTATCGAAAGAAATCTAACACCTTGTATTTCTTCAACAATGCATGAAGTTATAATTCTCATAGCAAACTTACGATAATTTAGGAGCAAATTGCCCAATTAAAATATTACTCAAACCAGAAACACCCTGTATATACTTCTTTCTTTTACTAGGTACCATAGCAACAATACAACGACGCCATTCAGCGAGCCAAAGTTCAACGAGGGGACGGGGTTTCAGTATATAGCTTTCGTTATCGGCACCGTCATCGTAGCCATGATGATCCTGCTTGCAGCGATCGGGTTTATCATGTTCAGGAATTACAGGCTCAAGGAGTCCTCCAGTGTTTCTAGACCTACAGTCGAGGAGGATAAGCCAATCGGAAACGAAAAGGTAGGTTGGTAAAGTTGTGTTCTGGTCGATGAGAATTTAAGTATGATGCTGAAACAAGTATCATGCTTAACTATAAAAATAGGAAAATACAGCCATGTTATACGTCTTCTGAGGTATATTAAACAACATGTCCGAAAAAGATCTCTTGGATGTCAGAATTTAGAGAAATAGTCAATGAAGAAATTAATATACCAACCATACATACACACCTGGTAATGTTTAACTTAAAATTCATTAGTGGTATTGAACTCACATCACAATTATCGCATGAACTCGTTACCTTACCTAGAATGAGGTGAATGCCAGATTGGTGACAATCTGTAGAAATGGAAATGCGTGTAGAGGGTGGGCAAAATTCGTTGTCTACTGAGGGGATCTCGAGAACTATAGCAGCTAGAAGAAAACTGATAACACATTCTCGAGCGCTTTTTTTCTGACTAATACGAATCTGAAAACAGATCCAGCTTATCGCGCACAGAACTTGAGTTATGAGCGAAAATTGAGAAATTGTCATTTTCAATAATGCTGAATAACTCGCTTGTTTGAACTCGTATTCGAAATCTGTTCTTACATTCTACAAGCACTTTTTTAGGAGCAATTCAAATATGATATGACTGAATTTTTTAATCCATCCATTTTCTAGAAATGAGGAAGTTTTTCAATTTTTCAAATGTAAACTATAGTCGAAAGTTCTCTTATCTTGCTACAAAATTTTTGCTGATTTCAAAAATGTATCATATGTCGCTATTTACATGAATATTACATGAGAAAAAATTCAATACTTTTTTCTTGTTTTTCTATTCACTGTTGAATTATGAGTAGGCTGACGTTACCATAGCGACGATTGAATATGCATTATCTTTGTGTGAACTTGCGCCTCTATGATTGGAATCAGCGATTGCTGAATAAATATTTCTATGGTTAATTTGTCATAGTTCTTAAGATTAGCAACAGAAAATCTGTTTATTATCCGTAATGGCCCGAAATATTCCCAATTACGAAAAATTCGATATGTTGGTATGCTATATTCAAGCGAATGGAAATAGCCGAGTTGCAAGGGAAGTCTATATATCAGAACAACATATATAATAATACATATAATGCTTATTCAATGGTCGCTATGGAAACGCCAGCCTACTTATAATAATTCAACAGCGAATAGAAAAGCGGGAAAAAAGTATTGAACTTTTTCTTATGTTATATTCATGTAAATAGCAACATATGATACATTTTTGAAATCAGCAAAAATTCTGCAGCAAGATTAGAGAACTTTCGACTATAGTTTACATTTGAAAAATTCAAAATCTTTCTCATTTCTAGAAAATGGCAGTCATATTATATTTGAATTACTCTTAAAAAAGTGCCTGTAGAATGTATCAACAGATTTTGAATACGAATTCAAACAAGCGAGTTATTCAGCATTATTGAAAATGACAATTTCTAAGTTTTCGCTCATAACTCAAGTTCTATGCGCGATAAGCTGGATCTGTTTTCAGATTCGGATTAGTCAGGAAAAAAGAGCTCTAGAATGTGTTATCAGTTTTCTTCTAGCTGCTATAGTTCTCGAGATCCCTTCAGTAGACAACGAATTTTGCCCACCCTTTACATTGAATAAACTTGTCCACCAATACATACAATCTTTATGTTTTTATTTTAACTTACATAATATCTAAAAAGTTTGTAATTTCAGTAAATGATAATACTTGTGATGGTCATCAATAATTAATCATAGCGATAGGTACTCCTTTCTGGACAGACCAATTGAGGAAACCTACCCCTTTCGTGATGGCGCAAAATGGCGCAGGAACCGACATTCATTGCTTACCCTGTGGATTTCTGTAGAATTATGGTTGATTTTCCCTATACGTTCCGTAACCTTCCAGTATTCCTTCCGTATGATTTAAGTCAAAATTAAGGCGGCAAAAATGTCATCTAGACGGAACATGAACGGAACGTATAGTGTGCATACATCGATTCATTTACACGTTATAATATTTTACGGAAAGGATACTGGAAGGTTACAGAACGTTTAGTGAAAACAACTTTTAGTAGATTATAGAAATAATTATATACTGTACTAATTGAATAAAGAGCGCATTCGCCATTTTGCAACATTAGACAATCTAACTCTAGATCTTTTACAATACTGTCCCTGACATTCAGAAATAGGCGGATCTATCTCTAATAAAATTAAATAGTCTACACTAGTTATCCTAACCATATATCAGCATTTTTGAACAGATCTATTGAGATGTTGCGAAATGGCGCATGATATCGGATCGATCGTCTTCTGCGTTGATGTTGAGAATTTTTCAAAATATCACGTTTATTAGATTATTTGCTATCCTTGAACTCACACCCAGAAAAGTTGAATGCCGTTCAAATCTTTCAATTTCGAATTTAATCTAGTTTCTATTCACACGCAAATCAAATGTTTTTCTTGATATATGTGACGGTGAACCAGAGGTATGTATATTTTCAGGTTCAGTTCTTTAGTTCTGCGAAGATCCCTTTGACATGAACTATTCCGTGCGTTTGTTTCGGAGAGCAGGGCATCATCATTTCGCCCAAATGTCTGTAATTTTCAAATGTTTTGTCGAATATCGAACGCGGCTAGTCGTCTGTTGCCACGATTTCTTTCGAATGCACGAGCGAACAACTTGAAACGTCCCAGTTCGTTAATGAGCACAATAAGTTCGGGAGTTCATCCAATTGAGTTTATTTCCCCAATATCTCCAGAATAACTGATGCGATCAGATCCAAACTTCGTTATTCGTTGAAGAATACCGACCCGCAACTTTATGCAAAATTTCGTCAGGATCGAATCTTTACAAATTGAAATATTAATCAAAAAGTTTTGAAATTTGTGTTGTACGCATTTTTTTTTATTCTGAAACTATCCACTAGATTCCAGAAAAATATTGAGTTTTTAATTTTATTTCAGATGCGGTTGGAAACCAACGACAAAACATCGCTTTTTCCTACAGCATTCAGGCCAAGTTTCTACTCGAAGAAACACAATTCTGGAGATTTTACTGGTGAGCAAATTCAAAAATAAATAAAAAAATCACCTGCATGATGATGTAAGATATTCAGGTAAACAATTTTAGCTTTAATGTATGATTTCATGGAAATATGAAAGATATTTACATGATTCTTTTGTAATTCTCAATAAGAGATCAATTTTATTCGTAGTCATAAAATTTGATGGTACATTAGCATTCTGAAGAATATTTATTCCAAAATTGAACTGAATTAATAATAATTTTCATATTATTTTATGGAATGAAATAAGAAAATGTTTAGTTACTAGTAGTCTTTCAACTCGAAGCATTGGCAAAATGGAATTGTAGTGCAAATTTGATTAAATCAGTAAGACTGAAATTTGTTTGCTATGAATGATCGAATTTTTTGTCATGAGTTCAGTGTGATTATTCGTTTGGAAACTCGGCTGCAATAGTTTTGCTCGGATATCTGGCATTTTTCTAACAATTCGGTTGAACTCGCTGATGAAGGAGTCCCGGTCGAATTAAATTTTATTTATTCGTCCACTGCCAGTAAACACTCCAATTTTTGAAGGAAAAAACGAAGAAAGAAATTTCACCTACTTGAATTTCATCTCGTGTGGTATTTGACATGACTATGTTCACATTCGAGGAAGCCAAGAAAACAACAATTCAAGCTATCTCGAATTTGAGAAATGTCAACATTTTATCAACAGTAAAAACACAAGAGCTTTTTTTTTATCGGATAAATTTCTCTTTGCAACGAAACAGTTTTGCCAATCACTAATTTTACGAGAAAAACTGACATGATAAAATCGCGACACCGAAGGTGGAGCGATTTTATCTAATGTCAGTTTTTCGAGCAAATTTAGTGATTGGTAAAACTTTGAGTTGAAGAGAAATTTATCTGATAAAAGAAAAGCTCGAGTGTTTTTTGGCAAGATAAATTAACGACAGAATATATGGATGAACAACAATAATTATCTTTATTAATACAATAAAATTCGATTATTTGAAAGTACAATTATTAAATACACAACTGTTATAAATTGTTTGCTTTGGTGTACTGATTTGAAAATTTTCTTCTGATTGAAGCTTTTGTGTTTTTTGTAGATTGCGGTATAGACTTCTCGATATTTGTCGTAATTTGCTCAGTCGAAACTTCACCAAAACGATTCATCTTTTGGGTTTTTATATCAACAAAGTTAAATAATTACCAGACCGATTCAAAATGAAAGCACTATATGTTCAAAATTCAAAAATATGACAGACTAATTGACTTATTGAGGAAGAGAAGTTTTTATCCGATAAAAAAGGATGCACCTTTTTTTATCGATGTCAAAGTGACAATAACATTTCCAGGTCTATGATATTTAATATTGAAGTTAATTTATCAACAGTAAAAACACAAGAGCTTTTTTTTTATCGGATAAATTTCTCTTTGCAACGAAACAGTTTTGCCAATCACTAATTTTACGAGAAAAACTGACATGATAAAATCGCGACACCGAAGGTGGAGCGATTTTATCTAATGTCAGTTTTTCGAGCAAATTTAGTGATTGGTAAAACTTTGAGTTGAAGAGAAATTTATCTGATAAAAGAAAAGCTCGAGTGTTTTTTGGCGAGATAAATTAACGACAGAATATATGGATGAACAACAATAATTATCTTTATTAATACAATAAAATTCGATTATTTGAAAGTACAATTATTAAATACACAACTGTTATAAATTGACCGATTCAAAATGAAAGCACTATATGTTCAAAATTCAAAAATCTGACAGACTAATTGACATATTGAGGAAGAGAAGTTTTTATCCGATAAAAAAGGATGCACCTTTTTTATCGATGTCAAAGTGACAATAACATTTCCAGGTCTATGATATTTAATATTGAAGTTAATTTATCGCTGTAAAACTAACTCGCTAAGTTTTGCCGCTTGCACGTTTCATCACTGTGAAACGAGCGTCTCTATGGAAACTCCTTCACTAAAAATGAACTGGTACTAGGATTTAATCTGATCAGATCTATTCTCGAAATACGAGCTGAAAATTTTAATTTTTCGAAAGGATTATATGAATCATTGGTACTTCTTTCAGCATCGCAACTTTTTTTTTTCACGAAGTAAAGCTTTTTTGAGATCCAATACCCATCTAGTTGAAAGTTAAACTAGACCATTTTAGCCATTGTACTGATTTCGCATAATTTTTAGGTTTTTTCTGGGTTTTCACTCCCAATATCCGAAACAGAACCATTAAAAATTATATAGAAATTGTATTTTATGTAAAACGCCCTTGCGGATTGCAGGATTAAACTATTTGAAGATCATATTGGAAAATCATGTTAAGTCACAATTTTTTCGTTTTGAGATAACCGCAATTGGAAGTCACTGTTAATTTGTTGTAACTAAGCACATTCCGATCTTTTTGGTTTAATAAACGCTTAGCTTTGGTGTGTTAGGGCTTTCTTTATGGAAAAATAAACAGTATAAAACCAAAATTGGGTATGGACTTGAAAAATTCTTTATATTTTAGACTTTTTATTTTCATCGAACTTGTTCGATCAGAGATTTTTGATTTTATTGCATTTTTTCTAAAAGTATAGGGCTATAGTTTTAGTCATTCTCTAATAGATGGTACCGTTATCTCGTTTTTCGATGAATATGGACTTGACATGATTTTCCGTTGGTGTCTTCATTCGTCAAGGGCAGTTTTTTGGAAAACAAATACAAAACCTAATGAACAATACAGGAACAATACAGGAACAATACCAACGATAAACAAAGCGAACTTTGACGTTTCAGAGTTCAAATCTGACTCTTTCATCAGACAAAGGAGAACATTTTTGAAAATTGTTTCCTTTCGATTTTTCGTTTTGAGTTGAGACTTTCGTCAAATTGACATGTATGAGAAATAACAGCAACACAGATCCATTTGATTGGAAAGTTTTTTAATAGACGACTTCGGCCCAAGTTGCCAACCCACAGTTTTCTTCACAAATTTACTATCACTGGGGAACGGGAATTTCTGAACAAATTGGACATGATAAGTTTCGCGGTATTTATAAATATCCGTAAAAGATGCCTCGGCTCCCCAGACAAGATAATTCCTTCCAAATATAGGGTTTTGTTAAGATCATCTCTGATTGGCTGAAATTTAAGTTGGGATTCCTGATTTCATATTAACAGTGTCAAATGTATATAGGATATGTTCCGCAAATCAATTTGGTTATTTCGGTTACCGGTTTTCCATTTCGTAAATACGAAATATTCGGTTGGTTTCTGAAAAAAAGGTTAATTACGAGATTTCGTGGATGAAAAAACGTTCTTTATGTCACCAGAACGAAAGTCAATGTTCGATGGTAATATATCCATAGTATAGAACAATCTTTATTTACTTTATGATCCATAGAACATAAAAGAGACAACAATCAACAATGGACAAATTACTAGATATGGTCTATGGATCATGAGGTAAATAAAGATTGTTCTATGGTATGAAATGTTACCATAAAACATTGACTGTCGTTCTGGTGACAGAAAGATTGCTTCTTCATCAATCAAATTCCATAATTAACCTTTCTTTCAGGAACCAACCGAATATTTCATATTTACGGAACGGAAAACTGTCAATCAAAATAACCAAGTTGATTCGCGGAACATATCCTTTATAAACTCGACACTATTAACATGAAATCAGGAATCCCAACTCAAATTTCAGCCTAACAAAAACCTATATTTGGAAGGAATTATCTTGTTTGAGGAGCGAGGCATCTTTTACGGATATTTATAAATAACGTGGACCTTTTCATGTCGAATTTGTCCTAAAATTTCCGTTCCCCAGTGATAGTAAATTTGTAAAGAAAATTGTGGGTTGGCAACTTGGGCCGAAGTCGTCTATTCTTTTCTTTTTCAAGTAAATTCAGCCAAATAGGGTCTATTTCTACCGAAGAATAAGCAAAATTACTCTCTCCATTTAACAAACTGCAGGAGCATTCTTTAATTTTTCAACTGATTCAATGACTGAGAGTCTACAAATTACACCTAATGCATATCCATAAAATTGCAAAACCGCACGTACCTTTAATTTCAACTAACCTTCCGTTCATTTGAATTAACGATTTTCCCCCAAATTGAGGAACCAGTGTAACAGATGGAAATGACTGTGATACGAACCGCTGATTCATCATGCTCCATTGAAAAGATAAACGATGATGAATACACTAGGGAGTCTATCTTGGAACGGCAGTTTGTGTGCACAACGAAGTATTTTATTTGTCCACCACCTACCCTTACAGGAATAATCGCCTCATTTGTTGACACGGAAGAGAAGGACAATAGATGGTCTCCCTAGAAGCGATTTCCAAATTATGATTAAGTATTTTGTGGAAACTCCATGTACATTTTATCCCCCAATATCTGAAATATACAAAGAGAGCGATTTCGAAGTTACGATGGAATATTTCTCTGGAAACTTCATACGGATTTTCTCCCCAATATCTGAAAGACGAAACTGAGAATTAAAATTAAGTTGAGAGTTTTTAGAAAATAAAATGGTTCGGTACCTTTGTTGAAAATGAAAATATCTCTAAATTCATCTTGGGTTCACTTTCCGCCGGGGAAATTTCCTAAGGCACGAGCAGTTTTGACAGTTGGGAGAGACTGGAGGACCATCAGTAACCTAAAATGCATTGTTTACTATAGGAAAAACGCTGCAAATTTTACACAAGGGTTTATTATTTTCTCAGTTAAATAACCCAATATACCATTGATATCTTAAAAAACTTATATATTATGCATAAATCATTGGTTTCTCACAACACAGAAACCAATTCCATGAAATAATTCATGCGAACATAGAAATCTCAATAAATACACTAGTATAATTGAATAACATTTCCACATGCAGAACGCTAACTGAGTAGCAAAATTTAAAATAATATTTTGAATGAGAAGAGAAGTTCCACAGTCGTTTCACCTCTAACTATTTTCCACAATTATTAAATTTCGTGTCGGTATTCTACAACTGAAAATGAAGTTCAAATCAGATAGGGTTTGCCCTTTTTGAGATATTAGGGAAATAACCTCAATATTCAAAATGGTCACGAAATTTTTTGCCAATATCTGCACAAATGAATATCGGTCAAAACTGAAATTTGAAACACTGTTTCTAAATGTTGACTCTGAAACCTGTACCAAATTTCATTGAACTTTGATGAATATGTATTCGAAAAAAAATATTTGAAAAAATTCGATTTTTCCACTATACAATTCTCACGGAATTTTGCATTAGATCGAGTGTCTATATTTCACAATAAGTCATGATGTTTCAATCCGAACGCGTTCGTTTTTCTTGACACTGAGGAAATAAACTCAATCTTTCAAACTAACACCAATACGTAAAACAAAATTCAAGACTTTTCGCTAATATCAAATGTGTAGATGTGATTTCTACTAGGATTCAACTTTGTTCTGAAAAATATTAATGAAATGAAAAGAAACTCAACCTTCCTGTGCAATTGATCTGAAAAAATTTTTTTCCACAGCAGATATCCGATTCACTTGATTCACAAAGTATTCACCACACAAACTGAAAAACTAAAATTTTTCTATATTATTTCTGTAACAATTAAATATATCGTGAACCTCATCAGGTTGAATTCGAAAGAATAATTCTAGATTATAAATTTCGTTCGTTGTTATCGTTGTCAAATACACTCAACCAAGAGGATGTCAAATCCAAAAGTCTGTTTTATGTAAAGACGTGAAATTCAAACAAGTAGTTTGCCGACAACCAGATGCGGTATATTTTTGTCTACGCTATATCGCTTGTCTTAGGTCTAGACCCGGCACAGTCCGCATTCACAACAGGTAGACAGATGATCGGCTCCTAACTTCAGTCTAAGGCTCCAACCCTCAGTATTAGATTCTCCACAATCGACAATTGATGAGATTTGCGGTTTGTTATTGATTTTTTTGCATATTATATCCTCCAATTTGATTTATCATATAAATGCTCATTATTTTTTATATTCACGCTTATTTCAAACTATCAGTACGAAAGATTTTGGATTTCGATTGAAACCAGTAACGGATATCCACATGTTGACGATAATCGTACTACGCAAACCGAAATTGATGGAAACCTCCGATCAACCGAATTTTTTGGAAATCTGCATTATTTTAAATTACGCTACTTAATTCGCGTTCTGCATGCAAAAGTGTTATAAAAGAGTATTTATTGAGATTTCAATGTTTCAAATGAATTTTTTCATGGAATTGGTTTTTGTGTTCTGAAAAACCAATGATTTATGAATAAAATAAAAGTTTTATTCAAGATATGAATGAGCTTCATGAAGAAATTTAATCTTAAATCCCGTAATCCGCAGGGTGATTTCTATAAATAATAATTTTACCCGATTTTCAGTAGTCATGTTTAAGATATTGGAAGAGAAAACCCAAAAATATTTAATCTGAACTACTTACGATTATGAAATTGTCAAGAACACCGATGGGGCATTTGCAAATTGTGTTTATAAAATAATAACGCATCCATTAAAAATTTCTCGATATGTGTTGAAAATTTGGTAATCAATATTTTCATCTACTTTTAGATGTATTACTCTGGATGAAAAGTAAACCGATTATTTCAGTGAATTCCAATCTTAGAACCGAATGCGATGATGTCATTTTCGATATTATTGGAAATTTGAAGCGTTTTTCTTTATAACTCAGGAACCACTGGTCGGAAATGATACGGATGAAACTTTTTTGGTTTAGTTTTGCAACAGTAATCAACGTTCAGAGTTTCATGGAAATTCGGTGGTAAGTTTTCGAGAAAAAATTTTTTTTTCCCCCCAACCCCCCATTTTGAGCCCTTAGGGTACACCGATTCTGCTGAAAAGCTTGGAGGATCAATCCCGAGCGACACACGATTTTTCTACCAAGTTTCACCGATTTCGGTTCAGTACTTTCTGAGAAAAGCCCCGGACAACGGACGGCGGACGGCGGACGGGGGACGGCGGACGGACGGATTTTTTTTTATTAGTTTATTCAAATCTACATACTCCAAAACGTAAACTGTGAAATTTTCAGGGGGGGTCAAAAATTTTTTTTTTTTGGTCGATCACTAAGGTTTATTATTTGATTTTATCAAATAATAAACCAAAAGCGATTTGGCTTGTGATTTTGTATGAAATTGGACATTTTGGAGTTAAATATTCACTATTGCATTATCTAGGAACTATATCCAAAGTACTTGATGTCTTGTAACAGTAACAGCTTCTATAAACTTATGGAATTTTTCGAATAAATACAATTCTTGCTGGTTGATGCATATTGCTTGGTATAGTAAAGCAGGAAATACAATTTAAAACCTAAGTTTTTTTAAGTAAATTCAAGTATTCAAGCTCGAATAATCAACATCAAAATGATGAGAACTACCAATAAGTTGTATAATAAGTATTTTCATTTGAATGGCAGGTACTAACCGGATGTGGAGAGGAACTCAATTCATTCCCATATAAAAGGGAGAAATAAGAAAATTCTTTCAGTTCTGAAAGGGAAAATCATATTTTCTGAATTAATTCACTAAAGAGCTGCGCTCTAAAACGCAAATTCACAGAATAAATGTTACATTGCAACTTGTCAGTTACCCCGGCAAAGAACATAGGTTGTATATTAGTCTCCGCAATCAATAAAACTTGAATAGGAATTGCTTCATACCATTGACATTCAGGTATGCAATGACATCGAATATTGAGCTGATTTTCATGTTTAGTCGAGTAATATCATGCACGTTATTCTGGTCTTTATTACTTGAACAAGACATGATTTATAAATGACATTTCCATTCAGATATTCAATGCAGTCAAATTTTTAGCTGATTCTCACTTAAGGTGCAGTATTACTACTGATAATGTTCTGTTTGGGTATGCCGATTGATACCAGGTAGGGAATTTTCGTAAAACGTCAGTTTTTGATAAACATTGCTGATTGTTTTCACAAAGAAAAGATCTAAATCATTTCTGATCGGCATTTTAGCCTAATTTGATCACCCTTGAGTCGTATTTTAGAAACAAAAACCATCCACTGTGTCAATACACTGTTCCTATCTACCACACCCAGGAATAGCTGGCAGTGTCTAGGAATGAAAAATTTATTAGCACTTTGATATCACAAAATATTTTCGCAATATTTTACCTCCATATGAAAGTAACAAGGTGCCTTTATAATTTACTACAACACACAAAAAGACTGTTGACTGAACTAACCAAAGGTCTGTTTATTTGCCTGTTTATGAAATCAGGGACAAATTCCATATTAAGTACACCAAATTTATACTACCCTTTTCAAAAAAAGTGAATTTATCAATCCAAAATTTCCAAATAAATACGAAATCATGAGAGGAATCGCTTTTTCCCATAGTAAACAATGCACTTTAGGTTATTGTTGGTCCTCCAGTCTCTCCCAGCTGTCAAAACTGCTCGTGACCTATTGCGACCTGACAAATAGGCGATATTCCTAGAAAAGATGAGGTACTTCGTTTCGTTGTTCTGTGGTCGTACGTCAAATGGCGAGTAGCAACAGAGAGTCATTTCATATGAAAACACAGAATGATACGAAACCTCAAATTCATCGTACAAACATGATTTTTTTACAATTCTGAAACAATGATTCGGAAGATACGAAATAGATTCATAAAGGAATCCTTTTCGATGAGTACTGTCTCGTATTGGCAGTGAATCGATGCAGGTATATACAAGATAAGTCTTCAAGTTGTACATTAATCGTTATCACATATACGGCCTATCAAATAGGATACTTTTTTCAGTTACAATTTTTTCACTTTCAGCTCTGGAAAAAAGATACAGGCTTTGGAAATTCACAAAAAAATAAGGTTTTTGTAGCTCAGACATGGTTATACCGAATGAAATGAATTTTGGGCGAAGCTTGCAATAACTATGACACATATTCTTCAGAAATCACAATTATTCCCTTGAGATCAGTTTTTTAGTTATGGACTCGACGTTTCATTGAATAATAAGAAATAAGCATAAATCCAGTATATTACATTTAGTCCTCTTGTGAATCTTGGTCATTTTTTTACTTAATTATCTAATTCTTATAATTTCTCCTGAAATACACCGTTTTCGAGATATTCAACGTTGAATGTTATAACATCTGCTAAAGTTTCGTGAAATTTCCCTTTCTTTGTGGATTTGCCCCTGAGCTAGTAGAGGCCTTGAATGTGCCCCATCCAAGTTCACCCGAACCACAGAAAACACAAAGTTGTTTCTCTATTTTGTAACCAAACCATGCATATAGGAGCTGTGTCTCCATGTCTATGGACCAGACTCTAGAAAGTTCATATAGTTCAATTAATGTGTTTCCACTGTTATATATCTATAAATCATATATGAGTTTGATGAGAGAATTATTATATTCATGGAATTTTCAAGGTGAGAATGCGGTATGATGAAATTGTGTATAATCTTATGGTAGACACGAATGTATATTGCGAAATATCAAGTGGAAGATTCGAGTAAAGTGAAATATTTTCTCTCCAACAATGCTGCAACAACAACCAGATCACCAGAATCGAGTGATAAATGATTTTTTTCAATTGACTTTCATTGGATTTCACGCAATGAATGCGACATCATGTAACACTGATAACGTTGGGGAATGAGTTCAACTTGTACACAAAATGCGGGGGTCAAATTGGGAAAAATATCTTAATGCTAGTTAATTTTTACCTTAGCCGAATTTGGGAAAATGCCAGAGGAAAAAATTGTTTTATTTGTTGGTCAAAATTGATGTACAACTTGAAGACTCATCCTGTTTATTGCCATGTAATAAACAACGGTAGTTTGCTATAGCAGAAACTATTTTGTGCTTCCTCAACTTCTAGAGCAATTTCTATAATTTTTAAATACAGGGTGTTTGGTTAACCGATACATATTGAGAAAGAATTGAGAATCTGTTCAAACTGATCGTATTTTATCATATCCGTATACCAACATACAAAATGTTATACATTCCAGACATTCATTCATCCACATTCTCAGATTAATATTGTCAGTTATTTCATCCATGTGAAATAATAATAATAATTCTTGAAATGACAAAATGGAACTGTGTAAATGAACTGAACGTCAGATGCTCTGAAGCTATGATTGATTAAAGAAGACTTTTGGGTCAACAGAATGAAAAAATCAAGAATAACTTAAAGCTAAATATTGATGAATTTCAGGTATATTCTCAACAGTAGAATCCTGTAATAAGCAGCATGAGCATGACTTAGTTTTATCCTGTACTCTTTTTCATTTTTCCTAGGTTTGAGGCATCCAGTAGCTGAATGTCCGTGTCTGTCTCTAAAAGCACTCAAAAATCCTTCATTTATGACTCAATTCCAGATGTTCCAGATCTAGTTTGCAGAGAATTCCCGCCTTCGCCCCAAAGACACACAACCCCGTCAAAGAAAAAACGCACTTCACGACCTTCTCTGAATTTTCTTGCAGACCAACTGGACGACGCACTTCCAGAATACGAAACCGTAGGCAGCATCACTTCTAGCCCTCTGAACTCGCTCTCTAGACAGCCTGCCTACGAGGTGTTGAAGCAGAAGCAACTCGTCAAGCTGCCACCAACTCCTCAGCCATCTGTCAAGGACCTCTGGGACACGGATCTGACGGAGGTTGAGACTTTTCCCCGCGATCAGTTGAGAATAGTGGAAAAGTTTGGCGAGGGTCAATTCTGTGATATCCATCTGTGCGAAATAGTCGGTAGCTATCGCGATAACAGGTGGCACAGGGGCGATAGCAAGTTCGTGGTCGTGCACACTTTACGTGCCGAATGCTACAGAACAGATTTCAACGCAGAAGTAAACGTTCTGTCGAGATTGAGACATGCAAATATAGCGCGACTGCTAGGAGCCTGTCTAGACTCGGAACCCATTTGTGCGATTCGTGAGTACACTCCACACGGTGATTTGTGTCAGTTTTTACAGGATCACGTAGCAGAAACTGCGAAATCTCCAACATCGACTGCGAGGACATTAAGGTTGGTAAGGCTAAAAGTCCGAATCCTGAGATTTATTGCGTTAGGCGTAGCTCTCTCGTATTATGGCTAGGATATTTGTAACGCTAAAAGTGTGCCTTAAATAAGTTAAGTAATTCCGGCGGTGGAGCTGAGTATAACTCATTTTTTCCTGATTGATGTTGTAGAAAATTGTTGGCAACTCATGTGGAAATGGGGGATATATCGAATGGACTTGGTTGCCGCTGAAAGTTCGGCACTAGAATGAAATATCTTACTTGAAAGGGATAGGAAATAATTTTGACATCGATTTCACATTGTTACAGTCTATCTTGATATTGAACGATTTATTTTCCTTGTTCTTCCAAGAATTTTTCCGGCTATTAACAGTTTTTCCTTCAGAATGTAACCCGTGATTTATCATCACAATCCGAGTTGGTTTATTCAATACGCCATATTGAGGCATTACAAATTCAGTTGGAAGTTCAGAAATGAAGCGTTGGTATCTGTCTCATCTATTTGGATATTATGAAATTTCCACCATAATAAGTTATAGGAATTGGTTTCACGGAGAAGAAAGACTCCAGTAATAATAAATAACATAATCACAAGGACGAATATCCGTCGATAAATCCACTAAAATTCCCCCTTGATCCGAGCTAATCATCCAATCAACCAAAACACCTACACTGAAGAAGCGGATCCAAGGAGAATGACTACAGTATCGAGAGATACCTCTGTGGTTTATCCAAGTTAAGTTGACCTGACGATCAATAACAATTGAGAAACAGCTGTAGTCATTCTAATTGGATCCGCTTCTTCGGTGTAGATATTTTGGTTGATTGGATGATTAGCTCTGATCAAGGGGGAATATTTGTTGATTTATCGACGGATATTCGTCCTTGTAATGTTGTGATTATATTATTTATTATTACTGGAGCTCTTTCTTCTCCGTGAAACCAATTCCTATCTTTGTTAGATGTTGGACGTTTTCGTCTTGTGGGAATCCACATGAACCGAGTGTTTCCAATGTCGTGACGGTTTTTTGTAAAGCTGCAATATCGCAGTTACAGCGACCTGATGCGGCAAAAGGATGAACGTCAAACACATCGATCAAAGTATTCTGCACTCGAAGGTGGGACTCGCAATATGCTCCTGGCAGATGGCGCGCTGTACGTTGTATACTGCAGCGGTCCGTCTGAAAGGTAACAAGTATCGAGAGATCCCGCTGCGGTTTATCCAAATTGAGTTGACCTGACGATCAATAACAATTGTGAAACAGCTGTAGTCATTCTACTTGGATCCGCTTCTTCGGTGTAGGTGTTTTGGTTGATTGGATGATTAGCTCTGATCAAGGGGGAATATTTGTTGATTTATCGACGGATATTCGTCCTTGTGATTATGTTATTCATAATAAAGTATGACGAAGTAGGTTTTTCATAAATATCAATACCTATTTGATGAAGGATTAGAAGACACGACGAAATAACTATTTGAGTTCATTGTGGATAGAATACTGATAACGAAACAGTGTGTAACTACTCTCTTATCCACTTACACTTTCTGCGTCTAACGTACGTTTCGGCAACCAAATTTCCTTCGTCAAAGACAGTAACGATATGTCTTTGACAAAGGAAACTTGGTTTCCGAAACGTGCGTTAGACGCAGAAAGTGTAAGTGGATAAGAGAGTAGTTTCACACTGTTTTGTTAGAAGACACGCATAATTGAGAATATATTGAGAACTTTTTTAGAAAAAAAATTGTACATAAAAAATTCGGATATTCGTATAATGATATAAAATGAAATTTTATCAATTTGAAACATTGACTCGGAATCTACGAATATTTTCATCGGATATCTCCGAATGATTTCCAAACCTAATCTTTCGTTCGGCAATTTTCTATCTCACATTCAAATCATTAGTCATCATTTCTGATCATCTCTGAGAAAAGGCTGTGACAGGGAAAAAAATATGGTTCAAAGTTTCGGTTAAAATTACAGAATGTTGTAAACTTTCATTTCTTGCTTTCAGACAGGGAACATCGATAAATTATATCCAAAATACGCTTCGAAAAGGATGAGACGAATACAAGACACGATTCAATGTCTTATTTTGAATTGTATACTTAGCTAATAAAATTTGATTTGATTTGATATATCTCACATATTCTACAGAATTTATCAACACTCATTAATAATTATTATAAGAACTATATTTTAACACAACGAAGCACCAACTTCAAAGAAGATTTCCTATACCTACTCCTGTGCTATTGAAATGAAAAAAAATTTCCTTTTCAGTTTGTCGTGTCTGATCTACATGGCTACGCAAATAGCTGCTGGGATGAAGTATTTAGAATCGCAGCGATTCGTGCATAAAGATTTAGCTGCTAGGTAAGTAAAACATCCCTCAAACAATTGATAAATTGAACCCCATTACAAAAATCTGGAATAGCACTGACGCACTCGTTCGAATTCTTACCAATTTGATCGAGTCAATACTTCATGAGATATCGAGGAATTAAGCTCAAAACTTCAAACTCCGAAACCATCTAACCAATTCCGCCCATTAACGAACTGAGCCCAGATATTCGGACTCCAAACATAATCTGACAATTTCAAGTCGCTAAGTCTTCTCCTTAGAAAGTTAGAGCTCATGCGGCGGACGGACGGACAGAATTGAATTTGAAAAAAATTTCACATCATCCTTGGACTTAAGCATAATTTAGAGAATAACAATTTTTGGTATCATTCTATTGCTTTTAAAAAATTTGGTATGGAAAACAGCTCTGGAAGTGCAAGGTATTTTTCTGTTTCAGTACTGTAAAAGATAATGTGTCAATATTTGAAGAGTCCATAATTCAATTCAGGAATGTATCTGATTGATTTGTTGATTGAACATACTCCCCCCCTTCTATAAAGTCAGTAGATAGACTTTGGAATGGAATTTTCGCAACAAGAAATGAGAAAAATTCCAATTCCCACATATTTTAACAAAAATTGTATTGGTTCAATGACGATCGTAATCACTACAGACTGTATAAATAACTGACATCACCGAGTTTAAGCTTAATGTAATATGACTTCAACATTACAGTCTGCAATTATACTCAGTGAAGTGTATCAAACTTCCATAACCTACCCACTAACTCTATAAAAGAATATGGAGTTCAAATAGTCGATTTTCCAAGAAGCTGTAAAAGTTGTTGGAATTTCACTGTACTCTCCCAAACGTGGAATTATCATCAATTGTAGTTTCAGAACGAATTTTTCGGCAGCGGTAAACCAATGATCAAACAGCCCAAAAATATTA
Source organism: Myrrha octodecimguttata (assembly GCA_958510865.1). NCBI lineage: Eukaryota > Metazoa > Arthropoda > Insecta > Coleoptera > Coccinellidae > Myrrha > Myrrha octodecimguttata. The sequence goes on along the minus strand of OY294056.1, from coordinate 73,096,342 downwards.
CATGCAAGAAATATCGACTGCTAAGAAGCCATGTACGTCTATCAACACGGTGAATCAATAACCCCTACATTATTAAAAACACATCACCAAATAATCCACCCCCGATAACGTAGAATAAAACCGTAATTTTCTACTCGTGCTAGAATTTGAGGTGTTTTATGTCAGTGGGAATATTCACGTACATACAGGAACCTTTTAAGAAACGAAATGATAATTTATTTCCTGTCTTAAGTTGAATTTAGCGCTCCCTCGTCGAATATATTTTTCCGCCTGCAACAGCGACTTCAGGGTTGAACAAAAAAAAACCCATAACATTTCGTTCAAGGCTTCAAAGTTGCATGCATCTCAAGAAAGCGGTCACTAGACGATTTGCTAGTTTCTGCTTATTCAGTCATAGGTGAAGTAAAAAAAACGCTGCAAATTTCACACAATGGTTTATTATTTTCTCAGTTAAATAACCCAATACCATTGATATATCAAATAAAACTCATATATTTTTCATAAGTCATTGGTTTTTCACAACACAAAAACCAATTCCATAAAAAAAATTTTATGAAATATTGAAATCTCAATAAATACATAATTTAAAATTATATTTTGAATGGGGAGAGACGCTTCACCTCTATGAAAATCTTACTCTTTTCCACATCACCGAAGAGGTAGAGTAAAAGGCTCGTTTTTTTGAAGTGGTTTCCCCTGTAGGCCCTATCCACAATGAGGTCTCTCATCAAAATAAAAATTTTCAGAAAATACGGTTGATCAGGGGTTTCCCAGAATTTTGGTTTGCGTAGTACATCAATCGTCAAAATGCGGATATCTTTTACTGAATTAAATTGATATTTTGGTATTTTTCTTACTTTGAAAAAAGGGTGAATATAAAAAATAATGGACATGGATGATAGAATATGACGCTATAAATACCAACAATTGATGAGTTTTCTGGTTTGTTATTGATTTTTTTGCATATATCCTCCAATTTATTTTAGCATATACTTGCTTATTATCTTTTTTATGCACCCTTATTTCGAACTCTCAGTACGAAAAATATTGGATTTCGATTGAAACCAGTAACGGATATCCACATGTTGACGATAAATTGTACTACGCAAACCAAAATTCATGGAAACCTCCGATCAACCGAATTTTTCGGAAATTTTAATCATTTTAAATAACTTATGGAATTGGTTTTTTTGGGTTGTGAAAAACCAATGATTTGTCAATAATATATAAATTTCATTCAAGATATGAATGAGCTTCATGAAGAAATTTAATCTTGAATCGCGTAATCCGCAGGGTGATTTCTATAAATTATAATTTTTATCCGATTTTTAGTAGTTATGTTGGGAGAGAAAACCGAACGTATTTAATTTGAACTACTTACGAATATGAAATTGTTAAGAATATCGATGGAGCATTTGCACATTGTGTGGATAAAATAATAAACGAACCCGTTAAACAGTTCTCGATATGTGTTGAAAATTTGGTAATCAATCTTTTCATCTACTTTTAGATATATGATTCTGGATGAAAAGTTAACCGATTATTCCACTGAATTCCAATCTTAGAACCGAATGCGATGATTTATTGTCAAGATTATTGGGAACTTGCTGCATCTTTCTTTATAACTGAGGGACCATTGGTCTGAATTATTTTTTGATTGTATCATATTTCAGTAGAAGATTTTAGTGCCCACATTTCCTGCCAAATATGATGATATCATGTCAAAGAATTTCAGTTCATGGTAAACAAATATTTTATAAATTTGAAACAGAACACCTATCACACATTTAATCGGATTATTCGGGTTAAATATTCTGAATGATTTGTATTTGACATATTTCACACAACTTTCACCAATTGTGCTTGGTATCGGTCAAGTTTTCTCCTCCCTATCTCTCACACGCCTTCATGATCCGTATAAAGAAGGTTATCCAATCATTTTGGCATGAAAAAGCTTAGTTTGGCGCATTCCCTGGCGAGTATGTCCTGACCAAGCCAGGACGAAACGTGATACCCACAAAGAAGTTGAAACTACCTCGAAAACTTTCAAAAGACTCAACTTTCATTTGGAATAAATTTCATTCACCCTCAAACACATGGACCCCTCTGAAATATCCCAGCCTTATTGCAACAAAGTGCCTGTTCAGGTATAACTCAAATTCCGGGAAGATATTTAATCTAGGATCTATATCTCCTGTACAAGAACATCCACAGCCCGGAATATTATCGTCGTATTGCATGTTAATGTGCATTCATGCAAAACTTCAATGACTTATGAACAGGGAACCGATATTGTTCAGTGAAAAGGAATTCCGAAGGGACTGAACCAATCTACAATACGGCAGAGTCCGGTCACTAATAATGTTTATAGTGTACAATAAGGCCAGGAAATTAATTTATCGTTGGCCAAATGGCGAAAGGTTAGATGCTGGACGTTGGCTCTCCGATGCTGAATTCATCGTGGTCGAATAGACAGATGTTCTCAGGCTTGTTCTGTTGTGAACAATTGGAAGGGGTATACGCGTACTGAACAAAGGCTTCATGCTGTTAGAGAGTTTAGCAATCGGAAGCTATTCGTTTGAATAGATCTCGAACTACAATGTTTTCTTGGATGTACCTGTTTTATATGCTGTCAAGAACGTAATTTATCATTCAAAAAGTTCAAGAAAGTGTGACGAGAGCGCATGTTCTAGCGGAACAGCGTGCTATCGTTTTTTCCAAATGTCTGTAATTTTCGATGATTGAGCCAAAAAATGGTCTCAAACGACTAGGTTGGACTCACTGATGACAATACCGGTGTCAAAACCGATTCTGTCCGGCCACTAGGCCGACGACACGATTACTGTCGTACGGAGCGAGCTACCGACTAGAAACTTGCAGGGTAGTTCGCGCATCGAAATGCCGCGGTTCAGTTCGTTGAGGTTATTTCCCTCATATTTCAGAAACTACTAGAGCGATTCAATTGAAACTTGACAGTTAGTTGGAGCATAACGACGCGCAACTTTCAGCGAAATTTCATTGAAATCGTATGGTCACTCAATTCAATAAAAATTTTTTCAAAATTTTTTTTCAGAAATTTTTTTTTTTTTCTGAAACTGTTCTCCATATTTGAGAACAATTTCAGATTTACCTTGAACTTCATATTTCACAGCAGTGTATGAAATTTCAATTCGATGCGGCTATTAGTTTTGGAGATATTAGGAAAAAATATGTAGAATTTTGTGGTTTTCTTCTCGATATCGTTGTTTTTTTCGGTATAACTCAAGAAATACTGATTCAATCTTGATGAAACTTCTCAGATAGTTCAGAGATATTAATTGACAATATTGTGCAAAATTTCGTGATGATCGTGTAATCAGAACAATTTGAAAAAAAAAATTCAAGTTTTTTTTTCAAATATTTAATATTCTGTGGACCCCTCATCATATTATCCCCATTAAATTCTGTATGAACCTGCAAATTTTCATTTTTCGATAAACTACTGGATTTCAATCCGATCTAATCTATATTTCTGGAAATATTGGGAAAATAACATTTTGAATGGGTATATCTGCGGAATCATTGGGTGAATTATACCTATCCTAACGGCCATTGGGCGGATTTTACCCAATTCGGCCTTCGTAATTGAGATCCAAACCTTCTCTACAAATATCGAGTTTCGTAGTTGTTTCTTTAGGAAGTTGTTGTGTTTACGGTCGGCCGTTGGGCCGACCGACTTGGGCAGCTTTATCTATATGGGGCAATATAATATCAACTAAAAATGACAAGAAATAGGTCCATTCTAACCTTGAAATATAGAATCTGTGATTCTGTTGAAATTATGCATTATTTTCTTGTTTCAGAAACTGCTTAGTTGGAAAAAGATACGAAGTGAAAATTTCCGATTTAGGATCATATCGTCAGATCTACAGTTCCGACTACTGTCAGATCGCAGGATCTCTTCTGCCCCTGCGTTGGATGGCTTGGGAGAGTGTCATTTCGGTAAGTGATCTTCTACATACTCCAAAAAGGTATCCTCGCTACTTTTAGGAGATAATCCTGCTACCTACCAACTACAACATGAAACAAAACTGTATAACGAAACCCTATTGGGGGTTTTTCCTTTAAACCAAAATGCAATAATTTTCATGAAAAACCTTCAGAACATCACATTTCAAACAAATAATTTCAATATTATATTTTAAAAAAAATGTTTGATCACCTAAAACTGAGAAATAAAAATGGGTATTTGCATTTAAAGGGATCTGTCATGAGTGCACGATATGGCAACGTCGAATTCAGCTTTTTCGGGAAAAAAAGGACGTCAAATGTGTTACTTTACTCAGGAAAACTAAGATAGTTATACTTCGATCTGGTAAGAGTAGAAGACAACGACCAAGGAATATAAAAAGAAGAGCACAGACTGTCATAATGTCATATTACTGACAAATCGCAAACGGAAATTGTTTGGTTATATTGACAAAGAACACTTGTGTACCACAGAATAGGAATAAATATTTCATTGTTCTATAGCAGAAAAGCTATTCTACTAAACACCGTTGTCACTTCGTGCATGCCTGGCAAATCCCAAACCCCAATTTTGAAACCTGATTTTGAATACTTTCTGAAGGTAATTTGGAAAAATGATGAATCAAGCCCATAATAATTATGTTCAAATTTGCATTTGCAGTAATAACCCAAATTCATGAAAAACCCCAATTCGAGGAAGAGGAATTCATTGATGTAGTTCCCTATTGGTAATATTATCAATTTAACCGATAATTTCTCTGCAGACAAAAACAATTGTGTCAAATCCCCTTTCTCGCATATTTCTATGAATCCCACTCTAGTTTTTCATATTCATTTATGTTCATATCCTCTACTCTAGTTAGGTGCCAATACACCATTCAGGTTGGAACTAAGTTGAACATTAATTCCAACTGAAGATTTATAATACAAATCATTTGCTCATTCATCATCTTTTAGATTTGGCCCAGGTGAAAAAATACAGGCTGTTGAAATGACAAAAGATAAACAGTTTTTCTATTTTAATTTCGACAAATGACAAATTAATTTTGATATGAAGTTTTCTTTACTATGGCACATAGGAGTAGTCTCCAATCATCATTTTTCCCTTCTTCGAAAGGTTTTGCAATAAAGCTAGGAGAGATTTGCATGGAAAGCAGATACAGTTCATTCTGTCATTATAATAATCTCATCATTTTTGAGATATTCAACTTTTAATGTTATAAAATACGATAAGTATCCGAGGTATTGAACTCTTCACGTATCCGTTAAACTAACTTTCATCTAGAACTCAGAATACACACAGTCACCTCTTTATTATGTGTCCAGAGTATCCATAAAATTCATAGAATTCAATTTATGGGCTCACACTGATACAGTAATTTCACAATTATAAATTCAATGAAAATATGAGATGTTTATGGAATTATGAATATGAGAATGGGGGTTTTTCCTGAATTTGGCTTGTTACTGCAAAAGCAAATTTGAACATAATTATTATGGGTTTGATTAAACATTTTCCCAAATTACCTTCAGAAAGTATTCAGTAATCAGATTTCAAAATTGGGGCTTGGGATTGGCCAGGCATGCACGAAGTGACAACGGTGTTTAGTAGAATAGCTTTTTCTGCTATAGAATAATGAAATATTTGTTCCTATTCTGTGGTACACCATGTTCTTTGTCAATATAACCAAACAATTTCCGTTTGCGATTTGTCAGTAATATGACAGTATGATTGTCTGTGCTCTTTTTTTTCTATTCCTTGGTCGTTGTCTTCTACTCTAACCAGATCGAAGTATAGCTATCTCTGTTTCCCTAAGCAAAGTGACATATTTGAGGTCCTTTTCTTTCCAAGTAAGCTGGATTCGACGTTGCCATATCGTGCACTCAAGACAAATCCTTTTAAATGCAAATCCCCATTTTCATTTTTCAGTTTTAAATGATCAAACGTTTTTTTAAAATATAATGTTGAAATTATATGTTTGAAACGTGATGTTACAAAGGTTTTCCATGAAAATGACTGCATTTTCGTTTATAGGAAAAACCCCCATTGGAGCTGATGTAATTGTATATTATCCCCTGGTAGAAACTATTTTTCATGGAGGTCACTAGGAAAATCATTGTTTCAATAGCCAAGAAAAGTGTATTATTTTCGTTACAAAGCACCAAATCATAAGAATTGAGTGAGGAAATGATCTTTTTCGAACAACTTCCATTGAGTTTCAGGCTGCAGATGTTATTTCATATTTCTACATCGAAAAATTTTTCTTGAACAGCCACTACCACATTTTGCTTTCAATTAATAGTAATACCTAATTGTTATTGATTATAAATTAATTCCTTTCTCGAAATCATTCCGCCCATGGGCGTAATTACAGAATGCGGTGCTATAATGGTGAAGATGTTTTGATTAATTAATTAATTACGTTGAATCCTTTGAATTGGAAAATTTCTCCTTTAATTTATCTAATCTCCATTAGTTAAAATTTGCTACATCATTTTTGTACAGGGTCACTTTTCGAGTAAAAGCGATGTTTGGTCCTTTGGCGTAACTTTGTGGGAGATCTTGACATTTGCTCGAGAGCAACCTTTTGAAGAGTTGAGCAATGATGAGGTGATGGAGAATGTCACACGATACTATGAAGATGAGGATAAACCGGTGAGTACCTGAACTCTCGAAGTTTGCTTGTAGATATGTTAATTAGAGATGTGTATCAAGTTGGCGGATCAAACTGGAATTCGTGAATGGGTAAAATACGCCCAATGATTCCGTAGATATACCCATTCAAAATTTGTAAAAATACAGATTAAAACGCACTGAAATCCAGTGTTTTTATAGAAAAAAACTAGAAAAGCACTGCTGTGAAGGCAGCAGCTTTTGCGCGCATGTTCAAATTCGTTTCCAAAGCGGTCATCCCCATTGGACATGTACGGCAGTGCTTTTCTAGGTTTTTTTTTATTTCAGTTATGAAAAAACAACTATCGTGTCAAAATTATTCCAGTTTGCAATGATCGTCAAGCAAATGGATTTGATTGTTAGAAATATATTCAGACGTTCTATACTCTTTTGTTACTGCCTCACATAACAATTGCATCACATTGACTACAGGGTTGCTTCGTAAAGAATTTATGAAATTTAAAATATGAGAAAAAAATATACTCATAGAAAATAAAGTCAAGTCATACTCATGTTGATATTTATAGCAGAGGTTCTTCAAAAAACAAAAAAGAACGACATTGAAGTGAAGGCTTCATATACGCAATAACGATCACAATGGCGTTCAGGATGGTGATCGCGTTCTGCCGGAAGCATATCTACGCGTTCAAATAGCGAACGTTTGTCATAGAGTCTGATGAAATATCCATAGCCACTGTCAAATTTTCCCCGTGCGATCATGCGATCGTTCGATATCGCGTCTGAACGTTGCAGATTCGCAGAAATATCTCTACCAATTCGATTAAATCATTGTGTAATGTATACAATACTTTAATCATCTGATCGCCATCGCTTTCGTGAACGCCATCGTGATAGTGAACGCAAATGTGTGACCCCCACCTTATATGTTCACTGCTTATCAAATTTTGTTCTTCTAACTTGATATACAACCTGAAAAAGAAACTGCAACACAAAGAGGGAGCTGTTTAAATTTTAATTTTTTTTGGTTTGAACATAGATAATATATCAAGGAGTAAATGATTAAAATTTGTAGAAAAAAACGAAGGGTTTACAAATTTTTCATTGAAATTGTTAATAATGTGTTCGTCCACCGCGGTTATCTATACACTCCCCAACACGTCTTGGCATTGCTGCAAGAAGATAGTCTATTCTTCTTGAGGGATACTATCCCAAGCTACCTGTACTTCAGGTCTCTGAGCCGCCAAAGTCCGTGGGGGCTGCGGTGAATTTCCAAGCCTTCTACCCATGATGTCCCAAACATGCTCTATGGGCGAAAGATCGGGTGATCTGGGCGTCCATGAGAAAAGATTCACATGGGTCGCTTCAAAAAAGTTTTGAACTCTGGCAACATGAGGTCGAGCATTATCTTGCTAAAATATTGGATTCTCTAGCCGGTTAAGGTAAGGAAGAACGTATGGCACCACTATTTCTTGAAGTTAACGCAGCACTGTCGTGTTACCTCGAATAAAGACTAAAGGTTGACTTCTTGCATGTGCAATAGCACCCCATACCAAAACGCCTACTGTTCAGTGTACATGACGCTCAACATCGAAATGAGTGTCACGTTTTTCTCCCCGACGTCGTCTAACCCCTTTTCGGCCATCATGTGCACCCAAGGAGAATCGAGAATCATCAGAAAAGACGACCTGATGCCATTCCACATTCCAATGTTGTCGTCTCTGCACCACCGTGATCGTTGCCGGTGATGCTCAACCGTAACCGGTAACACAAGATGGGGTCGATAATGCTGCAGTCCAAAAGACCTTATACGGCGGTAAACCATTCGGACAGTTTCAAGATGGCCTTGTTCTCCTAACCACTCATCAGCCAAAGATCGAGTAAACGCAAATCGGTCTCTAATAGCCATAAGTCTTAGAAGTCGATTTTGAACATCATTTGTGCCCCTTCGACGTCCGGCGCCAACTCTTCTTCAATTTTGGGCATAATCAAACCACGCTTGAAAACATCTCATAGCAGTAGTTGGATTTCTGTTCGTACGATTAGCGATTTCCCGGAACTTCTCGGAATTTCGCGTACACGTGCTCTAAGCATTTTAACAGAAACTAAACATCGACTTTGGATCTCATCGGACAGCTGGTTCGTTGTAAAATTTAAAAAAATTGCAAAAAACGACTGCAATATTTAAGTAACAAAAAATGTTTACATGAAAAAAACTTCACTATTTTTTTAATCATTTACTCCTTGCTATACTATCTATGTTTTACCGAAAAAATAATTGAAATTTGAACAGCTCCTTCTGGGTGTTGCAGTTTCTTTGTCAGTTAGTACATACATCAAATAGCACAAATCCATATACGGTATGATAAGTTTTAACAGACCTAAAATAAATATATTTCTTTGGTTGCAGGTGTTGCTGAGTGTTCCGGTGAACTGTCCCAAAGACATATACGAACTGATGTGTGAGTGTTGGCAGCGTAACGATGTTGACAGACCCAAGTTTCGGGAAATCAGTATTTTCCTGCAGCAGAAAATATTGGGCTACAACCCAGATTTCCATTAAGATATCGGGCAACGACAATATGTTTTATCGACAATAAAATGATAACTTTAAGTAATAGCGGCATATCAATAGGTTATTCGTTATAAATCTATCGACTTAATGTCTGCCGTCACGAACTCTATTTAGTGCGGAGCTATTTATTGTATATTATGTTGAAATTGTGATCTGAAACGTTTTTTACAATATCTGTGCAGGATTTTCACGGGATGTGAACTTGTGATTGCAAAATGACTTTTATGTATAAGCAAAGCCGAAATGATATGTAAATAAGGCACCAACGAAATGCACGAGATTAGATTTGACAGATGTGCAATTTTAGAATCGTTCTCAATTTTAAACTTGTTTACATTTTATCACAATAGTGTAAGACGAATCTCAGAAAATTGTGAATTAAGAGACATCTTAAAATGTTCTTCATATTTGGGTAATGTTCTAAGATAGCAGAGTGACGTCATATTGACGTCATTATTGGTCTACGATGTCTCTGACCAATTAATTACCTATAAAGAACATTTGAGTATTGACGCAAAAAAAATTTCATTAGTGAGATGACTAACTGATGTCTCATCAAGGTCGGGCAGTCAAGTTTTCATTGATTTATATCCTGCTGTTAAGTATTCAGATGATTTTGGGAACTGTGTTCGTTAGCAGAATACTTTGTTATTATTTTAACGTCCAAAAACTGATGTCTATTGGACGTCACTCTGCTGTCCGGACAGGAGATATTTCAATAGAAGACTTCGGTCCAAGTTGTTAACCCACAAATTTCGTCCAGAATTACTATCACTGGGGAAGGGGAATTTCAGAACAAATTCGACATGATAAGGTTCGCTTTATTTATAAATATCCGTAAACGGTGCCTCGACTCCTCAAACAAGATGATTCCTTCTAAATATAGATTTTTGTTAAGATCATCTCCGATTAACTGAAATCTAAGTTGGGATTCCCGATTTCATCTCCATAGTGTCCAGTTTACATTGGATATGTTCCGCAAATCAACTTGGTTATTTTGGTTGCCAGTTTTCTGTTCCGTAAATATGAAATATTCGGTTGGTACCTGAAAAAAAGGTTAATAACGTAATTGGATTGATGAATAAGCGATCTTTCTGTCACCAGAACGACATTCAATGTTCTTTGGTAACATATCCATAGCATAGAATAGTCTTCATTTACTTTATGATCCATAGAACATGAAGAGAAGACGACAATCAACTATGAAAGAATTATTAAGTAGTATTTATGGATCATAAGGTGAATATATATATATATATATATATATATATATATTCCATGATGTTTTACTTACATCATGGATTGTTCCATGCCATAGATCTGTTACCATAGAACATTGACTGTCGTTCTGGTGGCAGAAAGATTGCTTTTTCATCAATCAAATTCCGTAATTAACTTTTTTTTCGGGAACGAACCGAGTATTTCATATTTACGGATCAGAAAACCGACAAGCGAGATATCCAAGTTGATTTGCGGAACATGTCCTATGTAAACTTGACACTATCGACATGAACTCAGGAATCCCAACCAATCGGAGATTATCTTAACAAAAACCTATATTTGGAAGGAATTATCTTGTTTGAGGAGCCGAGGCACCGTTTAAGGATATTTATGAATAAAGCGAACCTTATCATGTCGAATTTGTTCTGAAATTCTCCTTTCCCAGTGATAGTAATTTTGGACGAAATTTGTGGGTTGGCAACTTGGACCGAAGTAGTCTATTAACTATTCATCTCACTAGACTTATTTGTCAGTATATGGTTGCCTATGGATCCAAATACTTGAGGTGAGTTTTAAACGAGTACAAATATATGAATTTTCAGTAGAATTACAGCCTGAATGTACGTCTCCTCAATTATGTGTTCCTTTCGGAGCAGTAAATATACCGCTCAGATAATTCATGTACACATTCAAATCATACCATTTACATGAATTAAATTCTTCACTTATTCCCATGAAATTCAACAATCAAAGGGTTTCGTTTGGACTGAACCCTTTCAATTCGAATATGTGGGATAATATTGTGAATATTTGATTTTGGTCAACATTGGACTCGGAACCTTTGTGGGCGGGATATTTGATACAAATTTCTTAAATTCCTCGGAAAATGTTCATGAAACCATTTGAATATTTTTCAGTTAAAAGCTCAAATCAATGTCCCAAAACTTTGTACAGAAATTTAAATGAAAACTTGAGCAAGTAAAGAATCATAAACAACATTCTGAGAAATAAGAGACATAAGAGATGCACTGAAATGAAAGCCCCTATCCTCTGGAGCGAAAAAATCCTTCGATATTTGTAATTGACGAGGCCACTCCCACTAACGCAACAAAGGTATAAATAATTTTCAATTCATTCTCATTTCCGAGTTTGAGTTTGTTTAGTCTCTACTCGTCAACGAATTTGACTAATCTAGATTTGACAACTCAAAAGTATTCATCACTGGAACATTCAGATCAATAAAATAATACAGCAATCATATGCATGAACTAAGGGAATAGATGAATAAATATAGGTAATAATCATTACCAGAGGCATTGACTGTAAGTATACCATTAATATTTGTACCATATAGTATCTGAAACATGATATTGCTGTTACAAATTCATGTCGATTTCATCTTTCCGTTGTTGTGGAAGTAAAAGTGAATCTTCTGAAATATGACGAAATTTTAACTGTTAAGATTTCAAGATAAGATTCGAGCTGAAGCTAGATAGATTAAATTAAGAAAGAATTTTGTAAAATGAAACACAATATACGTATCTTTCATCAAAAATAGTATGGAACAATGTAACAGTAGCTATATAAGTTGTTAGTTCTACTCATTTGTAAATAATATCAAGCAAGTATTCAGAGAAATAATTTCCCTTTCATGCTTTGAAGTGTGCGAGAAAATATACCACTATTGGATATATTCAATAAAAGATCACATCAAGATTCAGTATTTTTCAAGAAAGACATTTCAGGGATTTCCTCATGGGTAAATATTCGCAGATGCAAATTCAGTTCATATGAAACATACGACATCACATTGAGCATATATATTTTCATAATGACTGGTGTGTCATGAAGAGGATGCAATACAGACTTCATCCTCTAATCCTTATTTGTGATCAAGTATTTTTCACTAATACTCAGCTGATTTAGAACCGCTAGCAAGCTTGACAAATGCGAGTACTTGTGCATAGAACAATATTATCACAAGCTCTATATCCATTATATTCTTCCTTTGATAAATGAAATGCAGTAAGTAACACTTTCGAAAATCTTTATAACTCCAAAATGTATATAACAGTTGATACTGACTCTATAAAAATATTCGTTTTATTTCGAACATTAAATTCAAACGAGTCTACTTCATCAAGTAGACTCGTTTGGATTTAAAATATTTGATACAAATAAAAGACTTCTGTCAAAGTTGCCAACCCACAAATTTCGTCCAAATTAACTATCACTGGGGAATTTCAGAACAAATTCGACATGATAAGGTTCGCGTTATTTATAAATATTCGTAAACGTTGCCTCGACTCCTCAAACAAGATCATTCTTTCCAAATATAGGTTTTTGTTGAGATCATTTTTGATTGGCTGAAATTTGAGTTGGGATTTCTAATTTCATGTCAATAGTGTCAAGTTTATATAGGATATGTTCAGAAAATCAACTTGGTTTTTCCGGTTGCCGGTTTTCCGCTCTGTAAATATGAAATATTCGGTTGGTTCCTGAGAAATAGGTTAATTAGGGGGTTTGATTGATAAAAGGGATCTTTCTATCACCAGAACGACAGTCAATGTTCTATGCTAACAATCTATATTTACCTTATGATCCAAAGACTATACTTGGTATTTTTTTCATTGTTGACTATTGTCTCGTCTATGTTCTATGGATTATAAAGTGAAAGAAGATTGTTCTATGCTATGGATATGTTATATGAACTGTGACTGTCGTTCTGGTGACAGAAAAATTGTTTTTTCATCAATCAAATTCCGTAATTAACCTTTTCTTCAGGAACCAACCGAATATTTCATAATTACGGAACGGAAAACCGGCAACCGAAATAACCAAGTTGATTTGCGGAACATATCCTATGTAAACTTGACACTATGGAGATGAAATCGGGAATCCCAACTTAAATTTCAGCCAATCAGAGATGATCTCAACAAAAACCTATATTTCGAAGGAATTATCTTGTTTGAGGAGCCGAGGCACCGTTTACGGATATTTAAAAATAACACGAACCTTATCATGTCGAATTTGTTCTGAAATTCCCTTTCCCTACTGACGTAAATTTTGTCGGTTGGCAATTAAGACTGAAGTCGTCCATTGATTCGAACCAACCGTATAAAATGCCCCCCAACGAACCGAAGTTTACGTTTTTTGTATTTTTCCCGATTTCGCATAGAGGCAGAGGTTTTAATATTGCTATCTTCTCAAATGATAACAATTCATAACTCCAATGATACATTTCTCAAATTGCCGAACTACGGAAGCATAGACATATAAGGTTGATGAGTAAACAAATTCTATGTTCAAACAAAAAATAACCTTTGACCGAACATGAAACTAATTCGACCTGAACAATCAAGCGCACGATAGAACAATCAAAGTGTTTTTCGAGCCAGTATAGCATTTGATACCCGACATTCAAAACGAATAATGAATAAAGCAAAATAATAAATCCCGCATTCGGTTCAGCAAGCTGCAGCATGAAACTTTCGCAATATCCACGAAATGAATACGTAACCTCAATGGTTAGGCATTCTGCAATCTGCATGTGTCATCAAGGATTCGTTATTATTTCCACTCAATCGTGTGGAGTAGCGGCTCTAATTTAGGGCAGAACAAAAAGTTTCAACACTCCCCGTGCAGCCAGCGTGATTTCCCCGCAGGCAATATGCCATGAAAGTAGATGAAATGAAAATCCTCACTTCTATTATTTGTGTACCTTGACGGTAGAATGCACAGGTCATTCAATTTGGGGGCCGTGGATGGTTTGTAGTGAAATGAAATACTAAATACTGCCATTAAAGCAGGAATTTTCGCCTGTGAGTTTCATTCGAAAAATTCCGGTCGGCATGCTGCTGTGAAAACTGTTGCAAAAACAGTTGGTTCAATACCCGGGTTTGACGCTGGTTGGATATCGATATTTGACTGACTATTTCATTTTTAGTGAGAAAGTTTTCATATTTGGTTTTCGGAAGCTTAACCGATCACCTACCTGGGTTAGCTGATTTTGACAGATTGACACATAGAGCGTTTAGTAATTGTCATTTGAGCTTCCCTGGGCGCCTATTCTTGAAACCGAAGAAGAGAACGATTGATCGAAAGGGGGCGTGTCTACGAGTTTTTCAGAGAAACGGTATTCTTGAAATGAACGAGTGCTTCACGGAGAGCGAGCGATGTATCTCTTACGATTTGTGATGGAACGATACATACAGGACGCTAATTATGTTTCGGGTATTTGACAATTTTGATCTGTTTGGCAATAAGTCTTGACTATCTCAATTAACTTTCACTACAAAATTTCTGTTTTCACTCGGAAATGGACATGGCGAGTGCAATTATGTGGGAATTACTGAATGAAGATGTGGAAGATGCAGAACAACAATACCAAAATGTTTAGATTAACTAAAGCTCAACTCGGAACACTGTGATTTACTTCCAGTTTTTTTCATATGCTCTCTTGTAGAATCTGAATTTAACCGACCTATGTAAATTTCAGCTCTTCGTGTAATGTAGTCCGTGAGCAGGTCCTTCTGTTTATAGTTGATTGGAAGTGTTTTTTTTTTCAAAATGATCCATTTTACAATTTTGCGAAATACGCTCCCAACTCTTATGACAACTGTATGATTTCAAATTTGAATTATGAAAATAATATAGTCTATGTCGAGGTTTTATACATAAAGTTGGCTACATGAATGAAGTTAGCTTCATATCTGTCGAAAATACTTGTTTTTGATTGGTTAGAATGTTTGGCATGATTGTTCGTCTATGACCGCTCATTTGGACTGCTCCCCATCTTGACTACGATGGTATAAACGTTCTCTATCGTTCCATCATAAATGCTTGCGTTTCCTTGCCAACGGCGTCGAAACGCCAATTTTTCCACGTTTGTTCTATTCCCAGAATTCATGAATAGCGCTTCTTGATGTTCAAGAATACGGAATTGACGTTTTGACAAATGGGAGGAAGGTCGAACGGGAGATTGTGCCATAGAGAAAGCTCTATACCATCGTATTTCAAGAATAAGGCCCCTGGTAAGTTATCCAATCAGTTTATGAAAACCCTTGTTGTGACGCGGAACCAACAAGTTGGATAGTCAGCGATACAACTTTGACATTTCTCAAAATCAATATAGCTCAGGGAATGTCGAATGTTCATCTTAAAGTCAATGAAAGACTTTGGTCCAGGTTGCAAATCAAAATTTTTCCTTTTTGGAAAGGGAAATTTCAGAACAAATTCGTCATCTTGCGGTTCGCGTTATTTATAAATACCTGTGAACTGTGCATCGACTCCTCAAACCAGATAATTGAATCCAATAAATATAGGTGTTTGTTAAGATCCTCTTTGATTGGCTGGAATTTGAGTTGGGGCCCCTGACTTCAAGTCAATAATGTCAAGTTTATATAGGATATGTTCATAAATCACCTTGGTTATTTTGATGGCAAATTTTTTAATTCCATAAATATGACATGACCGATAGGTTCTTGAAATAACGCGAAACAGCAAGCGCGTCAAAAAGGTTATTTACGGAATTTGATTGATAAAAAAAGAAACCAGGACGACAGTCGATTTTCCGCAGGAACTATGATGTAAGTAAAACATGATGTGCTCATCTGCTTTTCTGTGAACATACGTACACGTGATAACGAATTTAACCAAAAAGGCCTATTAAGCTGACTTTTGTGCTAGGGAGATTCGGGTATTTGGGTAATAGGAGATTCTTTTCTATTGGCCGACGACGATCACGTGATCGTCGTCAGCCAATAGGGTGAATCTCTCAACCAATAGGATGAATCCCCGATTACCCAAATACCCGAATCACCCTCTCACAAAAGGCCCCTTTACACTATCCAATCTCTAAGGCCCGGTATGCCGGGTGCCCAATTTGCCGGGTAGGGTATCACTTATTACACTACCCTAGATACCGGTCTGACTTCTGTCATCTGAACGTCAACGTAGGGACATTAACAACTATCCAATCATTATGTCCCCGAAATTATCGAAAAGACAAAAAGTTGCACTAGTAGTGAATTTGGCGGTCAGTACCTCGAAATCCACCAAACGGAAGGAGAGGGGAATATGGGTGAAAAAATATTTGCTCCTCAGAGAAAAACTCTCAAATATGCAAATACTTCGTTGTTCAGACCAAACAGATTCACGGAACTACTTGAGACTAGGAGCAGACCAATTTGAAGAGCTTCTTAACTTAGTAGCTTCGTTAATAAAAAAAGATGATACCATTTCAAGAGAAAGCTTAAGTCCACAACAAAGACAGGTTGTCACATTGAGATTTCTAGCCACTGGAGACCCCTATCAAGATTTGAGATTTGGTTCTTTGATATCTCAACCTCTCTTATAAAACATTAAAACCTTGACTGTTGTGGTTTCATCGAAGTTTTTTTATATTTTATTAGATTTCTAAGAGCACCTTATAGCCATCATTCTTCAAGTCTTTATTGACATAGTCTTTGTGGTCTTTCTTCCACAGAGACAGCATTTCCCTGTATATTTCTATAATATTAAGTGAGATTGCTTTTTCGTTTATTAGTATTGTACGCTCTCTGCGTTGCTATGCGAATGAGCTCCCTTACTCCCTAACGCTCATTACACTGCACGGTATGCCGGGTCCGGCAGATTGGGTCTATTCAATCGTCCTAGATCAGGAATCCAGCTGCCGGTTCCTTATTACACTACCCGGTCCCTGCCTGCCGGGCCTTGGAGATTGGATAGTGTAATATTGAGTTGCTGACGTCACTTCTGAATGCAGATCAGCACACAACAATCTATATTTACTTTATGATTCATAGATCATAGTAGTTTTCATTGTTGATTGTTGTCTGACTGAATCAGAAATCTATGGATATGTCACCGAAAAAAATCGATCATTCTGGTGACAGAAAATTAATCGCTTTTTCATCGATCAAATTCCATAAATAACCTTTTCTCATGGATGAACCGAACATTTCATATTTACTGAATCGAAAACCAAAATAACCAAGTTGGTTTTCGTGAAGTATCCTAAAAACTTGACACTATTGGCGTGAAATCAGAACTCCCAACTAAAATTTCAGCCATCCAGAGATGATCTTAACAAATACCAAATAAATGTTTGAACTCAATTATCTGGTTTGTTATTTATAAATAAGGCTAGGCGCGCACATGCGATTTTCTGTCGCGCGACTGAATATCGCCAAGAAGTCTTCTATTTTTAGGACTAAACGATCGTGCGACAGAAAATCGCATATGCGTTTCTGGCCTATGGTGAAGAACCTCGGGGTGTCGAATTTGTTCTAAAATTCCGTTTCCTTATGCTAGTAAATTTGACGAAATTTTTGGATTGGCAACTTGACTCGAAGTCTTCTATTCAATCTACATATCGAAATTTGTAAAGATCCTGTTCGACCATCGATTTTCTATGGCAATTTGGTTTTATCGACGGAACATATCCATACGATAGGCCAAAGTTTTGTTGTCGTTGATCATAATTATTTTGCTGTAAAGTTCTGTAAATAACTTCTTTGTTAGAGACCAACCGAACATTTGATACTCACAGTACGGGGTATAACCTCAACCGAAATAACCTAGTTGATTCAAGACATCCATCCCTTGTAAGCTACATTGACATTATAGACGAGAAATCAGGTACTCAAACACAACTTTCAGGCAATCAGACATGATCTTCAAAGATATTGATATTTCAATCAAATGACCTGATTTGAAGATCAGAAGCGCAGTTAACGTAAATTCATATAAATATCGAGATTCAACATGACGAATTCGTTCTGAAATTTTTCTTCCCAAGTGGTGGGAAATTTTGAATATTTTTGGATTGGCAACTTGAAACAGAGTCTCATACTGTTAACACCTTTGGACTTATTTTGTAGTGAAATAGTCATGTCGAATACTATTCATGAAAAAATAAAGCAGGTGAATTATTTGAATATTCAAGTTTGTTGCTGGGCAATTTCGCCCATGGCAGTTTCTCCAAATACGCGAAATTTCCTAGCAACAAACCTGAATATAACAATCGAGTTTTGCCTTACCAACTTTGGTCATAGTTTCGAAGGAATAATTTCTCAAAAAAAATAATTCTACGTACCAACCTTAATGTGAGCTCCATTTCATTCCAGAGAAAATTCAGGAAGCCCAAATATATTTATTTGTAACCGATTAAATTTAAATTCAAGATGGAAATAACAATGTAGGAATAATAAAACAATTCTTGAAATGGTATCTGGGACCAAAATGCATTTAGAATGATCATGATTAGTACCGATGAATATGATTACCTAATGTATGAGAATAATTTCAATGAATGTAAAAATTAAAATATAATGAATGCAAAATTTTGAATGATCAAACATGTTCGCGTATTACATAGAGAAGAATAAAGAAAAAAATTGCATAGATGAAGCCATTTTTCTTCCACCCAAATTATATCTGTATATCATACAACATTAAATTTTCTTTACGCGCTTACCCCTCGTATTTCGTTGACACATTTGATTGACGCATCGTTTGTCTTTTATGTGCTTGTCCGCCATGTGCAGTTATAATTACAATCGTTCCCATGCAATTTACAGGCAAAATTTATGATCGATTCAGTAAGGGGTTACGAAACATAACACTGATTTCGATACAGACATTGTTTATACTGAAGGAAAGCTTCAAGTTTGATAAATCAACAAAACAATGCCAATATTCATCAATCAGTCATTAAATACTCTACCTCGATCTGAAGTAGGGAAAGTAATTAAAATGACGAAGTTTCATCTATGGGACAGGTGTATGTACTGCAGTTTCGAGAAATTACCGAATATCGGCACGACTCACCTTGTCCGATATCGAAAGAGCGCTGTTGATACGGAAAAAGAGAAATTTCTTTCACGTAGCTTCCTAAGTCTATTTTCGAGCAAGGAAGAAACTATACATAGAAATTCACGACGAGGAACGGGTATTGATGTATAAATTCATTATATGAAGTAACTCATGAAAAATACTGACGAATAAAGAGAATATGTCTGATATCTTCGGAGCTTCTATTGAATATTCAAGTGGTAATACTCTAATTTGCCACCATCAACGAATATCCACAGATTTAACCAACTTTCTTTCCAATCCCGCTAGAACCTACTGATTTTTGAAAACTACACCGTAGTTGCCTTATGATGTCAAACGAAATGAGCATATCATTTTTTTCGATTTGGAAATGGCTTTCTGAACTGAGTTCGAAATTGAGAATCATTTTTTATTGTACCTAAGTACCTGGACTTGAACCTAGAATAACTGTCTCGATTCATCAGATGCTTACCTTGTCAGAATTTGTTGATATTTTTCCAGATAGAATTAGTGCAATAGAAAGAATAATAATAATTAGTTGTAGTTCTGTAAGCTGGACGCTTTCTTTCATCTTTCGCAATTTTCATGCCTTATTAAATATTATTGTACATTCAATAAACAGTATTCAGAAAATATGAATGTTTGAATTTCAATCCCCTCGATATCATGAAAAGATTTTTCAGCATATTTAAGAATATTAATCAACCTAACTACTAGTTCACCTGAACTACGGATTCATATGCACTTCCATTCACGTAGACTACTTGTAAACACATACTGAACTTTCGATTCAGTGATAAAATCTATCATCTAAGTAGACGATAGATAATGATGGGAGATGATTCGAAAACCATAAGAGAAAGGAGGATAAATATACAGGTAATATTTCAGAGAGGAAACATAATCGATGTTAAGTACCTATTTCATAGAGAAGTGGGGAAAAGGCTTATGAGGTCGCGGCCTTACTAAATAATAGTTTTTGGAAATTTACTATAACAATTTAAATATTTTTTACACCATCAAGAAGTAGAGATTTCAACGAACAAAAAGTCTACCAAGTTTTTTGAAAAAGTAGATATTTTGACATGAGACTTTCCTATTGAAAATAAGGGTGCTATTTCTATATTTAGTCGAATTAGGGAGAACAAATATATGTTTTGCATCGAAAGAATTACAGTGTATTCGCAACTGAAAAGATAACTTTTCACAGAATTTCGTGGAAAAAATATTTTTTTTGTGGAAAATAAAAATGAAAACCACAAATTTGGTTTTTTGAATTTTTCACATGAATTCTGAGGTTATGCGAAAAAACTTATAAAAAAGGCATAGATCTTTTTATTACCTACAACTTTGCCGTTCAACTTTTTTCCATAGGACTTGTAGTTTTGCCGGAAATCGAGATAGGCCGTTTTTTACTTTTGAAACCTCACCCCTTCCACTGTCCGACCTCGGATCGCCCGTAAATGATTTTCCATTAAAGTTTCATTATATTCTCTTCCTTTTTCAGTGGGTTTCATCCTACTATTATTTTTTTTTTGTTTTTAAAAATTATCGACCCCGGTCTATAATTGATATAATTCTCTATAATCTGAAGCAAATGATCGTTCGTCTTCAAACGAGGCCAGACCCACTGCGAGAATTTCATAGTTGTCCCTAATTAACATCCTCCATCATAGACATCCCCTTCAGAGATATAACTTACAGTTATCACTCTTGGGCCAAATTTCTAATTCTAGCGGATCCTAGAACGGCTAATGTTCCAGGGCGAGGGATAATCGATGTTTAGTATGTAACTACACAAAACGGTTATTCACGCGGCTACATTAACGCTGCTCAACATGTTGAAGACAATAACTGGAAAACTTATGAGTGGTCGTAAAGCCTGCGAATGAGATAGCGCTATGGAAACACAATGATTGATTGGGCAAAACATGCATGGGGCGAAAATGACGATAACAAAACCTATTTTATGCCTCATCGGGTCGTGTATAGGGGTGATAAGGACACCACAAGAATTTGGATGTAATAAATCATGCAAAAAACAAATTTGTTTTCACGTGTTTTGGATGGGATGGTTTCTATCAACTTAAGGGGCCATTTTGGAAAAATCGGGTGGGTTTAGTGAATTTTTCTTACTGAATAAATAATGGAAATAATTCAATTTAGTTATTAGGAACACGTTCTTTCGATCGTTTTCATGTTACAATGAGCAGACTGATAGTTTATTTGAAAGGACATATATGAATGATAGACAAGTAAAATAATAATTTATGCATCAGCGTATGAGGTAGTAGTTTTTCTACGAGAAGAAAATGCTGACGCACAATGCCGCAAATGGTGGAGGTCAATTCATTTTGGTGAAAAAGAATTAACGTGTTGCACACAACATGTTTTCCATAGTTGTGAAAATCATGAAGAAATACTCAGCATTAATTCCTCGTAATTCAATTGTCTCCACTGTATACAGTGCGCGTCAAAATTATGGAACAAATTCATTTTCTCAGAAGAAAAATATTTGAAATCAGTCCTGAAACAGATCAATTTTTGTTTCTTTTTTACCAAATTTATATGCATTTTTGAAGGATTTTTGTTACACCCTGTGCCATCCCTATCAACTCTCTAATTTTTTGAATAGGGAAAGTAGGTCATGTGGTACTTTTTGGGAAAGGTCTTTGTATCTTCTTTACAGGCGTGCAGAAATTTTCAATAGAAATTTTTTTTTTTAAATTAGTTCGAAGAGGTTTTCTGTATGTGCACTTTGTCATGGCTCATTTACTTTCAGACGATGGTACCTGATGTCACCAAATGAAAGTCGACCATTACAGTTTGTTCATGCACGACTTTCAACCTCCTGACGTGAAATTTTTTTTTTCTCCATTAAAGGGTTCTTAGCGGTTGAAAGTTGTGCATAAACAAAACTATAATGGTCGACTTTCCTTCGGTGACAAATTTCATCAGGTATAATCGTCTGAAAGTTAATGAGAAGATACAAAGACCTTGCCAAAAAAGTACCACTTGACCTACTTTCCCTATTCAAAAAATTTTGAGGATTGATGGGGTTGGCACAGGGTGCTACGAAAATCCTTCAAAAATGCATAAAATTTGGTAAAAGTGAAACAAAAATTAACCTGTGTCAAGATTTTGTTGCCAAATATTTTTCTTCTGAGAAAATTAATTTGTCCCATAATTTTGACGCGCACTGTATATGTATTTATGTTCAGTATTGAGTTCGTTAGCGAGCTTAAAAAAATCAGATCATTTGGCGATCTAGAGAGTAAATGCTTTGCTCAAGAAATGGCAGAGAATACGTAGGTCGAACCTGAATTCGAGTCAGAGCGAGAAGTTCGTATTCATAAAAAAAACATGACAAGATAGAAATACGCCAATAAAAGATCCAAAAAAAAATCAGTTTGATTTTATTCAATTATTTACTTGACATATGCATTAATTCATTGAATGAACGCTTCCTACAATTAAAAGAGCATAGTTCATTGTTGGAACTTTATATAAAGTAAACGCATTAGCTCTAAAATCTTCGAGTATATAACGCAAAATTGCAGTGGACTTTTCGAGCAATAAGGATATGACAGAACATAGGAATCTTAGCACTGAATTGCTTCTCTTGAGTCGCACGCTAGAATCGAAAATGTTACCACTCCAGTTGCTGAATTATTCAATTATTAAGAGGAGAATAATAATAATAATTATTATTATTATTATTAAACATACAAGTAGAGTTGAGGAAATTCCTATAAACTCAAAAAGAAAATAAAAATAGAAAAAAGTTTACAAATAAGTTGTTCTTGCATCAAAGAGATCCAACGCATTCTTGAAGGCATTGACGGTTCCAGCATCGACCACAATACTCGGCAAACGGTTCCATCTCTCGAAAATTCTGTTAGTCAGAAACCTGTGTCGTTGGGATGTTCGAAAGTTATCTTTCGACAACTTGAACTGATGTCCTCTCAGATTGTTGTTGTTCAAAGTGAAAAGGTCACGAATACGATCACCGAAGTCACCACGGAGTGATCTGAAGGAGAATATTAAGTCTCCCCTCTCCCGTCGTGATTGAAAAGATGGCAACCCGAAAACGATGAGTCTGTCACTCTGTCCTCGTATGAAGGGCGAGTTATTCCGTATGGTATGCGTGTATCCTAACGCTGCACCGACTCAAGATGGTGTTCGTCGGCACGGGTGGAGGGCCACCAAACCGGGCCAGCATACTCCAGCAATTCATCAGAGAATAATTTTAACATCTCAATTGTTTTTCGGATACTTATTACAATGCCTGTAACTAAAAACGGTAAAGAATTATTATATTCAGCAGTAATACGTTTACTAGACACAGTTTTTCATCTTCTATCTTTCTTTTTAGAATTATCAAAAGCATCTATTCTTCATTATATGTCAAAATCTTACACGTGCTCGCACCAGCACTTGATCACAAACGAACAATATCAACATGAAACTACAGACAAGCTTTTCAAATGCTTGAGCATAGTTAACATTAACTATTTGCGCTCACTGTGAACTGTGAAGAATACTGATAAAAAAATCTCTAATCTACTTACACTTTTTGCGTCTATCGAACGTTTCGAAAACCACGTTTCCTTCGTCCAGAGACATATAGTTTCTAACTGCAGGTACAAGTTCACATACTGAACGAGTGGGGAGGGGGGTATACAGGACCACGAGAGAAAGAGTTGTTGAGAGGCCATTAGGGTAGTGCTGGGCAATAAAGGGTGAGTCAGGTAAATATTTGAAATAATGGGTTACGCATGGGGGTAAGATCATTGTTTAGCAATCTATCTATTCTTTTGAATATATGTATACCTTCAAGCGTATTCAAGTAAGTTTTGCCAGAGCTCTTCAATAGTTTTATGGATCTTCCTGAAATCAAATGACCGGTTGTTTAAACATGATTAGCAATCGCCGATTGGTCAGGATGGTTGTTACGATATGGCTCATGTGTTCCTTAAATCTCGTATTGATGTGCCTTGCTGTTTGTCCGATGTAAAATTTATCGCAGTCTGATTATTTCATTTCGTATATGCCCGATTTCAATTCATCCGGAATTTTATCAAACTTATTTCCCAAAAGTTGTCTACTTCTCGTGGCGGTTGTGAAAGCTAACTTAATATTTACCTTTCTGAAAATGTTCAGCAGTTTCTTGTAGGTTTCAGGGTGATACGTAAATGCCCTTAAACCGTTTTCTTTTCCCGTTTCTTCCATAAAAGTTATGTCTTTGAAAATTTGTTTATCTTTATGTTTGGTGATCAGTGTTTATTGTAACCGTTGTGTTTAGCAATTTGGAAATTATTGTTTTGTTCTTGATCGAAATTAACTTCACTGAGCGGAATCCTGAATAAATTATCAATAGGAAAGTTGAGCATAGAATAATATTTACTTCATTTCGACACCATTTTCTTTCTTTGATGAATTAATTGTAATTAAACAGTTACAAAAATCTTCATTACTCAAAGAACTAAATGATAATGATTCTATAAACTTATGATCACTCCGAACTCAGAAGACAATATTCAGAAGAGCAAGTTCAATCCAAACTAACCTCAACCTGCTCGAACAGAATTTCTAGACGAAATCCGATCTCACATAATCTCATCCAAACACAGATTTGGTATCTCTAAACTTGTTACAACTCGCCTCCAGCATCTGTTCAAACAAGACATCAGATAGGCCGAAATTAAATCTCAAAATTCGATCGGATAACACGGTTGATGACTCTGTTCCTCCCGAATCATGTTGGTCTTCAAATGGTAACAATGAGTAATATATTATAGCGATATTAATTTAAAACGAGTCAGTTATCTCTCGGCGCAGACATCTGAGAGACGATGCGAACCTATCGCCACATCTCTAATTTCCTTTTTGCATATCGTTACGAGGGAAAATGCCAGCAGAATCCATCATAACGATAATACTGTTGCCTCTCACCATTAACGGCCCGTGCTGGGGGTTGTAACGGCACTATCTCGCACAGAAATTATTAATCGACCGACGTGTCTCTTATTTTTCGAGCAATGCCCGATTTCGGAGTTTTAGAATTGAACCGATAAGGACTGACGAAAGAATAACCTATTCAGATAGTCGAGAAAATATAGATATCGTGTTTGGTGATTTGCATAATGAGCTTCTTGAAATTCGTTTTTCAGAATTGATAGCACTTCTTAGGTTTGGAGATTTCAAGTACAGATAAGTGGGGTAGTATGTCTGCTAACAAATGTATTATGTGTACTCACCTTTATGAGGTCGTTGGTAGGCATTGAAATAAGTCTGTCAAGTTTTCCTAACAAGGCCTATTACACTATCTAATCTCTAGGGCCCGGTATGCCGGGTGCCCGGTTTGCCGGTAGGGTGTCGCTTATTACACTACCCTAGATACCAGTCTGACTTCTGTCATCTGAACGTCAACGTAGGGACATTTACAGATATCCAATCGTTATGTCCCCGAAATTATCGAACAGACAAAAAGTGGCACTAGTGGTGAGTTTGGCGGTCAGTACCTCGAAATCCACCAAACGGAAGGAGAGAGGAATATGGGTGAAAAAATATTTGCTCCTCAGAGAAAAACTCTCAAATATGCAAATACTTCGTTGTTCAGACCAAACAGATTCACGGAACTACTTGAGACTAGGAACATACCAATTTAAAGAGCTACTTAACTTAGTAGCTTCGTTAATGAAAAAAGAAGATACCATTTCAAGAGATAGCTTAAGTCCACAACGAAGACAGGTTGTCACATTGAAATTTCTAGCTACTGGAGGCCCCTATCAAGATTCGAGATTTAGTTCTTCGATATCTCAACCTCTCTTATAAAACATTAAAACCTTGACTGTTGCCGTTTCATCGAAATTTTTATATATTGTCTTAGATTTCTAAGAGCACCTTATAGCCATCATTACCCAAGTCTTTATTGGCATATTGAATTCCATTCCCGACCACCTCTCGACCAGACTACCCTGCTAGGTTGAGACTGTTTGGGCTGACCAGCTTCGAGGATCGGCTTGCCAGGGGAGACTTGATCGTGGCATTCCGAGCGATGCATGGTTTTTTCGGTGTGGACCTCCGAGGGCTGTTCGTTCTGAACCGAAATAACCTTCGAGGCCATGAGTTCAAACTTGCCAAGGAACCATTTCGTACTTCCTGCAGAATGAACTTCCTGTCCAATCGAGTCTTCGAGGCTTGGAATCGCCTCCCCGTTGAGGTGGTAAACGCGAGTTCGGTGAACGGGTTCAAGAACTCATTCGATAGACTTACGTGAGGTGCTTGTGTGAAGACGTTTTTTTTTCATTGACAGTTTCTTTTTATAGTGCAGAATACTTTTTTTTATGTTTTATTTCATTTGAGTGCATAGGTAACATGTACCTCCACTCTTATCAATATTTAATAATAATAATAATAATGATAGTCTTTGTGGTCTTTCCTCCACAGATACTGCATTTCCCTGTATATTTCTATTATATTAAGTAAGATTGCTTTTTCTCTTGCGCCCGACATCTTACAGAATATCGCATACAGGCTTATGACACGTTTATGTGTATTGTACGCTCTATGCGAATGAGCTCCCTAACTCCCTAGCGCTTATTACACTGCACGGTATGCCGGTTCCGGCAGATTGGGTCTACTCAATTGCCCTAGCTTGGGATGTGGATCTACCTTGCGCCCAGATCTACCTTTCGTTTAGATACGCCTTTTATGTAGTTTAATGATTTTGCACTCATATGACGTCATCGAAAAATTTTGTGAACACTCGCAAAAAAATGCTCTGTACCCTCGCAAAAAAACGCTCTCTATGACTTGTCAAAACATATGTCAAGGTTACTTCGGAATTATAAACTTTCAGATACATTTTCTAGAGAAACGGGAATTAATATGGTCGAAAGGGGATCGAAAACGAATAAAAGGATATTTAATCTTCAAAAACTTACCAGCAAAAGTAACCTAGCTCGTACACAACGGTAGGATTCCAGTAAGAAAGATCGTTCTGAACCGGCACAAATTATGCTGAAATTTTGGAAAAAACTTAAAGTTGGTGGTGAAACACTTAATAGGATTCAGTACCAACCTCTAATCGATCCATATCAATATAATTTATCCCATATTGCAGTCGATTTAGTCGAATTTCATGTTAAAATACCTTATAAGGAACTCTGGTTCATAGGGTAGATTTATGGAATTTCCTTTTATAATATCACCAATCGCTTCATTCTTTTGCTTGAATACGAAGCCCCGTGCTTAGTTTTTGCCAATTCATACAATATTTGCCAGTATTTCGGCGTTTTTCGGTCAGTTTTATTCAATTTGAACCTAGCTGCCGGTTCATTATTACATTACCCTGTCCCTGCCTGCCGGGCCCTGGAGATTGGATAGTATAACAGGCCTTCAAACTGAGCCAGGTTGGCACCACTGAAATGTCGTCACGATCGACGTTGACAATCGGTCCCTTGCATGAATTTTTTTATCATTGTCATCAAATATTCTATCCGTGAGACTACTGAAAAACCTTAACCGCGGTCAAAGATTTCATATTGCAACGAGAAAATGATCTTTCAAATTAGGCCCTGCATGTCGGCTGTTTAAACGAACGAATCTTCGCGCCTTCTCTCCCTCTTCTCGTATACTTTTCTCTCTGGCAAGCCAATAGATAGCGTCGGATGTATCGATCTGTGAATCGTACAATAACGAGTCACGTAGAAGGCGAACTGACTCGATTCTCCCGCTTCGACTTTGAGTCGGGATTTGACCATTGAATTATTCAAAACTCGCGAATTGTTGAAGAGTGTGATAGAAAACATTATGATTTTGTATCGATATAGAATGGGAAAATCATGAAAATATGATTATTCGTGTTACATGCAAGAGACCTATTTTTTCATATTTTTATCAATGGTTCTATGGTTTCGTTAAGTTACATAGGTAATCACTGCAACCTTTGAGTATAACAGACAACTTAGCTTAGTTATTCGACAGGAAAATTACTATAAACTAACATTGTCCAAATATACATAGTGAAATGTGTACTTCTTCCAACGCCTACCGACTGACTTAATAGAAGTGAATGCAACATGAAGTGTGTTTTACGTGCATATTCTTGGGAACAGTGTGCTACTTTTTTCTCCAAATCTGCGCAATTTCCCAATTTTTTCCAAAAAATGGTTTCAGTGATGACAGATCCGATGTCGAAACTGATTCTGGCCGCAAGAAATCATACAATGTCGTTTCCTTCGTCGAGAGATATATACAGGGTTCAGTTAACGAGAAACAGAAATGAAAAAATTGTTTTTATTGTTTCATTGCTGGAAAGAACACAAAAACAACCTAAGGAATAGAGACAAACAAAAATCCCAAATAGCGAACCATTTATGTTCGACCATTGGAAATCTCATGATAGATGAATGAGGAATGGAACAAAAATACTGATTTAGGAACCAGATAATTAAGAATATAGAGAGTCCTCCTGTATTTTGCTAAATGGAGATTAATTTTGCCCATAGTTCGATAGAAAAGATATCCCGCATATTTCACTGAAAAAAGAAGTAGCAAGGAAAAGCTTTCATATCAAGTGGATCTTGAAAGTGCCAAGCTCAAAGGTTCATGCAGAATTTCATGAGAATAATATGATCGGGTGACGACCAAGAGGCCTTTTGTTACATTGTAGGTTTGAATTTAATTACGAAGGCAGAATTCGCGAATTGATAAAATCCATCCAATGATTCCGCAGCTTTACCCATTCAAAAGTTAATTTTCCCAATATTGACAAAATACATGTCGTATGGAATTGAAATTCAGTCCTTCAAGGAGAAAATCTAGAAAAGCACTGACGTGAAGTCAGCAGCTTTTATGCGCATGTTCAAATCCGTTGCCAGAGAGGTCATCTCCTTTGAACAGCGCACAAAAGCTGCTGACTCCACGTCAGTGCTTTTCTAGGTTTTCAATTTTTAATAGTCCTTTTTTAGATATTGGTAGAAAAACACCTGAAATCTAGAGTTTTATCAACACTGCGAACAAATTCAAGATATTGTTCTCTGGGTGATTTGGGGATTTTGTTCGAAAATGCTTCCTTTCCAAGATACAACTGAATAAATATTAAATTACTCGAAACTTGAACCAGATTTGGTAAAAATGGATATTCTATCAGTTACCATTTTGCATTTAATACCTTGCCTCATATTTTTGGGAGGAAAGAAATTACGCGAGTGCCTTCCTACCAACCTTGAATTAATTTCTTGCTTATTTAATTTAGAACACTATTTTTCAATAAAATTCAAAACCGTTTTGTTATTGAAAAGAATACTCGAGTAGAGCAATCAAGCAATCAATAAATAAGCTTTTTGAATTACAAGAATAGTTCGAAATGGCGCCTCCAGATAGAAAACAAGAGTCCCATCCTCTCCTAATGGATGTCGAACTCTTCCAAATTTTTTGAAACACCCTGTAACTGAGTAACGTAAGATGAAGGAAACGTTGTTTCTCGAACGTGCTTTAGACGCCGAAAATTAAAATAAATTAGTGAGTGACTACACACATCATTAATCTATCCACACTGAACTCAAAAAATTAATATATTCTATTTCATCGTTCGTTTATTTCTGTCACTAAAAATGATGCCCCTCGTTCAAGCGTCAATGAGGTACCAGACTCGTTCATCTTAAGTAACGATAAATTAATTCGTATGCTAATCGACTTTCAAGCACTCGATAAATTCAGGATAGTTGACCGTTTTCCATTAGGTAACTTCACATGGATTATCAAAATGACCGCCCACTAGGCAAAGATCGTTATTCTCACTCGCTGGCTGGTTCACTGGACCCGATGCTCTCTCCTGGACTTCCTTATACTACGTGTTCTAGGGATAGGAAACTACAGAAAACCCCAGACGCTGTCGATTTTTATTATGGTCTTCATGAAAAATTCGAAAATTTTTTTATCATCATTTCCTTCAAGACAGTCAGACCTATTTTTTCCTCAAATAGCTACATTGCTTTCATATAGCAGAATTCGCATTTACTTTTAACTCCACTTAAACTTGTTCTAGGAAACATGATTATTATTTTGATATAAAAAATACAGATTTCTCTATGGTACCCTTACATAAAATCTTTCGATTTTGATATCTAACGATATACATTTATTGTCTTCAACGTACTACGTCTTCAATGACAAATTATTAACTGTCATATAATGATTGAAGTAAAGACTTGAGAAAACGGTAACATATAAAAATACAATCCAAAAATAATACTAGACACTGTATTTCATCCTCTATCTCTTAATTTAGAATCATCAGTAGCATTTATTCTACATTATAATATCAGAAACTTACCACGGGTTTCAACCTACACTTCACTACAACTGAATTTAGCAGATACAGGTCCTTGCGCAAGCTAAAAGGCCTATTACAATATCCAATCTCCAGGGACCGGGTAAAGTAATAAGGAACCGGCAGCTAGGTTCCTGATCTAGGGCGATTAAGTAGGCCCAATCTGCCGGACCCGGCATACCGTGCAGTGTAATAAGCGCTAGGGAGTAAGGAAGCTCAGTCGCATAGCAACGCAGAGAGCGTACAATACACATAAACTTGTCATAAGCCTGAATGCGTTATTCTGTGAGATGTGCGCAAGAGAAAAAGCAATCTTACTTAATATAATAGAAATATACAGGGAAATGCCGTATCTGTGGAAGAAAGACCACAAAGTCAATAAGTACTTGAGAAATGATGGCTATAAGGTGCTCTTAGAAATCTAAGAAAATATATGAAAACTTCGACGAAACGGCAACAGTCAAGGTTATAATGTTTGATAAGAGAGGTTGAGATATCAAAGAACTAAATCTCAAATCTTGATAAGGGTCTCCAGTGGCTAGAAATCTATATGTGACAACCTGTCTTTGTCGTGGAATTAAGCATTCTCTTGAAATGATATCATCTTTTTTTATTAGCGAAGCTACTAAGTTAAGTAGTTCTTCAAATTGGTCTGTTCCTAGTCTCAAGTAGTTCCGTGAATCTGTTTGGTCTAAAAAATGCTTTACATATTTGAGAGTTTTTCCCTGAGGAGCAAATATTGTTTCACCCATATTCCCCTCTCCTTCCGTTTAGTGGATTTCGAGGTACTGACCACCAAATTCACCACTAGTGCATCTCTTTGTCTTTTCGATAATTTCAGGGACATAACGATTGGATAGTTGTAAATGTCCTACGTTGACGTTCAGATGACAGAAGTCAGACCGGTATATAGGGTAGTGTAAAAAGCGACACCCTACCCGGCAAACTGGGTACCCGGCATACCGGGCCCTAGAGATTGGATAGTGTTATAGGCCTGTTTAAAGTGGTGCATAGAAACAATATTGCCACAGATTCTTTCTTTTTCTTTCGTTGACAAATAAAATGCGGTAGGAAACACAATAACAATATATCAATATCGAAAGATATTTTGTAAAGGTACTACAAAGAAATTTTTGCGCGCATGTTCTAGGAAACAGAGTGCTATCCTTTCGTCCAAATGTCTGCAATTTTAGAATTTTGAGCCGAAATTGGTCTCAAACGACTAGGTTGGACTCACTGATGACGAATCCGGTGTCAATATCGATTATGTCCGCCAGCGACACGATAACTGTCGAACGGAACAAGCTGGCAATTTGAAACTTTCAGATTAGGTCGCACATTGGAATGCGCCGGTTAAGTTCGTTGGGCCAAATCGGCCGAATGGTTTCGAAGTTTTAGTCATTTGAAGTTTTGGGGTTATTTTCCCGATACTTGGCAGTTAGTCAGAGCATAACAACGCGCAACTTTAAGCAGAAGTTTCGTTGGGATTGTATGTTCTCTTAATTTAAAAAAAATTTTTTTCAACAATTCGAATTCGAAAACAATTCTGCTCATGCCTTGAGCTTTATATTCCACAGCAGTGTACCAAATGTCAATTCGATACAGTCATTAGTTTTGGAGATATTCGGAAGAAATATTGAAAAAGGATTAAAAAGCACTGACGTGAAGTCAGCAGCTTTTACGCGCTTGTTCACATTGCGAAATGGTGACTTGGAAATTTCGATGAAATATAAAAATTTTTAGAAAAAAAAAATTTTTTTTCGAATTTTTCCATGGATAATTCTCCTTATTGACAATGTTCATCTTCCAACCAAGTTTCATCTCGGTCAGATGAATATTTTCCAAGTTATTGAAAAATCAAAATTTCAAATGGCTATAGCACAAAAATCATTCGGCAGATTTGGCCCATTAACGAACTTGACCGAGATATTCAGGATCTTAACCTAACCTGAAAATATCAAGACTCTTAGTCCTTCCCTTCGAAAGTTACAGCGCACACGGCTGGCCGGACGGACAATTTCGGCTCAAAATTCGAAAATTACAGACATCGTGACATTGTTCCCCAGAACAAGCGCGTAAAAAAAATGTCGAGGTTTTCTTCTCGATATCGTTGTTTTTTTCGGTATAACTCAAGAAATACGGATTCAATCATAAAGATACTTTTCAACTAGTTTGGAGATGCTAAAGGACAACTTCGTGCGAAATTTCGTGACAACCGTGTAATTAGAAAAATTTTAAAAAAAAATTTGGAATTTTTACGGTAGGCCGTTAGGCCGACCGTATAGATTTCATAACATTCAACCTTGAATATTTCGAAATCAGTTGATTTGAGGAGAAATAATAAGGAATAATTAAGTATTCTAAAATGATGTAAACTTCATCTGCATTATTCATGCTAATTTCTTTCAGTTTTATAAATCGGGGAGACTCTAAACAGAATAGAATGCGAGTCATAGTCATAAAGAACTTCACACCAAAATTCATTTCATTCGGAGGAAGCATGTATAAACTACAAATCAAAGACTGATTTTTTTGAAATTTCGAAAGCCTGTATCTTTTTACCGAGCCCAATTAGGAAAAATCGTAAATAAAACAAAAGTGTTCTATTTGATGAGAGGAATAGGGTTAAGATCAATGTACAACTTAAAGACTCACCCTGTACAACTGGAATTTTTTGTTGCGTTGAACAAATAATACTGTGAGATCTAACATCAGTACTTAATTTTGAATTTACAGGAATTAATCCTGACTTGATTGAGTTCCTTTATCGGCGAAAATAAATTTTCATAATAATAGAAACCGTTTCTTCGACAGAAATTGGAGCATAGTGTAATGAATATTCTATGATTGAAGTACCACAATCATTTATTGAATAGAGGAAAGTCGCCCTATTTTGGATACTTTTTCTATTCCAAATTTTTCGGCAGAAAAATCCATTTTCTGGATATTTTTTTTCGCTTGGAATGTGAGTTCACATTAACAATTACACATCGTAAAAACTGAAATATTTTTTTCTGCTGCAACTGACATAAAAATAAGCCAAACTGAAAAATGTCAATTTTCATGATTGCAAAAATAGGTTCCTAATATTGGATACCCTATCCAAAATTGGGAACCTACTATTCTCTGCAAAAATCACACACATATTCTTTTTTTGTCACTGCCAGCACACTCTTAATGGGTCCATCTGAAGCAGACTGAACATTGGATCCAGCCTTCTCCATGTTGGTCTTCCGAAAAATGTCCACTGCAAAAAAGACACTCTGCATCGTTATCTTTCTCATCATCTGTTTTCGACATATTTTCATAGGAAACATCATGAGTCGAGTATTCGTCATACACATTCTTCTATTTTTTTGTCTTTTTTTGCCCACTGATATATTTTTTCGAGATTTACTTCTATTATCTAATTTCTGTGATATTGTTCGTTTTTAAATGATTCTTTCCTCTTTTTCCCCTCAACGCTGGCTTCTAACTCATTTTTGTAGGGTGAACCCGTTATAAGCTCTGCCGAACCAGCTTAACGTCCCCTGCACGAATGTGCAGATGAACTACATGATGGTAAAGACAAAAAATCCTGAATTTTCACGATCTTTGGTACCTGTTCAATTTGGACATCACCATTCAGGCATTTCACTGAAAAATAATAATATAAATTTGAGTAGTGCTCACAATTAGATTCCTTATTTTGGATATCCAATTTTGGGACACCGTTCCTATCCAAAATTAGGCTACATTCATGTCTGAGGTTATGACAATAAATGAATATGAATACTGGTTAGGAATGTTCGAATCAAATCGCTGAAGTGATTCCTCAAATATTCTAGAGTTTTAATACTAAATTTCAATATTCTACACTCAATACTCACCTTTTTATTAGAGTTTAATGTTGGCGAAATAAAATACTGGCTATCACATTGAAACGTTAAAACTCAAAGTGCCACCTAGAAGTAATAGATTGAACTTCATATTTTACAAGGTGTTTGTTTTGGTCAGAAACTAATAGTTTTCTGCATTCACTTCTAGAAGAACACTGATAGGATGCTAGCATATGTAGTATCCAAAATTGGGCAACTGTCCAATATTAGGCGACTTTCCCTTACAACAGGAAATGATTTCTGCTAGGGTTACTTTATTTTTGTAATTTCCACAATATTATTTTCCTGAAGCCATTTCTTTGTCGTGCAGTGTACCTGCAATGCACATGATCATTTTGGAAAGTCATCGAAATAACCCTTAGAGTATCAATATCCCAAATCTGTCGTTTGACCTGGTCCTTATCGATTTTAGAACGTAATGGCTCTAAACGACTCGGACCGCAGCGCTCGTATTAAATGGTGCGAGAAATCGTCGCACAGACTCAAAACAATATATTATATTTAGCGGCCATTCTCAACTTCCGAAATTCCTCCTCAAAATTACACCGTTACAGCAAGCGCTCGTACATTATCCGGGACACATTCCAAACAACAATCTACTATTAAAGCTAGTTGTATCTCTTGCTTCCATATCAGTGAAAGGGCTTTGCTCCTACAGGAATTCCTTTCCGATAAAGGAATCTGCAGATTCCCCAAGTTATTTTACGTTGGCCGTTGGAGCGTAGGCGGAAGTATGAAGGTAATATTCTTCGGGACATGATAATATTACTAGGGTGGGGGTAGAGAACATCCAGGAATTTCGTTACTTCATTTCACGGGTATCTTTCATGATGGAGAGAAATGGGAAAATCGACAGTTTTTATGCATCCTGGGAGTTAGTAGATAATCAGGGTCCAACAGAGAAGGAAAGTGCTAATTTTGCTGGCATGAACCTAGTGATTCACCATGAGCAGGGCTGGGCAAAATACATGCTTGGCTTAATTGAAATACAAATTACAAAATACTTTCTCGCCAGGTATTTGAAATACAAAATACTTTCAAGTCGGGTATTTGAAATATGAAATACAAAATACAGTATTTTGACTATTTGTATTTGAAATACAAAATACAAATTACAAAATACATTCAGGTGTTACGTAAAATGTGAAAAGAGGACAACTAATTCAGCTGAGCCATTTAATCGCTAAATAAAGAACTTCCTTTCAGAAACACAAGATTTTTGAATGTAGTTTCAGAAAAACAGCCTCTTGGGGAATGAATAAAACCTGCTAAAAAAAACAATCATTCTACAGGTCCTGATGAGCACAAACTTATATGATATTGTATAAACACATTTTTATATTAGGATAATGTTCAAGGATGGTAAGCTCTTTGCTCTTATCGTTTTTAGAAGTTGACTAACTCTAACTCCATGATGAAATGACCATTGCGCAGGACCTTTTCTTCCTTTCCATTTGCCGAAAATATGATTGCTAGCAAAAGAACTAGATGAAGCAGATGAACATCGCGCCATCTGAAGGGGGATTCAGGGACTATTTTCTGTAGAGCGCTCAGCGCTATATGTATTTGTTCGAAAGTATTTCGAAGACAGAAGTATCGAAATACAAAATAAAAAATACTTCAGTATCAGGTATTTGAAATGCCAATTACAAAATACATTTTCAAGAGGTAATTGAAATACAAATACAAAATACGTTTTTGTATTTCAAATACAAGTAATTGAAATACTGCCCAGCCCTGACCATGAGTGAGCTTATTATTCTGAACCAACTGGAGATGCAGGTTGTTCTCTATCTAGAGTTGGAAACTTCAGATGGTGTTGTTTTCATGGAGGTGAAAGAGGGGGTGGGAGCATATCCTATATTTCCCTTTTACCAAAAGTGTCACATAAAATCCGCAATTTTCGTATGAGTAACCTGTGGCGGGAATTTAGTATATTTGAATTCGAAGACCAATCTGTTCACTTTAATGACAATGGGGGTTTTTCCTGGATTTGGGTTATTACTAAAAATGCAAATTTGAACATAATTATTATGGGTTTGCTTCATCATTTTCCCGAATTACCTTCAGAAAGTATTCAAAATTAGGTTTCAAAATTAGTATTTGGAATTTGTCAGGCATGCACGAAGTGACAACGGTGTTTAGTAGAATAGC
This sequence comes from Myrrha octodecimguttata, assembly GCA_958510865.1. NCBI lineage: Eukaryota > Metazoa > Arthropoda > Insecta > Coleoptera > Coccinellidae > Myrrha > Myrrha octodecimguttata. Next base: position 73,059,695 of record OY294056.1, on the reverse strand, counting down.
TTTTAATGCTATAGAATAATGAAATATTCATTCCTATTCTGTGGTACACACGTGTTCTTTGTCAATATAACCAAACAATTTCCGTTTGCGATTCATCAGTAATATGACAGTAGGACAGTCTGTGCTCTTCTTTTTCTATTCCTTAGTCGTTGTCTTCTACTTTAACCAGATCGAAGCATAGCTATCTCTGTTTTCCTAAGCAAAGTAACACATGTTACGTCCTTTTCCTTCCGAGAAAGCTGAATTCGACGTTGCCATATCGTGCACTCATGACCAATTCCTTTAAATGCAAATCCCCATTTTTATTTTTCAGTTTTAGGTGATCAAACATTTTTTTAAAAATATAATTTAGAAATTATATGTTTGAAATGTGATGTTCTGAAGGTTTTTCATGAAAATTACTTCATTTTCGTTTGAAGGAAAAACCCCCATTGAATTCAGAAATAATGCTCGGAATAATGAAATAAATAGTCTAAAAAGTCGAAATGTCATGAAATGAAGCTTTTGGAATGAGCGAGTTGAATTGTCAACAGATTGTAAAATGTATTTACCATAATAAAGTTGTGCAACTTTTTTCGATTTATTACGGAAAAAGCATTTTTCTCATGGAAAATATATCTATTTCGATTCATTTCATAATGACATCTAGTCATTCGTTTCTGAATTTTGAATAAATTACATTCTGTTATAAATGCCACTATAAAATTGAAATACCCCGGATTCGATAACTCACTAGTTCCAATATTTTTATGCGATTTAAGGAACGTGTTGTGTTGTTCTGTCTGTATACAATATAGGGGGTCTGTAGCTTTATTCTTTCACCATATAGTACCTAAAAAATCATCGCTTGGAGGCCAGGACATGGTTGAAAGACCCTCCCAGAAATGATTCCAAGATATTTGGTCGAAATAATTCAAAATGGAGAAAAAATTTTGTTACGATGAAAAAAATGCCATCCATTGTGAATATGTCAGCTTTTTTTTTGAACAAACCCCAATTTCACTACACTTATACAGCGAAACAAAGTTTTCGCTGAGGTTTTTATTCTTGTTCTTGTATCATAGCTAAAAATGTATGGTACTTGAGTTTTGATAAATTTGATTCGTTCGAGTTGATGATACTCCTATGAAATCCCTGTACGTTTCAAGTCCATATAGCCATCCATGATTTTTATAATACTACATATTGGCGAAATTGAACATGAAAATATTTTTTAAGAACATATCTACCTACTGCAGGTATGGATATATCTGCAGAATCTTTGGGTTGATTTCACCCATTCGTTAATTTGCGCTTCATTATAACGACCCAACTGCTCTACATATATCAGGTTTCCAAGTTGTTCCATTTGGAAGGTGTCTGGTTTACGATCGGCTGTTAGGCCGAAAGTTAACACAATTCTCAAATAAAGGACTAGAGAAGAGTGCAAATATGTGAAAGTGAAAACAAGAGATAGCTTCACATGAATTAAATTGCTTCATCAGGACTATACAGTGCGCGTCAAAATTATGGAACAAGTTCATTTCCTCAGAAGAAATATATTTGGCAACAAAATCCTGAAACAGTCAATTTTTGTTTTACTTTTACCAAATTTTATGCATTTTTGAAGTATTTTTGTTGCACCCTGTGCCATCCCCATCAACCCTCTAAATTTTCTGAATAAGGAAAGTGGGTCATGTGGAACTTTTTTGGCAAAGTATTTGTATCTTCTTTGCAGGCGTGCAGAAATTTCAAGAAAAAAAATTTTTTTTGAAACATTGATTCAAAGAGATTTTCAGTATGTGCACTTTGTCATGGCTCATTTACTTTGAGACGATGGTATCTGATGAAATTTGTCACCGAATGAAAGTCAACCATTGAAGTTTTGTTCATACACAACTTTGTACCCCTACGAACCCTTAAATGCAGAAAAAAAAATTCACGTGAGGGGGTTGAAAGTGTTTGAAAGTTGTGCATGAACAAAACTGTATTGGTCGACTTTCATTCGGTGACAAATTTCATCAGGTGCCATTGTCTCAAAGTAAATGAGCCATGACAAAGTGCACATACTGGAAACCTCTTTAAACTAACTGATTTTTCAAAAAAAAGATACAAAGACCTTGCCAAAAAATTTAGGGGGTTGATGGGGATGGCACAGGGTGCAACGAAAATTCTTCCAAAATGCATATAAATTTGGTAGAAGTGAAACAAAAATTGACCTGTTTCAGGATTTTGTTGCCAAATATTTTTCTTCTGGGACAATGAATTTGTTCCATAATTTTGACGCGAGCTGTATGATATATGTTATGTGATAATCGATTAAGACCATTTTCTATCAGTTCAAAAATACAGATCCCCAATAATTCTACTTCTGATGATTCTGATGACTGCCCTAGCTTTTGGTAAATGCTCCAGTTTCTCGTCATAAGACAAATTATGTTAGTTATGATAGATGGTATCAACTATCATGTTTGTTCAAAGTTCAGTTCTGAATAGTTCCAAAGTTTGGCATCCCAAAGTTGTCTACAATTCCCCTGTCTTGCTCCAAATTACCTAACATATACAGAAACAAATGATGGACTAACCGCAGGGACTCCTGTGTTATCACTAAACATTGTGGATGATTGGAACGAAAAATATGGTTGCCGGGGGAGTTTTGTATGAAACAGAATCGACATTGTTGGTGATATCCTGAAATGTAACACATTTCGATCAGATAGTTCACCTACATCGAAGTTTCGAACCGATCTGGAAAAATTTATGTTGTGTTTTGTACTGATGTAGATGCATAGAATATATCAGGTGTCGACACTTTCCTTTTATTACCCACTACAATTTTGGGTCCTAAACGCGGTCCCAGAATTGTCAAATCTTGGGCTACTTGGCTCTGTAAACGATGATGGCGCTTACGTCGCTTTGGCAAGTGCATACATTTAATTCCGCTAAATAAAAATGAATTGAGCTATAATCTGATGAAACTATCTCCCAAAAAATGGAACAGATATTTGAAATTATGGATTCTCACTAATACATAACAGGAGTTTAACAAATGATGAAAATCTACTAATTAATAATATGAAATATGTGTAAGGGAATAAGGAGCAAGATGAGGTGTACTGTGAGAACACTTTCATGGATGGATACAAGAAGTTATTTCAAAGCCAAAACAACAGTGAAAACGAAACGAGAGATTGATATTACTAATGGATTTTATTGGATAGTTTGGATGTCCTTTAAATTTTGTATGTACCTATTAATACATATTCAATTCAAAAGTTATGAATTATGTTAAATACCTACTTATGCAAATATTTGTAGGAAATCTTCATGTTTATTATTATTGAAATTGATACTTGAATTTTCACTTTGCTGTTCATGTTCATACGAATTTATCAGAAGAATTTCAAACCAGACAAATTAATTGTAGTATCCATCGTTCCAAATATTTTCTTGTGGTATTTTTGAAAACACACACTTGTGTATTCAGAGACGAAGGATATAACCGCCATTCTGACTGAATTAAATGAATAATCATAATTTAAATTCGTCAAAACGAATTTATTATCCGAAATTCTTGAAAATAATGTATGGTCCAACTCAGAAAATCAGAAAGAAATTCTGATTTGACTAGTTTTGTTATGACAGGTCGGTAACTTCCGTAAATATTTCAGATTTTATATTGCAGATTTTCCTATGCCGGCATCTATCGGCGAAAACTGAAGTAGGCCAACAAAGCCGTAAAAAAAATAGTGTCCGTACCTTATGTATTCTATCCATCTATGTACTGACGTGGGTATCTAATCAACAGAGCTATCAAAGATACTCAGAAAAAGGAACTTAGATACGTATCTTGCAGTTTTTTTTTTTTTTTTAAATGATGAGATACTTTTTGAGTTCCTTCATTTGAAAGTTTCTTAACTTTTTTGATGAAGTAGTGTGTTTCTTGTATTCACGACCCAATTATTTCGAAGAAAAGGAGAATTTGTATGCTCAAATTTCATTGAGCACAACTATATTGAACAATTTTTGATACATAAAACCATAGAGCTGGGCTAATTTTTTTCCAAAATCTTGTTTTTTTGAAAAATGAGCAAGATTTTCGGGAACAGTTCAACGGAAAAAAGCATCTAAGGTATTTCACAAGTTTAAGCATATACAATTTCATTACGATAAAAGGTAAGTGCTGGGCTAACTTTACTTTCAGTTTCGTGATTTCTCGGAAAACTCGACGAAATTTCGTAGAAATATTTACGGCACAATTCAGCACAAATGTTACAAAATTTATCACTCCATTTTGAGAAGGAAATTCTGCATTAATGATTTCTGGAGAAATTAGAGGGACTTTCAGAAAAATTCGAACGGTTCAACTCAGTATATGTATAGCACAATCTATTTCAGCCGTTTGGAACCCAGTTTTTTATTAAAGTGCTGGGCTGGCCTATTGTGAGCATTTTGTAGAATATCGTGAGAACCGGAATGAAGAAAAATTTCAACGGTACAAAGCAGAACAAACCAAGAACAATTCATCACAAGAGAATGTTTTCGAAAATCAGAAAGCACTGGTTCATCTTCACACACATTTTTCTAAAGGAACTTTTTTTTTTAAGTATCAAGATACAGTTCGTTTTGAAAAGCATCTAAGATACTAGTTACTTTTTGCCAAGGAAAAAGGAATTAAGATACAGTAACTTAGATGATCTAGAGTGTCTAAGTTACTGCAAATTAACTAAGATACTTTTTTCTGACAGCTCTGCTAATCAATGACATTAGAATTATGAGAATCGTGTTTTTTTTTCATATTTATAGCGAGATCGATGCAATTCTCAACAATAAAATTGAAAATAGTTTGTTCGTTGTACCTGCATGAATTCAATTAACTACACTAACTCCACTGATACTGTTCGGTGTGTTTTGTTGTAAACTTGTTACAGTTCGTTGGTTGCGAAAGGGATGCATAGAAAACATGGTGTGGACACAGTTAGACAGCATATAGATGCATAGAACACATAAGGTGTTTGACATATTGTATAATTGTATAACTTTCCCCTGCAGAAAAACCATTTCCAATTTGAATCTCGCCTCCCTCCATCTTATTTAGATTGATTAAGGGTTTGATGAAATATGAATAAAACTTATACGTTATGAATTGAGATAAACGAAAATTTCATATAGAACAAAGAGAATAAAGAACCTTAAAGCACATTAAAATTTAAAACGAAAGACAATCACCACCCTACGAAGAACTTACCCCTGATCCAGATACCATACTCGCTGTCTAAAACAATAGGGTAAGTTCAACTTCATGTTGATTAGGGCGTAAAGTACACAAACTGTTCCCCAAATAGAAATGACGAAATGTTCCGGCTCAGTTATCTCGTGATTTCTATTTCTTTGAACTCCCTATTTCTCATTAGCCCGAACAAATGCAAAAATATTACCGGCATTATGAATTATAATTAGAATAATGGCGTAGTTCAACTGGGGAAGCATTGTCCTGATTGTTTTCGGTGTTATTCAATTTTCTCATGAGTTTCCCGCTCTTGGGTCTCTCTTACTTGAACACAATGAGCCATTTGCCCCATAAATGAGCATAGGGAACCGGCCAAGTTTGACAATTGAAATTGGCCACCAATTAGTTCGGGTCGGAAGGGGATGTCACATTTTTACTCGCTTGTTCTGGGAAACGATTCGTCGTTTTGTGTGAATGTCTTATCTTTTAGAATTTTAATTCGAAAATGGTTTCAAAATGATTTTGTCCGGCCGATACGTCATAGCCCAGCAAACACTTAAACGCAGCAATGTACAAAAACTGTACAGCGTTGCTGCACTTGAAGTGCAGCGATGGTGGTGCAGTAACTGTATCGAAACGAACCGTATATGTCCCGCGAAATTGCATCGAAACTGTACAGCTCAAACTGCATTCGAAGTACAGCCACTATACAGCAGTTGTGGAGGAGCTATGCCTCTTTGTAATGCAGTTTGTACGTAGTAATAATGCACCAACTGTGCTACTTCGATATGAAGTTTCTTCTTCAGCAACAATGCAGCAGAAGCTCGGCTGTATAACGAGACTCACAGGAATAAGACTCACTGCCGAAAAACTAATTATTTTTCAAGCGATTGAATTGAAACTTTGCACATTGATACTTAATTATCAACCATCGACAGATGTGAAAAAAGAGGGTCTACGACTTCCAGTTTATTCGGAAATTGCCGAATATTTTTGATTTTCTCATATGATGTGATGTATATATTTTTGCATATTCGACCTCTATGCTTTACGGTAGATGAAATTCTGGAATTTTTCTGTATCTAGATATTGATTACTTTACAAAAAAAATATTCAAATTATTTAATTTTTCACGACATTTCACCAAAAACTCAGCATGGAATTCAAATATACAAAAATATACACAACATTCTTTGAAAAAATCGTTCGGCCATTTCCGGTTGAAGCGAAAAAAAATAAAATTTTCTATTTACCCTCAGTCGGTGAAAGACAGTCTGTAGTATGCATGTTCAGAATTTCAATGCGATTACTTGAAGAATATAGGTTTTTCGGAGGTGAGCCTGATTCCTGAAACATACTGGCTGTCTTAAGAGTCGGGTTAACCTAGTTCATGTTGAGCATATTACGGAATGTGGTTCATAGCAAATTCAACTAAATAAAAGAAATATTTCACTAGGAACATGACTTTAATAGAAAAAACTAGAAATACCGGCGATATCAAACATTATAAATATAATATATTATTGGGTGACTCTCTCTCGTTCCTTTCTAATCCCTCTAAAATGAGTACATATTTCTCAATTATAACGTGATAGTTGTTTCAATATCGGTTGGTGAATCATTTTTGCTTCCTTTGTTTTTGCGTACAGCAACTTAAAGTGAAGAAAAATGAGTTAATAAACGAAAAAAGTTTTACCTTGTGTGAATAAAATACCTAAAATTCCTTCATTGATGTTAGTACTTCGAAATTCTGTTTCTTAGTTGGCCCTGTCCAGTTCAGGTAGAGACCCAGATGTTTTCTACTATTGTCCATTTATTCCAGTTCCGAAAGAAACGGCATCATCTAAACTGACTTAGCCACACACCTAATTTGCCTTATTTCGTTTTTTCGGGAATTTATCATGTCTATACACTTGTTTTTCGCACCTGCCACACAGTCAACTTGAAACAAACAGTCAGTTCAAATAGCTTGAATCAAAAACGACACAAAGAACAAATTTCCGTTACAAAACAGCATGGCCGACGACGACGGTTGACAACGGCTCAACCGGCATAGTAAGTGTGTGGTATAGCATCAAAGACAGAGACAACGTTGTCTCATACAGCATTTCGATTTTGTTGTACAAAAGCTGTACAGCAGCTGTATTTAAAAGACTGCATTTAGGAAAGCAGTATCACCAATGCAGAGATTGTGCAGATTCAATACAACATTTTATGTACTGCATTCCGGTGGCACTTGTAATGTAGTAACTGCACAATTGCTGTATTTTGTGTTTGTTGGGAGACACGCTAACGATTGAGGAAGGAGAATCCTATTGACTTTAACTTCCAGTCATAAAAAAATCTAGAAAGTCACTGCCATGAAGGCAGCTTTTGCGCGCATGTTCAATGTGGATGACCGCTTCGGCAACGAATTTGAACTTGTGCGCAAAAGCGTCTGCCTTCACGGCAGTGCTCTTCTAGATTTTTTTCCGATAAATTACTGGATTTCAATTTTCGAATGGGTATATCTACGGAATCATTGGGCGGATTTTACCCATTCACGAATTCGACCTTGGTAATTAAGCCCCAAACCTATTCTACAAATATCAAGTTTCTAAATCGTTTCTTCCAGAAGTTATTGTGTTTACGGTCGGCCTAACGGCCGACTGCGAAAACCTCGAAATTCGACATATTTTTTCCCGATATCTCCAAAACTTATGATCGTATCGTGTGCTATTTCTTGATCTTGGATGGGGGTTTATCTAGGAGTACAATTTGGTTTGGTTTCTTTTTAACAACTGTCTTAATTGTTCATCTCATACTATTTACAATGCCAATCATGGGCATGCGTGATGCCAAAAAAAAAAATTTTTTTTTTTAAATTTCGAGAAAACTTTTTTTTTTTTTATTTACCGACAGTATGATCCTGACGAAATTTGGCTCAATGTTTCGCGTCGTTATACCCCACCTAATTGCCAAGTTTGAATCCAATCAATTCAAGTGGCTATAACTCCGAAACTGTTCGACCGATTTGGCCCATTAACGAACTTAACCTCGGCATTCCAATGCGCGACCTACTCTGAAAGTTTCAAGTTGCTAGCTCACTCCGTTCGACAGTTATCGTGTCCACGTCCGGCCGGAAGTTTGGCCGGACAGAATCGATTTTGACACCGGATTCGTCATCAGTGAGTCCAATCTAGTCGTTTGAGAGCATTTTCCGCTCAATCATCGAAAATTACAGACACTTGGACAAAACGATAGCACGCTGTTCCCCTAGAACATGCGCGCAAAAATACAGATTTTTCTGTAATACCTTCACATAAAATCTTTCGATAAGGCCTACCATAAACTATTATTGTCTACAACGTACTATGTATGAATGACAAATTTAATTATTATATCAACTGACATATAATGATTATGTAAATGTATCACAGAAAAAATCTTAATTTTTTAATGACATTATTTATTTTCTTTAAATGGAACAAATAGTTTTATGAAGTTTAAAAGACATTTTCAACTGTCATAACACTTTTGAGCCTCAAAGATTTTTGAAAGTGTTGTTTACTACATTTCATTTATCAAAGGAAGAAGATATTGACAAAATTGTTCTATGCACCAATATTCGCATTTGACAAGCTTGCCTGAGGTTCTAAATCAGCTGAATCCGTTTGTAATCACTTGTTAGCGGATATACGTGGTAAGATTTTGACATATAAAATAGAAAAGATGATATTGAGGATTATTCTGATTTCAACTTGCTCCAGAAGTCAAATTGAGCGTTGGCGTAATTCAATCAATATCTTCGCGAAGATGTTTGCGAAAATGATCTCAAACGACTAGGTTGGACTGATGACGCATCCGATAAAAACGATTACGTGAGAAAGGTGAATATTCTATCGATTTGAAACATTCAGGGTAGATTGATTGGATTATAAATTGCAATGGTCGATTTCATTTATGGGACTAATCGGCCTTGAGTTCCGGAGCTATAAATATTTGAATTCTTGTGGAGATTACCTTAATACCTCAAGAACTACCAGTGCGACAAGATCGAAACTTGGTTGTTAGTTGTATAGCATAACGACATCCAACTGCTTGAAGTTTGTTGGGATCTTGACTTCTGTATTCCACAATAGCGTAATATACTGATCCAATCCTGATGAAACTAAGGGCCGGTATTATAAAACTTAACTTTAACTTTAACTGGCAGTTTTGACAGTTATGTCCTAACACAACTGTCAAAACTGTCAGTTAAAATTAAAGTTGAGTTTTATAATACCGGCCCTTAGTAACAAGTTGAAAAATGCTGATACAAAACTTTGTGTGAAGTTTCGTGGTGATCATGTCATTATAACAACTCTTAAAAATTCATTGAACTTTTCATCAAATATTCCATATTCTGTGATCTTTTGATCATAACATCCTCACGAAATTCTGCATGAACATTCACCTTTGGTTGGAGTGTAATCAGTCATAAATTTCACTTCCGTAAGTTCCAAACCTACTCTACATATATAAAGTTTCTTAGTTGTTTATTACAAAGTTTATTGTGTTCACGTTCAGTCCCCACAGAACTATCGAGTCTTTAGATTCGTTCTCTTGCAAATCAGAATGTTTACGGCAGGCTAATACTAACCATTCGCTGTGGCGTAAACAATCAAATCTGCTGTTCCTGAAGTGGTGAAATAAAAGAGTAAAAAACCTACAGAGAACATCAGTTTCTATTCATAACAGATCTTTCAATCTTGGATAATGAAATTCGCTGACCCAAATGGATGCTGTCCCTGTGGCACGATCTGAACCTGAGGATAAACTTGAATCTCTTCGGGGTAGCCTCCTCTATGGGGTGGAGTTAGAGGCATCCAATACCCGTTAAATGTTGGCCTATTCATCGGTCTATAATATCCCAAAGTTTGGGTGACGGGCTGGCTCAATAAAACGATGGTGAAAATCCCCTGAAAATAAAATTCAATTAATTGTGCCAAGAAGAATTCTCCTCAATAATTAAAATTGATCCACTCATACATATACTCCATTCACTCCTATAAACTATCCCGGTCGGCCATGACATTCTGACAAATTTCACGTTGTATATTTTGAAAATGTTAGGTCATAGTCATTTTCCTGTCAGATAACTACACAATCGATCACTATGCCTAATTTTACCAATGAAGATTATTTAAATCTCATTCTACTTCATGGAGAATGTAATAAAGTTGTAGATAGAACGATTCGACTGTTCATTGAGAGGTTTCCTGACCGACCCAGACCAACGAGAGATACCATTAACAGAACCATGACAAACTTGAGAAATGTCGGATCTTTCGTTAAGAAAACTACACACAGAGAAAAAAGTGTAGTAGAAGATGAGAACAACGAAATTACAGTTCTTGCATATTTTCGTGTGAATCCTCAAAATTCTCTCAAAGATGCCGAGATTGATCTGGGATTATCTCAATCGAGTGTTTGGAGAATATTAAAAAAACATAGAATGCACCCATATAAATTCAATAGGGCATTTGAAGGAAACTGATTTCGTCAGGAGAACAGAGTTTTGCGAAGCTATGATGATTCGATTTCAAGAGAATGAAAACTTTTTGGACTGTATAATTTGGACAGATGAATCTAAATTCACAAAGAATGGTTCTTTCAATAGGCATAAAAGTCATTATTGGGATGAAGAGAACAACCACCACTTCAGACAATGGAACTTTCAAGAGACCTGGAGTTTCAATGTTTTTGCGCCATCAAAAATAATGCAATTCTCGATGTTCACATTTATGATGGGACTTTAACTGGTAAGATAGAACACTACACATGTTTGCAATATTTAAAGAATGTTCTCCCTTAGGAGATAGATATTCTGACATATTGACTCAAATAATTGAGCCGCTAGTACAGAACCATAATGACTTATGGGGTATCAACAAGATGGCGCGCCTCCACACAATTCACTCAATGTGTCAAATATCCTCTACAGGCTATTTGAAGATCGATGGTTGGCGAACAATGGTCCACATCTTTGGCCACCACGTTCTCCCGATTTAACTCCTTTAGACTATTATGTTTGGGTTAGGATAAAAAATATTGTCTACTCAACTCCCCTGACTGATAAAGAGGACTGCATAGAACGAGTCAGAAATGCGTACAGGTTTGTTTAGATTTTTAGATTCATAGTTTTGAAACTCAATTTGGTTTTTAAACACTTTTGCAGATCTCTTCCTCCCGATGAAATAAGAAGAGCAACGCACGAAGCATTCCTGAGACGTATAAATAAATGTCTAGAAATTAACGGTCAAAACTTTGAGCATCTTCTCTAGTTATAACTGCGAGAGTTTGCCATGGTTCTCCTAATAGTAACTTGAAGTCGGTTTCAAGAAGGGGTGAAAAATCTACAGCATGGTTCAAATAACAGTTCCTGAAAATTTCATCTTTTTGGCGTGAAGGGAAAAAGAAATAGCTGAAAATTCAAGACGAAAAACAGTTTTTTGTGAATAACTCAGAAAATATCCATTTTAGGGCAAGGGTGTGATGCATACACTCACATTATTTTTTAACGTAGATTCAATATCTGCCATAAAAAAATGGGGTTCTAATTTGCAAAAATTGATTTTTCACGATTTTGTCATCCCTTACTTTGAAAGCGATTTTTTCACCCCCTGTATCATGAATCGCAATTTCGATTTTTAAAATGGATACATCAATCTTACATCTTGAAAAATCCCAAAAATGAAAATTTTCCATCCAAAAACCTCGAAGTTATTCTTGTTTCAGCGGAGCTCTATTTTCGATTTTTTTTTTCGAATTTTCCCGCTCAGAGAGAATTTTCCAACCAAAACTGAAAAATGTTACATCAAAATAAATTGAAATTTTCTAAGGAATCTATTTCTGCAATAAAAAAATGGTGTTCTAATTTGAAAAACGGAAGTTGACGTCATTTCCGGAAAAACTGGAGGTGCTCATGCCTTGAAAATATTTTAGATTTCATCAGCATCGTGAAATACTTATAAGTGCTGAATTTCATGAAAATACGTTCAGTAGTTTCCCGTATAAATATGGGTGAGGTTCCTCGTGAAAGACCCTGTATAAAATAATTCATTCATTCGAAATATGTTCTTTTCCGTGTGAACGATAAGGGAGTACTAGGAAATATAGAAAAAAATCCTGACTGTTATTTAATAACCTACAGGTTCGAGGTACTGAATCTAAAAATGTATGATTTTTTGAGTGAAGAAATAGTCCCAATTGTAATATATAGGAAGATTTCGATTTCATATTGGAGATTGATGCCTTCAAATCTACAATCTCACAAACCCAATTCACGACTTGTTGAGAATTCGAGATTTTTCTTTAATTTTTCCTGTATAAACTATTTTAGTCTAGCGAAGCAGAATATCGCATTCATTTCACCATATCTCATTGGGTTTTCCAGCTAAACAGGCCTTGAAATGTGAATTCACGGAAATATCTACAGTTCGACTGAAAATTCATTATCTGCACAAATTCGAGATCGTAAAAGGAAAATCTCGGTGAAATAAGGGAAAACCAGATTCGATAGTCTTATTTGAAACACGACCATTAAATAAGAAGTACTTTAAGAAAACAATTCACTAAATTTCCATTAGTCCGGTATTTTTCATCAAGCAAAATTTTTTCAGGATACTGCCCTAGACAGCTAATTTGAATTCTGCAATCAGCAAGAGCCATTTCTTCAAGTGATGAATAATTTAGTTGTGTTATAGATATTGGTAGTGAAAACCAAGACAAAAACCTGAAAGATAATGGAAAACCCTTCCAAAATATACTTCAATAAATATTATATTCGCGTACTAATTGAAAAAGGAATGAAATCAACTTCATTTTACAGTACTCAGTTGATCAGTTCAAAATATCAAATCTATCACTAAGAACTCTTGTATTATATAATCATTGACCTTAAACAGGAATACTTTTCTGATTCTTTGATCGTTCCCAGACCTCGAAACAAACAGAAGTACATTGTAGTTTGTAGTAGTAAACATATTCACCGAGAATACACTAAATTACATAAAATTTGAAAAATGCATGAATGAAGAAAATAATACCCAGCTTTCCTGAATGCGTCCTTAACTATAAATCTAGGAAATGAATCAGAAGATAAGTACTCACGTAGAAGATGATTTTCGTCATTTTACCATGGATTATTGCTGAATATTGGTCCAGTTGATTTTTATCAATCGAATTTTATAGTGAATGGACTCGTTACACTCATAATTGAGTCTTAACTTTTCGAATGAAATGAAAATTCTAAAAGCCTTTTAAATGTTTATTGGGTTTTATACTGATCAGAGAATTAAATTAAATGGAAGCGATCGAAACTTGATAGGTACATGTACAGAGGTCCAATTCTCACTGACGAATGATAGAAGGAAGATAATAATAACGCTTTGAGAAAAAGTAAAAAAGTGGTTCCGCCCGGGATCGAACCGGGGACCTTCTGCGTGTAAAGCAGACGTGATAACCGCTACACTACGGAACCTGTGTAGTAATTGAGGACACTTGGTGATTAGACAGTAGAACCCAGATCAATCCTCTCTCACCATAATGATTCTTAGGACACATTCAATATGATAAGTACATCAAATGATCAAATGTGTGTGTCGTTAGTGACCACCTTCTGAGAAGGATCAAAATGCATAGAATTTATGAGGTGTCGATAGTTTCCTACTATTACCACTAAAATTTCAGGTCCAAAACTCAGCCCTCAATTATTGTACTACTTAGCTCTGTGAAAGATGATGGCGCTAACGTCGCTTTGGCAAATCCAAAAAACTCCGCTGAATAAAAAATGAACCGAGCTATATTTTATTCGATCTGATGAAATTATTCCACAAAATATCAATTAGATATTTGAAATGATGGATCTGTCTCGTTGCTTCGATCAGTTGACCTCTTCGGTGTTGGATTCTTACTAATATATGCGCATCTTTGAATTCACCCTGTTTCTATGCATCTATTCTATTGTATATCTGTGATCTGTATATTTGCATGCAGGTTTCACCAAAGATTCATATGTTTCCATCAACTCGTGAAAACTGCCCAGAATAAAAGAACACAGAAGTTTCTTTTTGAAAAATTAATTAAACTCCACCTACACAGAACATTTAATAAGAGAAAAACACGAGTTCAACGAAAATTTCAAGATTCTGCACATAGAGAACGAAGGGCGGAAGTAAAATTTTTTGGAGGTTCTAGAGATAAACAGTTTTGGGAAATTCACCATAGTTGAACCCGAGATGCATAGAATATATCAGGTTTCGACACTTTCCTACTAAATTTTGGGTCCCAAACGCGGTCCTAGAACTGTCAAATATTGTCCTACTTTGGCTCTGTAAACCATGATGGCGCTAAGATCGCTTTGTTACATACAGTTAATTCCGCTGAATAAAAGAATTGAGCTATAATATAGATCTGAAGAATAATTTCCTAAAATATTAATTAGATATCTGAAATGATGGGTTCTTACTATAATATATAAGAGGAGTTTAACACATGTGAAACATCTACTCATTAATAATAAGAAATATATGTAAGGGAAGAAGGAACAATAATTGGTTTATTGTTAGAAGGCTTTCATGGATGCAAGAAATCATTTCGAAGCCAAAACAACGCTAGAAACGGAACAGGATATTGATGTATTACACATGGATTTTATTGGATAGTTTGGATCTCCTTTCATAAAAATATGGTTTATAAATTTTGTATGAAAGCTATTAATGAATATTCAATACGAAAATTATGATTTTGTTGTATTCTTGTGGAACTATGTCAAGGGAATGTTCATGTTTAGTATTGTTGAAATATGAATTATTCACTTTGCTGTTCATGTTCATACAAATTTATCAGAATAATTTCACACCCGTCAAATCAATCGTAGTATCTATCGTTCCAAATGTTTCCTATAGGTATTTTTGAATACGCAACCTTGAAAGAATTCTTCTCCATGAACAAAATATTGAAAAAATAATACTTCTTGTAAAGAATTGGTACTCATTCAAAAATATCAATTTTCAGACTTGTGTATTCAGCGATGATTATATATATTTTCGCCATTCTGACTGAATGAAATGAATAGTCATAACTTAAAATTGTCAAAATGAATTTATTTTCGAAAATTCTTGAAAGGAAGGTTCAACACGGAAATTCCAAAAGAAACTTTGATTTTACTAGTTTTGATATGACATGTCGGTTAATTCTGAATTTATTTCCGATTCTACCTGGCAAATTTCCCGATGCCGGCATCTATCGGCGAAAATGTAGGAGAAGGAAACCGTATTTTGACAACATTTGTACCTCATTCCGGACCCAAAATATGTAAAAGAGTGTCCGCAGCATATACATATGTACAGGGTGATTCATTAAGGGTGGCCACCGGCCGTATCTCGGAAACCATATATACGTATATTCTATGTATCTCTGTTGAACCTATTCGGCTAGAAGCCCGATCGGTTTTTCCATTATTGGCCCGTTGGAAACATCTCTGTTACCTGTATTGGTTTGCCTATATAGAATTAATTAACACTTTTTGAGACAGTTGCAACTTAGCATCTGATGAAACTACAATGTAGTGAGACGCGTCATGTGTTTCTGTGTTTGTAATTAAGTAGAAATCAACCGCATTTGTGTCTTTCAATAACTTATAGTAGTAATAATCGGTTCTGAAATATTAATTTTATTATTAAATTAAAAAATGCTACTGATGATTCTAAATCGAAAGATAGAAGATGAAACACTGTGTCTAGTATTGTTTTTAGGTTGTATTTCATTTTTTCACACTTTTCTCAAGTTTTTTACTTTGATCATTATATGCCAGTTGATATAATAATTTTGTCATTGAAGACGTAGTACGTCGAAGACATAAAAGTATATCGTAAGATATCAAATCAATATCGAAAGATATTATGTAAAGGTAATACAGAAAAATCTGTATTTAATTGTTATTAATTTTATTAATTAATCTACAATCTGCGAGCTGTAATTCAACATCTTGCAGTGGTCAGTCGTCTGTTGAGGTACTGCCTGGCGTGGTAACTTTGGAAGACCCCACTGATTTCGGATCTTGTTACTAGTTTGATATCTTCCAATGATCTTCGGAATTTCTGGTTCTGGTTTTCTCTTTTCGAGTAGGTTCTCAACGCTCTCTCGGCCCACGTTTGTGGCCGGGGTGGTTCAGCTTTGTAACCTCTGGATCTTTTTTCATAGTAATCGAGTACAGTGTCATAGTAGTTGTACTGGTAGTCGTACAGATACTTGTACTGCTGGAATTTCGGCCTGAAAAAATTAAATATGTGAGTATAAGTTCTAGAAAAGCACTAACGTAAAGTCAGTGCGCATGTTTAAGTCCGTTGCCAAAGCGGTCACTTTTTTTCTTATTTACTCCGCCAAGCTTTATGTTTTATTATTAATTTATTTATTTTCCCATGTACACTCAAGTATGAAAAGTAACAGATATTGCACATGATAAATAGTTGACGTCAAGTGCTATACTGCTTGTCAAAAGTATTAATTACCAAAACAAATGGAAAAAAGATAAGTAAAAATATCACATATCTACATTGAAGGCAAACAGGGCATGTTAAAAACTCTTCAAGGCTATATATTGTCTTTTCTAATAGAAAGAGCTCTTCACATGTTCGGTTAACTTGTTATGAAGTTTTAGTGAGATGTGGTTTACTCCCTGCTGTGCTTTCGCAATTCTAGGGAAGCGAGTACTCAAAAATTGGATTCTTCTTGTATTATATCCATGGAAATCTGAGTTAGTTACTTTCTGATGGAAACATTTGGCGATCTTATTTTAAGGTTCTTCATAAAATTATGCGTGAACCTTCAGGATACATTTGTCTATCAACTACTTTGATCGAAACTGCTTTTCAGAAAATATTGGAAAAATAAAATGATTGTATCTGGGGAATTATTGGGCGTTGGACGGATTTTACACATTCAGGAATTCGATCTAGATAATGGCGCCAAAAACATACCCTAGAAATGTTGAGTTTTCCAGTCATTTATTTTATTTTCAAAATATTATTCAAAATACAGAAAGAATCGAATTGAAGTACTGAATTTCAAAAAATGATAACTTTAGAAGGTTCATGCAGAATTTCATATGAGAACTATATGGTTAGTGGATCGCCATATAAAAAATAAATATGAATTATTTTTTTCAATTGATCTTATGAAACGATCGCATCAAGAAATTTTGTACAAATTTGCGCATACGCATTTGCCATATTTAATCCTTCATCGGATCAGTATTATTTAAAATATTAAGAAATTAGCACCTAACTCCAGACGTCACCAAGGAATTTGACATATTTTTGGCTCAAAGCTCCGATGGTTAATAAATGATCAAACTTGAATTTTGAATATTCTTGATGCGAAAAAGTAACTTCAAGTTTGCATATGTTTTCCAGAACTTACTATAGAGATTGGATCAGATCGCGTTAGTTCTTGAGATGTTGGGAAATACTCTCAAAATTTTTTATACAGGGTGATTCCGGAGGAGACCATCAGATTTTGGGATAAGTTAACACTAGTCAAGACAGTCTCGGAACACTGTTTGGTTTATGGTTGGGGGTCTCTGTTGAAAATATACAGGGTGATTTGTCCGATTCGGCCGATTCTACTTTTATTGATAACTTTGGTATGGCTTATTCGATTTATATGAAATTTTCAGCGTAGTACAATAGTGTTGAACACATTCATTGATTTCAATTTTTTTTTCAAAATAAGCGGTTGTTATTGTGATAAATCCAGATTAATTATGCAAGTTGAAAAAACACCCTGTTCATCGCATTTCCAAAACTACGCTATCTGATTACGATTCTACTATAATAAGTCATTATTTGAGAGTTTCTAGTTTTCTGAGAAAATTCCATCAAAAAAAGACAATGTCGAAATTTCGCTCCAATCGATTCTACTTTCATTGATAACTTTGGTATGGCTCATTCAATTTTGATGAAATTTGCAGTACAGAACAATCTGAACGAGTACATTCAATAATCGCTTAAGTCTCTCAAAATACAGTCTTGTAATTGTGATAATTTTAGAATTTCATATTAATTGTGCAGTTGAAAAAAAAACATCCTCTAAATTGCTTTTCCAAAAGTTTCTTATTCGTTTTAGATTCTACAATAATATGTCATCATTCAGAGGTTTTTGATTTTTTTGGCACACCTCCGGTTATCCTAGAAAACGTTTTTGAAGAAGAGCATTATCGAAATTTGGCTCACAAGCAGTGAGAGTATTCCGCACTAGGTAGGAAAGCTGTATATTCCAAGGATGCAAAGTTGTTCGTCACTTCTAAAATATTCTTTTCAAATTCTAAATATATTCTGAATTGAATGATTTCATACAAAATATTAGCAATTAAATATGAATTTGGAATTTGAAAAGAATATTTAAGAACTTAAGAACTGCTTTGCATCCTTGGACAATACAGCTTTCCTACCTAGTGCGGAATACTCTCACTGCTTGTGAGCCAAATTTCGATCATGCTCTTCTTCAAAAATGTTTTCTAGGCAAACCGGAGGTGTGCCAAAAAAATTAAAAACCTCTGAATGATGACATATTATTGTAGAATCTAAAACGAATAAGAAACTTTTGGAAAAGCAATGTACATGGTGTTTTTTTTTTCAACTGCACAATTAATATGAAATTCTAAAATTATCACAATTACAACACTGTATTTTGCGATTATTGAATGTACTCGTTCAGATTGTTCTTTACTGCAAATTTCATCAAAATTGAATGAGCCATACCAAAGTTATCAATGAAAGTAGAATCGATTGGAGCGAAATTTCGACATTGTCTTTTTTTGATGGAATTTTCTCAGAAAACTAGAAGAAAAAAATTAAAAACTCTCAAATAATGACTTATTATAGTAGAATCGTAAACAGATAGCGTAGTTTTGGAAATGCGATGTACAGGGTGTTTTCTCAACCTGCTCAATTAACCTGGAATTATCACAATAACAACCACTTATTTTGAAAAAAACTTCGAAATCAATGAATGTCCTCATCAATATTGTACTTCGCTGAAAATTCGAATAAGCCATACCAAAGTTATCAATAAAAGTAAAATCGGTAGAATCGAACTAATCACCATGTATGGCTTTTCGCATACATAAGTCTTTCCAAGGCTGCGACACGAGGACATTCAGTTTGCTTTACAGGTACTATGTGCGTCCGATCCTGGAGTACGCGGGACCTGTATGGTGGCCCTCGTCTCGAGCTGACGAGGTTCTTCTGGAGTCAGTTCAGAGATGGGTTACTACTCGCCTTCCGTATGGTTTCATCCGTCCTCCGTACGAGGACAGATTGAAAATCTTTAATTTACCTTCCTTTGAGAAGAGAAGAACAAGAGGGGACATGATATTTACATTCTACGCCCTTCATGACCATTTTGGCAAAGATATACGACATCTCTACTCCTTAAATGTGAATAATCTCAGGGGCCATGCATTAAAACTCCGAAGAGAGGATTTCCGAACAATCCAGAGGCAGCAATTTATAACAAATAGAACTTTTCATCTTTGGAACAGTCTGCCTGGAGACCTGGTCAATGTTTCTTCCACTAACGCCTTCAAGAATGGTTACGACTCATGGCTTACTCGACGGTGATCGAACGACACATCTCCACATTTTACTTCATATTTTTTTCCTAATCTTTTTCATAGCTGAAGCACATATTTCGTTCGAATGTTATTTTAGTTTGAGTTTATAGGTTTTATACCTCTTCTCTTATTGTAATTATAATAATAATAATAATAATAATATTCTCAATAGAGACCCCCAACCATAAACCAAACATTGTTCCGAGACTGTCTTGACTTGTGTAAACTTATCCCAAAATCTGACGGTCTCCTCCGGAATCACCCTGTATAGACATGAATACGACATATTTTATTTTTTCAAAATCTCCTGAAATAAATATTGGATCTGATAATTCGGAGCACTCCCGTTTTTATCCATTTAAAAGTTTATGTTGAAATTCAAGACTCTTGATCCTTTTCTCCGAAAGTTAGCCGGCCGAACAGCCAGACAGAATTAAATTTGAGTTCAACCTAGTCCTAAAACCGTTCTTGGCTCAGAACTCCAAAAATATCCGCAAAAGATAACGTGCTCTTCCACAGAACAAGCGCCGTAAGTCTAGTTTTTGAAGGAAGAATAATCTGCCGAATCACATCAGAAGAATTTTCTGGTTGTTCGATAAGGTTTCTTGATTCTCAGCCAAAATTCGTTTACAAGGTTGATAGTCCGGTAAGATGATGCCAAATCGTGGTGCAAAATCCATGAGCTCTTTTTCCACACATAAAGTATTTTTCTATGAATTTGGTCTTGAACACAGATATTTATTCTCCGTTCACTTTTGTAAACTATCCCGGTTGTCCATGATCTAGGTATATCAAGTTTGTTTTCTTAAAACTGACGCAGGTTGGCACTCGTGAAATATTGCCGATGTCAAAATAGTTCTCAGAGACGTTGCCAAATGCCAATAAACATAATTCCGTATCTTGCTTTTGACTCGAATACTGCACGATAGATAGTTTTTATGGAGAATTTATCCAGATATCTTCTCATTACACCCAAAGTTAGCTGACTGCAGCTAAGCTGAATCCCAGTTTAGAAATATGTTCATTCCAATTCAGTGTATCGTTCACATAGATTCCCAGGAACTTTGTGAATTGAGTTAGTTCTTTTAAGGAGACACAGGTTTTGTAGTACCACTACATTTTCATACTGGAGTATTTCAAGTTGTGCAACGAGGTATTTAAATTTCTTCTGTAGACTTATGTCTTGAGAATTTCGAAAAGTAGAGAATTCCATAGTTTTGTCTGTTGGTTTAGAAGTTTTACTGCAGGGTTATTCGAGTACTTTCAGTTTTTTTTCGTATGAACTTCACGAAGAAACGGACTACTCTATCCATTATTTTTGAGTAAAATTCCAACACTCGATTCTTGATTTCCGTACAAGAAAATAGCATGACTGCATTATTCCCAGTATTAAAAGGGAAAAGTTCCTTCAACATTCGCCAGGTCCTTGGAATTATCGAATTCACTTAATATTTTCTCGAATTCATTATTTTCCCAAAGTAAATTGACATTCTGAAAAATACGTCATTACTACAACCTCTATGTAGAGAGGACAACATTGCGTAGTTATCTGACAGGACAATGACTATAACCTAACATTTTCAAAATATAAACTGTGAAATGTGTCATAATGTCATGGCCAATCGAGATAGTTTATAAAAGTGAATGTATAGCTTCTATCTCTCTCAGAGTTGAACGAGCATTTTAAATCGTCGTTTTAATAACTTTAACGATGAAAGTTTCAGTTGAAACAGTTGCCTGTCAGAAAAGACAAATCTTTCATCACATCTCGACCCCTTTTGAATGAAATATGT
Organism: Myrrha octodecimguttata; assembly: GCA_958510865.1. NCBI lineage: Eukaryota > Metazoa > Arthropoda > Insecta > Coleoptera > Coccinellidae > Myrrha > Myrrha octodecimguttata. The sequence continues at coordinate 73,038,055 of OY294056.1, read as the reverse complement.
ACCTCCCGTGCATTCTTGTACGTGTCTGATTTTAAGTAAGCGAAATATCAAATAATATCCAGCATTTGAGAGAAAGCTCCAGTGTTGAGTGCGCTCATAATCTCTATTCAATGAATGAGATAACCTCATCTATTGGAACATTCATGAATAATAATAAACAGTGTGTAACTACTCTCTTATCCACTTACACTTACACTTACGTCGAATCGGAATGTTTTGCGCGCTCGTTTATATTCATATCTGAATTGTCTCAATGCTCGACAAATGTCAGGAGGACAGAAAAAGGTTTCATGTTTCAGTGAAACTCAAGAATCATACTAGTCATTTGATCCTCTTTTTGTAGTACGCATAGCTAAGAAGCTGATCAATAAAATAATAGAGATACGATAAATTTATTGTATTCTTCTCAACATTTTGATGAACTTCTTATACATATGAAAACTCGTGTGATTATAGTACAACGCAATTTTAATTGAATCGGTATAATTTGGGATCTCGCAAATAAAATTCGAACGATAATATCGCCGACATATTCCCAACCCAAACATAACCTTATGAATTTTGCAGTCTCTAAGTTATATCTTTCGAAAATGATTGACTCTCGTGTGCACGGTCAGAATATAATTTGACCGAACGCGCAAAAATCCTTGACTCAAAATTGAATTATTCAAACATACCTGATTAAAATTTTTAAACTTTTTCCAGCACGAATAATTTCCCGGCCCGCTTGCATGATCACGTTATTTGCGGTATTGCGTTGGTTCTTTGAAATGAGCGTACTTCAAAACGTAACCTGAAGTATTTGGCTAAGGTATATTGTTTGATGAATCAATTAACGTAAAAACATTTCTTGAAATGGCCCGGTGCCTTCGCCATTTTGTTGTCAAATATTTAAACGTTCTCCAGAATATTTCAAGAGTTAGTTTTCTTGATTGTTCTCTAGAGGTACGCATCTCAAGGTGCCAAACAACTAATCGCAGCTAGCTTATGCTTTTGGAAAAGCCACTGCGATTACAGACAAAGTTCCTAGGGATATTGAGGATATGTCAACTTCAAAAGGCTCCAGAAAGATCACATCGAAATTTCTGCTCCAAAACCAAACATATTTTGATGTTTTGGTGTTTTCAGATATAAGTCGGTAATGTATGTATTTTGAGGCTACACTGGTTTTCTTTTTTTTCTCTCGCTCCTGCTTGCCTCTTATTTCTGTATTTTATGTTACATTCTGCATGGGGAACTGATAATTAGCACACATGATTTGAAAAATTAAGCTGGTTGATTCCCTGGAGGATTATGTACCCAGAGCAGTACGTGTGAATTGTAGATGAATTTTAACATTGTATAAATAAATTTAATTGAATTCAATCCATTCTAAACTAACTTGATTCATTTTCCTTATTCACTGGCACGTTGGAAAAGTAGCTACATTTGAAAATCCTCTCGAACTTAACAAGTTGAATATTTTTCACTATCTCTCCACACCATTTTTCATAATGATGAAAACATAAATGATTACAAAACAAAAAAGAATCTCAAAACGAATAAATTTATTTTAATAACTTAACAAACTAATATGATTGATAATAATTAACATTATTATTGCCAATCTGATGCAGCTCCTAGTTCTTTCTGCATTTCCATACCTCTATAGGCATATTCAAATGAAAAATTCATGTTTTTTTGAGTTCCAATAGGTACTCAATATTTCAGCCATGTTTCATAATCAAAAGGAAGTTAACCTTCTACTCATGTATTCCTTAGAATGATAAGACATGAACGTTGAATGCCTAGTTTTCTTCTCAACCCTTTTCGCCAAGTTAATTTTTTCTTCCAATTCTCTTCGATATTTATCAACTATATCTATTTTACTGACATAGGTGCGTAGTACTCTTTCTGCCCACGTTTGAGCTCGTGGTATATCTGTCTTCAAGCCTCTACTCTTTCTGTCCAGATAATCGATGACATCGTTATAGTAATTATGTTGGTAATCATAGAGATATTTGTACTGGAGAAATTTGGGCCTGTAAATAGATAGGTATGAGTCTGGATGTGCGTAGAAGATGATGAACACGGATATTAGCAGATTCAGAACTCGGACACAATGATGATTCCTGATAACGAGCACACTGCTGAGATGAATTTCATGAAGACGTGAAACACTACACATGGTGTCCCAGCAAGAGAGATTCAGAGAAAATAACGACAGATTAACTAGGATAACTAATAATTATCCTAAACCACCAGAGTTTTTTACGTGCTCCCTGTAGAATACAAGTACGTTATCATTTTGTCCAAATGTGGCAAATTCTCGAATTTCAACCGAAACTGGTCTTGAACGTTTTTTTAACTCACTGAGGAAGAATCCGTTGGCAAATTCAATTCTGTTGTCTAGTGAAGCAGTCGCAATTTTCCGAAGGAATGGACCTAGAGTCTGCTAATTTGGAAGGTATAGCTTTATAGCCTGATTAACGATGGCTTCTTACACTTCTATTATCGAATATCTTATATTCTTCGATTTCGATGAAGTGACGATTGTCTGGTAGACCAATAGAAAACGAAATAACGTCTTACATATACGACTCAAAGACAAGATATCTGTTGAAATAGTTCTGGAGTAAGATTACGGATGTCGAATTCGAGAACGGGTGAAATCATCCCAATAATTTTATTCGTTTATTCCTTCAAAATTTAGTTTTTTAAATATCTTCAAAAATATATATCCAATCGAATTATTATCCTGTTAGTTGATTGGAAAAGGGCAGATAGAAGTTTTATACGAGATCTCAAGCGAAAGCTTTGCTTTACGGTTAAACGACTGTTTGATATTCTCATCACGTACCTATAGATATACATATATCACATGATTCTCACAGAATTTTGTATGAGTCTTCGAGCCATCTTTCAACCTGTAGTAGAGCTCAATTCGATAGAATTTTTATTATGGTTATATTGAAAAAGTTAAATTCTGAATAACACCACGAAATCATTAGGGGAATTTCAACCATTTACGAATTTCGAATTGAATTGGCCGTTACCTGATAGGAATCCATTGTATAAAGGCGTTTTCTATATGACGCTGTATTAATTCCAAACTGATGCAAAATTAGTTGATCTGCGTTCTATTTCACAATGTTGAGATTTTGAAATGATGCGGATCACTTCCAACTGATGTTGCTCTCAGGCGAAATGAGTTAATTCCGTAGTCATATCAGTTCAACATAACCTTGCTTTTTGATGAATAAACCTGGAGGACCAATCATTGTTTACTATGAGCAAAAGCGATTTGGCTTGTGATTTTTAATTGTGTGGATATTTTGGACTGAAATATTAAGTCTTTTACTATCTATAGGAACTATATTCGAAGTATTTAATATCTTGTTACAGTAACAGCTTTACTAAACATATCTTTTGATTAAATAAATTTCAGGAAAAATCCCCAACGATTATGGGTTTGATTCATCATTTTCCCAAATTACCTTCAGAAAGTATTCAAAATCAAGTTTCAAAATTGGGGCTTGGGATTTGCCAGGACTGCACGAAGTGACAACGGTGTTTAGTAAAATAACTTTTTCTGCTATAGAATAATGAAATATTTATTCCTATTCTGTGGTTCACACGTGTTCTTTGTCAATATAACCAAACAATTTTCGTTTGCGATTTGTCAATAATATGACAGTATGACAGTCTGCGCTCTTCTTTTTCTATTCCTTGGTCATTGTCTTCTACTCTAACCAGATCGAAGTATAGCTATCTCTGTTTTCCTAAGCAAAGTAACACATTTGACGTCCTTTTCTTTCCGAGAAATCTGAATTCGACGTTGCCATATCGTGCACTCATGACAAATCCCTTTAAATGCAAATCCCCATTTTTATTTTTCAGTTTTAGGTGATCAAACATTCTTTTAAAATATAATATTGAAATTATATGTTTGAAATGTTATGTTCTGAAGGTTTCTCATGAAAATTTCCGCATTCTCGATTACAGGAAAAACCCTCATTCTTGATGGTTGATATCGAGTTTGTATGTTGCTGGGCTTACTAAGGCAGGAAAAACAATTCAAAATCCAAATTTTTCGGACTAATTAAGATATTTAAGCTTCAATAATCATCATCACAACTATGAAAAGTAAGAATGAGTTGTAGTTTGAAATGTTACCATCCAGATTCGTAGGTGAACTCCACTTATCAATTTTGTAAGAATGAAATAAGAACATTGTGTTGGTTCTGAAAGGGCCTACTCTTTAAATATCGAGTCTCGAAGTTCTCACTTTCGGCATAGATCGTGAACACTATCATTTCTTCACCAGACTTCGAGAATTTCTTCTCATATTTGAAATATCCAGGGCTGTGTGAGATTGCAATTGACAAAGGAACATGCGCGCAAAAACTCCTGACTTCAAATCAGTTTCTTCTTGAATATTTGAAGGAAAATCCACCATTCCTATGATTCCGCATTCTTAGGCGCGAAGCCTATGGCCCAACTGTATCCCCGATGAACCGTATTTCAGAATTCTGTATGAATGCACCTAGCTCTGTCAAAAAAATCACCGTTGCCATATCGTTGAGATGAGACTCCGTATATAATCTCCAGATAGAGATGTTGAAAAATTATAATAGTTTCCGTGATGTTCCTACGATTTCTCTTGAGGCCAGACTGCAATTTTGAATTCACCAAGGAAATTGCAGTTGGCAATATCGCCCGTTCCACTTCGATTTTCTATGAAGATGCTGCTCATATAAACCGTTCGATTGCACTGTTTTCCTAAGCAAAGTAACACATTTGACGTCCTTTTCTTTCCGAGAAATCTGAATTCGACGTTGCCATATCGTGCACTCATGACAAATCCCTTTAAATGCAAATCCCCATTTTTATTTTTCAGTTTTAGGTGATCAAACATTCTTTTAAAATATAATATTGAAATTATATGTTTGAAATGTTATGTTCTGAAGGTTTCTCATGAAAATTTCCGCATTCTCGATTACAGGAAAAACCCTCATTCTTGATGGTTGATATCGAGTTTGTATGTTGCTGGGCTTACCAAGGCAGGAAAAACAATTCAAAATCCAAATTTTTCGGACTAATTAAGATATTTAAGCTTCAATAATCATCATCACAACTATGAAAAGTAAGAATGAGTTGTAGTTTGAAATGTTACCATCCAGATTCGTAGGTGAACTCCACTTATCAATTTTGTAAGAATGAAATAAGAACATTGTGTTGGTTCTGAAAGGGCCTACTCTTTAAATATCGAGTCTCGAAGTTCTCACTTTCGGCATAGATCGTGAACACTATCATTTCTTCACCAGACTTCGAGAATTTCTTCTCATATTTGAAATATCCAGGGCTGTGTGAGATTGCAATTGACAAAGGAACATGCGCGCAAAAACTCCTGACTTCAAATCAGTTTCTTCTTGAATATTTGAAGGAAAATCCACCATTCCTATGATTCCGCATTCTTAGGCGCGAAGCCTATGGCCCAACTGTATCCCCGATGAACCGTATTTCAGAATTCTGTATGAATGCACCTAGCTCTGTCAAAAAAATCACCGTTGCCATATCGTTGAGATGAGACTCCGTATATAATCTCCAGATAGAGATGTTGAAAAATTATAATAGTTTCCGTGATGTTCCTACGATTTCTCTTGAGGCCAGACTGCAATTTTGAATTCACCAAGGAAATTGCAGTTGGCAATATCGCCCGTTCCACTTCGATTTTCTATGAAGATGCTGCTCATATAAACCGTTCGATTGCACTGTTTTCCTAAGCAAAGTAACACATTTGACGTCCTTTTCTTTCCGAGAAATCTGAATTCGACGTTGCCATATCGTGCACTCATGACAAATCCCTTTAAATGCAAATCCCCATTTTTATTTTTCAGTTTTAGGTGATCAAACATTCTTTTAAAATATAATATTGAAATTATATGTTTGAAATGTTATGTTCTGAAGGTTTCTCATGAAAATTTCCGCATTCTCGATTACAGGAAAAACCCTCATTCTTGATGGTTGATATCGAGTTTGTATGTTGCTGGGCTTACCAAGGCAGGAAAAACAATTCAAAATCCAAATTTTTCGGACTAATTAAGATATTTAAGCTTCAATAATCATCATCACAACTATGAAAAGTAAGAATGAGTTGTAGTTTGAAATGTTACCATCCAGATTCGTAGGTGAACTCCACTTATCAATTTTGTAAGAATGAAATAAGAACATTGTGTTGGTTCTGAAAGGGCCTACTCTTTAAATATCGAGTCTCGAAGTTCTCACTTTCGGCATAGATCGTGAACACTATCATTTCTTCACCAGACTTCGAGAATTTCTTCTCATATTTGAAATATCCAGGGCTGTGTGAGGTTGCAATTGACAAAGGAACATGCGCGCAAAAACTCCTGACTTCAAATCAGTTTCTTCTTGAATATTTGAAGGAAAATCCACCATTCCTATGATTCCGCATTCTTAGGCGCGAAGCCTATGGCCCAACTGTATCCCCGATGAACCGTATTTCAGAATTCTGTATGAATGCACCTAGCTCTGTCAAAAAAATCACCGTTGCCATATCGTTGAGATGAGACTCCGTATATAATCTCCAGATAGAGATGTTGAAAAATTATAATAGTTTCCGTGATGTTCCTACGATTTCTCTTGAGGCCAGACTGCAATTTTGAATTCACCAAGGAAATTGCAGTTGGCAATATCGCCCGTTCCACTTCGATTTTCTATGAAGATGCTGCTCATATAAACCGTTCGATTGCACTGGAGAGTAGCAAAATGTAAAGAAACTTCAGGATTAGCGTTCGAATCGAAAATTCATACGTTTTGTTTGTTCGAATTGTACATTGAGGTAGATTGAAATTTATATCGAGTACCTATGTGATAATTTATAAGCGCTGCAAACGTTCTAGAGAATGCACTGAAAGAAAAGATTATTAGGGTATTTGGAAGAACTGATTGAGTTTTTTGGTTCTTATGGGTTTTCACTCCCAATATCTGAAACAGAACTATTGGAAATTTAATAAAATTGTTTTTTTCATGAAAAACGCCCTTGCGAATTGCAGTATTCACAATTTGTCAAGGACAGTTTCTTGCAGAGAAGATTGCCTAATGAGCAACACAGGAACAATACAAACGATAAAGAAAACGAACTGTGACGTTTCAGAGTACAAATCTGACTCTTTCGCCAGACAAAGCAGGAAATTTAAAGAATTATTTTCTTTCGATTTGAGACTTTTGTCACATTGACAGTTTTCTTTTTCGTTTGTATTGTTCCTGTGTTGTTAATTAGACAATCTTTTCTGCAAGAAACTGCCCTTGACAAATAGTTGATACTGCAATCCCCAAGGGCGTTTTTCATGAAAAAAATGTTTGTTTAACTTTTACTAGTTCTGTTTCAGACATTGGGAGTGAAAACCTATAAAAACCTGAAAAATAATGCAAAATCCTCTCAAAATAAGCTTCAATCGATACTTAACTGATTTAGTCATTAGTTTAGCTTCTGCTAAAGTCCTCTGAGATATACAGGGTGATTCCGGAGGAGACCGTCAGATTTTGGGATAAGTTTACACAAGTCAAGACAGTCTCGAAACAATGTTTGGTTTATGGTTGGGGGTCTCTATTGAGAATATACAGGGTGGTTTGTCCGATTCGACCGATTTTACTTTTATTGATAACTTTGGTATGGCTTATTCGAGTTTAGAGAAATTTTCAGCGAAGTACAATATTGATGAGTACATTCATTAATTTCAAAGTTTTTTTCAAAATATGTGGTTGTTATTGTGATAATTCCAGGTTTATTGAGCAGGTTGAAAAAACACCCTGTACATCGCATTTCCAAAACTACGCTATCTGTTTACGATTCTACTATAATAAGCCATTATTTCAGAGTTTCTAATTTTTTTGGCACACTTCTAGTTTTCTGAGAAAATTTCATCAAAAAAAGACAATCTTTGAAAATATTGGAAAAATAAAATTTTGAATGGAGATATCTACGGAATCATTGGGCGGATTTTACCCATTCACGAATTCGACCTTCGTAATTAAGCCCCAAACCTACTCAACAAATATCGAGTTTTTAAGTCGTTTCTTCCGGAAGTTATTGTGTTTACGGTCAGCCTAATGGCCAACTGCGTAAACACAATAACTTCCGAAAGAAACCACTTAGAAACTCGATATTTGTAAATAAGGTTTGGACCTTAATTACGAAGGCCGAATTCGTGAATGGGTAAAATCCACCCAATGATTCCTCAGATTTCCAATATTTCCCAAAAAACAGATCAGATCGAATTGAAATCCAGTACTTCATCGAAATATTCGTTCGATGGTTCCTACAGAATTTTATGAGGATGATATGATAAGAAAATCACAGAAATTTTTTTTTTCAAATTGTTCTAATGACACGATTATCACGAAATTTTGCATAAAGTTGTCTTTCAGCATCTTCAAACTAGCTGCGAAGTTTTATCAGGAATGAATCAGTATTTCTCGAGTTATACTGAAAAAAGCAACGATATCGAGAAGAAAACCTCGAAATTTGACATATTTTTTCCCGATATCTCCAAAACTTATGATCGTATCGAACTGAAATTTGGTACACTACTGTGAAATATGAAGCTCAAAGTGTGAGTGGAAGTTTTTTTTGGATATGATTAATGGTTTCCGGAAAAAAAAATTTCGAAAAAAATTTTTTTTAAACTTACTGACAACATGATCCTCACGAAATTTGGCTCAAAGTTGCGCGTCGTTATACTCCACCTAACTGCCAAGTTTGTGTTCTCGGCCGGACAGATGGCCGGCCGGCCGGCATCGATTTTGACACCGGATTCGTCATCAGTGAGTCCAACCTAGTTGATTGAGACCATTTTCGGCTCAATCATCCAAAATTACAGACATTTGGACAAAACGATAGCAAGAATGCGCGCAAAAAGGTATATTTGGCAGGCAAAACTCAGGAATAATGAAAATAACTGTTCAGCTTCAAACACACTAAAAATATCACTATATTTACATACTTTTACATTTGATAAACTAATGCAACAAAGTTAACTGTAACGTTTCCGAGTCTAAGTCGTTTTTTAGGCTTTTCAGGAATTATCGATAGAAATTAATTCTGCGAATATTCTTGTTATTGTCAGATGAAAAAGTCAAATTTATAGCCTGGAAAGTTACAATTCTCCTTATTGATCGTTTTCATTCTTGTTGAATAGCAATCTAACATAATAACAAGGTGTCGATTAATCGACAAAATTCCACCTTGATCAGAGCTAATCATCCAATCAACCAAAACATCTACACCGAAGAAGCGGGTCCAAGGAGAATGGTCACAGCTGTTCCACAATTTTTACTGCTCGTCAGACCATCTTACCTTGGATAAACCGCAGAATAGGAACCCAGATACTTATCTTCGTCAGATGTTGGACGTTATCGTCTTGTGGGAAAACCACATGGACCGAGTGTTTACAAAGTCGTGACGGACGTTGTGAACTGTAAAATCTTAGATGCAGTGACCTGATACGACAAAAGGATGAACATCATGCACATCGACCAAAGTTTTCTGCACTCGAAGGTAGGATTTGCAAGATGCTCATGAGAGATGGCGCGCCGTACATAGTTATACTTACAGTATTCCATCTGACAGGTGATAAGTATCTGGATTCCTATTATGTTGTTTATACAAGGTAAGATGGTCTGACGATCAGTGAAAACTTTGAGATAGCTGTAACCGTTCTCCTTGGACGCTGCTTCTTCAGCGTAGATGTTTTGGTCGATTGGATGATTATCTCTCATCAAAGTGGAATGTTTTTGATTAATTGACAGATATTCGTCCTTGCGATAATCTGAGTTTATTACTACTGGAGCTCTCTTTTCTCCACGTAACAATTCCTATCTTGAATAACAATTTTCATATTTTCAATAGTTTTATTTCACGACACCGGTAGTGGAATTATAGAAACATCTGAAAAATAATCTTTAACCTTTAATCGATATCGAAAATTGTATCTGAACAATTCAGAGGTTATTCGAATTAGAACTAACGTGTTTGTTGTGAAATAACAAAATTTCTTCAGGCATATAGTTAGCAAATATTCAATAGGGCAGCCAACAGAAGTGTATGGTGGAATCAGTACATGAATGGGTGACCACTCTATGATAAAATATATCTTCTGAATGAAACAACTCAAAAAGTAGATATATGCATGATAGATTAAGACCATCAAAATGCACATATTATAAGCAAGTCAGAAAAAAATTTCAAAAAGCACTGCCGTGAAGGCAGCAACTTTTGCGCGCATGTTCAATGTAGATGACCGCTTCAGAAACGAAATTGAACATGCACTCAAAAGTTGCTGCCTTCACGGCAGTGCTTTTTGAAATTTTTCACTGATGAATCACTGGATTTCAATTCGATCAAATCTGTATTTTTGGAAATATTGGAAAAATAAAATTTTGAATGGGTATATCTACGGAATCATTGGGCGGATTTTACCCATTCACGAATTCGACCTTCGTAATTGAGCCCCAAACCTACTCTACAAATATCGAGTTTCTAAGTCGTTTCTTCCGGAAGTTATTGTGTTTACGGTCAGCCTAACGGCCGACTGCTTAAACACAATTACTTCCGAAAGGAACAACTTAGAAACTCGATATTTATAGAGAAGGTTAGGACCTTAATTACGAAGGCCGAATTCGTGAATGGGTAAAATCCACTCAATGATTCCGTAGATATACCCAATCAAAATTTTATTTTTCCAATATTTCCAAAAATACAGATCAGTTTGAATTGAAATCCAGTACTTCATCGAAAAATAACAGTTTGAAGTTTCTTACAGAATTTAATGAGGATGATATGATAAGAAAATCATAGAAATTTTTTTTTTTCAAATTGTTCTAATGACACGATTATCACGAGATTTCGCAAAAAGTTGTCTTTCAGCATCTCAAAACTAGCTGTGAAGTTTTATCAGGACTGAGTCAGTATTTCTCGAGTTACACTGAAAAAATCAACGATATCGAGAAGAAAACTTCGAAATTTGACATATTTTTTCCCGATATCTCCAAAACTTATGATCATATCGAACTGAAATTTCGAACACTGCTATGAAATATAAAGCTCAAAGTGTGAGTGGAATTTTTTTTTTGGATATGATGGATGGTTTCCGAAAAAAAAAATTTTTTGGAAAAAAATTTCGAATAAAAATTTTTTTTAAATTTATCGACAAAATGATCCTGATGAAATTAGGCTCAAAGTTGCGCGTCGATATACCCCACCTAATTGCCAAGTATGAATCCAATCGCTGAAGTCGTTTCTGACATAAAAAATAAATAACTTCAAAACTTCGAGTACCTATAACTCCGAAACTATTCGACCGATTCGGCCCATTAACGAACTTAACCGCGGCATTCTAATGCGCAACCTATCCTGCAAGTTTAAAGTTGCTAGCTTGCTTCTGTCGAAAGTTACCGTGTCTACGGCCGGACGGACGGCCGGCCAGACAGAATCGATTTTGACACCGGATTCGTCATCAGTGAGTCCAACCTAGTCGATTGAGAGCATTTTCGGCTCAATCTTCCAAAATTACAGACATTTGGACAAAACGATAGCACGCACATGCGCGCAAAAACAGCAGAGTGCACGTCAATGTTTTCATCATCAAATTACCGGAATAGGCTTTCATTCACCTGAAAATACCATAGGAACAATGTTCATCGAAATCGTGTCAAAATATTCACAAACTGGCGGTATTCAATGAGCTCATGTCAGTTTTTTTTGAGGAAACAAAGCCAGAAAATGTTCATTGGCAGATGTTCACATCATGAATAATGAAGTTATTTCTGTGTTAAATGAACGAGCTCGTTAATTTGAGAGGAATTATATCGTAGCAATCTGTTGAATTTACGGCGAAACGTGTTATACGATGTGTACGAATATAGGTTATGTTTTTCGACTGTATATAATCGCTTGACCGCATCCATGAATTGTATAAAAATCCATTTGACGTTAATTCTCAAGTGAAATTTTAATTAAAGTGGACATAATGGCTTTACAACAAGAAATACGATCAGTTGCAAGCGTGGGTTCCTGCCAAATTTGCCGCTGTTTCCGTTTACATTGGTGCATTTGTGTTCACATGTGGGGCACAGACGAAATATAAATGTTCAGAAGTCAGATCAACAGGGTGTTCTACAAGCTCTGTGACAAACTTTTTCAGATGATGGCTCTTCTTATCCTCATATTTTAGTTTTATGGAAATTGGTTGAGTTTGTTTTCGTTCAGACAATGAAATATATTTTTATGTTTAAATGGAAAGTGAGCTGACAAATGGAAGCACTGGTAGATATGGCCACTTGTGCTACTTCAAATGTCCATTTGACATATGACACTTGACGTATGCAATGAGTGTTGGTAAATCAATGAATGAAGGTTCAATTCCGGACTAGGAAAGCAATCTTCCAGTCAGACAGTACCATCCACCATTCACTGCTGGCTCAAAAATCCTAACGTGACGTAAGCACACAGTAACAAAGCCTACACAGAGTCGCACAGGCTAGTGCTTTTGAGAGGTTTCCTCGAAACCTTTTCAATCCGCAAAGTACCGAATATTATTTTTTTCTTAACTGATGGAAACTCCAGAAAAGCACCTAGAGAATACCGAAAGAAGTATCCAAATGGACAACAATCTGCCCATTTCATAGGACTCCAGAATCAGGTGATTCTATTCCGAAAAAAAAACATTTTTTCATCTGAAAGGACATTAAAAATAAACAAGAAAAGCACTTACAACAAAACAGTGTGTAACTATTCTCTAATCCACCTACACTGTCTGAGTCTAACGCACGTTTCCTTCGTTCAGAGACATATCGTTACTAACTACAGGTTTTTTTTTGTTATCAATATTTTATCCACAGTGAACTCAAATAGTTAATTAGAAAAGCACTGCCGTAAAGTCAGTAGCTTTTGAGTGCATGTTCAAATTCGTTGCCGAAGCTTTCTTCTTTTCACGTATTGACTGTACGCACTCTTGGTGATCTCCTTTGAACATGCGCGCAAAAGCTGCTGACTTCACGTCAGTGCTTTTCTAGGCTTTGACGATAAAGTAATGGATTTCGATTCCATCTAATCTGCTACAGAATCGTTGGGCGGATTTTACCCATTCACGAATTCGACCTTCGTAATCGAACTCCCAAACCTACTCTACAAATATCGAGTTTCTTAACTTCCGGAAGGAACAACTTAAAAAGTCGACATTTGTAGACTATGTTTGGATCTTTAATAGGAAACCGAATTCGTGAATGGGTAAAATCCACCCTATGATTCCGCAGATATACCCATTTCGAATTCCATTTTCCCAATAATTTCAAAATGCATCTTATTCTGAAGCAGCGTGTGAAGAAAATTTTTGGATTTTCATAATTTTTCTGTTTATACATCCTTATGGAATTTTCATCAGTTTGCGTCTGAGTACTTCGAACCCAACTTCCTAAGCTCATTTCCATCCGGGCGGTATTCTTCGAGTTACATATTGAGAAAACAAAATTACAAATGCCCACTGGAAATCGATCCTGGTTGTTCCGCGCAGATAGTATACTCAAGCGAAATTTTCAATGTTCACAAGTTTTGCATGAATAAACACGTGAACAAACAGGTGCAAAAATTCAATAGGTTCAATCATTTTATATACAGAATTCAATTCAGGTAAGAAATAATGAAATAGGTTTAATCAGATAAAAAAAATCTCTCCTCTGCTGTTATTGATCCCGCAGCCGCAAATTACTAGCATGTGAAGTCCCCTTCGTAACTAATCTAGTCACAGCACCCGTAGAGATAAATTGATAATCCAAGCAAATTCAGTAAAAATTGAGTTGCTATTTTTTTTTAATTTTTATTGATGCGATATACAGTAAACTTTGAGAAAATCTTCATGTTGATACTATCCAACTAGGAGTCATAAACAACTGATAATCCAAGCAAATTCAGGAAAACTTGATTTGCTATGATTAGTTGAACTTTTATTGATGCGATATATACGAAACTTTTCGAAAATCTTTATGTTGATACTGTGCAACTAGGAGTCAAGAAACAATTCGATCAGATAAATAGATTTTGAGTTATTTGAAAATAAAATTTCAGATTGCTATTACAATGAAACTATCAGTCGGATTCAGCTTCATAGAGTACATACGGATGGCCGACCGGACAGAATCAAATTTGATCACGGATTCTTCATCACTGAGTCCAACCTAGGCGTTTAAGACCAATTTCGGCTCAAAATTCGAAAACAACAGACATTGTGACGAAACGATAACGCGCTGTTCTAACGAAAATTCCGCTCATTTATAATTTTTAACCAATCAGAACGTGTATTTCTGACAGATCACCATCGCAACGGATGAATTTTAGTGGAAATTGTTTCCTAGTGGGTACCCAACAGCGAACTGGAAATTTTTTGACGTTTATAATGTCAGAGAATCGATTAAATTTGCGATTGCACCTTTCGAAAAAATATTCGTGCAACTGCTTAGCTGTAGAATTTCATAGAACTTTGATAACACTCTCCTTGTAGTCTTCGGAGTTCTTTTTTCGCATGTCGCATCCGCTCTGTCGAAATCATACGCTTTTTCTGCGCAAAAGTTTATAAACTGATTCCATACACTTGCCTTCGATTTCCTAGTATTCACGGGTGTCAACTTCTTAATATTCTGGCGAATAATTTCTCTACTTTCCTGACCGAAGCGAGACATTTTTCTACGTCGGGCTGTTTTTGACAAATTCAAAACAGAAATAATTTTTATCTTAGAGTTTCACTGAGTTGCCATGGTAACTAAATGATCAAGTCGACAAAACCTTTTATGTTTTGAAAGTACTAGATGAAGACGGAAATTGATGTTGGAAATAAACACATTTGGTGTGGAATTTTCTTTCCGAATGCCACCCGAGGTCAAATTAAATCCGGAAATTTTTCTTTTTCGTCTTGGACTTGGATAATTTTCAAAATATTCATGAGCTCGAAAAAATTTCCGGGAATGATTTGACCTCTAGTGGTATTACAAGTGAAAACATCTCTACACGACACGCCACTGGTATCAGTTTTGCGGAATAAACCCACAACACAATAACTGATTATGTATTATTTGTCAAATAAATCTTAATTTAGAACGATTCGAAATAGCACCTCCTGTTCAGACTAACATTGTTTTCCGAAGTGATTTATTCTCACTGGATGTTTCAAGAAGCAATGAGGGCTAAAAATATACAACAGGTCGCGAAACCTCGCTACGAAGTCAATTGTTCCTAGGCTGATGTAATTGAATTATGCAATGGAATGGTCTCTATCAGAAAACGTGATTTATTGTTTCTCATCAAAGGATAATTGTATTACTGCCTGCGCAAATGAGCGACTGTTTCTCGCGTATTATAGAATACAATAATTTTCCTTACTTTACTAACTTATGGCCTGTCAAGTAATTGTACATCAGAATTTACTGTATACTCATTAGTTTATGTTGAACAGCTCATGAAACTCGATTTATAACATAGTAAAAAGACATGAATTTATGGATATTTCTATGAGTCGTTGGAAAGATATATTGGAAGTGCCACCCTGGAAGATGGAGTATTCTTGAAAAATTTCCCGGGAAATATTTAACAAATATTATTTTGCGCTCGCTTAAAGATTTCAAAATACCTACATTATTGCTTCGTGGGGCTGTAGAGCTACAGAACGACCGGAAGTATACCTTCCTTATTTTCATTTATTTATATTGTTCTGGAAAACAGCGCGTTATCGTTTCGGCACAGTGTCTGTAATTTTCAAATTTTGAGCCTAATATGATCTCAAAATTTGAGTTGAATATGCTGAAGAAGAATTCGTGGTCAACTTCAATTCCGTCCGTCCGTATGTGCTCCAACTTTCGAAGGAACGGACCTTGCGACTTGAAATTGTCAGATTAGGGTTTGGAGTCCAAATATCTCGGTTGTATTCGTTAATGGGTGAAATCGGTCAACTTGTTTCGAAGTTACGCCTATTTGAAGATCAGCTTGAAACTTTGTAGACAGTTTCAGAATACCAGCGTGCATCTAAGTGCAAAATATCGTGTGTGTCCAGTTGTTAGAAAATTTAAAAAATATTTATTCGAAAATTTTCAAATAACTGAAGGAAAACTATTGAGAATTAACTAAAAATCATTACTTCATTGAAGTTGCCCATGTGGATTGCGATATGGAAGCTATTTGTCAACGGCAGTTTCTTGAAAAGTGTATTGAAACAATACAAACGATCAACCAATGAAATCCTTTAATTAGTAGCTCAATTACAAGGAGATGAAGTTATATTAGCTATCTAATTACATCAACTCATAAAATTCGTCAGAATGAATTGGATTACATTGAATGATTTCTTGAAGAACTTCTTCTTATCCCCAAGCAAGTCATCGAGAACAACAACAAAGAAATATCATGAACAACCCCATTCATTAAATGTGAGTCCTTATGTACAGGGTTGTCCGAATTGGACCCTTTTTATTGGAAGGTCCTATTTCTGTACTGGATTGATGAAAACTTATTGCGGTTCCTGAGGGCCAATTTTCATGAGAAACTCATCAGCGAAAACCACAACTCCATAGCTATCATTGTTACATATGGGGTGTTTTTCGAAAATGCTCATTTCATAAATATTGCTGTTACTTTTCTCCTGTTGACAATTTTAATTCTGAAAAAAATCGTTTTCGTAGCAACTTCTCACGATACGATTGAATCATTGCATATTTTATGACATATCGCGACGGAATTATTTTGTTCAAATGACATCCCCATTGTTTTTTCACATATGTCGATGGAGATTAAGATTTTCATTTCAAAAATATAGCATACTTGATATTTTACTGGAGTAATGTTCGAAATATTGAATATTCAACTTTTTATTTCTCTTGGATAGGTAGGTTTTGGAGGAAGCGATGGCGATTGAAGCCATCTTAGTTATCAAACGCTTATTGTATAAGAGCTTTTTTCAGTCTGCATCTTCTGTTCAACTTTATGCTAAGTGAATAGGAAATTCATGAGAAGTGGAATTTGTAAGTCTGTTTTATACAAAACGGATAAAATGCAGAGGCAGCAAGCGATTCGATAAATTTGAAAAGAAGAGACCCAAGAAATACCTCAAGAAAATATTTTTTTCGAAGAACTATTGAAATTCATTTTAGAACAACTCGTTTTATATATAATTTACAGGAATACCAAAAGAATGTCGGAGATATTCTCAGATCTCATAAATTAAAACCTTATAGAGCCTCAAAAGTTAATCCTATCCTGCCTCGAGATTCCGAACGCCGTATTGAGTTTTGTCAATGATTATTGGATGAGCCAATCAATCTCCAATGTTTACATTATTTCATGTTCACTGCCTGAAAGTCCAAAGCCTTCTATGTCCAAGTGATAAAATTCGAAAGTTCAATATCTCGAACATGCCTCCAGAAAAATATCAAGTATGATAAATATGCAAAATTATACTAGGAGTCCCAATTGAAAAAATGTTTTCATAGCGATGTCTAATGAATTATCAGTTTGCTGATGATTCAATTCACGTCATTGAGTTTACGTAAGAAGTTGAGAAGAGAATGTTTTCACAAAACTGAAAAATTTTCAACCTAATAGAAGTTACAGCAATCCTCCCAAAATATTCGTTGGGCGATATCTCGATTTCATGTATTTTATTTTTCTCTTTGCCTCTCCGAAACAATTTTGGTATTCAGATGGATTAGTTCACCTACATAATTTCAAAGAATAACGTATACAGGGTGTTTCAAAATAATATGCCTATTCTAAGGGCATCAATGCTGAGGTCACTCAAAAATGTTAAAAAAGTTAGCGCGTCAGGATGTTGAAATTTTTAAAAAACATCGTTGTTCTATATCTTCTGTATCTTCTCCGGTATTCTAAATGCTATCGATGTAGAAGATGTTCTAATGTTTCGCAACCATTACTGTCTGTGAGGGATTCGGACTAGATATTTTCGGACGAATATTATCTGAGTATATGCCTCTACGACTTCTTGAAATGAAAATTAATTTTCAAATCAATACTCATTCAAGAACAAATCTGATATGTTCAACTCTTAACAAATAGTTGAATCCCACAATCCACCAAAGTAATTGTTATTTAATTTTCAATAATTCTTTTTCGGATATCGAGAGCGAAAACCTGGAAAAAAACTAAAATTTATGCGAAATCTCGCCAAAATATCCTTTAATCAATACTGAGATCTATCGGATAATCTTCCTTATTCTTCAATGAACCAAATAATTTTATTCAAATCTTTCCCGTTGCAAATTGGAAGACCAAACTATCGAGCCAGAATGCCAGTAACATAACTAATACGACATTATGTCGTTCCATTTAACACGCAGCGATGATTATGAGGACACACAAAATAGTTAGATGAATGTCGGCATCATGAAGACATTTTCATTCACTAAATACTCAACTTACTTCGATAATTCTAAGACAGTAAAGAAAAGTGAAACGATATGCACATAAAAATGCTACAACAAAATGTTTCTGTTACATCTTATCTCATGAACATTCAATGATGTAACAATAAAACAATAGGGAAAAACAGAGATACTTGAGACATTTACCTTATCCAGTGTTTGAAGAGAATAAGCTTGTCAGGATCCAAATATTCCTCCTCAGCGGGAGCTTCCTCTTGTGCTGCAGCTTCTTCTTCGACTGGAGCAGCCTCTCCTTCTTCAGGAGCAGCACCAGCAGCTGCTGCAGCTTTTGCTTTTCCTCCTTTCGCTGGCTCTGGCTCTGGTGGTGCTTCTTCATCCATATTTGAGAACCAATCATCGTCAGCCATTTTGCGCTGAAATTGAAGAAAAAAGTCATAATGGTGTAGTGGATAAAATTGAATCAGTTCAAAACATAAAACAGAATATTTGCGAGCCTTCTGGGGAACAGCGTGCTATCGTTTCGCCCAAATGTCTGTGATTTATTTTTTCACGAAAATGGTCTTCAACTGCTAGGTAGTACTCATTGTTGAAGAATCCGATGTCAAAATCGATTCTGTCCACCCGGCAGGCCGTAGATACGATAACTCGAGTATAGCATAACCTAGGTACTTGAAACTTTCACGGTAGGTTGCGTTTTGAATCTCGAATGTTAGCTTCGTTTATGAGCCAAATCGGTTGAACTGTTTTCAGAATACACTCCATTGTAGTTCTGAGGTTATTTCCTCTATAACTCTGGAACTTCTCGAGTGATTGGATTGAAACTCGGTGATCAGATGTAGAACACTGACGCTTTACTATTTAAAAACTTTCATTGGATTCACATCAACAGAAAATTCGAAAACATGAGATAATTTTCCAAATTTTGTTGAAAAACTTTTGCGAGGCTGTCCATCAGATTTCAATGAAATTCAGCACCTTTTCAGTTGATATTCTACAATAGTTTTCCAAATTACGCTTTCTTATTCTCACAGATTCTGAAAGAAACATGTCAAATTTCGTGGTATTTTCCGTGATATCGTTGTTATATCAAGAATAACTTGAAAAAACGTTTTCGGTCATGATGAAACTCGGTAACTAGTGGGTGAATGCTGATGTGCAAATTGAAGCAAAATTTGATGTTAATCGTGTGATAAGAACAATTTTTAAAAATCAAATTTTATCAAGAATTGAAGCTACGTTCGTCGGGGACAATGCGTGAGTTCGTAACGTGAAAGCTGCTGCCTTTACGTCATTGCTTTTCTAGAATTCTTCTGTTTTTCGTTTTCTTCTTATATAGAGAGCACGCATGATCTCTTCAAAATTTAATCCATGATACCTAACAGGAGATTTCATTTTCTTCATACCTATAATCTTATGAACACTAATTAAAAACATTGATTCTGTTATTTTTCGGTTTTTGCGGTGAAATTGAAAAAATTCTATTTCTCTTCATCACGTTGTTCTATTACGAGCTTTTTATAGCGGACGGAAACAACATCATTTCTCCGGAATGTCTGTTATCTTCGAATTAAGACGGGAAGATAGTCTGAAACGTGTGGGTTGGACTAACTAATGAAAAATGGGTGGAAAACTCAATTCAGTCTGTCTGTTCACTCACGCGTACCCATGTGCTAAATATTCCTATATATAGCTTTCCAAGAAGAAGGCTCAAATTCAAGAAATATTAACCAAGTTATGATGTTCATCTGAAATTTTATTCTCTAAATTAATGAGCATTGTTACATCTCAGAATCTATTTATTAATCTACTTGAATTCCACATAAGACGTAAAGCCACTGTTTACTCTCAAAGAACTATAGCTTGATGGAATATGTATTTTTGAAAGCATTGTGGAAATGCTACATAGATTGAATATGTCTACGCCCTCAGCATTTTTCTGTATAACTCGAGAAACAGCGATCGAAATGAATTTGAATTCCGCAGTTGTATGGACACAGAAACTTATGCAGAATTTCTTTGAGAATGTTCAACCCCAGAAACTGTCAGTTGGGTTTTTCCGAAATTTTTATGAATCTTCAAGATGTCATTTTCCAACCAAGCAGGTACTAATAATGATGGTTAAATTGTAAAATTAAATTTCGTTTGCATATATTTGCGACATATAATTCTACAGCCAATCGTAATCCCAATAACTTGCGAAAGAAGCCTCTTTGGAGACTCGATATTTGTAGAATAGGTATGGGACTCAAACACAACAATACAATTTTTGGAGGATAAGATCTTATTATTTCATCTCAAGATAAAGACATTTCAATATTTCTAAAAATATGAGTTCGATCGAATTCAAATCATTACCTGCTCTTCAGCATTATTTAATCTGAATGCACACAAAGCGAATAATAACAGAGCAACCAATTTACTACCTGTCAAAAATACCAAACATTTCTTGATTTATTCACATCAGTTTAGGACTGACAAACCCAACAATGCATCCGGGAACCGTGGAATAAAATATTAATGACAAATAAGTATATTGCAGAACAGAGATTCAATAAACCTTGGCACTTTTGGAGCCCTGAACAACTCTCCTAACCATTAGAAAATTCGCGATGAAATCAAAATGACGTTAGAAATGACATAGTTCAGAGCATGCAGAAAGAATCAACAATAAACTTCATATAACCTGGACGTTGTAATCACTCTCGTTCCGTAAAATCAAACAAAACAGAAACCAATCTAGTTGCATTCGCTTACCTCGATTAATTTTATACACGAGATCACTAGACCCTTTCAGTATTGTAATTTCGAACGATGTGACAACGGCACTTTTAAATTAGCCACAATCTATTATCCCTACCTTCTACCCTGATAGTTGCCAATTTTTCAATGTCTTCTATATCATTAGCACGGGAACGTCCAACCTTTTATCACTGGCATTTTCTGGATACCTGATAGCAGTGATAGCATATTGTTTATTTACATTCGTTGCATTTGATCTGATGCACTTTACAATGTTTCCTTGATAGGGGCATGTAGTCATTGACTTGACACGAAAACAGTCCTAAATACCGATAACAAAGTCCACTTTTCAATTCGACAGCCTTGATTTTCAAAATAAAGAATTCTTCGAGTGACCTGGAAGATTTGAATATGAAAATTTTTTCATTTTATTTTATTTCATTGACAGTTAGGAATGTAACTTAAACTCCACCAATTGCATTTACAATTAGAAATTCATTCAGTATAACATAAAACAAAATATGAACAAGAAAAAAATATAATCCTCAACAAATATTTCATGAGAAAAAACAGAACTCTGAAACTCAGAGATGAAAGAAAAAAATATCAAAATGAACATAAATCATTCTTTCAATATTTAATTCAGTACTCTGGAACTCAAAAAAAAAAAATTTAATCGATCACTATTATCATTACTCAATTGAATGCATTCTCTAGGGGGGTAAAGTTGGGCGCATCTGGTATTTCGAAACCTAGGTTGAAAAATATTCGACTGAGTCCTTCAGGTGAGTATTATTTTATAGGTTTTTGGGAGTTTTCACTCTCAATATCTGAAAAAGAACTATAAAAATTTAAAATAAAATTTATTGTTCCTAGAAAACGCCCTTTGCACATTACGAGATTCAAACTATTTGTCAGGGGCAGTTTCTGAAGAAAATGTTGATTGACAACAAGGAGAAAATTTGCGGAATTATTTTCTTTCAATAATTTTGTATTTCAAGATTTGGTCACAAAATATTTTTTAATCGATATTTCTATTGGGTGTCAATGTCAATTTACTTCAGGAGAAACCTGTTTCGAGATTATAGGTTTGACAAAGTATAAATTATTTCTGTTTCAGCTGAGGTTATATGTTTTAGGAGTAAGGTGAATTCTTATGTTTAAAAAGAACGAAAAAACTCCCAAACAACTGCAGGGGCATTAATCTTCTCAACACTACATGAAAACATACAACAAAGATCAGAACTAAGAGAATAAACTACTTGATTACGCTTTCAGACGAACAACGGGGGGTTTTTTCGATCAGGAAGATCTTGTACAGATGAGTCTCTTTGTACAATCACTTACCTGATAGATTCAAGAATTTGAAATTAAAAAACTCAAAACGAATATCGAAGAATCGTAATACACCGAAAGCTTTTAAAACAGAGTTGAATATTTTTCAAATTAGTTTCCTTGAGAGATTGTTATATATTCATGTACAATTATTTTACTTTTCAATTATTGTTTGTTGACATTTATCTTATGTATCTTTGTGGTATCTTAAAGGACGAATAAATTATTATTATTATTATAAGGCAGAGATAATGGAGAAAATCTATCGAATATAACAAACCAGTATATTAGTGTTTTGTACGATTTAGAAAACGCATTCGATCGCGTTCAACTCAGGGGAATAATGCAACTCTTTTTTTCCAGACAAATCCCTTACTTATATTACGAAAATCAAATTTGAGCCAGAATCAATACCTAATTAACTTACTGACCCAATAGCAGCAGAAAAAGTTATTAGACATGGGGATTTCCTGAGACCACTCCTCTTCAACATCATCATGGATGAAATAGTTAAAAATGTGCACAATCTAAGGGGATATAAAATGGGCGACATGGAAATTAAAATCTTATGTTACCCCGACGTAACCGAAGACGATCAACAAAGGCTTTGACAAATAATCAATCGGACGACCAAATCCCTCGATATGGTCATATCAACATTCAAAAAATGTACGACAACACGTCAAAAACACCGACATGTTTCAGGCTAGTTCTATGTATGTTGTCCGGTATACACATCCGTTTTTCAAGCTCCGGCGCCGATGTGGTGCCGTACTTATGTGAGCATTGTACCACTCAGGCTGTGTACTTCAGACCGTAAGTACTGCCCAGCAACGGCGCCGGAACTGGAAAAACCGGATGTGTACACCAGTCCTAAGAAATTTCGGGATATATACTCCATTCAAAGCGCAAACTGATGGACGCGTTTGTCGCTCAAATGTTGACATTTGAGTTGTCAGATGCTCTCCTGCCAAAATCGCGCGATTCTTTTTTTGTAGTTAAATAATTTCAACTTCAAGAAAATGGCGGGATGTTCGAAACATTCAAGAAATTGTTTATACTCGTCTGTCATGATTATAGGCACTCGTTAACAAAATAAGTTCTTGGTCATAAGAGGTTGAATGCAATGGATTAGTAATTATAAGTATATTGCAGGTTTTTTTTCAACTATTTTCTAAGAAGAATTATTATTATTATTAATGTACTGAATTGCGATCATATAGTGACGATGTATGGCAGTTCATATGCATGTAATTTAATGTCTTTTTCCACCAAGACGAAAATAAAATCTTTCTTTCGACTCATGATAAATCATTATATTGATTTAGCTATTTACCTCATAATCATTTCTGCAGAACAAACTGATTCCGGCAAAAACAATGTTTCGATAGCTATGTGCATGTTCAAGGAATCAAAAGCGTCTATTAATTCAATCCTTCGAAAAATATAGGTTAAAACCCATTACTATACTTGTTGAAGAACCAGATCCATGTGGAAATAAATTCATACAATTTGAATTTGACATTTCATGAACAATCGCGCGTTTTCGTAATGACAGACGTCAGTCACAAATTACTGACATTGGGCCAAAAAATCGCGCGATTTTTATTTTTCGACGCGTCCATGAGTACGAGCCTTCACTTTTATAAACTATTCCGGTTCGCCATGACATTCTGACACATTTCACCGTGTATATTTTGAAAATGTTAGGTTATAGTCATTTATCTTTCAACTACGCAACGTTTATCCTTTCTATATAGAGATCGTAGTAATTACGTATTCATCAAAATGTTTAGTTACTTTGGGAAAATGTTATGTGTATTCAATAATTCCAAAGACCTGGCGAATGTTGAAGAAACTCTGTTAATACTCAAAATATTTCACATATTTAAACGTGGTTGGAAGATTCAGTTATGCTTGTTTCTTGTACGGAAGTCAAGAATCGAGTGTTGAAATTTACTGAAAAATGATGGATAGAGTAGTCCGTTACTTTGTGATACTTCACTCGAAAAAAAATGAAAGTAGGTACTCGAATAACCCTGCAGTAACACTCCTAAACGAACAGTCGGACCTAAGGAATTCCTTGCTTCTCAAAATTCTCGAGAAATAAGCCTACAAAAGACATTTAAATACGTTGTTGCACAACTTGAAATGCTCCAGTATGAAAATGTTGGATAGCTTGTGATAAATTATATATGGATTCCAAAATATCAGTGCTACTATTAGAAAAAGCAGATTTCAATTCAACATAGCACCTGATACGTTGTCTCTGTTTTTTCAAAACTACCTTCGGCATTTTTAGTTTCCAAGCGTGATGATTATGTTGGGATTGAGAGTAGAAATTGGTATTGGCATTTGGCAACATCTCTGGGAGTTATTTTGACATTGCCGATATTTCACGAGTGCCAACCTGCATCAGTTTTAAGTCCAGAGAATCTATAAAGCAACAATAAGACCAATGATGGGAATTGGTTCGTGGAGAAAAGACAGCTCCAGTAGTAATACACTAATATGATCGCAAGGACGAATATCTGTCGATTAATCAACAAACATTCCACCTTGATCAGAGCTAATCATCCAATCAACGAAAACATCTACACCGAAGAAGCGGTGTCCAGGAAGAATGATTACAGCTGTTTCACAGTTCTTACTAATCGTCAGACCATCTTACCTTGGATTATCTGCAGAATAGGAATCTAGATACTTATCCCCTGTCAGATGGAGTACTGCAGTAAAACTACGTAGAGTTAGTTATACTGTATCATTACTGGGACCCTATTCTTGAATAAGATGGAATCTATCGTTCCATCAAAAATGCACCGCTTTTCCCGATTCAAGAATAGGGTTCCAGGAGCTCTCTTCTCGCCACGAACCAATTCCTACCTTTGTCAGATGTTCGAAGTTATCGTCTTGTGGAAAAACCACATGAACCGAGCGTTCCCAAAGTCGTGACGGTAGTTGTTAACTGCAAAATCGCAGATGCTACGACCTGATACGACAAAAGGATGAACGTCATGCACATCGATCAAGATATTCTGAACTCGAAGAAAGGATTCGCAAGATGCTCCTGGTAGATGGCGCGCTATATTTGATTATACTGCAGTATTCCATCTGACAGGTGATAAGTATCTAGATTCGTATTCTGCGGTTAATCCAAGGTAAAATGGTCTGACGATCAGTAAAAACTGTGAAACAGCTGTGACCATTCTTCCTGGACGCCGCTTCTTCGGTGTAGATGTTTTGGTTGATTGGAGGGTTAGCTCTGGTCAAGGTGGAATGTTTGTCTATTAATCGACATATATTCGTCCTTGTGGTTATGTTAATAAGACCAACAATGAAATACACTGCTGTAACACGACCCGATGACATATCAAAAACTAGACGACTATTAGAGACAACAGTAAAGAGGGTACTCAGAAGAATTGCTGGAAAAACGTTGTGGACGGTGAAAGATGGACACAAGATGGAGTGACAACTTGAGGCCGGACTAGACATGGTGACGAAGAAAAAACAGGCAATTGTGCCTATCTTGAAGTCATGAAAGAAGAAAGCGAAATCTCCGAACGAGTGTGCTAAATTTACTGATAATTGAAATATTCTAATACGCTCAGATTCTACGGGGTTTTCTAAGAGATAATGCCAAACAAGATGGGAATATCGATATAATAGTGCGTTAGCTATTATGAATTTATTCTTCATATGAGAATCATTCCATTTTTGAGATTTATTTATCAAAATATTGGATGTTAACCCCTCTCATTCGTTGTTTCTTTGCGCTATTGGCGTCTGAATTTAAGATTGCAGCGCCACGGTGGCCAGTTTTAGAACCTGACGTACAGACATAGATGTTGTTTTGATAGTCGATTTTGTACTGTTTGTTGGTGTTTGGTTTGATAATTTTTGATTTCACGATTTATTCAAAGACTTTTCAGACTTTTATAGTTGATGAGAGTATTACTGGGAGTACATATTCCATTCTTATAAAGTAGATATGTATCATCCTTCAATTTAATTGAGTGTAGCAACTCTAAAATTACAAGGATATCGCACCAAGGTTGGACAGTATTTTAATATTATTTATTTTCAGATCCGAATGGCAAGATTGACTTTGGTGGATTTCTTAGGCTGTCTTGAAAGTTGAAATACAGATAGTATTGTAAAACATACTTTTTGGAATAATAGACAAATACTCATAACTTTAGTATTTTTATACGGAAGGACTAAATACTCAATATATTGTGAATAGAATGAATACATTCACATGAACCTAATGCTACTTGTACCGTAAGCCTTATTCATTATGGATTGACAAATAAATTTTCCAACACTCATATGATTGGTCTTGAAAAAGCTGTAATAAATAAGCCTTGTACAACTTTGCTTTCATCGGCAGAAGCACTTTGAGCGAAGAGTATTCATCACCAGATATTTCCTTGTTGAGACTCTTGTTTTTCAATAGTCAGTTCTATGACTAGAACATTTACGTTGTTCCTTAATAATGATCAGTTCAAAAGGCAGATATCTGGAAGGCATAGCATTCCTCTTAAGTAAATTTCTCTGCTTGGATTATTGGGCCTGGAAAAAAATTGTCTTCATGAATGTGATCTAATATTTCATGAGCAATTCGTGCTTACCTCTATAAAAATGATCATCATCGGTAAAATGAAGGTAACAGACTCTCATAAATCTTGTTTGTTGGTTTTTATCGATTCTTCAACACTTTCAGGTTCGACTTGTTAAAGGAAGTTTCTTTCACCCTAACTCCAAATTTTTCACCGGGCTGTAGAAATATATGGGAAGGGACATTTGAGTTTGCTTTTCCACAGTAAAAGCACTTGTAAAATCACACAAACGCCAAAAAAAATGCATAAACTTTCTCATTTTCTTAACATTTCTTTTAACTTGTCAATGATAATGTCTGTACTTCGGGTTACTCGGATAGCCACCAGAGGGAGTAGCGCTTATCTTCATTCGCCAATAGTATAATTTTGAACCTTTTTCAATTCATTTTTGCAGTGAAATATTGTCGTGTTTTCATTCTTACTTTACTAAAAAATAATTCCCCAAATATTCTGAAGTGTTCCTGTGAGAAATGTTCTCATTAGGAATTTTGTGAGTAGATTATTGTTCTCTTCTTGGTGTTTAGTAGATTCTCAATGGTTGGTATTAGATTGGGTGAAAAATGTAGGTTCATATGTTGAGGCAAAAACAAAATTGTATAACATTGCGAATTGTATTACAGGCGAATAATTCTAGATGATGGCTATAAGCAATGTTCGTCTGAGGAGATTTGTAAGTCGATTATTCTCTTCATGGAAAATAGTCCTTCAGCATGAAAAACAATTTTTGGTGCTGCTCATGATATTACAGAATGATATGAAATTAATGTCTTAAAAATGGCACTTTTGATTTCTCGATCAAAAAAGGTAGATAGGACCAAACTTCAAATGTTAGCTAGAGATAATGTTTGGTTGTAGTGTCAGTTTTAAACAGAAATATTATAAGTGTACTGTTATAACTATTATTTAGTAGAGATCTCTTTGGCGGTTCTCGTGAGTTCTCGCCATCTGAAGGACGGCGCGTTCTCAGGGAAAGTTGTTTCGTCCCAGAGCCACATGTGGACTCATCAGACAGGCTAAACCCTCTGGCACCTGCCTACCACATCCGCAGAAGCGGTGTAGTGAGCGACCAATGCGACCATGACCGACGCGCTTATGCTTTGTTGGAATGAAGTAGCTGGCGTGCGTCGGTCAGTGGTGCCACCTTCTGAAAACTCAGTTAAACTACGCTACCTACACCTCTTTCAGAATATCTTGATTTTTAATATATTAGGTTTTCTGCCTTTGAAGATTGCGTCGTCAGGGAATTCACTGCAGGAATGATAGGACTATATTTGATGCCAGATAAACCCATAGTAATTCTGCATTTGATTATTTTCTGTGTAATCGGTTATATCGCTATGCCACTTATAGCATAGACATATGCCAGATACCAAAAACTTTCCATTGATCGCTAAGGATATGTCTGTTGATGGAGGAAAGATTATTTTCCAAAACTAAGATAGACGTCAATAGTGTCTTGAGAAAGAAAACCGAATGCTACAAAATATAATATCTTATATATCACGTGGAATCCCACACTTTCCAAACTCCGATATGAAGCAGCATGCCTGGTAAAATGAAGCTTTTTTATTTGGCATACAACAATATACTATTATTATAAAATAATGGGGAAGCTAAGCGTCCGATCACACGTGCCCAAGTATATTGCTGGCTCTAGTTCCTTTCATTCACTGGGAGGTCCAATTATATCCTAATTGGTTTATAGGACCATTAACATTTCCAGGAGCGTTACGTATTCTCAATGACCTGTTTTTTATATTTCAGTTCTTTAAATCTCGAAAAATATGTTTCTCAGCCTTCGTTTCGTAAATTCGTGAAACTATGAATTTTTACTTCCAGCTTTATACATTATTCAGAGAGGTGCTAAGCTGCATGAACCTGTTGTACACTGTAAGGCGACCAAACCAAAGCCCATATAACAATTTTCACACTTGTCGGCCGTCCTACCATTTTTGATCCACTATCTGAGATCTGCTGAAAAAAAGATAAACCCACTTTAGTCCGAATACTTCTATGTTCTTGAATCTGAGGTAATTCTATGCAGTGGGAAGTGCATCAAACTTGATATCGCATCAGTTCAAAAAAGTATGAACTTATTATATATAAATTATGTGCAATTCGTCCAAGCAGGCCCGTAATGAACTTACTTGATGAATCTCTGGAAAACTAGATACTAGACCGGTCAATTTTCTGCGCCTATATAGTTATAATAATCATCACATAATTTAGACTTAGAACAGAGTGTTTGTAATTTTGAAATTTCAGTTGATAATGGTCTCAAGGTAGTGTTTTGAACTTACTGATCAATAATTCTTTATCAATTAATATTCTGTTACCGCAAATTTATGCATGGGATATTCAAGGTTATGTTGAAAAGGCTTTAGCGCCCGTGGGGTAGGTACAGTTTAGAAACTTATATACTCCATTCACTTTTATCGCTTGGAAGCTAAAAATGCCGAAGGTATTTTTGAAGAAGCAGAGACAAAATATCAGGAAGTGCTATGTAGATTTGAAATTGGCTTTTCCTAACCCTGATAATTTGGAATCAATATTTTATCACAAGGTATCCAACATTTTCGACGTATGCGAGTGAGAACTCAGTGTATCGTTTACATAGATTCCCAAGAAGATTGTAAATTATGAATTAGTTCTTCTAAAGTGAGACACACAGCTTTTGCAGTACTTCTACATTTTCATACTGGGGTATTTCAAGTTGTGCAACAAGGTATTTAAATGTCTTCTGTAGACTTATTTCTTGGGAATTTCGAAAAGTAGGAAATTACATAGGATTGTTTGTCCGTTTAGAAGTTTTACTACAGGGTTATTTGAGTACTTAAAAGTTATAGCAATATTCCTAAAATGAACATTGTCGAAAAACACCCGGTAACTACATATGTTACTGTGCCTTTCGCCAATGACTTTTCCATGAAAATTGGCCCTCAGGCACCGACATCAGTTTTCATCTATCCAGTACAGAAATAGGACTTTGGCCCACCCTGTATATCTGTGGCATCATTGTCCACCCATTCATGAATTCGGCTTTCGTAATTATAGGTACTCCAAACCTGCTCCTACTGATAGTGAGTCACTGAATATATTTTTTCGAATGTTATTTTGCACACTGAATTCAAAAATGATGAGTGGGAATGTTTTGTAAAATTCCAGTAAAGTCTAAAAATCATTTTTTACTCCCGAAATTTCGCCAAAATTTTTCATGTGCGAACTTCACAAACAATTATCAACTTTTAATGCAATCGCATTGGTTGCTACTAAAGTGCAAGCAGAATTCTGTGAAACCAATGAATAGGATTAGTGTTACGGTACTACCTGTATATGCTGAAACACTCATGTCATTCAACGCGGAGTATAATTTCGCGACACATGTCAACTGAAAAAGGTATGTACTTTTCCTATGTGATCTGTCTCGATGAGCAAGTGTCTTCGATTTGAAACTGTGCAATTTTCCCCGAAAGTCTGCAATTTTCTTCTGGACGAGAGTTTCTAAAACAGTGAATTCACGTGAAAAGGTAGGTGGTACTGTGTTTTCAGTGACTTGTTCGATTCATTCCATTTTCTTTAGTTTCGGTAAAATTTAAGTTAAGTTTCTGGTTTACATTTTCATATACAATTTTTATTTTCGAATACATTCCTTTTCACCGAAGTAACAATTAGAATAAGGCAAATTGATTTATCCCGGGAAATGAAGTTACGTTATGCTCGAAATCAATACATGAATGGCTGACCGCTCATCTAGCTGCGACTTTCAACAAAAGCACATTTGCTCGAAATATATTAATCTTATTCTTGATCAGAGTGTGAAATATCTTTAATTTTTCTAATGTATCATTCGGTGCCAAGCTCATCACAATTCCTGAAAAGTGAATTTGTAAGATCAGACGCCCAATAAGTCAACAGGGAACAGTTACAGCATGAAGCATTCACAAGCAGAAAATTCATTGGCCATTCTCTGCGAATTTAATTATTGTTTTGGCAGAGAACTTTGATTACCGCAGCGAACTTTAGGACAAATGTTATTTTTGTCCTCGGCAGACGACTTCGATAATGTTAGCAATCGATCTTCAAACAAAAGATCAAGGCCCAACAAGAGAGAACAGAATAATATTTGAAAATCCACTCGGTGTCTCGGTTTCACTTTCTAATTGGATGATCGACAACCGAAGGAACGGGGCGATTTTCTCAACTGGCCAACTGACATCTGGTACCCAAGTCTTGGAATCTATGAATAAATGGAGTCCAGTTCAGAGGGTTTTAGAGTAGAGGGCGCCGTTTGGGAAAAAAGTGTGTTTGCAAATATATTTATTTTCGAGCCAATATATTCAGATTTCGTTCTATCTGTTTCCTATCAAACACAATATATTCAAGTGTTGGGAGTTTCAAATATATAAAAATGATCCAATATATAATAGTATCATTGTTTAAGGAGAAGATAGTTAGTTACTCCCCATACTAATCTTGTTGGACGTGGTTTAATCGCGACATCTATTGGAAAACTGCAACATTCGATGAAATCGTGCCCCATGCAAATACGCCCTCTTTAATATCAAAGATTTCATCATGTGAAGTAAAACAGTTTTCTACTTGAGTAATGACTTGAAATAACGACGTGTGGAAAAAATTATTAGCAATGAATAATTTAGCGGGTACTTTTGAAAGACTTAACCTTCTGATGAAAACCAACACTAGATTTCTTCGATTTCTTAAGATTGTTCAAATAAATTGTGAAAATTTCAGTTTCACCATTTAAGTGCTTATTAATCTACATAAATACTCGTGAAATTTGAAAATCAGTTCAAAATTTCTATGAAATGGTGTCGAGTCAGAATTTCAAGAGGCCTGGTAATTTGAAAAATCACAGACATTTGGACAGTATGATAACACTCTTGTTTCCTAGAACAGCATGTAAAGAAAGTGATTTCAACCAAGTTAGTATACCACTGTAGTATTCCAGAGCAGAGCAGTGCACTGATAAAAAAGCTTCGAGCACTCTAGAACCTTGGGCACTAAGTCTATTGGGTTCAATTTTCTGAGTAATTCGCGTTAAATACGACTACCGAGCGCCTACCTGTCAAGCAAATTTCGAATTTTCCCTCAATAATTCATATTGTCAAGTCTATCATCAGTTAATGTCCTGGAATGATAAATGTTCATGATTGAATGAAAGAAGCTACCGACCATAAATACAATAACTTTCGAAAGAACCACCATTAGACCTCGATATTTGTATATATGCACCTAAAACTTTCAGAAATGTAGATTGGTTTGAAATCTGCTAACAAATTTATGTTCGTAACTATAATTTACTTGATGGTTTTTATCGGGCACATTACACGTTTGGGAGTCTTTCGAATAGCTGTCAACATGGGATCACATTCAGTAATAAATTATCGTTTGTGGTAACTTACTTTCCCCTCAAGTTATTATTTTATGTAAGGTAAAATAAAACACCATCATTTTGTACAAGGTCCCTTTACTTCACATAGTTTGGTATACATTGACTTCTGGGTTATTTATTTGAAAAGGTTCCATTAGACCTATTATATATTATTAAGAAGAGTTGTCAGACAATTTCAACAAATACATAATTAACAAATGATATATGTATATATAAGAGAATTTAAAATATTTAATTATTCAACACATAGTTCAAGTCATAGTAATTTCTGTTTCTGGGTTGTGATACAAAGTTTTAAATGAAATTACCAGAAATACATCTGAATACGTAGATTCAAATCACGAAATTTATTTCAATTTAATAATGGTAACTTTATGAAGAGGGATTTTTTTTTCCAAACAATTACAATCATTTCAAATGGCACAATTCTTTGGTAGATATGAATATAAATAATATGGATCTATACAGATACACTCAATACAGTAATTCAAACTCCCCAATTTTTTTGGATGATTACTCATTCTAATGTTATAAAAATGATTTAAACTAGTGAAATAACAGTATCATGTTTATATTTTTTACGTGTGAATAGATTCAGGAAGTTTTCTTGATGAGTAACATTACAATCAATTTATACCCTTGCAGTATTAGTTGAATATATTATCAGGTATTTTGTGAGCTCTCGTTTTATTCAAATAAGTATTGAACTGGAGGTGGGTTATCCAAAATTTCGTTACTAATCAAAACTATTTCTTTTCCATTGAATAAAAAATTCTGCGAGAAAGAGTTCTTCTGATCAAAAGTACATAAGTATTCATATTTAAATGATACTAAACATTTATAGATCTGTCACATTAACTAACTTCATCCTTGCCTCGATAAGTTGTATTCCAACGTAAATCCTACATGGAGTATTCCTTTTCCAATATTTATATTTGAATTCAATTCTTCTATTGTTCTTTCTTCATGATGAAAGGATATATAGATGCTCTGAGACAACATAATGAGTTGATGCATGAATGTCAAGTACGACGTATGCTTCCAGGTTCCACTGAAACAATGAGAATGTTATAAAATGAGTTATCTTGTATTTTGTGTCTTCGAGTCGCATTGTCCCTGGCAGGATTCAACTTCCTACACATAATATTTTTGCCATTTTTATAATCTGGAACATAATCTCAAATATTGTTGTCTAATATTGACTTATTAATTTCTGATTTGATGCTCTGAAAGAGATCATGTCATTGATTTAAACCTAAGAACCACTAATGACGAAGAAAGTATAGAGAAACCTAGCTTGGCTTCCAACCTGTGTTTGAATTATTTGCCACAGCGGTCACATAATTCACTGTACTCAAGATATTGAGGAAATAACGTCAAAATTTCAAATAGGGTGAAGTGGTGTGAAAACATTTTTGGAAAAAATTACTGATCAGTATATTCATAGGAAAAACTTCTGCATTATGCTACGCGTTTGCACTCTTCAAATTATTACGAAGGTCCAATCTGACCACATGAGTACTTCTCGAGATATTTAGGGAATAACCTCAATTTTTCAAATAACGATGAAATTTTGAAGTTTTTTCCTTATATGCCTCCTAAAATCAATATCGGATCGAATTGAAATTTTAAAATTTTTGTTGAATACAGAGTTCAAGGTATGTGCCAAATTAATTTTTTTTTAGAATTTTCCAAATTTTTCTTTAAAAAAAAATTTTTTCCGGTAACTATTGATCATACTGCAATGAAATTTGACACGAACTTTCGAGTCAATATTCGGCAAGAGTGCTTCGAATTTCAGTTAGATTCGATATTTATTTTAGGAGATTTCGGAAAACAAATATGTATGTCACATTTCGTGGATGCTTGAAATTTCGAGTTAATTTCCTCAATAACTCAAGAACAACTAATGCGACCAGATTTGAAATTTGTGGATAGCTGAAGAATACCGATGTGGAATTTTTCGCAAAATTTTCTATGGATTGCACAGGCAGAAATTAGAAAAAAATTATTTCTTCACTATTCAGCATCAGTGATTTAAATCGTATATTAAACTTCGGACATATATGAATAAATAACTGTATTGAATTTCTTGGTTATTTCCTCGATATCGTTATTTCTGAAATACCTCACAAAATTCTGATCAGATGATGATGAAATTCGGAAACTAGTTGGCAACTGCTAATCAGAAAATTTGCACAATATATGTTGCGATAATTGATCGATTAGATCAATTAAAAAAAAACAGCTCATATCATGTCCATGAGACTCCAAACCTACACAAGTATCAAGTCCCTCAGTAGAATTCTTCCGGAAGTTACTTTGTTCACTATCGGCGGGTAGACCGATCGTAAACACAATAACTCCCGAAAAAAGCGACATAGAGAATCGATATTTGTAGAGAAGATTTTCGGTTCAATTACGAATTGGTGAATGGGTCAAATTCGTCGAATGATTCTGTAGGTTAAGCTTGCCATTCAAAATTTTATTTTTTCAAGATTTCCCGAAATACGAATATGATCCAATATTTATATTGGTAATATTGAGAACATTTTGAATGGGTATATCGGCGGAATCATTAGTTGGATTGGTTGGAAATATTGGAAAAATGAAATGTTGAAAGCGTATATCTACGGAATCATTGGTCGGATTTTACCCATTCACGAATTCGACCTTCGTAATTAAGCCCCAAACTTACTCGACAAATATCGAATTTCCGAGTAGTTTTTTCGAAGGACGAATTCGTGTCATCCATCCAACAATTCCGCAGATTTATTTTTTCAATATTTCCAAAAATACAGATTTGATTGAATTTAAATCCTCTACTTTATCGAAAAATTACATTTCGAAGGTTCATACAGAAATTCATGACGATATTATGATCAGAGGATCACATAATAATGAATATTTGAAAACAAAAAATTTAAATTTTTTCATTTTGTTCTAATGACACGTTCATAACGAAATTTCGCCTATTAGCAATTCCAAACTAGCAACATTATCAGAATATTTCAGTGGAACAGCGTTTGGTGGAAGAATTGATGTAAGATGCTGAAATGTCTACTACATATGAACTAATATCAACTTCAAGCTTTGTGCCCAATTCCATTGATTTTGATTGATAATCTCCGGAAAAAGAGTTTTCACAAAAATTTCGAACATTTTCGAATACATTCACATTGATTTGCGCGTGGGTATTCTCTAGCTATTTATGGAGTTTTAATTTGATCGCATCAGTACTTCATAAGAGAAGAAGGAACCTCAAACTTTCAAATTTGTTAAACTTTAAAACCGCTGAAACTGTACTTCGAAAGTTAGAGCACATACGGACGGCCAGACAGAACTAAATTTAACTACGGATTCTTCTTCAGGGAGTCCAACCTTATCGTTTGAGACCATTTTCAGCCAATTGTACAAAACGATAAATCGCTGTACCCCAGAAAAAATGCGTAATAACTATGAAACTACATTTAGAAAGTTTAAGGTTTCATTTTCAATCTAGTTTGACTTTTGAAGAAATCAATATCACATTTTCTTTGCCGGAGTTATTGTAATCAATAATTAAAATTTAAAATAAAAAAGACAGGGACTTACCAGAATTTAAAATCCACTGTCTACATCTGACAGAATTTTTTATGAGGAAACTAAATTTCCGAAAGCCCAGGACTTGCCTGGTTGATAATCCACAATGAAAATAAATACATTTATCTCGAGACATCTGAAAAATAATTCATGATTAATTCGGTTCGCATTAAGGAATTACTTATTTTCATGCAAAACTACATAAACTGCTTGAAGGTTCATGCGGAATTTCGTGAGGACTATACGAATAGAAGATCACATAATATGAAATATTTGAAAATAAAATAGCAACTTTTTTTAAAATCGGTCTAATGGCACAATCAAAAAATTCTGCAGAAGTTTGCGCATCAGTATTTTCCAATAGTAACCAAGTTTCATCATGATCAGATCGGTATTTTTGCACACCTGTTCTGGGAAACATTGGGTTATCGTTTCGCCGAAATGTCTGTAATTTTCGAATTCTATTCTGTCCGACCGTCCCTTAGTAGGTATGTGCTCTAACTGTCGAAGGAAAGGACCTGGTTCTGGAGACGAAGATACAACTTGGCACAGACCTTAAAGTCAATATATGATCCGGAAATATTGGGAAAAATCAAAGGAATATTTCAAAACTTTGTTCCATAATTTGCGATCTAATTATTTGAAAATATTTCGGAAATAATTGAACATTCTGAATGGGTATATTAATTTTTGCTGAATCATTGGGTGGATTTTACCCAATCACGAATTCTGCATTCGTAATCAACGTCAAAACCTACTCGACAAATATCAAGTCTAAGTTAAGAACGCCCTGCCCTGTTGAAAGTCATCGGAATTTGTCTGATGAATTAAAATACGAACTTATTGTGCATTTACTATTTCGATCGAAATGAAAAAGTACACTTTGTTCGAAAGCTAATTAATTTAGCAATCCCATATGTTCTTGTTTGAAATAGGGAATCCTTAAAGTAAAAAGTGAAAGATATACAGATATTGCTCTTATTTCAAAAAATTCCACTCAGAATCATATACTCCCCATTCAGTTCCTTTAAATACTGAAAATTCAGGTGTAATGTGTAATTAAATTTGTAGAAAGGGTCGAAATTCCTGTAACGTTTATCTAAATATAAAAGAGGTCTTGTTAAGAGTATGGAATACTCTCATGACCTACAGCGAAACATGTTTTTGGAAAAAACATCATTCAATTGTGTCAATATTTCACATACCTATATTAAAAATTGGTTTAGAATTCATGAAAAATATCCCAGTGGACAATGAGATAAATAAACATCTAAGTGAAAATGAAACGTACGTCAATTTCATAAGAAATACAGTACCTACCTATACAAAGATAAACGTATCTTTTCATTTATTATGTCTTAAAAAAAGGTTATTTATTTTAGTCCGAGAAGGGCACTTGAGTAAATGCATAAAGACAGCATATCTTCCAAATATTTTTCTCAACAAGAATTAGCTTTCGAGTCATAATTTACATCTGAATGGTTTTTCGATATTAATAACAAAATCTCAAAAGGTTATATTTGGCTAAATTACGAACTTACCTTCTAGTAGGATCGAATCCACATGAACACTGGAGTCGGTATAACCTTGAAGCCCGAAACGAAACAGACCACAATTCACAATCACTTTCTCTGCCACAAACCGACTATACAAATAAACGAAATGTTTCTTATTCCTTATCTTCATTCCACACAACTCACTAGGTCAATGACACGTAGTGCAGCTGCTGAATAAGAAAGAAATGTGGAGAAAAGAAGAAGATACATGCTAATTGAATAGAGATGGGGAAATAAATGAAAGGATAGATAGCAAAACCACGAAACGTTCGAATTTACGGGAGGGAAAAATGAACTGAGAGTTGTTTATGAGAGACATCTATTGAAACATATTAAACCCAACCAACTATTTTGCTGTAATGGTAATCGTCGTACGGATCAACTAAGAATTTTCCCTCCTTGGGGC
This sequence comes from Myrrha octodecimguttata, assembly GCA_958510865.1. NCBI lineage: Eukaryota > Metazoa > Arthropoda > Insecta > Coleoptera > Coccinellidae > Myrrha > Myrrha octodecimguttata. Next base: position 72,999,964 of record OY294056.1, on the reverse strand, counting down.
TAGCGACATCTATTGATGGATTCCAACGTCCTCCAACAAAATTTACACTGAAGTAACTAACTATCTTCTCCTTAAACAATGATAGTATTGTTCCAATATAGGTATTTATTAATTCGATCTATCGAAAAAGGGCGCCAGAAGTATACAGTTTCCAGATTACAGTTAACAGCAATATTGATTAGAATTGAAATAGACGAAAATAATCACTACAAATATGTGAGAAATAATAACATTAAATAGCCCCGAATCATATAAAAATCTTGACTGATTATCAATATTTTTAAGCTCTTTCAAAGTTGGATTATTGGAAATCTTAAACTTTGGAGTGACTTTAACAAGTATAGTCAATTCTTCCGTCATTCTTCGCGCCATCTCTTGGACTATCTTCGATAGATCGAATTGATGAATAATTGGGAACTTCTGCGAAGATGCCAGCGCCCAACGGATAAATTTGGAACCTGTCCAAGCTAGTAGTTTTATGTAAACAAACTTCAGAAATGTGGTGGAGAATATATCTTGTCTATGGTGGAGAACGAATATTTATAAAGCAGAGCTTGAATATTTAAAGAAATTATTACAATTTTGTGTGAGATTTCTTGAGAAGGAACTTTTCGTTTAGATCACGATATAAAATCGTACTTTAAATCGTTCCTGGGGGACAATTTCGGTGTTATTTTAGTGTATGTTGCTTGGTGGATCAAAATGAACCAATATCTAAGTTTACTTGAATTTCTGGAGAAATAGGCACCTCAATAAGTAATTTAAGGACTCTTATTTATGTGAAGAAGTGCTGAATGCAGGCTATATTATGTGGTAAATCTAGAATCAGTCCAAATGATATGACTTGTTAATTGTTTACAAACGAGTGAATCAATAAAATGAAAACAGATTTTCTGCTTCAGTTATTCTGCATCGTATTTCTAAAGAAGAGGAAACAGATAGACATATAATTCATTTCATTTTCATATTACAGCAGCTCAAGATACACATACAAAATGAAAAATGTCACAGCTGGTTCAACCTACCTATGTATAGAAATGAAAAGTATTAATGTATTTATATGAATAACTTCAGCTATTATCAACTGTAACAGTATATCTAGATTTTGTCAGGTTTTCAACCAGATCACTCTTTTAGAATATGATTTTGTGTAGTATGTGAATTAGGTAGCTGCAGAAGTGCTGGGTAGTTTCACTACAGCATTTTTCTTCAAAATTCTCTTATTTTTATTTACACCTGAAAACATCATGACATGAAGTTGTTTCGAAATGAATACATTGTAGGCAATTTACCTTCATGAATATAAATATCATAGAAATGCAGTGAACATTCTTTCATGTATTTCGTGACCTGTTTTCCAATCTTCAATTTCTAAAGCTAGGCCTTTCTTCTATCATTGAGTTCCCTGCCAAATACTGTTTCCAAATTAACTTTACTTTCATTTGGCTTTGGAAAAAATTAAAACTAGAGGCACTGGATGATCCTTCTTTGACCATGAATAACATTGAGTTGATTCACACAACAATAGTCATTTCGGGAGGATGCCATTTCGAATTAATACAATCGAAAATTTTAATCGGAAAGAAAGGAATCGATTGATGAATACAAACACTTTCGGTATACCAAAATTTCAACTCGGAGAACAACACAAAAGCTCGAAAATTAACTCCAAAAGTTAGAATAACAGGCACGTCGAAAAACTACTAGCTTGGAAGTGTTCGAATTTCTATCGCCAGAGGGCGTATCGCTTAGCAGTAGTTGCGTTTTTATTTTCATCTTACTGATTAATCGGTGTATCTCCCTCTCTCTCTTCTTTTGTTCTCCACCAAAGAAGAGGAAGATAGAGGTTAATCGATTAATCATTTCGATGAAAATAAAAACGCACCCATATATTGGATTTCACATGTGTATATCTGAAACTGCCACCTCGTGATAGATCTCTTGCATGATTTTTTTTTATCATAAGAATCAAATATTTTATCCGTAAGACAAGTGAAAAACTTTAACCGCCGCCAAAAATTTCAATTTTCAACGAGAAAATGATCATTTAAATTTGGCTCCGCATGTCAGCTGTTTAAACGGACGAATCTTGGCGACGTACCGGGATATATCCACTCTCTCCCTCTTCTCGTGTACTTTTCTCTCTAGCAAGCCAATAGACAGCGTCGGCAGCATCAATCTGGGAATCGTACAATAACGAGTGACGTAAAAGGCGATCTGACGCGTTTCTCCCACTTCGAACTTGAGTACCGATTTGACCATTTTTAATACCAAATTATATTCAAAATTCGCGAATTGTTGAAGTCTTTGATAGCATACATTATGATTTTGTATCGATATAGAAAGAGAAAAACATGAAAAAATGATAATTCGTTTTACTTGCAAGAGATCTATTATATAAGAATCAGAAGTTCTAGGTTCTAGAAAACATAAATCCTATTCGCAACTACTGCTAAGCGATACGCCCTCTGGTGATAGAAATTCGAACACTTCCAAGCTAGTTGTTTTTCGACGTGCCTGTTATTTTAACGTAATTTGCTCACTTTTGGAGTTCATTTTCGAGTTTTTGTGTTGTTCTCCGAGTTGAAATTTTGGAATACCGAAAGTGTTAGTAATATTCATCACTCGATTCCTTTCTTTCCGATTAAAAATTTCGATCGTATTAATTCGAAATGGCATCCTCCCGAAATGACTACTGTTGTGTGCCTCAACTCAATGTTATTCTTGGTCAAAGAAGAAAGGATCATCTAGTGCCTCTAGTTTTCATTTTTTCCAAAGCCAAATGAAATTAAAGTTAATTTGGAAACAGCATTGGGCAGGGAACTCAATGATAGAAGAAGGCCTAGCTTTAGAAATTGAAGATTGGAAAACAGGTCACGAAATACATGAAAGTATGTTCACTGCATTTCTCTGAAGATGTTTATTTTCATAAAGGTAAATTACCTACAATGTATTTATTTCGAAAGAACTTCATGTCATGATGTTTTCAGGTGTAAATAAAAATGAGAGAATTTTGAAGGAAAATGCTGCAAAGAAACTACCGAGCACTTCTGCAGCTACCTAATTCACATACTACACAAAATCATATTCTAAAAGAGTGATCTGGTTGAAAATCTGACAAAAACTAGATATACTGTTAGAGTTGATAATAGCTGAAGTTACTCATATAAATATATCAATACTTTTCATTTCCTTATATAGGTAGGTTGAACCGGCTGTGACATTTTTCATTTTGTATGTGTATCTTGAGCTGCTGTAATATAAAAATGAAATCAATTATATGTCTATCTGTATCCTTTTCTTTAGAAATACGATGCAAAAGAACTAAAGCAGAAAAATCAGTTTTCATTTTATTGATTCCTTCGTTTGTAAACAAAGAACAAGTCATATCATTTGGACTGATTCTAGATTTACCACATAATATAGCCTGCATTCAGCACTTCTTCGCATAAATAAGAGTCCTTAAATTACTTATTGAGGTGCCTATTTTTCCAGAAATTCAAGTAAACTTAGATATTGGTTTATTTTGATCCACCAAGCAACATACACTAAAATAACACCGAAATTATCCTCCAGGAACGATTTAAATTACGATTTCATATCGTGATCCAAACGAAAAGTTCCTTCTCAAGAAATCTTACACAAAACTATAATAATTTCTTTAAATATTCAAGCTCTGCTTAATAAATATTTGTTCTCCACCACATTTTTAAGGTTTGTTTACATAAAACTACTAGCACAGATCACACAATTGGTCTGTGCTACTAGCTTGGACAGGTTCCAAATTTATCCGTTAGGGCGCTGGCATCTTCGCAGAAGTTCCCAATATGTCGCAATGTTATGGAAAGGTGATCCTACTAGCGCCACCTAGATACTTTCTCATGAACCCACTTCTTCGAAAAATATTTGATGAAGAAATGAAACTGAACCATTTCATAAAGCGCTCATTACATTATTTTTGAACGATGAAAAAGTTCATTCACGTATCGTATTAGAAAGCTTCGATTTTGGAGTTGCTTAGCCATATCGCCACTCGAAGACGCTTTGTTCATGTAGTTTAACAAGACGACAAAAGTTTAACATCAAAATGAAAGACAACAGCCATCTGCATGAGTTTCAAAGCTAATATGTGACTCATTTAGTATAAGTATCTGACTTGACCTATAGATTGTTGATACAAACAACAATGGAAATAGCCAACCTACTATAGCTGCAATTAAAAGTTTAACTACACTATACAGGGTCTTTCACGAGGAACCTCACCCATATTTATACGAAAAACTACTGAACGTATTTTCATGAAATTCAGCACTTATAAGTATTTCACGATGCTGATGAAATCTAAAATATTTTCAAGGCATGAGCACCTCCGGTTTTTCCGGAAATGACGTCAACTTCCGTTTTTCAAATTAGAACACAATTTTTTTATTGCAGAAATAGATTCCTTAGAAAATTTCAATTTATTTTGATGTAACATTTTTCAGTTTTGGTTGGAAAATTCTCTCTGAGCGGGAAAATTCGAAAAAAAAATCTAAAATAGAGCTCCGCTGAAACAAGAATAACTTCGAGGTTTTTGGATGGAAAATTTTCATTTTTGGAATTTTTAAAGATGTAAGATTGATGTATCCACTTTAAAAATCGAAATTGCGATTCATGATACAGGGGGTGAAAAAATCGCTTTCAAAGTTAGGGATGACAAAATCGTGAAAAATCAATTTTTTCAAATTAGAACCCCTTTTTTTTATGGCAGATATTGAATCTACGTTAAAAAATAATGTGAGTGTATGCATCACACCCTTGCCCTAAAGTGGATATTTTCTGAGTTATTCACAAAAAACTGTTTTTCGTCTTGAATTTTCAGCTATTTCTTTTCCCTTCACGCCAAAAAGATGACATTTTCAGGAACTGTTACTTAAACCATGTTTTAGATTTTATTACCCTAATATGCAAGAGAAAAAAGTTACAGGTTGTTCCTAAATAGATGGCGAATTTGGATTCGAATTTGTATCGGAAACCTCTTTATTTCAACTAATCGGCCATCGGTTTTCTCTCCAGTGATAAATAAATAATTCCTTATGAACTATATGCAAAAACTTACCATGTTTTACATTATTTTTTTTTAATGATAGATATCATTAATTACATCTGCCAAATTCCTCTTTATTCAGTAGTATTTTGTGTTTACTATTAATTTGGTGATAATTCGTATTAAGTTATAAAATCGATCACTATGCCTAATTTTACCAATGAAGATTATTTAAATCTCATTCTACTTCATGGAGAATGTAATAAAGTTGTAGATAGAACGATTCGACTGTTCATTGAGAGGTTTCCTGACCGACCCAGACCAACGAGAGATACCATTAACTGAACCATGACAAACTTGAGAAATGTCGGATCTTTCGTTAAGAAAACTACACACAGAGAAAAAAGTGTAGTAGAAGATGAGAACAACGAAATTACAGTTCTTGCATATTTGAAGGGAAAAGAAATAGCTGAAAATTCAAGACGAAAAACAGTATTTTGTGAATAACTCAGAAAATATCCATTTTAGGGCAAGGGTGTGATGCATACCCTCACATTATTTTTTAACGTAGATTCAATATCTGCCATAAAAAAATGGGGTTCTAATTTGAAAAAATTGATTTTTCACGATTTTGTCATCCCTAACTTTGAAAGCGATTTTTTCACCCCCTGTATCATGAATCGCGATTTCGATTTCTAAAGTTGATACATAAATTTTACATCTTGAAAAATCCCAAAAATAAAAATTTTCCATCCAAAAACCTCGAAGTTATTCTTGTTTCAGCGGAGCTCTATTTTCGATTTTTTTTTCGAATTTTCCCGCTCAGAGAGAATTTTCCAACCAAAACTGAAAAATGTTACATCAAAATGAATTGAAATTTTCTAAGGAATCTATTTCTGCAATAAAAAAATGGTGTTCTAATTTGAAAAACGGAAGTTGACGTCATTTCCGGAAAAACCGGAGGTGCTCATGCCTTGAAAATATTTTAGATTTCATCAGCATCGTGAAATACTTATAAGTGCTGAATTTCATGAAAATACGTTCAGTAGTTTCCCGTATAAATATGGGTGAGGTTCCTCGTGAAAGACCCTGTATTATAGCTTGGTTGCATTATTACTAAACATTCTCATGAACTTAATATAAAAGAATTGAGAAAGTAATGACATCCTGGCAACAAAGCAAATATTGCATTCATGTTTGAAGACTCTTCCTAATGTGTGATCATAGTTTCTTTCTTTTCACTAATTTAGACCCCTCACTTTGTTTTTGAGAGACCTTCATTCCAGCATGTCTGAATAAACAGCAGTTTGAATAAAAATAAACTTTATTACAATAAAAACATCTATTAGGAATCAAGTAAAACCCATTCATCTTTCGTTTCATCTACTTCTTCGTCAGAACTGTACTCATCTGAACTATCAGTTTCTTTTGATTGATCTTTGGTAGTAACACAGGTATCATCTAAACATTCAGGATCTTCTGATTGCTCAACTGTTTTATTGGTTGGTTCCAAAAACTCTTTTCGAATAGTGTTCATCCTCTCCTTCAGAACGTCCTCCTCATCACTATCACTCAAAGCCAAATATTCAACTGGATCTCCAATATCTTCCAAAGTTATATCATCCTGTAAACAATCAACATCGGAACTCAGGCAGACATCTTCGGGTATATCGGCTTGAAGAGAAAGTTCCATTTTCTTCCTTGTCAATTCGTCAGTGGTCTGCAGAGAATTCTGTACATTCTTTGAAGAATATCGCTTGTACATTGGCACATCACAGTAGGGACATGTCACAATATCATACTCTTCTGCTACTTCTGCATGTGCTACACAATTGCAGAACGGACATTTGAAACCTGGAGTTAGGTAAACTTGCATCATTGATATGGAGCATCGGCTATCTTTGTGACTACGAAGACAAGTTGGGCCTATAATCTGTGTATTTTATTAAGGAACAATTCTAGTGTTGAAAAAGTCCAAAAAGCACTGCCGTGAAGGCAGCAACTTTTGCGCGCATGTTCAATGTAGATGACCGCTTCAGCAACGAATTTGAACGTGCGCGCAAAAGCTGCTGCCTTCACGGCAGTGCTTTTTGAAATTTTTTTCTGATAAATTACTGGATTTCAATTCGATCATATCTGTATTTTTGGACATATTGTAAAAATAAAATTTTGAATGGGTATATCTACGGAATCATTGGGCGGATTTTACCCATTCACGAATTCGACCTTCGTAATTAAGCCCCAAACCTACTCTACAAATATCGAGTTTCTAAGTCGTTCCTTCCGGAAGTTATTGTGTTTACGGTCAACCTGACGGCCGACTGCGTAAATACAATTACTTCCGAAAGAAACAACTTAGAAACTCGATATTTGTAGAGAAGGTTTGGACCTTAATTACGAAGGCCGAATTCGTGAATGGGTAAAATCCACCCAATGATTCCGTAGATATACCCAATCAAAATTTTATTTTTCCGATATTTCCAAAAATACAGATCAGATCGAATTGAAATCCAGTACTTCATCGAAAATAACAGTTCGAAGTTTCATACAGAATTTAATGAGGATGATATGATGAGAAAATCAGCCTAACGGCCGACTGCGTAAACACAATAACTTCCGAAAGAAACAACTTAGAAACTCGATATTTGTAGAGAAGGTTTGGACCTTAATTACGAAGGCCGAATTCGTGAATGGGTAAAATCCACCCAATGATTCCGTAGATATACCCAATCAAAATTTTATTTTTCCGATATTTCCAAAAATACAGATCAGATCGAATTGAAATCCAGTACTTCATCGAAAATAACAGTTCGAAGTTTCATACAGAATTTAATGAGGATGATATGATGAGAAAATCAGAAATTTTTTTTTTCAAATTGTTCTAATAACACGATTATCACGAAATTTTGCATAAAGTTGTCTTTCAGCATCTTAAAACTAGCTGTGAAGTTTAATCAGGACTGAATCAGTATTTCTCGAGTAATACCGAAAAAATCAACGATATCGAGTAGAAAACCTCGAAATTTGACATATTTTTTCCCGATATCTCCAGAACTTATGATCGTATCGAACTGAAATTTGGTACACTGCTGTGAAATTAGAAGGTCAAAGTGTGAGTATAATTTTTTTTGGATATGATGAATGGTTTCCGAAAAAAAAATTTTTTTGGAAAAAAATTTTTTTTTAAAATTACTGACAATATGATCCTGACGGAATTCAGCTCAAAGCTGCGCGTCGTTGTACTCCACTCAACTGCCAAGTTTGAATCCAATCGCTCAAGTAGTTTCTGAAATAAAAAATAAATAACTTCAAAACTTCAAATGCCTATAACTCCGAAACTATTCGACCGATTTGGCCCATTAACGAACTTAACCGCGGCATTCTGATGCGCAACCTATCCTGAAAGTTTCAAGTTGCTAGCTTGCTTCTGTCGACCGGCCGGACAGAATCGATTTTGACACCAGATTCGTCATCAGTGAGTCCAACCTAGTCGATTGAGACCATTTTCGGCTCAATCATCCAAAATTACAGACATTTGGACAAAACGATAGCACGCTGTTCCCCTAGAACATGCGCGCAAAAAGTGGTTTCAATGAATTACAACATCCACATTACATTCTTCAACTGGACCCCTCTGTATTTGAAGAACTAAATGAAATCACAGCGTTGCTTTTTATCGAATGATGTCTTGAGAATAGGTATGTTGAAGTTAATTGTGCTCAGATTGAAATGTAAATTTTGTTTATCCTGGAACTCCTAATTTTCATAACTAGCTAGATAAAAAGCTAAAAACTCCGCTTGCATAATTGACATTTGAAAAAATCTGTGTAAAAAGGATATTTTCTCCACACCAGAAGCAAGGTGGCATATCAGGATATTCTACTTCATTAGCCATCTCCATCACACTAATCATATCATCTACAAATCTCTCTCCCACTTTACACTTTTGGAGTATTTTCATCAGAACCATTTCTTTCAGATACAAATTGCAGATATCAAGGCTTCTCATCTGAAAAACTGTCAACTGTTTGCCTTGGAAAAGATTATTCAATAATTTCCTCATTCTATTCACCACTAATTGAATTGTAACCAGATGATGCAAGAGAACATACGCTTTAATTTGATATCCGTTGATTTGAGGAACTATATTGTAGATATTTTCTGACATTTTTGCGATCCATCTCAATGATTTCAACTGAGTTAGCGTCAGTTTATCATAATCTAAATCTCCAATTCCGTGCCAGGGAAATTTTTTTGCTTTGTAGGACAGCATCCTGAAAATGCAACACATTTTTCTACAAGTTTGTACAAAATTTGAACATAAAGAATATTGGAACCTATTTGAAATATCAGACATTTCATTTGATAAATTACTATCTCAATCATAATTCTAGAAATTTGAGAGAAAATAGTCTATATGTACTAAGCTGAAAGGCAATGACAGGATTTTCTTCGAAAAATATTTACCTAAGAACTTCAAAGATATCCCAATACTCCTCTAAACTTTTATCAGTGATGCTTAAGATCATTTCTAAGGGAGAAACAGATGAATCATGATAAATAAAAAACTTTGATGGAGTGTGCTGCCTGGTAATATCTCGTAGACGGCAGGGGTAGGCTATGATCCCAAGATACACTCTATTTTTGGATAATACAATTCCAGAAGCTTTATAAACTGTATCATCAAAGTTGAAAGATACGATTTGTTCTTCTATTTCTGCTTTTGTATCTTTTATTTTCAAGGAAAGTTTTTTCAATCTTCCCGCAGAAAGCAGCAACAGTATATTGTCCTTATAGTGGCATATACCTATGAAAATGATTTCAATATGTTAAATATGGGAATTTGATGTAACTCATATAGGTTTGTAAATACCTGTGGTTGCTGTACTTCCAGTATTGAGCAAAATTTCTTCCAAAACAGTTCCATCCTCTAAAATTGGAAAAACATGTAAAAAATCCTCATCAACAGTAATGAGAAAAGTATGAGAGTCATGTTCAAATGAAGTTATGAAATTAATTCTTTTTGTATTATCGTTTGCACTGAGAATTTTCTCTCCTGCATACATTAATTCTTGTGAATTCATATGGGAAACTCTAACTGCTGATAATTTTCCTTCTCTATTTCCCAAACATAAAGCTCCCTCTGAAACAATAATTTATATGAGTTCATCATTTTGAATACTATTTAAAGAACCACTTTTGTTTTAGAAGTATAACTTACCATTTCTCCCATATTTTATCCAATGCATTGTGGAGATATTCTTCAGTGAAGACATAAATGTTCCCATAAATTTCAATGGTACTGACTCCAAATCATTCTCATGAATTCTGTTGAATTTCCAGGATGAAACCGAACCCTGAGAATTCGCAACAAACAAAATCGCGAAAGTATCATCAATGATGTGACTCCATATAAAGGCTGTAACGAGAGAAACACATGATATCACACCTTCAGAATTCAAAGAAAAGGACATACCTCTAGGACAAGTGGCCAAAATACGTTTTTTCCATTCATCCTCACCAGTCCCTCCGTCGATAAAATGGTTATCAATCCACGTTTCAGATGCCTGTTCAACAATGTATTTTGTGACATTACTTACACAGCGATATTCTTCACGGCCAGTCATGTCCCTGCATTCCGACATAATTGAAAGTCCATACAGATTATTTAGAATAGCTAGCACACAAAATGATTTTCCTCGTAAACCCTTGGGGGACCATTTGAGTGCGATAGGTTTTATATCTATGTTGGAAGGGTTTTCGAAATATGTATTTAAATCTAAATTTTCCATCATTTTGTTTAGATCAATTTCAGTAGTATTATCACAAATTTTTCCGAAGTCACTTCCCAATTCTTCTCTTAAGGAAGATTTCGGCAAATCGATTACATTTTTCTTAAATGCCATATCACAAAATTCATTGCTCATATAATTCATCAATGTATAAACAAAAACATTATTATCTGTTAATATGGATATTCTTCCATCCTCACATACATCTGTGGCGAAACTACTCGCCACTTTGTCAACCAACGAAATTGTGTCCAGGATTTGAAGATTGAGAGACATTTTTCCACTGAATATAACGTCTAACGTGACTAACGTCTGTCGGAGTGATATACAAATAACAAATTTCAAAATCAAATGTTTTGAGGTTAGGTTCAATGTTTTGAAGTATGAGCATAGAAGAGAAGAATTCAATAAATATAGCATAGAGAAATAGGGATATCCAAGATGATATTTCGATCGTCGCTAGAGGAACACTCATAGACGTAGGATAATAGGGAACACTTCTTTAGTTAGGCTCCTCTCACATCAATCGGGTTCCCCGTGTCTTGCCCGGCTGTAACGTTAATGTGTAATGAGCCTACCAAAAAGAACCCGTGAATCAAAAATTATTCAAACGGAGAATGTGTGGCAAATCCAAACTGAGGTAAACTGCATAAGTGTATCTTGTATATTTAAACGCAGCAGATTCAAAATAGCCATTATTTCATTTCTGTCGAATAATGGCGTCTTCATGATGTAAGTGAAACATCATGAGAGTTCATGCGAAATCTCTGAAAATTACTACGCTTCCGGAAATAAACATGTATAATTACATTATGGTTTTAGCATGATGAAAAACACATACATCATGGGTTTTCAGGGATTTTTGTCTACATAAAAATTTTCATCAAATTCATCGTAATGACGTTAATTCAGTCATTACATATGAATTATCAATCAAACCGAAAATTCTCAGTTCAATGGAAATTTTCTCGAATCAAAATTTCTCTATATGTGCTCTACACGCAAAATTCCTCAAAGATATATGCGAAGGCTCGAAATTATATGAACCTGGTGTATCTGCCCTTCCAACATTGATTTTCTTCATTTCATCATTCTTCTTACTTTTCGATCATTTTCATCGATTTTCCAGGAGAAGAACAAGATGGAAAACGTTCATTTACAGGGTAAGTTGGAAGATAACTTCTCAAATCGGAAAACCCCATTCAAACAATTTCGATTGAGATCAGTTCACAGTTTTTGAATGAGTCATTCCTGGACATTTCAAGCTTGTTGGTCAACTTTCAGGAACTTGGATTACAGTCATCATTCTTCTATCTTACTAGATTTTGGTTTATAATAATGAGAATATTCAAGTGGACTAGCTTGTACTTCGATGATTATGTTGAGGTAAAAAATCAAAACAACAAATCAAGATATTATAATTTATTTTTCGTAGTACTCTTTGATATATACCTACGTGCCTATATATATATAGCTTATGCTTCATTCACACCAGATAGATAGGTCGGAATTCTTTCATTCTAACTTCGCTGCTACGCCCTATCAAATCAGTGTAAATGAAACTTAAAACGAGAAAAATTATGCATCTTCATTCTGCAAAATATTCCAAGATCTTGACTTGAGTTTCAGATTTTCAAAAGTGACCAGAAAGATTAAGTATATTCATTACTTCTTTTAGAAAGCATCATCACCTCCAGAAGTTTCTTTCAATAAAGTGTTCAGCAGATTTTGTGTATTTTGTACCCTCACCACTGCTGCCCTGTTGCCAGTTACAATTATGTTGATACAGTATTTCTTCAAGGATGAAATTCCAAACTTTCTGTTATGGTAATGTAATACGATCACTGAGACATGGAATACCTATTACCTATATATTCATTAAGTATATGAGTACTACAAATATTCCGGAAAATCAGTAACGTGAAATCAGGAACTTTTTCGAATTCGTTGCCAAAGTGGCCGCCAATTCACAGATTGATCTCGTCCAACGCAGCTTCAATTATGAAACTAGTCATCACGAAATTCTGCTTCAAGTTGTCGTTTTAAAGACATGTCAATTGGATCCGATCTGTGTTTATGGAAATAGTGACAAAGAAAATTTTGAATGAGGAGGGACATAAAAGCGAAGATTTACGAAAGAAACGATTGAGAGACTCGATATTTTCAGAGCAGGTTCTGATATCTGAGGTATGAAATTTACCCACTCGAATTCGGCCTCGTTTTTGAGCCCCAACAGCAGAAAAGTATACCGAAAGAGCCAACTTTAGAGACTCCATATTCGTAGAGCTTGATAACGAAAATTGAATTCGGTAAGGCCAGGAACGCACATGCGATTTTCTGTCGCGCGATCGCTTAATCGCCAAAATGAAACATACTCTTAAGAGCAAACAATACCTCAGATATAAGAGGGTGACTCTGGAGGACAGAGTTCATTTCTTTCAAAGAATTTTTTGGGTACAAATGCGCGCCTACAGCTTAATGTGTAAAATCTGTCATGGATTCCAGATAGATAAAGGAGCCTTTCGGGAAATTTTCGCCATATATTTCCACAACTTAAGTGAAGCAAATTCAAAATACCAGGCAAAAAATGGATACGATTCGATCAAGCTCCTGACTTCACGTCAGTGCTTTTCTATAATTTTTTGACCTTTTGGTTGCTGCTCAGGGCTGGTGAGAATAGGTGGATGAGAACAGAAATGGGACCAGCTGGCCAGTTGTTAGAAAATGCTCCAAGATTCACAATTCCATCCAGTTGTGGTAAAAACAATATGTCAAGAAGAACAGCAAGTGCTGAAGTCAATATACCCGGGACTAACAGAAGCCTGCCGGATTGTGTGAGGAACTGCAGATCTTTGATTCTATTACCCAACTTCAGAGACAGAATTATATCGCAAAATTAAAGAAAAATGTTTTTATGACTGTCCTTTGCATGCAGAAATAAGATTATATAGATTTATCCCTATTATATATCAATTTCTATATGATTTTGAATTCTAGACGATTAACGACCACTCAATGAGACGACGGGATTTAGAGGGTTTTTTTGCACACATGTTCTGGAGAACAGCGTGCTTTCAATTGGTCCAAAAATCTATAACTTTCGAATTTTTTCCCGAAAATGTCTCAGACGACTAGGTTGGACTCAACGTCAAGATCGAATAAAACCAATGTATATTTTTTTATTCTGTTTTTACACCAGTGTTCAAAATGAAGATCAACCTTGAAACATTACAACAATTTTAGGTCAATTTTTTCCACTGTAGACATGTAAAAAAAAGTTGAGGTTGAATTTTGGAACAATGTTCTCACGGAAAATGTCAGAAAATCGAGTACATTGAAATAATGCTGTCCAATTTGGCCATCGAAAATAAATAAAGATTCCAAGTTTGCAGGTTTTCCTCCATTTTGAAATCTTTTTTCCAGAATTCTACACTACAATTCAATTTACCAAAATATACTAAGATTTGACCAAAAATCGTTCCTTCAAAGGTCACGACTCACCATAGTTATCAGAATATTGCTTAAAGTTGACATTGAACACCCTGTATCTCGCTTATACTTACTATATAAATGTTTGTCCAGTTTATGCTGAAACACCCTGTATAGATATGACAGGTTCCGTGACAGTCCCTCGCACACTCGAAGGGTGTTTTTTTAGAGATATAGAACTTTGAAATGGAATAAAACAAGGATGAATTTTTAAAATTGACATGATGGTGACTATTCAAAAGATGATCTTTTGGCATTATAATTTAAATATAATTTCTGGCGTATGACCACCACGGCTGGCTCGAATGTAATCTAATCTGGAGGTCCAATTTTCAATCACTTTTTCCAACATTTGTGGCCGTATATCGGCAATAACGCGGCGAATGTTGTCCTCCAAGTGGTCGATCGTTTCGGGCGTATCGTCGTAGACTAGCGACTTTACATTTCCCCACAAAAAATAGTCTAGCGGCGTTAAATCGCACGATCTTGCTGGCCGATTCACGGGCCCGGAACCTGAAATTATGCGGTTATCAAACGTTTCCTTTAGTAAATCTAGTGTGGCACGAGCTGTGTGACATGTTGCGCCGTCTTTTTGAAACCACAGCTGCTGCACATCATGGTTGTTCAAATAAGGAACGAAAAAGTCAGTAATCATGGCTATATAGCGATCACCGTCGACTGTTTCGATCTGGCCAGCATCGTGTTTAAAGAAGTACAGACCAATGATTCCACCAGCCTGTAAAGCACACCAAACGACGTCTCTGTGGATGCGTATTATCGGTTAGAGTAAACGTGGTGCGAAAACGGTCCATAGTAAGTGTAATTGTTCTGTTGTTGTTGTTGACTGTAAAATGGACGTAGTGCGCGATACGTATTTCGAACAGAACCATTATTTTCAAAATAAATTTGCACAATTTGGAAGCGTTGCTCGCAGGCGTCAGTCTATTCATGTCGACATGCCACACCAAACTAAACACAAATCACTTGGAAGCTAACAAAATGGTGGCCAGTTAAAACAGTGCTGCCAACTTATTGAGGTCCCAAACCTTTAAAAAAACACCCTTTACTATATAACAACCACCCAAGATTCTAACAAGCGCTCTGAAAGTAAGCATATGTTTATGGTTATGCCGAGTTGAAGTGATTTTTGGACTTCATAAATTGAAGAGTCATTTGTTTTTCACTTCTTTTCATTGTCAGATATTGTTGTGGACGTACAGCTATCATAAATTAAACCTCATCATTATTTCAATATTTGATTGAGACAAATCTGAATAAAAATTTAAACAATAAACACTCCTGCGGGGGAAATGCCGGTCAGCATGACTGGAAATAGTATTATGGAAAGTTTATTGTTCGTACTCTGATGTTTTTTGTCTCACTGTCAGAATTGCTAAAAGGCGAAGGAAAATTCTTTCGAAAGCTGAAGATTACTCGCAAAATAAATGTTATCATATGTGAAGACTATACGGACAAAAATCTAGAATAGCACTGACGTGAGGTCAGGAGCTTTTACGCCCTTATTCAATTTCTAACTATTAGGTCAACACGAAATTTTGCACCTAGTTGCGTGTTGGTAATATCATTGTATAAAGAGGTATACAATGGTAACATCTACCTGATTCCGAAGTTTAAATCTTATTGCATTTGTACTTCTTGAGATATTGCGGAAATAACGTTAAAATTTCAAATATCAACAAAATTCGGCACTTTTTACGAGCTTGTACTGGGGAACAGCGCTTTATCATTCCGTCACGATGTCTGTAATTTTCGAATTTCGAGCCGAAATTGGTCTCAAGCGACTAGGTTGGACTCACTGATGAAGAATCCGTGGTTAAAATTGATTCTGTTCGTTCGGCCGGCCGGCCGTGTGCGCTATAACTTTCGAAAGAAAGGACCTAGAGTCTTGAAATTTTCAGGTTAGGTTAAGATCCTGAATATCTCAGTTATGTTCGTTAATGGGCCAAATCTGTCGAATGGTTTTCGTGCTACAGCCTTTTGAAATTTTGATTTTTCAATAACTCGAAAAATACTTATCTGATCGAAATGAAACTTGGTTGGAAGATGAACCGTGTCAGTAAGAAGAATTATCCATGGAAAAATTCGAAAAAAAAATTATTTTTTTTTTTAATTTTTATATTTCATTGAAAGTCACCATTTCGCAATGTGAACAAGCGCGTAAAAGCTGCTAACTTCACGTCAGTGTTTTTCTAGATATTTTTCTTCATTATATCTCCGAAATTTGGAATATTTTTGTTAAATGCTGGCTCGAAATCTAATCAATATTTTCAGATTAAAAAAAATTTCATCAAACATTTTAGAAATTTTCGAAAAATTTTTTTTAAACTTTCCAACAACTGTATCCACACTCTAAGCTGAGCGTTGGTTTTCCAAAATTGTCCACGAAGTTTCAATTTGATCGAGTCAATACTTCATGAGATATCAAAGAATTAACCTCAAAATCTCAAATGGGCCTAACTCCGAAACTATCCAACCGATTCCACCCATTAACGATCTAAAACCAGATATTTGGACTCCAAACCTAATCTGACAATTTTAAGTCGCCAAGTCTTTTCCTTCGAAAGTAAGAGCAAATGCAGACGGACGGACAGAATTGAATTCGACCACGGATTCTTCTTCAGGAGTTCAACCCAATCGTTTAAGACCATTTTCGGCTCAAAATTCGAAAATTCCCGACATCGTGACGCAATGATAACGCGCTGTTCCCAAGAACAAGCGCGTGAAAAGACTAGCTGCTCAGACAAGCAGGGTACACGAAAATCACTTAAATTTAGACTACCCCAGGTGTGACATTTCACGATTCCGTAAGTAGTCTTTCACTCTGAATACAACTCTTAATGACAGCTTCCGTTCCTCTTTATTTGCATACTTTCAGACAGAGATAGAATCTGCACTGAAACTCACATTAGATAATACTATAAATATTTCCTGAAATATATCACTGAGGCAAAAAAAACAACAAATATTATTGAATTCTAAATAAACTGTTCATACATCTCTTTCCATAATTGTATTTCTCAACATTTTTCTACAACTGACAAAGTTTCATCACGATCACAATATTTTTTTTAGATATTGCAGATATAACAACAATCCCAATGTCTCCGAAAATGTAAATCTGAATCAAATTGAAGTTTGGTACAATTTTGTTGGATATGCACAGTTTACTTCGACAAGAAAAGCTATGATTTGTATTTATAAGTAATTAAATCAGCTGAAAACCATACCTATCAATGATTTTCAAATACACAGGATACAGGTGTCCGGAATAAACGGTCATATATTTCTGGGGGCTAGAGCCTCTTCAACATGACCCTTAAAATCCCATAAATTTGTCAGAATTTAGCGGATTCGATTTGAATTTAGTGCATGGATGTTTTTGGAGGATTCGAATCGGCTGATGATGAAAGTCAGTGTTCGAATTAAAATTAATATTATCACAAAATCCGCAACGCTTTCAATGAAGGGTACCTTATGTTCCAAAATGCCCAATTGATTGATTATAATTTCCATTAGATCGCTCAAGTACAAAAAGGAATCTCATGAAAGCACTCCTTATTATCTCCGCTGATGAGATTGACCAGTCAATTCAGTTTCTCCAGAAACCTCCAGGTATTCATTTTTATTCGAAACCATCAAATTAAGACAAAGCTATTGCAATTTAATTGGGACTTAAGAGGTAGGTGTTGGAGAGTCTGTAACGCCTGTATAGGTACATTTTAGGATCCTATACAGGGCGATTCCGGAGGAGACCGTCAAATTTTAGGATAAGTTTACACTAGCCAAGACAGTCTCGAAACAATGTTTGGTTTTTGGTTGGGGGTCTCTATTGAGAAAATACAGGGTGATTCGTCCGATTCGACTGATTTTACTTTTATTGATAACTTTGGTATGCCTTATTCGATTTTGGAGGAATTTTCTGCGAAGTACAATATTGATGAGGACATTCAGTAATTTCAAAGTTTTTTTCAGAATAAGTGGTTGTTATAGTCATAATTACAGTTGTGCGGAATACTCTCACTGCCTGTGAGCAAAATTTCGATAATGCTCTTCTTCAAAAATGTTTCCTAGGAAAACCGGAGGTGTGCCAAAGAAATTGAAAACCTCTGAATGATGACATATTATTGTAGAATCTGAAACGAATAAGAAACTTTTGGAAAAGCAATGCACAGGGTGTTTTTTTTCCACTGCACAATCAATCTGAAATTCTAAAATTATCACGATTACAACCCTGTATTTTGAGAGACTTTTGCGATTATTGAATTTACTCGTTCAGTTTGTTTTACACTGCAAATTTCATCAAAATTGAATGAGCCATACCAAAGTTATCAATGAAAGTAGAATCGATTGGAGCGAAATTTCGACATTGCCTTTTCTGATGGAATTTTCTCAGAAAACTAGAAGTGTGCCAAAAAATTAGAAACTCTCAAATAATGACTAATTATAGTAGAATCGTAAATAGATAGCATAGTTTTGGAAATGCGATGTACAGGGTGTTTTTTCAACCTGCACAATTAACCTGTAATTATTACTATAACAACCACTCATTTTGAAAAAAACTTTGGAATTACTGAATATCCTCATCAATATTGTTCTTCGCTGAAAATTTCATTGAAATATTCTTAATAGAGACCCCCAACCATAAACCAAACATTGTTTCGAGATTGTCTTGGCTAGTGTAAACTTATTCCAAAATCTGACGGTCTCCTCCGGAATCACCATGTATAGTTGATATGAAGTTTTTTCCATGTTTTGATCTCTATATAGAATCAACCCCAAAATATATGAACGTTAAATGCGAACACCCTGAAGAACCGTTATGCCTATGTTTCAAATTCAAAACGCTGGTTTATGTTGAATTGAATAAGACAACCTGTACATATATACAGTGCGAGTCAAAATTATGAAACAAATTCATTTTCTCAGAAGAAAAATATTTGGCAACATAATCCTGAAACAGGTCAATGTTTGTTTCACTTTCACCAAATTTATATGCATTTTTGAAGGATTTTTGTTGCACTCTGTGCCATCCCCATCAACCCTCTAAATTTTTTGAATAGGGAAAGTGGGTCATGTTGTACTTTTTTGGCAAAGTATTTGTATCTTTCTTAGAGGCGTGCAGAAATTTTCAAGAAAAACATTTTTTTTTTGAAAAAATAGTTAGTTTAAAGAGGTTTTCAGTATGTGCATTACAGTTTTGTTCATGCAAAACTTTCAACTTCAGTAGAAACGTACTAATAACAGACCTACTTAAGATCATAACTGAAGCGCAGTGTTTCACACATTCTAATTTTTCACGTGAGAGGATTGAAAGGGGTTGAAAGTTGTGCATGAACAAAACTGTAATGGTTGACTTCCATTCGGTAACAAATTTCATCAGGTATCATCGTCTCAAAATATCAAAGCAAATGAGCCATGACAAAGTGCACATACTGAAAACCTCTTTGAACTAACTCATTTTTTTTTCTTGAAAATTTCTGCACGCCTGCAAAGAATATACAAAGACCTTGCCAAAAAAGTACCACATGACCTACTTTCCTTATTGAAAAAATTAGAGGGTTGATGGGGATGGCACAGGGTGCAACAAAAATACTTCAAAAATGAATAAAATCTGGTAGTGAAGTGAAACAAAAATTGACCTGTTTCAGGATTTCGTTGCCAAATATTTTTCTTCTGAGAAAATGAATTTGTTCCATAATTTTGACGCGCACTGTATAGAAGACAAAAATTGAATGGGTTACAGTTTTATAAGGATGGGGAAAGTTATAATTCTCTATTTCTGGAGGATTCTAAAATGTAATAAATGGGTGCATCGTCTTCATAGTGTTTATAATGCTCTGACTAACCACTAGCCTCTAGTCCGAAAAAAGTACTGGTCTATTAGGGACCATAGGATCAATTACTCGCCTTGAAGTCCTATGTATTGTTGTTGCAAGAAAAACAAACAGAAGATGCGTGTGAATTATCCGATTCAACCGAAAACAAAACATCGTGGTGACCCAGTTGGTTTACGACTCAGGAAAGGGCAGAAAGTATTTTATTACGGATATCTCTCGGAAAAATAAACAACCTTTCTTGATCTGACAAGGACGAAATGTGGGGAAACTTGTCTATTTTTATTTTCTAGGATATTTTTTTTGTCTTGTTCTCAACTGAAGATCCTTTTGAATAGAGATATGAAAGAAAATTAAACACGTCTGATTTGATTGTATGTATACGTGTAAGCACTGCAGAATTCATAATTCTAAAAATGAATTCACAGGAAAGTTTATGAATTCATACATGCCACAATGAATTCTTATAGGTACAATAAGGTATGAATTCATTCGAAAATGTATGCGAGTTCGTTGCAAATGTACGAATGGTCTACTATTTCCTGAATGTTTCAACAATAACGGACGCTACCGAAATCAAACTTCCTGATTTATTGTGAAAAACCAACGCATCACTTTATGATGAATTTCGTGCGCATCATATAGGTGGAAAAAGAATTTTTTTGAGAATTTTCCAGATTTTCAAAAAAAAATTGTTTTTCGAAAACATTCATCCGCTTGCAATGGAGGAAATCCTGAAATTTCAGTTCATTCGGATATTCATCTTTGCAGATATGGCAATCAATCGCTATGTCGAATTTTGCGCTCACTTTCTCGGTATCAATGTGATTTCCGAAATAACTCAAAAAATACTGATTACATCATGATGAAACTTGGCAACTTGTTTGCGAATGTTAATGCGCAAACATGTTACAGTTTCAAAATTCTGTTATCAAATATTTTATATTTTGCCAATTTCTAATCATTTGGTCCACACCAAATACTGCGTGATCCTTCACGCTGTCATTTTTTAATTGAGTACTGGCATTGTATAATTGTATAAACCGATAGAATAGAAAAAACACACTTGACAAAGTTTCACAATTTATTAAAATTTTGTTGACACGCGTGTTTCGGGTTTTATCCCATTTTCAAAACTGAACACATATTAAAACAGAAAGAATACATTCATTACAATTATCAAATAACACATGCTAAAATCGGGGACAGGCGGAAATCTAACTGGTCGTTTACAATTGGGAGATTTTGTTTTTGGGCTGATGATATTTCTAGTATCTCTAAAAGATCTAAACGTTTACTTTTATTACCCTTATGTAGAATTTTTATATTATTAAAGTCTATGAAGTGGTTGAGAGTAATACAGTGAGTGGAGAAACCTGTTGTTGATTTATTTTGTAATATGGATCTTTTATGTTCATCAACTCTAACCCCGAGAGAACGACCAGTCTGGCCTACATAAAATGCAGGGCACTCATCACATGACAGCATATATACACCACTCAACTGTGAATTATTCAGTCGATCCTTCCCATTAAAAAATATAGATCTCAAATTCTTTTTATTGGTACATATAATATCAATTTCATTTTTTCTGATTCTTTTGCAAAGTTGTTCACTGAGAGATGGGATGTAATCGATGTACACAAATTTCTTAATTTCATCATTAACTTGAGGTGGATAAATTAAAGATAACAATTTTGTTTGTTGTTTTTTGAAAATTAATTTGTCTATTATGTTAGGAGAGTAGCCGTTGTTTTTGGCAAGTAATTTAAGAACTCTAACTTCATTTTCAAAATTATTTTTAGACAATGGGATCGAAGTTAACCTATGTACTATAGGGCATGGAATGCCGACATTTTGATTTTATAAGGGTGTGAACTACTGTTGTGAATAAGAATATCTGAGAAAGTGGGTTTTCTGTATATATCGAATTCGAGGTGTTCATTTACTCTTTTTATTTGAATATCTAAGAAATTTAAACACTTGTTGTCATTTTCCACCTCCAGAGTGAACTGAATGGAATTATAAAAGGAGTTCAGAAATTCTAAAAATGATTCAAGTTGTGAACTTGAGCCAGTCCATATACAAAAAACATCATCTACATATCGTTTCCAGTACAATACAAATACAGTCAGACTAACATTTACAGGAGAAAATATTTTCTTTTCTAAAGCGGTCATAAATATTTCACTGAAAAAATTTGATGAGGGAGAACCCATTGGTAAACCATCAAGTTGTTGATAAATATTATCGTTGAATTTGAAATAACTTTGACCTAGACATATCTTAAGTAGTCTCATTGCCTCTTCCTTCATAGCCATGGTGACTGAAGGGTTTTCATTAAGTTGTTGGCTAACTAAATACTCGACTTCCGCAGTTGGTATGGATGGAAACAGATTCACTACATCAAATGAGATAAGTTTTGCATTCGTGGGAATTATTAGAGTTTTTAATTCATTGGTCAAATCGATGTTATTTTTGATGGAATATATTGGACTATGTTGAATCATATCAGGTAGTATAGAATTCAAATATTTACATAATTTTGAGGCTGGTGCATTTGTGTAGGAGACAATGGGTCTCATCGGACAATTTTCTTTGTGTATTTTCGGAAGAGCATATAATAAAGGTATTGTTGGGTTCATCACAATCAAAGGGGCATTCATATCAGATGACAAGTTAGGGCAATTCTTGATAGTCTTTTTCACTGTACATTGGAATTTTGAGGTGGGGTCAGATTTTAATTTCTTGAAATTGTCAGGGGTCAACAAATTTTCAGTTTTCCTTAAGTAGTCGTTTTTATATAAAATGGTAACAGTATTGCCTTTGTCAGCTTTAGTTATAATTAATTCATTGTCTGAGGCTTTTTTCTTTATTTGTTTCACAATTTTCATCTCAGTTTTTTCATTTCTAAATGTCGCATTAGAGATAATTTCCGCACATAATGATTTTTCTAAGTGTTGTTTGTTTGGAGATTCGATTCTGTTCAGAGCTAATTCTACATTTACAGCTAGGTGTTTGAGGTCAGTTTGATTAAAATTATTCGGGCAGTACTTTAAACCTTTCCCTAACAAATTCAGTTCACATGCGTCAAAATGTACATTTGTGAAATTCTTCACCTTTTCGTAAAATGTTATATTTGTCTCACTCATAGATGATGTCAAGCCACTTTCACCTCCATGCACTCTCACGTTTTTCAAAAGATTATTCAATTCTACATAAGGGTAATAAAAGTAAACGTTTAGATCTTTTAGAGATACTAGAAATATCATCAGCCCAAAAACAAAATCTCCCAATTGTAAACGACCAGTTAGATTTCCGCCTGTCCCCGATTTTAGCATGTGTTATTTGATAATTGTAATGAATGTATTCTTTCTGTTTTCATATGTGTTCAGTTTTGAAAATGAGATAAAACCCGAAACACGCGTGTCAACAAAATTTTAATAAATTGTGAAACTTTGTCAAGTGTGTTTTTTCTATTCTATCGATTTATCATGTTTCATCAAGGGTTATGTGAGGAATCAATTTCGAATTGTATAAACTTTATACAATGGTTCTGGATGTCAGTTCGTTCGAATCTGTATTTCTTTGGATGGATTTTATCAATCCGTTAATCCATCATTTGAAATTACCTATACACAGCAAACCTGATATACAATTATCAAGTCTCTAAAGTGATTCTTTCTGTAAGTTTGGGGATTGATTACGAAGATCGAATACGTGAATAAATAAATATCGAATAAAATTGATATCTAGTATTTTATTGAAAAATTAAATTTCGTGTGGACTATCTGAAAAAATATAATATATAGACGAGCACTGACGTGAAGTCAGCAGCTTTTGCGCGCATGTTCACTTTTAGTGATATCCTTTGAACATGCGCGCAAAATCTCCTGACTTCACGTTAGTGCTTTTCTAGCCGACCGTAAATAATAACTCCCCAAAGAAACAACTTAGAAACTCGATATTTGTAGAGAAGGTTTGGAAGTTAATTACGAAGGCCGTAGATATACCCATTCAAAATTTTATTTTCCAATATAATAAGAAGAATAAGAAGATAAGAAAATCACAGAATTTTTTTTTTACAATTTGTTTTAATGGCACGATCATCACGAAATTTTGAACAAAGTTGCCCATTAGCTTTTCCAAACTAGCTGCCAAGTTTCATTCCGATTGAATTAGTATTTTTTAGGTTATTCCGGAAAAAACAACGATATCGTGAAGAAAACCACGAAATTTGATATGCTTTTCCCCAATATCCCCAGAAATTATGGTTTCAATACAGGTTCCTAGTCGCTAGCTTGCTTCTTTTCGACAGTTTTCGTGTCGTCGGCTGGACAGAATCGATTTTTGCACCGGATTCGTCATCAGTCGGGCTAACCAAATCATTTGAGACCATTTTCGGGAAAAAATCCAAAATTACAGACACTAGGACACTTTGGCAACCAATTTGAACAGGCTCTCAAAGGTTCTTGACCTCAAGTCGGTGTTTTAAAGATTTTTACGATTTTTGCGAGAATATCAATTCATACATTAGTGCAAAAGAAGGCCATAGATCGACAAAAAAGAATACTTGAATTGAAACAAGCTGTTTGATTCCAATAAAATCATTCTGTTAAATACAACCCACAAAATATTCATTTGAATTAAGAAATTCATTTCCCCAATATAAGAGAATGTATGTCGGATATATTTTTGATCGGAGAAATGCCATTTTCTCTTTCTCCAGAAATTCAATATTCTTGTTTTGGACATTTTCGTTTACTCATAAGTAAAAAAAATTATCTTTCAGATTGACTAATTATATTTTCTCCATGGGTGAAATACAAATTTATTGGTTTGGGAGATTTCAATTACTCATGTGAAGCGTAAAAATATATCCATACCCAATTTGAAATTGCGGATTTTCATTATTGATATTTTCGGTTCGAAAATTTGAGTAAAAATACGGAAAAAGATGACGAAAAATGTAAATGTTTGATTTTTATGAAAGGACCAATGACCAAAATATAATTGAACTAAGAACATAAAAGAATTCCAAAACCTGCAGAAATTGAACGAATATTATAAAAATTTCAATGCCGATACTAGGTATCCACTCGATGATAAATCATTTAATAATTTCCTTTATCTTCTTCGATTCATACACTTTTCACAACAGAAGGAACTATACGTACTTAAGTCCCTTTCTCGAGGAAAAACCCCCAGAATGAAATCTCCGATTGAAAATCAATGAAAATTCAATAACTCAACATAAAAGCACAGGATATTATTACACTATTGAACATAGTCCCGTTGGATCTCTGGTTTCTCCTTTATTCCTGGACCGTCTTAACCTATCCCGTTCCGTCTGCTAATGACTAGGAGGAGTTAGGGACTTCTGAACACGCCTCTGAACTTTTGTATTCCCATATTTCTTCGAATAGTCAATTAGTTCAATTAACATATTTGTGGGTGGAATGTGATTCGAGTGCTTCTCATTTTAGGTCAACGGATCCTGCAAAAACTTAAGTAAGTCATGGAATTAATCTCGTGCAACATTATAAACTATTCAAAATCAAAGAACTTTCGAGCGATGCAATCATAGACATATTGAAGTTGTTATTTTTCAAGTTTCATTAACGAACAACGAAAATCCAAAATTTAATTTATAGTTATTGTGTTGACGGTTTGGAATGATAATTGTACGTAAATCAAGTTTGTAGTTTAATTATGATGGCCGAACTCGAGAATTGGTAAAATCCACTTGATGCTTCCGCTGATTTACTCATTCAAAATCATATTTTCATATTATTTTCAAAAGCACAGGGCGAATAGACTTGAAATCCAGTGCTTGATTGAAATTGCAGCTTGAAAGCTGATGCAGAATTTCGTGAGGATGTTAAAGATCCGAAGATTAAAATATAAAATATTCGAAAATAAATTGAGATGATTTTTTTACAAATTTTCAACGCTCACCGGGAAATTTTGCGCATCAGCATTTTCATCTTGAAATATTATACCTAAGCCTGAAATTTTAAGTAAAATTTTTTTCTAACATCTCCGAAGATATAAGCTAAAATTTGAAACACTGTTGTTGAATAGTAACTTCAAGGTATATGCCAACTCAATTGTAAGCTGATAAATAGTTTCGACAAACATCTGGAAAATATTTCGAAAAACGTTGTTTTTTATATTTTCTAGCTTTACGATCCTCAGGAAATTTTGCATTAGGTGCGTGTCGGTATTCTACAATCAGTGTTTGATTTTGAAATATCAAGGAAATTATTTCATAATTTCAAATAGCCGGAAAATTTGACATAAATATTTTCGATCATTATCTCCAAGAATGATATTCTGTTTCTACTTAAATTTGAAGTAGAGTTGTTGCAAAGTGAATTCCATATCTATGCCTAATACCATTGAAATCTGATGATGAATATTTTCCAAAAAATTGTTTTTCGAGGAAAATTTGGAAAAACCAAATTTATTCTGCTGGCTTAATCCACACGAAAAATGGTATTAGGTATGTTACGTGTCATTGTTCTACAACTAGTTTCGAAGTTTGAATCTGATCATTTCAGTATTCCTTGGGATATTGAGATTATTCCAATATCCCCGAAAATATGTCGGATTGAATTCAAATTTGGAACACTATTGTTATAGTACGAGATCCGGCTGCATAGTTAGTGCGCTCATCGAATATTTGGTTGAAGAAAATTTTACATGTCAAAATGTGGCAGCAAGTATTATTGAATAAATAAATATTAAGTGATTTTTTGGAAGAAATTTTGCTGAGCCATCCCGTAGATATATATTCTCCTACTGACGAATATTTGTGAAAAATTGGTTCCAAGCAAATACTTGAAGAGTGCACTCTGCAGCGGGATCTTAGACTATTATGTATTGACTTCAAGGTTTGTGCGAAATTTCATTCTGATCTGATATAAAAATTGTCTAAGTTTTCAACAATTATCTGAAAAATCAGCGATTTTTGTTTGAAAAATTCCCTCAATAGTGGAACGCATCATTACTTCTGGATATGTTTGGGAACTAACTACATCACTTTCAATGGACCAAACTCTAAAACCATCAGGTCGATTTTGCCCAATAACGAAGTCAGCCAAAGTCAGCTCCAAACCAGACCTGACAATTTTAAGTCGGTGAGCCCTATTCTTGAATCTTAGAGCACATACGGTCAGCCGAACATAATTAATTTTGACTTCGGATACTTCATCAGGTAGCCCGAACTAGTCGTTTGAGACTATTTCCAGAATAAATTCGAAAATTGCAGACATTTTGGCAAAACGATAACGCGCTGTTTCCCACAAGTGCGTGTAAAAAGATGATGATTCTGTGCGTCCCAGAAAGAGTCTATAATAATATCGGGAACCATAGAACAGGTGTTATTTTTCCCAAACATTGGATAGTCGATATATCTTTTTCAGATGTACAATGCCCCGGAAAAAAAGGAGTTCATCGGAAATGGAGGAATCAGACGAAGATATGGAAGATTCCAGGTTGCATCCACAGAGAAATGCAGCTAACGCTAGGGAAAGGGCTAGGATGAGGGTTCTCAGCAAGGCTTTTCACAGATTGAAGACTACATTACCTTGGGTACCTGTGGATACTAAACTATCAAAATTGGACACTTTAAGACTGGCAACGAGTTATATAGCCCATTTGAGGGCTATACTGATGGATCAAAACTTGACTTCATCGGAGGTGCTGCACAAACATCCTTTGACATTGGTGAGTTTTGTATAACTTTCCACCAGAGTGAGTCTTCGATTTTACTGGGTAATAGATACATAGAGAATACTTCCATGGTGCGGACATTCATCGACATATTTTTGGTTTGAAAAGTTGTCGAAATGTTGTCAAGATACAGCGTTATTGTTCTACCTCAGCTCTTGCCGATAGATGTCGGCATTGGGAAATAAACAATATAAACTCTGAAATATCGGAAGTTGCCGACATATCATATCAAAAATATTCAAAACAGAGCTCTTGGTCCCAAAATTCAAGTGTGTAATTGTAGAAAAGTGTCTACACTTGGTATTCTATGTATTTTCTAGGTATTGTGTTATATTCATAATGAAATATCCATTCATTTTCAACGATATTATTGCTCTTATATGTATGTCAAAGAATAGAATAGAATAGCACTGATTACAGTTCAGGAGCTTTTACACTTTTATTAAAATTCATTGCCAAGAAAATGAGGTAGGTATATGTGTGAAATAAAGATACTAAGTTAGTAACGAAATTCGATACCAGTTCAAGCCGAAATTCAGTACTCTGTGGTTAAATGTTGACTCTAAGATCAGTGTTGACTACCTCTCTGGTGCAGTAGGTAGTAGCCTGCATGTAAAACCGGAGGTACTGGGTTCGCATCCTGGCGAGGTCATGGATATTGTTAAAGCATTGTATATAAACAATTCCCTTCATACAGTGGTATAAGTTTGTGGTGTTGGTATATGTTTGTGTGTCTGCAATTAAAAAATGTCCCTAGTTTGGAATGAATCTGAATTGATATTAGTGTGAAATAAAACATAAAATTTGAAAGCTTGTCTGAATGGCCAAAGTAGCTGAGGACATTAAGGGAGTGAATGAATGAATAAAAAGGTCTGTGTTCGATTTCATAGAAATCCGATGAAATTTTCAGATAACACTTTTTTCAAGAGAAAATCCAGAAAATTTATGGGATTTATTCTTCGAATTTTTGAACTATAAGTTTCAATCTGATTACATTAGGAGTTACTTCTTGACAAATTGAGGAAATTCAGATTGAGTATAACTCTTTTTCTAAAAATACTTTTATCCTATTGTCCTCAAGAAATTTCGCATGAACCTTCAAGCCGCCATTTCTCAATCAAATACTGAAGTTCAATTCGATTCAATCTGTATTTTGGGAAATCTCGAGGAAATAAAATGTTGAATGGGTATATCTGCGGTATCATTAGATGAATTTCACACATTCACTAACTCGGACCAAACACACCCAAATCCAATTATTCCGTAGATAATGCATAATTTCATGAGGTTCATATCATTGGAAAATTTAAAAAATTATTTTCAATGTAATCGATATCTCACAAATAATTTGCCACCTGCTTCTGAAATTTTGTGCCTCATAAGTATAAAATAAGTTATATAAAACTCAGCTTCCACGTGAAATAAACATTAAGTTTTTCTGATTTGCTGAATCTCTAAACCACAAAATGAAGTCAAAAATAATTTGAGAAGATGTCTTTCCTAAATAAGGATAATAAGGATATCTCATATAGGATCGGAGAATTGCAAAGATGTGGATGATGATAATGAAAAGGCGAAAATTTTGTGTTCCCCCCAACATATCGCGGGCAAAAGTAACTCCTATTTTTATTAATTCCTGAATTCATCGAGAAGTGTCAGCTTAGGTGGGATATGCGAAAATAGAGTTCAAAATACTCTTCAACCACGACTGGCTGCCAATATATGATGGATTTTTGGAAAACTAATAACTCATATCGTTTTTTAGGTTTTTTCTGGGTTTTCACTCCCAATGTCTGAAACAGAACTATTAAAAATTGAATAAAATCGTTTTTTGGTTGAAAACACCCTTGCGGATTGCAGGATAGAACTATTTGTCAAGAGCAGTTTCTTGGAAAAAGATTTCCTAATGAACAATACAGAAATAATATAAAGGATAAACAAAGATTTATACTCTGAAACGTCATAGTTCACTCTGTTTTTACTCTGTATTGTTCATTAGGCAATCATTTTCCGAGAAACGGCCCTTGACAAATAGTTCTATCCTGCAATCTGCAAGGGCAATTTTATCTAATTTTAACAGTTAATTATGATGCAAAATCCTCCCAAAATGAGCTTTAATCGATACTCGATGACTTATAAACACGAATCGCAAAAGTAACAAATTCAACCACATTTTCAATATATCATCTTATCTGTTCAATTGTCATACTCTTCAAATATTTTTAACATATTCATATTAGATCAAATTGGAAAATAAAATTGGGTGATGCAAGGTACAATTTGAAATTTTAGTTGATCTCAGCTAGTTATTCTAACAATTCTTCCATTCGTTTTTCTTAAATGTGTGAATTGAACTTTAACATGAACATTCATGATGCCGTAATTTTTCCACATAGTACTGAATTCCAATTCGATGCAATCTGTTTTTCTATACCTTTTTCAACTTCAAATTGAGACGTAACAAAATCAAATTTGGAATAAGCATACTCAAATTGGTACTCAACAAAATCGAATTGAGACTAAACACATTCGAATTGGGAATTATAAATTTCATATTGGTACAACATTCGTTCCTTTGTGAATTGGAGTTTTATGAGCTTCTTCAGTGTGAAGTATGCTCCTGCTATCTCTTTTGCATTTTCCTTTTATTTTTTGCCCGCCTTTGGGCGGTTGACTTCTTGATACTCAAAAATTCGCAAGTCCTTTCCAATCTCCGTTTTCTTCATGGACTGCAATTCTCTGCTTGCTATTAATTCCGACTCTTCCTTTTCAATAAGGGGTATAATTTCGAATTAAACTCTGGTTTGCACTCTCCTCGACATTAAAGTGTTAACTTTATAAAGTAATCAAAATATTCAATTCAGAGAGAAACGTATGTTGTATCTTTATGAAAATGAGTATTCCCAATAGACGACTTCGGCCCAAGTTGCCAACCCACAATTTACTTAGCAAGTTTACTTTCACTGGGGAACGGGAATTTCAGGACAAATTCGACATGATAAGGTTCGCATTATTTATAAATAACCTTAAAACATGCCTCGGCTCTTCAAACCAGATAATTCCTTCCAAATATAGGTTTTTGTTAAGATCGTCCCCGATTGGCTGAAATTTAAGTTGGGATTCCTGATTTCATGCAAACAGTGTCAATTTTCATAGGATACGTTCCGAAAATCAACTCTGTTGTTTCGGTTGCCGATTTTCCGCTCCGTAAATATGAAATATTCGGATGGTTCCTGGAACAAGCGCGTGAAAAAGGTTATTTACGGAATCTGGTTGATGAAAATGCTGTCGATTTACTGCCACCAGAACGATTTTCTATGGTAAATATCCATAGCATAGAACAATCTATGTTTACTTTATGTTTGTTTTGGTTCCGAGTTCAGAACTGTACGGGACGGTTCTAGCACAGATCTATGGTCTATGCTAGAACCGTCCTGAACAGATCTGAACTCGGAACCAAAACAAACCTAAAGTAAACATAGATTGTTCTATGCTATGGATATTTACCATAGAAAATCGTTCTGGTGGCAGTAAATCGACAGCATTTTCATCAACCAGATTCCGTAAATAACCTTTTTCACGCGCTTGTTCCAGGAACCATCCGAATATTTCATATTTACGGAGCGGAAAATCGGCAACCGAAACAACAGAGTTGATTTTCGGAACGTATCCTATGAAAATTGACACTGTTTGCATGAAATCAGGAATCCCAACTTAAATTTCAGCCAATCGGGGACGATCTTAACAAAAACCTATATTTGGAAGGAATTATCTGGTTTGAAGAGCCGAGGCATGTTTTAAGGTTATTTATAAATAATGCGAACCTTATCATGCCGAATTTGTTCTGAAATTCCCGTTTCCCAGTGAAAGTAAACTTGCTAAGTAAATTGTGGGTTGGCAACTTGGGCCGAAGTCGTCTATTGGAAATTAATAGGTATATTTCAAATTGGTAAACATGTTAAAATGATTACTCCCAATTTGAAATATATAAATTTCAAATTGATGATAATCAGTTTTATATGGGTACAATATTCGCTGCTCTTAGAATCGGGTTTTTTGGTTACCTTAAAAAATTGACACTTGGATGTCCAAGAAGAGTATTGAATGACGGCAAACCAACTTTTAATTCGAAAATATTAAAAAAGAAGATTCGGAATCATTTAAAAAGCAAAGATTGGAAGTCCTTGAGGAAAACAGCGATTGGAAAGGACTTGCGAATCTTTGGGTATCAAGAAGTCAACCGTCCTAAGGTGGGCAAAAAAACAAAAGGAAAATGCCAACGAAATAGCAGGAGTATATATAGTCGAAACTGAAGAAGCTTATAAAACTCCAATTCACATAAGAACGAATGTTGTACCAACAAGAAATTGATTATTCCCAATTTTAATTTGTTAAGTCTCAATTTGAAGTTGAAAAGGTATAGAACATTGGAAAACAATATTTCGAATGTGTATATCTACGAAATCATTGGGTGGAATTCGCCCTTCGTTATTGAACTCCAAAGCTGCTCTACAACTATTCTCAAGTCTCTTAATATATTCGTCCGGAAGCAGCTGTGTTTCAATCAGGAATTAAGGCCGGGTTTATCGGAGTCAATACGTGAATAGGTGACCGCGCTGAAGACGAAATCGAACAAGCGCTTAAAAGCTCCTGACTTTTCGTCGTTGCTTTTCTAGAAAATTTTTATACCGAATTAGAACACTGTAGGTACTTAGTTGTGAAATAACGACTTGAATCAGCTCTTTTCTGAAATTTCGGGGTTGTGTATTTCCCAGCGTAAACTGTGAAATATTCCGAAGACTTAATATTTAGTACCAAATAAACAAACCAAATTTCGAAAACGAAACATACTGTTCTCGTTCCGTTTGTTTACTTCCTACGAGTCATATTCTCCGACTTTTTTTATTCACATCGAGAAAGACAAAAGACACTTAAATTTCTAATGAGGGATAATTTTAGAGGCCGCCCGTGTTTTGGCGTGTGGGTTCAGGCGGACGTACTTCGCTTAAATAAACATCTGAAATATCAGTCGACTACAAAATGTTTCCAGCTGTTTTGCGGTCAAAATCTCCTTTGTAAGATAAACTTCTGTCAATTTAATCGGATGGTTATTTATGTCACAATATGAAAGAGGAGTTATTCGATTGTGGACGAATTTATGGAAGCACTGACGTAAAAGTGAGATGATTTTTGCGTACCTACCTACCCAATATTTCCATTGATTTCACGCTTCAAACTTTATCATTGAATGGATAGTCTTTATACAATTAAGGTTGCCATCCGTCCGGGTTTCCCCGGATTTGTCCTAGTTTAGAGAGCGTCCGGGGAGCGGTCTTCATTCGTAGTCGGGGTTTAACAATTTTAAAATAATTATTATTTAGTTTGAAGAGTTTCCTTGAAGACTGAATACTACAATGATTTCTGATTTTCGATTATCAACATAATTGAAGTTCGTTATGTTTAATATTCGAATAAGGTTTTGTTTTCATAACGGTATATTAATAATTTGTGTTTCATTTTGAGAATAAAAAAATTTCAAAAAGCACTGCCGCGAACGTAGCACCTTTCGCGCGCATGTTCAATGTAGATGACCGCTTCAGCAACGAATTTGAACATGCACGCAAAAGCTGATGCCTTTACGGCAATGCTTTTTGATATTTTTACTGATAAATTACTGGATTTCAATTCGATCAAATCTGTATTTTTGGAAATATTGGAAAAATAAAATTTTGATTGTGTATATTTACGGAATCATTGGGTGGATTTTACCCATTCACGAATTCGACCTTCGTAATTAAGCCCCAAACCTACTCTACAAATATCGAGTTTCTAAGTCGTTTCTTCCGGAAGTTGTTGTTTTTACGGTCAACCTAACGGCCGACTGCGTAAACACAATAACTTCCGAAAGAAACAACTTGGAAACTCGATATTTGTAGAGAAGGTTTGGACCTTAATTACGAAGGCCGAATTCGTGAATGGGTAAAATCCACCCAATGATTCCGTAGATATACCCAATCAAAATTTTATTTTTCCAATATTTCCAAAAATACAGATCAGATCGAATTGAAATCCAGTTCTTCATCGAAAAATAACAGTTCGAAGTTTCATACAGAATTTAATGAGGATGATATAAGAAAATCATAGAAGTGTTTTTTTCAAATTGTTCTAATGACACGATTATCACGAAATTTCGCATAAACTTGTCTTTCAGCATCTCAAAACTAGCTGTGAAGTTTTATCAGGACTGAGTCAGTATTTCTCGAGTTATACCGAAAAAATCAACGATATCGAGAAGAAAACCTCAAAATTTGACATATTTTTTCCCGATATCTCCGAAACTTATGATCGTATCGAACTGAAATTTGGTACACTGCTGTGAAATATGAAGCTCAAAGTGTGAGTGGATTTTTTTTTGGATATGATGAATGATTCCCGGAAAAAAAAATGTTTTTCAAATTTACTGACGATATGATCCTGACAAAATTTTGCTCAAAGTTAGGCGTCGTTATACCTCACCCAACTGCCAAGTTTGAATCCAATCGCTCAAGTAGTTTCCGAAATAAAAAATAATTAACTTCAAGTGCCTATAACTTCGAAACTGTTCGACCGATTTGGCCCATTAACGAACTTAACCGCGGCATTCTGATGCGCAACCTATCCTGAAAGTTTCAAGTTGCTAGCTCGCTTCTGTCGACAGTTAGCGTGTCTACGGCCGGACGGACGGCCGGCCGGCCGGACAGAACCGATTTTGACACCGGATTCGTCATCAGTGAGTCCAACCTAGTCGATTTAGGCTATTTTCGGCTCAATCATCCAAAATTACAGACATTTGGACAAAACGATAGCACGCTGTTCCCCTAGAACATGCGCGCAAAAACAAATTGTTCATTATAATAATTAATTATTATAAAAGATGACTAAATTTAATTTTAATTTCTGAAAATAAATCAAATATTGATTTGTTACATTTTATACTGTTTTTTCACATTAACTATGTTCAAAAAAATATGTCCGGGTTCTGGGATCAAAAGTCCGGGGTTTTCACGCGTTTTGTTCTGGTTGCCCAATTTTAGAGATGGCAACCCTATATTCAATGGCTTAATCATCTTGCTCAAATGTCTGTAATGTTCGAATTTTGACCAGAAAATAGTCTCAAACGATCAAGTTGGATTCACTGATGAAGAAATGCATTTTGCCCGTCGGATCGATAACTGCGATGTATCTGTTCATTAAATTTGAGGAATATTTTGGTCGTACCTTGATTCTATTATAATTTCCGAAAATATTGTGAAAGAATATGTCAAATTTCGTAGTTCTTTTCAAGATATCGTAATTTTTTCCGGAATAACTCGAAAAAAATACCATTCCAATCATAATGAAACTCAGTAGCTAGTTTAAAAATGCTGATGGACAAATTTTTGTAAAATTTCGTGATGATTGTGCCATTAGATGAATTTGAAAAAAATTCAATTTTTTTTTTCAAATATTCAATATTCTGTGGTCTTCTGATCATAATATCTACATGAATTTCTGCATGATCATTCGAACTATAATTCTTCGATGAAATACTGGATTTCAATTCGATCTAATGTGTATCTTCGAAAATATTGTGAAAATAAAATTTTGAATAGGTATACCTGCAGAATCATTGGGTGGATTTCACCCATTCACGAATTCGGCCTTCATAATTTAGGTCCAAATCTCCTCTACAAATATCGAGTTTCGAGTTGTTTCTTTTGGAAGTTATGGTGTTTACGGTCGGCCGTTAGGCCTTATTGTAGTTCCTGGGATATTGATGAGAAAACCAGAAAATAATTCAAATGACTAAAACTCCGGAAGAACTCGGCCGTCGCATTCTGATTTACACGACCTACCCTGTTTCAAGACATTATATTTAGTTTGTTCCTTTCGAAAGTTATCTTGTCTATAGACAATTATATCATATAATTATATCTTAAGATATATCCCCGGCCAGACAGAATCGATTTTTGTCATCGGCGAGTCCAACCTAGTCGACATTTTCGTGGAAAAATTCGAAAATAACAGATATTTGGACAAAAATTATAATTAATATGAATTTGATATTTTAACAAAAAGAAATCCACAGTTTAAAACATACAAATATTCGATGAATGAATATATTTTTGGCAGAAGAAAATTCCCCCTCTACTCAAATGTACAGTCATCCTCATGGCTCACGGCCGATCGTAAACACAATAACAAACTCGATAAGTGTGTACTAGGTTTGAAACGGAATTACCAAGGCCGAATTCGTGAATGGGTACACACCACCCGATGATTCCGCAGATATACCCATTCAAAACTTTATTTTCCCAAAATTTTTCCAAAGCTACAGATTGGATCGAATCGAAATGTAGTACTTGTTGATTTTTTTTATTTTTATAACATGATCATCAGAAAATTTCGCACAAACTTGCCAAGTTTAGTCATGATTGGATGAGTAATTTCTGAGCCACACGATCGTGTGGTTTCTTCGGTATCGATACCGAAGAAAAAGTCATGAAATTTTACATATATTTTCCTAATATACTTATCTCCATGAAATAGTATCGGATCGAACTGAAATTTGATGCACTGTTATGAAGTGCAAAGTTCAAGATCTCTCTGAAATCTTATGTCTAGATTCCGAAAAATATATTTTTTCGAAGAAATTTCGAAAAATTTTTTCAAAACTGATTTAATAACACGATTATCACGAAATTTTTTACAAAATTGTGAATTGCTTTTTATGAGATTTATCAGGAATGGAAATATTTTTAGAGTTATTCGGGAAATAACAAAGATTGGTACCGAGAAAAAACACAAAATTTTATATATTTTTTCTAATATCTCCAAAATTTATAATCGGATCAAAATAAAATTTGGTACACTGTTGTAAAATATGGGATTCAAGGTCTGTGCAGAGTTTATTCGAAACCTGATAAAATGTTCCCGAAAATCAAATTAATTACAAAATTTTTTTTTATTTTTATGACACGATCATCACAAAATTTTGCTCAAACTTGTGCATTCGCATTTGTCAATAAACTGCCAAATGTCGTCATGATTGGATAAGTAATTTTCGAGATATTCTGGGAAGAAAGCACGATACCGAATCATAAAATTTTACATATTTTTTCAAATATCTCCATAAATTAGAATCGAATCGAACTGAAATTTAGTGCACTATTATGAAGTGCAAAGCTCAAGATCAGTGCATTTTCTCTCGGAAATCTAATGTCTAGATTCCGAAAAAAATTTTTTATACAAAAAAATTTCGAAGAATTTTTTTTTCGATACTGAGAAAAATCACAATCGACGTCCTTGTCTGAAATATATGAGAGTAATAAAAGTTTTTTCAGACATGGCCGTTCAGTTTCGTGAAGCACGAAAGTTTCAACCCTGACGGAAGTGAAGCTAGAGGGGCTAGTGACTTTTTCCCTTCTTCCTGGACAGATATGGTGCCTTCTATCCAGCCACCGAACGCTGTCATCGGGGATAAGGATGTATCCTATTACTACTAATTTATGCCTCTTCGAAAATCTCTTTCTGCACCTCTGCAGCATCTACACCAACCGCAAAATGTGAGAACTATTTATAATATTTGAATGATTGAGCCGAACGTTTAACAAATTGTTGAGCTGCTGTATAGGAGGGTGGAGATATTGTGAGAAGTAATTTATAATAATCCCTATTTATTACTTTGTCCCTCATTATCTTCGGCCATTATTTATTTACGGATTTAGATATTAGGTTACGAGATAACATGGATCTGTCACATTTTGTTTGTGTCTATTTACGTTGAATAATAGGAAAATGATTTATGTGGTTTGAGAAGAGTAGGACTATTTTTTGAAGTATTTATTTATTTATTAATTATAATATGTATAGGTATTTATGTTCCTTTAATATGTAATCAATATTTTCATCAATTTATTATTATAAATTATCATTTTATTTCGATATTTTTTAGATTTGTATCTCTGGCAATAAATGTCTTTCCGAAACCTTGTTGTTTTAATATTTAAAATGTGTCAGAAAATTTGCCCATCCTTTGATAGTTTTCGACAAATATTTTTTACCCTCGGACTCCCAGTTTCAAACCCTTAGGGTACACCTATCCTGCTGAAAAGCTTGGAGGATCGATCTCGAGCGACACACGATTTTTCTATCAAGATTCACGGATTTCGTTTCAGGTCTTTCAGAACAAAGCCCCAGGCAACGAACAGACGGATTTTTTTTATTAGTTCATTCAAATCTACAAACTTCAAAATGTAAACTGTGAGATTTTCAGGGGGAGTATTTTTCTTTTTTGGTCGATCACTAAGTTTATTATTTAATTTTATAATTATGAAATTTTGTTTTCTTGATCATCAGATTTAGAATATGAATGACTGGTTTATATATTTATGGAAATTCAAGTATTTTACTTTGAGAAGAAAAAATGAAAGAAATATACTTATTTTAATTAAAATATATTATGCATTTGGCTATCTAAATATAAAATAATAAAACCTTCTACAATAAATACTTAGTACAACCTCAATTAGTAATAGATGCTTATATTTTAGGGTAAATTGATACTGAGAATGAAATTCTGAAGTATGTAAGAAATCATAAATATCAAACTATCATATAAATTATTTCAAACATGAGATTGGTAAAAACTATTCAATTCACAAATATCAATTAGTTGCCTCATTCTTTTATACAGACAACCTCAGTTACAACAATCACAGAATCATTAAATGAAATTAAAAAATAATTGAAATGTGTTGAACAGTTCACAGTAGAAGAACAACAAATCACAGAACACCCTCAATAAAATACTTTGTAAAAAAATCATATTCATTCAGTTGAAAGTATGGATTCAAAATTCAGGTTTTGACTCAAATTGTTAAGTTCATGAAACTTCTCAAAATCACCTCATTCATAAATCATTCATTCAATATTACCATATATTGAAAGTAAGAACTAGTTCATGGATATTGCTGTTCTTCTAACAGCTGCACTGAGCAAAGCATTAGCATCAGGTTGTTCTGTTATGACATTGACTTTCACCCATTCCCTATTCTTAGATGATTGTCTAATAGCACTCAAAACAGCTTGAACATAAAGCCCATCTTCAAAATTAGCTGCGGAAGATACAGGTTCTTTGATCCAACCAGCTTTTTCTTTGACTGGAAGGAATGCCTCACGAAGAGCTGACACCATCTTACATATACCCTTAATAAAGGGTTTCGGCAGATTGAGATTTGGAACTGAACAATTCAAGTCTTCAACATCAAGGTATAAAACTTCTTCATTACCTGAAAAATAAGATGTGAACTCAATTATTTCAGTTAAAGAATATTAAGATAAATGCACATTCACTATTAAATTTATATGCTCAAACTTACTCTTGCTTTTTCTACCAAATAAGTCCCCTCCTCTTACCAATAAATGACCAGTACTACTACATATTAAAACTTCTTGATGGAAAGAGCTGCCTGCTATGTGACTATTAATAGTTGCTGTGACAAGGATATTGTCAGTGAGTTCCATTTGAAAACAACAAAAATCCGGTGCTGATATGTTTCTGATACCTTTAATTGTATCAGTGGTTTTCATAAAAGTTCTTACAATACCATGAACTCTTTTAGCCTTCTGATTTGTTAAAAATGTTACAAGATCAACCACATGACTGCCTATAAGATTCAGTGCTCCACCTAGAATTACCATTACATTGATTGTCGTATTTATTCTTTCTAGAGTTCAAGCAGCCCTCCCAATGTCAAATACTTACCACCCATAACATCATCACATTTCCAATTGTAAGAATCATTTTCATTAAACAAAGAGCTACATTGGATCTTAACATCAATCAGGGTCACTGGACTACCCAAATAATTATCAATCAATGCTTTCTTCATATGAGTGAAGGCAGGTAAAAACCTGAATGAGTGGTTTATAAGGGATATCAGGGAAGGGTAATACTGTCCTGCCCTAACCATTTTCAAAGCATCTGTTTGATTCAATCCTGCAGGTTTATCACATACTATATGTTTACCAATTCCCAAAGCTTTAACTGATATTTGTGTATGAAGATTAGGTGCACAGAGTACAAATATGAGATCAACATCCTTCCTGAGCAGAACATCGTCGATTTTATCGGTGTAAAATGGTATCTGAAGTTCCTTGGCTACCTCCTGAGCTTCCTGTATTATATGGCTCCAAATTGCTTCTATTTTGAATCCATTTTCTTGAAGAATTGGTACAAGCACCTTCACAACTGGACCCGTACCGAAAACTCCTATTCCTGGTAACATTATTTGGCAGCAGTATAAATAAATGCATACGTGTTTATTCAGCTATCAAACAGTTTTTTTTCAATTAATTAATGATTAAAAATATGGA
The DNA here is from genome assembly GCA_958510865.1 of Myrrha octodecimguttata. NCBI lineage: Eukaryota > Metazoa > Arthropoda > Insecta > Coleoptera > Coccinellidae > Myrrha > Myrrha octodecimguttata. The sequence goes on along the minus strand of OY294056.1, from coordinate 72,959,669 downwards.
AGTTTGAAGTTTTTTGCATTTGTTTTGGTATACCTCCTCTATGGTTTCGTGTTTTGAGGTTAATGGACTCTTGCTTGACGTTTGAGATGTTCTGTGGTTCTCTTTTCTCTTTCAAATTAGTAGTAGATCAATTGACTTTAGGACTTTAGCACAGACCAACTTGATCTCTGACATAGACAAGATATACTATCTGTGACTTTAGACCGCTTGGCGTCAAACGTCACAACAATACTGGCGTTATCTTAACTTAATCGCTTTACCTCTTTAATTTATTATTCATATTCATCCTCACAATCTCACATTCATTTTAATTTCATTCGGTGCGTGGGCTTGAGTATGACACAAGCATGCATGTGATACTCATGTTAAAATTCTTCTGTTGATCATTTGACATCTAACCTAACAAAAATAGTTCAATTAAAAATGTTGAAATCGAGAAAACAGAGTAATTTAATCTTAATCAACGATTCTATTTTGAATAATACGGCAGGTGATACTTACAGTTCCTTTTTTATAACCAATCTAAAAACTCTTGGTTATGATCTATCTAAAATAACAATAATCAAAAGTGATATAGCAACAATTACACAAGAGATTGCTTCGTCAAATAGACAATATGATATAACTTTGATTGTGGGCAAATTGTCAAGCGGAATTGTTGGTCAAGCAATAGGGAAGTTACTTGAAAAGAAAATTCAAAGGAGAGAGCAGCTGGAAAAAATGTTATCAGAGAAGAATATATCATTCAGTGAGGAAGAATTACTATATCCTAAATGTCTGAATATTTTGGAAGGAGAAAAGTATCCCTTAATTCACATCCAAAGACTATTCATTATAAATGAGAAATACATGGATAGTATATTCCGATCAGTTTTGAAGGAATATTTGAGAAAATATCAGGAACCAATAGCATTTGAAAAAATTGCAGATATTTATCTGAATGGCAATAGTGGTGAATTAGATAATTTGAAATATAACATGGTCAAATATCAATTGACAAAAACGAATGATAATAGTGTATTATTGGAGTATAAATGTGAGGATTTGGATACTCTTCTTGAATTTGAAGATGATTTAAGACGTCTAGTGTTTGTTAGCACATCTAAACCAATATTACATGACAAAGTGTACTTTGATTCAAACCTTCAAGTTAAGAATGCCTTACTGGTGAGTGGTTTTTTTCAAAAATAAATATATGTTACCAGATAAATTCATATGAAAAATGAAAAAAAAGAGATGAAAATGAGATACACTCTTTTCATTCATTTTCACAAACCCATTCGAATACTTTTCCAATGAAAAATGGATTTTTTTTTAATTCATCAACAGGAATGTCCAATATCACATTTATTAAATAAAAATTTGAAAATGAAGTGACAAAGCTTTTTGAATATAACGAATTCTGCATTCCATAGAACTTTATAAAATAAGGTTGATACCGAGTTGGAACCATATAGAATCTCATTGAATTCTTCATTGTATTTTAGAAATCGATGGTTATGTTTATTTTGCTGTGGTTGAAATTTCGTTCGGCAGATCTTAAACATAATATCTTCTGAAAGAAACAACTCAGAAACTCGATATTTGTAGATTGTAGAGTTGGTTTGAACCATAATTACAGAGGCCAAATTCATGAATGGTAAAATCCACCCAATGATTGTGCAAGTATAGCCATTCAAAATTATATGTTCCCAATATTCCCAAAAATATTGATCGAATTGAAATCCAGGACTCAATTGAAAAAGCACAGGTTGAAGGTTCATACAGAAATTCGTGAGGATATTATGATCAAAAAATCGCAGAATATTGATTATTTGAAAAAAACATTTGAAATTTTTTGTTGAATTGTTCAAATGTCACGATTATCACGAAATTTTGTACAAAGTTGTTCATCAGCATTTTCAAACTAATTACCAAGTATTTTTCGAGTTATTCCGGAAAAAACCACGATACCCAAGAAAAAACACGAAATCTGACATATTTTTTCCCAATATCGCCAGAAATTATTATCATATCAAAGTGAAATTTGGTACACTGCTGTGAGATATAAGTTAAAGGCCCGAGCGAAACTCTTTTTGCATATATGTACAGGGTGTTTCATCATAAACTGGTCAAACATATATAGCCGTATAGATGACAGGCGGAAAGTCATTTTTGCCTTATGATATATACCCCGTTTTCGAAGCATAAGCGAGATACAGGGTGTTCAATGTCAACTTAGAGCAATATTCTAATTGTGGTGATTTATGCGTGACTTTTGAAATAACGGTTTTTGTTCACATCTCACTATTTTTTGGTGGTCTCTCCAGTCGTGGTGTAGAATTCTGAAAAAATATTTCAAAATGGCAGAAAACCTACAAAGTTGGAATTTTTTGTTTTTGATAGCCAAATTGGATAGTATCATTCCAATATACTCAATTTTCTAAGATATTCAGTGAAAAAATTTTTCCAGAATTCAAACTCAACTTTTTTTTTACATGTCTACAGTGAAAAAAAAATTTCACCCAAAATTGTTGAAATCTTTCGTGGTTGAACTAACCTTCATTCTGAACACTGGTGTAAAAACAGAATGAAAAAATATCCATTGGTTCTCATTTTATAGCCTTACAAAGATTCCGCTCGGAGTACTGAAATAATGTTTATTTAAGAAACTGGTGACCCTACGGAGGTAAAAATTGAGCTTATAGGCCCCCAGCATGACCTGGATAGAAATATGAATTTATAAAAAAAAAAAAATTTCGAAAGAACTTTGATGGGAATCGAACTCGCTCTGCTTACGGGAAATAGTCCAAGTATAAATTTGATATATTCTTATTATAATGATGTCCGTTACCAAGCACGGTAGTTAATCGAATTTGATCCTATTTTCCGAATGCGGTGAGAGTTCGATTCCCACCGAAGTTTTTTAGAAAATATTTTTTTTCTTGATAAATTCATATTTTTATCCAGGTCATTCCGGAGACCTATTAGCATAAATTTGGCATCCGTGGGGCCACCAGTTTCTTAAATAAAAATTATTGAAGTACTCCTATCGGAATCTTTGGAAGGCTATAAAATGAAAACCAATGGATATTTTTTCATTCTGTTTTCACATCGGTGTTCAGAATGAAGGTCAGTCCAACTTCAACAGATTTCAACAATTTTGGGGGGATTTTTTTTTCACTGTAGACACGTAAAAAAAAAAGTTGAGTTTGAATTTTAGAAAAATTTTTTTTCGGAAAATCTAAGATAATTGAGTATTTTGAAATAATGCTATCCAATTTGGCAATCGAAAACATAAAATTTCACCTTTGTAGATATTCCGCCATTTTGAAATATTTTTTTCAGAATTCTACACAACAATTTAATTATCCACCAAAAAATACTAAGATGTGAGCAAAAACCGTTATTTCAAAGGTCACGCATAACTCACCACGGTTATCAGAATATTGCTCAAAGTTGACATTAAACACCCTGTATCTCGCTTATGCTTCGAAAACGGGGTAAATGACTTTCCCAATGTCATCTATACGGCTATATATGTTTGACCAGTTTATGATGAAACACCCTGTATTATGATGAATAGTTTCAGACAAAAAATTTTCCTGAAGTACTTGATTCCTGAAATATCAGGAAAATAACCTCAAAATTGAGATTACCATAAATACGAAACCGTTCGACCGATTTTACCCCTGTAAGTTTCAAGTTAATAGAGGTCGTTTGAGACCATTTTCTTCGAAAAATTCGAAAATTACAGACATTTGGACAAAATAATAGCACGCTGTTCCTGAGAACATGCGCGCAAAAATATTCAAGAAAATCACTGAATAACATTTAAGAGGTTATCGATTCCTTATCAAGAGTGTTATTTACTAGGAGTCCAAATGAATAACTATTGTTTTGATCAGATCAGTATCTGATTCAAATGAGAACTTATTGATAACATGTTTGAAATTTCTCAAGATACATTCAGTTGATTGTCAATAATATCAGAAAATAATTCTTATTGAAGAATCCTCTGTACAAATTATAAAAATCAAAAAGTATTGACCTTAAATCAAGAGTTCTTACGCGCTTGTTTCAATTCGTATTAAAAGCGGTCACCCACCCAGATATCAATCTTTCCTTCTTGATAAAACGATTTCGCGATTTTCCCATGGAGGTAACCTCCATGGATTTTCCAGTCATATGAACCTCACAAAACTCTGTATTAAGCCATCATCGTCATTTTTATGCACTTGTTCTAGGGAACAGCCCTTTATGGTTTCGTAACCTGTAACCTGTGGTCAAATTTAGTTGTGGTCTAACGTAGAAAAAGATCCAGCACAGCCGTCTCTAGAATTGCATTAAAGACGGCTGTGGATCCAGATTTGCTTAGAATATAGAACTATCTTCTATATTCTAAGATTTGCCCATTTGTAATTATGAGGTTAGTTCTTCAATATCTCAAGAAGTACTGATCAGTTCAAAAAATCGACATTAGTTGAAGAATGCCAGCGTGTAACACTTACAGAATTTTGTCGGGATTGACTGGTGGAGAAATTTATTAAAAATTTTTTTCAACAATTTTCATTGGTTTTCTCGAAAAACCTCGGGTTCTAGGAAAACGTTTGTCAGATCACAGTTAATTATGGCGTAAACCGTCAGGCTGATATTTGACAACAGTGTTTCAAATTTCGATTTGATCCGATAGAAATTTTGGGATTATTTCCTCAATAACTCAAAAGATACTCGAGTGATCAGGATGAAACTTTGTATCTCGTTGAAGAATATCGATGAGAAAAAGAATGCGAAATTTCGTGAGGATAGTTTCGGTCAAAACTTCAAAAAATATTGTTTTCGATAATTTTTAAAAAATTCTAGAAAAATATTTTTTTTCAAATATCTATTCACATTTCGATTAAATTCGGCATATCTTTTTATTAGGTAGTGAAGCGAATAGAATATTTGATTCCAATGATATTCAAGCAAGAGATCTATTAGTATAGTATCATATAGTGTAATGATTTGACATCGGATTATATGCATTAACAAACTGGCAAAATATGCACTCAAAAAGTGTGAAATATGCACATAATATGCACTAAAAAAATATCAATTTCCATTTTGTCTCCGATTAATTTTCAGTCATCAAACAATTATAATTATAATTTTGTGACTACAAAATTAAAGATTTTCACGCGCTTGTTCTAGGGCACAGCGCGTTATCGTTACGTCACAATGTCTGTAATTTTCGAGTTTTGAGCTGAAATCGGTCTCAAACGACTAGCTGCGACACAGATGAATTATCCGTGGTCGAATTGGATTCTGTCCGGTTATGTTTTGATCCTAAATATCTCGGTTGAGTTCGTTAATAGGCCAAATCTGCCAAATGATTTTTTTGTTAAAGCCATTTGAAATTTTGATTTTTCAATAACATAAAAATATTCATCTGGTTGAACTGAAACTTGGAACATTAATAGTGCCAATGAGAAGAATTATCCTTGGAAAAATTTGAATTAATTTTTCTCTTTAAATTCTCATATTTCATTTAATTTTCATTGAAATTTCCAAGTCGCCATTTCGCAATGTGAACAAGCGCGTAGAAGCTGCTGACATCACGTAAGTGCTTTTCTAGGTTTTTTAGGTATACTAAAGAAAGCTTGTTACGTCTGTCTGTTAATATCAACTTATAAGCCGAAAACAATTCCTCTACGACCATCAACGTAGAGACAGAACTAGAATTTGGCGCCATTTCTGAAGATACCTTTGTAGACAAGGTTTTCCTTTTGGCGTGTTTACATATACTTCTATTTTCTTAATTGCTGCAAGCTTCATGTTTTTAAATTTGTCATGGATTATTTCTGACAGTAAATTAGTAAGAACATCTTTCTGTACGATTATTCTTTCTGAAATTTCCGTGGATTTGAACAGAAGAAGATTTTTGGTATCCAATCTTTCTATAGCTCCGCACCCGTTCAACGTTTTCCGGTTGATCTATGCACCAGGATTTCGTCCCACGATTGAAATATGCACTTTCGACAAAAAAGTACCAAAATATGCAATAATGCCTAGAATATCGCGTTATATGCATTTGCATATGCAAATCCGATGTCTAGTAATGATTAATGATAGTATAGAATGATGCCCACAAAATTCCGCATAGATTTTCGGGTTGTTATTTCAGCTAATTGTCAACAACCCATTAGATCAGATCACTATTTTTGATGTATTGAGGAAAAAGGATCAACAAAGTGTAAAATGGTAAAATTACAACGAACCTATAACATAAGTGTTTCCTGGAATTCAGAATAGAATATCTCTGGAATGTTGAAAACAGACTATGAAAGGAAAAAAATACATATGTATTCGAAATTTGTCCTCAAAATGTCTGTTCATTTTAGATAAGCATAAATGGTATTACAATAGTACATTACTTTTTATTATTTAACCAATTCATACACCTTATCAGTTAAGAATAATATCTTCCTGTTGAATATTATCACTTATTCAAATACTCATTTCATGCTTCACAAATCACCTACGAATTCATTCCTTGAAAGCACTGATTGTGATAAATATTTCAACAAGGTTTTGGAACAGTTACTGCATGTTCAGAATCGGTAAAGAACATCAGATCAATTTTACACTATTGGAAAACAAAATTATTGATTTGAATATTTGAACCAAATTTCATTTCAATATAATTGTAATGGAAATAAATTTTATTTTCACTTCGACATACATGTTGCATAAGTAGGTTTTGATCATCTCAAAGAAAGTATTCTAGTATGAGTGGTAGCTCTCACAAGTTATAAGATTCTGAAAGGTTTGTTTAAAACCTAGGATAATAGCAAAAAAGCAAAAAAAATACTAAAGACCATTATTAACCGCCACCCAGATGATTGAGGTATCAGCGCATATTTGATAATACAGTGCGCGTCAAAATTATTGGACAAATTCATTTTCTCAGAAGAAAAATATTTGGCAACAAAATTCTGAAACAGGTCAATTTTTGTTTCACTTTTACCAAATTTTTATGCATTTTTGAAGGACTTTTGTTGCACCCTGTGCCATCCCCATCAGTCCTTTAAATTTTTTGAATTGGGAAAGTGGGTCATGTGGTACTTTTTTGGCAAGGTCTTTGTATCTTTTTTACAGGCGTGCAGAAATTTTCAGGAAAAAATTTCTTTTTGAAAAATTAGTTCCTTCAAAGAGGTTTTGAGTATGTGCACTTTGTCATGGCTCATTTACTTTGAGACGATGGTACCTGATGAAATTTGTCACCGAATGAAAGCCGACCATTACAATATGTTCATGCACAACTTTCAACCCCTACGAACCCTTTAATGCAGAAAAAAAATTAACGTGAGGGGGTTGAAAGTTGTGCATGAACAAAACTGTAATGGCCGACTTTCATTCTTTGACAAATTTCATCAGGTTCCATCGTCCCAAAGTAATGAGCCATGACAAAGTGCACATACTGAAAACCTCTTCAAAGTAATTTTTCAAAAAAAAAAAATTATTCTTCAAAATTTCTGCACGCCTGTAAAGAAGATTCAAAGACCTTGCCAAAAAAGTACAACATGACCCACTTTCCCTATTCAAAAAATTTAGAGGGTTGATGGGGATGGCACAGGGTGCAACAAAAATCCTTCAAAAATGCATAAAAATTTGGCAAAAGTGAAGTTTTGACGCCCACTGTATAATTGAGTATTCAAGTATTACTGAATAGGTACCTGATGATATTACTTAAGAGTCATTTCAACGAGACGTATAAGAAACATCCTTTATAAGGTCCTTGTTGCATAGAATATACATTGTAAAGGAAAAAAAATTGAGAAATAAAATTATTTTCTTAATGAATATCAAATAATTTTGATAAGTTATACAGGATGGTCTTCACTTTGCAGAAATAAGAAGAAATTGTTAAAAACTACAGATTACCATACTCTTATTCAGTTCCTATTAGCCATAATCTTCAGAAGAATTGGAGCCACATTTGACAAACAGTGCACCTCTTTCAACAGATTCCAATTTAAAGTTAAAGTCCCTGATTATTTTTTAGGTTGTACAAACCTAAGCAGTTTTCTTTAAAAATGCATCTGGTTTCATTTTGTTATCATTTTCAGACAATAGAATCCTGCTTCCAAAAATATGGCCCTGAAAACACCTTCTTGAGTTTCAACGGAGGTAAAGACTGCACAGTGCTGCTCCACCTAACAATTGCCGTTTTGGAAAAGCATTATTCTTGTTATTCCCAAAAACCAATTTGTTTGTATGTACAGGGGAATCAACCCTTCAAGCATCAAGAAGAATTCATAGATAAATGTAAACAATATTATAATTTAGAGATAGTGACACTTAAGACTGATATAAAGGAAGCATTGGGAATTATTTTGAGGGATTATCCAAATCTGAAAGCTTGTCTTATGGGAACTAGAAGAACAGATCCCTACTCGCAGGATTTAACAGACTTCCAGGTAATGCAAATTTTAAAATTTTTCAGATGGTTTTTCTTCACTTGTTCGACAACTTGTTGCATAGTAATTAATGAGATGGAGGACCGAGATTATTTCTTACTTTTTTTTACAGCTTACAGACAAAGGGTATCCTGAGGTAATGAGAGTGAATCCTCTTCTTAACTGGAGCTACTACCAAATTTGGGACTATTTACTTTACTATAAAGTACCATATTGTAAGCTTTATGATATGGGGTATACTTCCTTAGGAAATGTAGATAATACCGCCAAGAATTCACTTTTATTATACAAAGATCCATTCAATGGAAATGAAAAATATTTACCTGCTTACAAGCTTCTACATGAAGAAAGTGAGAGAATTGGAAGGAATAGGTAGTGCATCTTACCTATACATAGTAATTATATGAGATTATTTTTATATACAGCGATTTATTATTTATTACCTCAAATATTTATAAAGTTCAATCTGTATATTTGCATTTGATTCAAATAGAGGATTTGATTTGTGATCAGTTTACTGCTCATCTTGATTTCCCATACCGTACTTATAGTAAATAGTTATTTGTCAAATTTAAGTTTATAATAATAAATTTCTCAGGAATTTGAAATCTTTTTATGAACCTCCCTTTTATAAGATAACTGAAAAATGTCTTTTCCCGAAGAAAACGTATATACATAATAATTAGTTTGTGTTTCACGTCCTTCCATAATTATATAAGTAAGATTTTACAGGGTTAGGACTCAATTGATCCCCACAAAATTTTGCATAAGTTCTGTTGTCGGTACACAAACATTTGCGGAGTTCAAAAAAATTCAGAAAAGGAAATTGAATCTTGGTTTCCTGCACAAATACACTTGATCAATATATTATATTCCCTTTAATTCCAAAAATCATATTCAATAAAGCAGACATCTGGTATTCCCTTTTAAAATAGCACCCTGAAGGAACATGCAAAATCTCAGCAATATCTGATGATCCTCACCAAGTTCCTAATGGATCAGATCGGTACAATTCAATAATAAAAATTCGACACCGTTTGGTAGACTTTACCCCATAATAACTGACCAAGATATTCCAGTTTCACAATGTCTGTAATTCTCGAATTTTGAGCTGAAATTGGTCTCAAACGACTAGGTTAGACTCAGTGATGAAGAATCAGTGGTCAAATTTAATTTTGTCTGGCCGGTCGTGTGAGTTTTAACTTTCAAAAGGAAGGCCCTGAAGTAGTGATGGGACGAGTCGTCTATTTCTCAACTCGATCTACTCGAGTTGAATCGATGGCCAACTCGAGCTGACTCGACTCGGTGCTTACGCGCCAGCGATTCGCCTTCGTATCGAGTCGAGTTGGGTCCCCTCGAGTCAGGCCTCGACACTGATTCGTTCGCCGGCTCGAGCCTCGATGCCCCGATGTCGATCTACTCGGAGTGAGTAGGAATAGAAATTAGAAGAAATTGTAGAATCGGGACTCGTAAGTTAGAATTTTTATGAGTCTCGCTAACAGCTGACTCACACATCATGTATTGAATTACATTTTACTCTTATATGAGGAATAATTCAATTGAAGATTAAGGGTTCAAATGTTAGTGCCCAACTTTAATAACCAACGGATATATCGTGAAAAAAGTTTTAAAAAATCACACTTCTCAAAAATGACTGTAATATAATATTTATAACGAAAAAGGGGCCATTGTCAATAAATAAATGAATACAGATTAATCAATCCAGCTCTAGTCTTTAGTCACTTCCTTCACGACGCGAATATATTTTCGTTTATAGGCAGTAAATTTTAATTCAGCCGTAATAGACCAACACCCTGTTGAGATCGATCCCGACTGAACTGAAATACAAAATACATCTGAATCGAGCAAATCGAACTATTGCCGATCCGCTAACCAACTCGAGCTGTATCGATCGACATCGATGACGGAAGGCACCGACCACAGAACATCAAAATATAAGAAGTGCAACCTGCCTTGTAAACTATGCGCAACAATTGTGACATTTGTCCTGTCATAAAATAAGTGGGAATATTCCATTATGGTTCTAGGGGGTGTCCGCCAGTTGAAGTATATGTAATTTTTCTCTAAAATTACATTGGTGCTCTGTGGTTCAGTTAATATTTCTGATTATTCTGTGTTCTGAATTTAAATTGAATGGAAAGGAATTTTTGTCTTCAATCAAAAGAAAGCTTTATAAATAATAGTTTATTGAATACAATAATTTTTGTAATTACATATGTGTGAAAAACTGAATTGTAGGATAAACAAGTATCCGATATTTGTCTTTTACCTAACGAAATATGAATACTTATAACATAGTTGCAGTTTTCTGGACCAAACAAATACAATTAGCTCCTAGAGAAACCAAATAAATCCATAATAAGGGTTGAAGAAATATTTCTGAGAAGGTTAAAACACTGATTCACAACAATCCTAATGTTTTCACAAAGAATATTATATTCACTTCACTAATTTTCAATAACAATGATTCATCAAGGGAGGGGAGCGGCATCCAAAAGTCCAAAGAAACTGCCAAAATCATGTAGAAATCTTCAGTCCAAGTCCTTCCTGGCAATACCACTCTTCTAGAAAATCAATCAACAATTAGACGATGAATATTGAAATAAAGATTAACTATAAATACTCCGAATTAATCTTTCAAAGATAAGACTCCCAATAAGATAGTTCCCTGAATGAAGTTCATTAAGTAGTACTCCACTATGCTAGTAGAATATTCACACGAATTGAATTTATGAACTATGAGAATAATAAGTGATACAATCCCAGGTAAAACTGTCGCACCAGGCCAGTAATTATTATTCTTAGAATATGGGAAATATATGTTATGTTTCTGATGGTTCAACTGAAAAGATTTTTAGGCTGGAATTGCCGAATATACATACACCTAATAACATATCAAATTAGGTCTATGCGTATATACAATGTCCAAATAAATTAACTGACATTATGCTATAGCCTTTGTATTAAGATGGACTTTCATACTGTTTTCACTAGAATATTGATAGAAGATTGAAAAATTGTGATTACACATGCGTAAATGATGGATTATTTGTACTGCATAGGTAATGATAGTCAATGTAATTACCATTTTTTTATCCTATCATGGTTAAAAATTAGTGCTTGAGCTCATACATAAATGATTCCTCCGAATTCAACATTATCTAAATCCTGAAAATAAATATGGTTACACATATTACACCTGAAAAGATATTAACTTCATATTACACGGGTATTATTTTAATTTCAATTTTGAATATCAATAACAAACTGCTACAAAACACGCCAAAAATTGAAATTGGCATATCATTTGACATAATGTCATGTCATGCTTCCATTTCGATATATCCACGACATACGTTTCTGACAGATAAAAATAAGTGGAAACGTATGTCCTTGTTTCCACTTTTCCTACCGTCGCTTCACCCCCCTGGCACCGACGATTCACGAATTCGTGATTTCTACGCATCGAGTCGGGAGCTGAACTCTAGATCTGAATCGCTTTCGAGTTGACTCGAGTTCATTCAAAAGCAACTCGAGCTGAATCGTCCATAGCGTAACTCGAGTTACTCGAGCTGCATAGCTCGAGTTGCCCATCTCTACCCTGAAGTCTCGAAATTTTCAGATTATGTTTTGATCCTGAATATTCCGGTTGAGTTTGTTAATGGGCCAAATCTGCCGAATGGTTTTTGCATTGAAGCCATTTGAAATTTTGATTTTTCAATAACTCGAAAAATATTTATCTGATCGAAATGAAACTTGGTTGGAAAATGAACAGTGTCAATAAGAATTATCCATGGAAAATTTTTTAATTTTTTTTGAAAATGTTCATTATTATTTCAATTTCACTGAAATTTCCAAGTCGCCATTTCGCAATGTGTACAAGCGCGTAATAGCTGCTGACTTCACGTCAATGCTCTTCTAGGTTTTTTCTTTCTAAAGATGCTTTTTAATGAAAATATTTCACCTGCAGTTGTTCCTTATGGTTCTTACTCAACAAACAGTATGAAGGTTTTTTTTTTGATGTTCGATTCACTAATTTTATAGTGATATCACAAAGAATAAAATGAATGTTTAAAAATTATACAAAGTCCGTTTATTAAAATAAAGTATATATTTAAATATATAACATTATATAGGGCCAATTTATCAGTTACACCTGATTTACGATAAGATGGCATTACTCATGAAACAATAGGGAACATGACAACTCTCAGCATTTCTTAATCCTAAACTGTACAAATTAATAACTATTTTCAATAAGTTCATACACCTTTTATACAATCACTCCGCCGGTAAAACAATAAATAGGGAACTCTAAATCCTTGGGGTTTCAGTACAATATCTTCTGATACAGGCCTTATCTTTGCATCATCAAACCTCAACCAACTGTTATACCCAGAATGAAAAGCGTCTGCTACATAGTGGCCCTTGCTGGCCTCTTTACCTTCATGATAAATCACAGCAAAAAGTTTATACTGCTTTTCAGTCGTAGAAGTCATCCTTCCTGATAGGATTTTAGAATCAATTTTCAGATCAATCGGGAAATCCAGTACTTTCATTATCTTCGTACATCCATCCATTTTGTAATCGAAACATTTTAAATGCAAGACTAGCACTACTGGCAACTTCTCGATCATCACTTGCTGCCATGCCTCAACTGTTTGCTTCGTTTTCGAAGAAGTTAAACCTTCCAGCTGATTTCTGGTAGTGAAATTCTCTAGGGCTTCAGTGATTGTTTCAGCTTTCTCGATGTTCAATTGTAAAGTGAAGAATGGTTGAATGTTCACAGTTGATTCGTCGCCGGTTTTGTGGATCTTGGAGCAGAGAAGTCCACCGAAAATTTCACTAATTGGCGTTTTGTCGAATTGAACCTTTCTTGTTATGTTGCCTTTATTTTTGGGGCCCATCACTTTCCAGTCATCAGAGTCTTGGTTGATTTCTTGCTTTAAATCTGGAGTGTTCTCTTCATTGTTGATCATCTTTATGATCTGAAAATAAAACAATTCATTAATAACTGTGTGGCCTTAGCTCAGTCTGGATATTTGTTGAAAAAGTTCGAATTTTTTATGCAATATAAATCAACAGCATCCTCGAATATTTTTTAAAATACTGCATTATATTAATTATAAACAGTAGTCTCAAGAATAAGGTGCCTTGGGGAGGCAAAAAACTCAACTGATACAATTGAAATAAACTTTACTATTATTTCTGCTTGAAACCAGCCTTACAGACATATGATGGAATGCCAAACAAGTGGAACAAATATACTCCAATCACTCTTATAAAATCAGTCAGTAGGCCATGGTAGTTTGAAACATTCTACTCTGTATAATTGAAAAATGTTAGGTTAGTTTCATTTTCCTTTCAGATAACTACAGGATGTTGTCTGTTCTACATTACGGTCATAAAAAGTACATATACTCCATTTACTTTTATAAAGTAGCCCAGTTGGCCATGACATCCTGACAGATTTCACTGTGTATAGTTTGAAAATGTTAGGTTATAGTCATTTTCCTGTCAGATAACTACACAACGTTGTCCCCTCTACGAAGAGGTCGTAGTAACTACTTATTTTTCAAAATGTGAATCTACATTGGGAAAGTAATGAATTTGAGAAAATATTATGTGAATTCAATCATTCCAAAGACCAAGCGAATGTTGAAGAAACATTTTTCTCTGTTAATACTTCACGTATATAAACATGGTTGGAAGATTCAGTTATGCTTTTTTCTTGTACGGAAATCAAGAATCGAGTGTAATGGAATTTTATTGAAAAATTATGGATAGAGCAGTCCGTTACTTTGCGATAGTTCATTCGAAAAAAAATAGAAGTACTCGAATAAGCCGGCAGTAAAACTTCTAAACGAATGGACGGACCTATGGAATTCCCTACTTTTTTAAATTCTCAAGAAATAAGCCTACAGAAGTCATTTAAATACCTTGTTGCACAACTTGAAATATTCCAGTAAGAAAATGTAGTAGTACTACGAAACCTGTGTCACAATTAACCTCAAAAGAACTAACAGTTCTTGGGATTGATACATACACTGGATTGGATCAACATATTTCTAAACTGGGATACATACAGCTTAGCTTCAGTCTATTATCATTGGTTGTAATGACAAGATATCTGGATAAATTCTCCATGTAAACTAACTTTCATTCAGTATTCGAGTCAAAAGCAAGATATGGAATTATGTTTTATGGACATACTTTGAAGTCAACTCAAATATTCAATTTCCAGAAAAAAGCAATTCCTAAAATATTAGAAAAAATAGAACCGAATGAGATATTGTATAATTCATGTTATTTTTATACGTAAAATTTCAATGTTCTGTCAAGATAGGGTATACCAAGTTCATTTTCAGTGTACTACTTCCTATCGAAACAATTCCACGAAATATATAACTCTTGAAAATTATTCGTATTTGTTCAATTCAAACATGACTACCTACTTAAGGCTCAATACAATACAATCAAAGCGAAATGTTAATTTATTAGTTTATTATGGCTGAGGCTGAATTGTTATTTGTTATTGAAATAGAGTAGAAATTGGCAACCTCGCGTCGAATTATTTTGACATTGTCGATATTTCAGGAGCGCCAACCTGCCCTTGTTTTAGTTACAACAACATGATAGACCTAAATCATGGCCAACTGGGCTACTTTATAAAAGTGAATGGAGTATATGTAAGAAAACCATAAAATGGTAGTCCTTGATAAAAATATAAAATGCCTCTCCCAATCAACTTGGCCTTGACATTTCACGAGTGACAACCTGACTGAGATGTAGTTACGAATACTTGATAAACTTATTCCAAGGCATACTGACTGGGTGCGTTTTTATTTCAATCGGCTTTATTGATGAATTGAATATAGCAATGTGAATATGATTGACAAAACGACATGAAATGTATAAAAACTTCATTAATCATTAGATGAATACATAATTTATATGAAATCAAATCGTTTAAATTTAAAAAAAAAAATATTGAAGTAAGGTTAGAATTGATCCATCTAATCAGTTCCATCGACCCCAAGTACGATGGATTTGATTAGTAATAGCAATTTCATCGATTAACTCACATTGAAAATGAGAAAGGCATGTCGAAGTTCATCATAATTGCTCGGATGAGAATAAAAACGCATTGATGCATTTACGATTAATTGATTGGATATTTCCATGAAAATAAAATAGCACCTAATGACTTTACAAGAGTGAATATAGTGCATGTAAAATGTGTGAACCATTTCTATACTCACATTCATCATTTCATCATTCAACCCATTCAATAACAATCCAAGAAATTCTTCTGCATCTTCTTGCCTTCCTTCGATGAGGAAAGAATCACTGCGTGTTCCATTCAACATTGTATAGAACCAATTTGCCTCGAACGGATTTCCACAATTCAAATTGATGTTGCTCTGTTTCTTATTTTTTTTGGTCAGTCGAGTTGCTTGTTGATTAGCAGGCAAAATGTTGAATTCGTCCATTAATTTACACCTGAAATACAAAAAATTCATCAATTCTGTTGGATTTACAACTAATTAACTAAAATATAAATACAAAATGGAAATATTCTTCAGATTAGATAACAAGAAATATACTTACATATTGTCGATCATTGGAATGGACTTTAATCTTTCGCCACCAGTTAAAGTCTCGGAAAGACCTCTCAGAAGATTACACAATGGTGGACAGGCCAGCAAAGCCTGAAGAATGGAATTAATATAGCAATAGTTGCTCTTATTCATTAAACCCCTTGGCTGCAAATTCAATATTTTTCCATCTATCTGATAGTTCATTATGTAATCTGAAAATAAAATTCGTTCAGATTCAATCGAGATAAGATAGGAAACATTTTTCCTTTTATTCAAGGATAGAGGACAGTACATAGAATAGATGTTAACAAAAATTATACCTTCTTTATTCAAATTACCTTAAAATAAACTTTTTTTAATCATGCAGCTTCACTTCCAATAGATAATATTCGTTTATTAATTTATTTTTTTGATGCTGCACCGAAAACTGGATTTCATTAGTAATTTTTAGATAATTTCAAAGGAAATATTTGTTAAATGAAATATAAAAACTCCTCAGTATTTCAACATAACCTCAATATAGGAAATGGTTTCATGGAGAAGAAGGAGCTCCAGTAGTAATAAATAACATAATCACAAGGACGAATATCCGTCGATAAATCAACAAATATTCCCCCTTGATCAGAGCTAATAACCCAATCAACCAAAACACCTACACCGAAGAAGCGGATCCAAGTAGAATGACTACAGCTGTTTCACAATTGTTATTGATCGTCAGGTCAACTTAACTTGGATGTTAAGTTAAGTTGACCTGACGATCAATAACAATTGTGAAACAGCTGTAGTCATTCTACTTGGATCCGCTTCTTCGGTGTAGGTGTTTTGGTTGATTGGGTGATTAGCTCTGATCAAGGGGGAATATTTGTTGATTTAAAGACGGATATTCGTCCTTGTGATTATGTTATAACCTCAATATGTTGCATGTAAGACTGGTCAAAATATTGATATGGAATTTAGGTATCTTTGAAACTTACCCCCTATCCTATAGGTCATCGGATCTAACAATTTCTTCGGCTTACTAATAGATATGTCAGTTGAACTTCTCTTCATCAATTCGGGATTTCCATTTCCATTCATGGTAGGGGTATCTTTCTTGAAAAGACTGACCCATGTCTTCTTCCCCCAAACATTAGGAGCAGGATTATTCGGAGTAGTTGTAATTCCATTCTCTTTAATAGAAGTACCTTCATTTTTCTCGCTGTTGACGATTGCTGGGGTAGCTACAGCAGTGACAGTTTCTGGTTTTTCTTCACAAGCTTGGATATCAGATTTCGGCATAGTTTGATTCGAATGAGATTCAGTTTTAGAATTGGGGAAGGGCAAGTCATTGGAAACATTAGTTTCATCAGAAGTGCTTAGTTTTGGATTTTCGTAATTGGATAATTCCCCATTAGGAACATCATTAACAATCTTGGGTTCCTCGGCTAACTGGTTCTCAATCGGAGGGGAACTGTATTGGTTATTTGGCTCTGGATGATTTTCATAGGATATTGGGACCTGAAAACATAAGACATTGTTGATGTCAAAAATACTAACAACCAAATATGCACAATGATTAAGGTTGTTAAAGTTAGTAATAATAAGTTTGATGAAATTTGTTATTTTGAAATATTTGGAGGTAATCGATTCAGAAGAGGTTGAAAGAGTGATATTGCAGTGTCTAATTTTATGCTTTACGGTAAGTGTCAAAAATCTTTAAACAGCCAATCACCTTGTTGATTCCCGTGTGAATTGGATGATTGTGTAGAAAATAAACTGAAATTGAGAATTTACTGTTGACTGACAGTCAATTCTTTGATCGAACAATCAAAGATCTGTTAAACTTGCCGACAGTGTAATCAACATTCTTTTGGAGAACTGCCAGCCTAATTTTTATTAATATGTGCCTAGTTAATAGTCTTAAAATTAATAATCGATTTAGCTTACCTGTGCATAGTTGAAAACGTGGTTTGGAGGATACATGTAATGTACTTGATTATCATTAGTGTTCATCATGTGAGGAGGATGTTGATAATTCGTATACATTGTAGGATGATGATAGTGATTTTGCATGAAGGTGTTATACATTGGTGGTAGCTGGTTAGGATTGTAAGGAATGGAAATGAAAGCCATCTGGGCCGGATAGCCCATTTGATCTGGAGTACTTGTGTAGGTCTCTGCTGAAGTTCCATTGAAATGGGTTTGTGGGTTCAATACTCCATAGTCATTATCTGAAATTGAAATAGAGCATGAGGTTTTAGCATATATGATATAGTCCTTCAGTTTATCGCATAACCTGACATGTGTTTTGAACATATTTAATCTATTGTACTTACTTTGGATGGTCTCAGGTTTGATTATCCAGGGTAATGGGTAGTCTGAGTTAGTATTACACAACCAACCGTTAATTTCATTAACCTCAGCATCTTCCAACCCGGTAAAATCCAAAAACTGAAGAGTCTGAAAATATCAGTTATGATGAAATCATTGCCCATGAGTGGATGAATAAATTTAATATCTGCAGACAAACCATTGTACTGACAAAATTTCGTACAAATATTCCTTTGAGAATCAGAAGAAATTCGATACAAAAAAATATTTATTTTTAAATTCAAAGCAGTACCAAAATAAGTAAAAATGAAGATCTATATCTAAATGCAGGAAAATTACTTACGTCCATAATTTCAACAATTTTGTATTGAAACAACAATCATTCCAATTAAAATATCACCTTAACGCTTGTTTATATTCACAAATTCGCAAGAGCAAATGTACACCAACCATTGAGGTTAGAAATGCACTGACTTTTTGAAGAGGTTATAAAAAGTATGTCAATTTTTCAGGACACAGAGCACAGAATATTCTGTTCCTTTTCTTTTTTGTTATGAACGGACTTCGTATATTATATTAATTGAAGCACTATCTGAAGAGTAAACTATGAAATAAAGTCAGTTTAACTTACTCAGCGAGACCGTGTAGTCTTTATTTTCTGCTTCTATTTATTTGAACCAGCTGCATACGGCAGAACCTCTATAGCATAGAATAGTATATTTTATGTTCTGTGATTCACACCAAGAAGTCATAGAAGGGATAAAGATGCATAGAATACATATATTCTATGCATCTCATCTGTGAATGTATTTACCAATGATGAGGTCACTTTTTTCATTCAAATTCAAAGCACAGAATATATATTTCCTTGTATTTTAATCTTGCTGACGTCACTTTTTTTCAGATGAGCACACCATGTTTACATCATGATATATACCAGCTTTTACTTTCGAATGGGGAAAACACTCTATCGTTCATCTAATCATAATAATGATTGTTCTTTATTTTTCAAAAGATCGATCGAAGTCCTTCATCGTATTTTTACAAAGTTATTTAGTTATGTAAGCTTCGTAAGGAAATAAAACTATATATGCATACATTATTTAAAGAAGAAATCATCTCTTCAAGGTGAATTAACAAAATTTTAATTTTAGAAACACTGAAGTTCTTCCCAAATGGTCCACCTGGGAGTTTTCTGTGTGGTCTTCTATTCTGGTTTCTCGTCATGCAGAATTCCCGCAAAATTTCCATGTTGTGTCCTTGTTGAGCAAATTTTTCAGAAGCTTCTTCGATGCGAAGGTCAAAAGGTTTAATTTATGTTACTTCAGAAAGCAGGCTGTTGGCCATAATCATATTTTTTGAAAATTAAGTAATTAAAACAACATTTTGTTCACGAAAAAATTATTAACTAGGCTTTGAATTCTTTCCATAATAAATTTGAGAAAATATCTGACCTGAGATTATTGAATATTCAAGAATAAAATTAATGATTATATCTTGACTTTTTTCCGACAAAATGACTGAAGAAATCTTGAAGATAATTAGGAGGAATTAAAGATGGATGTTCATTATTAATTTGATTACCCATATTTTTTTAAATTTTCCTTCATAATATAGATGTATTTATAGTAGCATAAAAACTACTTCGCAACGACCTTTGAAAATGCTACCTACACAAGGATTTTTAAACAAGTAGGTAAACACATGGATAAAGTGAATTCTGGTAGAACCTAAACATTTAAATTTGTAAATAGGAGAAGCTTCAATCAGAAAATTTCAAACAAATTTATTATTGATCTGATACTCTTTTTTGAAATTATCATTGTTAATTTTCCATTTTTTTAACACGTTGTTCTAAATATGTAGTTATTTTTCACTTGTACCCACTAATACTATTCAAGTATTTCCAACTTTTTTGAGTTGAAATGTTCTTTTTGCATCCAAATAGAAGAATCATAAGATCTGATGTAAAGAAAATACAAAACAACATTTTAATTTTCATTCGAATTGTTACTGTATTTGTACCAAATGTGTTGTTGACTTCACTTATTCGGAAACCAAAAGCAATAAATGAATTCAACAGGTAAATGTTGTATACAAAACCCTTCAGCTTACGTTCAAATTTGACTCCAAAAACATTTATGGATAAGAAGGACCGGAGGTCATTAGTGCAGGTACATACCTTCATAATCCCTCTTTGGAGCCTCCATTTGAAAGCAATTTTTGTCAGTAGTTATATCCGATAATGCACAAGACACAGATTACCAACAAAAATATTTTGTCATCAGGATGTTCGATTCGAACAGAGGACTTCTGGATCATTATTTCGTATTTATCGATGAAATTCCGAATTTTTAACGACCCTTTATTGATATTTTTACGCACTTGTTCTGGGAAACAGCATGTTATCGTTTCGTCGCAATGTCTGTAGTTTTCGAATTTTGAGGTGAAATCAGTCTCAAAGGACTAGGTTGGACTCACTGATGTAGAATCCGTGGTCAAATTTGATTCTGTCCGTCCGGACGTCCATGTGTGCTCTAACTTTCGAAAGGAAGGATCGAGAGTCTTGAAAATTTCAGGTTAGGTTTTGATCCTGAATATCTCGGTTGAGTTCGTTAATGGGCCAAATCTGCAGAATGGTTTTTGTGTTACGGCCATGAAACTTGGTTGGAAGATGAACAGTGTCGACATATAAGAAGAATTATCCATGGAAAATTTTGAAAAAAAATTTTTTTCCCAAAATTTTCATATTTCGTTTAAATTATACTGAAATTTCCAAGTCGCCATTTCTCAATGTGACTTCACGTCAGTACTTTTCAAGTTTTTTTTCATTTATATTGATCACTGATGATAGTGAAGATTATATGAAATTATAAATTCAGCGGTTGAGTTCGTTAATGGGACAAATCGGCCGAATGATTTCGGAGTTATAGTCTATTGAACTTTTGAGATTATTTCCCTGATATTTCAGGAACTACTGAAGCGATTGGATTGAAACTTGACAGTTAGTCGAAGCATTGCTACGCGCAACTTTTCACATAATTTCATTGAGATCATACTGTCATTTAAGTTTGAAAATTTTTTTTCGAAAAGTTTTTGGAAAAAACATTTTTTTTCGGAAACTATTCATCATATTCGAAAAAAATTCTGCTCATATCTTGGGCTTCATATTTTACAGCATTGTACTGAATTTCAGTTTGATACGATTATAATTTCTGGAGTTATTGGGAAGAAATATGTAAAATTTCGTGTTTTTTTCTCGATATCGTTGTTTTTTCCCGAATAACTGAAAAAATACTAATTCAACCAAGACAGTTAGTTTGAAAATGCGGATTGACAACTATGTGCGAAATTTCGTGGTGATCGTGTCATTATAGAACATTTTGAAAAAAAATTTCGAATTTGTTTTTCAAATATTCAACATTTTGTCATCTTCTGAACATATTATTCCCATGAAATTCTGTATAAACCTTCGAACTGTCATTTTTCGATAAAGCAGGTATTGGATTTCAATTAGATATATTATCTGCATTTTTGGAAATATTGGAGAAATGAAATTTTGAATGGGTAGTAGGTTTGAGGCTACATTATATGTATGCAAACTCAACCAGTAGGAGATACCTGCTTCTTTTCTATTCTTTATAACTATAGTGAAAGCAAAGATTAGATATAACACATTATTTCCATACAAAACTTGATGATATTCACCATTACTGATCGACCGTTTTGGTTTGTTATTTGATGAAAACAAATAATAAACAATTATTATTTGATAAAATCAAAATAAACCTTAGTGTTTGGCGAAAAATACTCCCACTGCAAATTTAAAAGTTTACATGCAGAAGTATGTAGATTTGAATGAACTAATAAAAAAAAATCCGTCCGTCCGCCGTCCGTTGCCGGGGCTTTCCTCTGAAAGTACTGAACCGAAATCTGTAAAACTTGGCAGAAAAATCGTGTTTCACTCGAGATTGATCCTCCAAGCTTTTCAGCAGTATCGGTGTACCCTAAGAGCTCAAAACTGGGGGTAGGAGGGAAAAAATTATTTCTCGAAAACTTACCACCGAATTTTCATGAAACACTCAACGTTGATTACTGTTGCATAACTCAATCTAAAAATTTCCACCTGGAAGATTTCCGACCATCAGTGGTCTCTGAGTTATAAAGAAAAACGCGCCATTTACTCAACCTCTTCGGTGGTGTTGAAAAGAGTAAAATTTTCAAAGGGGTGAAACGACTGTGGAACGTCTTTCTCATTCAAAATTTTATATTAAATTATACTACTCAATAAGCGTTCTGCATGTGGAAATTTTATTGAATTATACAAGAGTATTCATTGAGATTTTAATGTTTCACATGAATTTTTTCATGGAATTTTGTGTTGTTGTGAAAACCAATAAGTTATGTATTATAGCCTCGTTTCTAAACATACACTTCATTAATTTATAGGATTCGTATATTTAAGGTGTCACCACGGTCACCCCAATTCGGTTTCCGGTGATATCAATCGGGAACCACCTTGAACTACTTGGTCAAATCTGAACAAGCTCTTAAGCCTTTCAAGGGATTAATCGACTATTTTCAGCATTGAAATTCAATGTGACAAATGTCCCATCAAATCAAAATCAAATGAGATTATTGGATCTAATTACATTAAACAAAGTAATATAAAGTGGTGTAGCACCAGTATTCGGATGTCAGTTGGTAGTAAACGGCTTCAAAGAATTTTGAAAATGCGTTTACTCAACTGGACCGGCGTCGGTGCGCCCTCTGCCTTACAAAGCAGGTGAGTCGGACATTTCATTAATTATTATTATTGCGCGTATGTCCATGTACCATCATTTTGTCCAAATGTCAGTTATTATCTAAGTTTTTCCCGAAAATAGTCTTGAACCACTAGGTTCGACTCACTGATGACAATGTCGGAATCGTTTCCGTCCGGCCGACTGGGCGTAGGCACGATTTTTTATTTGTATTTTCGGACTATCCTAGGCTTCAACGAAACCCCCTCAGAAGCTTTAAGCTTGTGCGAGTTAGGATACTGGGTGTATTCTGTGTAGGTTTGTTACTAATTCCTTGCGCCACAGCAACTATTAATACAGCACTGTTAATTGTTTATCCAACAGCGAATGGTTGGACGGTCCCCTGAAAACCGGAAAAAATATTTCCCGGCCAAGGGCTTGAACCCCAGAGCTTACGATCATAAGGCATGAGTTCTAACCACTGAGCTACCGCCACTATTACGTGAGTACAAGGAATCTTATCGGTAGATGGTATTTCAAAATGCGACGGTTATATTCTTCATTGGTTTCGGACTTATAGTCATTGAATTTTTGAGGATATTTCCTCAATATATCGGGAACTACTCAAGCGATCGCATTGGAACTTGGTAGCTAGTTGTAGCATGATATCGCGTAATTTCTTATACAATTTAGTTGGGATTCTTTCAGAGATATTGGGAAAAATATGTAAAATTTCGTGGATTTCTCATCGGTATCATGATGAAAGTTGGTAACTAGTTTGAGAATGCCCAACTTCGTGCAAAATTTCGTGATGATCATGCCATTATAGAAAAATGCGAAAAAATCTAGAAAAGCACTGACGTGAGATCAAGAGCTTTTACGCGCTTGTTCAAATTCTACATATTAGATCAACACGAACCCAGTTGAGTGTTGGTAATCTCCACCTGATTACGAAGTTTCAATCTGATTGCATTTGTACTTTTTGAGATATTGCGGAAATAAAGTTAAAATTCTAAATAACGAGATTTGGCACATTTTTTCCCCTTATATCTCCGACAGCAAATATCGGATCGAATTGAAATTGTTGTTCAATATTGCCAAATTCCATTGAAATCTAATCAAGATAAAAAAATAAAAAAAATCATCAAAAATTTCAAAATTTTCGAATATTTTTTTTTTCAATTTCCTAACTACTGGATCCACACGAAATTTTGCTTCAAGTTGCACGTTGGTATTCAAAACTGTCCACGAAGTTTCAATTCGATCGAGTCAATACTTCATGAGATATCGAGGAATTAACCTCAAAATTCAAACGGACCTAACTCCGAAACTATCCAATCGATTCCACCCATTAACGAACTCAACTGAGGTATTTGGATTCCAAACCTAATCTGACAATTTCGGGTCGCTAAGTCTTTTCCTTCGAATGTTGGAGCACATACGGACGGCCGGACAGAATTGAATTTGACCACGGATTCTTCCTCAGGGAGTTCAACCCAATCGTTTTTGGCTCAAAATTCGAAAATTACAGACATCGTTACGAAATGATAACGCACTGTTCCCTAGAACAAGAGCGTAAAAATCGTACAAATTTTCTTCAAATATTCTTTGCAATCTGAGAATCATTTCATCCCCACGAAATTCCACATGAACATTCAAACTTTAATTTTT
Source organism: Myrrha octodecimguttata (assembly GCA_958510865.1). NCBI lineage: Eukaryota > Metazoa > Arthropoda > Insecta > Coleoptera > Coccinellidae > Myrrha > Myrrha octodecimguttata. The sequence goes on along the minus strand of OY294056.1, from coordinate 72,934,883 downwards.
AAATCAAATACCTACTGGATTTCAATCTGATCCAAACTGTAGTTTTTAAAAAATTTCGGATCATAAAATTTTGAATAGAAGTATATCTGCTGAACCTGGATTATTTCCATTCACGAAGTAAAGTCCAAAGCTACTGTACAATTATCCAGTTTCTGTGTGGTTTCTTTTGGAAGTTATTGTGATTACGATCGGCCGTGAGGCTTGATATTCAAGTACGAAAGTGGAACTAGTGAATGGGTATAATCCGCCCAATGATTTCGTAGATACTTATAGCCATGCAAAATTTAATTTTTCAATATTTCTGAAAATACATATTGGATCGAATTTAAATCCAGTATTTGAGTGTAAAATGACAGCTTGAAAGTTCATGTAAAATTTCGTGAGGCATCATTGTGGTTATTATAAGAAGATTTTTATCTGGAAACCTAACCACCCTTTATCTCAAAAGTTTCATTTAAGACAAACATTCATATATGAAGTTTTTTCTTGAAATGGCTCCAAGAGTCGCCCCCTTAAATGTTAGAATATCATAAAGGAACATACTGTATATTATATTAGATACTTTTATTATGTATTTCATCTGAGTTATGAATTCCTGATATTTTTGTAAATTTGCCTGAAAATATGATCCTCACGTCATCAGAGCCATCAGTGCCTCAGAACATCAAATAAATAAATTCATGACGAACTGCACTGTTGCGGTCAGCGATTGTCCTCCATCTTGAATTAATACGTTGAGGTGGATAAATCGGAAAAACTCCATCATTTATTTACATAATCTCGATTCCTCCGGATATTAAATTTCTGATTTTGTTTAATTGAATGAGAATGCATACTATCAAATGACACAATCTATGAATGATAGTTAAAAACATCGGATAATATTCTAGTTTATTTCATATTCATGAGTTGATGTGCACAAATCGGTTAGATATATAGATAAGAAAATTGTTCAATAAATTTGTGTGTTGTGTTTTTAGTTCTGTTTCTAACTATAATGAGTTTTATTTAATGAAATTTTTAGAGCTATGGGTATGGAGGGACCAGAAGGACTTCATCGACTGGGATGGAATGTCCCAAAGGAGGAATTAATTCATATACAAGAACACTGGTTCAGTTTTATGGAACCTCCAGCGTCCATGCATTTCTTGTTAGGTTTGGTTTATATTGGTTTCTTTCTAATGGCTATAATAGGGAATGGGTTGGTGCTCTGGATTTTTTCTTCGTGAGTATCATACTTAATTGAATGAATATTTTCAGCTCTTTAACATTCTTTAGTACTTAGTTCGAAAAAATTCACATTGCATCGCCCCTAATTTTATGCATAATGGTGAAAAATCTTGACTCATCATTATGAATTTCGAACAGGTCTTATTATCTTTACATCCGCACTCAAAGCTTCTAATAGACGACTTCGACCTAAGCTGCCAACCCACAATTTTCTTCACAAATTCACTATCACTGGGGAACGGGAATTTCAGTTCAAATTCGACATGATAAGGTTTGCGTTATTTATAAATATCTGTAAAGATGCCTCGGCTCTTCAGACAAGATAATTCCTTCTAAATATAGGGTTTTGTTAAGATCATCTCTGATTGGCTGAAATTTAAGTTGGGATTCCTGATTTCATGTTAATAGTGTCAAATTTGTATAGGATATGTTCCGCAAATCAACTTGGTTATTTCGGTTGCCGGTTTTCCATTCCGTAAATATTTATGCTCCATAGAACATAGAAGAGACAACAATCAACAATGGAAAAAATACTAGGTATGGTCTGTGGATCATAAGGTAAATAAAGATTGTTCTATGTTACCATAAAACATTGATTGTCGTTCTGGTGCATAGACCTAATATGTCTATGTTCTGGTGACAGAATGATTGCTTTTTCATCAATAAAATTCCGTAATAAACTTTTTATTTCAGGAACCAACCGAATATTTCATATTTACAGAACGGAAAACCGGTAACCGACATAACCAAGTTGATTTGCGGAACATATCCTTTATAAAATTGACACTACTAACATGAAATCAGGAATCCCAACTTTAATTTCAGCCTAACAAAAACCTATATTTGGAAGGAATTATCTTATTTGAGGAGCCGAGGCATCTCTTACGGATATTTATAAATAACGCGAACCTTATCATGTAGAATTTGTCCTGAAATTTCCGTTCCCAAGTGATAGTAAATTTGTGAAGAAAATTGTGGGTTGGCAACTTGGGTCGAAGTCGTCTATTCGAAAAAAATTGAGTTTTCACGTTTTCGAAATTGCTAACTTTTGTCAATGCTTTTGTGACCTCCTGTATCATGAGTTTCAATAGACGACTTCGGTCCAAAATGCCAACCCACAAATTTCGTCCAAAGTTACTATCACTGGGAAAGGGGAATTTTAGAACAAATGATAAGGTTCGCATTATTTATGAATATCCGAATAAGATGCCTCGGCTCCTCAAACAAGATAATTCCTTCCAAAAATAGGTTTTTGTTAAGATATTCTCCGATTGGCTGAAATTTAAGTTGGGATTCCTGATTTTATGTTAATAGTGTCAATTTTATATAGGATATGTTCCGCGAATTAACTTGGTTATTTCGGTTGCCGGTTTTCCGTTCCCTTAAATATGAAATAATCAGTTGATTCCTGAAAAAAAGGTTAATTGCGGAATTTGATTGATGAAAAAAACGTTCTTTCTGTCGCCAGAACGACAGTCAATGTTCTATAGGGCCGTATTTATAGTTGCTCCTTGAGGCTTCCTTACTGAAGGCCGCCTTGAATTTGCTTCTCTATGCAAACAAACTTGAATTTCATTACATAGAAAAGCAAACTCAAGGCGGCCTTCCGTAACGAAGCCTCAAGGAGCAACTATGAATACGGCCCTTAGTAACATATCCATAGCATAGAACAATATTTAATTACTTTATGATCCATACAATATAGACGAGGCAACAATCAATGAAAAAGTTACTAAAGATGCCTTTTGTGCGAGGGAGCTTCGGAGATTTGGGTAATCGGAGATTCACCCTATTGGCCGACGACGATCACATGATCTCAGTCGGCCAATAGCGGTGAATCTCCGATTGTTTCATGCCATGGATATTTCAAATTAGAAAATTGAGTGTCGTTTTGGTGACATAGAGATTGTTTTTTCATCAATCAAATTCCGTAAGTAACCTTTTTTTCAGGAACCTTCCGAATATTGCATATTTACGGAACGGAAAACTGGCAACCGAAATAACCAAGTTGATTTGCGGAACATATCCTATATAAAATTGATACTATTAACATGACATCAGGAATCCGAACTTAAATTTCATCCAATCAGAGATGATCTTAACAAAACCCTATATTTGGAAGGAATTATATTGTTTGAGGAGCCGAGGCATCTTTTACGTATATTTATAAATAACGCGAACCTTGTCATGTCGAATTTGTTCTGAAATTCTCCTTCTCCAGTGATAGTGAATTTGGAAGAAATTTTTAGGTTGGCAACTTGGACCGAAGTCGTCTATTCTGACTGTTGCTACCATGATGTAAAAAAACATGGTGTGCTAATCTGAAAAAAAAGTGACGTCAGCAAGATTAAAATACAAGGAAATATATATTCGGTGCTTTGAATTTGAATGAAAAAAGGGACGTCATCAGTGGTAAATACGATCACAGATGAGCAGATGAGCACACCATGTTTTACTTACATCATGGTTGTGACAGAAGCATTATACTCATTTCTCACGGAAATCTAAAAACGGCAATTTTCCAATGAAAACCTGGGAGATTTCCTCGTTTCAGCAGAGCGCCATTTTCAATTTTCATTGGAATTTCACGTTAAAGAAGAATTTTCTTACAAAATTCAAAAATTTTACATTAAGGCAACTCAGAATTTCATGAAGAATCTCTTTTCATTATGAGATATTTCCCATTTGAAAACGGAAATACCAAAAAATCTACATTCAGTCATCTCTCTATTAAATGCTCAAACCCAAAATTGCAAAGTGAATTTCGATTCCCAAAAATATTCTAAGGAAAGGTTTTTGTGGGACACCCGGTTATATAAGAGAAATTTTCTGTAGATGCTTGAATTCAAGTAATAAATGTGATTAAAGCCGTTTCAATTCCATAAAATCATCCTAATAATTTTCAGAGCAAAAAGTCTCAGAACAGCATCGAATATGTTCGTGGTAAACTTGGCCTTCTGTGATTTCTTGATGATGCTGAAGACGCCGATTTTTATTTACAACTCCTTCTATAGAGGATTTGCACTAGGCCATTTTGGATGCCAGATATTTGCCTTTATGGGTTCTTTGTCTGGAATTGGCGCAGGAATGACTAATGCATTCATAGCATATGACAGATACACCACCATCACGAAACCATTCGATGGGAAATTGACCAGAACGAAGGCATTCGTTATTATTTTAGGCATATGGATATATACAGTTCCATGGGCTGTAATGCCCTTAACAGAAGTTTGGGGGCGTTTTGGACCCGGTAAGTATCAGTGAAATGGTCTTGTTAGGTAAAATCTTTAGGGAAACAATCAACCTTTTTTTGATAGCATGTTCTAGGGGAACAGCGTGCTATCGTTCTGTCCGAATGTCTGTAATTGATGACGAATCCGGTGTCTGTCCGGATAACCGGTCGTATGCACGATTATGGGCGTACGGAGGAACCTTTCAACTCGAAACCTTCATAGTAGGTTGCATTTCGAAAGGCGACGGTTGAGTTCGTTAACAGGTAAAATCGACCAAACGGTTTCAGAGTTATAGCCTTTTGACATTTTGAGGTTATTTTCTGATGCTTCAGGAACTATTGGAGCGATTGGAAATTAGTTGGAGTATAACGACACGGAACCTCTCCAAAATTTTGTTGTGATCGTGCTGTCAGTTAATTTTAAAAAGATTTTTCGAAATTTTTTTGGAAAAATTATTTTTTTTTGGAACTATTCCTTATATTCGAAAAAAAAAATTCGTTTGCACTTTAAGTTCCTCATTTCACAGCAGTGTACCAAATTTCAATTCGATACGCTCATTATTTCCGGAGATATTGGGAAAAAATATGCGAACCTCTTTTTTTCTCGATATCGGTTTTTTTCGGAATAACTAAAAAAATTCTGATTCAATCATGATGAAACTTGGCAGATAGTTTGAAAATACTGATGGACAACTTTGTGCAAAATTTTATGATGATCTTGCCATTAGAACAATCTGAAACGAATTTAAATTTTTTTTTTCAAATTCATAATATTATTCTCATGAAATTCTGTATGAACCTTCGAATCTCTCGATAAAGTACTAGATATAAATTCAATCTTATCTGTATGTATCTGTATGTACCCTAAACACAATAACTTCCGGAAGAGACGACTTAGAAACTCGATAGTTGTAGAGTAGGTTTGGGGCTTACTTACGAAGGTCGAATTCGTGAATGGGTAAAATCCGTCCAATGATTCCGTAGATTTACGCATTCAAAGTTTCATTAGATCGAATTTAAATCCAGTGCTTTATCGAAAAAACCTAAAAAATCTAGAAAAGCACTGAAGTGAAGTCAGTAGCTTTTACGCGTTTGTTTACATTTCGAAATGGTGACTTGGAAATTTCAGTGGAATTTCAATGAAATATAAAAATTTAAAAACAAAATTCAAAAAAAATAACTTTTTTTTTTCGAATTTTTCCATGGATAATTCTTCTTATTGACACTGTTCATATTCCAACAGAGTTTCATTTCGACCAGATAAATATTTTTCGAGTTATTGAGGAATTTCAAATGGCTGTAGCACAAAAACCATTCCGTAGATCTGGCCCATTAACGAACTTAACCCAGATATTCAGGATCTTAACCTAACCTGAAAATTTCAAAACTCTAGGTCCTTCCTCTCGAGAGTTACAGCGCACACGGCCAGACGGCCGGACGGACAGAATCAATTTTGACCAAGGATTCTTCATCAGTGAGTCTAACCTAGTCGTTTGAGACCAATTTTGGGTCAAAATTCTAAAATTACAGACATCGTGACGAAATGATATCGCGCTGTTCCCCAGAACAAGCGCGTAAAAAGCACTGATATGAAGTCAGCAGCTTTTGAGCACATGTTCGAAGGATCGCCAAAAATCAACTCTTTTTTTTCAGATGTCCTGTACATTTGAAGACGCTAGGTCTTTCAATTCAATATACGGACGGCCGTACATAAATAAATTTGACAATGAATTCTTCTTCATTCTAATTGTTCAAGACCATGTTTGGCTCAAAATTAAAAAAAAATTCGACATTTGGGCATAAGACAAAGCGTAAAAATGATGACAATCTAAAATGAAAATCGACATGCTTCTGCAATATTCTCGAATCTTCAAATCAATCGAAATATTAAGCTAGAAAGTTATATTTGAGACAGTCAGCTTGCCTGGCAAAATCCTTTCAAAAACATCGAGCTTCTTCTCACAATGTTGCTGTGCCTTCCAAGAAACTTTTATGACATAAAGTTGCACATTCAATTCTTTAGGTCTGTCGTAAATTTTCTGGTTATAAAACTTGACTTTACTGACGAGAAACTACCATTAGAATGTGCCGATAACGTAATCCTCATTTTGAATCTTTTACCCCCTGACTGGATGATTCCACTAATTCAAGAAAATAAACAGCCCTTTCAAAAGCGACTCTTCTTCGAAAATGAGTTGAAAGAAATATTAGGGTTTGTAGGAAACATATTTAATTCTTCCTTCAGGTCAAATTTCAACAGCAGGTAACAGGTAAAATGGAATTTTATATTCAATCATGAAGATAATCCTTTGAAGTAATATTGAAGTACCTGAAATTATGAGAATTTTAAAACAAATCAGTAAATTTCTGAAAACGCTACTAGAATCGAACATTATTGATGATAAGTGATACAGGCTTAAAATTATAAATATAAAATTACCTGCAAATATTTTAGTCATAATATATTAATGCATTTTCATCTGAATAATAATACAGAAAAAATTTGAAGGACGATTCTGTGGTGGAAGTTAAGGTGGATATTTGGTATAAAATTTTTCGAAAAACCTCCCCCCCGGAAAAGTTACACCCCTCCGAAAATTAACAAGAAAAATTGTTTCTCTTTTATTTTTTCCCTGTACAGGATGGGCAAAATTCGTTGTCTACTGAAGGGATCTCTAGAACTATAGCAGCTAGAAGAACACTGATAACACATTCTCGAGCTCTTTTTTCCTGACTAACCCGAATCTTAAAACAGATCCAGCTTATCGCGCATAGAACTTGAGTTCTATCAGCGAAAATTGAGAAATTGTCATTTTCAATAATGCTGAATAACTCCCTTGTTTGAACTCTTATTCGAAATCTGTTGATACATTCTACAGGAACTTTTTTAGGAGTAATTCAAATATAATATGACTGAATTTTTGATTTAGCCATTTTCGAGAAATGAGAGGGATTTTGAATTTTTCAAATGTAGACTATAGTCGAAAGTTCTCTTATCTTGCTACAAAATTTTTGCTGATTTCAAAAATGTATCATATGTCGCTTTTCACAATAATATTACATGAGAAAAAATTCAATACTTTCTTCCTGCTTTTCTATTCAATGTTGAATTATGAGCAGGCTGACGTTACCATAGCGACGATTGAATATGCATTATCTTTGTGTGAACTTACGCCACTATGATTGAAATCAGCGATTGCTGAATAGATATTTCGATGGTTGATTCGTCATAGTTCTTAATATTAGCGATAGCAAATCTGTTTATTATCCCTAATGGCCCGAATTGTTCCAAATCACGAAAAATTCGATATGTTGGTATGCTATATTCAAGCGAATGGAAATAGCCCAGTTGCAAGGGAAGTCTTATTCGAGAAATATCCAGAACGACATATATAATAATATATATAATGCATATTCAATGGTAGCTATGGTAACGCCAGCCTACTTATAATAATTCAACAGTGAATAGAAAAGCGTAAAAAAAGTATTGAACTTTTTCTCATGTTATATTCATGTAAATAGCGACATATGATACATTTTTGAAATCAGCAAAAATTATGTAGCAAGATAAGAGAACTTTAGACTATAGTTTACATTTGAAAAATTCAAAATCCTTCTCATTTCTCGAAAATGGCTGGATTAAAAAATTCAGTCATATTATATTTGAATTACTCCTAAAAAAGTGCCTGTAGAATGTATCAACAAATTTCGAATACGAGTTCAAACAAGCGAGTTATTCAGCATTATTAAAAATGACAATTTTTCAATTTTCGTTCATAACTCAAGTTCTATGAGCGATAAGCTCAGATGCTGTTTTCAGATTCGGATTAGTCAGGGAAAAAGAGTTCGAGAATGTGTTATCAGTTTTCTTCTAGCTGCTATAGTTCTCGAGATCCCTTCAGTAGACAACGAATTTTGAGCACCCTGTATATTGAGCTGAAGACACGAAACTTGCTGAATATTATTTGTCAATAAAACTACACATTTTGGAATTTTTTTTATCCCTGAAGTATGTTTAGAAGGGGTTGAAATAGTCAACCCCTAAGATATTATTTCTTACAACTTTTTTTGCATAAAATTTTCCTTGTAAAAAAAACATGGCCTAAAATCCCAATTCATTGAATAACTTTTTTATCTCTACGAGAAAAACATAACTTAGTTAAATAGTATTTTATTGAACAACAGCCAACCAATTTATGATTCTACTAAGCTAGGACTTTCACAACTAAAACAATAGCGAACAATGAGCAAAAACCGGTCGAATATCGACAGTACAATTATAATAAATGTTGAGAATGACCGCTTTCAGCTTCAAACAAGCATTTATTCTTTTCCTCTTTGAAATGCGTATGCGATGAAATATGCTGAATTTCTATCGTTTCACACCCTGCTGCAATACGGTTTCGCAGATCATCGATATTTTTTCTCGTAAATGCTTAAGTTTTCGAAAAAACTAGAGTAGTGATAAAAATTTGGTAAATGAATTGGGCTTTCGAGCCATGTTTTCTTCAAAGAATAATTTTTGTCCAAAAAAAAGTTGTGAGAAAAAATATCTTAGGGGTTGACTAGTTCAACCACTTCTAAGCATACTGCAGGGTTGAAAAAATTCCAAAATGTGTAGTTTTATTGACGAATAATATTTACCAAGTTTCGTGTCTTTAGCTTGAAATACAGGAAAAATATAGAGAAACAATTTTTTTTAATCTTCGTAGAGGTGTAACTTTTCTTGGGAGAGGTTTTTCAAAAAATTTTATACGAAATACCCACCTTAGTTTTCATCACAAAATCACCCCTCAATTTTTTTCGGTGTTATTCAGATACAGCCTGATTAGTTTACATATGGGGCCAAATATCTAAGGATTATTTTCCCAAATTCAAGGAAATTTCGATGGTTGATATAAAGTAGTTTTCCAGAAATTATTCGAGCATTTTTATGATGATGCTCAGAAGGAATATCCTGTTATTCCATACCTTTCATATAATTTCATTATTTTTTCAAATTTTATGTGTTCAATGTTCAATATGAGCTCATGTGACCATGGCATTGACCATTTCGTATCAAACTCAATAAACTAAGTCTCCATATCGAAGCATTGGTGTATTCTTATACTTTGGTTTATTTTTTCAGAGGGGTTCCTAACAGCCTGTACCTTCGATTACCTGACGAATACTTTTGATAACAAAATGTTCGTCGGTTCCATTTTCTTCTGCTCTTATTGCATTCCCATGTCATTTATCATATATTTCTACAGTAAAATAGTTAGCACTGTATTCAATCATGAAAAGGCCCTTCGTGAGCAGGTGAGTAAATGTTAGCTCATTAAATTTAAACATAGATTTTTCTCTTCAAATAATACCCTTTTCCATTCCTATTTTTTCCAAAATCGGCTCTGATGATAATAAACAGGCAGTCTTTCTGAAAGCCTAAACATGGTTATTCCGATTAAATCTTTTTATTTTGAATTTTATCCAATTAACTGTGTTTTCCTTCTCCCTTCAGTTATGGTGTCGACGGGGCCAACAGTTTCTTAAATAAAAATTATTTAATTACTCTGAGCGGAATCTTTGGAAGGCTATAAAATGAAAGCCAATGAATATTTTTTCATTATGTTTTCACACCAGTGTACAGAATAAAGGTGGTTCAACCTCGGAAGATATCAGCAATTTTGGGTGACATGTTTTTTTCACTGTAGGCATGCAAAAAAATTGAGTTTGAATTCTGGAAAAATTAAAAAAAAAATTGAGTAGGTACATTGGAATAATGCGGTACAATTTGGAAAACAAAAAACTCGAACTTCGTATGTTTTCCGCCATTTTGAAATATTTTTTCCACAATTCTACACCACAATTGAATTGAACACTAAAAAATACTACGATATTACCAAAAACCGTCATTTCAAAGGTCACGCATAAATCACCACACTTATAAGAATATTGCTCAAAGTTTACATTAACACCCTGTATCTCGCCTATGCTTCGAAAACGCGGTATATGTCAATAGGCAAAATTGACTTTCCCAATGTCATCCATACTGCTATATATGTTTAATCAGTGTATGGTGAAACACCCTGTATGTAAATGAATATTCAGCACAAAATCATTATTAATTTTCCATAAACGTCAAACAGGCCATAGCGGCTTTGTTACTGGCCAAGAGTACAATCTATGATCTTTATCATTCTTTCAGGCTAAAAAGATGAACGTTGATTCCTTACGAAGTAACCAGAATCAAGGAAGCCAAACTGCTGAAGTTCGCATAGCGAAAGCGGCAATCACAATCTGTTTTCTCTTCGTCGCATCTTGGACACCTTATGCAGTATTGGCCCTCATTGGAGCCTTTGGTGATCAGACATTGCTGACACCAGGAGTAACGATGATACCTGCCTGTACATGCAAGTTTGTGGCTTGTTTGGATCCTTATGTTTACGCTATTAGTCATCCAAGATACAGGTGAGCGAACGCTACATTATCAAAAGAGTACAGGGAATCAGAGCCGGATCTAGGCGAAGGAGGCATTTGTCACGGGCGCAAGGTGCAAAATTATACATTTTTTCTTGAAAATAACAACTTTTTCTCTCCCTTCAAACATATTCCAGAGCGATGCTGTGGTGCATGACCCTGGTGTACAATGTGGGGCGACAAGTAGTAAATAAACAAAATCCCAGATGATAATTTCTACATCTCGACCTAGGCCGAGGGCTAGATGAAACCAACCCTTGTTTGAATACTTATTATGTGCAATACGGTTATCGCCTAAGCGCGCCCGGAAATTGTTCCTGCTGGAAAGATATTCATGAGAATTTTTTCGAACTCAGCCAGGGTGCTGCCATACCATTTAGACCTAAAACAAGGGAATCACTCAGCCCATGGCCTAACGGCCGACCATAAACACAATAATTTCCGAAAAAAACAACTTAGAAACTTAATAGTTCTAGAGAAGGTTTGGACCTTAATTACAAAGGCCGAATTCGTGAATGGGTAAAATCCACCCAATGATTCCGCAGATATATCCATTAAAAATTTCATTTTCCCAATATTTCTAAAAATACAGACTAGATCAAACTGAAATCCAGTGCTTTATCGAAAAATGACGGTTTGAAAGTTCATACAGAATTTAATGAGGAGAATATGATAAGAAGATCACAGAATATTGAATAGTTGAATTTTTTTTCAAATTGTTCTTATGACACGATTATCACGAAATTTGGCACAAAGTTGTCCTTCAGCATCTTCAAACTAGCTGCGAAGTTTCATCATGATTGAATCAGTATTTCTTGAGTTATAACGAAAAAAACAACGATATCGAGAAGAAAACCACGAAATTTTGCATATTTTTTTTTCCAATATCTCCAGAATTAATAACCGTAGGTATCGAATTGAAATTTAGTACACTACTGTGGAGTTTGAAGCTTAAGGTATGAGCGAAATTGATTTCAAATTTGAACGATAGTTCCTGATAAAAATTTTTTTTGGAAGTTTTTTATTTCATTCTTCAAGTTTTTGTTTCTTTTTTTCTGGATAACATAACGAAAAAAGTCAAGTGTGCAGCATTTTTGAAGAGACCATCGAATAACCTTCAGAACAAGGTGTCACTAAACCCCCCTTCTCATTCAAGGATTTTGGGATTGCTGTCATCACTCTCAAAGGGTTGATACCAATTGATTAAAACCGTATAAAATGCTCCCCTACGAACCAAACCTCACCTCTTTTTGCATTTTTTCTGATTCTGCATGAAAACCGAGATATTGAGGGGGTTCCTTCTCAAATTGACATACTTTATGTAATGATCTCAAAGTAGGCCCCTTCCGAAATCATTACTTATACCACCGAATAATTCGACATTCAAAAATATATCTGAAGGCAACTTTTTATGAACTTCGTTCAATGTACACATGTCTGAAAGTGGTGATTTCTGTTTTGTGAATAAAGAAGTCGACTAGAGCCCTTTTATATTTTCCAACGTTTACAAGTATTAAAAAGTCAAAATAAATTGAGCTTAATATTTCATTCACCATTTTGCAACCCAACGCCAATATCCTACTGGGCCTTTAACGTTATCTCCTCAATTGATCTGTCGAAATTTTTAGCAGAAAGACGAAATATCCAACTCACCAAAGCTCTTAGATACATCTTTTACCAATAATTTCCACCGAAATAGAGTATTAAGACAACGATCCAGCGCATTCACCATTTTACAGCCCTAGAAAATCAGGCTGGACATTTTCTCACTAGATCAGTTACTCAATTGATATGTTGAACAACTTTTCTTCCAAATGCTTCTTGAATTATCAATCAATTTTTTCCAGGCAAGAACTTCAGAAGCGACTTCCATGGTTGGCTATTAATGAACCTGCTGAAGATACGAAATCTGTCGCAACAGCTGCGACAAATAATGAACAAAACCAGGAACAAAAAGCGTAATGGCAATACCAAGTATTTTGAAAATTGATGAGACTGTTAGCCAACAATGATTGCTAATGTATTGTGATATCATATCTCCATTATTTGTAAGGAAATTATCCACTTCTTTTTATATAATTGTTTCCCATCGACTACTCACAACTGATTAATCATATTTTTCATGAGTATTTGTAGCTTGTTTAAATGGATATCAAGCAGACTTGGATACATGACGATTGGACCGGACAAGGAAATGTTTAAATGTCTTGAACTCGAACCTGTATAAAAAAATCCCTATTTATTGTCAATAGTTATTCAATAGATTCCTGAACATCAAATGGTGTAATTTCTTTCATTTACATTCTTGATCAACCATACTCTTGATGTCGGGTGAAGTGGGTATCTAGAATAGCATAAAATTTTACTAATAATGAGCAAAAAATTTGCAAAAATTACATGATCGAGTCCAGAAATACGCCCAATTATGTTTGCATTCTTAATATCTCATGCATGAAGACACAATTATATTACATGAACTCCTTTGCCTTATGATTCTCCGATTTAGGAATGATGAATTTCGATTATATATCTGCAGTATTTCCATTTACTTTGATACACCGAGTTCCTCAACTCATTTGCTTAAATCTTCATATTATATATATTCTTTTGAGAACGAGCATTACATTCTAAGATATATCACAGTGTTAGCAGAGGAAATGTAAACGGGGTACCATACATATTTGCGTATGATACAAGAGCACAGATAAAAACCTCAGGAAAAATTCTGTCTCCCCGTATAAGTGTAGTATTTTGTTTATAGAAGATGGATGGCATCTTTTTCATTGGAAAATAATTTTTTCGTCAGCTTGAATTCATATCGACAAAATATCTTGTCATAATATCTGAAACAGAAAGAGGGACAGAAAACCAGCAGGAAGCAGTAAATAATATCACCTACATTTGCTCATGACTGAGAGGGTCTTTCGACCAGGTTCAGTCCTCCAAGCGATGATTTTCAGATCCTCAGATGAACGAAGAACGCTACAGGCCCCTTTATTGGGGAATCATCTCCTATATATCCATAATTGTTCATTTCGAACTAAAAATCTAATAAAATATCGGGAATAAAGTGAAAAACTTTTATCTTCATATTGATACTATACAACTGCAAACAAAGTTCATTTCGATTGAGTGGGAATTTACTGGAAAACTGGAAATGGCTATAGCTCCGAAACCGTTGGGTGGATTGTGCCCATTAACTCACACAACGAAAATATGTAGGTTCCAAAACTATTCTGAAAATTTCAAGACTCTAGGAAATTTTCTTCGGAAGGAACACCACATATTGCACGTCAAAATTATGGAACAAATTAATTTTCTCAGAAGAAAAATATTTGGCAACAAAATCCCTGTTTCAGGATTTTTGTTTCACCTTTACCAAATTTTTATGCATTTTTGAAGGATTTTTGTTGCACCCTATGTCATCCCCATCAACCCTCTAAATTTTTTGAATAGGGAAAGTGGGTCATGTGTTAATTTTTTGGCAGGGTATTTGTATCTTCTTTACAAGCGTGCAGAAATTTTCAAGGAAAAAATTTGTTGCGAAAAATTAGTTACTTCAAAGAAGTTTTCAGTATGTGCCCTTTGTCATGGCTCATTTACTTGGAGACGATGATACCTGATGAAATTTGTCACCGAATGAAAGTCGACCATTACAGTTTTGTTCATGCACAATTTTCAACCCCCTCAATTTTTTTTCTCCATCGAAGGGTTCGTATAAGTTGAAAGTTGTGCATGAACAAAACTGTAATGGTCCACTTTCATTTGGTGACAAATTTCATCAGGTACCATCGTCTCAAAGTAAATGAGCCATGACAAAGTACACATACTGAAAACCTCTTTGAAGTAACTAATTTTTCAAAAAAAAATTTTTTTCTTGAACATTCCAGCAAGCCTGTAAAGAAGATACAAATACCGTGCCAAAAAAGTACCACATGACCCACTGTCCTATTCAAAAAATTAAGAGGGTTGATGGGGATTGTACAGGGTGCAACAAAAAACCTTCAAAAATGCATAAAATTGGGTAAAAGTGAAACAAAAATTGACCTGTTTCAGGATTTTGTTGCCAAATATTTTTCTTCTGAGAAAATGAATTGGTTCCATAACTTCGACGCGCACTGTATATGAACAGAATTAAGATTACATTTTCTTCTCAAGGATGTCCAACCAATTGTTTTAGAACATTTTCAGCTCAAAATTTGAAAACAACTGATGCACTAAGAAGCGTATTGAAAAACATGAACCCAATGCAGAGAAGTTATATCTCAGAAGGTCTGTAATAATTTCTTTTTATAAGGTTGTAGAAATGCTTTATCTACTTCATCCTTCCACATAATCAATAAATCT
Source organism: Myrrha octodecimguttata (assembly GCA_958510865.1). Taxonomy (NCBI): domain Eukaryota; kingdom Metazoa; phylum Arthropoda; class Insecta; order Coleoptera; family Coccinellidae; genus Myrrha; species Myrrha octodecimguttata. The sequence continues at coordinate 72,919,612 of OY294056.1, read as the reverse complement.
GTGCACCTTCATGTGCTTCCAGGGATTAGTCGACAACTTTGATATGCATTTTGATGCAATTATAACGAATCACACACATCATATCAGGATTATTCGAGGTTTAACGCTGCAAATCCGATTAATGAAAATGATATAAAAGGAATATGAAAACTATGTCACGTTGTCAGTTCGAAGTAAACGGCTTCAAAGAATTTTGAAAATGCGTTTACTCAACTGGACCGGTGTTGGCGCTCCATCTGCCTTGCAAAGCAGGTAAGTGATTTTTTTGAAATGATAGTAGGCTTGAAAAAGTTTATCATAGTAGATATATATAGAGGGCGTTACATATGAGATCTAAGTCATATCATATAGAAGTGGAATTAGGTCGTCCGGACCTTCTAGAAAAGTAGTTCGTTTTGTTTTGTGATGCCATACATTTCTGATATTTATTAATATTGTTACATATGAGTGTTGGGTTATATAGTGAAATCAGGTCGTCCTTTTGGAAAAGTTGCTTCTTTTTTATCCTGATACTATTGGTTTCTGAGATTCATGAATGTTGGCCTTTCCAATATCTATAAGCTGTGAATTGTTTTTTTTACGATCCTTTAAAACGTGATTCGAATATTTATAGAGCATCGAGTAGGTGCCAAATGCGGATGCACAATTTGGTGCGAAATTTCGTGATAATTGTGCCATCAGAACAATTTTACAAAAAAAATTTTTTTTCAAGTTATATTCAAAATTTCCACTTTGAGTTCTGAAGAAAATCAACCGATACATTTTCACTTGATCATATCTCTTGCTTCGGAAATATCTCATGAATGAATTGGATAAATATAAAATTGGATTATATGTTTATTACTTAATATATATAGAATCATTCAACGCCTCGGCAACAAATTTGAACAATTTTGAAGCAGTTGACTTCACGTCAGTTCTCTTCGAGAATTTCCAAACCTATTATTGCTTTGAATCAATTATAATTTAATTTTTACTTCAAATAGCTCATTTGATTAGAGGAGGTAACATTCTGAATTCATATCTAACTCTGTGATTCGACAAATTTCGCTTTTAAATCAGGAACGATCTCTGTGTTGAAGTCCCTTATCATATTTTTCTCTACGAATTTTAAATTAGCCAGTTTTATGGAACACGCCGTTTGTATTCAACAAACTTCTAGCGTGACAAATAACCTCAGACAGGGTGTATCTGAATAACACCGATAAAATTTGAGGAGTGATTCTGTGATGACAATTAAGGTGGGTATTTGGCATGAATTTTTTGAAGAACTTCCGTCCGAAAAAGTTACACCCCTCCGAAGATTAACAAAAAAAATGTTTCTCTCTTATATTACCCCTGTATATTGAGCTAAAGACACGAGTCTTGGTGAATATTAGTTTTCAATAAAACTACACATTTTGGAATTTTTTCAACCCTGACGTATGCTTGGAAGGGGTTGAAACAGTCAACACCTGAGGCATTTTTTCTTACAACTTTTTTTTTGATGAAAATTTTTCTTTTAAAAAACATGGTTTAATTTATTCACTAACTTTTTTTTTCTCCACAAGTTTTTTCGAAATCTTAAACATTTACGATAAAAAAATATCGATTATCTAAGAAACCGCATTGTAGCAGGGTGTGAAACGATAATACATTCAGCAGGCATATTTCGTCGTATACCTTTTCAATGAGGAGAATTGTAATAGAGAAACAATTTTTTTTGTTAATCTTCGGAGGGATGTAACTTTTCCGGAGGGAGGGTTTTCAACAAATTTTATACAAAATACCCGCGTTGATTTTCATCACACAATCACCCCTTAAATTTTTTCGGTGTTATTCAAATACACCCTTGATTCGTTAGAAAAGATTTAGAATCATATACACATCCCAACAGCACGAAAATAGCCAGTATTTCTCGATTTTTTTCAGGGCAATGGGTGGAGCAGAAGAACTCCATCGGCTCGGGTGGAATATTCCTCCCGAAGACTTGATCCATATCCCTGAGCACTGGTTTTCCTATACAGAACCTCCTGCCTCAATGCATCTACTACTAGGTATGATTTATATTGCTTTCTTCATAATGGCAATCACTGGAAATGGTCTAGTACTGTGGATCTTTTCTTCGTAAGTAACTAATTATATCGGTCATTTCACAATACAAAATAATCAAAAAGCAATGTTGTTGCTCATTGGCAGTTGGAGCGCGGTGCTCATGCATTGCCTCATGAAAGTTTTGTCGCAAATAGAGATACAGACTTTAAGACATTATATCTAATTAAAATGCAATCTTGAGGTGCTTTATGAATTGAGAACGAAGATGATATGATTTAATCTACGAGGAGCATGTTAGACATGCTAGAGGGAAATGAAGATCCTTTAATTCTCATGAGTTATAAAGTTAGTTGTCCTTAGAATAACGTCATTAATCAGCATAACTGTCGTAACAGGCATACAGCTTATTTCACTCTCTTCACGGACGTCATTTACGTTATTATTATTATTATAAATACAGTAAGAGTAGAGGTTTCAACCTATAAATACTCAATTAACCAAAAAAAAATAAAATTATAGTCGATCATAGGCATTCTTGAACACATTGGTACTGGTAGCGTCAACTATGCTCTGTGGAAGACAATTCCAATGGTGGAATACTCTGTTAGGTGAAAAATATTCTCTCTGGGGGCGTTCGCAAAGCTTCTTCACCAAGTTTGAACGAATGTCCACGAAGATGGTTCGGGTTCAACGTGAACAGATCCCTCATCTGATCGCCGAACTGACCATGAACGGCGCTAAAAGTGAATATAAGATACCCTCGTAATCTCCTGTTCTCGAACCTTGGCAGATTGAATATTCTTAGTCTCTCATCATAGGAGGGACGTACTGAACCATAGGGAAGTCTGGTAACCCATCTTTGCAGCAGCTCCAGCCTGTTTCTGTCTGCCTGGGAGGAGGGCCACCCTGCAGGGCCGGCATACTCCATGATTGGAAGGACATAGTATCGGTGCAGCAAATTGAAAGTTCTGGCATAGCAACCTCTGAAGCATTTGAAGAGAAGAAAGGCAAGTTGTCTCGTGGTGGAGGTGATGTTGCTAATATGATCCGTCCATGTAAGATCATTCGAGACTCTTACCCCTAAATCCCTCTGGCTTGTAACTGTACGTGAAGGTTGAACATTGATGTTGTAGTTCTGGTTGGGGCACTTCTCTATATTAAGTGGTAATATTCATTCCTAGCATCACTTACTCAATACATCTAAATCCTTTTGCAGGGTGTCTGAGTCAGTTATAGGATTGTTATACACTTTGGCATCATCAGCAAAGAGTACACTTTTAGATTTGAGGAGGCGGGGTAGATCTGACCACCAGGAATAAAACGTTTGATGTGCTGTATCGAAAGATGGTGTAATAGTTCCTTATCTTTTTGAAGAAAAAGTGGAAACTGTTGTCATAAATTCGTACCAATAGATCCTCAAATTGCATATTTTGCTGAAACTCACAATGAAATGGTTAAAATAACAATACCCTGAACAACATGTTTGGTTTCAACAAAACACTCGAACTCAAGGCAGAGTTTGGTCCATAAATCCAAGGGCATGATATTTCGCGACTCCTTCGTCACCAGATCTAACGTCCTTTGATTATTTTTTGGTGTTACCTGAAGGGTAGAGATTGTGAAGACCAAGTCGAGAATACTTAAAGAGCTCAAGACCTCAAGTTTCCACTCATGGCGCGATGCCGTAGAGAGTGCATCAGAACTTTGTGAACCATTTAATTTCTCAACATTCAGTAAGATGGCAGGCATATACAAGTGTGATTTTCCATACCTAGGAGAAAATGTAGAGAATTTTTGGTGAAAATAAATTACCTAGAATTGAATGCTGAATGCTTATTTTAAAATAGTCCTATTCTGGTTGAAATTTTGTGGGACCATATACAGAATCCCTCTTCCATAATAATTCTTCATTTCAGGGCGAAAAGTCTGCGAACTCCATCGAACATGTTCGTGGTGAATTTGGCCTTCTGCGATTTCATCATGTTCGTGAAAATTCCCATCTTCATCTACAACTCTTTCCACAGAGGCTATGCTCTAGGCCATTTGGCTTGCCAAATTTTTGGTCTCATTGGTGCCTTGTCAGGTATTGGTGCTGGAATGACAAACGCCTGCATAGCATACGATAGATACACAACAATCACGAAACCATTCGATGGAAAAATGACGAGAACGAAAGCTTTCGTTATGATTTTGGGCGTATGGATATACGCAGTACCATGGGCAGTAATGCCCATGGTGGAAGTTTGGGGAAGATTTGTGCCTGGTGAGTGAAGACTGCGACATACAGTGTGTCAATTTTAAAAGGTTCAAAATTAGAACAAATGCAAAAAGTGGTTAACATCGTTTCGGAAGGGAACATTTTATACGGTTAGTTAGATTAATTGGTATCAATCCTGTAAAATTTTTTGAGGTTATTTCCCTGATATTCCTGGAAATACTGGGGCGATTGGATTAAAACTTGGCAGTCAGTTGGAGAGTAACTACGCGCAACTTCAAACGAAATTTTGTTGGGATCGTATGGTCATTGAATTAGAAAAAAAAATTTAAAATTTTTTTTAGAAACAAATTTTTTCCTCGGAAACTATCCATCATATTCGGAAACAATTCTGTTTATACCTTGAGCTCCATATTCCACAGCAGTGTAAAAAATTTCAATTCGATACGGCCATTTCCGGTATAACTCAAGAAGTACTGATTCAATCATGATGAAACTTCGCGGCTAGTTTGAAGATGCTGACAACTTGGTGCAAAATTTCGTTATAATCATGTAATTAGAATAATTTGAGAAAAAATTCAAAATTTTTTCTCAAATATTTTATATTCTGTGATTTTCTTATCATATTATCCTCATTAACGTTATTACGAATTTTCGAACTGTCATTCTCGATAAAGTACTGAATTTCAATTCGATCAAACCTGAACTTTTGGAAATATTGGGAAAATAACATTTCGAATAAGTATATCTGCGGAATCATTTCGTGGATTTTACTCATTCACGAATTCAGTCTTCATAATTTAGGTCCAAACCTTCTTAATTACGAAGGTCGAATGGAGGTTTTTCCTTCAAACGAAAATGCAGTAATTTTCATGAAAAACCTTTAGAATATCACGTTTCAAACATATAATTTCAATATTATATTTAAAAAAAAAACGTTTGATCTCCTAAAACTGAAAAATTAAAATGGGTATTTGCATTTAAAGGGATTTGTCTTGAATGCACGATATGGCAACGTCGATTTCAGCTTTCTCGGAAAGAAAAGGACGTAAAATGTGTTACTCTGCTAAAGAAAACAGAGATAGCTATACTTCGATCTGGTTAGAGTAGAAGACAACGACCAAGGAATAGAAAAAGAAGAGCACATACTGTCATACTGTCATATTACTGACAAAGCCCAAAACGGATATTGTTTGATTATATTGACAAAGATCACGTGTGTACTACAGAATAGGAATAAATATTTCATTATTCTATAGCAGAAAAAGCTATTCTACTAAACAACGTTGTCACTTCGTGCATGCCTGGCAAATCCCAAACCCCAATTTTGAAATTTGATTTTGAATACTTTCTGAAGGTAATTTGGGAAAATAATGAATCGAACCCAGAATAATTATGTTCAAATTTGCATTTGCAGTAATAACCCAAATTCAGGAAAAACGCCCATTCGTGCATGGGTAAAATCCGCCCAATGATTCCGTAGATGAAGCTGCTACCTTCACGACAGTTTTTTTCTAGGTTTTTTCGATTTTGAATGGGGGCTGAAATATTAAGGGTGGCACTCAGTCAAATTGACACACTGTGTGTCTATCTATTACACCTAAATTCAGGAGCATCTGAACATCTAAGACGATCCACTCACATTTTATATTCTACTCATCGTCCTTTATCTTCTTCGATAGTGAGCTGTATTTAGTCTATAGAAAATATTACTGTAATAAATGAGAAGAACTTGACAAATTCTCACTATCTTTTTATGTTTTCCAGAGGGCTACCTTACGGCATGTAGCTTTGATTACTTAACAAGAACATTTGACAACAAAATGTTTGTAGCAGTAATATTCTTCTGTTCATTTGTTGTACCAATGACTATGATTATTTATTTCTACAGCAAAATAGTCACTACAGTATTTAATCACGAAAAGGCTCTCCGAGAACAAGTAGGTATAAGATGATATTATCTGATGCTAATGAAGAAGCAGAATCACAAAAATACGGATTTAAATTTTCTCTACTTACATGAGATAAACTAACTGACATAGAAACTGTTTTTGCCAAACAAAGGCGGTTGAAGAATGGGAACAAAAGAGGAAGGCCAGATCTTGGCGAAGGATTGAAGGACAGAGACAGGCTAAGTCATTCCTCTCATACTCAACGAGCTGGACTTAGAAAGCTCTCTCACTTAGCAAATTGGAACTGAGAAAACTGACAGGCATACCCACGGGACACTGTCCTGTCAATTATCATCTTCGGAACATGGCGAATGTTCCTGATGATACCTGTCGCTTCTGCCAAGAAGCCACTGAGACAGCGGAACACTTGCTATGCAAATGTGAAGCTGTCCTCTGGAGAAGGCTGCGGCATCTTGGCTCCTGTTTTTTAAAGCCGGAACAAATAATGGGTGTAGCACCCAGTAAGGTAGTAAAGTTTATCGAGGCCTTGCTACCCGACTGGTTAACAGCGCGGGGTTGCACAATAGATCTTTAGGTCAAGGTGTCAGCGAGGTTAAGCATAGCCTCATCGCCCCTCCTCTAATCTAATCTAAGAAACTGTTTGAATTTTAAATTTCTCTTGGTAAAACATTCTTTGTTTTACCAGAAAAAAATTAAATTTAAACAGCTCCTTCTGGGTGTTACAGTTTCTTTATCAGTTAGTATATATCCGCTCGACTTCTTCAGAACATTTTGCTGTACATTAAGAATGTTTGCGTTCCTCTTGTATCACTAATTCCTCAATTTTTAGGCGAAAAAGATGAATGTTGATTCTCTACGTAGCAATCAGAATCAAGGAAACCAAACAGCTGAAGTTAGAATAGCCAAAGCAGCGATAACTATATGCTTTCTTTTTGTTGCTTCTTGGACACCCTATGCTGTCTTAGCATTAATTGGTGCTTTTGGCGATCAGTCCCTCTTGACACCAGGAGTGACAATGATTCCAGCATGCACATGCAAATTTGTTGCATGTTTGGACCCTTACGTTTACGCGATAAGTCATCCTAGGTATAGGTAGGTAAACAAATGAAGCTGTTTTTTGTCATGAGCCTTTAGATCAGATTTTAAAAATTGAAAGAAAAACGTGGAAACATATTTTTCCGCAAACCGCTAGGAAATCTTGACATTCCAGACAAAATTTCCTAAAGAAAATGTTAAGATTTCCCAACTATTAGGAAATATTCATTTCCTTACTGTAAGGAAATTATACTCCATTCACTTTTATAAACTACCCTGGTTGGCTACGATTTAGGTCTATCAAGTTTTTTTTACTTAAAACTGACGCAGGTTGGCACTCCTGAAATATAAGCAATGTCAAAATAATTCTCAGACGTTTCCAAATGTCGATGCCAATTTCTACTCTAAATCTCAACATAATCATCACGCTTGGAAACTGAAAATGTCGAAAGTAGTTTTGAAGAAGCATAGACAAAGTATCAGGAAGTGCTATGTAGAATTGAAATATGCTTTTTCTGATAGTAACCTTGATAATTTGGAATCAATAATTTATCACAAGCTATCCAACGTATTCATACTGCAGTATTTCAAGTTGTGGAAAAAGGTATTTAAATGTCTTCTCTGAGCCTACTTCTTGAGAATTCCGAAAAGTGGGGAATTCCATAGGTCCGTCTGTTCGTTTAGAAGTTTTACCATAGTATAAAGAGTCCCTCTTCATACAATAGTTTTACTGCTGGGTTATTCGAGTACTTTCATTTTTTTTCGAGGGAACTATCACAAAGTAACGGGGACTACTCTATCCAGCATTTTTCAGTAAAATTTCAACACTCAATTCTTGATTTCCGTACAAGGAAATAGCATAACTGAATCTTCCAAACATGTTTATATACGTGAAATATTTCCAGTATTAATAGAGAAAAAAATTTCTTCAAAATTCTTCAGGTCTTTGGAATTGTTGAATTCACATAATATTTTCCAAAATTCATTATTTTCCTAAAGAAAATAAACATTTTGAAAAATAACATAATCACAAGGACGAATATCCGTCGATAAATCAACAAATATTCCCCCTTGATCAGAGCTAATCACCCAATCAACCAAAACCATTTATTACTACTGGAGCTCTTTCTTCTCCATGAAACCATTTCCTATTTTGAAAAATATGTAATAACTACGACCTCTATGTAGAGTAGTTATCTGACAGGAAAATGACTATAACCTAACATTCTTGAAATATACACGGTGAAATGTGTTAGAATGTCATGGCCAACCGAGATAGTTTGTAAAAGTAAATGGAGTTCATATTTCCTTGCAGTTATATTAGTGTTCTACATAAATGATTGAAAACACGTTGTTCATAAAGAATTTATTTATATTTTGCCAGGGTTGACTTCAACATTGAAAAATTGGCCCACAAAGGTCTAGGAATTATGCCATTAACATTTTCCGGGAAAGAACTCTTGCGTTAGTCCATAAAACGTTTATATATATGCACATTCATACTTTTCCCTCGATTTATTTAGCAATAATTCTAATGAAGTAATTTTCACTGTCCTAACCTTCTCTGGAGGAGTCCTAGAAATGGGGAATTCATCATCACTTATCATTTTACACTGTTTCATTTCCGAAAACACCAGCGTCAAGTTTGACATTCAACATTAATACGTTTCCTCAGTAAACGGAGCTTGAAAAACCGTATGTGTGCACCGGACCCTAGGCTTTTCCTACGTGGTAAACATTGTACTTTTACTTACGGAGTTACCTATAGTTTAATCCGGTATTATTTGTTGGTTATTATCATTAATCATAGTCACACCACATTATATATTAAAGACTATATCTCCCCTCTTTTAGGCAAGAATTACAAAAAAGGTTGCCTTGGTTAGCAATAAACGAACCATCAGATGACTCGAAATCTGTAGCGACAGCAGCCTCAGATAGTAACCACCAAGATCAGAAAGAATGAACAAAACGGAGATATTGCGTTGAAGACACTGCATTCAATGCTGTTTCAGAATTCACTAAAATCATTGTGCATCAAACTGGACTATCATGAAAGTTGATGAGAGTTCCTCCAAAATGTCTGGACTTCGCCTTCTAATGAGTTTCAATTTCCATGTTATAAAATGGGTGAAGAATTGTTGTTTATTAGACATCTCCATATTTTTATATTCTAATTAATATAATTATAATAATAATGAATGACTGATTAAGGTTATCGACAGCTGTGAAACTGGACTTGATTTTGTACATAAAAGGTAGCTAATGACGTTAATACTCAATAAATAGTGTTTGAGCATTGAGTTACTCTTTTACCTCAATTCTTAAGATATTATCAGACTTCCCATTGAAAATGCAATTACAGGGTGGTCTATCGTTTGACGGTGATTAGATGATACCTTGAATAGCCAGAAAACAGCATTTGAATATAGGCTAAATCTATTGGTTTCTAAGATACAAGCTGGTTCATTTATTCAGCAGAATTTTTGGATGGTTTCTGAATAAGCAATACCTCCTGAAGCATAACATATGTGAAGCGATTTGTTATTGTTCCCATTACACAGGTGTTCCTAAATGAGTGTTTCAACGGTCATCTGTAGATTTTTCATGAAAAAATGACATTTTTCTCTTCCATTTTTTCCTCCGGGTCTTCGTTCCAGAGATACAGGGTGTCAAAAATTTATATTTTTTTTAGTTTCTTCCTGATGTATCAGCAACCGTTGGGATTACAGAATTGAGAGTTTATACACACATTGTCGCTTATAATAGCTACTTTCTTGCACTTCACTCGCTTTCATTAAACATGCCAGTGGGGGAGGTATTGGATTTGCATAAAGGTTAGAACGAAGACTCGGTGGAAAAAAGGAAAAGAGAAAATAAATGATAATTTTTTCATAAAAAATCAAAAGTTGACCCTTGATATACTTATTTAGGAACAACCTGTATAAATGGCTTCGGCTGTTGAATGGTGTATGAATTGAATAAATAAACAAATCGCATCAACAATAAAACATATGCTCGCTAGTTCATTTCGTAATGATGTGCTGGGTGTATTGAGATGTCTCCACATATGTCAAAGTGACAAATTATATTACTCCCGTCACTGACAATGGCGAGAGGACAACAAAAAGTTCAATCTCAAATGAAAGCAGCAGAAAAAGCTGCTAAACTGAAAAAAGGACATAAGGCAAACGATCAGAAGAAAGCTGCACAGCAAGCCCTCCAGCATATTTGTAACATCTGTAAAGCCCAAATGCCAGACCCAAAAACTTATAAGCAACATTTCGAGAATAAACATGCGAAAATGGAGATGCCGGATTTCTTGAAGGATATTTGAATATTGCTTTTATGAAGTCAATAAATATACTCTTATTAATTTTCCAAAGGCATTCAATTACAGGAGTCTTTGGTCCGAGTTGCCAATCCGAAAATTTCGAAAATTTTCTTGCGCAGGGAAAGCGAAATTCAGAACGAATTCGACAGGTTGAGGTTCACATTATTCATGAATATTTGTGAACTCCCCCTTGGCTGTTCAAACTAGATAATTTGATCCAATTATAGGTATTTGTTAACATTTCGTATTCACGGAATGGATAATAAGCAATTGAAATACCGAAGTTGATTTGCAGAACATATCCTAAATAAATTTGACATTATTGACGTGAAATGAGAGACTACCTGATGCAGTGGGTTAGTAGCCTGCTTGTAAAACCAGAGGTACTGGGTTCGAACCCCGGTAAGGTATGGATGTTTGTGGTGTTGATTTATGTTTGTGTGTTCACAAATTGAAATTTCCCTAGTTTGGAATGAATCTTAATGTATGTTAGTGTAAAATATATTATAAACTGAAAGAATGATACCAAAAAAACCTATATTTGGATAACATTATTTAGTTCAAATTCGTCCTGATGAAATTTCTCTTTCCCAGTGTAAGAAAATTTTCGACAATTTTTGGTTGGCAACTTTAGGCCAAAGTCTCTTATCGAGCTTCAGCCATGGATAATTCAACTCTCAAGGAAAATGTGCATTTCTTCACTTCACTTCTTCTTCCTTCGTTAGATACAGGGTGATCAAGTTCAGAAAAACCGATTCCATTCGGGTTCTTGAAATTGACAAAAAACTTTTTCTAGAATTCTTTACACTTAATAATTAGATAGCCTCATTTCTTGAATTAAAAACAAAATAAACTCATGAACAGTGGCCAGTCAATAATAATTTCAAACCTTAAAATTCATCCACAAAATTCGTAGTTTTTTTAAGGCTAGACTCCCCATTTGATCATTTTTCAACTAGTACTTTTCTTCAATGAAGATGGAATGAAGTCTGACCCATTAATTCGTGAAAAAGGAATTCTATAAGAATCAGAATCCTTTTTCAATACCTGTCACACCTTCCCAATAATCTCAATGTAAATGATTTCTTCAAAAAAACCGACTTCATTCGCTCCTTGAGGTTTGAGATTTCTCAAACACTCTTTTTTCACTTCTTAAATGAAGCAGAAACGAATTTTCCTTGCTACTGTGAAAAAACTGAGAGCATGAGTTTTCCTTTAATTTATTTCGAATTTATTCGATCAAACGGCGTACTGTCATGACGACAGATCGATAATACAATTTGAGAAAGTATTTCATAAAGAAAACAAGTTGGTATTAAGTAGAAGTTAATAAGAATATGGAACGAGATAATGGAGAAGGCGATGCGGCCAAGAGAAAGCAAGGTTCGAAGGAAATATCGGAAACTAAGAAAAAAAAAGTTGACAAAGCGCCGGATGTCGGAGGAAGATTAATTTGCAGACCTCCAGTAACACTAAAAAGGTATGTTTTGCCTCTGCGGAATGTTTCATTTTTTGAGTTCGGTTTATCATAAGTAATTAGAACTATTTCAACTGTATAATCTCTAGAATAAAATATGAAGTTTCAACTGAAATCCCATAAAAAAATGTATATACTGTTTCATTTCAAAATTTATAGATTATTTCTGGCCCCGTACACTGAATCTATTCGACGAATTATTTTCACAGTCCGTAGGAAGCGAGGTTACTATGAACTCTACTGAATTATACAATGCGCGTCAAAATTATGAAACAAATTAATTTTCTCAGAAGAAAAATATTTGGCAACAAAATCCTGAAACAGGTCAATTTTTGTTTCACTTCTACCAAATTTTTATGCATTTTTGAAGGATTTTTGTTGCACCCTGTGCCACCCTCTAACTTTTTTGGCAAGGTCTTTGTATCTTCTTCACAGGCGTGCAGAAATTTTCAAGAAAAATGTTTGTTTTGAAGAATTAGTTAACTCAAATAGGTTTTCAGTATGTGCTCTTTGTCATGGCTCATTTACTTTGAGACGATGGTACCTGATGAAATTTGTCACCGATTAAAAGTCGACCAATACAGTTTTGTTCATGCACAACTTTCAACCCCTACGAATCGGAGGATCATTGTGCACTACAAGATAAGTTAAATCATAACTGAAGCGCGGTGTTTCACACATTCTAATTTTTCACGTGAGGGGGTTGAGAGAGGTTCATAGTTGTGCATTAACAAAACTGTAATGGTCGACTTTCATTCGGTGACAAATTTCATCATGTACCATCGTCTCAAAGTAAATGAGCCATGACAAAGAGCACACACTTAAAACCTATTTGAGTTAACTAATTTTTCAAAACAAATTTTTTTTTCTTGAAAATTTCTGCATACCTGTAAGGAAGATACAAAGACCTTGCCGAAAAAGTACCACATGACCTACTTTCCCTATTCAAAAAATTTAGAAGGTTGATGGGGATGGCACAGGGTGCAACAAAAAACCTTCAAAAACGCATATAAATTTGGTGAAAGTGAAACAAAAATTGACCTGTTTCGGGATTTTCTTGCCAAATATTTTTTCTTCTGAGAAAATGAATTGGTTCCATAATTTCGACGCGAATTGTATACTCAATAAACGTTTTTGGCTACCGTCAGGAATTTTTAATGTTTAAGTCGTCTTGGGAAACATTTCGAAAAAATCGCACTATAATTTTTTTCATTCTTATTCTTCGAACAGGCCTAGAAATGCTATACCATTTCATATTCCACATCGTAAATTATTGGAGAAGATAGAATTCAAAAAGAAACAAGCCGAACCATTGGTGAGTATGAATCGAGAAATGTGAATCTGGGCATCCACGAATGATTCTTCTTCTTGATAGACTGGATTTGCTGCCAAGAGACTTGCTTTAGTTCGACACGCAAATGATGAGAGAATGTCTTCTTTTGATTCCTTAACGGAGAGATCAAGAAGTGAGTAATATATCTATTTTTGAGGGATTGACATAAACTGCCGTTTCAATATACAGGGTGAGTCTTTAAGTTTTACATTGATTTCAACCGTAGATTCCTCTCATCGAATAAAATACTTTTTCATTCAACATTTTTCCAGATTCAGCTCCAGTAAAAAAATACAGGCTGTTTAAATTTCCAAAAAATATCAGTTTTTTTTAAGCTTCGATATGGTAACTGCGAATGAGATAAATTGTGGTGTGAAGTTTTCTATAAATATGACACATATTCTTCAGTGATCACTTTCATCCTACTTCTAACAGTTTTCGAGGTATAGAATCAACGATTCATGAAATTATATGAAATTAGCATGAAGATTGCAGATGAAGTTTATCTCATGTCATAATAAGAATCTTCAATCATTTAAGAATACTTAATTATTACTTATAATTTTTCCTTAAACGCACCGTTTTGGAGATATTCAACGTTGAATGTTATAAAATCTGATAAAAATTCAAGAAATTACCTCATTTTTATGGATCCGTCCCTGAGCTAGTAAAGGCGGTAAATTGAGTTCCGTCTACGCTTATCCCAACCATAGAATACTCAGACATATTTATCCATTTCGCATAGAACTAACGTACTTATATTAGGTCATGCCATGATGTAAAAAACATCATGGTCTATGCTATTTCGTGATCAGACCACAGATATCGTTCTATATCATAGAAATTATAACTTGGTTTGTTATATCTATGTTCTATATCGTTCATATCTATGAACCTGACTTTCCATAGAGTTCAATTATTGGTCACGTAAGTTGATTGATTTTATAAGTTTCATGTATGAATTTGATGAAAATAAGAATAATTATAAAGTTTTAAATATGAGAGTAGGCGAGGATGGAATTGTGTATAATGTTATAGTGGAATGAAACTGAGTACCTCAAGAATATCAAGCGGAAAACACTGTTTCGATAGTCAGGTATAGTGAAATATTTACCTTGCGATAATATCGCAATAAACACCAAATCATGTGAATTAAGTGAGTAAATGAATAATTCAATAAAATTTCTTTGAATTTCAAACATTGGATTGGTTATTCTGCCAAAGAGATTACCGTAATAGATATCTCTGGTGAACTTGCAAAGAAGGTGCAGTAGTGTATTAGCACATTGAGAAATATTTACATGCTTATAACTTTAAACCTGAGTCGAATCTGGAAGAATGGCAAGGGAAAAAAGTATTTTATTTGATTAGAGGAATCTATGGTTAAAATTAATGTAAAACTTGAAGATTCACCCTATATAATGATGATCTTGTTATCCACTCATGCTCATACCGCTATAAAAATTTCAAACATGCGAATTCATTAATTTCTATCAGGAAAAATAGAACCTGCTCGAGTGTATTTTCGTGCAGAAATATTTTATAGTTGACGAATCTTGCTTGAATTTCAATTGTGCACTTTCAGATTGACTGAAAGCTGCACTAGACCAATTTCATAATAAATTGAGGTTGTGCATTATATACAGTGAGTCTTCAAGTCGTACATTAATTTCATTTTATTTTTCAGGTTCGGCTCAGGTGAAAGTTATATAAGCATTTAAAAATTTCTCAATGTGCTAATACACTACTGAACTTTGTAGTTCAATGCGGATATCTCTCAGGGAGATCTGTATCGCAGAAGTACCAATTCATTGCATGAAAATCAAAGAAACATGATTGGAAAAACTCATTTACTCACTCAATTCTTATGATTTGGTACTTGTTGTGGTATTATTGTGGGGAATTATATCATGTTTTATTTGATAAGACGTATCTTGGGTTGAAATTAATGTACAACTCAAAGACTAACCCTGTATACTCTGAGATTTGTTGTGAAAATTGCAGTTTATTCTGGAAGTATTTTTGATTATGTATGCATATCTAACAAATAACCAAACGCCCCCCTGGGGAACCCCATAGAAAAGAATCATTAGATCTTTTTGACCTTCTTCTACAACAATGTACCTAGTCTTTTGAGTCAATCTTTCCAGATTTAGCTCCCTCTTTCCATGAAATGTACGAGGAGCCCAAGCGTGAACATTTTCCTTTGCCGCATCATAAAGTACCAAGCGTGGTCGACCAAAAGAAACTCATCGAGAAGATGCGTCATACCACAGACGGTGCCTTTGTTTACTTGACATACGCAGTGCCCAAGTCTTCAGAATTGTACACACCTTATGCTCTCACGTAAGTTTATCATCATACAATCTTGAAGGAGATTATACCAGGTTTTAACAACTTTTATTTCAGAATTGTAGACTTTCCAGAAGTGGACAAGCAGAATTTCTTCACCATGAGCTCCAAGGGTGTCATGCAGCAAATTGGGAATGATGCGATATACACATCTTTGGATAAATGGGAAGCAGAATACGATATGTATTGCAGATTGATGCGCATCAAGTCCTTTTATTATTTCAGGATGTGGAAGGGGTTCAATGTGTGGCGCAAGCTGATTATTTTTCGGTGAGAGAATAAAATTATATAAAATACATATTCATCTATTGTGTTCTGAGATATTCATGCCATCACCGTACGCAACTTCTAAATGAGTATAATATTATTATAACAATCCGGTTGAAACATAGACATTCACCCAATGAAGTCCCAACAAATTGAAAGTCCCTCATGTGACCATAGAGTCCTGAGGAACATCTGAGAGCTGTCAATTGTCTACGTGGCAGTGTCCGTCTGGAATATTTTCAAATGCCAGTTTATCGTTTTATCCTGAATGAGAAAAATCATATTCTATTTTTGCATGATTAGACTGGATGTAATACAATATCGAAATGTTTCGAAAGGGTAGAACAGCTTTCAAGCATCCGGAAGCTCCTAGTATCCATTCGAGGGGATCCCCGAATGGTACTATGCTCTTCTCAGTACCTCAGTAGTTGCCTTGGTTAATTTCATGACTATCTCTGATCACGAGAGGATATTTATAGCTTCTTGTCAAATCTATAATTATCTATTTATTAACATAATCCCAAGGACGAATATATGTCGATAAATCAACAAACATTCACCCCTTGATCAGAGCTAATCATCCAATCAACCAAAACATCTACACCGAAGAAGCGGATCCAAGGAAAATGACTACAGCTGTTTCACAGTTGTTACTGATCTTCAGGTCAACTTACCTTGGATGAAACCGTAGAGGAAATCTCGATACCTGTCACCTTTCAGATGGACCACTGCAGTTTAACAAAGTACAGCGCGCCATCTTTCAGGAGCATCTTGCGAATCCAACTTTCGAGTGTAGAATACTTTGACCGATGTGCATGATGTTCATCCTTCAGTCGCATCAGGTCGCTGTATCTGCGATATTGCAGATTTACAAACACCATCGCGACATGGAAACGCTCGGTTCATGTGGATTCCCACAAGACGAAAACGTCCAACATCCAACATAGGAAGATAGGAGTTGGTCTAATGGTCTATTTATTATTGTAGGAAATTCACTCAAGCTCGAAACTTTATAGATGCTAATCTGTTCATTCTGAACCCAACACTGCGCAGTGGATTGCTTGATCTGCAAGAAATGTCCGTCAATATGTACGACACAACATTTGTGGATACAGCTATCAATGAAAATCGATGGCTGTTCTATTTTGTCGAGGATCAGGTAATATATAACGGAAAGATAAATATTATTATAATTCGTTCCTTTTTAAGACAAATGTTCAAGGTTTCTTCAAATTGACGAAATAGAATTACTGCAGTCTCTAGCTCATTTTGTTCGGAATTTTTAAATTAGGGTCCTTTGAAAGAAATATGAGTGGTTAAATGAATGAAATGTAGATACATGTGTGGTCGTTAAGTTGAATATTAATTTCAGCCATAGATTCCCCTCATCAAACCAAGACTTTTTTCATTTGACATTTCTCCAGATTCGGCCCTAGTAAAAAGATACAGGCGATTGTTATTCACAAAAAAAATCAGTCTTTCTTTTCTACTTTGACATGGTTACGAAGAATGCAGATGAAGTTTATCTAAAGCCAAAAATCTTCAAAGATTTTAGAATACTTAATTATTAATTATAATTTCTCCTCAAAGAACCGTTTTCGAGATATTTAACGTTGAATGTTGAAAAATCTAAAATAAATATTCGGGAAATTTCCCTCTTTTTGTGGATCCGCCACTGAGCAAGCGAAGGCCGTGAATTAAGCTACGCCCACCTTTATCCGGAACACAGAAATCAGAAATATTCATCTTTTTCGCATAGGTGTACACTATTTCGCGATCAGACCACAGAAATAGAGACATGTGTCCATGTCTATGGACCAAACTACACATAGAATTCATAGATTACAATTGATATATCTTTAGGCGCGTTTTTTAATTCACCAAAGTGGTATGGTTGTGGTGGATTATGGTGAACATAGAACATAAATGGTGGATGTTGGACTAGATAATTTGACATTTACGTCATTCAACCAACAATTAAAAAAACGATTTGGTGGATCCCTCACTCTTCCACCACACCAATTTTTTTTAATTGAAAAACTCGGCCTTTAGGTTCGTTGAGTGATTTGATATATTTTATGGTAATTCTGCAATATCTACATCTCACCGTATGAGATATCCGTGTTGGACTTGCAAACATAGTGCAGGAGTGTATTAGCACTTCGAGAAATATTTGAATGCTTATAACTTTTTAGCTGAGCCGAACCGGGAAAAACCTAGAGTCACCCTACCCTGCATATTCGTGAAGTAGCAACATAAATTGAGATTTATTATCTGACGAAAACTGTTTATTATAAGGAATTTGAAGGTACCCTTCAGATTAGTTTGTTACTGAAACGTAAGCTATTCGTTGTGAAATTTATATCGAATGAATTATTTCAAGTCGCTAGCTCATTTCGAATACACTTTATCGTGGCGAAAGAAGGATCGCCGGACAGAATCCATTCTGAGATCGGATTCGTCATCAGTGGGTACAACCTTGTCATTTGAGACCATTTCCGGGAAAAAATCTGAAATTTCAGATATTTGGGCGAAATGACTGTTCCCTTGAACATGTGTGCAAAAATCATTTGGGTGCGATAATCAATCGTCATTTTCATTTCGGGTTGTTCTCAGATGCTCAAAATGGAGAAGGTTGTCAAAAAAATAAGAAGCTACAGACTACTTGGGAAGGACATTATATTCAACGCCTGTCATGGCGCTTTGTTAGGCAGAGGTTTCGTGATAGATGAAACAGTTTTCGAGGGAAAAGGTATTATGTTCATTTAGGATGTGTGGATATTGAATATTTTCAATATTTTCCAGATAGAAAAAAGAGGGTCCAGAAATCTTCATATATTGAGCAGGCTAATAAGAAGAAATTCTGCGAACGACTGAGTTGGTGAGAAATCTTATTCTACTACTTTTATGCATTTATAGCGGTTGAATTTTGAGGGTTGCAAAATTTCTAATGATTTTGTTGGAAAATTGAAGTCTTTGGTCTGAATCTCTCTTTCTTCTTCCTCCCAAAAATGTCGGAATTTCGTAGGAAAGTTTTCTCTGCTCTGCTCTGCAGCGATATTCATATAACCACTAAAAGAGTCAAGGACAGTCCAAGTTCAAGAGTGGAGACTAAAAATCTCACATACTCAAAGTTTATCCGAATCGAAAAAAGCTCAAATTTACTACGATTTTATTTTTTTCAATTTACCATCTTTTACTTACTACGACTTTGAGAGAAGGTTATTATTTGAAATTCTGACAAGCCCTGTGTTATTAAATTGACGGTTAATATCCACGATGGGTTTGTTTTGGTTCCGAATTCAGAACAGTTCAGGACGGTTCGAGTATGCGCAAATGTGATTTTGAGTCTGAAAAATCGCAATCGCGCATACTCGAACCGTCCCGAACAGTCATGAATTGGTTCTGAAGTCGGAACCAAAACAAAGCGCTAATATTCCTACCACACCGTATGTTGTTATACAGGGTCCGGCAGAGGACTCGGACGTTTTTGAAAGGACTCGTAGACATTATATAGATTATGGACAACGAACGCCCGTGAGATGGAAGCACTTGTTGACCATTGTTGTTCATGAGCGGTGAGTCTCACTTTCACCTCGATGGCCACGTTAATCAGCAAAATTGCCGTTATTGGGCTGATGAAAATTCCCAACAATTACACGTAATACCGCTGCATAGCCCTAAAGTGACCATTTGGTGCGCTGTATCCCAAACTTGCATCATCGGTAATTACTTCTCTGAAACCGTCAATGGCAATGCTGTTACCGTGAACTCTGAGCGATATATCGAAATGATAACGTGCTTCTTTGCACCTGAATTGAGAAGACGTCGTGTTCCAATCCGACGTGTGTGGTTCCAACAGGATGGGGCGACCGCCCACACAGCCAGAGCAACAATGAACGTTATTCGTCCTCTCTTCCCTGGCCGCCTTATTTCCAGGTTTGGTGACGTTCATTGGCCTCCTCGATCCCCACATTTGGCCATCTGCGATTTCTGTGGGGACGTCTCAAAGCACGAGTTTACCAAGACAAGCCCCGAATATTGGAGGAATTGAAGGAAGCAAATCGCATGGAAGTAGGCACAGTTGAGAGAGCAACGTTGGAAACAGTTTTCGGAAACTTCCAAGAAAGACTGCTGGGACCCTATTCTTGAGTGTGATGGAATGAACGTTCTCTATCTTGCCATTAAAAATGCACCGCTTTTCTTGACAACAGCGCCGACACACCTATTTTCTCTCATCCCCGATTCAAGAATAAGGACCCAGGAGTGTATCGCGAAACAAGGACGCCACCTGACTGATGTGATTTTCCACACATGAAATTCCTAAATGCTTTGAAATTATGAATTGAAATTGTTTAATAATTTTTTTTGAGTAACAATTACAGAGGTTATGATTTTTTCAAAAACGTCCGAGTCCTTCACAATAAAGCGAAAATTTTCATAATTACTTTCTTGCAATACTTTCGTTTTTCAGATTATAATAATATATTTTTTCTTATTCGTATTGTGAAAATTTCAAGATTCTACACATACAGAACAAAGGGCCGAAGTTAAATTTATTGGAGACTCTAGAGACAAACTGTTTAAGAAATTCTGGGAATTTATTGAACGACCAGACGGAACTGTCAAATTCACCATTGTTAAACCAAATCAGCTAGGAGCCCGGTTTGGTTTTTCCATGATTTACCCGTTGGAACTATCTCTGTAACTGTATTGGTTTATGTAAAACTGTAACACACTTTTTGAGACAGTTGCAACTCAGCATCTGATAAAACTACAATGTAGTGAAACGCGTCATGTGTTTATAATAAAGTAGAAATCAACCACACTTGTGTCTTTTAATTGAGTTTATAATAATATAATTCTGAAAATTTTCGTTTTATTGTCTGATGAAGGATTTCGATATATACTCTGAAACGTTTCAGTTCACTCTGTTGATCGTTCACATCATTTCAATATTCTTACTAGGCAACTGTTTTTCGAGAAACTATCTTTTGACAAATATTTCGAATTCCGCAATCCACAAGGGCCAATACTATACATAATATTTTTTTGAGAGAATGGGAGTGAAAACCTAGAGAAAAACACTGAAAAATAATACGAAGTCCTCGCAAAATATCCTTCAATCTATATACTAAAATGATAACTATTAAATACCGTTCAAGCTGAAAGAATCAACCTTCTATATATTAATGAATCATATATTACATATTAAGAGAGAAGATGAACGAATGAAAATTCTTTACAGATCTCAAATAATTGTCATTCTTTGCAGCTTCATAATTCTGGCGGATTATATGATGATCAATATGCTCCATTCGTTACTTTCAAAAAGTATCGATCAAATGAATGATGTATTCGAAAGACACATACAATTCTTGCCTTCTACAGATGAAATATTGGAGTTGGAAGATCTCAGTTTAACATTGGAGGGAGACAGACCACCTGACGCTCCACAAGTATGTTTATAAACTCTACTTATTGATAAACTTTACTCTTATTTTTTTGCAGTTGCCATATTTCTTCCTCTACTTTTTCTTGAAACCAAACTCCTTGAAGATAGATCCCTCACTGGAGGTTACACTGAATATCCTCAATCAATTGGAGGACATGTGGAAAGAACACACGACCTCAATAAAGTCATTTGTGGGTGACGCAAGCTTCAACAGTTTTACTTGGTAAGAGAGAAGCTTTGATCAATAGAATTATTGTACAGTTTGAAGTGATACAGTTTATGGGACACCAGATCATACCAGAAAAATTTGTTTTATCCGATTCTATTGAATTATGTAGCTATTCATTATTCAACGGATTCATAGCAATCAATATTATCTATAAACGAACAACTTGACTCAAGTACTTATGTACTGAATATCTTCCGTAAATCGAGTTGGTTACTTCGGTCGCTTGCATTCAATTCCGTAACACGATAGTCGATTTTTTATTCTTACCTTTAGTCCATTCACTTCTATAAAGTCTCCCGGTTGGACATGATTTAGGTTTATCAAGTTTTTGACTTAAAACTGACGCAGGTTGGCACTCCTGAAATATCATGAATGTCAAAATAATTCGGAGGGACGTTGTCAATTGACGACTTCGGCCCAAGTTGCCAACCTACAATTTTCTTCACATATTTATCATTACTGGGGAACGGGAATTTCAGGACAAATTCGACATAGTATGGTTCGCGTTATTTATAAATATCCGTAAAAGATGCCTCGGCTTCTCAAACAAGATAATTCCTTCCAAATAAAGGGTTTTGTTAAGATCATCTCTGATTGGCTGAAATTTAAGTTGGGATTCCTGTTTTCATGTTAATAGTCTCAAATTTATATAGGATATATTCCGCAAATAAACTTGGTTATTTCGCTTGCCAAGTTTCCATTCCGTAAATATGAAATATTCGGTTGGTTCCTGAAAAAAGGTTAATAGGTCTCTTGCATGTAACACGAATTATCATATTTGCATGTTTTTCTCATTCTATATCGATACAAAATCATAATGTATGCTATCTCACACTCCAACAATTCGCGAATTTCGAATAATTCGGTATTAAAAATCGTCAAATCGGGACGCAAGTGGGTAAAACGCGGTGGATCGCCTCCTACGTCACTCGTTATTCCACGATGTCCCGATCGATACAACCCGACGCTGTCTATTGGCTTGCTAGACAGAAAAGTATACGAGAGGAGGGAGAGAGTGGATATATCCCCTCACGTCACAGAAACCGCGAAGCTTCGTCCGTTTAAAAAACCGACATGCAGAGTCAAATTTAAAAGAGCATTTTCTCGTTAAAAATTTAAATATTTGATGGCGGTTAGAGTTTTTCAGTGGTCTTACGGAGAGAATATTCGATTCCAATGATAAAAAAAATTCATGCAAGAGACCTATTGCGGGATTCGTTCTTTCTGTCACCAGAACGATAGTCTATGTTCTATGGTTACATATCCATAGCATAGAAAAATCTTTATTCACTTTATGATCCGACTACCTCGGTAGACTAGAGGGTGGAAACATGTTCTAGGATGCTGGAGGTACCGGGTTCGAATCCCGGCGAGGTCATGGATGTTGTAAAGTGTATAGGTGGTGGTGATTCAGAAAGAATCTGAGAGTAAGTACTTGTAGATGTGTAGATGGACATAGTATCCCGGCACATATAAAGAAAAAAAAAAACTTTATGATCCATAGAGCATAGAAGGGACAACAATCAACAATGGAAAAATTACTACGTATGGTCTATGGATCATAAGGTGAATAAAGATTGTTCTATGCCATGATGTATGTGAAACATCACATAAAAATATATCAGGGTTCTATAATACATCATGGTTCTATGCTATGGATATGCATATAGTTCTATGCTATGGATATGTTACAATCAATCAAATTCCGTAATTAACTTTTTTTTTCAGGAACCAATCGAATATTTCATATTTACAGAACGGAAAACCGGCAACCGAAATAACCAAAGTTGATTTGCGGAACATATCCTTCATAAACTTGACACTATTAATATGAAATCAGGAATCCCAACTTAAATTTCAGCCTAACAAAACCCCTTTATTTTGAAGGAATTATCTTGTTTGAGGGGCCGAGGTATCTTTTACGGATATTTATAAATAACGCGAACCTTATCATGTCGAATTTGTCCTAAAATTCCCGTTCCCAGTTACAGTGAATTTGTGAAGAAAATTGTGGGTTGGCAACTTGGCCCGGAGTCGTCTATTCTTACATATTTTTATCAATGACTATGGTTTGGTTTAGTTGCGAACAATATTACTAAGATCTGCGTGTAGAACAGACAACTGCGTGTAGAATCTGACAGCCAAATCACTTCAACCTAACATTTTCGAAATATACACGGTGAAATGTGTCAGAAATTCATGGCCAACCGGGAGCTTTTATAAAAGTAAATAGGGTATAGATTTCTGATTTACTCACCAAGAACTAAGGTGCATAGAAAGAAGGTCAGTTCAAGCATGCGCTTTTGTTTCGCCAATGCTAGGGAAATCGCTAGAATTCGTTTTTTTCTCTGAAGGTGGCGCTATTTGTAAATTATGACTTGTCGTCTAGGCAATCTAGTAATCTGTGTCGGAACTGTTTTGATATCAGACGAGATATAACGTAAAAAGGTATCCATATTATGATTCGTATAATTTTCAGTGCAATATATCCTAAGAATTTAGTATACATTGTAATTTTTGGTTAAAATTGGATAAAATACAAGGTGACTCAAAAAAAATTTTATATTTCAAAAATGGATAAAAAACAAAATAAGCCGCTTATCGCAAAAATATTTTCTAATTCTAAAATTCGCGCACGCACAAAGCGCGGTTCGCTCCCACAGAAAGCTCCATAGCAACTAAATTCCCAAGAGCCAGGCTACCGATTAACATAACCCTCGCGCCCCTCAGATGCCTTTGGTTCACACAGTAAGCCAAACAAATAAAATATTCTTTTGAGACACCTTTTATAATATAATATTTTTATTATGATATTTTCGATAACTCACGCAGGCATACAACTTTTTAGTCCCATAATAAATGGAAAAACGGAAGACAGAATCTGCGGATATGGACCAACGCTCCATTTTTATCTGAGTTGTGACGAAGAACTGGAGGAATCGAGAAATCATTTCTATAATCTTATCGAGATAAGTTACCAGGCCGCCCAAGATTACTGTGACAGATTCAACAATTTGATGCAATTCTATACAGAGGACGTGGAAACAGAAGATGCAACTATAAACGATGAAAGAGGTGAGATTTTAGGATAATAAGTGAGTGAGTCCAACCTTCTAGTTTGGTTTTTGGGAAAATATTCTAAAATTACAGACATTTGGGCAAAATGATAGCATGCTGTTAGCTAGAACATGCAATCGAAAATAATAATGGCTTTCAATAGGATCAAAATATTCAAGGAGGTTCTTTTCTGGTTCATTTTGTGAAACATATATAACCACAATATTATGTCCTGAAGTTTTTTGAAATGTTTCAGAAAAGAGAAATTCTCATGATAACTTTGATCTGTTTGTGTTAGCATTCCAAAAAGTATTCAGATTGCTTCTATTCTATGAATTTAGTGCTCACAAGTTATTACATAAATTGTATTTTTCTCGTTAGTGGGCTAACTATATGAGAAAAAACATATTTCATTTCTCTATACGATAGCCATAAGTCAAAGAACGATCAGATTTCACACATAATTTTCAGACCAAGAATCAAGTTTCATTCTAAACTTTTCAAATGGCAAGTGGAATAGAACCTGTGCGTTCGCCATTTTGAAGCAAGGAAGATCTGCCCATTTACGCCGAAGAAACACTTCAGAACAAAAGATAAAATAAAATACATATCTTTAAAATGAAGTTGTCAATAGACCAGAAATTATGGAATCATTTTTGAATGGAATTTCGAGTCAATTTCTATATCATTTTACGATGACGCATAGAGTTGATAATAACATGGGTCAGTCGAAGTTTTTAACTATTAACTGAAACTTATAGCATTCTTTTCCACATTTCACAACACTCGAGGGTATTTCTCCATTATTTAAGATGATATTCCATTCCACATTTTCAGTCCACCGTCAAAAATTCACAATGAATACTGTTGCAAAATGGCGAACGCGCGAGGATTTTAAACCACTCTCGATTTGATTTCAAAATAATTAAAATGTTATGCAACTCATATTCAAATCATTCATCAGTGCGATTCTACGTTCTCATGAGGTTTCGAGGTTCCATTGCACATAAAGGTCTGTAAAATCGAAATTGATGTTGGTTATAGAAATGGTGTTTCATATCGACTGCAAAACAATTCTGCCTACATCTAAAAAGAAATGCTGAAATTAAACGCTCGAAAGTTAATGAGTACTTCTTGCTGACTTTCAGTTTCTCGTTAATGTAAAAAAAAATCACTGAATTGTTACAGGTTTGGAGGTTTTTCTATCCTGGTTGGAGAGGTATCATTACGAAATCAAAACAATTGAGAACACAATTGATTATCAGAATTTAGGACTCATGAGAATAGATTTGACTTATTTGAAAAAGACGGCATTACCTGCACCAACCAAGTTATTGTCGTTGGTAGAAGATACAATACCATGGTAAATATTTATGACAGCACCAATACCTCCACTCAAAGCTCTTGAATGGTTTGTCTATACTCCAATGAGACTCTTGAATGTTATACAAAAAATCATACTTTTCTCAATCTATCTCAGTACAAAATCATCATGTATTTGTATTTTTTTTGTATTTTATGCAATTACGTGTTTTCGCAATACGCGAATTTTCAATAATTCGGCATTAAACATGGTAAAATCGAGGCTCAAGTTCACATTGGGTGAAACGCGGTAGATCGCCTTCAACGTCACACGTCACAGCAAAATTCGAGATTGGATGGTACACGAGGAGAAAGAAAGAGAGACAGAGTGGATATGACACGTTATATCATGGAATGCCACTAAGCTGAGAGCGTTCGAACAAATTACACAGGGTGTTCCTAAATGAGTGTATCAACGGTCATCTGTAGATTTTTCATGGAAAAATAACATTTTTTTTTCATTTCCATTTTTTCCCCCGGGTCTTCGTTTCAGAGATACAGGGTGATATTTTTTTCAGTTTTTTGCTTATATCTCATAAACCGTTCGAATTACAGAATGGAGTTTTGTACACACAATGTTACTAGAAATAGCTATTCCCTTGCACTTCACTCGGTTTTTTTAGACGTACCAGTGACGGAGATATTGAATTTGCACAAAGGTTTTACCACCTCCAACTTTTACACTACTGAACAAATTTGGATTTGTACAGCAAATTCTGATGCGCCAATGTGTTTCACATAAAAAAGGTACGCCTAGTTCATAGCTCTTAAGTGAACCGTCTTCGAGAAAACTGACATTTTATGATCAAAAATTGAAATTAAGCAACATGACAATTAACACAGTTACCATTGATTATTTTTTATGGGGCACATGAAGAATATTGTCTATGAAACTCCTGTTAACACCGTAGATGGAGTTGAAGCCGCAGCAGAGCAAATTGAAAATACCCCTCAGATTTATGAACAACGTTCATAAGACCATGATCCAGACGTTATTGTAATGCGTGCATTCAAGCCAATAGGTTTAATTTCGAGCAATTCTTGTAATCTTGTTAACTATGGTCGCTAAAGTAATGAAAAACAACTTCGCAATTTAAAATTGAACACGTAGTTATCAAATTTTGTTGAAATTAACAAACTCGTTAATTATCACTACTAGTTTTTCAAATCACAAGAAATTAACAATGCGTTAGCAAATCATTTTTGATCATAAAATGCCAGTTTTCTCAAAAACGGTTCACTTTAGAGCAATGAACCAGGAGTACCTTTTTTATGTAAAGCACATTGGTGCATCAGAATTAGCTGTACAAATGCAAATTTGTCCAGTGGTGTAAAAGTTGGGGGGAAAAACCTTTGTGCAAATTCAATGTCTCTGCCACTGGCACGTTCAATGAAATCGAGTTAAGTACAAGAAAGTAGCTATTATTAGTGACAATGTGTGAACAGAACCTCAATTCTGTAATTCAAATGATTCCTGAGACATTAGCAAAAAACTGAAAAAAATATACATTTTTGGAAACCTGTATCTCTGAAACGAAGATCCGGAGGAAAAAATGGAAGAGAAAAAAAAATATTATTTTTTCATGAGAAGTCCACAGTTGACCGTTGATACACTTATTTGGGAACACCCTGTATGTCGAACCAAATATGAAAGACCTTTTTCTCGTTGAAAATTGAAATTTATGACAGCGATTGAATTCTTTGACTATTTCTATGAATAAACGATTCCAATAATTCAAAAATAACTGCAAGAGACCAATTTCCTTCAGAATCGTGTTACTCTTTTTACACTCGTTCCATTCGATTTTTTTCAGGATCGGAAAGACTAAAGTCGACAATCTATCGGTAGAAGTCGAGGATGCGATGGGTTTCCTAGAAAAAGAACCTATTCAAACATTAGATTTCGTCGAGTACCTCGAGTACGTAGAGAAGGCTACTGAAAAGGTGGACAACATGGAAAATATACTCGACTATTGCAAGGAATTATACGATATGTTGGAAGAATATCAGATTGCCGTGGCTACAGAAGAGCTGAATGCTTATTTGGGGCTGAGCGTACAGTTGGGCGTACTGAGAAATTTGGTCGATAAAAAAATTGAGGACACCACAATGATTATAAGGAAATTTACTGTTACCATGAATAAGGACATCAGCGTATTGATATCTGAGGTTGGAGTGATAAAAGATGAATGTATGGTATGTAACATAATCGAATTATATTTCATGCTATTGCATAAGTAGTAAATATATAGGGTGTTCAAAGAATAAGGGGAATAAATTAGGAAGTAAGTCAAAAGCCTTGAAATGAAACGACAAGTTTCTATGGATATTACCAATATGACGATTTGACGAGGGAGTAATTTGCAAAGGTATTTCTTAAATAGAGAAGAATTACCTAGAAATCAATAGTTCACTAGTCCCCCATAGCTTTAAATGAATGAAATATGCTATGGATTGGTTTGAAATCCTCAACCAGAACTATACAGGGTGGGCAAAATTCGTTGTCTACTGAAGGGATCTCTAGAACTATAGCAGCTAGAAAAAAACTGATAATACATTCTCGAGCTCTTTTTTCCTGACTAATCCGAATCTGAAAACAGATCCAGCTTATCGTTCATAGAACTTGAGTTATGAGCGAAAATTGAGAAATTGTCATTTTCAATAATGCTGAATAACTCGCTTGTTCGAACTCGTATTCGAAATCTGTTGATACATTCTACAGGCGCTTTTTTAGGAGTAATTCAAATATAATATGACTGAATTTTTTAATCCAGCCATTTTCAAGAAATGAGAAGGATTTTGAATTTTTCAAATGTAAACTATAGTCGAAAGATCTCTTATCTTGCTACAAAATTTTTGCTGATTTCAAGAATGTATCATATGTCACTATTCACATGAATATTACATGAGAAAAAATGCAATACTTTTTTCTTGCTTTTTTATTCACTGTTGAATTATGAGTAGGCTGGCGTTACCATAGCGACGATTGAATATGCAATATCTTTGTGTGAACTTGCGCCTCTATGATTGGAATCAGCGATTGTTGAATAAATATTTCTATGGTTGGTTTGTCATAGTTTTAAGATTTGCAATAGCAAATCGGTTCATTACTTTGAATAAAGAACCACTTTCTTCACTTTATTCAAAGGTTTATTATCCCTTATGGCCAGAAATATTTCAAATTACGAAAAATTCGATATGTTGGTATGCTATATTCAAGCGAATGGAAATAGCTGAGTTGCAAGGGAAGTCCATTTCGAGAAATATCCAGAACGGCATATATAAAAATACATAAAATGAATATCCAATGGTCGCTATGGTAACTCCAGCCTACTTATAATAATTCAACAGTGAATACAAAAGCGGGAAAAAAGTATTGAACTTTTTCTCATATTATATTCATGTATATAGCGACATATGATACACTTTTGAAATCAGCAAAAATTTTGCAGCAAGAAAGAGAACTTTCGGCTATAGTTTACATTTGAAATATTCAAAATCCTTCTCATTTCTCGAAAATGGTTGGATTGAAAAATGAATATTATATTTGAATTACTCCTGAAAAAGCGCCTGTAGAATGTATCTTCAGATTTCGAATACGAGTTCAAACAAGCGAGTTATTCAGCATTATTGAAAATTACAATTACTCAGTTTTCGCTCATAACTGAAGTTGTATGCGCGATAAGCTGGATCTGTTTTCAGATTCGGATTAGTCAGGAAAAAAGGGCTCGAGAATGTGTTATCAGTTTTCTTCTAACTGCTATAGTTCTCGAAATCCCAGCAGTAGACAACGAATTTTGCCCACCCTGTATATAATTTATTGTTCTTATTTGAATCAAAATGAATATAATACATCGAAAATATATTTCTAACATACTGTTTATAGATTATCTGAGGATTGACTTCGAAGTTATATTACTGCATTTTTGGTATTTACAGGAGCCTTGGTTGTATGATATCGAATCCAATATGTCTGTGGTCATAGAAGCTTTGAATGACCTCAACGAACGTCTCAATAAGTGCATGAATAAGGCATCGGAATATAAATCGTACCAGAAGCAGTTTCGTGTGAGTATTAATGCTATTTTCATGAACAGGATATTCATGAATGTAGATGTTCAAAAAATTATTTGTTATCTCTTTGGTAATCATAACTACACCAACATAAGTGATATAAGGTAGTTACCCTGTCCCGTGATTGTAAGGCCTGGTTCAAGCGGTTGGACGGGAAAGAATTTCCCTATTTCTAGAGACCGTCCAATCATTCGCTGTTGGGTAAACATTAATAGTGCTGTTCCTAACGTGGCGCAAGGAATTAGTAACAGAGCCTAAACAGAACACACCTGGTATCCTAACTCGCACGAGCTTCAAGCTTCGGAGGGGTTCCATAGTGAAACCTAGAAGAAACGGCAACATTATCAATTATCAATAGGTTGGATATATTCCTCACTGAAAATCAAGTATTATTTGTTATTGAATTTCGATAGAGTGACATAAATTTCTCGTCTGTCTTAGATGGAAGTAACAAGATTTGATATGCTGGATGAAGTGCAGAACGATGTTAAACTTAGGCTTCTTCTTTGGGACTCAGTTGACACTTGGGCTAAAACTATCGATGAATGGTATCATTCCGATTTCAACACTCTCAATGTTGAAGATATGAACGCGTTCATAGCAAAAAACGTCAAAAATGTGAATCAACTAGAAAAAGGTATACCAAAAAATCTAATTGTGCCGAAGTTAAAGGACGATGTGGAACTCATGAAAGATAAGGTAAGAATGCCAATAATATTTCTTGATAGAAGTCACATATACAGCTGTGACAAAATCACCTCTAGATACAGCATATATCAACGTAAAAAATTTTAAGATTAAAATAATAAACTGGTCATTCCCATAAGTTGAATTGAGATAAAGAGCGAAGCGTTGAAGATTGTACCTCTTTCGACATCGTGAATAGGTGATTTACATAGGAGTATCTTTACCAGAGCTGTATCCATGTTATATGATTTATTTTTTTTGCTATCGGAAAAGTTCTCATACTTATATTTATTTTTTATAGATGTCTGTCATTACTTACTTGAGGAATCCAGCGTTGAGACAAAGACATTGGATTAAAATAGAAACTATACTGAACCATAAATTCAAACCTGATGATGTTATCACTCTAGAAGTATTAGAGAATCTGAAGTGTTTCAATTATCCCAATGAGCTGCAAGAAGTTTCAGGGCAAGCAAGCAGCGAAGCTGGATTAGAATTATTACTCAAAAAGGTGAGATAGGTTTAAATAAGTTTTGTTTTTCAAATTCTACAATACATTTCAATATAATACAATATAGAAAATAACAATACCATACCATACAATAAAATACAGCACAATACAATACTTCAAAATATTTATTCTCATTATGAAGATTGTTATGACATGAAGAAATAGTTTCTCGATGTATTGAAAAATGCGCTACAATACCCAATATTTTGAGATTCACATTTTCTGGAACTTTCAAGGAAGCCGCGGTTAAAGGATATATTATCATATGAATGAGCAGAGTTTCAACAATCATGTTTCAGGTTGAAGAATCATGGAAAACTTTGGAATTCATCGTTGTACCCCATAAAGAAGCGAAAGACGTGTACATTCTGGGTACAACTGAAGAAATTCAAGCAACACTCGATGAAAGCAACATAAACATCAATACCATATCGGCCTCCCGACATGTTGGTCCGATTAAATCCAGAGTGGACGAATGGGCCAAATTCCTGGAGAGGTTTTCGAAAACATTGGTAATGAAATGTGTCTATTTACTCTCAGGAAGATAACATATCGACGCTCTTCCAGGATGAATGGTTGACGTGCCAACAAAACTGGGTATATCTCGAGGTGATTTTTTCTGCTCCTGATATTCAGAGACAACTGCCTGCCGAATCGAAACTTTTTCTCATCGTAGATAAGGCTTGGAAAGAATTGATGAGACGGACAGCGAAGGTATGAATAAATTTTTCTCGACAGAATGCTATATGATCAAAAATAATTATTCATAATTCAATATTGTTGTATTGTAGTGTGTTTTAGCTTTTTTCATTTCATTTCTAGGTTCCACTCGCCTTAGAAGCTGCAAACTACCCAAATTTACTGGAGATACTCCAGAAAAATAATATGTTGCTCGAGCAAATCATGAAATGTTTGGAATCGTATTTGGAAACTAAAAGAGTGGCATTCCCGCGATTTTATTTTTTATCGAATGATGAGCTTTTGGATATTCTCGCACAGGTGAGTTTATAGTAAAGACCGGCCCACTTGGCCGTGCACACTATGCCGGCCGGCTGCATTTAAATTTGCAAATATAGATCCAACAAAAAAGTACGTCCAATTTTGAAGTTTTTCCAACTGAAGAATTTGTTTCCAATTTCTACAAAGTTTCGGATCACTTTCAGACAAGAAACCCCCACGCTGTCCAACCGCATCTGAGAAAGTGCTTCGATGCTATAGCCAAACTGGAGTTCGGCGTGAAAGAAGAAGATATTCCTACAATTAGCAAGAGTAAATTGAAACTTTCCACATCTGCTAATATCAAAAAGAGCAAGTCCGGCATCGTCCTGACAACAGATATCATGGCGATGCTGAGTCCAGAAGGTGAAAGAGTTCCCTTGACCAAAGGTAATGATCATGTTCGTAAGATATGCTAGGATATACGGACTAAATAGATTATGCACTGAATCAAACGGAAATCCAACGATAACACTTAGTGGTGTTCCCCATGGGACCATATAGGGTCCGATTTTATACTTGATTAATAGATGTTACCCATTTTTGAATGATTTGAATATAATGGAAAGGAAAAATGGTTCAGTTGGAGACAGTCAATGTTTAAATTGGATGAATGATGTAGAAAATATAGTTGCTGGTGTTTATCATGTTCCAGTTAATGAACACATTACCTCACCTAGAATTCATTTGGATTATTGCAGGGCTTAAGGCAAGAGGGAACGTTGAAGACTGGTTAGGTAAAGTGGAAGAAGCTATGGTGACTTCTTTGAGAAGAATTATGAAAGGGGCGTTGGGAGATTATCAAATTCGCGCGAGGACCGATTGGGTGATCAGGCACCCAAGTCAAGTCATCTTAGCAGTGTCCCAGATCATGTGGGCTAAGGGTGTTCATGATATCCTCGACTCGAAGGATGAGCATAAGCTCAAACGATTGGAATTTTATCTCAGGAAATGCATTGGTGTAAGTTTCTCAGTAGTCCCGGTTTAAGTCTTTGAAAATAGAAGATATCTAAAAGGACTATTCATTAACTTAAATAGATGTATAAGCTACCTAGGTTATACAACATGGAAATTCCTAACATTTTCAACACCTTCTGACATCTACAGTGTAGACCACAAAACCTCTATAGGTTCTAGTGTTAAATTTGCTCTTGCTAAAAATATATTTCCCTCAATAGGATCTTAACGATCTGGCCGTACTGATACGAAGTGATCTGCCCAAAGTAACTCGTCTGGTTCTCATAGCTCTGATCACGATAGACGTGCATGCCAGAGATACGTTGAGCAACATCGTGTCCAAGAAAATCAATGACTGGTAATCTCACATATCTACAGAGCTTTGGTTCATCAAATGAGATTTTCTTTACAGTTACAGCTTCGAATGGTTGAAGGTCCTTCGCTACTATTGGGACGATAAGATAGACGACTGCGTAACAAAAATGTCTAGTGCAAGTTACGTCTATGGATATGAATACCTTGGTGCTTCTGGTGTTCTGGTCATAACTCCCTTGACTGACAAGTGCTATTTATGTCTGATGGGTGCACTTCAGTTGGATCTGGGTAATGAAACAGTTAACTCTGCCGGAAATTTATATTTCAGATTATACAGGGTGTTTCACCATAAGCTGGTCAAACATATATAGCCGTATGGATGACCTTGGGAAAGTCATTTTTGCCTTATTACATATACCCCGTTTTTGAAGCATAAGCGAGATACCGGGTATTTAATGTCAACTTTGAGCTATATTCTGATAACTGTGGTGAGTTATAAGTGGCCTTTGAAATAACAGTTCCTGGTCACATCTTAGTATTTTTTGGTGGTCAATTCAATTGTTGGGTAGAATTCAGGAAAAAATATTTCGAAATGGCGGAAATCCTACTGAAATTTTTTGTTTTCGATTGCCAAATTGGATAGGATTATTTAAATGTACTCAATTCTCTAAGATTTCTGTGAAAAAATTTTTCCAAAATTCGAACTCAACTTTTTTTTTTCACATGTCTACAGTGAAAAAAAATTTCACCCAAAATTGTTGAAATCTTTCAAGGTTGAACTTACCTTTATTCTGAACACTGCTGTGAAAACAGAATGAAAAAATATCCATTGGTTATCATTTTATAGCCTTCCGAATATTCCGCTCGGAGTACTCAAATATTTTTTATTTAAGAAACTGGTGGCCCTATGGAGGCCAAAATTGTGCTAATACGCCCCCACAATGACCTGGATAGAAATATGAATTTATGAAAGAAATTTTTTTTACAAAAAAACTTTGATGGATTCGAACTCGCTCCACCTACGGAAAATAGAGACGCGTATAAATTGGATTTATTCTGATTATAATGACGTCCGTTTCCAGGCAACGGTAGTTCATCGAATTCGACCCTATTTTCCGAATCCGGAGAGAGTTCGATTCCAACCAAAGATTTTTAGAAATTTTTTTTTTCTTGATAAATTCATATTTCTATCCAGGTCACTCTGGAGGCCTATTAGCAAAATTTTGGCATCCGTAGGGCCACCAGTTCCTTAAATAAAAATTATTCAAGTACTCCGGACGGAGTCTTTAGAACGCTATAAAATGAAAACCAATGGATATTTTTTTATCCTGTTTTCACACTAGTGTTCAGAATAAAGGTTAGTTCAACTTTGAAAGATTTCAACAATTTTGGGCGAATTTTTTTTTCACTGAAGACATGTAAAAAACACTTTGAATTTGAAGACATTTTTTTACGGAAAATCTTAGAAAATTGAGTACATTAAAATAATGCTATCCAATTTGGCAATCGAAAACAAAAAATTCGAACTTTGTAGGTTTTCCGCCATTTTGAAATATTTTTTCTCCAATTCTACCCAACAATTGAATTGACCACCAAAAAATACTAAGATGTGACCAAAAACCATTATTCCAAAGGTCACGCATAACTCACCACAGTTATCAGAATATTGCTCAAAGTTGACATTAAACACCCTGTATCTTGCTTATGCTTCGAAAACGGGGTATATGTCATAAGGCAAAATTGACTTTCCCAATGTCATATATACGGCTATATATGTTTGACCAGTTTATGATGAAACACCTTGTATATGCTTTGCAAAATGTTGACCAATAAGTTCGAATAGTAGTATTAATTGGGCATTTCAGGAGGAGCTCCAGCTGGCCCAGCAGGCACTGGAAAGACTGAAACAACCAAAGATTTAGCCAAAGCGTTAGCCATCCAATGCGTTGTCTTCAACTGTTCCGAAGGATTAGATTACAAGATGATGGGAAGATTTTTCTCCGGACTGGCTCAGTCTGGCGCATGGTGTTGTTTCGACGAATTCAACAGACTCAACATAGAAGTCTTGTCAGTTATAGCGCAGCAAATCATTACGATCAGAAACGCCAAGGCGGCGAAGCAAACAAGGTGACTACACTCACCTTCTTGCATCTCGGGGACTCATTAGTCACATGAACTTACTAGCATTCCGTATAAACCACATATATACATGGACTAGGCATGCACTCATAATTTGTGCACCACTGAAGTAGAAAATACTTGAACTCATAGGAAAATTCATCATATCCCTCTTCTACTTCAAGTCTATCATGAATAGATAGATTTGTTCTTATAAAGAGGTTGCATTATCGGTGTATCTATGTCTACAACAAAATAATTTAACATCTACGAACTTATATCGATCAATTAGTAGATAATGTGGGCCTCCCTTCAAAAATTGAATCTATGTATTAAGATTTGACTAATAATTTGCTATTGCTTCGGTATATTTTTTTCAGATTTATGTTCGAAGGCAGGGATATTAAACTCGTCCACAAATGTGCCGCCTTCATAACTATGAACCCTGGTTACGCGGGCAGAACCGAACTACCAGACAACTTGAAGGCTCTTTTCAGACCAATATCCATGATGGTTCCAGATTACGGTGAGTTGAGAAGAACGAATAACTCATAGAATCTTTTTGGACCAACTAATTCAACGCATTCTTTCTCGCGTAGCCCTCATAGCCGAAGTGATATTGTATTCCGAAGGATTTGAATCTTCTCGTGGTCTTTCCCAGAAGATGGTTCAGATGTACAAGTTGTGCAGTGAACAACTGTCGCAGCAGGATCACTACGATTTCGGCATGAGGGCTGTCAAGAGCGTGTTGGTGATGGCTGGTTCTTTGAAACGGAGCAATCCGGATAGAAGTGAGGACGTCGTTCTCATCTGTGCACTGAGAGACAGCAATTTACCCAAGTTTTTGGCAGATGATGCACTTCTTTTCCAGGTGAGTTTTCACAAGTTCGGAGTTCTCGAGTGTATCACTCAGTTTATCAGCATTGATGATGCCTACAATAGTCTTGTTCTCGAGTCTGGAGCTCTAAAGACCGATTAATTTGGTATGGAGGATTTACAAACAAAAAATTTATTGTTATCATGTTTTCGATCAGTGTATAACAGCTTGGTACTTCCTGAAGCCCTATGAAGCAGAAATGCTAGCAAGAATTAAGACAAAAACGAGGTCATTGCATAGATAACTCTGAGGCGTCATAGAGAGAATTGATACCATTGGTATTTAATGTGGTATCATGCAATCTATCTGTAAACAAACCAGGACATACCTTTTTATCCAGAATTCGGGTTCAAAGAGTCAGTAGGGACTTACCCTGACTCTTCATGAGATCAGATAACTTTTTAAGAGTGAAATAATTATATCTCGAAAATTAATTGTATCTGGAATGTTTAGGGTTTGAGGAGATCTAAACCATAAGTTTTATTTTCCAGGGAATCTTGAGTGATCTTTTTCCAGGTATAGAATTACCAAAAGAAGATTATGGTCTGCTGTATAAAGCTATAGAATTTTGTTTGATCGAGAACAATTTCCAAACTGTTGAGGCCCAAATTTCCAAAGTCATCCAATTATATGAAACAATGATAGTTCGCTGGGGTGTTATGTTAGTTGGACCAACAGGAGGAGGCAAAACAGTAGTTTTAAAGGTACTAAGATTACTACGACAAATATTTTTCAAGTTATTGTGTTTCTACGAGAGGTGAATCTGTTCTTAACTTTACACAAGTAAATGTGAAAAGTGAAAGCGTATGTGCTCCAAGACGAATCAAACAATTAGATGATAAGGATGATAAGTAATAAATGACCATCAGAAACAAAGAAAATAGATTTAGCCTGTTCTTGTGTGTCAATTTCTACGAAGTTAACTTGGAGAACACTTATACATATACCTCATAGTCCAAATGCAAAATTTCTTCCAATATTTGATGATTGATGAATATGGCATTTCCGAAAGTTTTTATGAATGACTTTAATTTTTCTAAAAAAATCCTGTGGTTATGATATAAATAAAATAATAAAAGAATTGGAGAAATTAACTTATGTGATTTTAAGACACTGAACAGAGCATTGACGAAAATGCACAATGACAATGTGGAGGGACCTTATTATAAACCAGTTCACACTTACACTCTGAACCCCAAAGCAGTAACCGCTGGAGAATTGTATGGAGAAGTTAATCCATTCACAATGGAATGGCGTGATGGCCTTATAGGCATCATGACCAGAACAGCAGTCACGGTGAGTCGAATCATAAATTTTCAACAATTCACAAACCTACAATTATCAGTATGTTGAAGCCCCACCAATTTCGAACCAATTTCAAATAACTATAGACTCATTTTCCTATTATGACTAGAAAATATCGTCGAGGATTTGAAAATCTTTGATAACTAGTGAAAAATCCGCTTCAGGCTACTAACGAAGATCATCAATGGATAATCTGTGATGGGCCAGTCGATGCTGTTTGGATAGAGAACTTGAACACTGTCTTAGATGACAATAAAATGCTCTGTTTGGCGAATTCTGAGAGGATAAAATTGACACCTTTCGTTCATATGGTTTTTGAAGTTCAAGATCTAGCTCAAGCATCACCTGCAACTGTTAGTCGGTGAGTTAGTGTAATTTGGTGAAGTCATGACAAAATTGGCTTCTGTCGATGTCTCCTGGTATTTATAGTTCAATCCTTCCATGTCTTTCAAACTTTCATGGGGAAATAACTTATCACTGAACA
This sequence comes from Myrrha octodecimguttata, assembly GCA_958510865.1. Taxonomy (NCBI): domain Eukaryota; kingdom Metazoa; phylum Arthropoda; class Insecta; order Coleoptera; family Coccinellidae; genus Myrrha; species Myrrha octodecimguttata. Next base: position 72,881,225 of record OY294056.1, on the reverse strand, counting down.
TTTAGGAGAGGGTATCTATGATTGAATTGATGATATCAGTACCGCAGGGGTATAATTTATCATCACAAAACAAAACAGAACATAATATAATATGCAAATTCCCAAACCTAATCAGTCCAAGAACTTTATGGGTGAGAACATAATGGACGATTTTCTCGGGTCTGGATAGGTAGGTCAATTCAAAAAAAGATAGTATTGGTTGCAGTTTCGGAAGGCTGAACTGAAGCCAAGCAATAATAATAATACATTCTCTACTCCTCTAAGTATCCATGGAAGCTATACTAGTCCTGGTAACCTACACCTATAGGACTTGAGAGTAACCTAAAAGAAGGACGAGGAAGCCTAAAGAATGTTGAAAAGAGAGAATCTTGTCATTCAAATCACCACACAAGTGACATCTCAATCTATATATCATCTTTCACCGCAGAGGCCAGTTATAATTCCCATTTATTGTTCTAATTTTTATGCCTGATTATATTGACAAGTTTTCATTCAGATGTGGAATGGTGTACATCGATCCAGGACAATTGAAATGGTTTCCTTACGTAGTCTCCTGGTTAAACGGACTGAACGATATTTTGGTTGCACCGGAGTTCAAGGAACAGATATTCGAACTGTTCGATACTCTGGTGGAGCACACCTTGACTTTCGTTCGAAAACATTGCACCAGCGCGATTCCTCAAGTAAGTTATTGAATTCTTCTCACCACCATTCAGATGATGCTCACTGACTTCATCTGGGTTAGCCTGCGAATATTTTTAATTTTTTTTGTTGATAATATCATTTGGTATGAATCGTTATTTCCGCAGGTCGATATCAGCAAAATCACAATGATATGTGCCCTCATCGAGAGTTTCTTCAAAATGCCTGGAGCGATGGAAAAAATCGGGGAGAAGAGAAAAGTGAGACAATTTGTCTGTCAAACTTTTATATTCTCCTATATTTGGGGCATAGGTGGAAACCTACATGATAGTGGCAGGGATAAACTGGAAAGTTTCATCATGAGCCAATTCGATGAGAATGCAGATGCGAAGTGAGTCCAAACAATTCCTTGAATTTAAGCAGTTTTTCCTAATACTTTAATCATCGCTTCATTCGCTTCATATAGATAATATTACAGAATGTTCCCAGAAACCAATTCGGATATTAACTTTCAGACTACAAGGATCGTTCGACCTGTGGGAGGTCTACATGAACATTCAGAGGCATGCATTAGATCCTTGGTCCAGGATCATTCCAGATTTCATCTACAATAAAGAAATACCATTCTTTGAGATGCTTGTACCTACTATCGATACCATTCGTTTTGGATTCGTAATGGAAAGACTTATATATGTTGATCGGCCTGTTCTTTTGACAGGAGATACAGGTATATCCAGAATATTTCGCTTAAAAGAGAAATCAAAATCATACAGTCTTGACCAAGAATTAAATACTTTATGTTTTACAATCATTTATGCCTAAAAGCCTTCAAAAAACTTTTTTATTATTGATATACAGAGTGTAACAGCCAAATGGAATAAATTCGATAACGAATAAATGAGGGCGTGTTGGTAAAAACGCTTGGACACGTCGATTTGTAATTTCAAATGCGCATATTTTTCAAGAAAATAATATTATATTGGGTGTTCCATGTGACCGTTGCCAATACCAACTTTCTTATTTCAAATGCAACCCCCTGTATATCACTTATTTTTTGGATTCTTCAGAGAATTCTATACACAATTCATGCACAATGTCCTATACCTATCTTTAACTATTTCGGAAATATTAAGTGTTCAACGTTTTAAATAAAAATTATTTTATTTCACAAATTCGGTAAATTACACTTAAAACCTTATAAGTAATACTGATTATTTCTTAATAATTGAAAAAAAAACATAAAAAAACATTAATGTCAATGTAGAAAATGTTCAAAATGCTCGCCGTGAACGTCTTGGCAACATGCTAATCTGGTGTAGAATTGTCTTCTAAAGTTACTCAACATTTCAGGCGTGACTGATATAATTGCAAGTGTGATTCGATTTTTTTTTAGGTCATCTAAGTTTAAGGGTTTTTTTTAATTTCTTCTCAGTAATGGTTTTTGCTTAGTTTCTTCATATCAAAAGATAAATGGGAAATAAGTATTAAGTGTAATGTATCGAATTTGTGAAATAAAATAACTTTCATTTAAAATGTTAATTTTTGTAAAAAATCTGAAAACACTTAATATTTCCGAAAAAGTTGAAGATAGGTATAGGACATTGTACATGAATTATGTCTAGAATTTTCTGAAGAATCCAAAAAATAAATAATATACAGGGGGTTACATTTGAAATAAGAAAGTTGGTATTGGCCACGCTCGCATGGAACACCCTATATAATTTTATTTTCTTGAAAACTATGCGCATTTAAAATTACAAATCGACGTGTCCGAGCGTTTTTCCCAACACGCCCTCATTTATTCGTTATCGAATTTATTCCATTTGGCTGTTACACTCTGTATGTTGAACCAGTTAGGCATTTGCAGTCACCAGTTGTTTTAGTCATTATCAGATGTATCTCACAATTCCCTCGAATTTTTCTTCAATTTAAGACCACAAAGCATCATTGGCATTGTCTGTATTATTCGATAAATTGAAGAAAAAACGTAAGCATTTCAAAGAACATACGCGTCAAGTTTTCGCACTATAAATTTGCTATAGCTTCTATAACTGCTCATGGAAAGTATACTCATGTGAATTTATGTTTGGACGATCAACTTTCAGAGGCTGCGTAAATTATGGAAAAAAATATGGCCACATCTTCCTCATCTTGAGTCTTTTAAAAGAATTGAATACATTTATCTCAAATGGACATCACCTGAAGTTGGAATAACCATTTCAAAACATCCCCATATAAAAACTCAAATCCTGATTTTAGGGGTTGGAAAGTCAGTTGTCGCAAAAGCGGTGCTAAATAAATTGTACGACAGTGGAAAATTCGTCCCAGTGACCATGAATTTCTCAGCGCAAACCAGCAGCGCCAGAACGCAGGAGATTATAGAACTCAAATTAGAACGGAAGAAGAAGACTCTGCTCGGAGCTCCTGTTGGTAAAAGAGTGGTTATATTTGTGGACGACGTCAATATGCCAAAGCTAGAAATCTATGGAGCACAACCACCTATTGAGTTACTGAGGTATTAAAGAGTTGCTATTAAGTAAGATACACAGACCGTGAGACAGTTCTGGAATAGATCCTAAATTTGCTAATTAGAAGGTCAATCGTTGAAGTGTTTTACGCAAAATGAACTTTGAGCTATTTCTTGATTATTGGGCACTAGTTGAATAACAAATTAATAATTAACCTTCATCAGGTTTATTTGGATATTGATTCGATTCTGATAATCAAGTGGTTTTGTTATGAGTATATGTACAACTATGATTTTTTCCCAATAGACAGTTTCTTGATCACGGAGGCCTATACGATAGAGAAAAATTATTCTGGAAGAAAATAGAAGACGTCGTCATAGCAGCTGGGTGTGCTCCCCCAGGGGGTGGTAGAAATCCACTCACTCCAAGATTCGTGAGACATTTTGGAATGTTACTTATACCACCCCCAAATGAGTTCACCCTGAAAGCGATCTTCAAGGTGAGAAAATCAATTTGGAGATCTTTTCTTCCAAAATTATTTAGAGCCATTATGACTCAGAATAATCACATTATTTTGAGCCAATTGCAAGTGTTCTTTTCTCTCGTTTCAAGGCAATTCTCAAAGGCTTCTTACAAGAGTTCGCGAATGAAGTTAGAGACTTAGGGGAGAACATGGTAGGAGCAGCAGTTGAAATTTACCAAAGGATAGAAACGGATTTACTGCCAACACCGATGAAATCTCATTACGTGTTCAATCTGAGAGATTTATCTAAATGTATGCAGGGAGTGTGTCAAGCTGATTCTGGTAATATTAAAATTTTCTTCAATAATATCGTTCCTCGTGAAGAAGAGGTTTTGATACACTACCCTAGACCTAGTGGAGCATTTGTTGTGTATATTTAGATTGATTTCATTGCTCTCTTAGGTACTGTTCGGGAGGAGATAGCAATGTTGAAACTTTTCTACCACGAATGTCTAAGAGTTTTTCACGATCGACTCATCAACAGAGAGGACAAATCTTATTTCTACTTCTTGATGAAGGAGGTGTGCAACAGAAATTTCGGAATCCCTGTACTAGCGCTACCCGATGTAGCCATAATCGAAACACCCCCACCTCTATTCTTTGCAGATTTCATGAAATTCGGAGCAGAGAAAAAGGATAGAATTTACGAGGAAATAACTAATATTGAAAAAATGAGGAATATACTTCAGGTTTGTGTTGAAAACTAATCCATTATTCTCATTGAAAAGTCCCATACAGTGTTTAATATACAGTGCACTTCAAAATTATGGAACAAATTCATTTTCTCAGAAGAAAAATAATTGGCAACAAACTCCTGAAACAGGTCAATTTTTGTTTCACTTTTACCAAATTTATATGCAATTTTGAAGGATTTTTGTTGCACCCTGTGCCATCGCCATCAATCCTCTAAATTTTTTGAATAGAGAAATATCGATTTCAAGCGATGGACCAAAAGCTCCGGTCATAGTAACGGTTATCCAAACTGACATAAAGGCAAAGGATAATCTGTCAATTTTGATAACCGAAACTATAACCAGAGCATTTGGTCCATCGCTTGAAATTGATTCTTGTAGCTCATGTGGTACTTTTTTAGCAAGGTCTTTGTATCTTCTTTACAGGCGTGCAGACATTTTCAAAAAAAATTTTTTTTTTGAAAAATTAGTTACTTCAAAGAGGTTTTCAGTATGTGCACTTTGTCATGGTTCATTCACTTTGAGACGATGGTACTTGATGAAATTTGTCACCGATTGAAAGTCGACCATTACAGTTTTGTTCATGCACAACTTTCAACCCCTTTCAACCCCCTCAAGTGAAAAATTAGAATGTGTGAAACACTGCGCTTCAGTTATGATCTTAAGTAGGTATGTTAATAGTACGTTTCTACTGAAGTTGAAACTTTGCCGAAATAAATTACCAATGTCACCCCATTTTTTTCTCCATTAAAGGGTTCGTAGGGGTTGAAAGTTGTGCATGAACAAAACTGTAATGGTCGACTTTCATTCGGTGACATATTTCATCAGGTACCATCGTCTTAAAGTAAATGACCCATGACAAAGTGCAAATACTGAAAACCTCTTTGAAGTAAGTAATTTTTCAAAAAAAAAATTTTTCTTGAAAATGTCTGCACGCCTGTAAAGAAGATACAAAGACCTTGCTAAAAAAGTACCACATGAGCTACTTTCCCTATTCAAAAAATTTAGAGGATTGATGGCGATGGCACAGGGTGCAACAAAAATCCTTCAAAAAAGCATATAAATTTGGTAGAAGTGAAACAAAAATTGATCTGTTTCAGGATTTTGTTGCTAAATATTTTTCTTCTGGGAAAATGAATTTGTTCCATAATTTTGACGCGCACTGTATATTGTTCCGAAAACTTCTATAGAACCATACGAGTTAGACGAATCAATTATGTTCTGTTTAGGCTTCATAATACTGTGTACCCACATCAACTTGCGTATAGCACTGTTAACTTTTGATCAACAGTGAATAGCGTCAAATAAATTATTTTGACAAGAAAGTTGTTCATTCAGCTACTGAACTATTGACTCATAAATGATGCAAAAGTATCGAAAGTTAACATGATGTTTTTAACCAGTTTCGAATTCAACCATGCTATCAACTAATCCTAACAGAATCAGATCATATTCCTAGAATTACATAAAATTTCACAGGATTACATGGACGATTACTGTTTACTTACGTCGAAAGAAGTCAAACTGATCTTCTTCATGGATGCTTTGGAGCATGTTGTAAGAATAGCAAGGATACTTCGAGCTGAAAGAGGAAACGCTCTTTTGGTTGGAGTAGGTGGAATGGGAAAACAAAGTTTAACGAAATTAGGCTCTCATGTTAATGGATATAAGTAAGATCATCAATTTTGTGATATTTTCTTGAGTAACACGATCCAAATTTGGATAACAATAAAAATTATGCGAAATTTTAGGTGTAGTCAAATTGAACTCACAAGGAACTACGATCACAGTTCTTTCTTTGAAGATTTACGGAGGATGTTGTTCTCTGCTGGTGCTTTGAAAGAAGACACTGTCTTTTTGTTTACCGACACTCAAATCATCCAAGAAGAAATGCTGGAAGATATAAACAACATACTGAACTCAGGTGGAGAGAACCTTGGGTTTGTTCAAATAAATTGATTAATATAATTGTACAATGAACAGGTGAAGTCCCAAATCTTTTCGAATCTGACGAATACGAAAAGGTTATCATAACATGCCGGGATCCAGCTAAAGAAGTAGGTATAAATCCAGCGAACAGAGATGGAATTTTCGACTTCTTCACCAAGAGAGTAAGAGCATTCTTACATCTGGTGATATGCATGAGTCCAGTTGGTGATGCATTCAGGTGAGTGGATGAAATCTGTCTCAACTACAAGATATGATTGAAAAAAAATTTCCATTGTTTCGAAGTTCAAGGATTTTTTTTTTTTCATGAATTGACTTAGATAAGAAATTGGCTCAGCTTTTGAAGGCAAATAATTGTTTTTAATCCTGAGTTGTGTCTTCCCAATGAACCCATTTGCCACATACATTTTTTTCACAATTCTGTATAGCAAATAATAATTCATATTCACTCTCATAGTTTTCATCATTGGGAATATAAGAAGTTTATGTCTTGCATTTTCCAGACGACGTTGTCGAATGTTTCCCTCTCTAGTGAACAATTGCACCATTGACTGGTTCGAGAAGTGGCCTAGAGAAGCCTTGTTATCAGTTGCACAGAACTCTCTACAGGACTTGGGCGATGAGAATATGGTGACGAGGCTTTCAAACTTGTGTGTTATCATACACGAGGTGAGAAATCTTCACAGGAGGCGTTCGTAAAAACGAAGATTGACACTTCATTTTCGAGATATCACAATGGGATATGCCTCAACATGCCAATATTCACACTGATGCAAATTTTCAGAGCGTTGAGAATATGACGGTCAGATTCTACGAGGAAATGAGGAGGAGGTACTACACAACTCCAAGCAGTTATTTGGAGTTACTCAAATCATATCTCTCCATGCTGGTACTCAGGAGAGATCTGGTCACGAAAATGAGGGATAGAATTGCAAACGGTCTCAAGGTAATAGATGTGAAGATTTTCCAGCTACCTCGAATTAAACTAATTCTTTCAGAAACTATATGATACAAACGCCGTTATTGATTCCATGAAAGAGACGTTGACAAAACTAGAGCCAATTTTAGCCAAGAAATCTAAGGAAGTGGGAGAACTTATGGTACACTTGGAGAAGGAACAGAAACAGGCCGACAAGGTGGCTGCAGTAGTGAAAGCAGACGAAGAAATTGCTAAGGTAAATATATATACTACAACACTCATGCAATTAAAATTCTTAGTTTAGTTGCTCGTAATTTTAATCACGAAAGAAAAGCTTGATTCTCTTACTGCAGTTTTCATTGTTGGGACAATTTTCTAGTAATGGGTTCTTATACTTTCACATTTCTCAAAACCTCATTGTAATGACTGATCTGTAACCAGGGAAAAGCTGATGAAACGCAGGCAATAGCTGATGATGCACAGAGAGATTTAGATACAGCACTGCCAGCTTTAGAAGCTGCCACAAAAGCACTAGAAGCTCTGAACAAGAATGACATCAATGAGCTCAAAGTATTTCAGAAGCCACCGAAACTAGTACAATTCGTTATGGAAGCTATCTGCCTTCTTCTTGGAACAAAGTAAAGACATTTTACGAATGAATAATCTCGAAATATCTGAAAATTCAATGTTAATTTCCAGAACAGATTGGGCTGCAGCTAAGGTAGTCTTGGGCGACACGAACTTTCTAAAACGGCTACAGGATTTTGATAAGAACCACATTCCGGAGAAAACTCTGCAAAAACTGAAGCACTATGTGGAGAATCCAGATTTCGTACCAGAGAAAGTTGCGAATGTATCAAAGGTTGCCAAAAGTATGTGTATGTGGACCAGAGCCATCGACATGTATGCACGAGTATATAAAATCGTTGAGCCGAAAAGGAAAAGGTAATATATCAAATTTAATAGTTACTATTATAAGACAACAAAAAAAAAAGAAAGAATAGATACCAATTTCTTATTTCTTCTCAATCCAGACTAGAAATAGCCGAAAAGGAGCTGAACCACACTATGAGCCTTCTAAGAGAAAAACAGAGACAATTGGCTGAGGTCGAAGCAATGATAGCACGACTGGAGGCTCAATTCACAGCAGCTGTAAATGAGAAACAAGCCCTAGAAGATAACATGGCTCTTACAGCAGCTCGCTTGAACAGAGCTGGGAGGTTGAACGTGGCTCTTGGTGATGAGCAAACTCGCTGGGAAGAAACAGTACAGGTTGGTTTCGATGAAAATCCGAAGAATGTGTTGAATCATCCATATTATGCCATATTATGTCGTGAAGTAAAATTGTCTCTCTTCCAGTCATTACAAAACCAGCTATTGAACGTTATAGGAGATGTTCTGGTGGCAGCCGGTAGTGTTGCCTACTTAGGAGCGTTCACAAGTAAATATAGAAATGAGCTTACTGATCTCTGGGTTTCAATGTGCAAGCAATACAATATACCATCATGTGACCAGTTCAGGTAATAATTTGCCGTTTTTTAATAATGATATCATATTTATTAGAGTCAACTTACGAGAGGCTTTCGGAAAATCCACCATGCACTCTGGCTCTGTCCTCTTTGAAGTTCAAATCTGACAAATATGACATTCTGAGAGGACGAATCACAGACTATATTATGTAGTCTGTTAGATATAGTTGCTTACGTGTATCTAATATTCCTAAAGAGATTATCTGGATGATCTATCGTTGCAGTCACTAATCTTTCATTCAACAGTAGAAAGTTCATGTCTTTTTATACAATGATTCTTCAGTCTCATCGGCGTTTTGGCCGATCCTTACGAAATTCGCCAATGGAACACTGCTGGATTACCAAGAGACACTGTTTCAACCGAAAACGCCATTTTGGTGACCCGTTCTGGAAGATGGTCTCTCATGATTGATCCCCAAGAGCAAGCAAATCGGTGGATCAAGCAGATGGAGTTACCCAATAACCTTAGGATGATAAAACTAACAGATTCGACCTTTCTGAGGACACTAGAGATGGCGATAAGGTTGGGATATCCGGTTTTGCTCGAAGAAGTTGGCGAAACTTTGGATCCCACGTTATCGCCGATTTTATTGAGACAAACTTTTCAACAGGTGAGTTTCACGCCGGATATAAACTTTATCGCCAGTATGAGATGTTTTACCTTTCACGGAAGGTCCAAAACTCGTATAGTGGTTTCGTTTTTGTGTGTTTTTGGTGGATTTGAGGTATTCTCATTCTTTTTCGAACTTTAAAAAAGAGTTGGTCTGATATGAGCCTAAAAAATATTTTAAGAAAATATTGTAATAAACATAACAGTGAAAATTTGAAGCAGTAACTCCTGTTCTCGGAAAGTTTCATTTCATTAATTTTATCAAAAGGTTGAAGAGTTTACTAGTGATCTTGATCTTTATCTCTTATCAATGTCATATAGGGTGGAAGAACACTAATTAGACTCGGAGATTCGGATATCGAATACGATGACCACTTCAGGTTTTTCATCACAACCAAGCTTGCCAATCCACATTATTTGCCCGAGATTTGCATCCAAGTGACCATAGTGAATTTTACGGTAACACCTTCTGGACTTGAGGATCAACTATTGGCGTAAATAAACTTTTATCAGGAAGGAAAGCATTATTCATTATCAACAATAATATATTTTCTAGGAATGTAGTGAGCTTGGAACGACCAGATCTCGAAAACATGAGAAGCGAATTGATTATGAAGATAAACGCCGACAAGGCACAGTTGAAAGCTATAGAAGACAAGATTCTGAGGATGTTGGATCAATCCGAAGGAAATATACTAGACGATGAAGAACTCATCGAAACACTTAATGAGAGTAAAGTAAGTTTCATCAATCCCTTTCTTCGAGAATGATTTGCGTATTCACATCAAAAACGCCAATAACAATGACCCGGTGCATTCGCCACTTTGCAACAAACTACAAATGCTTACTGATTTTATCAAATCTTTTCTATGAACCAAGAGATGAAACGAATGAGTATTTTGAAGTCACTTTTACAAGCATCTTCGTAAATGGCTAGAGACTGTTCATTGAACAAATGATATAAGGGTTCTGAGGGTTTTTTTCAATTATAATTGATTTGATTCTTCATTTTTTCTATAATTCATTCGGAGTGTTTTTAAATTTTTTCTCCACTGAATAACGTCAAATATCCATTGATATTTAAATTATATTAATAATTTGCCAACAGGAAACATCCGAAGTGATAGCAGCTCGACTTATAGAGACTGAATCAACGGAAATTAAAATTTCTGTTGCCAGGGAAAAATATAGATCAGTTGCAACAAGAGGATCAGTTATGTACTTTGTAGTTGCCCAATTAGCTGAAATTGATCCGATGTATCAGTATTCTTTGAAATACTTCACTCAGGTAAGAATTTTCGAAAAACGTTTTCCAGCTATTGAGAAGCATAGTATGTTGAAAATTAACTAGAATATAAATGAATATTAATATTTCTATGTATCAATGTTTCAAACCATCATGACTTCAAGTTTCAAAATGTATGAGTACCCGACATATCTTTCAAGATCATTTCCTCCTTGTCCTTACGCATAACGTAGGTGCACTCATCATGATTTTTGCAGATCTTCAACACTGTTATAGAAACGAGTGAAAAAAGTGAAAATTTGGAGCAGAGATTGGAAATCCTCATCCGTGAAATAACACTCTCAGTATACACGAATGTTTCAAGAGGTCTATTCGAACGTCATAAATTAGTGTTCAGTTTCTTACTTTGCATTGCGATTTTAACTGATTCGGGCACCATCAAAGCAACTGATTGGAATTTCTTACTGAGGTATGTAAAAATCATTAAGATCGTTTCAGAAACACAAGGCTTATGTACAAACAAAAGATAATAATTTTAGACGAATTGATTGCTGCTTTCTTTTGCGCGCATGCTCTAGGGAACTGCGAAACTAGTCTCCCTAGAACAAGCGCGTAAAAAGATATGTCAAATTTCGCTGATATTTCTGAAATAAATCTAATAATACTGATCCGAATATAATGAAACTTATTGGATAGTTGGCAACTGCCGATGCGCAACTTTGTGCAAAATGTTGTAATGATCGTCATCTTAGAACAATTTGAAACAAATATTTTTTTCAATTATTGTTCACTTGCGATCTTCTCATCAGATTCTTCACGAAATTTTGTTACGTTAAGTACATTAAATAATGTATTTCAATTCATTATTATCAGTATCAATTCGATCTAATCTGTTTTTTTGGAAATATTCGAAAATAAATTTTTAGTATATCCGCAGAATCATTGGTCTTCATGTATTTCTCAAAAAATTACGAAGTCAATCAAGTAATAGATAATTGCTCTTTTACCATTTTGGAACTATTGGCTCAATTTGGCGAATCTATCGCTGAATAGTTTTGATCGCCTTTAAAGTGAAAACCTTTATTTTAATTGGCTATTCCTTTCAACAGAGGACCTGTAGGAGCCACCGTTCAAGTAGGAAAACGACCTGATTATCCACAAGTGACAGAAATAATGTGGTTATCGGCCCACGTGCTAGAACAACTATCAAGCAATTTCAAGGGCTTGCCAGACGATATAGAAAACATTATTCCTTTGGAAGTTGGAGACTTCAAATTGGTTAGATCATCCATACATTTAATTTTCTGAAATACTTCTCATTATATTGTTCGGTAATTATTATTGGTTTTATGCCAATTAGAGTAATTGAGATTTATAGATGTAAGTACGTTTTACATTGTCATTGTGTTATTCTGATTGTTTTTGTATCGTTAGCTTTTATTCACCATTATACAGGGTGGGCAAAATTCGTTGTCTACTGAAGAGAACTATAGCAGCTAGAAGGAAACTGATAAGACATTTTCGAGCTCTTTTTTCCTGGCTAATCGGAATCTGTAAACAGATCCAGCTTATCGTTCATAGAACTTGAGTTATGAGTGAAAATTGAGAAACTGTCATTTTCAATAATGCTGAATAACTCGCTTGTTTGAACTCGTATTCGAAACCTGTTGATACATTCTACAGACAGTTTTTTGGGAGTAATTCAAATATAATATGACTGAATTTTTCAATCCAGCGATTTTCGGGAAATGGGAAGGATTTTGGATTTTTCAAATGTAAACTATAGTCAAAAGATCTTTTATCTTGCTACAAAATGTTTGCTGATTTCAAAAATGTATCATATGTCGCTATTCACATGAATATTACATGAGAAAATATTCATTACTTCTTTCGTGCTTTTCTATTCACTGTTGAATTATGGGTAGGCTGACGTTACCATAGCGACGATTCAATATGCATTAACTTTGTGTGAACTTGCGCCTCTATGATTGGAATCAGCGATTGCTGAATAAATATTTCTATGGTTAATTTGTCATAGTTCTTAAGATCAGCAATTTTTCGGGTCATTAGGGATAATAAACAGATTTTCTATTGCTAATCTTAAGAACTATGACAATTAACAATAGAAATATTCATTCAGCAATCGCTGATTCCAATCATAGAGGCGCAAGTTCACACAAACATAATGCATATTCAATCGTCGCTATGGCAGCGTCAGCCTACTCATAATTCAACAGTGAAAAGAAAAGCAGGAAAAAAGTATTGACAATTTTCTCATGTAATATTCATGTAAATAGCGACATATGATACATTTTTGAAATTAGCAAAATTTTTGTAGCAAGATGAGAGATCTTTCGACTATAGTTTAAATTTGAAAAATCCAAAATCTTTCTCATTTATCGAAAATGGCTGGATTAAAAAATTCAGTCATATTTTATTTGAATTACTCCTAAAGACCTGTAGAATGTATCAACAGATTTCCAATAAGAGTTCAAACAAGCGAGTTATTCAGCATTATTGGAAATGACAATTTCTCAATTTTCGCTCATAACTCAAGTTCTTTGAACGATAAGCTGGATCTGTTTTCAGATTAGGATTAGTCAGGAAAAAAGAGCTCGAGAATGTGTTATCAGTTTCCTTCTAGCTGCTATAGTTCTCGAAATCCCTTCAGTAGACAAGGAATTTTGCCCACCCTGCACATTTCAGAGCCCTGAAGAAGGCTTTAGAATAAAGTCGAAACCGGTCGGCGTTTGTTTTTGAAAGAGTGGTTTTGTTTAAAATCCAGACCTAAAAAAATACCTACTTTATATTGTAAAAAGTTCTGAAACTGTCCAGTTCTATTATTATTTTTATTTGAAACTTGCTCAATTTTTCGAATCTTCCAGGACATCAAGGTAATACCTTCAGCTAAAGAAACGAGCACTATTCCTTGGAACGATCGCCTGAGCGACTTTGAGAAACTAATGTTTTTGAAAACGCTCAAAGAGGAAAAATTAGTTTTTGCGATTACCGAGTTCGTAAAAATGGAGCTAGGCCAAGCATTCATCGAAAGTCCACAAGTCTCCCTACAGCTTCTGTAAGTATAAGAAGCATTCTGGAAATCATCGCGACAGCGATCATTCTGTCATACAGGACCTCACCTAACGAAGCTTGACTTTGGATAAACACGATTTTGCGATGTTATAATCTCATGAAAGTCTGCATGAACCTTCAAATTGTCATTTTTCAACCAAGTAGGTACTAGATTTCGAGTTGATATCACCTGTATTTCTTTAAATATTGTTAATGTACTGATTGAATCGGCATATCTACGGAATTATTTTCAATCGTTTCAAAACTACAGATCTGATTAAATTCAAATCCAATACTTCATTCATGAGAAATTCAGCAGGATATGATAGAGATCTAGCGAGATATAAAATTTATCTTCCAGTTCGATTTCAATTCTACCTATAATCGGTATTCTTCGAGTTATGGAACAAACACAAAATTTCGGATGACTATTAACGAGCTTCACCAGTTCATTTTGGCTATAAACTCATCTTGAATATTCCAGGATTTCTAGATCTAGCTCTATATCTCCGGGAGAAGGCTATTTTTTCGAATTTTTCATTGATTGCAAGATCGAGTTTTTTTCATATTCATTTATATTATTATTTTCGTATATTTAATATCTCTTAGTTTTTCCAATGTTACCGAAAGTTGAAATCATTATATTTATCCCTTTTCGTTGATACTTCAAAATCACTCAGTGACTCACAAAAATTTATTATATTCTAGATACCAAGATACTTCGAACACTGTTCCTTTAGTTTTCATATTGAGTCCTGGCTCAGATCCTTTTGGTTCCTTCATGAGATTCGCCACCGAGATGGGTTTCAGCAAGAGAGTCCAGTCGATATCTTTAGGACAGGGCCAAGGACCTGTTGCAGAAAAACTGATCGACCAAGGCTTGGACAAAGGAGATTGGATTTTTCTTCAGGTACGTCATATTATCAGCTGCATTCCTAACAAAACAGAATCAGAAGCCTTCTTCTGAGCAGATTATAATATTTAATTTAGTTGTTACAAAATTTGAAGTATCGGAAACCCTACATTGGGTTCTGTTATTAGCCATCACAGTCACATTAAACCTGATACATTTTTTCTTCGATTTCCACCTAATCGTATCACATAGCAAACTTCTTATTCAGAATTGCCATTTATGTGCCTCATGGATGTTACCCATGGAAAGATTGATTTTGAAGATAGCTGAAGAAGACTATAGAGTACACAAAGACTTTAGGCTTTACCTGAGTTCAATGCCAAGTACCAGTTTTCCAGTAGCTGTACTGCAAAATTCTGTAAAGGTCACTAACGAGCCACCCAAAGGTCTGAGAGCAAACATTAAAAGAGCTTTCCTAGAAATGACGGAAGACTTTTTCGAGGATCACAGTAAGTTCATTTCAGAATTTAGTTGATTCGATGTATCAGGAGAATTGATTTGGTATTGCCTTAATCATTTCAGTTCTCAGGCAGGATTGGAGAACAATGATTTTCGGATTGTGTATGTTCCATGCTATCATTCAAGAAAGGAAGAAATTTGGTCCTTTGGGCTGGAATATAGTTTATGAATTCAATGATAGTGATAGAGAATTTGCGTTCAACACTTTGAAGATGTATTGTGCTGATGGAGTTATTCCCTGGAAGGCTCTTGAATATCTGACAGGTAAGAAAGAAAGAAAAATGGAAGTAGGTTTCATTACACTGATGAGCTTCTAATTTGAAACACATAAAAGACATGGAATGAGTCTTTTTCAAATCCTGATAACATGTCTCACAATGAAACTCAGTCTACTGCAATGAAATACATAAAATTGAAACATTCTTCCACAGGCGAAATTACTTATGGAGGAAGAGTTACAGATTATTGGGATTTAAGATGTCTCAAAACTATCCTTAAGATATTCTTTGCACCTAACACACTGAAAGCGGGATATCAATATTCGCAATCAGGTACTTATTACTGCCCCAGGTTCGAAAAGCTAGTGGACTATAGGAGTTTCATTGAAGAACTTCCTATATTAGAAGAACCGGAGATTTTTGGAATGCACGAAAATGCAAATATAGCTTTTCAGGTTTGTGAACTGAGTCTACTATGATTATATCACATTATTATATAAAGACAAAGACCAATATGCTTGTCGCTGAGTCAACAAATATTCCACCTTGATCTGAGCTAATCATCCAATCAACCAAATCTTCAATATCGAAGTAGGAATTCGTTCATTTGAATTAAACTGTTTTACCGATCATCAGAACGGCTCACCTTGTTGAATTCCTATAGGGTACTCAATACTTGTTGAATGATTCTTTTGGGGATAAAATTTCATTAGTATCATCTCATGGGCACCTTAGAAACCCTTGAGTGCAGGAGTGCATAGACCTTTGAGCGCTGTGTTCATCCATTTGTCGTGTCAGGCACAAACTGCAATTTTGCAGATGTTTGACGATTTATCATCTAGAATCTAGAGCTCTTTCGGCAGTTAACAAAGCGAGTCGTTCTGATGATCTGTAACACCTCCAAACTGCATTCAAGCAATTCCTTAGAGTTCTGATTCGGTGTAGAGGTTTTTGTTAATTGTATAATGAGCTCATATTAGGTAGGCATATGTATTAATTTATCAACAAGTATTCGTCCTTTTGTTCATGTTGTTTTACTACTGAACTGGAGCTCTTTTATCTCCAGGAACCATTTCCTTTATTATACCAAACTTTAGAAAATGATCATGAAAATGAGGCATAGATAGAATTTTTTAAAAAATTGGAAAAAATATTCTTATTTTTTAGAAAAAAGAAACTCAAGCTGTTATTTTGACAATACTGGAGAGTCAGCCTAGAACTGCTGCTACAGGAACAGGAAAATCAAGCGATGAAATAGTTTATGAATTGGCAGACTCAGTAATCGAACATATTCTCACCAAAATAGATACAGATGAAATCAACCCATATCTTCTGAAGGTGAAATGAAATTCTGACTATTTATTACACTAATTCAAAAACAAGAGATTGAAGATTTGGGCCAGATCTACTATAGCTCATACAATTGATTTCACTTTTATGAAAATAATATATAATTGATTCGTATTACATCAAATTGCTCGATGTTTTAGTTTATTATGTTTATATTGACATGAGGTCATAACAAAACTTTTTGCACTATTCCAGAAAGACAGCAAAGATCGTTACCAATCCTTAACCACTGTTCTCCTTCAAGAAATCGACAGGTACAACATCCTTTTGAATTTAATCCATCGATCGATGAGCGACCTTAAGAAAGCTATAAAAGGTTTGGTAGTCATGTCTGAGGAATTGGAAGAAGTTTATAAAGCTTTCATCAACAATCAAGTGCCGAATTTATGGTCGAAGAAATCTTACAATTCCCTGAAGAGTTTGGGTAGCTGGATCAAAGACTTGGTGCTTAGACTAGATTTCATATGTGTGAGTATTGATGAAATATCCTGATGAGAAAGAATTTCCCAGAAAAATTCATAAATGAATAATCTTTTTGAAAGATACGATAGTTGTGATGGATCACAAATTGTTTGATATATTCAAAAAAATTTTTGGCACACTAACATTATTGCGCGCATGTTCTGGGGAACAGCGTGCTATCGTTTGGTCCAAATATCTGTAGTTTTCGAATTTTTTTCCGAAAATGATCTCAAACGATTAGGTTGGACTCACTGATGACGAATCCGGTATCGAAATCGATTCTCTCCGACCGTCCGACCGACGACACGATAACTGTTGAAAGAAGCAAGCTGGCGACTTGAAACTTACAGATGATGTGCCGAATTGGAATGCGCCGTTCAAGTTCGTTAAGGGGACAAATCGGTCGAATGGTTTCAGAGTTATGGTCATTTGAAATGAACTACTCATGCGATTGAATTGACAGTAAGTTGAAGCATGACAACGCGAAACTTTTCACGGAATTTCGTTGGGATCACGCTGTCAGTAAATTTTGAAAAAAAATATTCCCGAAATTTTTTTCCAAAAAATTTTTGTTTTTGAAAACTGTTTATTGAATCCTGCTTATACCTTGAACGTCATATTTTACAGCGGTGCACCAAATTTCATTCTGATACGACCATAATTTCTGGAACTCAAAAAATACTTATTCAATCGGAATGAAATTTGGCAGCTAGTTTGGAAATGCTAATGGGCAACTTCGTGAAACTGTGCGAACTGTTATTTTTCGATAAAATACTGGATTTCAATTCGATCTTATCTGTATTCTTGGAAATATTGGCGAAATAAAATTTTGAATAGGTATATCATTATGTGGATTTCACCCATTCACGAATTCGGCCTTCGTGAGTAAGGTCCAAACCTACTGTTTACGGTCGACCGTAAACACAATAACCTCCGGAAGAAACAACTTGGTAACTCGATATTCGTAGAGTAGGTTTGGGGCTTAATTACGAAGGTTGAATTCGTGAATGGGTAAACTCCACCCAATGATTCCGTAGATAAACCCATTCAAAATTTTATTTGTCCAATATGTTCAAATAACGTTGCCGAAGCGGGCATCTCCATTGAACATACGCGCAAAAGCTGCTTATTTCACGGCAGTGATCCTGAGAACGAGTAGAGATTTCTGAAAATTGAAATATTTGACTATTATACCATACTGATTGTGAGTCTTCTCCTTCAGGACTCAGGTGTATCTGTAAAATAAACTATTTTTCGCACGAAAGAACGACTTTTTTGCGTTTGTTGCTACATCAGTAGATCATTTTTACATGTTGCTGAGGTAAACAGAACGGTAAGTGAATCACTAACCGTTCAGCGAACAGTAAGTGAGAATGACTAAAAAAATTCATTAAAATAATGAAATAATTCAAGTACAATTTGCATTTGATTCATCTAATATTTCTCGGGAATAACCTATTTCCTAGGCCTTTTGAATATCTCTTTCTTCAGAAGATTCAATTTCGCTCATTTTTGAATTATATTATGGAAAAATTCAGTATTTTAATTTTTTTGACGATTATTTAGTAGTTTAAGTAGAAAGTGTGTCTATAGTGCAAAAAAAGCTATAAATATCTCAAACTTTATAGACTACCCATCTCAGACAAAAATAATTATTGTCTTCGATCAGTAAAATGTCCTTACCGTTCTCGATACCAAATATACTATAAAGTATAGTTTTTGGCGCTTAATTTCTTCTCTTTATATAACATTCCTAACTCCATGAGTCTGAATCACATATTAATTGATTCTTGAGGTATATCTTATCAGCAACTTTACAATGTCTGGAATTCCGTTCAAAATATTCACCATAAACTGATTTTTTTATTGAAGATTTGGGTTAGATCAGGACATCCAATATCTTACTGGATTTCTGGTTTCTTCTTTCCGCAAGGGTTCCTGACAGGAACACTACAAACACACGCAAGAAAATATAATTTGCCTATTGATCAGCTGAAATTTGATTTCAAAGTCCAGGAGGTATTGATGGATCAAGAAGTGATCAAAGAGGCACATGATGAGATCGGAAAAGAGGTAAATGAATAAAGCTATTTATTATAGTGAAACTACAAGTAATCAAGATTTGTCAACTCCAAAAATGAAATATAAAAGGAAAAACTGAGAAACAAATGGAGATTAATTAGTATGCATTCCGGATTAAAAAATAAAGTTTTCGTGAAAAGTCACGTTTGTGAGCATCTGAGGAAGTGTTCGAATGTTTTCACCCCATAACACAAAAGAGAAGAAGCCTTCTTACATTATATGGCTGTAACAAAATGCTCAAGGAATATCTAATTTTCAGAATTACGATGTATATCTTCCTCTGAAGGCACCTAAAGATGGGGTAATAATACATGGTCTCTTCATTGATGCCGGTCGATGGGATATAAATAAACAGATGCTAGTTGACGCGAAACCAGGTAATATTTTAATCGATAAACATTATCATAAAAACTTCCTGTGCCCTCGACCCAATTATAATTTGATCTACGAAGTTATTTATCTCTGTAAAATATTACAGACATTTTGAGGAAACGATTACGCGCTGTTCCACAGAACAAGCGCGTAAAGACATCTTTGTCTACTTGGTTGATAGTTTGGGTCATCATGTTGTAAATAATAGGAATTGGTTTCTTGGAGAAGAACAGAGCTCCAGCAATGATATGCAACATAATCACAATGACGAATATCCGTCGATAAATCAACAAATATTCCCCCTTGATCAGAGCTAATCATCCAATCAACCAAAACACCTACACCGAAGAAGCGGATCCAAGTAGAATGACTACAGCTGTTTCACAATTGTTATTGCAGTGATCCTTCTGAAAGGCAACAAATATCGAGAGAACTCTCTGCGGTTTATCCAAGTTAAGTTGACCTGACGATCAATAACAATTGTGAAACAGCTGTAGTCATTCTACTTGGATCCGCTTCTTCGGTGTAGGTGTTTTGGTTGATTGGGTGATTAGCTCTGATCAAGGGGGAATATTTGTTGATTTATCGACGGATATTCGTCCTTGTGATTATGTTACGTTGTAAATAATTTTCGGTAAATTAAAAAAAAACTGAGAGGATACTAAGTTTCGGTGTTAGGAGCATCTGAAATGATATTGTTTCCTCAATAGCTTTAACACTACTAATCCGATTAAATTGAAACTTCGTCATTATTGTGAATCATAAAGATTGCCAGCTTATGCAAAATTTCATTAGCACCGCCTGATGAAGAGGTCGTGCTAACGAAATGCCTCACTATAGTCGATAAATTTGTTTGAATGAATAAAACTAAGATTTCGTTCGATTTTTTATTAATTGGAGAATGATCAAACAAATATCAGGGATTTAATATTTCAAGTGAGAAATGGAGACTGCTAATTTAAGCATAATTCTGTAGTTGACTAATAGTAAGCGGCAAACCGATGAGGCTATTGTTTCCTAGCATGTGCTATTGATTACACTAAACATTAATTATGCGCATAATATTTCAGGAGAAATAAATCCCTCCTTGCCAGCTGTGATGATGGTGCCAACAACTAAAATGCCTGACCCCGATCCAAGATATGAATGTCCTTTATACAAAACATCAGTGAGAGCTGGTGTTTTATCCACAACTGGACATAGTACAAATTTTGTTATAGCAGTTCTTCTACCAACTACAAAAAGTCAACACTATTGGATTTTGAAAGGAACCGCTCTGCTAACTCAAATAACCAATTAATTTTTAAGATGTTACTTTAGAACATAGTTTATTTTGTATAGTTCCTGTATGTTTTTAATATTAAAGAAGGAAATGAGTGATTTCTATACTATTTAAATAAAATGTCAATCGAGGCGACCTTAAGAGCAAACAATACCTTGAATAAAACAGGGTGACTTTTGGAGGCCAGAGTTCGATTTTTTCAAAAAATTTTTTGGGTGCAAATAGTTGATAAAAATTTGTAAGAATGCGCAGTGTTGCCACTTTTTTATATTCAAAAATTTTCGAGAAAATAAACACTGAAATGCAGTGACAAACAGAAAGATAACTAACTCTTCGCATTCTCATTAAAGAATTAAGTACATCTCAAAAAAAAATTTTCAAAAAATAATCCAAAAAGCCTGCAGAACGACACCCCACATTTCCAATATTTCTCACGGTTATTGGCAACGTTAAATCAAGCAGACAGCGAGAAGGTATCTTGACCTTGAGTTAATAAACGAGGTTTAATGAAACTTGCATGTGGCTGTGTTGCCGAGCCGTAATTTATCAACAGTGTTTGCTCTAAACTCCAAACAGAAAAATCCGGGCGACATTTTGACTTTTTTAGGACAGGATTGAAATATAGAGCAAATAAAGTAAACCAATCTAGAATAAGGCCGACGTCTTTTAGTTGGTTTTTTGCACTTCCCTCACAATAGATTCGTTTGAATCGATGAATCTGCTATTCAACTGAATTTTTCAAGTTTATAAAAACACTTCCAATCTGGTGTTCCGAGGACGTACGCGAAAATTCAAAGTGAAATTAGATTGAAAGCGGAAAAAATTATGATCAAATTTGGATGAATGCATGTAATACACTCCAACTGCTTGAAAAGATTTGTTCATGTAATTTGCTACAATGGAAGTCGGGAGACCATTTTGTATCCAATATTTATTCATGTGAATTAAGGTGAGCGTTCACTGAAGGCGGATCGAGTCGCAACGGTGAGTCGAGCAATATTTCGTACTGCGTCCATCGCAATTGAACACTGCCGGGACCCTATTCTTGAATGTGATGGTATGAAGGTTCTCTATCGTTCCATCAAAAATGCCCGCGTTTCCTTGACAACATCGTCGACACGCCTATTTTCTCCCATCCCAGATTCAAGAATAGGGACCCAGGAGGGAAGCATCGACGGATTGCAGTCGACAGTCGTTGTTTGGACAAGCTTGCGTAAATCAGCCAGTGCGTTGCTCCAGTCTAGCGCGGGTCGCATTGACAGAGGAATACGATCGCTTAGCGATCCTTCGGCTGATACCGCCGAGCACTTGTCCGTCCGACTAATGGACGCTTACCTTTATTGATACGTTTTATAGAAATCAGAAAACTTTCTCTAAGATTAAAACACTATTGATGGTATAGAATTTTTTTATTAAACATTAAAAGGTCCTCAGTATTACCATTCTGGCTAACCTAATTCAATAAACATGATATACAATATCATCAAACAGTTGCAGTCTTAATAGGTTTCTGAATTATAGGAAAGTTCCCTATTTAACTCTGACATATCTGAGATGTGAAAATATTTGACAAGTACCCAATTTTGGCAGTGATAGAGAAAGCTGAATACTTCATTGAGTTTGAGCACTCCAAACAGAAAAATCCGGGCGACATTTTGACTTTTTTAGGACAGGATTGAAATATAGAGCAAATAAAGTAAACTAATCTAGAATAAGGCCGACGTCTTTTAGTTGGTTTTTTGCACTTCCCTCACAATAGATTCGTTTGAATCGATGAATCTGCTATTCAACTGAATTTTTCAAGTTTATAAAAACACTTCCAATCTGGTGTTCCGAGGACGTACGCGAAAATTTAAAGTGAAATTAGATTGAAAGCGGAAAAAATTATGATCAAATTTGGATGAATGCATGTAATACACTCCAACTGCTTGAAAAGATTCGCTCATGTAATTTGCTACAATGGAAGTCGGGAGACCATTTTGTATCCAATATTTATTCATGTGAATTAAGGTGAGCGTTCACAGAAGGCGTATCGAGTCGCAACGGTGAGTCGAGCAATATTTCGTACTGCGTCCATCGCAATTGAACACTGCCGGGACCCTATTCCTGAATGTGATGGCATGAAGGTTCTCTATCGTTCCATCAAAAATGCACCGCGTTTCCTTGACAACATCGTCGACACGCCTATTTTCTCCCATCCCAGATTCAAGAATAGGGACCCAGGAAGGGAAGCATCGACGGATTGCAGTCGACAGTCGTTGTTTGGACAAGCTTGCGTAAATCAGCCAGTGCGTTGCTCCAGTCTAGCGTCCACTTGGCAGGGGCGGGTCGCATTGACCGAGGAATACGCTCGCTTAGCAATCCTTCGGCTGATACTAGTGATGGGACGAGTCGTCTATTTCTCAACTCGATCTACTCGAGTTGAATCGATGGCCAACTCGAGCTGACTCGACTCGGTGTTTATGCTTCCGCGCCACGGGTGTGAAGCTACCGATGGATTCTACCGATGGATTTCGTCGACGGGGGTCATATGGCAACGTGGCGCGGTCGAAGCCAGGGTACTAGATCGGGGCGTTCGGGACTACCCGTAACTGATCTGCTTCCGCGCACAACTTGGTTTGTTTATTTCCTATACGCAGCGAATGGAATGGAATGATGCAAGTTCGGGCGTATTATGAATATGTATCGGGTGGAAAAGTGTTAATAGTAATCAGATAATTTCAAATATCAATTATTCATGATTATGAACCACCACAATGCATTTTGGAAGTCATTGCCGTAGTAGGTAGTGCAAAATATGAGGAACATTCATTTTTTATATACGTGAATAATGATATCCATCAGTTATCATTACAGATTAAGCGTTTTCAATAGCAAATGTTTAGTCCTCGCTGTTGGATTAACAGTGAAGGTCGACTGAAAATTGAGGGTAGGAAAACTTTGGAACTAAAGGAAATATTTCTGATGAAGGCATGGGGCCGGATAAAAATCATTTCTTGTTTACGTCTCATAGCATTTTGAATATCAAATAAAAGTGATCAGGGACGTCGGATTCTATTTTGTAGGAGGAAAAATTCCAAATCTGCGTCTAGACTTATCTAAGCAACGTCGGTAACAAAGACCGATAGAATATCGTTTCCTATCACTTTCCTCAACATTTTCAGTAGCCTGAAAAAAGTGTTCGCCCATAGGATGCCGGAGACGGCGGACTTCGTTTCGGACGATGGAAAATTTCAAATCTACGTTAATACTTATCTCAGCGATGTCGGTAACAAAGACCCTGTGTTTACTGCTTTTTTACTTTCATGATTATGATGGAAAAACCTTCATAAGGGGTGAAAGGTTGAAATAAAATAGCGATGCGTATTCTCAGTAGTAAAACAAATCATCCGACAAAAATTTCAAAAATGAAACATTCTGTAAGCCTTCAAAAACGGTTTTGAATAATCATGAACTGTGCTAACTAACTTTGTCACCTTTTATGGTTTAATAAAATTCTTCAAGTTTTTTTTACGGAAAGCAATCGGAAGGTGTTTCGTTAAATACAATATATATTAAATTTCGATTGAAGATTCTTTTTCGAGGATTTCACATTATTTTTCTAGTGGTTCGAGGTTTTCACTTCAAATATTCATTATTCGGTTAAATTTACAGGAAAAAGAAGAAGAATTAAAAAATGTTCATATCAAATGAATCTGTGCTACTATGAGTTATTGAAAATATCGATTTGACAAATGATTCAATAACGAAAATAATCGAGAGAAAATAATTATGCAAATTTTCCCGTTTGTCTAATGAAGAAGTAAGATTTAGGCTCTGAAATGTTACAATTTATTTTATATTGATTGAAGTGAAACACTTTATTACCACTTATATTTATCAGTTTCACAATAATTGTTTCATCACTTACATTGTGACTTCAATCAATGTTTAATCAATATAAAGATGGATTTCCGCCAAAGACCGAAACAATCAAATACACAATTCACCTTGTTGATCTTTCGAATCGTTGCAATATTGTATATTAAGCAATTTTTCCTAGAAACTGCCTGTAACATATAGTTTCTTACATTTCAAACAATTTTTTTTAATTTTTAGGAGTTATTTTTCAGATATTGAATATGTTGAGGGAAGTGATAAGGAATGATTTTCAATCGGTCTTGATAACCGACAACGCTCAGATAAGTATTGTGGTAGTTTTGAAATTTTTCATCGTCCGAAACGAAGTCCGCCGTCTCCGGTATCCTATGGGCGAACACTTTTTTCTGGCTATTGAAAATGTTGAGGGAAGTGATAAGGAATGATATTCAATCGGTCTCGATAACCGACATCGCTCAGATAAGTATTGACGTATATTTGAAATTTTCCATCGTCCGAAACGAAGTCCGCCGTCCCTGGCATCCTATGGGCGAACACTTTTTTCTGTCTATTGAATATGTTGAGGGAAGTGATAAGGAATGATTTTCAATTGGTCTCGATAACCGACAACGCTCAGATAAGTATTGACGTATATTTGAAATTTTCCATCGTCCGAAACGAAGTCCGCCGTCCCCGGCATCCTATGGGCGAACACTTTTTTCTGTCTATTGAATATGTTGAGGGAAGTGATAAGGAATGATTTTCAATTGGTCTTGATAACCGACAACGCTCAGATAAGTATTGTGGTAGTTTTGAAATTTTTCATCGTCCGAAACGAAGTCCGCCGTCTCCGGTATCCTATGGGCGAACACTTTTTTCTGGCTATTGAAAATGTTGAGGGAAGTGATAAGGAATGATATTCAATCGGTCTCGATAACCGACAACGCTCAGATAAGTATTGACGTATATTTGAAATTTTCCATCGTCCGAAACGAAGTCCGCCGTCCCCGGCATCCTATGGGCGAACACTTTTTTCTGTCTAATGAATATGTTGAGGGAAGTGATAAGGAATGATTTTCAATCGGTCTTGATAACTGACAACGCTCGGATAAGTATTGACGTATATTTGAAATTTTCCATCGTCCGAAACGAAGTCCGCCGTCTCCGGCATCCTATGGGCGAACACTTTTTTCTAGCTATTGAATATGTTGAGGGAAGTGATAAGGAATGATTTTCAATCGGTCTTGATAACCGACAACGCTCAGATAAGTATTGTGGTAGTTTTGAAATTTTTCATCGTCCGAAACGAAGTCCGCCGTCTCCGGCATCCTATGGGCGAACACTTTTTTCTGGCTATTGAAAATGTTGAGGGAAGTAATAAGGAATGATATTCAATCGGTCTCGATAACCGACAACGCTCAGATAAGTATTGTAGTAGTTTTGAAATTTTTCATCGTCCGAAACGAAGTCCGCCGTCTCCGGCATCCTATGGGCGAACACTTTTTTCTGGCTATTGAAAATGTTGAGGGAAGTAATAAGGAATGATATTCAATCGGTCTCGATAACCGACAACGCTCAGATAAGTATTGTGGTAGTTTTGAAATTTTTCATCGTCCGAAACGAAGTCCGCCGTCTCCGGTATCCTATGGGCGAACACTTTTTTCTGGCTATTGAAAATGTTGAGGGAAGTGATAAGGAATGATATGCAATCGGTCTCGATAACTGACAACGCTCGGATAAGTATTGACGTATATTTGAAATTTTCCATCGTCCGAAACGAAGTCCGCCGTCTCCGGCATCCTATGGGCGAACACTTTTTTCTGGCTACTGAATATGTTGAGGAAAGTGATAAGGAATGATATTCAATCGGTCTTGATAACCGACAACGCTCGGATAAGTATTGTGGTAGTTTTGAAATTTTTCATCGTCCGAAACGAAGTCCGCCGTCTCCGGTATCCTATGGGCGAACACTTTTTTCTAGCTATTGAATATGTTGAGGGAAGTGATAAGGAATGATATTCAATCGGTCTCGATAACCGACAACGCTCAGATAAGTATTGACGTATATTTGAAAATTTCCATCGTCCGAAACGAAGTCCGCCGTCTCCGGCATCCTATGGGCGAACACTTTTTTCAGGCTACTGAAAATGTTGAGGAAAGTGATAGGAAACGATATTCTATCGGTCTTTGTTACCGACGTTGCTTAGATAAGTCTAGACGCAGATTTGGAATTTTTCCTCCTACAAAATAGAATCCGACGTCCCTGATCACTTTTATTTGATATTCAAAATGCTATGAGACGTAAACAAGAAATGATTTTTATCCGGCCCCATGCCTTCATCAGAAATATTTCCTTTAGTTCCAAAGTTTTCCTACCCTCAATTTTCAGTCGACCTTCACTGTTAATCCAACAGCGAGGACTAAACATTTGCTATTGAAAACGCTTAATCTGTAATGATAACTGATGGATATCATTATTCACGTATATAAAAAATGAATGTTCCTCATATTTTGCACTACCTACTACGGCAATGACTTCCAAAATGCATTGTGGTGGTTCATAATCATGAATAATTGATATTTGAAATTATCTGATTACTATTAACACTTTTCCACCCGATACATATTCATAATACGCCCGAACTTGCATCATTCCATTCCATTCGCTGCGTATAGGAAATAAACAAACCAAGTTGTGCGCGGAAGCAGATCAGTTACGGGTAGTCCCGAACGCCCCGATCTAGTACCCTGGCTTCGACCGCGCCACGTTGCCATATGACCCCCGTCGACGAAATCCATCGGTAGAATCCATCGGTAGCTTCACACCCGTTCCGCGCCAGCGATTCGCCTTCGAATCGAGTCGAGTTGGGTCCCCTCGAGTCGGGCCTCGACACTGATTCGTTCGCCGGCTCGAGCCTCGATGCCCCGATGTCGATCTACTCGGAGTGAGTAGGAATAGAAATTGGAAAGAATTGTGGAATCGGGACTCGGAATGTTTATGAGTCTCGCTAACAGCTGACTCACATATCATGTATTGAATTACATTTTACTCTTATATGAGGAATAATTCAATGGAAGATTTAGGGTTCAAATGTTAGTGCCCAACTTCAATAAACAACGGATATATCGTAAAAAAAGTTTTAAAAAATCACACTTCTCAAAAATGACTGTAATATAATATTTATAACGAAAAGGGGGCCATTAACAATAAATAAATGAATAGAGTTAAATCAATCCAACTCTAGTCTTTAATCACTCCCTTCACGACGCGAATATATTTTCGTTTATAGGCAGTCAATTTTAATTCATCCGTAATAGACCAACACCCTGTTGAGATCGATCCCGACTGAACTGAAACACAAAATGACAAAATACATCTCAATCGAGCAGATCGAACTATTGCCGACTGCGACTGCCTACCCGCTAACCAAATCGAGCTGTATCGATCGACATCGACGACGGGAGGCACCGACGATTCACGAAATCGTGATTTCTACGCATCGAGTCGGGAGCTGAACTCTAGATCTGAATTGCCTTCGAGTTGACTCGAGTTCATTCAAAAGCAACTCGAGCTGAATCGTCCATAGCGTAACTCGAGTTACTCGAGCTGGATAGCTCGAGTTGCCCATCTCTGGCTGATACCTTCGAGCCCCTGTCCGTCCGACTAATGGATGCTTACCTTTATTGATACATTTTATAGAAATCAGTAAACCTTCTCTAAGATTAAAACACTATTGATGGTATAGAATTTTTTTATTAAACATTAAAAGGTCCTCAGTATTACCATTCTGGCTAACCTAATTCAATAAACATGATATACAATATCATCAAACAGTTGCAGTCTTAATAGGTTTCTGAATTATAGGAAAGTTCCCTATTTAACTCTGACATATCTGAGATGTGAAAATATTTGACAAGTACCCAATTTTGGCAGTGATAGAGAAAGCTGAATACTTCATTGAGTTTGAGCACTCCTACTCACCATTGGCTTCTTCACTCATTTTGGCGCCATTGTAGAGTTACTGTTGACTACCTTGGTGAGAAGAGACTCATGGAATTACTGTTGTTTCGCTTACGAACAAGTCTGGCAGATACTGAAAAATGATCATAAATAACTTTTGAACAGTTTTATCCTTCCGACATGAAAGACTTGGAGTCCATTGTGAATGAAAATCATTCATACAGCATACAGTTTTTCATACTTACTTGCTGATTCTTGTGGAGTCATGTGTCGTTTAATCACATTTTCAATAACCTCAATCCATTGATCTCTGTCGGCTTCTGTTTGTGCGGATAAATGGTAAATTCTGTCAGGGGTAGTTAGGGAAAAAGAAAATCCCATGTCTTTCACACCAGTGGAAACACCAATTCTGATGCTGTAGCCATCCAGAGCATAACCTAAACCAAACTTTGTTTGAAAATTCAATTGGTTTCGTGCGTCGTTTGACATTTGTCATACGTTGGAGGTAAAACAAACCCACTTTCCCACTTTGTTTATGTTATGAAGTACAGCATTTTCAACAATTTCAGGATAAATTTACAAGTTAAAATGGTTTATATTCATAGAATTGCTGAATTACTAAACCCGTGAGGCCAAGTTATTGTGTCGTTGTGAAATGCAACATAAATACACCGAGAGACCAAGGAATACATTCGCTTTGTTTACATTGGCGAAGAGCGATTATTTGGAGATTTTAGTAATTTTATTCATTTTACAAGTGAAATTTTGTGATAATGGATCTGATTAACTGATATTCAATCTCATATGATAATCGTTCAAAACGATATAAATGAAAATTGCAGTATTTATCCTTCCTAGTCTTCTAAAGCCTAGAGTTTCCACATCAGAGATAGCATTTATTATAGGTATAACTATTGAAAATGAAACAGTAAAATGTTTGGCTCATTAATTCCTGAAAATAAACAGCAGAATGAAATCCAACAAATGTATGGAATGGAAAAAACATGGGTTCCAGAGAACTTCTCAGTACTATTTCAAATAACGTTCTATGTTGCAAATTATCAAATTACTACAATAATATTGGTCTACAGTTGCTATGTCAGTGTTATCATAATCTTCAATTATATATTTATTATACTAAATATATGTTACAAATAAAATAATTCATATGAAATTTTTTCCTTGAACACCGATTTCGATTCATCCTCAAAAAATTCTTTACTAACCATATAAAATGCTTTTTTATCATGCAGATGCAACATTAGGGCTTTCATAATCTTTAGTAATTGACAATAAGGTCAATTAGAAACATATTACAAACAACTAAATGTAGAAGTTCCATCCTTGAGTAGTTAGTCGAGCCACATCGGAACGTGTTCAGTTGAGAACAGAGAAAGTTATCTGGTTCATTATTATAAAATGCATGCAATATTTTGACAAATCTGTCACATAACGAATTGCCTTGATTGGCTTTATATAACATATAGAGATGTGAGTGGTAACCAATCAGGATGGGTTTGTCATTCATAACGCCAGCTATTGTAGTGTCGAGAAGATATAATTCTTGAAATGTGTATAACAAACACGAAATATTCTTATCATACTTATCTCATCATGAGTCAACTTATTAAACAGAATGAATTAAATAGATAGTCTAATATGATTCTTTAACTAGTGTGGAAATGCCTCCAACAAACTCTACCATAGTTTGTTACTTTGTCAGAACAGTTTTTTCAATTTATGGCGTGAATATAGGATGTTTGCCATCTCTGGGATAGTTCACATAGTATTCTATTTCTTCGAATACCAGATAAAACTTAGGGGAATGGGTCAAAAATGCAAATATTCAAATATAAAGTCTTCACTACAATGTATCTGAAAAATCGGATTCCTTCGTCTCTCGGTGTATTTATGTTGTATTTAACAACGAAACAATAACTAGGCCTAGTTATTCACCAATTCTATTAATAGAAATCATTTTAACTTGTGAATTTATCCTGAAATTGTTGAAAATGCTGTACTTCATAACATAAACAAAGCGGGTAAGTGAGGTTGTTTTACCTCCAACGTATGGCAAATGTCAAACGACGCA
Source organism: Myrrha octodecimguttata (assembly GCA_958510865.1). Lineage (NCBI taxonomy): Eukaryota > Metazoa > Arthropoda > Insecta > Coleoptera > Coccinellidae > Myrrha > Myrrha octodecimguttata. The sequence continues at coordinate 72,850,528 of OY294056.1, read as the reverse complement.
CGAAACCAATATTATGTTTATCACAAAAAATAACTTACCAATAAATATTTCTCCTTTGGGATAGGCATCTAGTGCATCATCGTGGTACATCAATTTCCTATTATCTAATGTAAACCATCTTTTTTTGAATCCATCACTTAGTCTTGGACCAGTCTTCCATAACCAACCCTCTTTGGCAAAATCCTGCGTTAAATGATCAATTAAATCATATTCAGTAACGGAAGGGTAAGCTATCTGTAAACGATGAAGTTTGGCACATCGAATGGCCATATACCAATTGTTTATTATTTCTGGTTCTTCGTGGTAAACATAAATGTGACGAGTTGTTCCATCTTTTAGGAAGGTTAACTGTAATGATGTATTTATTCCTGAAATTTGAGAATTGTAAAAACTCATGAAACCATATTTTCGTTATTTCTTTTGAAAAGGGTTATGTATGGGAAACTCCTGGAAAGATTTTGAAGGTTACACATACCGATTTTTTCAGGGGCAAAAACTACATTCAACTCTGACAGACGTAAGGTAGCTTTAGGTTGCCTATCCTCTTTGATAAAATATTTTAATGTGTCATCTGCTTCTGAGAGAATGAATTTTCTTGGTTGGTATCTGCTATCTTCTTTGCCTCTCTTCATTAAAAACCCTTGCATATGTCCTTTGGTATAGGTCTGTAGTTCTGGATGAGTAAATTCTTCCCTCTGATACTTGGCTCTTATCCACTGTTCAATCAATACTCTGAAATATCGCCAAAATAAGTCATAAAAAAAAATTTGAGAAATCAGTATTTTTTTAATTATTTAGAAAATAAATTTCCGATGCCTATAACATTATTGGACTATTTGGATCCCAAACCATTAAGATTCTGTTTATCAGGCATAAGTTGAGTTTATTCTAATGAGAGAATTCATCAACCAATAGAGTTTGTTATGAAAAACATGTAGCAACATAACAGAAGTATCAAAAATTGATTAGTTTTTGAATTTACTATACACTATACACAAACTGTTAGTCTTACTGAGGATCATTATGTTTGGGTCTTCTATAGCATGGCGGTACCCGTTCCTCATATTTCAATTTTGCTTTAATATTCCCAACTTCTTTCATTCTTTGTACTTGGGAATCTTCCCATCTATCTAACTTCAAGTGTTTCACTTTGCTAATGTGAACACCCATGCTGCGATGAATGCCGGAGCAACGGGTACAAATGAAGATTCCAATATTGTATGATGCCCATTCTGGATCTGAAATGTGATGAAAAAAAATATTGTTTAGTTATGAATGAATCAGGAAATGGTGGACTTTCAACTTTGGAAGTTTGAAAATTCAATTTAAGGAATCTCACTTTGGAACTCCAGATATTTTGAAACTAAATTATTTCTGCCTCAGATACCTATATACAGACCAAATGGCTTACATTATACAACTATAGCCAGTTTCAATACAAAAGGATATATTGTGTATCTATGTTTGAATCTTTGCTATTCATCATGATTGAAACTCATCAAATGAGCATACTCTTAAAAGCACAATAAAAAATCAATCTAACACTTTCGAAGCTTAGGTGGCATTTTTTGGGCTATAATTCATAAGGCATTTCAGTAGAAACTCAACACATGTTGTAATATACTATACCAGAGATCAGTATTTAGGGTGAAACTCGCAGGATATGTATTTTTCATAAGCCAAAAATTCATATATCCTTTCCGTTTTACCCATATAATTGATATTCCGCCCCCTCTAACTTTAATTAATTCGGTTTAATTGATATTAGCGATTTTCAAATATTCTTGAATATTATCAACTACATCGACAAAAATACTATTCATAAACGCTGATACTACCGTTCCGAATGTATATTTAATTGAAAAAGTCGATTACGCACTGGTTTTCACTTGATAAACTTGGAATGTATATTGTAAATATCATTGATAGAATCTGAGAGTAAACTATCTAATTGAATAATTCTTACTTTCGCAATCACAATCAGCACAAACATTATTGCCTGGACATTTAAGAAGTTCCATAATAATTTTCTCATTTCTATCAGACATGTTTTTGTTAATATTATGATGAAAACTTAATTAATAATGTTTGGATCTATTTATATAAACTTTCCACATATACATATACAAAATTATTCTCATTGATCATAGAACTTCATGAAAGTAAATATTGTCCATCACAAATATATGCCCACAGATAAAGATAACTTTAATCTGTGATTGTATCATAGAATACTATGTCCAAAATTTCTCACCATAGAATACCAACATCTAGCATCACAGCATAGAATGACATCACACCCAGATGAGACATTACAATCCTTGATCGCTGATTGACCCATAAAATAACAAAATCCTTGATTATCCCTTGTTCTTACTCCTTCATTCAGTCTGTTTCTAAGATTCTATAGGAAAATATTTTTATTCTGTGACGTGCATTCAAGAATGTTATTAGTAGTGTTCTTTCGTACTGATTGAACTGATGGAACTTATGTGATTTAAGTGAAAGTAATTTTGCAATCAGAATACATTCAATCACTGAATGTCCGAAAGAATGCGCTCAGTTTGATCCATAGACTTTGCCATCATTTTCATTCATGTGTACAACTGAACTGGTAATAAACTCTGGTTTGCCATCTTCAGTTACAATTCATGTTTTCGACTGGATTATTAATTCATCTATCTCTGTAAATGTCAGCGTGTATAAAATTCTAATAGACATATGTCTATGAAAATTCTGCAACTTCTAACTTCAAATTTTGAGGTTGACTTTCCAATCTGAATTCAAATGATATAAGGAATTCCGCGATTAGAATAATCACTTGCAATCACTTTAGAGTTGTGGAAGGGGGAACTGATTGAAAACGAAAGAACGATCGCTTCAACTGATCTTTCTGATTGAAGTAATATAAATCACTTCGTTCAGTACGAAAGAACATCACTATTGTACGAAAGAACATCACTATTGTACACCACACATAATCAGAAAACACATCGATATAAATGAATTATATTATGAAATCATATCGTAAACTATTGATTAATACCATGAATTATATATAAAGTACATTGATTTAACCACTGATCATTGCTGAGCATTTGAAAAAAAAAAGAAAAACATGAAAGAAAAAGCAACCATATTCTATGCACCTTGATTGTGATCTGTCATCTGTCGTTGTATTCTGTGTTTGTTTTGATGAATGAAGTAATAAGAAGTTGTGTGAGTTTGATGTTGCACTGGCATCTCTGGATTCTCTGGTTTATTTATTAGAATAATTAATACACAATACGTATACATCAAATTGTGTTGCAAATATTTCACTGATAGATTCTAGATAATACAAAATGGGACGCAGATCTATAAATACCACTAAAAGTGGTAAATATATGAATCCTACTGACCAAGCAAGTAAGTTGACTGCAACTTTTACTGGAAAATTCAAATACTGATTTCCATACTTTCTTCTAGGGAAAGAAGCACGAAAGCAAGAATTAAAAAAGAATAAAAAGCAGCGTCAAATGGTTCGAGCTGCAGTGTTGAAGGGAAAAGATCCACATCAAATTTTGGAGGAACTTGAAAAAATAGATCAAATGGGTAAGTCACATTTTAGAACTGCAAATTATAATGTATGGAGACTATGATTTTGAAATACTTTATTCAGGATTCTGAGCCAGTAGCTCAGTATTAATTTTGTTTGAAGTTTATTAGTTAAACACTTAATTCATAATCCATGAGTATAGAAATTACGATTTAGAATGTACTTTTGAATTTTTCTTCTCATTCTCATTCTTCTATTTCTTTCAGAATATAATGTGAACCAACCATCTCCTTTGAATGAAAAAGTCTTGAAAGACAAACGTAAAAAATTACGTGAAACACTGGATAGAGTTTTGTCTATGTATGTAAGTATCGATTCATAATGAGTTATTCATTGTTAAATTGATTTGTTTCGAGAATAAATCGTAACCTTCTTTGTTAATTAAATTTTCAGTCCAAAGATGATTCAGAAAAATGGGCTGACCTTAAAAGGAAGCAGACAGATTATGAGCATAAGAGAAATCAATTGGTTGTATTTTATGAATCTGTGAAGAGTGCCCAACAGGTACAAGTAGATGAAATTCCTTTGCCACAACTTCCTCAGCAGCAACCCCAAAATACAACTGCTTCTATACCTTTACCAGCAGAAAAGAAACAAGAACATACCATATATTCTATAGCTACTGCCATGAAACTGCAAGCCCTGGTAAGTTATTTATTATTTTTTTTACATTGAATACACTAACAATGGATAACTGAAGAATTAATTTTGATTTATTGGAAACGAACCATGCCCGAATTTGGGTGATCTGACAGAAAATTTTGAAATAAGCAACAAAACAAAAAAGAATTGAAACATTCCAGAGTGGTGGTGCTTGAATTGCCTCTAATCCTATTTGTTTATTTGTATAATAGCAAACACTGTTTACTATTCACATCTGGATGTGGCTTGAAATATTGTTATACAAAAATAAGCAATATAGTTATTTCACAAGAGAATTATATAGGGTTTCCACTGGAATCCCTGTGATTTCTTCTTCTTGTATTATGTATTGAATCCATCAGTTTCAATCAATGTCTGAGAAGAAATTACCATAATGAAATCTGCAGGTTCACATCCTTGAGTCGACATGCTGATTTGTTTACAGGAGTAAGATTGGTAAGCAAATCAGCCAATTACCTCAATGTTGAAATTGAATTATACGATTAGTAATGTAGGGAAAAGCTCTTACGATTGAATGCATATTGTTAATGAAAAAATACTAATATTATTTTACTAATCCAAGCGTATTTGTCAAATTATAGGGTAAACCCATCCGGGAGCCACCAGGTTGTCCACCAGGTCCACCTCCCATAGTAAATGAAGATGGAGAAGTTATGGATTATGATGAAATCACGAAGGGCGGTGAGGAGGAAGGAACAGTCAATGAAAGTATTGAATCTGATCTGAATACCAGCAAACCCACTTCTCTACAACAGAAAATGGTTGCCTTATCTGGTCAGAATATCGACGAGTTCATGAAAGAAATGGAATCGGTTCAGAAGAGGGGCGAGGTTGGAAAGGATGTACAGAATACTAGAAAAGTGGCTGCACCTATTGAACCTTTACTGCCACCGGGCACTGATCCACCTGTTGTGGTTCCAGCTCCTTCAAATCCACCCACAATGCCTGTTATGTTTCCGAATGGTGGCCTAAGGTATTACATTTTATATATCATGGAAAGTAGAAAGTTAACAAGAAAGACGAATAACGGCCGGTTTCACAAAACTTTGATTGTCCGATCAAGGGCTTGATTGTCAGTCAACAGTAAATTCAACTATCAAATGCGAACCTTAATCATCGAGTTGATCGGAACTCAAAAGTTCTGTGAAACCGACAGTAAGTCGTGTAGTTCCAAATTTGGGATTTTCGATATATGTATTTTCCAAAAAGTGATATAAAATACCTCTAGTTCTCACCAAATTAAGCTAAAATTTTGCGTAAACTTTCATACTGGCATTTTTGCACCAATTACTATGTTTCAGTGCGATCTGACTTGTAATTTTAGAATCATTCAGGAAATATCGCCTTAAGGTTAGGCCAAACTCAAACATAAAAATTTCTGAAAGGAAATACATGAAAACCTGATATTTTTTCTGGAAACAGATCGAAAACTGCAGACATTCCCTAGAAAATGATCGCGATGAAAAGTAGAGTATGTTTGAGTTAAAGCTTTGATTCAAGGAATTCTAGAAAAGCACTGACGTTGCCAACATGTCCAAATTCGTGGGCGAAAATTGAATTTTCTTATTTGAATGTTCTAATGACACAATTACGAAATTTTGCACGAAATTATGCATCAGGATTTACCAACTGGTTACCCGAAAAAACCACGAAATGTGATATTTTTTATCGTATCATACTGTAATTTGATACTCCATTGTAAAATATTGACTCCGAAGTATATGCGAAAAAGTCATTGAAATCGGATGAATATTTTACAAAGAAAAAAATATTCGGTAAACCCGCAAGATTTCCCGTCGCGAAGCTATAAGTAAGATATTCACATCATTGTAAGCAGTGTGAGTTCCTGAACAAAAAATATGCAGGCCAACATAGGCGGTCTCTCTTTGTTTGGAAGATATGGGCCCCCAAAGTTCCAAATTTTTGCATTTTCAGATCCTTTTTTCCGCCATAAAAAGGATCTCTCACTTCTCAAATCTATTTCATAAATCATCTTTGAACCTTCAACCAACGAATAGCGACACTTTCTTCCAAGAATATTCATTATTTAAAGAAAGAAAAGTGAAAATATTAGACAACCACTCAACCTATATTTCTACGAAATACTTCTCAATGTTAAAGCGGAGCTTGGCAACAGCGTCTTTTCATCGCTGGCCAACGTATTATGACCGAAGAGTAGTTGCTGGCGGGAAATATGAAATGATGGGCAGTTGAAGGATATGATTGTAAGGAAAATGCTTCTGTCACTGAAGAAGAGGTGGTTATTCTAACATCAAAACAAAATAATTGAGAATATTCGTTTGAGGTTTCACTCTCAATATTTTCGTTTGATCTTTCTTTCTATCCCCTTCAAAATAGGGAGGTTGTTAGCTACTTCGTTTTTTGTTGTCTTCGAGATGGTCCCAGTTTAGAATGAGATTCAGGGTATTCCAATAAAATGGGTTATATAATAACCTCGATTTCATTGGAAATCAGGGAAGGGCACGACCTATCACATATGAAAAAATGTACGTTGAAATATATATCAGTGTGTATTCTCATTCCAATACTATGTGTTTCAACCTTGTAGATTTCATTAGAAACGAATTCTCCTATTGGAAGATTCAGAGTTTCGCAGTAAACAGTAAGAACTAAGAACATATTTCATTTTTCTCGCCTCCAATAATCTGTCATTCACGAATACGCACGATGGCACGATTCCAACCGATAGAATTCGCGCCATTGCCAAACTTCACTTTTAGACTGAGTCGAAATCAGAAGGAATAGAGGTTAAGTGGTTGTCCAGTAATTTCATTGATTTTTCATTAAATATTGATTATTCTTGAAAAAAAGTGTTGCTTATTGTTTGTTGAACGTTCAAGGGTGGTTTGTGAACTATACAGATGAAGTGAGAGATCGTTTTTATGGTGGAAAAAGGGACCTGAAAACGACTCATTTTGGAACTTTGGGGGCCCATATCTTCCAAACTAAGGGAGACCGCCTATGTTCGATTTCACATTTTTTACTCAGAAGAACACACTGCGTACAATGATGTAAATATCTTTTCAATAACTCGGCGACGGGAAATCTTGCGGGTTTACCAAATATTCAACCGAAATTTGGAAAATCCATAGCATGCTGTTCCCTAGAGCATGTTCCAAAAAATGATTACAAATTGAGATTAATTTTAATTTGTTTTTCAGATTACCCCCTGGACCTCCACCTGGTAGACCACTCCTACCGCCAGGCTTACCACCACCAAGGATTCCAATACGCCTGCCTCCTGCACCACCAAGACTTATTAGAATACCAGGCCCTCCACCTGCTCTCCCTAGTTCTTCAAATCTATCACTGGCAACTCCGAATGTTCTTTCTGCTGGTCCACAACTCATTAGTAGATCCGAGTCTGGAAGTCACAAACAAGGAGCAACTATATCTGCAAAACCTCAAATTAGAAATTTGAGTGCCGATGTTACGAGATTTGTACCGTCAGCATTGAGAGTTAAGAGAGAAGACAAAAAGGCTAAACAAAATTCGCGGGTGTACGTGAATGAATTAAAACAGAAGGAAATTAATTTTCATCAACAGGCAATTGCCAAACAACATACAAAGGACGATGCTTATAAACAATTTATGCAAGAAATGCAGAATCTTATGTAAAAAATTGTTGATGACTGTATATAAGATAATAAATGTATATATCAAATCATTTTTGATGTTGTGTGTGTTGTATTTCCAAATATTTCTTTTCATGAAGATTCTTCACTTCAGAATGAAGTATATTTTGAAAAGTTATGTTTAATTAACGAGTAATTTCTGTAAAAATCTCCTATTGACATAACATTGTTCTTGGAATTTTATATTTTCAAATATTCAATTCAGGAAAAAACATGTAGATTAGTTTTAATCACCCAGTGCCAGCATGTAGAACAGTATCGGCACAGATCTGTGGTCTGTGGTATCGGTATTCTCTACATATTTGATTTTTCTCTTTCAGTATATTTTTTTTTGAAGAAAACGACCAGTTTACATCATGGAATTGTTCAAGAGTTTATTTTCATTTAAACTATTCAGAAAATAAAAAATTACTGTTATGAATTTCGAAAAAAAAATTATTTTCACCTTTGACAAATGAAGGGCAAACATTTCAAAAACTGCAAGCATAGCAAATACATTTTATTCAATAAAAGTGTATAATATGGACCATTCAATAGCATTCTAATTTGAATATGTTTGAATATCTTATTCTTTAAAATTAACAATAAACAAGAATTAAATATAAAACAATAAAAATTATTCATAATAAAAAAAATATAGCATATTACTCGGAATTGGAAAAAATTGAAAATAGAATTACTTGTAAAAGTTTTTGAAAAGATAATAACACTGGATAAACTTTGGATATTATATCATAAAATTTGCTTGAACTACTCTAACTTGGGTGAATATGAAAAAATATTGATAATCTATTGAACACAACTTACCACACCAAGGAAAGAATATTTCATAATTATTTAAAAAATTGAGATTCTGACATACACAATCAATCTCTAAGGTACATTATTTCATCAGTACAAACAACAGAACACATTTTACATTGATAACTGGTACATAAAAATGAATATTTGATATAACCTACACAAATATATACTTAAAATATGCAGTCTTCTACAAAGGTGGCTGGTCTTTGAACGAGTTTTCCAATTCAGATGCAGCCGATGAGAATTGGAATAACCTCCCAAATATATCAGAGGAATCTGGTTGTTGATTAGTATTAGTGGAATGATCTGCAACATAAATTGAAATTTATTTATAATACTTGATTTTCTTCTTCGATAATCTATGATCATTCAAGAATTTTCTGGAATCAACATTAAAGTTTTCGCACAAAATATCTAATATTTTACACATATACTTTGAATCGAATTCATAAAACTGGGTGTTTGGTTTACTGATACATAAACAAAGGGGAATAGATGGTGTAAACCCGCAAATTTTCCCGTCGAGAAAATATTGATTAGAAATTTGCATCAATGTACGAAGGCTGCTCTCCTGAACAAAAAATCTGCAGCCCAAACTAGGCAGTCTCTCATGGCCTCCGAAACTCTGAAAACATTAATCTTCGGGTAACTTTTTCCATCATGAATACAATTACTAACTGCTTCTTTATAGTTCACCAATTATCTTCCAACCTTAACAAAATAATTTTTATTGGCGATCTATTTCCAGAATACGATATTCATCGAAAAAAAATTGAAAATACTAAACATTCATTTTACCTCTATTTCTTCAGATTATTAAACAATCTTGCGAAGTCTGGCAACAACGCCTTAACGTCCTTGGTAAACGTAACTAACTGATAAGGATCTCCTGCTAGCTGCCATCGACGAATACACAGAATTCTGACCGATTAAATTGCGCCATTGCCAACCTACACGTTTGGAAGTGGAAATCAGATGAAATAGAGGTAATGTGGTTAACCTATATTTTCAATTCTTTTCCATTAAATGTTAACCATTCTTGGAAGAAATAGCAGCACGTAGTTTAGTGAAGTTCCAAAGATGATAAATGTACTATATGAAGAATAGAGTGATCTTTTTCGCGCAGGAAAAAGTGCATTAACTCAGAACTTTGAAGGCCAACATCTGCTGAACTATGAAAGACCTCCTGATGCCGACTGCAGATTTTTTTGATAAGGAGAACACACTGCGTACATTAAGGTAAATATCTCATCAATATCTTCGCGATGGAAAAATGTACGAGTTTACCCAATAATATTCTAATCAAACCATTGAACTGACTCTTCCAGTGTTAAGTTGAATATGTATTTTATCGATGTCCAACGTAACTGAATATGAAAAAAATTAAAATTATAAGGAATTACTTTTTAACTATGCATCTATTGGCGTCCCATTCATTCTACGTTAATTATTCAGTATTTTGAGGTTGAGATATTCCAGAAATTCTGAAATGCCACAATTTTTTTTTTACATGGGTTGCGTTTTTATTTTCATCGAACTGATAAGTCAGTGAATCCCTTTCTCCCGCTTTTTATGTTATCCACCAAAAAAGGGAAGGTTAGGGTTAAATTGATTAATTACTTTGATGAAAACAAAAACGCACCATTTCTTAGATCCCGTAACATATTGGAGATGGAAGAAAAACATATCCAGCTTTACTCTCAGAAAGCAGAAAGCCAAATCTAACTGTTGACAAGAATTTTGTAATAAGTTTAATGGAGGTAAAAGCCGAATTTGGTAAATTTCGGAAAATGAGTTTATTCAAAAGTGCAACACTCTGTATGACAGTATATATCTGTCTGATCACTAATTTTTTGTGTTAGGGTAGGAATTCATTGCGAATAGGATAATAGTTTCCAGATATTGTTACCTGTCCGTTCCTCCATTTTTCTCTTACAATAAATGTTCAAGATAGTAAAAATATCATCGTCACTGTCACAAATATCTTCATTTTCGCTGATTATTGCACTTCGGTGCTGTTTGAAGTACAAAACGCATCGAGTCCATTCCTGTCTATCCAACAGTCTTGTTATGGTTAAATCGTAGCTTTCATCACCTTCCTCCGGAACTGATGAAGAGGCAACTCCACCATCGGCTTCGGTATCCTCAAAGGTTCTTGCCAGGGCATTTCTTATAGTTATCACTTCAGGTGTCATATCTTTGAACTGAAAAACCATAGCATATTCGTATTACTTGAGCGAATTTCAACCTTGTGAACACATCACCAATAGGTCTCTTGCATTTCTATTATTGAAATCGAATATTCTATCCTTAAGAATACTGAAAAAAATCAATGACCGTCAAAAATGTCAATTTTCAACGAAAAAGCGATCCTTTAAATTTGATTGCACCTATTGGCTGTTTAAACGCTCCAAATTTCGCGGCGTTTAGTGTGATGAGGAGTCTATCTATCGCGTATCGCCAAGTTTGAACTTGCGTCTTAACCTGTTTTAATAACGAATCTTATATCGAAATGAATTCAGAAAAACATAAACATGTGATATTTGGTGTTATATGCAAGAGACCTATTCTAGTTGGATCAATTGGTAATGTTTTCATGTCAAATAAGGATTTAACACTAGCAGAGCATAATTTTTCCACGGCCACTTATTCAACTGAGAAAATATCATTTAACTATTAGATTGCAGCAAAAAAAATGTATGTGATTCAAAGGAGAAGAGTCAAGCAGAAAAATGAAAGAATTCGTTTTTTAAAGGAGAACTCAATGACACATAACGAATACACCAATGTAACACTTGCTATTCTATACAGGGTGACGATCTACGATCTTGCTGGAAAAGAATATTCTTTGAAAATTAGTTCAAACAACTCTTCATAATAACTGTAAGAGGTAGTTAGATCTTCACCCTGAATAACATACTTTCACTATTCTCCATATACGCCATAATCTTGAATGAGTCTTCATGAATAAAATTGCCCAAAAAAAACATACAATAACAGCTTCAATGGAATAACATTATCTAACACATCTGTGAGCAAAAAGCTGACAGGAGAGAAAAACAAAGATTGAATTATAACAAAGATTCTTGAACATGTATGTTGTACATACATGACTGGACACATGTCTCCTGTATGACATTTGAAACAATATTGAACAAAACATGACTTGCCACACATCATCACAAAGAAATGATATAGTCGCCACAAACACGAACATATACACAAAAACAATATAAACTCAAGCAAAAGAAAGAGACAACAAAAGGAAGCAGCAGATAACCAAAAATACAACAGAACTTTGAACTGACGAAATATCTTCCGAAAATAACTAGCTCACATTAGGATAATGTGGTTGTTATCCTTCATATATTTTCTTCTATATTTTTAATAGCAGCACAGTTCACATGTGGGTCATATTCAACCGTGAAGAAAACTCCTTCATCACTGAACCCAAATCTGTATGCTTTCATTTCATAGTGACACTACTGTCCAGTGAAACATTCACTAATACCAAACTTTTGATCATTTCCAGGCATTTTAGGCTCGTTTTCCATCCATTAATGACTACAAAGTTCCAACACAGCGTGCGTAATAGCGTGAGTCGTGTTGATAATCGGTAAAAACCTCGAAAATACAGTTCACAAATTCTCAGGACAATATTTCTTCTATGTAGTGGCTTTGATTTATTGGATAATTATACTCCATTCACTTTTATAAACTATCCCGGTTGGCCATGATTTAGGTCTTTCAAGTTTTTTTACTTAAAACTGACGCAGGTTGGCCCTCGTGAAATATCGGCAATGTCAAAATAATTCCCAGAGACATTGCCAAATGCCAATGCCAATTTCTACTCTCAATCTCAATATAATCATCACACTTAAGAACTAAAAATGGCGAAGGTCGATTTGAAGAAGCAGAGACGGAGTATCAGGAAGTGCTATGTAGAATTGATATCTGCTTTTTCTAATAGCAACAGATAATTTGGAATCCATAATTCATCAGAAGGTATCCAAAATTTTCATACTTCGAAGTTGTGCAAAAAAGTAATTAAATGTCTTCCGTAGGCTTATTTCTTGAGAATTTCGAAAAGTGGGGAATTCCATAGGTCCGTCTATTCGTTAAGAAGTTTTACTGCCGGGTTATTCGAGTGGTTTTATTGTTTTTTCGAATGAACTATCACAAAGTAACGGACTTACTATATCCATTAATTTTCAGGAAAAATTTCAACACTTGATTCTTGATTTCTGTACAAGAAAATAGCATAAATGAATCTTCCAACCATGTTTATATATGTGAAATATTTGCTGTATTAACAGAGAAAAAAGTTTCTTCAACATTCGCCAGGTCTTTGGAATTATTGAATTCACGTAATATTTTCCCAAAGTAAATAAACATTTTGAAAAATACGTAATTACTACGACCTCTATGTAGGGAGCACAACGTTGCGCAGTTATCTGACAGGAAAATGACTATAACCTAACATTTTCAAAATATACACGGTGAAATGTGTCAGAATGTCATGGCCAACGGGGATAGTTTATAAAAGTGATTGGAGTATAGCTCAGACCAAGTTGGTATACTTTCTGATCCATTCATGAACATTTGCCCTATGTTGATTACTTGAGCTGTTTCTGTTGTGGTTCACATTAAAGCATTGTTAAACGACATTTATTGATTTTTTAAATCAAAGACTTTTCTTCGAAAATTTCTTCCATAATGGCCATTGTGTCGTCATCATAAAACTAGCTGCTACATTTAGATAAGAATCATTAACAAGTATAATTCATGACCAAATTAGAAGATTGTCTTTCAACAGGAAATTAATTACGGGCTATTGCAACATTCAAACAAAATCACAAGAAGGGAATGATAGGGTGCCTAGGTTTCAATGTATAAGCTAAATAAATGATAATAATAGACGATTTGAAAATCATGAAAGATCTCACTGTATCTGTGGGCGTGGAAAACCTTTCAAGCAAAAATTCTAATGATAAATGTGCTTACGTCAGCAGCAAGTAGCGTAGTGTGCAAGAGACACACTAATTTATTCACAGCTTCGACTAACAGTAACAATTGGAAAAATAATTTAAATATCGATTTTCCCAAATCCACAAAGTACTGATCGTGTCTATATTCGGACTGTTGACCGCTGAGCATTTCCAACTTCAAGGTAGTTTTAACTGCATCACAATACATAGTGAGCTGTTGTTTTTTATCGCAGAACAGTTCAAGGTGCTCTTGAACTTGCAATACGGCACATTTTAAGGTTTCTCCCAGATTAAGATTAGCTACGGCGTTCTGATTGAACCATACCAAATTGGGAACCATAATTCTAAAAGTGATGCTATCGATTACGGAATTTAATCTTGAATTAATTAGCTTGATTATTGGTTGGCCTGATAGTGACGAATGCGATAAGTAGGAAACTGCTTCTCTAGATGATTCGAATGATGCTTGACAGACGGTCTGAAAAAAAGAGGAAATATCTTCATGAGCAACATTTCACCTCATAAACGGAGTAAACTCAGTTTCACTTCAGGGATAAAGATCGGATGATAAAGCGAAGAACAGATGATACATCCTCATTTTTTTCATGTATCTCATTTTATTTCTGGAATTAGATGAACAGGTTAGATGGGTAGGATCCTTAAGCAAATAAAAAGAAAATAAACTGCCATAGTTACAAACAATGCTCTGAAATAAGCTGTTTTCATTATAAACACCATGTTTTTCAGCTTTATTTTGGGTTTTCTCAAGTAACCACTGTTACAAAACGTTAGTAGATAATCAATAAAAAGAAGCGGAAAGGAATATGTACTGCACCAATTAATTTTAAAGGGGACGATCAAAAACTCAACAAGAATTCTAAATTGGGATAAGGATATACTTTCAAAGGTGAAGGTTTTTTAACAGAATGAAAAACGAGCATCCGATGGGACCATTATACAAAAATCGCTCAAAATCATGATATAGACCCAATCTCTTGGTTTTTTTGTTAGATGGCGTACAACTTTTGGAGTATTTGGGGTATAATTTAATTTATTTTGAAATCTGTCAAGAGTAGTCAGATGCAACCAAATTCCAATCTGGTTTATTTCATACCATTATCAAAGGTGAGGGCATTGTAACGCAATATTATGCGCTACCAAAAAGCTATTGTTTGTAGCTCTAGAATCATCACCAAAGCAATGAAAATTTTGCACATTTTTTGTTCGCAAGTTTCATATAGAAAATTGTTCTTTGAAATATTTGATTCTTAGGTTCTTAGGTAAACCCGCAAGATTTCCCGTCGCCGAGATATTAAAAAGATATTTACATCATTGTACGCAGTGCGTTTTTCTGAATAAAAAATGTGAAATCGAACATAGGCGGTCTCCCTTAATTTGAAAGATATGGGCCTCCAAAGTTCCAAAATGAGTCGTTTTCAGGTCTCTTTTTCCCCCATAAAAAGGATCTCTCAATTCATCTGTATAGTTCACAAACCACCTTGAATGAGATTATTGCTGGCGAGAAATATGAAATATGTTTTCAGTTCTTACTGTTCACTGCGATACTGTAAATCTTCCAATAGGAGAATTCGTTTCTAATGAAATGTACAAGGTTGAAACACATAGTAATAGAATGAGAATACACTCTGATATATATTTCAACGTACATTTTTTTCATATGTGATAGGTCGCGCCCTTCCCAGATTTCCAATGAAATCGAGGTTATTATATAACCCATTTCATTGGAATACCCTGAATCTCATTCTAAACTGGGACCATCTCGAAGACACAACAAAAAACGAAGTAGATAACAACCTCCCTATTTTGAAGGGGATAGAAAGAACGTTTAAACGAAAATATTGAGAGTGAAACCTTGAAGAAATATGAGAGATTTTGTTTTGATGTTAGAATAACCACCTCTTCTTCAGTTACAGAAGCATTTTCCTTACATTCATATCCTTCAACTGTTCATCATTTCATATTTCCCGCCAGCAACTACTCTTCGGTCATAATACGTTGGCCAGCGATGAAAAGGCGCTGTTGCCAAGATCCGCTTTAACATTGAGAAGTATTTCGTACAAATATAGGTTAAGTGGTAGTCTAAAATTTTCACTTTTCTTCCTTTAAATAATGAATATTCTTGAAAGAAAGTGTTGCTATTCGTTGGTTGAAGGTTCAAAGATGACTTATGAACTAGATTTGAGAAAGGAAAGATCCTTTTTATGGCGGAAAAAAGGATCTGAAAATGCAACAATTTGGAACTTTGGGGGCCCATATCTTCCAAACAAAGAGAGACCGCCTATTTTGGTCTGCATATTTTTTGTTCAGGAACTCACACTGCTTACAATGATGTGAATATCTTACTTATAGCTTCGCGACGGGAAATCTTGCGGGTTTACCGATTCTTACAAAATCTTGAATTTCAAGACTACCTTAGATCAATATAAATCCTTTTTTTATTTTGGGAAGGAAATTGTCATAGGTTAAACAATTGCAGCATAGATATATTCACCGAAATGAGCCCTAGATTCATGCAATATGTCCATTATCAACTGATGAATAAACCAATACCAAATATTTGAAATATTAACACAAAAGCTCCGCTCTAACGCAAGCATGAGAAATGATTCAACTTGTCCCTAGCACCATATCCCTAGTAATGCATGAAAAGTCTCAATAGAGCATATTAAGGGATAAGAGATACCTATGAAACTGAAGATAATTCGTAAAAGTAGTTGAGGGGAAATGCCATAATCATATAACTGATTGAAATATTCGAAATTCGTTACCTTCACCAACTTTTGCAGCTGTTGGAAGAATTGAGGACTGGTTGGAGGTGATTGTAAGAACTCTACATAGGACTGATAGTTCTCGAGTGCATCCAACCTCATCTGAGGTCTCTGCATTCCAGCAATATTTGGAGAAGCATTGCAAGGTGTAACTTCACCCAAGTCACCCGCACTGGATCCACTGTAACATTTTAAAAACAAATCTTCCCTAAAAACACTATGGTTATGCAACAGAAGTAATCAAGTATAAAAGTCATCTGTAACGTTGAAAAAAAATAATACATTTCATTAATTGAATAACACGCTTAGAACTCACTATTAACATTTAATCTACTCCTATTCATTAGTCACCTGCGTTTGAGCAATAGACGACATGCCTCGGCTCTTCAAACCAGATAATTCCTTCCAAATAAAGGTTTTTGTTAAGATCGTCCCCGATTGGCTGAAATTTAAGTTGGGATTCCTGATTTCATGCAAACAGTGTCAATTTTCATAGGATACGTTCCGAAAACCAACTCTGTTGTTTCGGTTGCCGATTTTCCGCTCCGTAAATATGAAATATTCGGATGGTTCTTGGAACAAGCGCGTGAAAAAGGTTATTTACGGAATCTGGTTGATGAAAATGCGGCCGATTTACAGTCACCAGAACGATTTTCTATGGTAAATATCCATAGCATGGAACAATCTATGTTTACTTTAGGTTTGTTTTGGTTCCGAGTTCAGAACCACAGACTATTGGTCTATGCTAGAACCGTCCCGAACAGATCTGAACTCGGAACCAAAACAAACCTAAAGTAAACATAGATTGTTCCATGCTATGGATATTTACCATAGAAAATCGTTCTGGTGACAGTAAATCGGCCGCATTTTCATCAAACAGATTCCGTAAATAACCTTTTTCACGCGCTTGTTCCAAGAACCATCCGAATATTTCATATTTACGGAGCGGAAAATCGGCAACCGAAACAACAGAGTTGGTTTTCGGAACGTATCCTATGAAAATTGACACTGTTTGCATGAAATCAGGAATCCCAACTTAAATTTCAGCCAATCGGGGACGATCTTAACAAAAACCTTTATTTGGAAGGAATTATCTGGTTTGAAGAGCCGAGGCATGTTTTACGGGTATTTATAAATAATGCGAACCTTATCATGTCGAATTTGTCCTGAAATTCCCGTTCCCCAGTGATAGTAAACTTGCTAAGTAAATTGTGGGTTGGCAACTTGGGCCGAAGTCGTCTATTAATAGTAACTGTAAATGAACATAGTGGGCTTTTAAAACTCACTGCTATAACTAACTATAATAAATCAGACAGGGACTATTTTTAATTCTCGCAAAATGAACCAAAAGCTATGAAATATACGTGAGAAAGTTGGTAGTATTTGTATTTTTTGTATTTGTATCTGTATTCTTTCCGAATATCCTAGGCTTCAACGAAACCCCTCAGAAGCTTAAAGCTTGTGCGAGTTAGGATAACGGGTGTCTTCTGTGTAGGCTTTGTTACTAATTCCTTGTGCCACGTTAGGAACAGCACTGTTAATTGTTTACCCAACAGTGAATGGTTGGACGGTCCCCTAAAAACTGGAAAAGTTATTTCCCGGTCAAGGGCCAAGGGTAGTATTCCGATGTTTCTGAAATCTAAGAAAATTCTGACAGCCATGAAAAATTTTTTGTGATTTTCCAAGTTCTCTCTCTATACTTGTATTTCATTATTTATTGTCGTAGATAAAGTATGGTATTCAACTTGCGGTAATGGTCATAACTCACTCGATTGTTTACAGCAAGCTTCATCTGCGTGAGTTATGATCTACATTACCATCAATCTACATGGTTTACATATAATATCAGCAAAGATTCCATCTTGTGGTAATTACAGAATATAAAATTAAATATAGCAATGTATAACCAGGAGAAAGTGTTAGACAAAATCGCAAACTAGTTAAAATATATTCAAAAAATTTTTTTTTGATAAGGAATTTTATATTTTTGATTATCCCTTAGTTTTGAGATGATATTTACATTGAGCAGACAGACACCAAAGCAGGTTTGTTAAATGCGCACAATGAAGTCATATGGAAGAATTATTATATGTGTGCATACATTTATTAAATGTAGAAAAGACATGAATGAAGTTCTGAAAAATTTTCGTATAACATCTTCAAATCCAAGAAGTTTCCTTCAGAATAATTTCTAACTTATTTCAAGGATTATTATAAGCCATAAATCATAGAATTTGAAAGTTATTCTGCGGTTTGAATCCAATTCGAAAATGGGTACCGTTGGTGGGATGTGTGAATTTAAGATATTACCTGGTATCAGATCTACCACTTGAAATCATCTGTGATACGGGATCCCTCAAATTCAACGTAGAAGGGGGAAACACAGCGCATGCGCCTTCACCGGCATTATTTTCAAATTCTGGTCCAGCAACAATTTCGTCTAATGGTGATTCAGACTCTATTTCCTCATCAGAAGACTCTCCATCAACCATTTTCTGCAGTAGATGGCAATTAATTGAAATCTTTTCAAAAAACCACAAAGCGAAATATATTTGAACTTAATGAGAAGCAGAATGAAGAAGTATACCTTTCTGGTCCTCAGAACTGGCGTAAGCTCACTGACACTATCCTCACCATGCCTCAAATGATCTCCTTGACTTAGGGGTCGTCTTCTCACACCCCAATTGAAATTATCTGTACTCTCCCCCTGAAAATTACAAGAGTATTGCATTGACGAGATGAATATAAATGAAAAAAGGCCATACCTCGATACTTTCACTTTCATATTCAAGAAAGTCAAAGTCTTTGAAAACACCGAAATCGGTGGCAGTTTCGTCTCTACGAGAACCTCCACTTGCATCGTTATTGCCCAACGACACCTCTTCTGTACTTGAAGCCATACTGGATTGACGTTCAATCAGATCAGAAGTTTGACTGAATATAACCTAGAAAGTGATTTAGACGTTTATCGGTCTGTAATATGAATCGATTTTAAGTGATGGACCAAAATCTCCGGTTATAGTTACGGTTATCCACATTGACAGATAATCCTTTGCCTATATGTCAGTTTGGAAAACCGCAACTATAACGGGAGCTTTTGGTCCATCGTTTGAAATCGATTAAACATTGCTTAAATTGATAATCCAATGATTGTCATGCATCGAAGGTATGGATTGGTCAAAAGTTTCAATAGAAACGTCATATTTAAATCAATTGTTCACTCTATCCCACATACTTCACAGGCCGTCTGTGCTTTGTCCTCTATGACTGTCAAATCTGACAGCAATGTAAATTGAATCGCCTTCTTGTCTAGACCTTCAGAGAGGACAAAGCACATACTGCATCATGTACATGTAGTATGTCTGATAGTGTGAACACTTTTTTTTCATTGCTAATAGGGGTACTACTCATAATAGAATCCAAATATTTTTTGGACTAGAAATGTTTTTTAACCCTTGTCTGTCCATTGAACAATAGTTATGTATTGCTATAATGAAAACTGTACCATTGATTTCCTAAATGAAGTGGAGTGAAAAATAAGTAATTTATTCCGATTCATCCTAAATGAAATATTGGAGATCAACTTTGTGGTTTGTATCTACTCTCTTACTATAAAAGTTTTTCTAAATTACCTAGCATAATTTCATCAAAAGACAAAAATTAAAAAAAAAGTTAAATGATCCATAAGTGAACAATAAAAAATTGATTTTTATGTGAATAAAAGTTTTGGTTCGATATGGAAGTACTATAAAAAGCAAAATGATAGTGTGAAACGTGAGTTACATTTCAATCGATGTGGTTTGCTGTGGTTCCAACATTTGACTGTGCATATTTTGTAACAAATGTGTACTGAAGCATTTTAATGGTAGACCACAAAATTTTGATTACCTTGAAATTCACATAAATATCTTCCTAGAATATAACAAAATTGTATTATTTGAAAAAAATATTTTGAAAGTGATTAAGGTTATGAAAAAACTTACAGAAGGACTCTTAGGCAATCCAACCCGTTGTCCACAAGTAGTCAACAAATTGACTAAACACTCACGGACTCGACCCTGGAAATGAAGATAAATTATTTGAATTCCATTCTAATAGAGTGAAAAAATATAGCACATTATTCAAGAAGATATTTCAGAAATACTCGGGTATGAGCCAATAAAGTATGAATTAATTATACCCATAGGAATGATAATATTATTGCAAGTGTTCAATATTCTCTGATTTACTGATTTTATTTTTTGAAATACTACCTGACACATCCATGGTCTCTTCCAACCAGATTGTGGTACAACATCAGCAGGACTCAGGGAACAAGAACGCCTAGGTGTTGCAACGACTTTTGGGGAATTTGAAGCTTCTTCCTTGGTATTCAGATATTTTCTACCTATCACTGGAGTCTGAGATAAATCGAATGTGAAATCCATAGTTCGACCTATAAAAATGAAAAATATAATAAGAGTTAAATACTTGAACACTACGAGAAAAGAAGTCAAAAAAAACAAGAAAATTAGCTATATTAAATTTGAGTGAGGCTAATAATACTGAAAAGAAGAAGTTATGGAACTTGTGGCAGTATGCTCTAGTATTTGACAAGTTTGTCGGTAGTTTCATGTCAATCTTGTTCGTTAGCGATCGTTGGTAAAAACAGCTGTAAGATTTTGACATATAATATAGAATAGATGCTTTTGATAATTCTAAATTGAAAGAAAAAAATGAAACAATATATATATATATTATTATTTTTGTGTGGTATGGTAACCATTTTCTCAAGTTCTTGCCTTCAATCTCTCGATGTCATTTGATAAAATAATTAAAGTTGCCATTCAATCTAGTAAGTTGAAGACAATAGAAGTATATTGTAAAAAAATGTAAAAGTATTATAGAAAAATCAGTATTTTTATGAAATGCAGGGATTTTCATATTTCTGTAAAAAGGTTAAACATTTTAAATGTCCCACCTGGTAGTTCCTTCTTCGAAAAACTGTTGTCTTCTCCAAAATTAGCATGGGAGGTTGAAGATAAAGAGCTCTCCCAATGAGAATGAGTCGATGATGGTGGCGTCACTAAAGAGCTAGATCTGCTCACCACCAGCTTGAGAATTTTCAGAGCTTCTTTCCAGTGAACGCCATCTATATATTTGACGATAACCCTCAACAGGTCCGCGTTGATCGGTTGACAAGCTGCTGAAGCCAGATCCACATAATGTAACATGCAGTGTATTATGTTTAAAACGGCCAGTTGTAGTGTGCTGGGCCCCTTCTCCAATATTTCGACCAGAAAAGTTAGCATATTCAAACTGAGATATGAGTAGGTGTCATATAGATATTTTATCACGCATTTTGTCCACTGGAAACTTTCTTTGCTGAATGT
Organism: Myrrha octodecimguttata; assembly: GCA_958510865.1. NCBI lineage: Eukaryota > Metazoa > Arthropoda > Insecta > Coleoptera > Coccinellidae > Myrrha > Myrrha octodecimguttata. The sequence goes on along the minus strand of OY294056.1, from coordinate 72,828,658 downwards.
TTTTCTACTGTAGAGATTCATTACAGTTCCTAGGTTTTCTAGCTTCTTACTTTTTTCTATGCTGACCTGAAATAAGATGAGAATAAAACAAATAAGTACAAACAACACAAAGTTCAATATACAGCAGAATCCGTTCATCATGACGCCGGCTATATTGACTAACCGCTTAATATGTCGTGATTGCAGTGTGAGGTTTGGCATCCATATAAAGCTTCATATAACAGCGTTCGGATAAGATGACTTAGCTTATATTGACATGTCGTTTTATTAGGTGTGTACATATATAGATTGTTATTGTTTTTTCATAAAAATAAACAATATTTTGAACACCTTAAAAATACCAACGCCACTCGTAGGATGAATGAATATTTTTTTCCAGTCCATAAATACTCAATGACTGAAGAAAGCACCTTGTATATGATTGTAAAGCTATTAAACTGCTTGCCGAGAATGATAAGGACTATAAATGATTTCAAAATTTTCAAAAAATCAATCTTTTCAATTATAGTTAAATGTAAACCCTACACAATATCTGAATTCAGAAGTTACTGTGATACATTGTTGTAAAGCTCCTTTCATGGGGGTTAAATGTTGTTATTGCTGTAATTTTGACTTGTTTCCTCTTCTTTGTACTTTGCCATGTTGTATATATAGCTGTCAATGATTTAGGAAATAAAATAATATTCTATTCTATTCTATTATGAACCAATTTGAAGAAGCGGTCACTATAACCAGACATAGTTTTCGCGAACCTACGTACCCCTAGCGATGTTTCCAATTATTCTTAAAAACAAGGACCAGATTAAGGAATCGTTCAATTCGAATGTTTTGAAACCAGAGAGGAATTGGAAGTCACGACAAAAGAATTTCTATCAAGCGTAACTTCAGCGATTTGAAATAAATCACAAGGAACAAAGGAATACCTATCAGCGGCCCTATTTTACAGATTTTTTCTCTGGTTTTGGTATAAGCAATCCCATTATGTAAAAAAACATGGTGTGCTCATTTGCATTCAAAAGTGACGATAGCAACTTGAAGATTGAAGGAAATACATATTCTGTGCTTTGAATTTTCATAGTTTCAGTTAGCTGACGTCACTTTTGAATGCACATGAGCACACCATGTTATTCACATCATGAGCAATCCTAATTGTTCTGCGAGCTGGTTAAGTCGTTTCAAAGTTAGACTTTACATTGTATCAGGTAAAATTGCCAGTGAATCTTCGTACGTTAATCTCTTGTTCAGTGTGACCTGGTGTTTTTCCTTACCTTTTTGTGAATATTTATGTTTGATTTGTGATTTTTTTGTATATCAAACTAAATCCACACCAAACATTTGAAATCCCTCAATTTTTCAAAGATTATGCTTTATATGACATCCGGTTAGTATGACGTGTTTGTCACTTCCCTTCAATGTCATTATAAACGGATTCTATTGTAGATCAATTACTACTTACCTGGGCAATATTTTCAGCAGCACGTATGCACAACTCATTTGCATCCTCATAATTCAGTAAGAGATAAGGCAAGAGAGCAATAACGTTCATTGGAAACGCGATATTCTGTGATGGATCTATTACTGATAGATTGAGCAAAAGAGTTAGCTGGGAAAGCAATTCCATAACTGGTTCATAAGTGTTCGGATGAGTACATCCCTGCAAGTAAAGCCGCTCATTATGAAAAGTATTGACAAAGTTATATATACTCCATTCAATTTTATAAATTCAGTCGGTAGGCCTTGGAATAGCTCTATCAAGTTTCTGTAACTAGAACTGAGTCAACATGGTACCGTTGTCGATTCCTATATATTTTTTTCAAGGACTCTAGACTTTAAGTTAGTAACTTATGCAACCACTACTCATTTTTCATAGAATTTACAACGTCGCATTATTTCTGACAGGAAAATGAACCTAACCCAACATTTTTCAATTATACAGAGTGGAATGTGTCAAGCTTCCATGGCCAACTCACTGACTTTATAATAGTGAATGGAGTATAGATTGAGGAACCTGATATTTGACTTAATCTTATAACATTGGCATCGGAAATATTCAAAGCATGAAAATTTTGTGAGTTTAAGGTCAGTATGTCAGCAATTAAACTACAATAATTTCCGAATGAGGTAACTTAGAGACTCGATATTTGTAGAGGGTATTCCTGGACAGACGAATGCACTGAATGATTCATTTGCCTACTAATAATTCTATAATTTCAGATACAAACAAGCAAAATAGTACGAATAGTTTCAGAGATATTGAATTTTCCAAAATAGGGTTCTTCTTTTGAAACTATCCTCACAACATTTTGCATAAACATTCTTGAAAATATTACAACAACAATATTACTAAGCTTGATGATTAAGCCCTTAACCTAACAGAAAAATCAAGTCTCTAATTCGTTTCTTTCGGAAGTTATTATGTTCACGGTCGGCCTTTATACGTGGGCTTGGGGCTTTATAACGAAGGATGAATTTTTGAATAGGAAAAATTTGCCCAATTATTCTGTAGATGCATCCATGAATGAAAAATGTTTTTTTTTTTCTAATTTTTTAAAAATTTTCAGATCAATCATCACGAAATTTCGCACAAAGTTGTGTATCAGCATTTGCCAACTAGTTACTTGTTTCATCATGATCGGATCAGTTTTTTTTTAGTAATATCCTGAAAACAACGAGGAAAAACCCAGGAAATTTTCCATATTTTTTCAATTGGTCCTTTCGTTTGCATCGAAAGTGCTACACTTTCTATGAAAACGAAAGGACCTAATATCTCCAAAAAGTAGGATCGAATCGAATTGAAATTTGGCACACTGCGGTAAAATATTCACTTCAATATCCGTACAGAAATTCATCGAAATCCGATGAATAGTTTACGAAAGAAAATATCTTCGAGAAATTCTTTTTTTAAATGACCCCCGTCCGCGTATGGCAGCGACATCTAGGGGAATTGTGGCTTAGCGCAATCCTATCAAGATTGATCTCGAGGCTAGTATCACAGACCAACAAGACAAATCACTTCATCGTTTGCGGGAATCGCGTCTCTCCGACCTTGTGAAATATAAGACATAACCACACTTTCTTCTTCCTCGAAACAGCTGTCAAATTGAATACTTGATTTTGGAATATCTAAAATCGAAATGTAACAAAGGATCTGTCGGGATTCAGGAATCACAAAATCAAAATCAGACTAAGATTTTTCGATGAAACCATTTGAAAAGCAAATTTCCAACACCAAAGCGAGTGTTTTGTCACACCTTAAACTCCTGTAGAAGAACTCGGTTGGAGTAAATGAAAATTTTGGAAAAATGTTAAGGAAAACCCGTTTACCTTAATCAGAGAATCTTTGTAGTTTCACATCAAATGAGATTCATTTCAATATAGAATCAAATTATGAATAGACCAACTTTGTTCGATTCCAATCCTAGTGTTTGTGCAATCATATACAATTTTATTAGACATCCCATCGTTTTAATTGAATAATGGAGGTTGTAATGCTTTTACTTCAGTTGCGATTCCTTTATATTATATAAAATGAACATTATGAATGAGTCCACCTAAGTTCGATTCCAATTCTTGTTGTATAATTAAAACATATAACGAGGACTGTAATCATAAAATAGAACCTCAAAGATGACTAAACAATTGATTTGGTTGTAAAAAACTGTTTGGATTATATTCTTAAATGGAACAGATACGAAATTATTCATAAATTAATAGGATGAAAAATTCATTTCAGTTTGTTTACATGTTTATAACCTCTTCAAGCGAGTCCGAAAACGGCGAGAGTGACGTAATCCTATTCCTGCAATCTGATTGGCACCCCAAAGCACCCCAAACGCCTGCTAAAATTCTGATTAGCTCGATTCAGGGTCATATCTGCGTTGACATAGATTTCCTAAGTAAATGACGCGAGTGGTTTATCTGGTTGATCTGTGGTAGTATGCTAGACAGAACTAGGACTAGCACGCAAATACAGTGCTTTCATGATGAAAGGAACAAATTCATTTAATCTACGAACACGTCGATTAGTATATTTGGACATTTTTCGCAATGAAAATTTTGTATACAGGGTGTCTCATTTGAGAGCTATGACTTTGTCATTACTTTTTTTAAATATAATATCCTGTATAATATTTCACTTTACAATTCTACAATAAATTCTTATTACTTATCAGTCCAGAAGTATTATAATTGAAAATGTGCAACAATAAACATTGTATCGAATTCAGAAATGCCTCGAAGTAAACGGACAACAGATTGAACATCAATAATTAAATAGGAATTACATTTGAGTTTTCTTATCGTATCTTTCATTATCCACTATCTCCGTAATATCTGGGAATCCATCGATTTTAGAATTCATCGTAGAATTGTAAAGTGAAATAATATACAGGGTATTACATTTAAAGAAAGTAATGACAAAGTCATAGCTCTCAAATTAAACACCCTGTATACAAAATTTTTATAGCAAAAAATGCCCAAATAAATATAATAATCGACGTGTCCGAGTATTTTAACATGAAATAAAAACCAAATATTCAAATGAATTTGTTCCTTTCATCATGAAAGCACTGTATAATGTAAAGGACATACCTTCAGCAGAAGAGCATGAACTCCAGGAAATGAATTCCATCTAAGTTGCTGCTGGAGCTTCTCGACCTTATCTCTGGCATCGGGTCTATCCAAGGGTAGTCGATGTAGAACTCGTTTCAGCAAACGGACGGCCAACAAGAACTCGTGCTCGTAATCGGATTCCAGTAGCGATACGGCTAGCCAAAACAGCTGGGCCAAAATGGTCATTTTGTCGTCCTGAGTAGCCGAATCGCCCAACATCTTCAAACTTTGAGCAGATCTTGATCTCGCCAAGTTGGAAGCAAACTTATTCAGAGGTATTTTATGATCGGGCTCGTGACTACTTCTACCTCTATCTTTGTTGTCGTTAGGGGAAGAAGTAGACTTCTTGAACCCGTATGAAACCGAGTAACTGGTGCTCCTAGCGTGACCGCCCGGAAGCGGGTGGTTTATATGGGGGATAACGTTAGATTGACCCTCGCCCATACCCTTTTTAGGCGCCGTTTCCTTATTGTTCAAATTGGGAGTCGATTTGAAGAACTCTTTCATGCAATCTATCGGTCGGAAATCTGATTCTAGGGAATCCACTGCCGCTTCCAAAGTGAGAAGTAATTCAGTTACATAACCTGCAATATGAATATATAAAACATTTCATTAGACTAGATTGCAGGTTGTACAACTCATCAACACCAGAGATCGATAACGAAGTCTAGAAAACGGATGAATGTTTGAAAAGCTTATATTAAGAACGATATTTAAAACAACATGACTACAAAGACAAAGGCCTTTGTTTTTTACAAATATTGAGAAAATCATCCTTCATTCTGAAGGTTCAAAAAGAATCTGTAATGTAATATCAGTCATTTTCATTGAATGATGAAAATAGGAAAAGTGTTTTAGGACATTTGATAGAGAGTAGATTTTTTATCGTGTAATAATAAGCCTATTTTGTTAAATTTTCTTATTTTTTTAGTTTTATTTCAGTCATACTGTTCTGAATGAACAGAATTTTTATTTTCAATTTGTTAACCTATGCATGGTTCCTTGGAGCCATAGTCATAATATTAAAAGACTATATTCCTCAGTGTGTTTCATTCGAGTGACATGAACTTTTGTCTCAAAAATATCCCCAGTGAGTTACATACAGGGTGATTCATTAAGGGTGGCCACCGGCCGTATCTCGGAAACCGTTTATCCTATGACTTCCGGAAAAAAAATCTAATGACAAACTCGGCCCCTAGAAAATGATTAAAAATATTTGTAAGTTCGTAGTTCCCCACTAGAGGGCGCAATCTATCACTTGTAAAATATAATCTCATTTTTTACGAAATATTCTCCAGTTAACAGTGGTAAAGAATAATAAAATAAGAATCTACTCTTTCTATTCAACAACTTTTGATTTAGTAATTTTTCTATATTTTCTATTTTTTAGTGATGGGATGGATAAACTTTTCTTCACGAAAAAAACATTCTTACTCCTGAATAGGAGAACCGATTTTCACGTAATTAGATTTCATTCGAAGGCCATCAAAAGCAGATCACAGAAACATATGACAACAATATACCGGGTGATCCAATTGACAACTACAGACTGTTTTATGTCACTTCGCCCTATTTGTGCTTTTTACTGGAAAATTTCAAATACAATGCTATGATTCTAACCGAGTGAGAATAAGCCATTATCACCTACTGACTTTTTAAAATCGCAGACAGATATCATTGGTCGTTTCGGAGTTATTGATATTTTTGTAAATTTTGATCAATGTTGATCCTTTCTGTGAGCATGAATAAACAAGGAAGTGACTTTATGCGTCATGACAACGCAGTAAAATACTCAACACACATGAAATAACAATGATGCGATAAAATAAAACAAAAATTAGCAACAACGAAAATATTTGAACAGAAAAACAACACTTACACCTAATCAATTCAAATATTTAAAATGTCCACCATTATTTTCTACAAATAAATTTAGTCTTTCATCGAGTTGACACTGGCCACAATTTCAGTATGAGAAGAAGCTGCCTGTCGAAATCTATTTTGAATATCCTCACTTGTAGTGGGGGGTGTTCAGAAACTAAGTCTTTATTCTCCCCCGAAAATAAAAATCTAATACTATGAGGTCGGGTGATCTTTTTGGCCATGGAAAAATACTCCCTCGTCCAATATACCTCTTTGAGAAGACGTTATATGAATATTCTCTAACATTAGCAGCATAATGCGCCGGGCAACCATCTTGTTGATACCACATATCTAACCTGCTTTGAATAGCAATATTTTCTAAAAGAATTGGAAGATCTTCCGTTAAAATCTCAAGCACCTTTGTCTTGTTAATAAGCCAGAACTTTTACGATATTATCCTCATTACGGCTTCTACGTTTTCTATTTTTTCTTCCAAGATATTGAACCTTACCAGTGTCTCGCACTTTTCGTGTCAATCTTTTGAATACCCTTTTGGAATGACGACTTCTTTCAGGATATCGTATCGGGTTTTCCCTTTCAGCTACTGCATTTTCTAAACATTCAAAATAAACATTGAGCATATCATATGCTTCTTCGTTTGAATAATGGGGCATCATAAAATAGTGGTTTGCAATCGTCCTAAAAAACCTTTACAGCTATAGATACCGAAAATGAAAAGTATCGCCAAAGCTTACTGGTTCTAAATCAGCTTGTTTCGTTGTTTTGATGAGTTTTTTCCTTTCATCTAATTGTTTAGAGATGAAATAACTCAATTCCTTCTGCATTTCACAGGGTTGATCAATACTTATCAAAATTTACAAAAATGTCAATAACTCCGAAACGACCAATGATATCTGTCTGCGATTTTAAAAAGTCAGTAGGTTATAATGCTTGGCTTATTCTCACTCGGTTAGAATCATAGCATTGCATTTGAAATTTTCCAGTAAAACGCACAAATAGGGCGAAGTGACATAAAACAGTCTGTAGTTTTCAATTGGGTCACCCGGTATATTGTTGTCATATGTTTCTGTGATCTGCTTTCGATGGCCTTCGAATGAAATCTAATTACGTGAAAATCGGTTCACCCATACAGGAGTAAGAATGTTTTTTTCGTGAAGAAAAGTTTATCCATCCCATCACTAAAAATAGGAAATATAGAAAAATTACTGAAACAAAAGTTGTTGAATAGAATGAGTAGATTCTTATTTTATTATTCTTTACCACTGTTAGCTGGAGAATATTTCGTAAAAAATGAGATTATATTTTACAAGTGATAGATTGCGCCCTCTAGTGGGGAACTACGAACTTGCAAATATTTTTAATCATTTTCTAGGGGCCGAGTTTGTCATTAGATTTTTTTTCCGAAAGTCATAGGATAAACGGTTTCCGAGATACGGCCGGTGGCCAACCTTAATGAATCACCCTGTACAGTTGGTATCATATTACAAGGTAATCTAAGCTTTACAGTGTCGTTTCATCAATATTAATGAAAAGAAATACATGACATAATTTCTGCTCTTTGAAGCCACTTATTTGGTTGCGAAGTAGTGCTGAATTATAGCATTGTATAAATTCTTTATACAATGATTATAGCAACGAACTATGGATATTCAAACTTCCATGTCATTGTTATAACCTTAATTATTGAAAATTATGGATTTGAAGCATCAGTGGTACTTTCAGATAGTTATATAGGAGAAAACAAATACAGGGTATCCTTACTTAACGTTCATATATTACAAGGGGATATTCTAGAGATCGAAATATGAATTGAACTTCATATCGAGTCAGGTCCACGAATGTACCCCTCTGGCGCTAGAGCCTCTTCAACATGACCTCCAAAATTCCATGAATTTGCGATAGCTATGTCAAAATTTAGCGGATTTCTTTGATACATTACCTTGCATATCCTCTCCTTGTTCAGCAACCGTCTCCACCAGTCTACTCAGAATATCAGAAAGCATTCGAGTCGTTATCGGTACTTTCAAAGCCCTGAAAATTTGCAGGGACCTTCCTGCATAGTGTCTTGAGGAACAACTTAATCCTAATTGTAATGCAGTTTGGGCCCATCTTTCGTTCACATGTCCCAAAGGCAACGATTCTCTGAATACCCTAACGACATGCTGAAGCAACGTTTCCATTTGTTCGGCACTCTTTATTGACCAAACTTTCGCGGTAATATCTTCGTAATTCCATAACGGGCAATCATCGTTACGTTGAGCCAGGAAAGCGATGAGGGATTTTATGATATTTGGTGTTGTTTGTTCCAACATTGGAGCAGAAGATGATGAGGTGTTTTGAGGATTCACATCGGGGGGTTTTACCACTTGCTCAGATGTTTCTTCCTCCGATTCCGCTAGTGGAAAAATAATCATTAATTTTGCACAAACTGTTGAGCTTTATAAGAAAAGGACAGCAGAAGATTCATCGTAACAATTTTCTTCGAATGGGGTGCAAGACAAATGTTTATCTGATATGGCAAAAGATCAAGCGCGATAATTCAACGCAACACGTTCTTCATTTTGGGTGGACGTAACAGGAGACACCGAGAACAATAAGTAATACCATAAATAGATGACGAGCTTCTGTGTTGGATAAAATACTCAATTATTCTTGTAGGTAAACCCGCAAGATTTCCCGTCGCCGAGATATTAAAAAGATATTTACATCATTGTACGCAGTGTGATTTTCTGAATAAAAAATGTGAAATCGAACATAGGCGGTCTCCCTTGATTTGCAAGATATGGGCCCCCAAAGTTCCGAAATGAGTCGTTTTCAGGTCCCTTTTTCCACCATAAAAACGATCTCTCACTTCATCTGTATAGTTCACAAACCACCTTTGAACCTTCAACCAACAATAACGAACACTTTTTTTCAAGAATGATCAATATTTAATGAAAAAATTATGAAATTACTGGACAACCACTTAACCTCTATTCCTTCTGGTTTCGATTCAGACTAAAAGTGAAGTTTGGCAATGGCGCAAATTTCATCGGTCGGAATCGTGCCATCGTGCGTATTCGTGAATGACAGATTATTGCTGGTGAGAAAAATGGAATATGTTCTAATTTCTTAGGTTCTTACTGTTTCCTGCGAAACTCTAAATCTTCCAATAGGAGAATTTGTTTCTGATGAAACCTACAAGGTTGACACACATAGTAATGAAATGATTATACACCCTGACATATATTTCAACGTACATTTTTTTCATATGTGATAGGTCTCGCCCTTCCCAGATTTCCAATGAGATCGAGGTTATTTTATAACCCATTTCATTGGAATACCCTGAATCTTATTCTAAACTGGGACCATCTCGAAGACACAACAAAAAACAAAGTAGATAACAACCTCCCTATTTTGAAGGGGATAGAAAGAAAGCTCAAACGAAAATATTGAGAGTGAAACCTTGAAGAAACATTCTCAATGATTTTGTTTTGATGTTAGAATAACCACCTCTTCTTCAGTGACAGAAGCATTTTCCTTTCAATCATATCCTTCAACTGTCCATCATTTCATATTTCTCGCCAGCAACTACCACTCGGTCATAACAAGTTGGCAAGCGATGAAAAGACGCTGTTGCCAAGCTCCGCTTTAACATTGAGAAGTATTTCGTAGAAATATAGGTTAAGTTGTTATCTAATATTTTCACTTTTCTTCCTTTAAATAATGAATATTCTTGAAAGAAAGTGTCTCTATTCGTTGGTTGAAGGTTCAAAGATGATTTATGAACTAGATTTGAGAAGTGAGAGATCATTTTTATGGCGGAAAAAGGATCTGAAAATGCAACAATTTGGAACTTTGGGGTCCCATATCATCCAAACAAAGAGAGACTGCCTATGTTGGCCTTCATATTTTTTGTTCAGGAACCCACACTGCTTACAATGTGAATATCTTACTTATAGCTTCGCGACGGGAAATCTTGCGGGTTTACCTTCTTGTAAACATAAAATTCATGAACACATTCGATGTAATCTTCCACTTCTAACATGGTAACAGTTGCTCCATACAAATATAATGAAATCGAAATGCTACATTGAATATGTTCGCTTATAGGCTGATAATATTCAAAATATATATGAAAGGCAGTTTGCATGAAAACTATCCAAAACTTCATCAACTCAAATCAGTCAATAAAAGCATTATTTTACTACATCCTAGGTGGAAACAAAAAATAAATATATGAAAGTATAGATTCTTCAAGCAACACAATATTTTTTTCTAGAGTAGTGTAAATCAAGCAGTCATGCCTCAAAAACATGCAGGCTAATGTGACTAATGAATAATTTATCCATTTTCCATGGGCGGACACAATTGGAACCGCGAAAAGTTTCCGCCTAACGGAGGTGTCCGCAAAAGGACAAAAACAAAAATGCCCATGCCCAGCAGCACTACCTTAATGGCATTTTCACAACCATTTCCCTATTGCTCATGTGTACCACCCTCCCCACTCGTTCAGCATGTGTAATTGTACCTGTAGTTAGTAACGATATGTCTCTAGACGAAGAAAACGTGCGTTAGACACAGAAAGTGGCTTAGAGAGTAGTTACACACTATTTTGTTATGGAAAGACAGATTTTTTTTGCCTATTTCAGATTTATTCTAGGTTTATTGTTCTATAAATTATATAACCCGAATCAAAATGATGGACAGGTTTGAAATTAATAATCAAATACTGTGCCAATGCAATTTTTGGATGAATGTGCACTTAGGAATTTTCGAATATCTGATATTTGTTGAAAAAGATGGAGGGACTGCATCATTTAACACTGTGAAAAGATTTGATAGCTAAGCAGCATTGACAGCATGAAGTATGTCAAATGAATTTTTCTTTGGGAACTAATGAGAAGGAAAATACTAGAGGTTACACTGATGAAAAAAGGGGGCATATATATCTCGTACTCACAGACAAAGTTCAACAGAGAACAAGAAGCATTGAGCACAATACGCTGGCAAAGACCTCTAGGGCTGCGGAAGCCGAAAACCTTATTGGCATTTTGAACTGAGAAATATTTTGAGGTATTAGTCGATCATAACAAAAAACACCTCCTACTAATGAAAGATGGCGAAAAATGTAGGATTCAGAATGTTGAACATAATATGAGAATTTATTGATTCATGAAACAGATTTAAAAGAACATTACTTACTCAGTTCGTCGCTTTCTGATGGTGGATCAATACTGGGTAATTTACTTGCATCTGTTTCAGGTTGATGACTTGTGGATCTCAGAAAAGCATCAAATACTGGGTCGGGCTCTGAAAGATATTCATTTATTGGAAATATTAACAAAATTTCATACTTTCAGAAATATAATTTTATTATATTCAGATCCTTACTGTCTTTCATAACTTTTTTTTTAAATATTCCTCTCAAAATTGACGAGAAATGCTACGATTCTATACTTCAACTAAGATATCTAAATGAATCGTGGATTTACTTTCTCTTCAGAAGACGTTCAGAATATTCAATCTGTTCACGCTGTCCTCTCTGAAGAAATTACTGTGTTTCCTATCAGTATGTTTTATTAAAGGTTTAAGAGTAACCCGATTTTCTTAGTACCAATACTTCTTCAAACTGGTGCAACGAAAGTTGTGTAACAAGGTATATACAGGGTGAGTCTTTGACCTTGCAGAATATTTTAACAGAAGATCTCTGAAGCCAAAAGAAACACTTTTTTCCCTTACCATTTTGTCCGATTCGGCTTGGTTCGTAAGATACAGACTGTTGAAAATCCATAAAAAAATTTAATTTTCGATTATATCTCGCGAACGATCTCACCGAATGAGATGATTTTTGGAATATAGTTTTTTATTGATACGGTGAATGTTTCTGGATTACAAAATTTCATCCACATCCTCCAGTTTCTTTAATATGACCATAACATTTCATAAAAATACCAGAAATTCAAAGAATACAACTTTTAAAAATAATTTGAATGCTATTCAACGAATTTTTGACCATTTTGGAAAGTAAAAGTATTACTTATTTTTTTTCGTATGATGCGCCGTTTTCGAGTAATCTTAAATTCAAAAATAAAAAATATCTGTTAAATTCCGAGAATTGGGTACTTTGGCTGATTGCAACTCTGTTCAAAAAATTCACAGAATTCAATTTTTCCGCGTTGCCACGTCTAAAAGTTGAGAGTGGAATCATAGATTTATAGTTCAGTTCAGAATCATAGACTATACAAGTGTATACATAGAATTAGCATATTGTGTGTTGTTTGATTTCGAAGAGTTCTTTCTTTCTGTTCGTCAATTTGGCAACGTTTGTACGTTCATAGATAAATTAGGTACATCTGTTTTATTTATTTATGAAAATGAAAGTTTGAGTGGGTTATGTCTGAATCTGATAATTCTTGGAGAAAATGAAATAAACAAAGAAAATTAATAATTGCAAATTGAAGATGAATCTCAAAGCTGATATGAGTAATAGCTAGATGAATTCCTCATTATCGAAAATGAAACCAAGAGAAGAATATTCAACTTTTATCGCCCACGAAATTTGGAATACCTAACTTGTTTATTGTACTATAAATACAACTTTTTTCACCAACTGGAATGTAAAAAGTAAGTTGACGCTTGTTCTCATAACAGAGTTGCTTATTTCGAAGATTTGAATGGTATATCTTAGGCTTGGAAAGACTTCAGTGTTCAGGTTTCCAGGGGCGGCTAGCCTATTATGAAAATTTATAATGCCTATATCTTTTTATCTAGGCTGAATCGGAAAAAATGGTAGAGGACAAATGCGTTTCTTTCAGCTTCAAGAATCTTCAGTTAAAATATTCTGCAAGGTCAAAGACTCACCCTGTATATTCGGAAAGCGGGGAATTCTATAGACCTGCCAGTTTGTTCAGAAGTTTACTCCAAGTTATTGTGGTATTTGTAGATTTAGAACGATAAAAAATTTTTATATTTCTGGCTTTTTGATACCTGCTGTAGAATTTCGAAATTATTCACAAATCGTACCTTCCCAGACCTAATAGTCAAAAATAATTTGTCAAGATCGAATTGTTAAATTCCCCAGTATTTCAGACACCTTGATTCAAACCTTCACATCCTACCTAATCCTGCTGTTGTTCTCTCAATGAAAAAACATGATTTTACCTGTGTAGTTATGTGAAATCACAGGCAAGGAAGGTATGGACAATCCTAACTTAAGTTCTTCTGTTTTAATCGTCAGAAGTATCTGAGCAACTGTTAAGTAGTCATTGTGTTGTGCAATAACAATCAGTAAATTCAACAACAATTGTTTGCAGTGGGTGTGTACTAATGGTCGGGTATGATCTAATCCCAAAAATGCTACATGAAGCATCAGAGGTACATGTATTGTCCAGTCCAATTCTAATCCATCGATGACCACATCACATAACAGCATTACTCCTATATTACATCTGAAAAAATGGAATTAAATAAAAAAATGTCAGTCGAAAGATTTATCTGAATGTTTTTAAAAAATTGGTGAATCATTCGGAATGAACATACCTATGGAAACTAGAGATGGGCTGCGAGCTATCTGGTAAATAGTCGGATAATGGAGCAAAATAGCCACCATATTCAGGCATCGGTAAAGGATGTGGTTGAGGTATAGACATATCACATCTATCTGCATTTGGATTCTGAAAGGAAATTTAACTTTTTAATTGAGACTGGAACTTCATTATAATATTATCATATTATGTTAATTAAGTGGCGTTTGGGACAAAATTGCGTTTGCAAATATCTTTATTTTTGAATCAATATATTTTTTAGTTATACATATTTTGTGTGACGATATATTCAAATTTTTCGTTCCAAAATATTTATTTTCTTCCAAACACGATATTTTTTCGAGTTGAGAGTTGTAAATATATAAACATGTGAGATACAATATATTTATTGATTCTATCTATCGTCGAGAGATGGCGCGTCGAAACCAAGCTCAAAGTCATGCAGAACTCTCCAAAAAAGATTTAACGTTGAAAAATTCTATTTTATATTATAATATCCTAGAAACTAATATCCAAATAATCGAAGTGAATCCAATTTTTCAACATAATTCTTACAGAACAAAGTTACAAATAAAAGCAACACCCGTATTTCCTTTGTGTTTATATCATTTTAATTTTTTGTTGATCTTTGCTATTTAGTTCACAAATCCAGAGCCTGTGTTTCTCTTACTTCATTAAATTTTAAAATGGTACTACATATCTCGATTTCTTCTAAACTGATATAAGGAAATAGAGCTTTCAGAAATAGAATGCAATAAGGAAGAATTAAATTAAAAACACTTTCTGATCTTCTATACCTTGATCCTAATTGTATCATTGATCAAGATTCAATCTTAATCGCTTAATATATTGGTCATTATAATGATATTTATTCAACTCACTTCTTCTGAAGGTGAATACATGTCCTCTTGATTTTTACATTTTTCCATAGTGAAGTCTCCAAGCATGTGAGAAGCTTTGGAAGGATCTTCTCCGCTATGTCTCTTTGTATGAATTGTACCCTTCTCAACACCTAAACCGATTGACATATTGAGTTTACAATACAACACAGATCTATTGAACTATTGAACTATAATGGGACAGATACTTACTCAGATCGTGTCTGCTGTTTGAATCAACTTGACCAGTATTGCCATCCGAATGACTCGAAGTTTTTCTCATCATCGTTAGACGGTAGAAAGGTGGAGTTTCCGTTCTCTCAATGTTGAAATTCAGAGTTTCCACTGTCTGAAGTTCCGTCATCATCTCATCGAATAATTTAGTAGGTTGAACACGTGCTAAATACAAAACTACTCGTTTCGCCTTTGAATGAAAAATTGATCAGTGAACATAAGTGGAAGATTCGCAACATCGATTTTTTTATCATTATCGCAATTTTGATGGGGGCAAGGAAAAATCGATAATTATTAAAACCAAAGTTAGAGCAGAAAATAATACATGCATTTTTCTCTGAATGGTTTTTTTGTTGGAACACACATTCTCAATCTCCAATAATATTAATCCTTTTGTTTGAAGCAACAAATTTCATATTTGAATTCAACTTTCTATGAAAGATTATATTTGTTTTCATTATTTTTTTTTTATTTTTATCTAAGATTCGATACTTCTTCAGATCATATGGTTTCAGGTTCCTCTGTCCAATGCAGAGTGGATGCTCTTATAGGTATAGTTATAGTTGGTAAGGGGTTACATTTCACTGCGACCTTAAGTTCTATCGTGCCCCCTTGTCGGAGCTGTTTTCGCAACCTACAGCTCGCCCTCCACAGTTCTAGAGCTCTGATGAATTCTAATATCTGAAAGGGCTTCAAGGAGGCTAAGTTCTCATTCCTTCCATAATGCTCCTGTCCAAGATATTTCTTGCGCAGACTCACAATGGCGAGGCATTCTATGATCGGGTGAACAGGAGTTTCCTCCTCTTCCCCACAGAATCTGCACTCGTCAGTTTCTGATAAGCCCATTCTCATCATGTGCTTCTTCAGGCGACAGTGTCCTGTGAGGAAACCAGTGAGGAGGCGTAACTTATTCTCACTGAGATCCAAATGATTTTTGGATATAGCAATTTCAAAGTTCAGAAGGAACTTTTTAGAGTGGTCCATTCCTGGAGAATTCATCCAGAGTACCCCTCTTTCATTTTCGTCTTTCTCCAAAAACTCTTTCTTATAGGTACATTTGCTTATACCACAGAAAGGTTCTGGGCCAGTAGGTAGCGTTTGTGCTCCCTTTCTGGCTAGAGTGTTGGCCTCTTCATTTCCTTTGATTTCTGAGTGCCCAGGAACCCAGACTAAGGAGACCTTGTGATTCTTGCCTACTTCATTGAGTTTCCTTCGGCACTCCCATATAAGCTTTGAGTCGATGACATAGGAGTTCAGTGCTTTAATAGCAGCCTGACTATCAGAATGGAGTGGATGCACTTCTAAAGGGGGTGTTTTTTTTAGAGGTATAGAACTTAGAGATGGAATAAAAAAAGGATGAATCCTTAAAATTGACATGAAATTGACTTTATTCGAAAGATAATTTTTTTTCATCATAATTCGACTTCACATATCCCCACAGAAAATAGTCTAGCGGCGTTAAATCGCACGATCTTGAAGGCCAATTTACGAGCTCGGATCGTGAAATTACGCGTTTATCAAAAGTTCAGTAAATCAATTGTGGCACAAGCTGTGTGACATGTTGCGCCGTCTTGTTGAAACCACAGCTGCTGCACATCATAGTTGTTCTATTGAGGAACGAGAAAGTCAGTAATCATGGCTCTAAAGCGGTCATCATTGACTGTATCGTTCTGGCCAGCATCGTCTTTGAAGAAGTACGGACCAATGATTTTACTAGCCCATAAATGGCACTGGCTTCTTCTCTTCTCATTGTACGACGTCTCTGTGGATGCGCATTATCAGTTAGAGTAAACGTGGTGCGAAAACGGTCCATAGTTAGTCGCCTTAATTGATCTGATGGACGATTAGGTTGACCGTAAAATGGACGAAGAGCGCGATACGTATTTCGAACAGAACCATTATATTCAAAATAAAGTTGCACAATTTGGAAGCGTTGTTCAGGCGTCAGTCCATTTATGTTGAAATGCCAGACCAAACTAAACACAAATCACTTGACAGCTGACAGAATGGCCGCCAGTTAAAACAGTGGTGCCAACTTAAAGTTATATACCTCTAAAAAACACCCTTTACCTTCTTCAGCCTGCTTTTGAAATTAAGGGATAAGAGAATACTCACATATGGTAAAAGTTCTGTAGGAGCCATTCCGGAAATGATAATAAGATATCGTATAATAACCCTCATATTATTCGGCCAAGAAGAACATAATGTTTTCCAAACAAGTTCAATTTCTTTAGGGTGATAATCTCCAAACTGAAAATGAAGATACATATTGATATATTATCGAACAGATATGAGACTAACCTATTGACATTTTATTCCAGGATAAAAAATCAAAATATGGGCTAGAATAAATAAATACCTTTGCTGTTAGGTAGAACATATTATTCAGAACCATCTCTGTAGCTTCAGAAGAACCCCAACCATCTCTTTTAGATCTTACACTTTCAGTGGAATAATACTGCAATTGATAATTTAATGATTCAACTCTGAGTGATGATTATTTCGCATCCAATGACTTACTTGATAATATTGTGGGGGAACATTTGGATCAACTAATTCCATATTGTGTAACCAGGGCAGGATGTATTCCAGTAACATAGGCCTTATATCTGATCGGGCCGTATTGAATCTATACGTTATTTCTGCAGAGAAAAATTCAGTATTGAATTAAAACACTTTCCCTAAATAAATAATCTACGGTGATCGAACCGAATCTTTGATTTATGTCATCCTGACATAATACATGTCACAAGTTTTTCACTTTATTCCCGATATTTTATTAGATTTCTAGTTCGAAATGAACAATTATGGATCTATGGGAGATGATTCCCCAATAAAGGGGCCTGTAGCGTTCTTCGTTTATCTGAGGATCTGAAAATCATCGCTTGGAGGACTGAACCTGGTCGAAAGACCCTCTCGGTCATGAGCAAATGTAGGTAATATTATTTACTGATTCCTTCTGGTTTTCTGTCCCTCTTTCTGTTTCAGATATTATGTCAAGATATTTTATCGAAATGAATTCAAGATGACGAAAAAATTATTTTCAAATGAAAAAGATGCCATCCATCTTCTATAAACAAATTACTACACTTATGCGGGGAGACAGAATTTTTCCTGAGGTTTTTATCTGTGCTCTTGTATCATACGCAAATATGTATGGTACCCCGTTTACATTTCCTCTGCTAACACTGTGATATATCTTAGAATTGTAATGCTCGTTCTCAAAAGAATATATATATATATAACATTCAAGTTTTACGAATATCGAAACTTTTTTAAAATAAAATGTTAAAAAATTCAAAGATTTCAATTGGTATAACAGATACAAATTTCGTGTTCTTTTATCCGAACATAAAAGCAATGTTGATGAGAATAAGTGATCAATTCTTTCAAATATACAGTGCGCGTCAAAATTATGGAACAAATTCATTTTCTCAGAATAAAAATATTTGGCAACAAAATCCTGAAACAGGTCAATTTTTGTTGCACTTTTACCAAATTTTTATGCATTTTTGAAGGAATTCTGGTGCAGCCTGTGCCATCCCCATCAACCATCTAAACTTTTGGCAAGGTATTTTCTTCACAGGCGTGCAGAAATTTTCAAGAGAAAAAATTTCTTTCAAAAATTAATTACTTCAAAGAGGTTTTCAGTATGTGCACTTTGTCATGGCTCATTTACTTTGAGACGATGGTACCTGATGAAATTGGTCACCGAATGAAAGTCGACCATTACAGTTTTGTTCATGCACAATTTTCAACCCCTAAGAACACTTTAATGGGGGAAACAAATGGAGTGACATTGGAAATTCATTTCGGCATTGAAGTGCCACCCGGTGAATCATTGTGCAGTACATGGTAAGTTAAATTAAATGTTCAAAATGACCATCGTTCTGGAGTTTCTGGTTTTCACGTGAGGGGGTTGAAAGTTGTGCATGAACAAAACTGTAATGGTAGACCAAAAAAGTATCACAAGACTACTTTCCCTATTCAAAAAAATTAGAGGGTTGATGGGGATGGCACAGGGTGCAACAAAAATGCATATAAATTTGGTAAAAGTGAAACAGAAAATTGACTTGCTTCAAGATTTTTTGCCAAATATTTTTCTCCTGAGAAAATGAATTCGTTCCATAATTTTGACGCGCACTGTATAATTGGAATGAGATATATCAAGTCCAAATGGTTCAACTCATACATATTCTCAATCCTCGAAAACACAAATGTAAATTTTGTTTCATTGAAAAAACCATCTCTTCGTTTATTATTATGAAAATTTCAGTTTAAAATTTTAATTATGACGATGCCGACTATTTTTGTGCGTCTATATTTCAACTAGATACCGTATTTGAAACTTACGTCACAATCATGAAAGTTCAAGGGTTCGCGAGTGAGCTTAGAAACTGAGATGACGAAGTTTTATTATAGAATAATAAATTTCCGGAATCCACTTCGAAGTTACTATAACTTTCGTGATTGCGACAGAACGGATTCAATTTTGGATATCCAGTTATTTGTGATGTGAATTTTGGGGGGGAGAAATCAAAGGTTAATCCCTTATATATAGAATACTATCGACCGATTGCGGCACGTTTCCGAAGGTCTAGAGATCCCAGTATTGGAGAAAAAGTTTGTGAAAAAACTAATGTTGGGAGGATAATGGACATTTGGATTTAATTCATGAAAATATAATATACAGTGCGCGTCAAAATTATCGAACAAATTCATCTTCTCAAAAGAAAAATATTTGGCAACAAAATCCTGAAACGGGTCAATTTTTGTTTCCCTTTTACCAAATTTTTATGCATTTTTGAAGGATTTTTGTTGCACCCTGTGCCATCCCCATCAACCCTCTAAATTTTTAAAAAAGGGAGAGTGGGTCTTATGGTACTTTTGTGGTGAGGTCTTTGTATCTTCCTCACAGGCGTGCAGAAATTTTCAAGAAAAAAATAATTTTTTTATGAAAAATGAGTTAGTTCAAAGAGGTTTTCAGTATGTGCACTTCGTCATGGCTCATTTACTTTGAGACGATGGTACCTGATGAAATTTGTCACCGAATGAAAGTCGACCATTACAGTTTTGTTCATGCACAACTTTCAACCCCTTTCAACCCCCTCCGGTGAAAACTCAGAATAACTCCAGAGGGTACAGGAAGAATGTGTCCAGCGCTTTGATTATAGCATCCAGAACGATGGCGGTAATTTTTAACATTTAATTTAACTTATCTTGTAATGCACAATGATTCTCCGGGTGGTACTTCAATGCCGAAATAAATTCCCAATGTCACTCCATTTTTTTTCTCCATTAAAGGGTTCGTAGGGGTTGAAAGTTGTGCATGAACAAAACTGTAATGGTCGACTTTCATTCGGTGACAAATTTCATCAGGTACCATCGTCTCAAAGTAAAGGAGCCATGACAAAGTGCACATACTGAAAACCTCTTTGAAGTAACTAATTTAAAAAAAAAAATTTTCTTGAAAATTTCTGCACGCCTGTAAAGAAGATATAAAGACCTTGCCAAAAAAGTACCACATGACCCACTTTCTCTATTCAAAAAATTCAGAGTGCTGATGGGGATGGCACAGGGTGCAACAAAAATCTTTCAAAAATGCATAAAAATTTGGTAAAAGAGAAACAAAAATTTACTTGTTTCAGGATTTCGTTGCCAAATATTTTTATTCTGAGAACATTAATTTGTTTCATAATTTTGACGCGCACTGTATAATTGAAAATTTTTGGATGAGCCACCGAATTCCAACAATTAGAAATGGCGGAAACAATTTTCATTTTTACGCGCTTGTGTTGAAGAACAAGATGTTATCATTTGGCAAAAGTTTGCAATATTTATTTTTTTCTGATTGAATTCAGAGCCTATATGTATCTCGGTTGGGTTATTTGAAGGACAAGTTACCAATCTGAAATGTGATCTTTAATTGCTCAGTATATCAAAAAATACTGAGTACATCGCATTGAAACTTGCAAATTAGATTTAAAAAGCAAAATTCCGTGAGGATCGTATCAACCGAAAAACAATAAATATTAAAATATTTTTGAAGAATTCAATATTTCGGAAAATATCCGTCAAATTCCACTAGAGTTTTGTTTAAACCCTCAAGATGAACTTTTCCAACAAAGTATCAGATTTCATCTCTATCAGATATTTATTTTTTGAAATATTGGGAAGGATTTTATTCATTCATGAATTCGACCTGCGTTATTAAGTTCAAAACCAGATATAAGAATATCAATCAACTTATAGATATGAGTTGACAATCGGCCGTTAGGTCGATCTTAACCATTATAAGTTCCGAAGGATACGGCTAATCTTATATTTTAGCATACTCCAATCTATTACCTACTATCAAGTAGAGTACAGGGGTAAATAGTTTTCAAAATAAAGGGGATTACAATAAACATGGAACCTTTTTTGTCTTGCCGAACAACGAAAAATAAGCTAATCAATAAAGTGCCTTACCTGAAAACATGGGCATGGTTAACTCAGGGTGAAGGTGGGCCAGTTGACTAGACAAATACACTTGTGATCTGCAGAATGTAGTAGCCAGAAGGGAATCAAGTGTGCCTTTGCGCTTGATGCCTTCGCCTGAAATAAATAAGGAAAATAATCTTTTAGTTATGTTAAATGTGGATTGTGGAATCTTCCTTCAAGGAAAGTGAACATTTCGTCGGAACTTTTCTAACGCAAGATCAATAAGCTCTGCTCAATTTACTCCTCATTCAATTAGTATCGATAAATAAATGAATAAACTGAGAATATGGTGTCATTATAATATTGAACAGAAAGTTTAAACTGGGAAATTTTTCCCCAAATCTTTATGGTAAAACATAGATAGTATAGCAAGGAGTAAACGATTAAAATTTGGAGAAGAAATACGAAGGCTTTACAATTTTTTTTAATTAAATTCGTTAATAATGTGTTTGTCCACCGCAGTTATCTATACACTCCCCAACACGTCTTGGCATTGATGCAAGAAGATGGTCTATTTCTTCTTGAGGGATACTATCCCAAGCTACCTATACTTCATTTCTCAGAGCCGCCAAACTCCGTGAGGGCTGGGGTACATTTCCAAGCCTTCTACCCATGATTTTCCAAACATGCTCCATGGACGAAAGATCGGGAGATCTGGGCGGCCATAGCAAAAGATTCACATGGGTAGCTCCAAAAAATTTTAAACTTACTCTGGCAACATTAGTCGAGCATTATCTTGCTGAAATATTGGATTCTCGAGCAGGTTAAGTTAGGGGAGAACATATGGCTCCACTATTTCTTGAAGGTAATGCAGCGCTGTCATGTTACCTCGAATATGAGTTTCACCTCTTTCTCCCCGACGTCGTTTAACCCTTCTTCGGCCATCATGTGCATTCAAAGAGAATAGAGATTCATCAGAAAAGACGACCTGATGCCATTCCACATTCCAATGTTGTCGTTCTCTGCACCACTGTAATCATTGCCGGCGATGCTCAACCAGGAGGTAACACGAGATGGGTTCGATAATGCTGCAGTCCAAAAGACCTTATACGGCGGTAAAACGTTCGGACAGTTACAGGATGGCCTTGTTCTCTTAACCACTCACCAGCCAAAGATCGAATTGTCGCAATTCGGTATCTAATGGATGTAAGTCTCAGACGTCCATCTTGAACTTCATATGTGATCCTTCAACGTCCGGTGCCTACTCATTTTCGATTTTGGGCATTACTAAACCACGCTTGACAACATTTCATAACAGTAGTTGGATTTCTGTTCGTACGGTTAGCGATTTCTCGAAATGACAACCCCGCCCCCCGTAGACCAATAATTCGACCTGTTTCCAATTCACTTATCTGGCGATAAATTCCACGTGCACTTGCTCTAGATATTTTAACATTTAAAAAATTTGAATAAAACGACCACAATATTTAAGTAAAAGAAAGTTGTACATGAAAAAACCTTCACGAATTTTTTCTCTAAATTTTAATTATTTGCTCCTCGCTATACTATCTGTTTTACAAAAAAAAAAAAAAAATTTAAACAGCTCCTTCTGGGTGTTGCAGTTTCTTTGTCAGTTAGTATATGTTTTCACAGGCAGCTAAATTTTGCTCAAGGTCTGTTTGCGTAACGTGTGACTGACAATTTTTACGTTATTCTTGATTTTTACCTGCAGTACGAATTTGGATTCTACGAATGTTGATTCGATCGGGGGCCCCTGTGCACCTCGGGGCCCTACGCTAAATCGTAGTAAGCATACCGGTTAATCCGCCACCGTTCTTTGCTGAGAGGTCGTCATCTAGACGAAGTGGTGGAATCTCCTCCAAATTAATTATAAAATAAGGGAACAGAAATGTGCAAAACAAATCGGAGCGATGCGCGAAAACTTTACACCGACGAACTCTTTCCAATAAAAGCATGGTCCGGGAAATTTCTCGGAACACTAAGTTGCCGGAGGATTCGAAACTTGGTGCAAGAATTTGAGCGTGCTGTTATGGAAAATAACGAGACAGCGTTCACACCTGAAGATTTTTACTTGTGGACATCGCTAGGAGAAACATTCCAGTTTTACTACATTCCTATTTTGGTGAGTTTTCACGTTCATATGAATATGATTGTCACCTGTTTGAAGAATGTAACAATCACTTAGAGTAAAGAGTGGAACGATTTAATTTGTTGATTTCAAGAAGTTTATCGCGAAATCCGATTCAGTTGTTTGGGGGGCGTCGCATTCAATATCAAATTCATGTACGAGAGAACATACAGAGTGGCCGGTAAACCTTAAACAATATTTTTATTGGCGATAGACTAGATAGTGGCCACCCAGAATATCGAAACAATTTTAGGAAAAATATTCATCGTGAAAAATAGCTACATTTACATGGTTTTGGATGCCGTGTTTCTAAATTTCATACAACTTTTCGAGAAATGGGGATGAAATGATAGATTTAGATTCTTCCTATTTTCATTCTCGTAACTTTGACCGGATTTTCTGAAAAAATTTATAACCACGCGAATGTGAACATTCACTTCAAAAATGTGCGCACTTTGTCAAGTCTCCAAAATCGTATAAAAAATGGTCCCATTGTTTCTGGAAAGGGTGATATTTTTGTTGCAAGAGAATGGGGAGATATTTTGGTCTATCTTAAACTTTCACAATTTCGACGAAAAAAGTATTCTGTTGAGAATTAGCGAAATAAAATAATAATTAACAGTAATAAATCCATAGTTCAGAAATCATCCCAAAAATAAAAATACAATTTTAAATATCTTTGATTAATAACTAAATGATAATTTCATTAGATTTTTTTATGTTGATGAAATTTCGAATGAAAATACAGGGTGAGTCCTTAAGTTGTACATTGATTTTAACCATAGATTCCTCTCATTAAATGAAATATTTTTTTCATTTATCATTTTTTTGGATTCGGCTCCAGCAAAAAGATACAGGCTGTTTAAATTTCCAAAAAATCAGTTTTTTTTTTGTAGCTTTGATATGGTAACTCCGAATCAGATGAATTTTGGTGTGAAGTTTTCTATAACTATTACACATATTCTTCAGTAATCACTTTCATCCTACTTCAAACAGTTTCCGAGTTATAGACTCGGAGATTCATAAAACTATACGAAATCAGCATGAAGAATGCGGATAAAGTTTATCTTGTGTCATTATAAGAATCTTCAATCATTTTAAAATACTTGATTATTCTTTATAATTTCTCCTAAATCGCACCGTTTCGCAGATATTCGATGTTGAATATTATAAAATCGAATAAAAATTCGAAGAATCACCTTATGTTTTTGGATCCTTTCCTGATCTAGTAGAGGAAGTAATGAGGTAAATTAAGCTGGGTTCACGTTTATCCGGACCATAGAATGCACATAAATATTTATCTATTTCGCATAGAACTAGTTTAGGTATATGCTATTTCGTGATCGTTCCACAGACTTTACCCGTAGCCTACGTAATCTAGTTAGTTCACGTAGGCCCCGCCTTACCATAACATTTATTGACATAGAATAACATGTTATTATAAGTCTAGAGAATATTTTCAGGTCAATTGATTGATTTCATATAATTCATTTATAAATTTCGTGAAAAAAGTATAATTGTGGAGTTTTCAATATGAGAATGGGCGAGGATGAAATTGTGTGTTATCATATAGTGGAATGAAATTGGACATTGCATGAATATCAAGTTGAAGATCAGTATTTCAAGTCCAGTGTAGTGAAATGTTTTCCTTGCGACAATATCGCAAAAAGCACCAAATAATTAGAATTAAGTGAGTAAATGAGTTTTCTCAATCTTGTTTCTTTGAATTTAATACCTTGGATTGGTTATTCTCTAGAAGAAATCACCGTGAGGGATATCTGTGGTGAACTTGCAAACATAGCGCAGGAGTGTATTCGCACATTGAGAAATGTTAAAATGCTTTTAACTTTTTACCTGAGCAGAATCTGAAAAAATTACAAATGAAAAAAATGTTTCATTTGATGAGAGGAATCTATGGTTAATGGTAATTGATGTACAACTTAAAGACTCACTCTGTATATGCACAGAATCATAGGATCAATTCCACTCTCATTCATATAAATTCGACCTTTGTATTAAGCCCCGAACCTACTTTACAAATATCTAGTATCTAAATTGTTTGCTTCGGAAGTAATTCTGTTCACGATGGGTGGTTTGAGAACTCTCATGATGCCAAATTCCTCATCAAATATCTTTAAGAGCAAACAATACCTCGAATATAACGGTGTGACTTCTGGAGGCCAGTTCGTTATTTTCAAAAAAAACTTTTGGTGCAAATGGTTGAAAAAAATCGTAAGAATGCGCCATGTTGCCACTTTTTTATATTCGAGAATTTTCGGGAAAATAAAAACTGAAATGGAGTGAAAAATGGAAAAATAACTAACACTGCGCATTCTCACAAAAGAATTACGCCCAAAAAAAAATTTCAAAAAATACACACTGAAGCCTGCAGAACAACACCCCGTTTTCTTCGATAGACTTCGAAATCTCTCCGAAATGTAATATTTCACGCGGCTATTGGAAACGTTCAAGTATGTAGACCACGTGCAGGTGCCTGACCTTGAGATATTAACGAGGGGTAATGAAACTTGAATGTGGCTGTGTTGCCTAGCCGTAATTAACCACCATGTGGTATCGTTTGCTTTTAAGATTCATATTCTCGTGTAACAATATAAAATCATTCATACATTAATTCATATCTTTCCGTTTCTCTGTAATGTATTGTTTCTTCATCGAATTTAAATCTCCTTCTCAAATTTTAATCTGAGTTACACTCTGATTCGAAATTTATTTGCAGGTGTGTCTAGGAACTGTTGGGAACTCCCTTTCTGTCTACGTTTTCTTCCACAGCCCAAAAATGAGGCATCTTTCATCTTCTTACTATTTATCAGCCTTGGCAATAAGCGATACTATATTTCTACTATCCATCCTCATGGTATGGCTTCGATTCTTCGAAATCGACCTATTCAATAACGAAGGCACCTGTCAGGCCTTGGTCTACATCAGCGGAGTTTGTAGTTTTTTGAGTGTATGGTTGGTGGTATCATTCACAATAGAAAGGTTTATAGCTGTTCGGTATCCGTTGAACCAACGCTCGGTAAGTACCAATAGGATTTGGTAGTTTTATTGTGAGCAATGAAAGATTATTTAAGAGTGAATCTTATTAACAGGATGTAGAACCAACATAAATGAATAATTTCAGAGAAAATTACCAATATTCTGTACGGCTGGCCGTCAGGCCGTATGCACGATTGCGGGCGCACGGAGAATGGGGGTTTTTCCTGAATTTGGGTTATTACTGCAAATGCAAATTTGAACATAATTATTATGGGTTTGATTCATCATTTTCGCAAATTACCTTCAAAAAGTATTCAAAATCAGTTTTCAAAATTGGGGTTTGAGATTTGCCAGGCATGCACGAAGTGACAACGGTGTTTAGTAGAATAGCTTTTTTGGATATAGAATAATGAAATATTTATTCCTATTCTGTGGTACACAAGTGTTTTTTGTCAATATAACCAAACAATTTCCGTTTGCGATTTGTCAGTAATATGACGTACAGTATAAAAGTCTGTGCTCTTCTTTTTCTATTTCTTGGTCGTTGTCTTCTACCCTAACCAGATCGAAGTATAGCTATCTCTGTTTTCCTATGCAAAGTAACACATTTGACGTCAGTTTCTTTCCGAGAAAGCTGAATTCGACGTTGCCATATCGTGCACTCAAGACAAATCCCTTTAAATGCAAATCTCCATTTTTTATTTTTCAGTTTTAGGTGATGAAACATTTTCTAAAAAATATAATATTGAAATTATATGTTTGAAATGTGATGTTCTAAAGGTTTTTCATGGGAATTACTGCATTTTCGTTTAAAGAAAAAACCCCTATTCTATCGACCAGAAATTTTCAGGGCAGATTACATTTCAAAATGCGACGGTTGAGTTTGTTAATGGGCGAAATCGGCCAAACGGTTTCGGAGTTAGAGCCTTTTGAAATTTTGAGGTTATCTCTGTGATTATTCGGAAACTACTGAAATGATTGTATTGCAACTTTACAGTTAGTTGAAGAATAACAATGCGGGACTTTTTGCAGAGTTTCGTTGAGATCGTACTGTCGGTAAATTAAAAATAAAATTTTTTCGGAAACTGTTCATATTCAAAACAAATTTGCTCAGACTTCGAGCTTCATATTTCACAGCAGTGTACAAAATTTCAGTTCTATACGATTATAATTTTTGGAGATATTGTGAAAAATATATGTCAAATTTCGTGATATTTTACCCGGTATCATTGCTTTCTTTCGGAATAACTCAAAAAAATCTAGAAAAGCACAGCCGTGAAGGCAGCAGCTTTCGCGCGCAGGTTCGAATTCGTTGCCAAAGCGGTCATCTCCATGGAATTCTTGCGCAAAAACTGCTGCTGCTTTTCTAGGTTTTTAATGTAGGTACTCCTGCCACTGGACACTTCGTATCTATAAAAGTAAAAATATTCGGCCACTTGCTTTAACATTCTTCTTCATTTCTTTAGGTATGGACAGTAACAAGGGCAAAGCTCGTCATTTCGAGCTTGTTAATATTCGCAACAATTCTTTACATACCACTAGTTTATCTGTCTGCAATAACAGACCACAGTGGCACAAGCGTATGTGGCATTGAACCAGAACTGGCCAACCTAGCAATCAAATTCAACTATGTAGACACCTTTATAACTTATGTGGCACCTGTCACCATAATAATGTTTCTAAACCTATGGATAGGGAGGATAGTATTTCATTTCAGTAAAATACGAAGAGGTATGACTTTAAGAAGAAGCAGTTTCGGCAGAACATCAGATTCTCTCAAATTGAAGTATGCCAACACGATATCTCAGAAGAGTATCACCAAAATGTTGCTGATGGTATCAACTGTCTTCTTATGTTTCAACTTTCCCAGTTATATTTTGAGGATAGTCGCTTATTTAATCGAGGTAAGTGGATACTCAAAATTCCCGCGAAGCAATCAAATGTCAATTTATTAAAAATTATTTTGCAAGAAATATAAGCTTGGAACGTGCACAGAATTCGACGAAAATTCATTTTGCCGAATAATGTCTGCAGTGTCTGCAAAAAATGTTTTCATTCAAATCAAAGATTATTCTTCAAAAAAACGGTGCCGCAGCACAAAAAAGTTTTTTGAGAAAAAATAACACCGCCCCAGAAGAAATGTCGCCTCAAAGTGTAAAATTTTGTCCCAATTTCACCTGCATGTCATGAGAAACGCAGATGCTATGAGAATCTTTCAAAATATTTCAAACTTTAACAGTCGGTATCTCGGAAACCAAGCGTTTTGGACTCATTTTTATGAGACTTTTATTCCCCCTATATATGGTTGTCTATCAAATTTTTGCAGGTGAAAGCAATCAAAATAGATTCACTGTACACCTTCCAGCTGTTACAACAGTGGTGCCAGCTCCTGTTTTATACAAATTTCGGCATTAATTTCATACTCTACTGTGTAAGCGGAAAAAATTTCCGGAGAGCACTGAAGAATGTGTTGAAGGTTGAACAGAGAAAACGAACAACAAAGAGTGAAATCATCGTTCTAACAGGTAAGGATCGCCATCAAATTCCCTAATCAACCTTTTTTCAGGAACCAACCGAATATTTCGTATTTGCAGAACGGAAAACCGAAATAATCAAGTCGATTTGCGGAACACATTCTATATAAAGTTGACACTATTAAGATGAAATTGAACTTAAATTTCAGCCAATCAGAGATGATGTTAACCAAAACCCATATTTTGAAGGAATTATCTTGTTTGAGGAGCCGAGGCATCTTTTACGGATATTTATAAATAACCCGAACTTTATCATGTCGAATTTGTTCTGAAATTCCTCTTCTCCAGTGATAGTAAATTTGGAATAAATTTGTGGGTTG
The DNA here is from genome assembly GCA_958510865.1 of Myrrha octodecimguttata. Lineage (NCBI taxonomy): Eukaryota > Metazoa > Arthropoda > Insecta > Coleoptera > Coccinellidae > Myrrha > Myrrha octodecimguttata. The sequence continues at coordinate 72,799,105 of OY294056.1, read as the reverse complement.
GCAACTTGGAACGAAGTCGCAAATTACGCATAATCATCTGTGACTTCACTAACTTCTGACATTTCCGCAACGAACAGAGTTGAATTTCACAACGAAACACTGTCTACACTGGTGTACAGTAGTGTAGTTCATGGAGACACAACGAACAAACTTTTTTGATCTCGGACTGAAGTCTACACTTTTTTAAATGTAGTAATTTCGTGAAGGTAAAAAAATGAGAGTATTGGGTAGTTCAATAATGCTTATTCGGAAATCAAGCAACGTCGATTGGGGGAAAAAAATGAATGGATGGCCGCTCTGAAATACATTAGGTTATCGAGTGAATCAACTTTTTGTTGGGACAAATTTTGTAGCTCTGGTTTTCCGTTACGATATAATGGAGAAGAATTGAAAGTTGAAAAATCAGAAAAAAAAATAAAACTTTATTGGAAATCACATTTCAAAAAATACTTCAGTTTTTTGTGAACAATTGTAAAAATCGAACAAAAAATGGATTTCATGATAAACATCAGTAATGCAAACAAATGAATTCATATTTTCCTATGAGAATTTTCGAACCATTATATTTTCCAATAGGGAACGTTAGGGTTAACATGATACATGAATCACAATTTAGATAAAATAATTATTTTTTATATTCTTGTAGTGAATACTGAATTTTCATTTCAGATAGTAGAGTACAATCTAGTGGATCTTCATTAGCGTCTATACGAAGGAAGCTCAACCTTATCTAAAAAGATTCTACTCAATTTTTATCTTTACTTAATTTAATTTTGATTTCCATTGTCTGAAGAATTATTCATACAATGACACTAATCAATGATTGTAGGAAATAAAAAAAGTTTCCTTGGATAGTATTTTCAACTTCATGTCGTTGATTTCTCGACATTCTTCTTTATGTGTACCCCCTCTCGAAAATAGAAAAATATCTTATAGTTTCATCATTTTATAAAGACCATTGTCTTCATGCAATGAAAATATTCCAACAAGTAAACCTTTGTATAATTTTTTTTAATATTAACGAAAAACGAATAACACAAATTTCGGTGACCTACATAACGTTATTCTGTGGTGCTCATGTAAGTCATTTGTCAAATGTCATTTCATGAGGAGGTCGATAATTTTTTTGTAGTGTAGTGTTTATGGGGATTGTTTTTGGAAAAAGAATTAATCATTCGAGTTTTTTAACCTGGATTCCGAGCTTTAAGGCATCTTGAACCACTTCATAAATTGTTTCGTGTCAGCGTTGGGCAGGAAATTATCAAGATAATGGATGATAAAAAAAAGTGTTACACATGCGGGAAAGGGGGGCATATACAGAGAAACTGTAGATTGAACGACATATTCAAGGTAGGAAAAGATGAACACGTAAAAAGTAATCTTATTCTAATAAAAAACAAAGTCACGAGGTGTTTCGTTTGCAAAAAACTGGGACACAAGTCGAAAGAATGCCCAAATGGAAAATACTATGATATAAATCAACATGCAAGAAGAAATGACGAAACTCCAGGCACTTCAAATTTTTCGTTTGGAGATGAAGCAGCAGCTATTTCACAAGCCTTTGATTCTATCGATGAGAATGAATGGGATTTCATCAAAAATGAAAATCAGAAAGAGTTGACTGTGGTCAGGCGACAAATTAATGAGAATAGTGTGAAAGGTCTTTCTAGAAGAGGACAGGAGCAAACAAAATATTATAAGGTTGTTATGTTGAGTAACATAAAGTTCACTGGATATTTGGATACTTGTAGTGAAAAGTGTTTGATTAAATATTCTGCTGCCAAGAGAGCACATCTCAATGTTCAACTGGATGATACAGATGTAATGGCTAATTCTCCTACATTCCGAGGAAAAATAGTTTCTATTGGAAAGGCTCTCACTACTATGAGTGTAGATTCTGTTGAAATATCGAACATGGAGTTATATGTAGTAAATGATGATGTTCTAAATATTGACGTAGTTGTGGGTAGAACTTGGTTGGATAATCCACACATACTGTTACTCAAAATTGAGAATGCAGTTCATGTTGGTGATATAACATTACATCCCTTTGATAAGTTCGCAAGTATTTTGAGTAACTTTGATGTAAAACTTACAAGCAAGAGAACAGAAATGGATCCCAGATTTGATGCTGTGAGTTCAGGAGATGAAGATTTCGGGAAACCGATCAAATCAGAGAAGAAACAAGATTTTACCTATCTTGATGACTATAGAGATATGAGTCCACCACACGGGAAAAAGAGCACACAAGATATGGAATATGGTAGAGACAGAGGCAGGGAAATGGTAAGAGAAAGATCAAGGAGTAGAGAAAGATTGAGGCCCTCTTTGAGAGATGGTAGACCTGTGAAACTTAGTGAACGTCCCAGACGGTCTCGATCTAGGTCTAGAGACAGATCTCGAGATAGATACATGGGTAGGCATAGTGGAAGACGATGAGTTTTATACCTTGAACATATATATTTTTCCTCAAGAGAATTCCCTTTTTCTAGTTGTAACTTTTTGTGTTTTGGTTCCTCATCAAAATCAGAAACTTAGTTTCCTCATTTCAAATATTCCCCATGTACAAAGATGATTTCAACCGGATTCCTTTCCCCAGTAGTTATTTTTCCATTACCGGAGAAATCAATAATAATTTTTAGTTTCGACTTGTATAAATATTTCAGATTATTCGTTATATTTTTAATCGAAAGTTGTGTAAAAATTTTATTTTGCTTTGATAAACTGGATTTGAAAATAAAATGATTGAAGATTATGTAATTTGAAATTAACAAAATTACCAACTTAGTAAATACGTCCAGTTGATTATAAACTGCTTCTTTGAGTGAACAAGGTATATGATGAGAAGAATTTGTATAAGATATAAAGAGAAATGAAAGTTATCCATTGATGAAACAACATGAAGAAATGAAATGGTGAATGATTGAAAATGTCAAGAAAACACTTATTGATTTTTTCAGTGTTGTGTAAAGGAAATTGGTAGATTTGAACATGGAAACTTCACCTTTGATGATTTGCGAGGATATGATGTAGTATAGATGTATCATTATTGGAAGATGTTGATGTTCAGCACTAAAGGGATTTCAGTATTTGTTATCAGTTATACAGGAGTATCTCAAACAACTTTGGAATAATATGAATGCTCACCAAACTTATTCTGAAAATTGTCTGTAACGAAAGACAACAGGATTCCATTAATGCATCTAAACAGTAGATAAATCGACATTCTGAAAATTCCGTACAAGGAAAAGGACACAACAAAATGCTCTTGTAAGCAGTGAAAATAGAATAATTAACATAAAACAAGATGCCGAAGTGAATTGAAATCACAAGTGATGAAACGGAATATCAAGAACAGATAACAAACACTATAAAACCAGAGTGGACTAAAACTGGTATCACAGGGATGTAATCAACCATCCAATCCAATATTTTATATGTAAAAATATTGTAAAAGCAGAGTGATTCAAAATATAGATTCTTATGCAACTTTATGGAAAATGAAAGACGGGGTATATAGGGTGATATCAGTGGATTTCAATTCTATAACTGTTGATGGTAATGATCAAAAAATTTGAAAGAAGTATTCAGTATGGAACACAACTAATCATCATTGCATGATGTCAGTAACTTGTGGTTGGAGATGTCAATCCTGAATATGAATTGATTCTTCTTTAAAAAAAGAACTGCAGTATTGGTTTTTTGATCGACGAATTTTTATCCAGGATGTTGAATGAAAAAATGCATCCATGATATTTATCAAGATGAGTTACAATCAAAAGTTTTTTTCTACTTTATGATGTTGGTAAGTTTAAAACTTAATGAGGGGGTTCTTAAAATTCCCGTAAACAGAGTTCACTAAGAGACAGAAAAAAGATCTTTGGCATACTCACACTATTGAAACCATAATATGTAGTTTAATATCAAACAGGGTTTCAAACCAATCAAAATAAAATTTCAGTTGAAAGCAAATAGAGACATTCGTGATCACAAGTTATTCCATAAGCAACATTGGAAGTGGTTGGTTTAGATGAAAAGCAACAGGACCACAAAAGGATAATAACTTAAATGGTATTTATTATATTATAAACGAAAAAATTAAACCTTGGAAACTAGATACTAATAAAAATCTTGAAGTGAAAATGATGAAAACGATTCAGTAAAAATTAATTGATGAGATTTGAAGAAATCCAACTTTGTTCCATTACAAGATTATGATTTTAAGCTCACTGAAGTAGAGCATTCCGTACCTTTGGATCCATATTTTTAGAAAAATATGTTATGATTATGCTTACTATCATACTAGCTCCAAGAGTTAAGTGAAACAGTTGTGCTCTGTGTAGGCTTTGATACTGTGAAAATGCCTAGATTTGATTGGATAAAGTTCCATGTGATGAATTAGAAGTGTCTTGAGGCAAGCAAACATCAGAAATAGTGAGTTCTGATGGCAATGATAGACCAATTGCTGGTAATTTCGAGTGTAGTTTGAATATTGGTGCTTAGAGAGCGTTTATCCCATATATCTTGAAAAAACATGGTGACTATTGTTGCCAATAAGATAAATAGCTTCAGCTGTAGAGATGAAGAAGAGGTAAGTATAAAGGATATCTGTTACAAAAAATTTTTGAAGAAGAAAGAACTCCACAAATCTTTACTATAAGAAGGGAGTTTTGCAACCTCGTGTGCAACTAACTATCCAACATGATCATACTGAAATTCAGACTTTTTCTCAAGTAAGATTTCATTCAGCATAAATCACTTCATGAAATAAAAGGAGGATTTGAAAGTTGTATTATTAGAAAAAATCGAAAAAATAAAACAATTTAATCCTGTTTATGTGGCACCATATGAGGCTAGAATTTCAACATGGTTTTAGATTTGAATTTGATAGTCAAAGTTAAGTTTATGAAATTGAAGAGGCTGTAAGTATCATGTACAAAATGGCAAAAATGTTTGCAATTCTGAGCTGATTCGAATACGCAACTTGGCATGATTAACAATATATGAATTTTGAAGTGCAAGCAGTTGTTTGGAACCTATCAAGAGAAAGCTGCAGGAATTTTTGCTTGGAAATGAAGCTGTTGGGACTTGAATACATTTCGGATTCGTAGCCAAAATAAAACTTTTCTGGGTATAATCTCCAAGGAGGACAAAGACAGTCCCATTGGTCTAAGAAGAGAACACATTCTATTGGAAATGAGGTGGGAGTAATCATTGTCATTTTATAAGACACTGAAAGGGATATAGACAATATGCATGAACCGCACTATGAGATGCTGATGCAGTCCTCGTTCCCTACATTCTGACCCCTGTTGGACTACTAAAGAGAGTTGAAGACTTGATGTGACTATATGAAGAAAAAGTGTCAGTTCATTACTAGATTTGATGTGATTATGATTGATTATACTGAATTTTTAAACTAGAATATACATGGTTGATTGGAAGAAAAGTCTGAGGGAAATCATTCAAATTCGTTATTGGGGCTCATGACTCATGAGCCCTACATACTAAAAAGGGTTGAGCTCAACACATCACTTCAATAATGACTTATTAATAATTCAGAAGATTTCAGTGAAGAAATGTTGATAGATCCTTAAATGACTATTTATCCATTCAATCCTGTTGGAGAGATCAGTCTGCAAATTAGGGATATATAAAATGCCTAGCAAACTAGTTTTAATTTCATAGAGTGGGAGAAAAATCCGATTCGTATAAGATCTGCCCAGTATACATTCTTAGTAGATTAGGATGATGTAAGATTTGTGTAAAACAAGAGTTACTAAGAAGACAAAATATTCATAATGGTTCGTGTACAGTAGATATTAATTGCTGGATATATTGACGATGCCGATTTCAAATGTACAAGAACAAAGAAGCTATGGTGCTCATGTTTTATAGTTTAATTTTCCTAGAACCATTATACTTCTGCTGATTCTGTAATTTTTGCGCGCATGTTCTAGGGGAACAGCGTGCTATCGTTTTGTCCAAATGTCTGTAATTTTGGATGATTGAGCCGAAAATGATCTCAATCGACTAGGTTGGACTCACTGATGACGAATCCGGTGTCAAAATCGATTCTGTCCGGCCGGCCGGCCGACCGGCCGACCGTCCGGCCGTGGACACGATAACTGTCGACAGAAGCAAGCTAGCAACTTGAAACTTTCAGGGTAGGTCGCGCATCAGAATGCCGCGGTTAAGTTCGTTAATGGGCCAAATCGGTCGAATAGTTTCGGAGTTATAGGCACTTGAAATTTTGAAGTTATTTATTTTTTATTTCAGAAACTACTTGAGCGATTAGATTCAAACTTGGTAGTTAGGTGGAGTATAACGACGCGCAACTTTGTGCCGAATTTCGTCAGGATCATATTGTCAGTAAATTTGAAAAAAATGTTTTTTCCAAAAATTTTTTTTTTCGTAAACCATTCATCAAATCCGAAAAATTTCAGTTCGATACGATCATAAGTTTCGGAGATATCGGGAAAAAATATGTCAAATTTCGAGGTTTTCTTCTCGATATCGTTGTTTTTTTCGGTATAACTCCGGAAATACTGATTCAAACCTGATAAAACTTCGCAGCTAGTTTGAAGATGATGAAAGACAACTTTATGCAAAATTTCGTGATAATCGTGTCATTAGAACAATTTAAAAAAAAATTTCTGTGATTTTCTTATCATATCATCCTCATTAGATTCTGTATGAACCTTCGAACTGTATTTTTTCGATGAAGAACTGGATTTCAATTCGATCTGATCTGTATTTTCGGAAATATTGGGAAAATAAAATTCTGAATGAGTATATCTGCGGAATCATTGGGTGGATTTTACCCATTCACAAATATCGAATTTCTAAGTTGTTTCTTTCGGAAGTTATTGTGTTAACGCAGTCGGCCGTTAGGAAGACCGTAAGTACAATAACTTTCGAAAGAAATGACTTGTAAACTCGATATCTGTAGAGTAGGTTTGGGGCTTAATTACGAAGGTTGGATTCGTGAATGGGTAAAATCCGCCCAATGATTCCATGGATATACCCATTCAAAATTTTATTTTTCCAATATTTCCAAAAATACAGATTAGATCGAATTGAAATTCAGTAATTTATTGAAAAAAAAAATTCAAAAAGCACTGCCGTGAAGGCAGCAGCTTCTGCGTGCATGTTCAAATTCGTTGCCGAAGCGGTCATGGATATTGAACATGCGCGCAAATGCTGCTGCCTTCACGGCAGTGCTTTTTGAAATTTTTTTGCACTAGTTTTATGTGTGAAGAATTTTTCTATCAAAAATGGCCTTCAAAAGATTAAAGATTGCAATAAAACCGATTTTTTGCATGAATTCATAAGCGAGGTCAAACAAAAATTGATCACCTCACAACTGAAATGAAGGAACAATTAAATGAAAATTGATGACTGGCTTCCAAGGAAGTGTCTGCAGGCATGTTCATAGCACAAGTGTTTTGGGATACAAAACGGTTTCATTTTTTTGATTTCCCAGAAAAGAGAAACAACTTCCGCTAAAGCTACATCGATGGGATAAGTATAAAGAGCTCATATGAATAAGAAATGGGCGAAAACTGAAAAGCACTCACCGGTTTCACTTTCAAGATGAGGACTAACGCTTCCAAAGAACCTCTTGTCGAGAATTTGTAAAAGCTGCAATGCTGTATCTCGGATGTGGGTTCTGGGACATCCTGTATTCATCAAGGTCACATTAATTACCGCATAATAGTGATCACAAGGATACTCCCTGAAACACATAAAAAGCTTCAAGAATCCAAAAATATCAAATGCAATTGCAATCTTACCTCGTACTGAACATGTAAGACAATGCAAGGAAACACTCATCAGCAACTGGATAGCTATAAGTGAAGCACTTTTCTATGAGCCAATCCACTAGAAGTCCAATATCGGGGTTGGCCTCCAGAAGTAGGATAACGGTTTCTTGGACGAGTTTGAAAACCTTCAATAGTGGAAACATTGTACATATGAATGTATTCATGTTAGATAAATTGCCATGAATAGAACAGTACCTATACTCCATTCACTTTTATAAAGTAGCCCAGTTGGCCATGACATCCTGACAGATTTCACCGTGTATATTTTGAAAATGTTAGGTTATAGTCATTTTCCTGTCAGATAACTTTACAACGTTGTCCTCTCTACGAAGAGGTCGTAGTAATTACTTATTTTTCAAAATGTGAATCTACATTGGGAAAGTAATGAATTTGAGAAAATATTATGTGAATTCAATCATTCCAAAGACCTGGCGAATGTTGAAGAAACATTTTTCTCTGTTAATACTTCACGTATATAAACATGGTTGGAAGATTCAGTTATGCTTTTTTCTTGTACGGAAATCAAGAATCGAGTGTTTTGGAATTTTACTGAAAAATGATGGATAGAGCAGTCCGTTACTTTGCGATAGTTCATTCGAAAAAAAATAAAAGTACTCGAATAACCCGGCAGTAAAACTTCTAAACGAATGGACAGACCTATGGAATTCCCTACTTTTCTAAATTCTCAAGAAATAAACCTACAGAAGTCATTTAAATACCTTGTTGCACAACTTGAAATATTCCAGTAAGAAAATGTAGTAGTACTACGAAACCTGTGTCACAATTAACCTCAAAAGAACTAACAGTTCTTGGGAATCTAGGTGAATGATACATACACTGGATTGGATCAACATATTTCTTAACTGGGCTACATACAGCTTAGCTTCAGTCTATCATCATTGGTTGTAATGACAAGATATCTGGATAAATTCTTCATGTAAACTACCTATCATTCAGTATTCGAGTCAAAAGCAAGACATGGAATTATGTTTTATGGACAAACTTTGAAGTCAACTCGAATATTCAATTTCCAGAAAAAGCAATTCCTAAAATATTAGAAAAAATTGAACTGAATGAGATATTGTTTAATTCATGTTATTGAAAGAGAGTAGAAATTGGCAACCTCGCGTCAAATTATTTTGACATTGTCGATATTTCAGGAGCGCCAACCTGCCTTGGTTTTAGTTACAAAAACATGATAGACCTAAAGCATGGCCAACTGGGTTACTTTATAAAAGTGAATGGAGTATATTCATCAGTAAAACTGATGAACTATTCTTGATCAAGGAGTACACATTATGAGCTTATTTTTGATTACAGTGTAATATGAATGCAACCTGAAGAAGTTTTTCACACTAGAGTGAGAATATTTGATGGATTAGCACTACAATATAAATCAAGTCTGAATCGATTACAAAATATAGCCCCTCTTGTTCATTAATGAAAGTCAACCCAGTCAAACGTACTTTTTCATCCGTGCTATTCAGCATAGTATCTAACCAAAGGTAGTAGGGTGAATCTTCAACCCAATCACTGGGACTGAAACATTGGCCACCGCACAACACAGCACTCATCGACTGAAGTACTGCATATTGGAAATCACCAATCTTTTCATCTTGGTCCCCGCTGTTTGTTGCGCTTGGTTTCAAGCTATATTTCCCAGCTGATTGAGAAAAAAGTAGAAAGATTTTCTTGCGAAAATCTCTCTTCAATAAATTGGCCCTCTTTTCCACTGGAAATAAAATTTATATTTTTGGAGTAAATATAAAATATAAGTGAATTAAGTACAGGGTGGCTAAAATTCGAAGTACATTTCCGCATTCATGAAAGCTAAGTAAAATGAATGGCAGATTTCAAAACTCTTTTTTCTTGTGAAAACAGAAACTGCTTTTTATTATGTATTGAGGAAAACTCGAATTTTAGCGATTTCAACAATAGTCTATAACTCGATATTTGGAGACAATTTTAGAAAACAAGTGATTTACTTTGCAGACACTTTCTGCATGAAATTAAAATTTTGACATTAACAATCTATGTAAAAAAGTGCCTTCAGAACATAACGCTTCCTTCAGTAGATACACCCATTCTAAAATTTATTTTCCCAATATTTTATCAATATTCATAACTTTGATTTTGGAAAAGATGAAACATCACTTCTGTCAATATAAAGGACTTACAATCGAAGTTTTCAAACATCTTTTTTATGAAATTGCAGAAGTGTAGAATTAATTCCTTAGCACCAGGTGAATCCTTATCTGGTTCAAGCTCTAAATAGTATCTCACTGCTTCGATAAATTCAGTTATTTGAGGAATCAAGGTCAGTCTGTTTTTATCGATAGCCCATGAACTGACACCTAATGTCCCCTTATCTGCCAATTGTTCGAATAATCTTATTAGTGTCAGCCGCAGTGGATTTTTTCGTCGGCGCCTTCTGACATTTTCTTGCTTCTTTTCAGTTATTTCCTTGATGTAGGGAACTAATTCTTCAAGAAGATCCCTGAAATTAAATTGATAAACGCAAGAACAAAAATTGCCTCATGTTTGATGTTCCATACAAACTATCACAATGACTACAAAAATACACTGTAATCAAAGGGGTCATGCATATGTCAAATTCAGCCACACATGGTAATGCGCCATATTTAAAGAATAAACTGAACACTAATTAAGAAAAATCTAATCAGCGGAACATGAATATTGCAAGGGCTACAAACATTTTGACATTAAACAAAACCAATAGAAAATAAGACAGTCACTGATACCAACGTATTTGTATAGTCACTGTAGAGTTGATAACAGTGATTACAGAATAACAGTGAAGCCAGCATTTGTCTCATTTTGGTTGATTGCGTCTTGTCACGAAAACAAACGATCGAAAGAAAAAAACCTCAATTATCAAATATATAGTAACTGTATTGTGTTCCATAATTGGGAATTTTTTCAACTTTAAGGAAGATATTTTATTTTGGGGAGTTCCTCGCTATCAAAACAACTATTAAACTGATTGATTTATTTTTGTATAACTTTCTCTTTGCACTTCAGAAAATAAATAATGAAAATTGTAGTGGCTCATAATTCAAAAACCTAGGATTGGTCAAATAGGTTGAAAATATATGCTATATAGAAACTTACCCCAGAGCATCATGATGAATGTGACCTAACGCGTATATTGTGGTATCTCTGACATCAGGAACTTCACAACGTAGGAATGGTACCACCAATTTATAGAGACCAGTAGAGGAAACACTGGCTAGTTTATTTTCAACTTTTTCATTACTGCTAAGGCTGCTATCCGTATTTGAGCTAGAATATTCAAAATAATTAAAGAAAATATTTCGCAAACTCACATCAAACGACAAAAGCATTTTTGTACTGGAGTGTAGTGTACCACGGTTCTCTATTTGGTTTCTGATCACATTATCTCTTATCCCTCTTGTTAATGTAGATTAAAATATTCAATACTATTCATAGGAATAAACATTTATATGCTAGAAAACCTTTATCATCTTTTCTATTAGACTTCAAATTTTTTAGGACGTTAGTTGGTAGGCTATGGAAGTTTGACATATTCCACTCTATATAATAGAAAAAATAATGGTCAAAGTGATTTACCTGTAAGCTTACTACATGCTCTTCTACATTCTACACAAAAGTGTTAATAATTAATAGTCATTGTTGAAAATATGAATTATTATTTTGACCTTGAGTTTCACAAGTGCTAACCTGATTCAGTGGTAGTTGCATAAGCTTGATGAGCACACCCAAGGCCTACCAACTGACTTTATAATATAAATGGAGTATATGTATTAGTGGACAGGGTATATATGACACTATTATTTCAAACTGAATAAAATGCCATTATGCTAATGTTTGATCTATGAGAACCCCCATCTCTCTTACCTGGAACTCAAGTCCGGACTAATACACCTTATCGGTGGTGGTATGGGAATTGATATTTGAGGAACAACCCTGAAGGCCAATGTAATGTAGTTCTTCCACAGATGTAGGTAAGCATCTTTTTCACTTGGAGTTTTCTTGACAGTTGCAGAACTCCTCAATAGGGAAGCTCTGTTATCATTTAATGGTCTGCAATGTTAATCAGATTTGTGTGGAAAATGTAAAGAATACTTATTTCAGAGAGTTTCATGCATTTTTGATTGTCTCAGCCATAACTAAGCACAATAACTTAAAAAAAAATCATAAAATAACTTGAAATTTTATGGCTAGGTATTGAAAGTGAATGAGAGGTTGATTTAATAAACCATGAAATCAGGTGATTTGATCTTATTTTAAAAACTATAGAAATTTACTACAACGAAATCAGAGATTATCCCAAATCAACACAGCCTAAACGTAGATATCTAAAACCCTTTCACTTGAAAAATTTCAGTCGGTTTCACGATATTTTCTGTGCTAAGCATTCTTCAATTTTTGAGAGATAGGTGCTAGTTCAGTTGATTTCACAACCTCTTTTATGGCTCTCTCATCGTGGTTACTCAAACGCATTTTTGAGGTTCAAATAGTGTCGGAACTAAATCTCTGAATTTTCGTCTTACTTAAGGCTGAAACCAAATCGCAACAGCAAGTAATCCTTTGGAAAAAGCAAATAAACTAAAGAAAAATTTATTTTTGACAACTCGTCTTCAGATTTCAACTTCAGGGGTGCGTTCACAATTATCGTCGAACGATCGCACGACGACGCCCTGAGGTCATCCGACTGTTCACAATTGTCGTCGGGTGAAATTTATCTTCGTCCACGATTCGGGTAGAAACTCGCCGAGCGATCAACTTTTTAACCCAGAAAATAGTTGGTGAAAATTTGTCGCGGCTGCGCAGTTTACTTGTCAATTCGAAATCACAACAGTTTGACTTTGAGTCAGTCACGAAACATGGAGGCTATCTCAACGAACTTCCACACTCTGGTAATTGACGAAAATACTAAGTTACCAATTATTTCAGAGGATGGACAATCGGTACTGCTACACAGAGCGAGTGGTAAAAACATGGCAAATAATGTGCACTGCAACTTAATGCCACGATCTCCACAACAGAATCATCTTCTACCTCGCTATCTGAGGACGAATCTTCCAAACAAAAAAATGCAACTGCAGGATCCATTTCAAAAATAAAATCGAATTAAATTTTGTTAGTCAAAATCAAAACAGTTTTTTAGGTTATGTTATGATAACAACCAAAGTTTCACAACCGAATCGTGAACGAGGATGATTTACCGTGCGTCGCCCGTTACATTAAACCGAGGTCAGACGAACAACTCGGGTTGACAATTGTGAACGCACCCCTGTAAGTTAAACATACGCGTTTTTTTCTTCAACTTTTTTATGTCTGTACATTTATGAATAACTAGGAATTAAGTCACAGAAGGAGTGTGCCAATCCTTAGTCTTCAAATTGATTCTTGTTTAATCATACTTACGTAACATCCACTACGGAGTAAAGTGCATTCAGTCTAGAGAAAACTATAGGCCAGATATTCGATACGAGAGTCGGACATTGATCTATCAACCTTCCAGTATCAAAGAAATCAAACAAAATACTACACCACGGATCCACCACTGTGAACGCGTATGTGTTCCCGCTTTTGACAGTACCATCTTCACATAATCCAGCTGTCCACACGCTAGAATTCCTTTCACTTAACCATTGCACATCAATAGACGACGTAGATTGAACAGCAGATTTCTCGGCAGGTGGTAACAGATACAGATATTTTTCGATAATTTGTGGGCAACACTTGTCCATAACTTCTATTGCACTTTGAATATTGGTGATGTTGAGTAACTTGAATAGCGTTTTTATTTCCTTCAATATCAAAACTGACACTCTCCTTGTTGTCAGCCGGTTATTGCACAACATGACCATAGCTAGAGCTTCAGCCAAATTCAACGAAGAGGTTAATGTTTCGATTTTTACAGTATCAGTCTTTTTGGTTAGAGTTGAATCAACTACACTAGATTTAAATTCGTTATAATCTCTACCTGAAAACACAAATTGATATGACATTGTTGCCTATAAAAGTAGAAGAATTTAAGGACATATCTACGAAAGCGTAGAGGGGCCATGATAGAATTTTATTGAGGAATTCATACATTTTTGTATGAATTCATACAAAAAATGTATGAATTTATACAAAAATGTATGAATTCATAGAAAAAAGTATGAATTCATACAAAAAAGTATGAATTCCGCAGTCCACCGAGTGTGACGTATTAATGATATTTCCTTCGGACATATTTGACAAATATTGAGTGTCTCAGTTTAATCCTAATCGGAAGATATCGTGTTTAGGATCAGTAAAATGAACAATAAACTTAGGTCTCTGAAAGATTCATGCAGTTCTGGTTTGGCATCGAATTCATTTATAGATATTGCATTAATTCGGAATTAGGTCATTCTAGGTCCGCTACACAAATCACTTTTTTAATCTCTATGGAGTTTTCAGAAATAATTATAATAACACAACCCTTGCCGTGCGTTAATTTATTCAATTTCCGCTATGAAACTTCTGTTGGATTGAACAACTTTCATTAGTGAAATAATCAAGAAAAAACGTCAAATATGTCCGAAGAATATATCATTAATACGTCACACTCGGTGGACTGCGGAATTCATACTTTTTCCAATGAATTCATACTTTTTTGTATGAATTCATACTTTTTTCTATGAATTCATACATTTTTGTATGAATTCATACAAAAATGTATGAATTCATATGCATGCATGCATGCTATGCATTATTTCATAGTATAATAAATTATGGAATTATTGCTTGGGGTGGAGCTTACTCTAACTGTTTGAACCTTTTAAAGAATCAACGAAAAAGAATCTTAAAAATAGTTAACAAGAATAAGGTTGCTCAGAGAAGCCCTCTGCATATTGAACAAATGTTTTCACTCGAATCACTTAAATATCATTATGATAAACTCAAAAATGAATTTTTGCAGTCAACAAGCATCACTAGGAACAAAAGTATTCAGTTGCCAATAAGATTTAGGACTGTCAGTAGTAAGAGCAGTTTTGTTAGAGCAATAAGTGTATACAACTCACTTCCAAATGAACTCAAGGTTTTGAATTGTGGCTGTTTTAGGAAGAATAAATTAAAAAGGTGGATTTCAACTAATTTGTGAGAGGAGCTGTTGATTTGTCATTGCGCAGAGATGTTGTAAGTTTTCGATAGTTTTGTGACTATTTTGTATTCCAGTTTATTGATTGATAGGATTATTTTCTTTTATGGTTATTGTGTACATAAGTGGTTGACTTCTAAACCGATCTCACAAACAGGTAACTCGATTATCTCCGTGAGTTGCACATATATTGTATCTGTGTGTATTTTCGGTTATAATACAAATAAATACATTTTTGTATGAATTCATACTTTTTAGTATGAATTCATACATAAATGTATGAATTCCTCAATAAAATTCTACCATGGCCCCTCTATGCTTTCGTACATATCCCTCAAATGGAGTAACCGTAGACATGTGATGCATTGTTGCCTATTTTTGAAATCTCATTTATACAGAGTGGTCCAGTTTAAAACGCGAAAAAACCAGGTGACGAGAAATAATAGGAATTTTCCTTGATTAACTTTATGTGGTAAATGATTTGTTTATTATATGGAGCTATAGTTTAATTCGCAGAAAACGTTTTTTCCAAACGGCTGGAATTATGCGAGAGGAATTTTCTAGGCTGCAGTTTCCAGCTCGGTAGAGAATTTTGTAGTGGAAACACTGCTTGTGTCTCAGCATTGGCGTCCGTGCTAGCATTAGAATGGACATTTTCAAGGAAAAAATTGTAACGCTACTACCTTCAAGTTTGAATTCCTCATTCAGTATCTTTCTGGAGATTTCTAGGAGTGAAAATTCAAAATGATTTAATGAAGCCATGCATAAATGAATCAAAAATATACTATATATTTTTCGATTCTCTATTGTGCCCCTGATTTTCTCCTTGAAACTGGAACATCAAGAATAAAATCAGGGCAGACGAGGTTGAAATTTGGTGGCCCTTAAAGGCCCTATTCACCACATGTGATAAGGAGATAATTAACTAACAAAAGAAAATTGACGTGGAAATTACTTACTCATCCTAGGAACTGTACTACTTCCAGTAATCGTATTTTTCCATGTGATCAGTAAATTCAGTATCATTTTCAAACCATTGTCCATCAACTGAGGGTAAGTGTCCAAGATATCCTTCATCAAAAACTGAGTTAACCCCCAAATAACGTCATGCCTCCAGTCAGGCAAATCAATTACTAAAGTTTGTAGGCTCTGATAGGCCAAAGCTCTGACTTCTTCATCCATATGAACCGTTAATCTACTCAATAGATCGACAAGTTCAGCACTAGTCATATCATCTGGAATTAGTCTTGGTACTGCCGCCACACAAGTTCTGAACAAATCCATCTTCGGTTTGCGTTCGCCTAGCATTAGTTCCTCTGGTTTTAGAAGATTCTGCGAGTTGGTCATCAAAAAAGGTTTACCAAAGGCCGAATCCAATGTTACCAATATTTCGGCGAAAGCTGTTCGAACGGGGGGAAAATACGAACTCATTCCAATTGTACCAATTGTATCTTCTGTTAAAACCTTATTTTTGAACGTTTTTTTCACTCTCAGCGTATTACCACTTGGCATCACGCCAACCGATCTTGGCATGGGAGGTTCGCCTTCCTTTTCTTGCAAACTATCTGCTACTACCAAGAACGCTCGCAGTCCAATACTCATCCGTTCAGGAGTTAATATTATTTTTATCGGTTTGCCCACAGAAAGTAAATCATAAACAATTTCTTTCATGGCAAAATCCAGCCTTTCTTGAGCGATAAAATGAATTATTTTCACAAATATGTTCAGCGGGGTATCTCTCGGTACTACAACCTTGGATCCCTTCGGAAAGAGTGAATTAACAATGCTTTGAATCCTTGATTGGGTTACTGAATTACTTTCACATTTGAGCCTGATCACATAAACCCAAAGAAGGCGGTACATTGATTCTAAAAGTAAATTCAGGGTTAATTCACAATCGAAATACACAATCAAGATTAAGGATATACAGAGTTTTTGTAAAGTGGAAATGTTCTGTGTTAGCTAATGAAGAATCTTTTATTACACACTTTCTATGTTTAAAGGTCGCTCTTGGATCCTAAATGGATTGATATCATCCCAAATTCAATAATTTTGTTTGTTCATTTTCTCATTACTCTAAAAATGAGCCTCAACACTGAAGATGATTTATGGTGTAAATTAAAATAAGCTTTCCAATGGGGTTTTTTCGTATAAACGAAAATGCAGTTATTTTCACGAAAAACCTGTAGAACATCACATTTCAAACATATAGTTTCGATATTATATTTTTAAAGAAATGTTTGATCACCTAAAACTGAAAAATAAAAATAGGGATTTGCATTTAAAGGGATTTGTCATGAGTACACGATATGGCAACGTCGAATTCAGCTTTCTCGGAAAGAAAAGGACGTCAAATGTGTTACTTCGCTTAGGAAAACAGAGATAGCTATACTCCGATCTGGTTAGAGTAGAAGAAAACGACCGAGGAACAGAAAAAGAAGAGCACAGACTGTCATATTACTGACAAAACGCAAAGGGAAATTGTTTGGTTATATTGACAAAGAACACGCGTGTACCACAGAATAGGAATAAATATTTCGTTATTCTATAGCAGAAAAAGCTATTCTACTAAACAACGTTGTCACTTCGTGCATGCATGACAAATCCCAAACCCCTATTTTGAAATCTGATTTTGAATACTTTCTGAAGGTAATTTGGGAAAATGATGAATCAAACCCATAATAATTATGTTGAAATTTGCATTTGCAGTAATAACCCAAATTCAGGAAAAACCACCATTCTACAGCAAACACACATTCGGCTACTGAGTCAGGTGAATTTTGAACGGGTGAAGACCTTAATCACGACACAAAATTCAGATTGTCATGCCCACTCTCAAGGAGGGCGGCGACGTTTTCGGTCGATCTTGTGTTTTAACGCCGTACGGTTGTTGGTTCACTGTTTACTTGAACTGTGTACTCATATAATGGATAGATCGTTACTTTGCGATACTTCATTTGAAAATATTAAAAAAAAATACTTTATTTTCTATCATTATGTTTTATTCAAGATTTCACAATGAACCCAGTTTGGTAGTACTACTATTTGAATATGGGGGTCAATTCTTGAATCCGATCAAGAAGAGTATGACAATTGTCATATGTTTATGTCGATTTTCTAAACTTTTCCGAGCATCTGCAAAATTTGTGACATTTCTTTTTGCCGTTTCGACTATGTTTTCAAGCAAATATTCAACAAATGAACTGAATGAAAGATATCGAGAAATTTCAAATCCAAATAAAACATAACCATTTCCTTCGACTTAGCAACGACTGGTATGGAGTATAGGAGATATAACATTCGATTGTAAAGTGACATTTGGTTCCACGCGCAAGTCATGTCTTCTTGTTTATATTTAACTTAGAAAATCGACGCAAATATATGGCAATTGTCATACTCTTCAATTCTTGATCAAGATTCAAGAATTGGCCCCCTGGTCTATTGCAAATTATGTAACAAGGTATTTGAATGTATTCTGCAGGCTTATTTCTTGGGAATTTCCACAAATATGTAATTCCTTGGGTCCGTCTCTTTATTAAGTGGTTTTACTGTGAGGTTATTGAGGTATATGTAGATTTCCAACAATTCCAAAGTGTCCAATTTCTAGCTTTTCGCTACCTGATGTAGAATGTCGAGATTATTCACGAATCATTCCTTTCCAGACCTGAATAATCTCGAAATGCTACTTGGTAGTGAAAAGCAAGAAAACGGACATTTTCAAATTGATGAAAATCTACAAATACTTCATTAACCCGGCAGTGAAACTTCTGAACAAACAGAATTCAAGAATTAAGTCTGCAGAACACATTTTTACCTTGTTACACAACTTGCAATACACCAGTTTCAAAATGAGGTAGTACTACCACAGATCAACCAGATAAACCACTCGCGTCATTTACTTAGGAAATCTATGTCAACGCAGATATGACCCTGAATCGAGCTAATCAGAATTTTAGCAGGCGTTTGGGGTGCCAATCAGATTGCAGGAATAGGATTACGTCACTCTCGCCGCTTTCGGACTCGCTTGAAGAGGTTATAAACATGTTAACAAACTGAAATGAATTTTTCATCCTATTTATTGATGAATAATTTCGTATCTGTTCCATTTTAGAATATAATCCAAACAGTTTTTTACAACCAAATTAATTGTTTAGTCATCTTTGAGGTTCTATTTTATGATGACAGTCCTCATTATATGTTTTAATTATACGACAAGAATTGGAATCGAACTTAGGTTGACTCAGTCATAATGTTCATTTTATATAATATAAAGGAATCACAACTGAAGTAAAAGCATTACAACCTCCATTATTCAACTAAAACGATGGGATGTCAAATAAAATTTTATATGATTGCACAAACACTAGGATTGGAATCGAACAAAGTTGGTATATTCATAATTTGATTTTATATTGAAATGAATCTCATTTGATGTGAAACTACAAAGATTCTCTGATTAAGGTAAACAGGTTTTCCATAACATTTTTCCAAAATTTTTATTTACTCCAACAGAGTTCTTCTACAGGAGTGACAAAACACTCGCTTTGGTGTTGGAAATTTGCTTTTCAAATGGTTTCATCGAAAAATCTTAGTCTGATTTTGATTTTGTGATTTCTGAATCCCGACAAATCCGTTTTTACATTTCGATTTTAGATATTCCAAAATCAAGTATTCAATTTGACAGCTGTTTCGAGGAAGAAGAAAGTGTGATTATGTCTGTTATATTCCTCAAGGTCGGAGAGACGCGATTCCCGCAAACGATGAAGTGATTTGTCTTGTTGGTCTGTGGTACTACGAAACTTGGGTCACTGTAAAACCTTTAATAAAACATAGTAATAGAAAACAAGATAATTTCTTTTATTCTTTCTTATTAGTTTTATTATTTATTTGTGTGATTTATGACTATTTTGTTATTTGCACTTGTTGCTGAACGCTTTGTCTGTTCATGGTGAATTGGCAGTATAGACTGAATAAATAAGAGCCCATTATAAAGATATAGCTACGACAATAGGGGGGTTACAACTCTAAGAGTTCAAAATCCCTATTTGAAGAACCCTCATTAGTTAATTATAATTTTAACCTGAAGTGGAATTATAATTTTAAACTGAAATCGAGAAATATACAGACCAGAGTATCTTCAAAATTATCAGGCAGACTCCGCCCATTTGCAAACTTGACTAGCACATAGGTTTATGATGAAGTAAATGATTCATAAATATTTGATTGCATATAAATGATAAGAGAGCAGTGTTTAATCAAAGCCAACCATTGCATTTCATTCCACTTCCAAAAAAATCCTGTATTTAAAACGAATCATATTTACCCAGAGCAACTCGACACATTTTTAGATCCCTATTTTTGAGATGTTGCAAACAAATAGTGAGGAAGCAAGGCCAATTTTGTAGGAAGAATTGTTTCTGACTGACGCACAACAAACATGTTAGCAATGGAAAGAGAGCCAGTCTGTGTTTCGACTTGTTGATAGAATCCAGCCCTTGGAAAAATAACGTTTCCACAAAATGTTTCAGGCAGGGTACATTCACCTCATTTTTGACAGCCTGAAAAAATAAAATTTTCAATGTTTTTTCCTTCATATTCATCTCCTGATTCTAGGATGCGTCGTATTCAAAATAAGCACTTACTGCAGCAACAGGCACCAGTATCTCAACAAAAAGGCCTGCTAAGGCATGCTTTATATCTTTGTCCTTAACTTCCAGAAAATATTGCGCGCACTCCTGCATGAACTGGAAGGATGCTTCGAATTCTTCTATTGGTACCATCTTAACTCTGAAGAATTTCATTCCCATCAGTAAGCTTATTATACTTTGGGTTGTATTTGGACTAGGTTCTTTAGATCTCAACTCTTTTAATTCATTCATAAACCTTGTTCTGACTGACATGAACCTGGATTGTGCTAACACTCCCACCACCTCTGCGTAGAGATCAGCAATTATGTGGATATTTGCTCCATTTGGATTGTTTTGTATGCTGATTGCAGAAATGAATAAAAATTTTATGTTACAGTTTCAATGTTTAAGTTTTCCTTACCCTTCTTTGTACTTAAAATGCTTAAATGCTAAATTTTCTATATACTGCACAAGATCTTCATGCCCAGGATGGAAAGATAATTGTTTCAGAACCTCAATCAAGACTAAGCAGAATATGAACTCTACAGCTAAATCCCTTTTCTCTTTTTGTACTTCTGCTTCTGATCTTTCAACAGTTTCTGTTGTACCACCTGATACAATGTATATTATGCTGAAATATTAAAAGAATATGTGAAAGTAACAATACCCACTATTTTTTAGGTCAGAGATATAACATATTTTGCTACTCGAAAATTTTTAAATTAAAATCCACTAATCCATAGATAATCAAAGCTGATATATAATATATGCCAGTTTATTGGAATACATTCATAAGCAATATTTACACACCTCTTTTGTTGTTTTGGGTCTGCTTTTTTTTCTGGGATTGTTACTTCAGACATCTGTCTTTCATACCAAGAAAAAAGGGCTTTCAATAGAGAAGGCAAGCAATGTTCAGCCACTGATCCGAAAGCACTCAGTAGTTGATCGAACTGAGCATCTTCACCCCTTTGTAACGCCTTAGATAATGTTTTCTCCTGAAATATAACATATTTTGTGAACAATAATACATTTTCTGGCTTGAATTAAAGTGACTGGTATTATAAAAACAGTATTTGTGAAATAATTCTTCATCATGTTTAATCCTTAATATAAATCATAGGTGATGTTAATTAAATATCATTATTTAAAATACAGGGTGTCACACTGAAAGGGAAACACAGGATTTTTTTTAGTGAAAAAATCTAGATTTTTCGAATATCGCTTGGAACCCTCAATTATGCTCTTATCGAGGACATTGTTGCTGAAAAGGTCTTTTCCTTCTAAATATGACAGTAAAAATTTTTTGAGATTTGATCATTCGTTATATTCAACTTCGAAAATGAAATAAGACCCAATTTACCTACAGCATAAGATGATTTCCATATTTCCAATTTCAAAGAGACAATAAGGAGGGAAACATTCATTCACGAAAACGAGATAGTTGTTCTGAATAGTTTAATCTGACAAAGGCTCAAATTGAGTCCCAACAACTTCCAGACAATGGTATAAATTTACAAACTTTCGCCTCACATTATGGAGCTTTTCGGGGGTAATTGGGCTACAACTACTGCAAGAATTAATTTACCCTCCACTTAGTGACATTATTGAGAACGACAAATTCAAAGTCACCTCTTTATTTCCAGCAAGATGGAGCCCCCCTTAGAATGCCACTGCTGTCAGACAATTTCTCGATATAAACTTACCCAACCAGTGGATTGGTCGGAGGGGTCCCTCCAGATTTTTTTTGTAGGCCACCCAAAATCGAATTTTCTACAAATTTAGCCGAATTACCCCTGAAATGCCCCAGAATGTGATCCAGAAGGAAAAGACCTTTTTAAGAACACGTCCTGCAACCCATCTACCGTATTAAAATTCAGGGGGTTGGGGTTGCCATGCAGAGGGATGAAATGATATGATGATGGACAAAATTTGAAAAGTCCTAGAAACCCTGTATAAGTAATTATGAAAAAATACGAATTGTTTTTATTCTGATAACAATATTGTGTACCTTCACTTGGGAATCATTCAAGACAGAGTCTATTTTCTTCTCTGCCAGAACTGTAAATACAGCAAATAAACTCCTCATCACAAATTCCCCTGGTCTGATATCCATATCTACTGCCATTCCAGGAACTTGTGAAGAGGTTCTTTCTTTTTGAGCACCCCATGGAAGTAAAATGTCTCTGTGGTATACATTTCGGTTTGCAGCTTTATTGTCGGAATCTAAAGAAGGAGCAAATATAAAAACACTTGAGCAAAAATCGATTCTTCTTCAGTGAGAACTCAGCTAGTTTTGAAATTATCTACAAGAATTTGGCGACTCTTAAAAATGGTGATTAATCGCGATGGCGCATTTGATGTTTATGGTGAACTAATCAAAATTTTGTTCTGAAAATTTGGATGTGGTTTGGACATTGAACTTTTTTCCTAAAATATTTTGGGATCTGTCAACCGAAAACATTCTACTACTTCCCTATTTCAAATGGCATACCTAGTTTTTTATTGTATTTTAAGAGCTTGTTTGGTGACATTCACAATAATTTGCCATTCGTTGGGAGAGAACTCAACAGTTTATGAGATAAATATTTGAATTCTTATGAAAAAAATGGTTTCAACAGGGACTTACACTTTCCTGAATATTTCTGCAGTCGGGGTGTTGTTCAAAAAAAAATTTCATTTTCCATTTTGCCAATGTCAAGTATCATAACAATGGTGGCTATTTGGAACGAAAGGATTTTGCGTTATTTTTCAAGGTTATTTTAGGTTTTTGTTCCCAATATTTGGAGAAAAATGTCAATTTGGCAACAGTTTTTGAAATACAATAGTATTGCAACAAAATTATTCTGAAAATGTTCTATTTGTTTTATGCTTCTGTTCTAAGAAATAGCCTTTGTCAAATAGTTTGAATCCCAAAATCCACAAAGGCGATTTCTATAAGAAATAATTTTTTCATGGTTCTTAAACCGTAAAAATATTACCATAAAATTATTTGAATTTCTCTCATCAATACTTTGAAGTATCACAAACAATTTAAAGAGATATTTCAGCAACTGTTTTATAATTTGTAATGGTTGTTCATTTTCTATTTTCTTGATAAATTTTAATAGTTCAAGTCATCAATGATAATACGACGTGTTTTCATCATTTTAGCCAATATGTTGCGCAAAATTTCAATCAAGAATTTCCCATTGAGGAACTCTTTCAAATTGAAGAATATGCTGGTAAGAAACATTCAACCATTGCATGAATAAAAATTTAACAAACTAGCTCTGATAAACTTAAGCAGTACCATTATTTTCTAGGACGGCATTTTAAATAAAAATAGGTAAGAAATTCTTGATGATTCATAACTTATATCATTCTTATTTCATGGTTATCTTTACTCAGTATACATAATAAACATGAGTACAAAAATTATTATATCATTATTATCCTTAATAGGTCATCATTTTTCTTATACCCTGAATGTTTATTTTTTTGTAGAAGTATCTCTCCAATATGTAGGTATAAATAGATTCAATTTTTTTTTGTCTCTAACAATCCTTGGTATACTAATCAAGCCCTTCTTGATGAAGGATTGATTGATCTCCGCATCCGGATCCTATAGCCAAGATCAATCAAAAGTTTGAACTGTCAAATTTTGTTGTAAATATTTACATTTCAGTTTTTTCTGTTGAACTAGCATATGTAGATTAAGTTTCATAATGACTTAGGCTTTTTGCAATAAATTCCACATAGAAGATGGAATAGATTTTCATATTTATTGGATTCATAGTTTGTCATGCTTTCTCCAGGCTCAGCATACTAAACATTTTCCACTTAAAAGTATAAATCTAAAAGATCTAGGCATTGATTGCTGTCAAAGAAATTTAATGGTAGCACTTTAGAAATATTTCGTTATTGTTCGATCAGGAAGTTAACCACATACATTGAAACTGCTTTGAAAATCATTTCAACAAAGGACAGACACCCAACATGAAACGAGTTAACTTTTAAACTTTACCAGCTAGCGAGGATGGATTAGTTGAGTTATCATCGTTCCCTAGGGATGCTTGGATAGTAGAACCAGATAAAGTACTTTTTTCTGTTATTCCTGAGGCAGTATCACTGTGAGTGTCAGATCCGACACTCTGAGATCCTTCAGCATCTGAATCGTTCGAGACAAGATCTGAAAATTCAGATATCTCTCATTGTCAGTCATTAAACTGTAATACTGAAATGCATACCAGTTTCATGTTCTGTAAGATAATCGGACATAATGAATAAAAAACAAAGGTACTGCTGTTTTCAATTAACTGACAATTTGGCTGTCGATAAAATAAAAATAATTGGGGCTACATTTGAACATAACACTACAGGTTAATACAATAGACGATGAACAGATTCAAAAGTTGATATAAATTCCTCAATACTTCGATTACACTTTCGATAAATTTATTCCAAAGCAGTCAATGCACTGAAGCGAAGTGACAGTTCGAATAGAAGTAATTTTGATAGAGGTTAGTTACACCTTATTGTATTAGAACTACTGCAGTCATGCGTGAAGCTGAAGCCGAACTATTTTTTTCAGATTTTTTATTATTCGAAAAATTGATGGCATTCCTATGGATTTCTTTCATGTTTCTCAATACAGTTCTCCGACAGATTGTGTTTCTTTTTTTGCGACAATGAGTTTTTTACCGAATTCAGGTTTGTTAACGGATATCATCAATAATAGGATTCAATAATAATCAATATTTTTAAACGTGGATTTCACAATGATTTATCTTATCTAAACCAGATTGAAAGATTGAAACTGAAAAGGTTCCAGAAACAAACATTCGAAAATAAGTGGTATTACGATATATAATCTGGTGTGTTTATCTGACGAAGTAAATGGCAATCCAAGTAAAAAATGATTGAAGATATTCTATATTAAGGTATACAATGAGATGATTTTTATTCGTCTTAGCATATATACTGGGGGAAGAATCAATCGACTTCAGACAAAATGCTTATTTGCTTTTTGGTTTATTATTTGATAAAATCAAATAATAAACCTTAGTGATCGACCAACAAAAAAAAATTTTTAACCCCCCCTGAAAGTTTCACAGTTTACGTTTTGGAGTATGTAGATTTGAATAAATTAATAAAAAAAAAATCAGTCCGTCCGCCGTCTGTTGTCCGGGGCTTTTCTCAGAAAGTACTGAACCGAAATCAGTGAAACTTGGTAGGAAAATCGTGTGTCGCTCGGGATTGATCCTCCAAGCTTTTCAGCAGGATCGGTGTACCCTAAGGGCTCAAAATGGGGGGTTGGGGGAAAAAAAATTATTTCTCGAAAACTTACCACCGAATTTTCATGAAACTCTGAACGTTGCACTGTTTGCAAAACTAAACCAAAAAAATGTCACCCGGATGATTTCCGACTAGTGGTTCCTGAGTTATAAAGAAAAACGCTGCAAAACGCTGCAATAATGTCGAAAATTACATCATCGCATTCGGTTCTAAGATTGGAATTCACTGGAATAATCGGTTAACTTTTCATCCAGCATTATACACCCAAAAGTAGATGAAAATATGGATTACCAAATTTTCAACACATATCGAGAAATTTTTAATGGATGCGTTATCATTTTATAAACACAATTTGTGAATGCCCCATCGATGTTCTTGACAATTTCATAATCGTAAGAAGTTCAGATTAAATATTTTTGGGTTTTCTCTCCCAATATCTTTATCATAACTACTAAAAATCAGATCAAACTATTATTCATAGAAATCACTCTGCGGATTGCGGGATTTGAAATTAAATTTCTTCATGAAGCTCATTCATATCTTTAATAAAACTTTTATTTTATAAATCATTGGTTCTTCAGAACACAAAAATCAATTCCATGAAAAAATTCATTTGAAACATTGAAATCTCAATAAATACTCTTTTATAACTGAATAACACCTTTACATATAGAAGGCGAATTAAGAGGCGTAATTTAAAATAATGCAGATTTCCAAAAAATTCGGTTGAGCGGAGGTTTTCCATCAATTTCGGTTTGCGTAGTACAATTATCGTCAACATATGGATATCCGTTACTGGTTTCAATCGAAATCCAATATCTTTCGTACTGACAGTTTGAAATAAGCTTGAATATAAAAAATAATGAGCATTTATGTGGTAAATCAAATTGGAGGATATAATATGCAAAAAAATCAATAACAAACCGCAAATCTCATCAGTTGTCGATTGTCGAGAATCTAATAGTGAGGGTTGGAGCCTTAGACTAAAGTTGGGAGCCGATGATCTATCTACCTGTTCTGAATGGGGTCTGTGCCGGGTCGTGACCAAAGACAAGGGATATAGCGTAGACAAAAATATTCCGCATGTATCATCATCTGGTTGTCGGCAAACTACTTGTTTGAATTTTACGTCTTTACATCAAACAGACTTTCGGATTCGACACCCTCTTGGTTGGGTGTATCTGACAACGATTACGAACGACATTTATAATCTAGAATTATTCTTTCGAATTCAACCTGATGAGTTTCACGATATATTTAATTGTTACAGAAATGTTATTGAAAATGAATTTAGTTTTTCAGTTTGTGTGGTGGATACTTTGTGAATCAAGTGAATCAGAAATCTGCACTGTGGAAAAAAAATTTTTCAGATCAATTGCACAGGAAGGTTGAGTTTTTTTTTCATTTCATTAATATTTTTCAGAACAAAGTTGAATCCTAATAGAAATCACATCTACACATTTGATATTAGCGGAAAGTCTTGAATTTTGTTTTACGTATTGGTGTTAGTTTGAAAGATTGAGTTCATTTCCTCAGTATCAAGAAATACGAACGCGTTCGGATTGAAACATCATAACCAATTGGGAAATATAGACACTCGATTTAATGCAAAACTTCGTGAGAATTGTATTGGAAAAAATCGATTTTTTTTTTAAACATTTTTTTTCGGATACATATTCATCCAAGTTCAATGAAATATGGTACAGGTGTCAGAGTCAACATTTAGAAACAGTGTTTCAAATTTCACTTCGACCGATATTTATTTATGCAGATTTTGGCAAAAAATTTCGTGACCATTTTGAATATTGAGGTTATTAAGTTCATTTTCAGTTGTAGAATACCGACACAAAATTTAATAATTATGGAAAATAGTAAGACTTTCAAAGAGGTGAAACGACTGTGGAACGTCTCTTCTCATTCAAAATATTATTTTAAGTTTTGCTACTCAGTTAGCGTTCTGCATGTGGAAATGTTATTCAATTATACAAGTGTATTTATTGAGATTTCAATGTTCACATGAATTATTTCATGGAATTGGTTTCTGTGTTGTGATAAACCAATGAGTTATGCATAATATATAAGTTTTTTAAGATATCAGTGGTATATTGGGTTATTTAACTGAGAAAATAATAAATCCTTGTGTAAAACTTGCGGCGTTTTTGTATCAAGCCCGCAAATAAAGTCATTATACTTCATAGCTATACGGGGTCTGCAGATTTAACGTTCATATGTTTCGAAGGTAGATTCGAGTAATCAAAATATGAAGACAACTTCATATCAACTGGCGGGTGTTATTAGGTAGTATAAGCTTTATTGATCTCTACAATCACTCCAAGAAACATTTATGAACGCAAGAGACCTCTTAGGTCTCCTGCATGTATTTTTACGCGCTTGTTCTGGGGAACAGCGCGTTATTTAATCATCGGAATCGAATATTCTGTCCAAGAATACTGAAAAATTACAAGCGTCGTCAAAACTATCAATATTCAACGACAAACCGATCATAGAATATCGTACACTGACAAGTGACGTAGGAGGCGATCTTACGCGTGTCACCATTTTTAGTACCTATCGAATTATTCAAAATTCACGAATTGTTAAAGTGTGATAACATACATTATGATTTTGTATCGAAATAGAATGAGAAAAACCCAAAAATAGTATTCGTTCTACATGCAAGAGACCTCTATATTCCGGACACCCAGTAGAATCGGTTAAAGCCTTCGCAGTGAATTTGAGCATGAGTGCAAAAACTGCTGACTTCATTTTCAGTGCTTTTCTAGAATTTCAAAGTACAGATCAATGTCAAAAATCGTTTGATTTCATCTTATTAGGTCATGATGACTTGATAGGAAAAGAGTTTGGTGAAGAATATCGCGATTTTACTTTTAACCTTCGGCAATGTAATTCTGCCAGACAAAAATTGTCCGATTCCATTAGGTCCATGAAAGATAGCTGAATAGTTTCACGAGAATGGCGCGAATTTTTTGATTTTTCGTCGCGTCCATGAGTAGAAACTCAAAAAACTGAAAAACACCTTACATTTTTGTTGGAAGTATGCGTTCCTACACTTGATTCTTAACCTTGTAGTTTGATTTCCCTAAAAATATTCTTGTCTTAATTTCAGTACCGTATTTAAAAATCCCTCTGGGGTAATGGGATTTTTCCAATCAAATATAGGGTTATAACTTTCATGGAATTACTTGCAAAACTCTGGCTGTTTCTCAAATTTTGTTTATGAACTCATCTCTTGGCCCAGTAGACTGAACGTAAATTTTCCTTAATTTGGACGCAGGGCAGAGATAATTAAAATTGGGGTTCGATCGTTCATTATACAGAATAGAATCCAGCGCCGTAAAAATGAGATCAATATTTTTAGCACAAAAAAGGCAAGATTTCACTACATCCTGTGGCTTTTCAGACCACATTTGGGCAGTTCACTTGGGAAAATAATAAATTTAGTTTCAATCTTATCTCACGAACATTGATTTATTAGTTTTGAATTCGATACTATATTCTGAAAGTTGTCCCAACAAATATCTTCTGGTCATAAGCACAATAACTTGCAAAAGAAACAACTAATAAACTCGATATCTGTAGAGGTAAGTTGGATCTAAAATGAATAAGGCCGGATAAGTAAATAGGTAAAATCCACCCAATGAGTCCGCAGACATATACCCATTAAAAATTTCATTCTCATCCCGATATTTCCAAAAATTCAGATTGGATCGAATTGAAATCCAGTATTTGATTGAAAAAACACAGCTTGAAGGTTCATGCGAAATTTCTGGAGGATTAAAATAATAAATATTAATTGTTTTTTTTCAAGTTATTGAAATAACACGATTATATCATACGAAACGCTGAATGTTTTGCATCAGAATTTTTCAACTACCAAGTTTCGTCATGATTGCAATAGTATTTTTCGACTTATTCCGGAATTATATCAACTATACCGAAAAAAATAACACGAAATTGTTTTCCAAAAACATTTTTTTCAAGAAAATTTTCGATTTATTTTCAATTCACTAAGCATACGGTCTCGATGGAATTTTGTGTGTTGGTATGCTTCAACAAACAATCAAGTTTCAATGGGATCGCATAAGTAGTTCCTGGAATATTCACGAAATAACCTCAAAAATTCAAATAACTCCGAAATCGGTAGGCCGATTTGACTTATTAACGAACTTAAACGTCGCATTTTGAAATGTAGGCTCTCCTATAAAAGTTCTAGGTAGTTCCGTTCTCACGCAATTGTGTCCAGGGCCAGCCGTGGAATCAAATTTGATTTTGAATTCTTCACCAGGGAGTCCAACCTAGGCGTGTGAGGAGATTTTCAGGAGAAAATAGATATCGCGTTCAAGAAGGGGAGATTTACGCGCTCATCTTCACATTCGAATCAGGTATTGCACTGTTTTCTAACACAAATGAGAGGACCTTGAGTGGCTTGAAGACATAAGCAACTAGGTTGCCAATCTTGTTGAAGACAACCCGACAAATATCCAACCTCTTTGGCAACAGCGGCAATAGCGGCGGTAGCTCAGTGGTTAGAGGGCAAGCCCCATGATCGTAAGGTCTTGGGTTCAAGCCCTTGGCCGGGAAATAACTTTTCCGGTTTTTAGGGGACCGTCCAACCATTCGCTGTTGTTTAAACAATTAACAGTGCTGTTCCTAACGTGGCGCAAGGAATTAGTAACAAAGCCTACACAGAACACACCCGGTATCCTAACTCGCACAAGCTTTAAGCTTCTGAGGGGTTTCGTTGAAGCCTAGGATATTCGGAAAAAATACAACAATAAAACAACATGTCCTATCCTCTTCCTCCTACATTGTGTTACCAAAAAGATTGGTCGCCTGTTGGCCTCTTGCACATCTGGCTGCCAACAATGTTATCAATCAATTTGCCCGTCTGCGGGCCGCTTTAGTGACAGCACGACCTATCCTTTTATACACACACATAATTGAATGCTACCAAATAGGTCGATCGTCGGTAAGCAACCAAGTTGCTTGTCTGTGAGCCACTTTCTTGGCACCAAGATATTTACCATTTCCATCATATTTGGATATCAAAAAGAGTGCTCATTTGTGGGCTTGTTGCAACCATCGCTGCCTAAAAGGTTATTGGCAACCCACTTGCTCGTGTGTGGAATGCTTTTTTTAGAAGTCCTAATACTCGAACAAGAACATCCTGATCATTTGGTAAGTTTGCCATGGTGCGAAATACATGGTGGTAGCATTCACTAAGACGATTCAATACACGACGGTCGACGAGATAACTTGAATTGAAAGCACACCAAAAGGGTGAAGCCCTGTGGCACAGAGAGGACCAAAATTCATGGTCAGGGCGCCGCGCGTTTGATTATCTGTAGAGGTGTTGTAGTCAGGCTATGCAGAATGAGATCAGCCTACGATTTGTTCAGTTGTTAGTGTTCGACATAGCACCGATACGTCCACAAAGATTGACTATTAAGAGCGAGTTGTAGCATGGGTAGTATCATCAGACCCTATTTCGTTCGAGATGAGGAAGATACCGTTAATTGTTCCAGGTATAGAGCGATACTAACCAAATTTCTTTGGTCAAAGCTGCAGTTATAACAGACAGTGCTACATGCCATACAAACAACTCAACAGTAAAAGTTGCGAGGGACAAATTTTGTGACTGTATCATTTCACGGCAAGCATTCATCAGTTGGCCACCTCGATCATGAGACCGAACATCACTGGATTAGTTTCTCTGGGGGTTCCTCAAGTACAAGTCCTCATTGTACGCTACACCCGAGCCACTCCAAACGAGCTCAAGCAAATATTCGTAAAGCTATTGCTGCAATGTTGCCTCAGCATAAAGCACTGCGAGCAAAGATGACTTGTCCATTTGAACATTTTTTCCATGAATGATGGCGTGAATGCATACCTACTTAGTTTTGAAAGTATAGTCACAACAGCGTCAGATTCATTGCTCATTCCTTTGTTGTTTGATTCAACTTTTTCTTCCATATCGTTCTTATCTACCCTTTTGTGATAGTGATGAACATGTGGAAGAAAATTAATTCGTTGTTTTGATTCTTCGATAAAACTCGAGAGCTTCTCGGAGTAGAAATAATGAATGGCAATAAAGCGTTTTTATCGAAAACTTGGAATGAATTAAGCAGACATGAATCTTTCCTGATATACATCCGAAACAAGAGTAGTAGGAAAACTAGTGCATTTAGAAATATTGATCTGGGAAAACTGTAACAACAGAAGTGGGACAAGAGATCACGTCCAACGTTCAACGGCCTCTACAGTCGTATGTGGCGCCCTCTAACGGGAAACTGCCTCTACTCCCTGTTTTCGTATGAACGTCCTCGTTGCCTCATTTGTTTATAATCGAAAAACCCGTATTATGCATTATTGAAGTGTTTTATCTTCTTATAACAACCGTCGTGCAACGTCACGTATATTTCCCTGTTGGTTCTTGCTGGAAATGTTCCCTTTCACCACCTGTCCAAGTGTGAGTGAACCTAGAAAATGGTTTGTTGTCCCTCAAGACTTCTGCAGCAGCTCACCGGCTCAGGAGAAGGTTGGTTCATAATGTTTTGATATCGAAATTCTTTTCTTCCTTATATTGAAGTATAGATTGGGGAACTTACAAAGTTTGATAATGAAAGACATGTTTTTGAAGGTCCAAGTTTTGTTATCCCTTATTTTTTTCATTTTGTAGGAAAATCTTTCTGATTTTCATTATGAGGTCATTGGCTTTCGAGGACAGTTCTGAAGTCACCTGTTGCAGATTAAGGTTACTGATTCTTGTTTGATTATTCGTAAGACTTTGTCTTAGCATGCGAACTTGGACTTTTTCTTGGTGACCCGAAAAAGTTGAGAGGTTACATAGTGTAAGATTAATGCAGGGTGCCCCTGAATTGAGAATTGACAACTCAATGTGCTCAAGAAACCTGCTAACGCTTTCTTTTCGAGATAATGGGGGTTGAAAATTTAATTTATTCAAAATTTTTATTCATTGTATTAGAATTTTCCAGGTTATTCAGCGATAATTGGTAAACATATCACAATTTACTATAAACATCATATGATATGTGAATTATGCGTCTGAACTTAAATTTTTTCTGCCGTATTTTCCCTAGAGAATTATTTGTGGTGCATCACTGATGGTGGTGTGTTTGTTTATATTCAGAAACTTTTGATCTCTATCATAGTCCATAGATATAGAAACGTTAAGGGAGCAAAAGCACCACAAAATCGGTTACCCCTAGAAAGAGACAGCTGTGTTCGTTTCGTCTCTCTCACATCGTTACCAGCTTAGTTCACAGTTTTAAAGACAAGACGCTGTCCATATCTATATGCCTATGAAATAGACAAACCTATATTCCCCATAGACGTTTTCCAATCTTGATAAGGTAAATGATGATTCAAAATATTTCATCGAATGGTTTGCGAGAACTATTCCAGGGAGGTGCATTCGGTGGCGCAAATTCTCAATTTTTAGCGGCCCCACAAAAATAAGTCTGGAGGGGATAGATTCAAAGTTCTGGCTAGCCATTCTACAAATAGAATGGTCGACCTGGTTCCTTATTCTTGAAATTTGGGAAGTGAAAAAGTGGGCGTACTGACGCTGTTGCCAAGTATACGCGGTGCATTTTTGATGGAAGGATGGAGAACGTTCATACCAATGAAGTCAAGAAAAGGGACCCTGATCTTTAGGTTTGTCCGCTCAAAGCTTCTGTTTGGTGGACAACTTAAAAACGAAAATGTATGCCACAGATTGCGCCTCTCTAGAAGAATTACACCAGGCAATCGTCGATGAATGTAGCTGATTTACATTTACAATGCTCCAGATTTTGAAGCGGAACTTTGAATGAAATTTAAACCATTGTAAGTTGTCGGGGTTCAATTTGAGCATTTTTTAGATGAAACTATTCAGGACACATGTATCGTTATTTGCATTGTGTTTTTGAAATTGGTGATATTTCATTGTCAACGTCGAATATTAGGTTTGGAAATGATCAAATATCGAAGAATTTTTAACTGTCTGCCACATTCAGACGGAAAACACACTTTTAACATCACATCACGCTATCCATCTTCCTTATTCGAATTTTAGGGAATGGTGTTGCCGCGCAGCGGGATTAATTGATAGATTCGTTCTCCTTCAACTACATTATTTTACAGGGTGGGCCAAATTGGACAGTCCTATCTCTGTACTATATAGACGAAAACTGAGGTCGGTTTCTGGGGGTCAATTTTAACGAGGAACTCATCGGCGAGAACCGCAACTCCATTGCTACACCACCGTTACATAGTTACCGGGTGTTTTCCGAAAATGTTCATTTTAGAAATATTGCTGTAAATTTTTTTCTATTGAAAATCTCATTTCTATAAGAACATTCTTGTGAGCTCCTCCCGTAGAATTGAATGACGTATAAATTGAATTCTCTGCAAACTGATATTTTATGAGATCTAACTGGGATTTTTTTTTCAAATGGGTCACACCATATATTTTCACATATTTCGATAGAGCTTGAAATTACCATTTCGAAAATATAGCATACTTGGTTTTTTCTGGAATCATGTTCGAGATATTGAATTTTCAAGTTTTATCTCTTGGATAAGTAGGCTCAGGACTTCGCTGAGGAGGAAATAAAATGATGCGAACATTGATTGTTGGCTGTCAAAAACTCGTACTCTTTTTTAAAACAATAAAAACTGGGACTTCATTGAAAAAAAACAAGAAACGAATAATTTCATCACATGCATTTTTTCGAAAAGTTGACCATTTTCGTTCAAACACATAGGGCAAATTCTTCCAAAACGACGACTTTCTTTGAATCTTTATTTTAAAGATATTTCGGTATTTTTCTCTCAAATTGACCCTTATTTATAAAGTTGTGATGCAATCGTGCAAAAATATATGAAAGGATGTCGTCTTTTTACGCGTTTGTTCTGGGGAACAGCGCGTTATCATTTCGTCACGATGTCTGTAATTTTCGAATTTTGAGCCGGAATTGGTCTCAAACGACTTGGTTGGACTCACTGATGAAGAATCCGTGGTCAAAATTGATTCTGTCCGTCCGGCCGCATGCGCTGTAACTCCCGAAAGTGTCCTGAAATTTTCAGGTTAGGTTAAGATCCTGAATATCTTGGTGAAGTTCGTTAATGGGCCAAATCTGCCGAATGGTTTTTGTGCTACAGCCATTTGAAATTTTGATTTTTCAATAACTCGAAAAATATTTATTTAATCAAAATGAAACTTGGCCGGAAGATGAAAAATGTCAATTAGAAAAATTATCCACAGAAAAATTAAAAAAAAAAAATTTTTTTTTTTTAAATTTTTATATTTCTTTAAAATTTCACCATTTCGCAATGTGAACAAGCGCGTAAAAGCTGCTGACTTCACGTCAGTGCTTCTCTAGATTTTTTCATGATACAAATCATTTGATGCCTCTGCTTCTTCTCCAGGTGATTTAAAACAGACTTGCATTTCCCACTTCTCATAATTAATATTTCATTGCAGAGAGTATAACAAAAATTCGAACTAAACAGAGCTTTTATTGTTTCAATAAACGTTTGCTAACAAATATTTCCATGCTTTTATTTCACCATCGCATCCTCCAAAGCATACATAAAGATGAAAGTTGAGAATAGGTCTCTTGCATGTAACACGAATTATCATATTTTCATGTTTTTCTCATTCTATATCGATACAAAATCATAATGTATGATATCTCACACTCCAACAATTCGCGAATTTCGAATAATTCGGTATTAAAAATCGTCAAATCGGGACGCAAAACCAAAGTGGGTGAAACGCGGTAGTTCGCCTCCTACGTCACTCGTTATTCCACGATGCTCCGATCGATACAACTCGACGCTGTCTATTGGCTTGCTAGACAGAAAAGTGTACGAGAAAAGGGAGAGAGTCGATATATCCCCATACGTCACGGAAACCGCGAAGCTTCGTCCGTTTAAACAACCGATATACGGAGCCAAATTTATAAGGGCATTTTCTCGTTAACCATTTAAATTTTTGATGGCGGATAAAGTTTTTCAGTGTTCTTATGGATAGAATATTTGATTCCAATGATAAAAAAAATTCATGCAAGAGACCTATTCAATATATCGGACATATTTATTTTTGGAATCGTTATTTCAAGCTCTACCGAAATATGTTAAAATATAAGGAAGGTCCCATTAAAAAAAAAGAATTATTTATAGTGATATCTCATAAAATATCAGTTTGCAGAAAATAGAATTAACGTCATGTGACGAGAATGTTTTTACAGAAATAAAATTTTCAAAAAAAGTTACAGCAATATTTCTAAAATGAACATTTTCGGAAAACTCCCGGTTACAATGTAACGGTGATAGCTATGGTGATAGCGGTTTTCGCCGAAGAGTTTTCATGAAAATCGGCCTTCACACACCGAAATCAGTTTTCGTCTATCTAGTATAGAAATAGGTCTTCCCTCAAAAGTTTCCATTTGGCTCACCCTGTACACCAGTGTAGATCATGTAGCACTGATAACGATCGTTGATTTTTGTTGTGAACTGCACACTGTTGATTGCTCAAATGTTGTAATGAAGATACTCAAGTTCCTTTGTGAGGTTGCACATAATCTGAGATATAGTGTGAGGTTATATGTGTTTATATAAATAAAAAGATAAATGTCTATCATCTTTCAAGGATGGCGTACGTGAGTGATTTCAAACAACAACAGCAGTAACAGTGAGCAGATTGAACTAAACTGCTATACACTCTTGTTTTTTCTACAAGAGAAGACATATGTTCCCTTTTTAATGTGACAAGATGTATGAATATTTATACAGGGTGGTCCAAGTAGTGACGTCAATAAATTTTTTTAGATTCCTCACACCTGGGGGTATCCGAAAATACCCCATGTATGTTACGCGACTTTTCGTAGTTTTCGAGTTATTTCGAGTTTTTTTTTTGTTTTTCCGATTTATTGTCCTAGCGAAGTTTCAAAAATTCATATCTTTTTATGTAGTGGGTATTTCGCAGATTTTTTTTCTGTAACATGTTCTTCCCGAATGTTTCTTTAATAAAAAAAATAACTCAGCTTCCTGAAATTACCCAAAGCTTTTCAAAACGAGCTTGAAAGTTAGAACTTCAGTTTTCAGTAGGATTCACTCAAACATTCAAGATCAATTTAAAAATACAAAAAGGAGTTTTCATAGTTTCTGACTGAGTTTAAAAACTTCGCACGGTCCTGAACTACCAAAATCATAAGAAAAAATATTACTTTATTGGCCATTTTTTGCTGTAATCGGCCATCGAAGGCGGATAGACTCAAAATCATTGAAACACGAGTAAAGTTATTTTTCTACTTTTTATCACTTTTATGGCAAATTAAGCTTGAAAATGTGACTTTAGAGTAATTTTAATTAAAATTCCTGTAAAATAATTGTGGCTCGTGTTATTTTTTCATTAAGATGGATTGGGCGTGCAGGGCCGATCGAATGGCCTGCACGTCCGCCAGACCTGAATCCCATCGATTTTTTTATTTGGGGATTTTACAAAGAGTTGGTATTAGCTACGAGAAGCAACAACAAAGCAGAATTGAGACAAAACTTTTGGAAGCAGAAAGAAAAAAAAAAAAAACAAAAAACGTTAACGATTAAGTATTCAATCTGGAGGAAGGGATTTTGAAGATTTATTGTAGTAAATGGTTATTTTTCAGTAAGTTGTAATTTATTTCTCATCCAAAAGCAAGTAATTCCACAACTACCAATTTTGAAATATGCCAAAATTTTCAGTTAGTGGTGAGTCCAGAATTATCGTGAAAATTACACAAGCTAGTTAGTTTACAGGAATTTCAATTAAAATTAGTTTAGAAACACATTTTTGTGTATAATTTACCATAAAAATGATTACTAGTAAAAAATAACTTCAATTGTGTTTCAATGATTTTCAGCCGATCCGAATTCAAAGAACGATTACAGATTACAGCAAAAAAAGACCCTTAAAGTACAATTTTTTTTCTCATGATTTTGGTAGTTTAGGACCGTGCAAAGTTTTTAAACTCAGCGAGAAGCTATGTAAACTCCTCTTCGTATTTTTTAATTGATGTTAAATGTTTGAGTTAGTTCCACTGAAAGCTAAAGTTCTAACTTTCAATCCTTTTTTGAGCAATTTTGAGTGTATTCAAGATACTGATTTATTTTTGTTATCGAAACAATATTTAGGGAGATCATGTTACAGAAAAAATACCTATTACATAAAAAGATATGAGTATTTGACACCCCGCTGGAATAATAAATCGGAAAAACACAAAAAAATATATATAACTCGAAAACTAGAAAAAATCGCATAACATACATTATGGGGTATTTTTGGATACCCCCCAGGTGTGAGGAATCTAAAAAAAATTTATTGACGTCACTACTTGAATCACCCTGTATATAGTTCTGCTAGTGAAACTCGTTATTTAAAAGCGATAGAAGCGCCTTTTTGGAAAGATCAATTGAGAATGTTGGTGCAAAAAAGCTACTGAGAGACATTGGCAATAGTAGATTTCTATGGTTGCAAAATGGCGCAGGAGATGGATCGATTGCTTGCCATCCGGATTTTGAAGAATATTTTCATAAATACTCGGAATCGCCGTATGATCACTTCATTTAGCGATTGAAGCATATCTTGAGAGGAAATTGTATTATTCACCTGGTTTTTTCTAGGTGTCTATACTCCTTCCAATATCTGACAAATAGACATTCGTAATAATAATTATTATTATTATTTTCTTTTGATTTTTGAGATTTGTTTCTCAGATATTGAGAGTGAAAACCTAGGAAAAGCCTGAGATATAATCACTGCATTCAGTTCATTTGTTGGATTTATTTTTTTTGCGCGTTAGCCCTGGGGTACATCCTACTATCGTTTTTTCCGAATGTCGGATTTACAGCTATTTGAAATTATTTTTCAGATATTTCAGGAAATACATAGGTGAATGGATTGAAACTTGGCAGTAATGTGGGACATAACGACGGGCAAATATTCGAAAAATTTTCGTTTCTGGAAAATATTTATTCGAAACAAATTCTGTTAATTCTTGAGCTTCATATTTCACAGCAGTGTGCCAAATTCAAGTTTGATATAATTATAGTTTTTGGAGATATTGGGAAAAAATAAGTCAAAATTTTGGGGCTTTTCTTCGGAATGACTCGGAAATACTCATTCAATCATAATGAAACTTGGATATTAGTTCGGAAATGCTGATGGACATTAACGACATTAACTTTCTGCCAAATTTCGTGTTAATCGATTAAATTCAAATTCTCTCAAATATTCGATATTCCACGATCTTCTGATCATATTATCCCCCATAAAATTCTGTATGGACCTTCATGCTGTCTCTTTCAATCAAAAACATACTGGATTTCAATTCGATCTTGACTGGATTATCGGAAATATTGGGAAAATAAAATTTTGAATATATATCTACGGAATCATTGGGTGGATTTCACACATTCACGAATTTGACCTTCTTAATGAAGGTCCAAACCTATATTCTACAAATATCCAGCTGTTAAGTTGTTTCATTCGGAAGTTATCTACGATAATGCAGCTTGAAGGTTCATGCAAAAGGTCGTGAGGATAATATGATTAGAAGAACACCAATGATGATAGCTTTGGCAACGAATTTGAACATCTACGCCAGTGCCTTTCTAGTATTTTTTTCATATATGTTCTCCTTCATTTATTTTTTGTATAGTGGAGTAATCCCATTTTGTTGACTGAGTTGACAGGTTTTCAACCTCAACTCAGTAACTTTTTGTAGCAATAATAACTTTATTAATTGACACACTCTCTACAGGCTGTTCCTAAATAAGTGTATCAACGTTCTACTGTGGATAATTTTTTTTTCTCTTCCATTTTTTCCTCCGTGTCTTCGTTTCAGAGATACAGGGTGTCAAAAATTCATATTTTTTTCAGTTTTTTGCTAATATCTCATGAACCGTTTGAATTACAGAATTGAGATATTGTACACACATTGTCACTAATAATAGCTAATTCTGATGCGCCAATGTGCTTTACTTGAAAAAAGGTACTCTTAG
Source organism: Myrrha octodecimguttata (assembly GCA_958510865.1). Classification (NCBI taxonomy): domain Eukaryota; kingdom Metazoa; phylum Arthropoda; class Insecta; order Coleoptera; family Coccinellidae; genus Myrrha; species Myrrha octodecimguttata. The sequence goes on along the minus strand of OY294056.1, from coordinate 72,759,167 downwards.
TTCATTGCTCTAAAGTGAATCGTTTCGAGAAAACTGGCATTTTATGACCCATAATAATCTGCTAACGCATTGTAAATTTCTTGTAATTCGAAAAATAAGTAGTGATTTTATACAAGCTTATTAATTCCAACGAAATTTGACAACTAGGTTTTTAAGTTTGAATTGCATGGTTATTTTTCATTATTTTTAGCGACCATAATAAACAAGATTACAAAAATTGCTCGAAATTCCGCCCGTTGGCTGGAATGCAGGCATTATAATAACGTCTGGATTATGTTCCTATGAACGATGTTCATAATCTAAGGCGTGTTTTCAATTTGCTCTGCTGCGGCTTCAAATCTAGCGGCCAACTCTTCTACGGTGTTAACAGGAGTTTCATAGACAATAATCTTCATGTGCCCCATAAAAAATAATCAATGGCAACTGTGTTAATTGTCATACTGCTTTAATTTAATTTTTGATCATAAAATGACGGTTCACTTTACAGCCATGAACACACATTGGCGCATCAGAATTTGCTGTACAAGTGCAAATTTGTCCAGTGGTGTTAAAGTTGGGGGGTAAAACCTTTGTACAAATTCAATATCTCCGCAACTGGCACGTCTAACGAAACCGAGTAAAGTGCAAGAAAGTAGCTATTTTTAGTGACAATGTGTATACAAAAACTCCATTCTTTAATTAGAACGGTTCATGAGATATTAGCAAAAAACTGAAAAAAATATAAATTTTTGACACCCTGTATCTCTGAAACAGAGACCCAGAGGAAAAATGGAATAGGAAAAACATTTTTATTTTTTTCATGGAAAATCTACAGTTGACCGTTGATACACTCATTTAGTAACACCATGTATATGGTTTAAACAGGCGAAATCGGCACACTTCTACCAGAAGTTTTAATGGGAACCTTCGAGCAGCAACAGCATCAGCATCGAGTAGTCCGGGGAGATAATTCGAACCTTCAGCATATGATGGTCCGGAACTCCGACGAACTCCCGCCGTCCTGGATCAATATTTCCTCATTTGCTTCCATTCCGGGATTTTCTGTGGAGCTTCCCTAGAATTCCCAGTTCTCAGTACTCACTTTTTATGGGGGTTCGAGTTTTAATAGATTTCGACAATTTCACGCTTCTTGTCCCCAAGCACTCAATTAGTCGACAGTTCTCGACAAACCGATGATTTTTTTATGACGTTAAATATCACTGGTGTATATCTGTCTGTTTCATCTCGGATAAAGTTTTGAAAATGTACAATGATTTACTGGGGTGTTTCAGCATTAATTGTCCATATGGTAACCGGTGAATATTGAGCTAGTGATATGAATATCTATCTCTTATACTCCATTCACCTTTATAAACTACCCCGGTTAAAACTGACGCAGATTGGCACTCGGGAAATATCGGTAATGTCAGAATAATTCTCAGCGACGTTTCCGAATGCCAATGCTATTTTCTACTCTCAATCTCAACATAATCCCAGCAAACACTAAAACGCAGCAAGAGTACTAAAACTGTACAGCATTGCTGCATTTGAAGTGCAGCGATAGTGGTGCAGTAACTGCATCGAAACGGATCGTATATGTATGTCCCGCGGAATTGCATCGAAACTGTACAGCTCAAACTGCGTTCGAAGTACAGCCACTATACAGCAGTTGTGCAGGAGTTATGCCACTTTATAATGCAGTTTGTACGTAGTAATAATGCACCAACTGTGCTACTTCGATATTAAGTTTCTAAGCAGCAACAATGCAGCAGAAGCTCGGCTGTATAACGAGACTCACAGGAATAAGACTCTGCCGAAAAAATAATTATTTTTTAAGAGATTGAATTGAAACTTTGCACATTGATACTTAATTATTTACCATCGACAGATGTGGAAAAAGAGGGTCTACGACTTCCAGTTTATTCGGAAATTACCGAATAATTTTGATTTTCTTATATGATGTGATGTATATATTTTTGCATATTCGACATCTATGCTTTACGATAGAAAAAATTCTGCAACTTTTTCTGTATCTAAACATTGATTACTTCACAAAAAAATATTCAAATTATACAATTTTTCACGACATTTCACCAAAAACTCAGCATGGAATTCAAATATATAAAAATATACACAACATTCTTTGAAAAAATCGTTCGGCCATTTCCGGTTGAAGCGAAAAAAAAATAAAATTTTCTATTTACCCTCAGTCGATGAACGACAGTCTGTAGTATGCATGTTTAGAATTTCAATGCGATTTCTTGAAAAATATAGGTTTTTCGGAGGTGAGCCTGATTCCTGAAACATACTGGCTGTCTTAGGAGTCGGGTCAAACTAGTTCATGTTGAGCATATTACGGCATGTGATTCATGGCAAATTCAACTAAATGAAAGAAATATTGCACTAGGAACATGACTTTAATAGAAAAAACTAGAATTTACAGAAATACTGGCGATATCAAACATTATAAATATAATATATTATTGGGTGACTCTCTCGTTCCTTTCTAATTCCTCTTAAATGAGTACATACCGTGATGGTTGTTTCAATATCGGTTGGTGAATCATTTTTGCTCCCTTTGTTTTTGCGTACAGCAACTTAAAGTGAAGAAAAATTAGTTAATAAACAAAAAAAGTTTTACCTTGTGTGAATAAAATACCTAAAATTCCTTCATTGATGTTAGTACTTCGAAATTCTGTTTCTTAGTTGGCCATATCCAGTTTAGGTAGAGACCCAGGTGTTTCCTACTATTGTCTATTTATTCCAGTTCCGAGAGAAACGGCATCATCTAAACTGACATAGTTTTAATTTGCCTTTTTTCGTTTTTCGGGAATTTATCATGTCGATATACTTGTTTTTCGCACTTGCAACACAGTCAACTTGAAACAAACAGTCAGTTCAAATAGCTTGAATCAAAAACGACACAAAGAACAAATTTCAGTTACAAAACAGCTTGGCCGACGACGACGATTGACAACGGCTCAACCGGCGCAGTAGGTCCGCGGTATAGCATCAAAGACAGAGACAGCATTTCGATTTTGTTGTACAAAAGCTGTACAGCAGCTGTATTTAAACTACTGCATTTTTAGGAAAGCAGTATCACCAATGCAGAGATTGTGCAGTTTCAATACAACATTTTATGTACTGCATTCCGGTGGCACTTGTAATGCAGTAACTACACAATTGCTGTATTTTGTTTTTGTTGGGAATCATTACGCTTGGAAACTAAAAATGCCAAAGGTAGTTTTGAAGAAACAGAGATAAAGTCCACGTGCTATGTAGAATTCAAATCTGCTTTTTCTGATAGTGACCCTGATAATTTGGAATCAATAATATATCACAAGCTTTCCAACATTTTCGACAGATGTGAGTAAAAACCCAGTGTATCGTTCTCATAGATTCCCAAGAACTTTGTAAATTCAGTTAGTTCTTTCAAGGTGACACAGGTTTTGTAGTACCACTACATTTTAATACTGAAGTATATCAAGTTGTGCAACAAGGTATTTAAATGTCTTCTATAGACTTATTTCTTGAGAATTTCGAAAAATAGGGAATTCCATAGGTTTGCTGGTTCGTTAAGGAGTTTTACTGCAGGGTTATTCGAGTACTTATATTTTTTTTCGAATGAACTATCACAAAGTAACGGACTACTTTATCCATTATTTTTCAGTTAAATTTCGACACTCGATTCTTGATTTCCGTACAAGAAAATAGCATAACTGAATCTCCCAACCATGTGTATATACGTGAAATATTTCCAGTGTTAACAGAGAAAAAAGTTTTTTTAACATTCGCCAGGTCTTTGAAATTATTGAATTCATATAATGTTTTCTCAAATTCATTATTTTCCTAAAGTAAGATTAAATTTTGAAAAATACGTAATTACTACGACCTCTATGTAAAAAGGACAACGCCCTGTAGTTATCTGACAGGAAAATGACTATAACATAACACTTTCAAAATATACACGGTGAAATGTGTCAGAATGTCATGGCCAACCGGGATAGTTTATAAAAGTGAATGAAGTATACCTAGATTTTGTTGAAATGTGTTAAGGATGTTGAAAATTCAACCTGTCACATCCTTACTATGAATAACTATAATCTCACCTGTAGTCTCTACCAGAATCGTGAAACTGATAAAGGTTCTTATCTTCCAGTAATTCCGTAAGATGAAGAATTATTCTCATTTCTGCGAGAATAATTTGGGAGTAGCAAAATGCGTCTCCCAAACAAAACTCATCTCCCTTGGAGAATGGGCTGGAAATTAATTATGCAGGAAATTATCAGAAATGAAAGCACCAGGTGGAATACGACCTATTCTATGATGAAATATTAACCGGATTAACGCCACAAAGCATGTCCTAGGCCCATGATTGAATAATACGTTCTGATGGAAAATTGATATAAGTTTTAGAGTTTGTGTTGAATTGAACCACCTTGGTTAATTCATGAACTGAATTCTGACAAAGCCCAAGAGAGTATCAGATTTGAAACCCTTCAATTCCACTTCTCAGGCATAGTACCTTGTAGCTATGGTATACATATCGAAAATTTTCACTATAGTAATACCACTAGAGGTCAAATTATTTCCGGAAATTTTTCGAGCTCATGAATATTCTGAAAATTATCCAGAGTCGAAGACGAGGGATAATTTCCAAAAAATATTTATGAGCGAGAAAAACTTTCCGGATTTAATTTGACCTCTTGTCGTATTCGGTAAGAAAATTCCTCACCAAATGTGTTTATTTCCAACATCAATTTGCGCCTTCATCAAGTACTTGCAAAACATAGAAGGCTTTGTCGACTTGATTATTTATTTACCATGGCAGCTCAGTGAAACTCTGAGCTAGAAATTATTTCTGTTTTGAATTTGTCAAAAACAGCACGACGTAGAAAAATGTCTCCCTTCGGTCAAGAAAGTTAAGAAAATATGCTCCAGAATATTAAGCAGTTGACACCCGCGAATACTAGGAAATCGACGGCAAGTGTTTGGAACTGTTTATAAACTTTTGCGCAGAAAAGGCGTATGATTTCGACAGAGCGGATATACCTGTGGAAGAACTAGCGCTTATTCGTGAAGACTATGCCTTTAACATGCGGAAAAAAAACTCCGAAGACTACATGTAGAGCGTTATCAAAGTTCTATGGAACTCTTCAGCTAAGCAGTTGCAGGAATATTTTTTCGAAAGGTATAATCGCAAATTTAATCTATTCTCTGACATAGAATTTGTCAACGCAAGAGCTGCAAAAAATGCTAAGCGTCGGAAGCTACAATTAGATCCAACCAAGAGAAAGGCAAGTTCGTACGCACTATCAGCAGACGAATTGAGAAAATATTCTGTCATTATAAACATTTCCAGTGAAATTCGGTGTTGGGTACCCACGAGGAAAAAATTTCCACTAAAATTCATCCATTGCGATGGTGGTCTGTCAGAAATACATGTTCTGATTGGTTAAAAACCACATGTGTGGAATTTTCAGTGAGATCAGGTATCTGTCATTTTCTTAAACAAAATTCTCGTTGCTTTGTTTTTCAGGTTTTTCGAGGTTTTCACTCCCAATTCCTGCAAAATAACTATTAAAAGTGATCTGTAACGGTTCAGTGTCTACTATATCTGACTTCATCACAAGACAATAAATATTATTATATTACTTTCTTTCAACTTTTTCGTATTTCAAGGCTTTTATCGAATTGACATTTTCAGGAGAGATCAATAATACACATAATAATTTCTTGAAGAAATAACATAGAATCTCGACATTTCTAAATTACCCTGGGGCTTGACCTCGTAGGTGTAGGTAATTCATGAATGGGCCAAATCTGTCCGATGTTTCCGTGGGTATGATTCTCATGAATTTTGCATGAATCTCCATACCGCCCTTTATCTATCAAGTCTAAATGTGATTTTTTCACATTGATGAGGGTATCTGGGAACATATCGATTTTCGATTGCCCACCTTTGTCACCATGAAATATATATATATTCTTTTGAGGACGAGCATTACATTCTAAGATATATCACAGTGTTAGCAGAGGAAATGTAAACGGGGTACCATACTTATTTGCGTATGATACAAGAGCACAGATAAAAACCTCAGGAAAAATTCTGTCTCCCCGTATAAGTGTAGTAATTTGTTTATAGAAGATGGATGGCATCTTTTTCATTGGAAAATAATTTTTTCGTCATCTTGAATTCATTTCGACAAAATACCAGAAGGAAGCAGTAAATAATATCACCTACATTTGCTCATGACCGAGAGGGTCTTTCGACCAGGTTCAGTCCTCCAAGCGATGATTTTCAGATCCTCAGATAAACGAAGAACGCTACAGGCCCCTTTATTGGGGAATCATCTCCCATAGATCCATAATTACTAATTTCGAACTAGAAATCTAATAAAATATCGGGAATGAAGTGAAAAACTTGTGACATGAAATGAATTGATGTATCACTTTGTTACGGCAATATTCTTATCAGATTTGATTTAGATAGAAACGAACAAGTTCCTGAATCTCAAGAGGTATTCAAGGAGCCCGTAGAAAATTTGATTATAGCCATAAGTACAACTTGTTCGAGAGCTCATGACACATGTTTCATGAAGTGTTTGATTCAGGTTGAAATTTTACATGAACGTATATTTAGGCTAGATGAGTATATAATTGAGTGTCATTCTGACCTACCTAGGTACACCAGGTAGAAGAAAGTTGCGAAAAAAATGTTGGACAAAACAATAATATAATAATTCGACAATTTAAATTCCGTAGAGTGTGAAAATGAATGAGGAATACCGTTTTGGAAGAGGTAACAATGGACAAAATTACCACAAAGTAGCATTTTGCAGAATACACTATAATAGTAGTGTTCTTCCGTACTGATTGAACTGATGGAACTTGTTCCGCGATTAGAATAATCATTTGCAATCACTTTAGAGTTGTGGAAGGGAGAACTGATTGAAACGAAAGAACGATCGCTTCAACTGATCTCTCTGATTGAAGTTATATAAATCACTTCGTTCAGTACCAAAGAACATCACTATTATATTATTCAATCATCATATATGTATATACAGGGTGAGTCTTTGACCTTGCAGAATATTTTAACAGAAAATTCCTGAAGCCAAAAGAAACACTTTTTTCCCCTACCATTTTTTCCGATTCGGCTTGGTTCGTAAGATACAGACTGTTGAAGATCCATAAAAAAATTTAATTTCGATTATATCTCGCGAACGATCTCATCGAATGAGATGATTTTTGGAGTATAGTTTTTTATTGATACGATGAATGTTCCTAGATTACAAAATTTCATCCACATCCTCCAGTTTCTTTAATATGACCATAACATTTCATAAAAATACCAGAAATTCAAAGAATCCAACTTTTAAAAATAATTTGAATGCTATTCAACGAATTTTTGACCATTTTGGAAAGTAAAAGTATTCTTTATTTTTTTTCGTATGATGCGCCGTTTTCGATTAATCTGAAATTCGAAAATAAAAAATATCTGTGAAATTCCGAGAATTGGGTACTTTGGCTGAATGCAACTCTGTTCAAAAAATTCACAGATTTCAATTTTTCCGCGTTGCCACGTCTAAAAGTTGAGAATGGAATCCTAGCATTTTTTATTTGGAATGATTTGTAAGCGGAGTAGCCGACTTTGGCCAATTCACAATGGACGTACCCGTAGGAATCCCGCAACTCGTGCGTAAAAATCTAAGAGGAAACTACAAAATTCATAAGTACCAAAATCTTCACAATAGGTTCAACTTTGCTTTTGAAATAAGAAGTTTCTCCAAAATAGGCTTCCATCCCAAAACTATAACTGTGTTATACAGTGGTGATTCGGTCTTTCTTGAAATTATGTACAGAACTTTGATAGTATTTATTTTGAGGTATTCTTCAAATGCGCTTTCATAACATAACAACCCATGGTGGAAGAAAACCACCACGACATAACCTTAAAACCACGGAGCCACAGATTTATAGTTCAGTTCAGAATCATAGACTATACAAGTGTAAACATAGAATTAGCATATTGTGTGTTGTTTGATTTCGAAGAGTTCTTTCTTTCTGTTCGTCAATTTGGCAACGTTTGTACGTTCATAGATAAATTAAATCTGTTTTATTTATTTATGAAAATGAAAGTTTGAATGGGTTATGTCTGAATCTGATAATTCTTGGAGAAAATGAAATAAACAAAGAAAATTAATAATAACAAATTGAAGATGAATCTCAAAGCTAATATGAGTGATAGCTAGATGAATTCCTCATTATCTAAAATGGAACCAAGAGAAGAATATTCAACTTTTATCGCCCACGAAATTTGGAATACCTAACTTGTTTATTGTGCTACAAATACAACTTTTTTCACTAACTGGAATGTAAAAAGTAAGTTGACGCTTGTTTTCATAACAGAGTTGCTTATGTCGAAGATTTGAATGGCATATATTAGGTTTGGAAAAACTTCAGTGTTCAGGTTTCCAAATTTTTAATGCCTATATCTTTTTATCTAGGCCGAATCGGAAAAAATGGTAGAGGACAAATGTGTTTCTTTCAGCTTCAAGAATCTTCTGTTGAAATATTCTGCAAGGTCAAAGACTCACCCTGTATATACAGGCCAGTGTTGCAAATCAACCAAGAAAATAATAGCAATTACTTATATGATAGTTGAATACTATAATTTGTCCACATTGGAAAAATTGGAATAATTCTGCATTTTAAACAACCTACAAAAGAGTCAACTTCATTTTCTGTGATTGCTGGAAATTGTCAAGCTTACGAGAAATGTCAAAACTTTCACTTGATCTATGCATGGAGTGCGTAATATTCATTATACACACCTATTATCCACGGACTTGATTGATGACTGTCATTATCCTTCAACGAGAGAAACTGAAATATATATACACATATACATCATTCAATGGTCGTCTACAAATAAGTTTTCGATTCAGAAGTCAGGACCACACAAAATTAATTCGACAATTTACTTGCAATAAAGTTGGCAGAGTTCCCTTGATTTTTCTACTCCATTGGCAATGGTAGAATATTTGGACATCTTTTAACATTTTTTTATTTATGAAGTTGCCGCTTCGTTACAGCTGGATCATTGGCGGTGGTGATGCTGTTGTTAATAATACTATCAAATAATAGAAATAGAAAATATTTCATTTATATGAATATTGCTTTATTATACATGTTTTAGATTTATATATAATGATCGATTCAATTGTCGAATGGTTTTTGTTCCATAATTGATCAAACACTTATTTTTGTCTCCTAAAAAACGGAACTTTGGGGCAATTTTGTTCATTTTTACCAAAATGGTATTCCTAATTGAGAAAATTAAATTGTCGAATTGTTCTGGTTTTGCCAACATTCTTTCCCACATCTTTGTATGCGCAGTACCTGCTGTATCCAGGTAGGTCCGAAACACAATCGATTACATACTCATCTAGCCTATATGCATATAAACTCCATTCACTTTTATAAACTATCCCGGTTGGCCATGACATTCTGACACATTTCACCATGTATATTTTGAAAATGTTAGGTTATAATCATTTTCCTGACAGATAACTACACAACGTTGTCCTCTCTACATAGAAGTCGGAGCAATTACGTGTTTTTCAAAATGTGAATTCACTTTGGGAAAATAATGAGTTTGGGAAAATATTATGTGAATTGAATACTTCCAAAGACCTGGCGAATGTTGAAGAAACTTTTTTTTCTGTTAATACTGAAAATATTTCAGGTATATAAACATGGTTGGAAGATTCAGTTATGCTGTTTTCTCGTAAGCAAATCAAGAATCGAATGTTGAAATTTTACTGAAAAATAATGGATAGAGTAGTTCGTTACTTTGTGATAGTTCACTCGAAAAAAAAAATAGAAGTACTCGACTAACCGTGCAGTAAAATTTCTAAACGAACAGACAAACCTAAGTAGACTTTTCGAAATTAACAAGAAATAAGCCTACAGAAGACATTTAAATACCTTGTTGCACAACTTGAAATACTCCAGTATGAAAATGTTGGATAGCTTGTAATAAATTATTGATTCCAAATCCTACAAAGCACTGCCTGATACTTTGTCTCTGCTTCTTCAAAACTACCTTCGGCAGTTTGAGTTTCCAAGAGTGATGATTACGTTGAGATGGAGAGTAGAATTTGGCATTGGCATTCGGCAACGTCTCTGAGAATTATTTTGACATTGCCTATATTTCACGAGTGCCAACTTCGATAGACCTAAATCATAGTTCATAAAAGTGAACTTAAATCAAACACTTGTTTTATTTGATGAGAAAACTCAATGGTTCAAATTGCTGTACAACCTAAAGACTAATCCTGAATAATTTCGACCTCATAATTGGAACGAGTGGTCTAATCGGGGGTAGGCCATGAAACTTTCAGACCACCGACCGATGCGAACTGGTCTGATCAAACAATGGCGAAATTAGTCAATCCCCGACTAATACTCATCCGGCAGTCGGCAGCAGTAATTCGAAATGATATGCCCCGAAAATTTCATTTACCAAAACTCCGGAATGCCTAGCAAATTTCACCGGACTCACTCATGAATAAAAGATGAACAAATTTATGAATTTCAAGAGGTATTCAGAGAGTCCGTGGATAATTTAGAATATGGCCATAAGTACATATCCCGCTTTCCTATCGAATCGCGAAGGAGGTAGTTTGATGCTTTCAGCGTGTATTCAATCATCAGACGCTTTCATGCCGGAGGAAAGAAAGTGCTGAGTGCGCTCGGAAACACTTCTGCCTCTGTCTGCCAACCGTATTTCTGAAGATGAGAGCGCCGCGTCTTAATAGATTCATAGTGGAAATATTATTTCTCCATTTCGGAGGCATGTGGAGTTAGGGTACGAACAGAACAAGTGGGTCACAGTCTAGATGGAAGTTGAGGTCGATGCTACTACTTAAGTCGCGGTCGATGTCGACAGCACATACAAGAAGGTTACCTGCAATGCTCCGTCGAACTAAGAATACTGTATGCCTGCCAATTTGTGAGGAACTTCATTGCATGTGATTAATTTCGTTAGTGAATGCCTATTGTGAATAAATCGGGAGCTTACACAAGTCACTGAACGTCCAAAGTCTAGAATACAGGTCTTCTTCAAGAAGCTAGCTCAATGTTAGGTAGTGAATTTTTTTTATGATGCTAATCTTTCTCTCTAAGTTACTAACGCTTATAACATTCTCAACAGTTGAGAGGACATTTACAAAGTATGTACATTGTACGCACATTAACAACCTCAGATTCTGTGTAACACTCGCAGAGTACGAAGTCTGAACATTATAATCTGTGACTACACTGTACAGCAACCAACATAGTGCAATTTTGCAAACAGGAATCATCGAATGTTATCAGCGCCTACACAATCTACACTGAGGTAAAATATTGTAGTTTTGGGGACAGAACAAACCACATGTATTTACGTCTATGCCATGATGTAAGTAAGCCACCATCGTGGTCTATGCGTCCCACTCTCATTCATTCCACAGAATGCACAAAGTTTTTTCCATGTCTCTCTTCTGTGACTTGACTATCTTGAGAATTCATAGAGTTCGAATAATTTTTTCACACCGAATGACGGATTTCATATAATCCATGATGTAAGTAAAACATAGTGTGCTCATCTGCTCATTCTGTGATCGTATTTACCAATGATGACGTCACTTTTTCATTCAAATTCGAAGCACAGAATATATATTTCCTTGTTTTTCAATCTTGCTGACGTCACATTTTTCTTTAGATGAGCACACCATGTTTTTTACATCATGATATAATCTATTCGTGAATTTCATGAATTGAGGATATTTAAAGCGTTTTCGATATAAGAAAGGGCGATGACGAATTGTATATAATCTTATGGCGGGAACAATTAGATATTGTTTGGATATTAAGTGGAAGATAGGTGTTTCAATATCCAGGTAGGTACCTCTAGTAAAATATTTTCGCTAAAATAATATTGCCATAAGCTCCAAATCAAAGCATTAAGTGAGTAAATGAGATTTCTCAATCATGTTTCATTTTTTTCGTGGGCCAATTATTGAAATATTGTTTTCTTTTGTTATTTTGTCTCAATACAATATGTAATCTGTCCTTCACATGTTTCATGTCTCACAGGATTGAATAAAATTATTATTATTATTATTGAATTCGGAGCATTGAATTGAATGTTGAATTTATAAATAATATTTGGAAATATTTTCCTAATTATGCGATGATGATTGATATGCACTGTGCGATAGATGTGATTCTGAAATATCTAAGGGTGTTATTCGTAAAAGTGCCAGTAGTACAACATCACCCCGAGAGAAATCACTCAGAAGAATATAAACACCACCAAGAAGAATCCTCGAGCAAAAATTAAATCAGCCCTCTTTCGTAAGAACCCCCCTGCAAATAGTAATAATTCAAAGCATCGACAGTCAAAGGTTGTAGGAATCTGTTTTGGTATTTCGGTCTATTTTTTTTGTGTAATATATAACAAATTTCATTTTTCATTTACGGTCTGACCAATATGCATAGAATATACCTATTGCATCTATGGTCTTACTAAGTACACTGAGTTGACGTTCACCACAGAATAGAGAAGTTTTAATTATATTCCTTGTCTGTGTATTGCCAAAAGAACCAATAACATAATGGCGGATTTGGGACATTGGAAAACGGAGAGTGTCGCGTCTATAATACTTCTCTCTTCTATGTGAACAATGATGTGACTACCATGGTGTGCTCATCTGCATTCAGCAGTAACGTCAGCAAATTGATATTTCAAAGCAAATATATTCTGTGCTTGGACTTTTCCTATAGTTTCAATACGTCATCATTGACATGCTATTCCGTAACGGCGTACGTGTCGTTAAAGTTCTGGTGAACTTCCTTTCATCCTCTGGAATTAAATTGTAGAGTGAACAGGTGTGGTACTAACTCCTTCCTTTTGTTTGTGCCCTAGTTTTGTGTTGGAATTACCTGTCTAACACCTCTCCACTGTGACCATATGATAAAGACGTCTGAATATCACTGAAACATCCGACATACTTAACGACCCCGGCTGAGTATTGGATTATCCAAGACCTGTCACGACAGGCTCAGACGGTATAATCGGAAAGCTTGTCTGAATGGCCATAGCAGCCGAGGACACCTAAGAGAATAGAAGAAGAAGAATACGTCATCATTTCTACGTACGATCACAGAAAAACAGATGAGCACACCATTTTTACTTACATCATGTGGGAGACGTTTCGGCCGAAGCTACAGCTGACTGATTGAGAAATGCAGTATCCGGCCGAACTACAAAAATTACTCTTCGTCACATCACTACTTCCTATTCCAATATCTACTTTCCGGATCTATTAAACGCAAAATCGTACAATCACAACCAAATTTCCAAGAAAAATTTCCTAGGAGACACGGGCAATGTTTCATTCATATCTTAATGGAAGTCGACGTGGAAAAGGAAGACATTTTCCTCATCGCTTCACCCTCTGCAGGTATTCACATGGGGATAAAGATATCATATGGAACCGGATTTCTATCTGGCATCGTGGACCCGAAATAATCCGGGATGAGGTTCTATATGGGTTCATTCCCAAAGCATACGTCTCCTACGAAAGAAGGATTATCTGGGATTTTTGCATGAACAGAAGGCTAGATGGGACGTTTTCAAGTATTGGTTGTCTGCGTCATTGCGGCCACAAACTCCTCTGCATTTCTTCAATGAACATGCAGGATCCCAAGTAAGGTCGTCCTTCGCATATCTGCTTGTCGGTTAAAAATGATAATTTATCGAATGAAATATGCTTCTTAACATTTCAACGAAAATTTCACGCCCCCAGAACTCAGAAACAAAGAATTGAAGATTTCAAAAAAACAGCCCAACTTTTTTTGAAAAGTAAAGAGAATTCGAGTGTTGATTAGTATGGAAGTTATTTATGACCTATACACAACCCACTTAAAGTTTCAAAACCGTTTAATTATTCACGAAATAAGGTGATAATTGAACTTATACCGTCAAACGGTGATGTGAGCAGACAGTTGAACTTCCAAACTCAAGAATAATCCAAAAATAATTTTCAAATTCCATAGTAAGGAGAAAGACTTCCTACTGTTTCTGAGGGGAGGTCAAATTTATATTGGGATCTAAACAAATCAAATTTATTCTACAAATTATTCATATGGTAACAATAAAAGTCATGTAAGAGAATACCAAAATGAAATCACTAACAAGAAATAACTAATTATAAATTTTTACTACCCGAAATCATCCAACATGAATTCTTCAACCGAGTAGTAACATTTAGACGTTAAAATAAGCCTGAAAAGTTTTTTAAATCGTTCGTCCGTTTTATTCCTTCCGGAAGTTGATTATATAATTTAATTGCTAAGTAGTTAGTAGCTTTCTGAGTTCTTCTTATTCTATGGTGCGGCATAGACAGATCTTGTCTGTAACGTGTGTCAGACTGATGGAATTCACCACTTTCGATGTATTTATGCTTATTCTCATGAACATGCAGCAGACATGCATAAATGAATTACGAATAAAAAGTCAGAATCTTGAACTTTCTGAAATAGTCTCTGCAGGAGTCGGTGCTGTTTACTCCTGCAAGAGTTCTTATTGCTCTCTTCTGTTTCCAGAAAACAATTTTGGATTCGGGTGCATCTCCCCAAATGAGAATGCCATAGGACATGGCGTTGTGAAAAGAGCATAGTAGGTGTCCATGAGTACTTTTTCGGTAGTTAATCTTTTCAGTCTGCTCGAGAGGAATATTATTGATGATAATTTCTTGGTAAGATTCTCTATATGGATATCAAATTTGAAATTTTCTTGAATCTGTACACCAAGAAACTTCGCGTCTTTGATGTCATCTGTTCCAGTTAACGATTTTATCCTCCGAATTTTCGTTTTTTCAACATTTAAATGAAGACCGTTTGAGTCGAACCATGATTCAGCTTCATTGAGGGACCTCTCCGTGTTCGTACTTACTGAGTGTCATCAGCATAGTTACAAACACAGTCACATGTTATGTTGTTTGGAATGTCATTAATGTATATGATGAAGAGTAATGGTCCTAGTATGGACCCCTAAGGTACTCCCTTACGTATCTCCATCCAGGTTGTTTTCCTCTCCTTTATATGCACCTGTTGCTGTCTGCCCTCCAAAAAAAACAAGTAATTTAAGGGGCACGTCTCGTACTCCAAAATGCTCTAGTTTATTCAAAAGAACCTCATGAGAAACATTGTCAAATGCCTTCGATAGATCGCACAAACTAAGCTCGACTTCGCTGTATTCCCTGTATACTAATAGTGTTGCCCGTGGTTCAAACAAGCGCGGTAAACTGAGGAAATATCCCTTGCAGCAGATCTTTAACACAAAACTTCCAAAAGATACAACTTAGAATCTTGTTATTTGTAGAGTAACTTTGGACCTTAATTATACGAAGGTAGCATTTGTGAATGGGTAGAATCCAACCTGAGATATATTCACTAAAATTTTATTTTCTCAATATTTTCAAAAATACATTGTGGATCGAGTTCAAATTTAGTACTTGATTAAAAAATGATAGCCTGAAGATTCATGCAGAATTTCATGGCGACCATGAGAAGATTGTCATCTTTCCATCAGGAGTTAAAGGTGCGTTTGGCGTGGTCCATTCGTGAAAAGATGGCCGCTCTGGCAACGAATTCATATGACACTATTATCACTGAATTCAGCTCTAGTAACTAAGTATTCAGCACTAGTTACTAAGGTTCATTATGATTGGATTAGGATATTTTGAGTTTTTCGGGAAATAACAACGATACCACGAAATTTGACATGATTTTTCCAATATCTCCGAAAATCAAAATCGGGTTGAACTATATAGAATTTGTAGATTATTGAGAAATATAGGAACCGAAAAAAAATTTTTTCAACAAAAATTTTCGATTTTTTTTATTGTGCTGATAACATGATCCTCACGAAATCTCGCACAAAGTTGCATCAGCATTTTCAACCTAGCTATCGAGATTTATCATGATTGGATTAGTTATTATTTCGAGTTATTTCCCAAATAACAACAGTACAGAGGAAGAAACTACAGAAACGAAAAGTGAAGGGAACTATTAGTCTGTGTCACCGGGTCTATAGTCCATTCAGATTAAGGCTAGGAATCATGAATGAATGATTTGAATATTCGAATATTCATTGAATAATAAGTCGAATAATTTGGGTTTGCAATATCCATGTTATCATGAATATTCACTGAATAGTTGAATGATCAATGAATAGTTTTCATTCATGAATACTCAATGAATAGTTTTTATTCATGAATAGAAGAATATTCAGTGAATAATTGGATAGATTAATATTCAGTGAATAGTTGTGTATTACGTATCCATGACTATTCGTTTTTATTCAAAAATATCAATTTCTTCAGGACTGCTGATTAGTACTTAGTAGAGTAATCCATCATTCGTGAAATTACGATTGAACGTTTGTAAGATCATTTTACTGACTATTCAGGAATAATTGAAACAAATTCATGTGATTTACTACAAACAAACTCCTTGATATTCATATTGTGAAATGTATATTTCGTTACTGCAGCGTCGATCTTTCGTTAATCTTCAGTCCAAATATTTAACGCTTTCAAGTGATACCTGCCTGAACTGAACCTAACATCCGCAAGATAATCCAAAAACGTATTTTGTTCAATACAATATCGAATTTGATAACCTTTATTATTTTGTTATTATTATTCGTACCTGAACATATATCCTGTATTATGTGTTGAGTTCAGCTGTCTGAAAATTAATGATTGTTCGAAATTACAGTAACAAAATGTAAACATTACAGAATATGAGTATCGAAGAATTTGTTCGTAGTAAATCACATGAACCTGTTTTAATCATTCTTGAATAGTCAGTTGATCTTTCAGACTTTTATTCGTAATTTTAAGAATGATGGATTACTCTACTGACTACTCATCAGCAGTCCTGAATAAATTAATTTTTATGAATAGTAACGAATACTTATGGATGCATGAATATCCAACTATTCACTGAATACTTATATATCTATTCAATTATTCAGTGAATATTCTACTATTCATGAATGAAAACTATCCACTGAATAATCGAGTATTCAAGAATAGTCAACTATTCATTGAATAGTAAACTATTCATTAATGAAAACAATTCATTGAATTATTCAGGTATTTGAATGAATTATTCGAATAATCGAATAGATTTTTGAAAGAATACTGGAATACAAAAAACCGAAAAGTCCCAGCCCTAATACAGATTCTTCGAATGCCTACAAGGGGTCCCACGACATCCTGTATTTATTATAGTTATGAGTAGATATCGGATTATATGCATTTGCATATTTGCATATGCAAATGCATATAACGCGGTATTCTATTCATTTTTGCATATTTTGGTACTTTTTTGTCGAAAGTGCATATTTCAATAGTGGGACGTAATCCTGGTGCATAGATCAACTGGAAAACGTTGAACGGGTGCAGAGCTATAGAAAGATTGGATACCAAAAATCTTCTTCTGTTCAAATCCACGGAAATTTCTGAAAAGTAATCGAACAGAAAGATGTCCTTACTAATTTACTGTCAGAAATAATACATGACAAATTTGAAAGCACGAAGCTCGCAGCAATTAAGAAGATGGGAGTATATGTCAACGCCACAAGAAAAACCTTGTCTACAAAGATATGAAAAATGGCGCAAAATTCTCTTCACGTTAATGGTCGTAGAGAAATCGTTTTCGGCCTATAAGTTGATTTTAAAAGATAGACGTAACAAGTTTTCTTTAGTATATCTAAAAAATCTAGAAATGCACTGACGTGATGTCAGCAGCTTCTACGCGCTTGTTCACATTTCAAAATGGCGACTTAGAAATTTCAGTGAAAATTAAATGGAATATGAAAATTTAAAGAGAAAAATTCATTCAAATTTTTCCAAGGATAATTCTTCTCATCTGCACTATTAATGTTCCAAGTTTCATTTCAACCAGATGAATATTTTTCGAGTTATTGAAAAATCAAAATTTCAAATGGCTGTAACACAAAAATCATTTGGCAGATTTGGCCCACTAACGAACTCAACCGAGATATTTAGGATCAAAACATAACCGGACAGTATCCAATTCGACCACGGATTATTTATCTGTGTCCAACCTAGTCGTTTGAGACCGATTTCAGCTCAAAACTCGAGAATTACAGACATTGTGACGTAACGATAACGTGCTGTGCCCTAGAACAAGCGCGTAAAAATGTCTAATTTTGTATAGTCACAAAATTATAATCGATTGATGACTGAAAATTAATCGGAGACACAATGGAAATTGATATTTTTTTAGTGCATAAGTATTATGTGCATATTTCACCCTTTTTAAGTGCATATTTGCATGCATATTTTGCCAGTTTGTTAATGCATATAATCCGATGTCTAGTTATGAGTTTGATGTGTGTAATCTTGGAATATTTCTCAATCTCGCGTCAGTGCTATTCCATAATATTCTTTTCAACGGGTGATTATGAGTTTTAGTTTTACTTTCTGTTTGAATCACAATAATAATAAGAATAATACCAAACTCTCTATGTAATCCCAGAGAAATGAAGGTATCCATTAGAGCAACCTGTTCAGCAAGCTTTCATCCACGAAAGCTTTCAGCTATGTGTTGGTGTCAGGAAGTTGATGACGTTAAAAATCTTTTGTTCCAGTATCCGTGTCATTACCCAAATCACTTCCACGATAAAGCCAAAGCTACGGCCTTGTGCAGAGTAAATTCCAAATTTTCATCGTCGGATTCCGTTTAATATCGGAGCACCACCCTGATCAAAGTATATTATGTGTTTACGCATTGGACAGATTAATTAAAACAGGATACAGTGTTTATAATGGAGCAGGTGTAGTTGACTGAATTAACTATGAAGTGGTTGATCCTTGAATGCTCGTTGTTTAATGAGAACAAGGACCACAGTTCCGAGAAAAAGTTCAAAAAGCACTGCCGTGAAGGCAGCAACTTTTGCGCGCATGTTCAATGTAGATGACCGCTTCAGCAACGAATTTGAACGTGCGCGCGTACCAAATTTCAGTTCGATACGATCATAAGTTCTGGAGATATCGGGAAAAAATATGTCAAATTTCGAGGTTTTCTTCTCGATATCGTTGATTTTTTCGGTATTACTCGAGAAATACTGATTCAGTCCTGATTAAACTTCACAGCTGGTTTTAAGATGCTAAAAGACAACTTTATGCAAAATTTCGTGATAATCGTGTTATTAGAACAATTTGAAAAAAAAAATTTATATGATTTTCTCATCATATCATCCTCATTAAATTCTGTATGAAACTTCGAACTGTTATTTTCGATGAAGTACTGAATTTCAATTCGATCTGATCTGTATTTTTGGAAACATTGGAAAAATAAAATTTTGATTGGGTATATCTACGGAATCATTGGGCGGATTTTACCCATTCACGAATTCGACCTTCGTAATTAAGCCCCAAACCTACTCTACAAATATCGAGTTTCTAAGTCGTTTCGTCCGGAAGTTATTGTGTTTACGGTCAGCCTGACGGCCGACTGCGTAAACACAATAACTTCCGAAAGAAACAACTTAGAAACTCGATATTTGTAGAGAAGGTTTGGACCTTAATTACGAAGGCCTAATTCGTGAATGGGTAAAATCCACCCAATGATTCCGTAGATATACCCAATCAAAATTTTATTTTTCCAATATTTCCAAAAATACAGACCAGATCGAATTGAAATCCAGTACTTCATCGAAAATAACAGTTCGAAGTTTCATACAGAATTTAATGAGGATGATATGATGAAAAAATCATATAAATTTTTTTTTTCAAATTGTTCTAATAACCCGATTATCACGAAATTTTGCACAAAGTTGTCTTTCAGCATCTTAAAACTAGCTGTGAAGTTTAATCAGGACTGAATCAGTATTTCTCGAGTAATACCAAAAAAATCAACGATATCGAGAAGAAAACCTCGAAATTTGACATATTTTTTCCCGATATCTCCAAAACTTATGATCGTATCGAGCTGAAATTTAGTACACTGCTGTGAAATTAGAAGGTCACAGTGTGAGTATAATATTTTTTGGATATGATGAATGGTTTCCGAAAAAAAAATTTTTTTGTAAAAAAATTTCGAAAAAAATTTTTTTTAAAATTTATTGACAATATGATCTTGACGAAATTTGGCTCAAAGTTGCGCGTCGTTATACTCCACCAAACTGCCAAGTTTGAATCCAATCGCTCAAGTAGTTTCTGAAATAAAAAATAAATAACTTCAAAACTTCAAATGCCTATAACTCCGAAACTATTCGATCGATTTGGCCCATTAACGAACTTAACCGCGGCATTCCAATGCGCGACCTACCCTGAAAGTTTCAAGTCGCTAGCTCATTTCGTTCGACAGTTATCGTGTCTACGGCCGGCCGGCCGGCCGGCCAGCCGGCCGGCCGGCCGGCCGGACAGAATCGATTTTGACACCGGATTCGTCATCAGTGAGTCCAACCTAGTCGATTGAGACCATTTTCGGCTCAATCATCCAAAATTACAGACATTTGATCAAAACGATAGCACGCTGTTCCCCTAGAACATGCGCGCAAAAATGATTCATAGACAGGATAATCCTTTCGAAGTAATTAAAGTTCACCCCAACGAAAATGAGCTTATATAGGACTTTTAAGGTATTTATTTCAACAAATTAAATGAATATCAAGTTTGCAATATCGAAACAATGTTCTCCATGATCCTCCTGATCAACTTTTATACGGAGATTCAAGAATAGAACCAATAAACGAAGGAATTAAGAAACTCAATAAAAATTTCCAATCTTAACTGATGGAACTGCAAGATATAATTGCACAATTTCACGATGATGAAAATAATGAATTTACAAGATTAATGGCCGGTTTCACAAAACTTTGATTCCCTGATCAAGGGTTTGATTATCAGTCAACAGTAAATTATGTGCTCGATTTCAGTTCATTTTCAACCCAACCATCGAATGCAAACCTTAATCAAAGAATTGATGGGATGTCAAAAGTTTTGTGAAACCCGTCAAAATATATCCCACAGACTATTCTGATAAATGTAAAATACCATTTGGATAATAATTGTATTACGATATAAAATGTATCTTAAGGGTGTTTCAAATTGCGCCGTTTTTTTAAGGATAAATAAAATACAGATGGCGCACTGAATTCCTCTGGGTATTTTGACATTTAAGAAGTGTGATGTATGACATTCATAAAAATGGCTATCAGAGCTGTGCCGAACACTGATGGAAAGTGCTCCGAGCACAAAGCACTAAGCCCTTTCGAAAAGTGCTCCGGAATCTCGAGCACTAAGCACTCATTTTTTGCGAAATGCTCGCGATTACCAAGCACTTTCAAAAAGTAATTCGTTTACACGAGCACCGAGCACTAAGCACTTTTTGAAATGAAACTTCGACTTTAAGACTTTTTCAGCCAATTGTCTGTAATTTTGGCATTTCGGTTTCTCGAAGTGGGAAAACCATCCTAGGACCGACCATAATTTGGAACCCGAACAGAGCTTTTCTCCTTTGAGATTTATCGTGTTTACGACTGCACAGAATCGATTCTGATTACGCATTCTCCATTAGTGAGTTCATTCTCGGTTTAAAACCTCAAACTTACTGACCGACATTCGATTACCAAATATAGTTTTCGCCATAATAATATGCAGTCGAAATAATGGAAACATAAAGACATGCCTCAGAGAGTGCATGGCCTACGGCGAACTAGTTTTTGCGCGCATGTTCTAGGGAAAGACGTTCTATCGTTTGTTTGGTGTTTGGTTTTTCTGTAATTTTCGAATTTTGAGCCGAAATTGGTCTCAAACGACTAGGTTGAATCCACTGATCCGGTGTCAAAGTCGATTCTGTTCGGCCGGCCGTCCAACCGAAGACCCGATATCTGTCGAACGAGCAAACTAAAGGCTTGAAACTTTCAGGATAGGTTGAGAATGCCGCGGTTATGTTCGTTGATGGGCACAAGCGGCCCAACGGTTTCAGCGTTACAGCAATTTGAAATTTTGAGATTATTTCCCTGATATTGAAACTTAACACTTAGTTGGGGCACAATGATACGCAACTTCCTGCAAAATTTTGTTGAGATCCGTCAGCAAGATTGAAAAAATGTTTTCAACATTTTTTCAGAAAAATTTCCATTTGTCGGAAACAGTTCACTACATTTGAAACAAATATGCTTATACCTTGTGCTCCATATTTCATAGCAGTGTACCAAATTTCAGTTCGATATGTTAATTCTATTATTGGGAAAAAATATTTGGAGGAAATTTTGGATGGTTTTTTACTCAGTATCGTTATTTTTTTCCGGAATAACTCAAAAAATACAATCTCAATCATTGTGAAACTTGGTAACTAGTTTGAAAATGCTGATTTGCAACTTTGTGAGAAATTTCAATTTTTTTTTCAAATACTTGCGATCTTCTGATTATATTTTCCTCACGAAATTCCGAGTGAACCTTCAAGTTATCATTTTGCAATCAAATACTGGATTTCAATTCGATCTTATCTGTATTTTTGAAAATATTGGGTGTTAAAATTTTGAATGGCCATATCTGCGGAATCATTGGGTGAGTGGTCACGAATTGGGCCTACGTAATTGAGGCTTCACAAATATCGAGTTTCCTAGTTGTTTCTTTCGGAAGTTTTTGTGTTTACTATCGGCCGTTAGGCTTGTTGACGAAAGCTAATGAGCGAACTTGTACGATTTTGTGATGATGGCTTAGTTAATTTCGTTCCCACAAATTTTATATTCGAATCATGTCATTTTTCGTTGAAGTACTGGATTCAATTCGATTTGATCTTTATTTTTGGAAATACTGGGAATATATGAAATTTAGAATGAGTATACATATTGCGAAGGTATAATTCGTGAATGGGTAAAATGCACCCAATGATTCCGTGGATATATACATTAAAAATTTTATATTCCCAATATTTCTCAAAAAAACGCAGATAATATCGAATTGAAATCCAATACTTGACGTGTTTGACTCCCTGATGATGAATCCGTTATCCATATCGATGTTTGGCTGTTCGGCCGTCCGTAAACACGATCACTCTCCAAACGAAAAATCTAGAGCCTTGACAAGTTGCAGGGTAGATTCAGAGCCTGAATATCTCGGCTAAGTTCGTTTATAGGCATAATCGGTCGAGAAGTTACAGTGTTATTGAGCATAATTATATATTTTTGTCCCATAACTTCTAAAGTGGACAGCTCCGTGCCAAGTTTCGTGATGACCGTTTAATCAGGACATCAAAAAACAATGTTCATTTCTATTTTTCCCATCATATAACTTATAATCTGATTGAATTAATATTTATAGTATTTGAATGTAGAGATTGGTCATCTGCCATAAATGACTTAAATCACTCATCCGGGATTCGGTTAAGCTCAAGAAATATAATTTTCTTGAACATTCTAATTTTCGATACTCTCGGAATTTCTCAGGAACCTGCAAGCAATCATACTTCATCAAAGAATTCAAAATATCATTTCAATCACATTGGGTTCGAAATTATAGAGAAAAAAAATAATGAAATTTCAAATGTGAACCAGAATGTGTGACATACGAATACGAAAATTTAATAAGTATAATCCACGTGACTTCACGTCAGTAGATTTCTTGAGATTTTCTAACACTTCAGAACGGAATTCTTATATCTCCATGATCGAGATAGAATACGAAATATTCTATCTCGATGTTCCCAGCTGAAAGCTTACGCTTTGACACTTCGACTCTGAAAGCATTTAATTGTTTTCATATAAGAGTAGCACAAAACTAAACGTAAACACATGTATCACGAATGTGTCGAATGAGGATCCTTGTATTCCTTGTCGAATGTCTCCAAACACCAGAGACAACCGATATATTAGGTCTCTTTGTCTACTCCAATCACGCGATAGCCCGACATTTTCCCGTTTCAACAAGTCCATGAAGGGCTTAGTGCTTAGTATTCCCGAAAAGTGCTTCGAAGCCATGCGGTGCTCGGGAGCACTTTGCGGTGCTCGGGAGTACTTTGGTGCTCGGGAGCACTTTACGGTGCTCGGGAGCACTTTGCGGTGCTTGGGAGCACTTTTTCGAATTACTAAGCACTAAGCCTTCTCAAATTGGAATACCTGGGTCACGTAATGCGAAACCAGAAAAGATACGGACTACTACAGGAGATTCTACAGGGAAAAATTCCGGGTAAACGCGGCCTAGGCCGTAGGAGATTTTCATGGCTGAAAAACCTAAGGACCTGGTATTCTACAACGACAACATCGCTTTTCAGGTCGGCAGTAGATAAAGTCAAGATAGCCAGGATGATTGCCAACATCAGGACCGGATAGGCACTGGAAGAAGAAGAAGCCTTCTCAAAAAATTCTCGAAGCACCAAGCACTAAGCACCGGCTTAATAAAGTGCTTGCGAGCACAGTGCTTAGGAGCACTACAGTGCTTCAAGTGCTTTCACGAGCAGTAAGCACAAGGCTTCAGCACAGCTCTGATGGCTATGTACACGCTACAACAACGCGTTCAAATTGTTGAATGATTTCATGAAAATCAGCGTTCTGTGAAAAGTGTTTTTAGAAAATTACGTGAATTTTATGGTTTACATAATCGTCCATCTCAAAGCACTATGGGTTGAATTATTAAAAAAATTCTGGGGACCGGCTCGGTAGAAAATCAAAAAAGTGAAAAATACAGTCGTAGCGGTCGTTCACAAGAAAACATTGATTTGGTTCGTGAAAAAGTTGCTGAAGACCTGGGATTGTCCTTTAGACGACGTTCACAACAGGTTGGACTTAGTGGGTCCTCAACATGGCCTATTTTACACAAGGATTTAGCACAATTGATTTATTGAGACCAAAATTTCCTGGACGAATAATCTCCAGAAACGGTGATGTCATGGGCCACCAAGATCATGTGATTTGACACCGATGGACTATTTTCTTTGGGGTTATGTAAAAAGCAAGGTCTATAAGAAAGATCTACATTCGCTTCCTGAACTAAAGGATGACATTCGTGTCATTAGTGAGATAGAGACTCAATTATGTCAAAATGTCATTGAAAATTTTAACAAAAGAGTGGAGGTCTGTAGAGCTGCAAGAGGAGGCCATTTGACAGATATTATCATTCGTATATAAATGTTGTAACTGATACTTCAATTGTCAATAAAAAGTTTTTGAAGATGAATGCAAATTATATGTTTTATACATTTAAAAAAAAACGCGCAATTTGAAACACCCTTTACATTTTGTATGACCTAAATGAAAAATGTAAATCAAAAAGCTGAAAGGAAGGAGACAAATAAATAATACTTTAAATACTACTATACTACTGATGGTAATATACAAATATGTTTGTCGTGAAATATTCGTTCTTGGCTATAATTAATTAGGGTAATATTTTCTGTTCAAATATCACTGACTCAACTAAACGAACTCAAGAGCAGGGGCGCGCGACAAAACATCAATGGATAACAAAAAATCGACTGAGATCCTGAATAATATTGAATAATTCGTCAACTGGCTCTACACGACCGTTTACTACTACGCATCAAATCGCTGATCGATGCTTTGGAGCAAAAGATCTCTTACGATGTATTAGCGGCGGTAGCTCGGTGGTTAGAGCTCATGCCTCATGATCGTAAGGTCTGGGGTTCAAGCCCAACCATTCGCTATTGGGTAGACAATTAATAGTGCTGTCCCTAACGTGACGCAAGGAATTAGTAACAAAGGCTACACAGAACACACCTGGTATCCTAACTCGCATAAGCTTTATGCTTCTGAGGAGTTTCGTTGAAGCCTAGGATATTCGGAAAATACAAATACAACTACGTACATACCGTGGACCCTTCTCATATCGTACCCGATTAGTGCTCCCTGCGGACCACTGTAGTCAACGTTTGAACTGATGTAGAGAACGGCAGCAGTTGGAGGTAGAATGGCATAATGTCGAAACTCGGCAGGATCATTCCCAGAGAGAAAAGATTGAAGAGAATATAAGTTAATTCTATTCTCAGTGCTTATACCTTGAGAATTCCGAAGAGTTGGGAATTCCATTGGTCCATTGGTCGGTCGGTTCGTTCAGAAGTTTTACTGCCGGTTAATTGGGGTTTATGTTGATTTACAACGGTAACAAAATGTCCAATTTCTGGGAAGATATGGTTCCTTTGGAAGAAATAGTTCGCGAAATTGGAGTTATCCGGCCTGGTGCTGTTTGAACTAACCTCAGACAAAGAACTTTCGTCTAAGTAACTAACTAAATTCATGAACTCCTGCATTTTCGAATTTGTCGTTTAATCCTTGGCATTAATAAATGGAATTGAACATTTAAATGACGATTTAAAGACACCTTTAATGTTATTTTCTGAAATCATTTGGTTATTTCGACAATATTAATAAATTTAAAATGAGGATTAAGGATTTCATTATAAATAACAAAGAGAAATTTTTTTAATGTATGCAAATTCTTGTTCATAGCATAAAAGAAAAAGTTAGAAATGCACTTGTTTGCTTGCTTGCTTTGCTCTTCCCTTCTGGTTCCACTGTTGCTTCTCAGCATCATCATCATATCATGACTGTGATTGTTGTTAATTTCCTTACTCGTTTTGTCTTGGGAGGTGGGATGTCATAGAGGATTTTTTAGAGGGTTTGGATAATTTGCTGACCAAAATATAATCCTCTGAATCACGACCTTAAAGGATATTTAATTGAACCAAACTCTAAAACTGAGTTGTGTACATTGAGATGTTCGTGCCACCATATTCAAATTTCAAACCCACCCCAAATTGGGGGTAGTTTATTCTTGTAATTTTTCAAAATAATTTTCTGACCGGAGGTTTCCAGTCGAGATATTTTATCGAAACGCTATATTATGATTAAATATAGCATACTTTTTGTGCCACCATAAAAAAAATTCAGATCCGCCTCCGTTAAAGGGTAGTTTATACTTGTGATTTTTCAGAAATCCTTGCTGATCGGAAATTTCCCGAGAAGATAATCCATTGAAACGATGTATTATCACTAACCGTAGCATAGTTCTGGTGCCACCATAAAGAATATTCAGATCCACCCCCTATTAAGGGTAGTTTATTCGTGCGATTTTTCGAAAATCCTTGCTGAACGATATTTTCCAGTAGAGATATTTCATTGAAACAAAGTAAAATAATTGCAAATCGGATACCCTCTGTGTCACCATAAAAAAATTTCAGGTCCGACCCGTTTAAGGGTGGTTTGTTCTCGTAATTTCCCGGAATACTTTGCTGACCAAAAATTTTCAGTGGAGATATTTTATTGAAACAACGTATAATGACTAAACCTAGCATACGCTTGGTACCACCGTGAAAAATATTCAGATCCGCCCCTGTTTAAGGGTAGTTTATTCTTGTGATTTTTCAGGAATCCTTGCTGATCGGAAATTTCCCGTGGAGATATTTTATTGAAACCAAGAATATGCTACGTTTAGTCATAATACATCGTTTCAATAAAATATCTCCACGGGAAATTTCCGATCAGCAAGGATTCCTGAAAAATCACAATAATAAACTATCCTCTTACAAGGGCGGATCTAAATTTTTTTCACGGTGGTACCAAGCGTATGCTACGTTTAGTTATAATACGTTGTTTCAATAAAATATCTCCACCGAAAATTTTCGGTCAGCAAAGTATTCCGAGAAATTACGAGGATAAACTACCCTTTAACGAGTTGGATCTGAAATTTTTGTATGGTGGCACAGAGGGTATCCGATTTGCAATTATTTCACTTTGTTTCAATGAAATATCTCTACTAGAATATATATCGATCAGCAGGGATTTCCGAAAAATCACACGAATAAACTACCCTTAATAGGGGGTGGATCTGAATATTTTTTATGGTGGCACAAAGAGTATGCTACAGTTAGCCATAATACATCGTTTCAATAAAATATCTCCACGGGAGATTTCCGATCAGCAAGGATTCCTGAAAAATCACAAGAATAAACTACCCTTAAACAGAGGCGGATCTGATTTTTTTTCACGGTGGTACCAAGCGTATACTACGTCTAGTCATAATACGTTGCTTCAATAAAATATCTCCACTGAAAATTTTTGGTCAGCAAAGTATTCCGAGAAATTACGAGGACAAACTACCCTCAAACGGGTCGGACCTGAAATTTTTGTATGGTGGCACAGAGGGTATCCGATTTGCAATTATTTTACTTTGTTTCAATGAAATATCTCTACTAGAAAATATCGATCAGCAAGGATTTCCGAAAAATCACAGGAATAACTTACCCTTAATAGTGGGTGGATCTGAATATTTTTTATGGTGGCACAAAGCGTATGCTACGTTTAGTCATAATACATCGTTTCAATAAAATATCTCAACGGGAAATTTCCGATCAGCAAGGGTTCCTGAAAAAACACAAGAATAAACTACCCTCAAACGGGGGCGGATCTGAATTTTTTTATGGAGGCACAAAAAGTATGCTACATTCAATCATAATGTAGCGTTTCGATAGAATATCTCGACTGGAAACCTCCGGTCAGCAAATTATTTTGAAAAAATTACAGGAATAAACTACCCCCAAATATGGTGGCAAGAAGGTGATCCTCGATAGATCTTTGGTTTGCATTATGAGTCTCATATTCTTACTAGAAGGCTGAAATTAACGGTATAATTCCATTTCAGTCAGCAAAGTTTTTTCACCCTTTTCTAGATTTATCAAAGGAAATTAATCACATCACTTTTCGGGTGCAGTACGTGTTCAGGTAATACTATAAAACCTCAATAAAGTGTAGAGATAGGAAACAAAGTGTTCTTCTATTCTATTTCCATCTACTAGACATCAAGATTCGACTGCCCTGTATACTTAACTCGGAAATCATAATAAAGTGACGTACGGTATAAAGGTAAATAGTAGGAGCACGGAGCACCTCACCTCGTTCTCAATTGCAACGAACAAGAGCCTCGTCGCGAATCGTAAACTGCCGAACAATGCCGAGCGTGCGTTGTGCGGGGCGATATGCGCTCGAGAATCGTAGCAGGCCTAGAACCCCGGGCTTGGCTTCACACAGCAGCTCTTCGCTAGTTACAAGTTTGGCCTGATCTGATGTTGAGATGATCTGTTCATTGTCCATCTCGTACATCTTTCGTCGAATTATCAATAACAATTGCCCGGCGGAATTTCCTTCTATCGGCACCACCAGAAACGGAACCTACCCCGAACAACGTCTGCTCCATTGAGGGAACTCCGCAATTCAACACAAAAACATTGTCTTTCCATTGACTATTGACATTCGCTTTACGTTCGTAGTAAACATTATTGTGTTTGCGTGAGTGCATACTACGCTATTCAGTTTCAGTGTATGGTCCTTCGAGTCGGATCTTTCAAGTGGCCTACGGCGAAGCCAGTAACCTTTCGGAAATATAGGTTAGTTGTAATGATTTCTCTTCCTACTTATCGCTTCATTTGTTGGGCTATGTGTCAAGTTTCCCTATCAGTTCTAATTCGGACAACTGCATTCTTATCTATCCCATGTTGTGTGTGTTTTATTTAAATATTGTGTGCGCCCAAGTAATAGTTCATTGATCGAAAAAAGTGCAGTGATATTAGCACTGCATCCTGCATTTATATATCGCTGCTGATAATCCTCGGGCAGTATCGTAAATCTTTATTGCCGTTTTTGCTTTTACGACCAGACCTATTTCGATTCATCTCACGTTATCAAATAAACAAGCTGCTGTACGAAGTTAACCTATTTTTTTTATCTTTACTTATGACGAACTTGAGTAAATATAAATGTTGCGGCAGATCAAATATTTGTCGCTCAATTTCGAAAGGTGAAACTGTTTTTCTTAAATCTTGTGATAAAACTGTCATTTCTCGAGAGGATACTACGTTACGTGATTGAAAGCATTTTCTGACCTCGTCTCAAATTCTTGCATTTTACATAATGGAAGCACGTAAGCATTTAAATATTAAAAATCTTTCTGGCCGCCGGACTGTTTTAGTCCGATATCACGGCGTTAAATGCATGATTTTTGGGACATAACTCACCTTACATTGATTTTTAACTCTTCAAGTGTTTACGGGTTGCATGCTTACTAAAACTCCAGAAGTCTTTTTCTTTGTGTGACCACCAAAATTACGACGAATAAAATCCCAACTAGGACAAGACATTTTTGTTCGTCCGGTATGATTTGTAGAGGAAGATGAACTCTATGTGCTCCCAGAATCAGATATTGATCAGTTTTCGAAAACTATTCCGAATGAAAATTTCAACACAAATCTATAGACCACGAAGTTATCTCGACGAGTGGCGTAGATCAGTGTTTGGGCTTATAATGTTTTACTGTCCTCCACTTTATTTTAGAAGACACTTTGATCATGGAAGGGATATCTCACTGTAGTGTTAGTTGCTCAAATAATTAGTTTGAAAAATTAAACCTCAATACCTATACAGGTTGGTCTTAGTTATCGCATTGCTTCACCATAGCCAATAAAAGCAGATATTCGAAATTCTTGTAGTGTCATGCATAAAACTCGTTTGTCACACATTCTAAATACAGGGCGACTCTTTAAGTTGTACATAAATATTGGTCTGTATTGAAGAATTGACTCGAGAATTGTCAATACATTATTTGAAATTCAAAGAAACATGATTGAGAAAACTCATTCACGGACTTAATTCTTATGATTTGATACTTTTTACGGTATTATTATGAAACATTGAACTACTGATCTTGCACTTGATATTCATGCAATATCCAGTTAGTTTCATCAAAAGATTTTACACAATTTAATTCTGTAATTAAACTAATTTTCGTCAATTTATAAATAACCTAAAAACATTGATTGAATTCTGTGGAAAGTCTGGTTCATAGACACGGATCATAGCCTCCATGTCTGTGCTTCGGACATGAAATAGCATAGATCCATGCGAAATAGATAAATATTAAAAATATGTGTATTCTCTGATCCGGAAAAACGTGGGTGGAGCTTAATTTACGGCCTTTACTCGCTTAGGGACGGACCCATATAAGTAGAAAAATTTCAATCAGATTTTCTAACATTCAACGTTTAATATCTCGAGAACGGTTCGTTTGAGAAGAAATAATAATGAATAATTAAGTATTCTAAATCGATTGACGATAAACTTCGCTTGCATTCTTTAATTTCGGGGAGTCTATAACCATAAATACGTTCGATTCAGGCAGAAAATGGTTTCCATACAATATGTGTCATGGTGATAGAAAACTCCACACCAAAATTGATTGCATTCTAAATAACTATATCGAAGCTACAAAGAAGACTGCTTTTTTCTGCAAATATCTTAAGAGGTCATCGTCAAAATTTTGAAATACAGGATAGAAGAACCTATGGTAATATTTTGTATGAAATTGATGTATTAATTTATTAAATTATTGATTACTAAAATAATTTGATATATAAGCTTATATCTATTAAATGTTTATTATTCTTCTTCGTTCTTCTTCATGTTACTTAGTCACTGAAAATTTCATGATTTTTTCGAAAAATTCGGAAATTCTCGAAAACGTTCAAAAAGTGTTTATGAAATAGGTAGTTTCACTAAATCCTATGAGTAAATATTGAAAACTATACTTAGGAATACTGCAGTGAAAACAATTGATAGGAGCACATCGTTTTTCTATATTTAGGCATTGCGAATGCTGAAGACGGCCGGCGATAAACCAGTATGTTTATTGTTAGAGGAGAGTTTGATAGAAAGGTCGCTTTAATTGTGCCACTATCAAATTAATTATTGGCAAATGTTTCTTGTCTTATAATACCAACATGCACGTTTAAAGTACTTCGGCTCATGTTTCCTCCTTATTAGGAGTTCCTTGCAGAAATCTAACATTCACGATATCGTGAATGACATACATAGTATCTGTATGTTGAAGAATATGTAGAGAGTGATTCACCGCATATGCCCCACTTCAACTTTGTTATTTATGAATCGGGTTCGATATTAAAAGTGAAAAGCTAGTGAATTTTTTCATCGGAATTGTATACATCTTATCAAATACAGCGTGTCCCAAATAAACGAGATACAGTACAGATTCTTTCCATCTGAACTTCGAAAGTTCAAAAAGGTGTCATTTTGTTAGTTTTTTTCTGGGTTTTCACTCCCAATATCTGAAACAGAACTATTACAAAATTAAATAAATTCTATTAACTATTAAACTATTTGTCAAGGGCAGTTTCGTTGAAAACAGATTGCATAATGAACAATACAGAAACAATGCAAACGATAAACGAAGCGGACTGTGACGTTTCAGAGTACAAATCTGATTCATTCATCAGAAAAACGAGAAAACTTTCAGAACGATTTTGCGTTTTGAGATCAACGAGTGCATTGAATTTTCCTAAATTGATTTTTCTTATTATAATTTTTCAAATGTATTCCTTTATGAAATATTCAGACAATATAAAATATGTGCAGAGTCGTCTATGGAAAAATGATGAATATTTCATATTCTTATCGTAATATATCCTGTTGTAGTCTTTATTTCCTCTTTTTCTAATCAAAGAAAAACTGAACATATTTTTGATTTGTTGGCTTTCATTACTTTCAAAAGGTAGCTCCGTTCTGAGAAAATTTGGAATTATTTTATTATTTCTGCATCTGCACATGAAAATGAGGCTCTTTTTTGTGTGTTACTTTATTATTTCCGCATCTGCACATTAAAGTGAGGCTGTTTTCTTTGTTTCGCATATAATTAGAAGATGAAATATTACATAATTAGAAGATGAAATATTCATCATTTCTCCTGCACATATTTTTCATTGTGTGAATATTTCATGTAGGAATGAATTTGAAAAAAGAAAAGTTTCGATATATTTTTAATTTCTAATGAATATCTCTGATTGATGTATATATAATGTGAGTTCTTCCATATTCCGAAATAAGAAGTCTTAAAATTTAAGTCGTTATTAGTAGGAATTAAAATATCTGTTCTCTTCTGAGGTAGGTTTGGTTTAATTTTTTTGAAGGGCCTTTCTTCATTCCATCCGATGATCAGTTGCATAATCATTGATTCGAAGAAATCAGGCTTGAAAAGGGTGATATCAAATTTCGCGCGAAAACATTCCATAATGATTTTTAACACTTAAAATCAGTTCATGTATCACCAAAATACGCGGGGGAATATTTATGAAAGCAAACTTGAAAAGGAGGTCACATCTTCCTATATGTTCGATAAACAACCAGATTTGATATCGTTGAATTTATTATAATAATCTTAAACTGATTACAGAATTAAATATAGTCCGATTTGAAAAAATCCACTTCTATCTTTTAATTCGTTCTTAAAGGCACCCAGTTTTGCGATGAATTTTTCAAAATCTATTTTTGATTTCGAATTGAAATAACAACGTTAAGGGGGCCTTTAAAGTTGCCTCATTATTTAGATAATTCTTGGGTAATATTTCAACATTTTCCCAGTAGCCTCTACTCATTGGTACCTATATTTTACTGTCATAAACGTCTGTCAAACTCACCTTTGAAGAAACAAATCTACAAATCACTTATTTTATAGCGAAATTATGAGATATTTTCTGACGCTGCCCGTGGAAATGGAGATATAAATTACATACTGAAATAGATTTCTTCACAGTCACTGAAGAAATTTGGGGATGGTAGAGACATATTTTTAGATTCACATTTCAGGAGTGGAAAACTACAGTCACACGGTGTTCAGTAAAAAATGGGCTTTAATTGATTTCGACAGAAATGAGCTTCAAGGATTTGATCCAACTTGTGTCGGTTCCAGTTAGTATCTACGGAGCTATAGGGTGCCAAATTTGGAAAAATATAAAATATTTTTTCAAATCTCTCGATCACTTTTGAGAGTTGTTTGGGACAAACGTATGTTTGCAGATATATTTTCTAGTTTATATATTATATTCTTTGGTTTCAGCAAAATATTTTTTCTGTGACGATAATTTTTTTTTCCATTGCGATATACATATTTATTCTTCACATAACACAATAGATTTATGCGTTCGTTGTTTCATATATAAAATAACCAAATATTCATGAAAATTATGGATAAGTACTGACGTGAAGTCTGCTACTTTTGCGCGCATGCCCAATTTTGTTGCTGAAGCGGTTTTCTTTTCACGTATTGACCACGCCAAACGGAACTTTATCTAATGAAGGACAGACTTGGCCATCTCCTTATGATATTTTCCTCACGAAATTATACGTGAAGCTCCAAGCTGTCATCAATCCATAGTACTGCATTTCAATTCGATACAATCTGCAATCATGGGGCGGATTTTAGAAATTCACGAATTCGACCTTACTGTCGGCCGTTTCGTACATTTGGACTTTAATTATGAGGGCCGAATTCGTGAATGGGTGAAATCCACCCAGTGGTGATGATAACACTGTGAAACTTCCTTGCAATCTTCAGCAAAGAAGTTTTTCCCTATATTTCTTGAATTTCTCATCGAACGTGCTGATAGTAGAAACGGTTCGCCAGAAAAAGCAATCTGAAACTGATCATGCAAATGATCCTGAAGTAAATTCAGATTGCTGAGTAAATAATGAGTTAAACCACAATAACTACAAATAATTATATCGAGCCAATGAGTGTGATAATTAAATACCTTCGTGGGATAAGATATATAAAATATCAATGTTGAACATAAGTGAAGAAAGTAGTTTTTTTTTGAGGAAGGAGGTCTGGGTTTCAAACAAAACCACGCCAACCGATTTCGACTTTATTCCAAGTCTTCTTCAGGGCTCTAAAATGGACAATGGTGAATACAAATTAACGATACAAAAACAATCAATATGACCCAATGACAATGTGAAACGTACTAACATCTATATATATTTATTACTCTATATTTAGACATACAATAATATTCAAACTCACAGTTTTTAACAAATGGTTTCATTGTCATTCGTGATGAAGAATGTGCGAAAAAGAAAACAAAGACATACAAACGCATCGGGAGAACAATTCTTACTGAATTAGAAACCTTCAACTCATATGTCAATTCAAAAAAAACTTTATATTATAAAGAGGTCTCAAACTGTTCAGTTCTATTGGTGAAGAAAGTTCAAATTGGAGATTCCTTTCAGATCCGAAGAGGATTTACACATATTATTACAATATCAATAAGAATATTGATATATCATTCAGCGATTTTCGCGTAGTGATCAATATTTGTTATCATAGTATATACAAAAAAAAATTTGAAAGTGTGGTTACCTACCCTTCAGGAAACAATGAGAAACGTGATATATACAGGGTGTCCCCCTTTCTGTGGAATAAATTTTCGATTTTAGTGACCTGACAAAAAAAATTCTGAACCGGACAAATCTGGATATCTGGCTGGACTTCTCCGATCAATCCCCTAGTTTCGAAAGTTCATATTCAAAGATTGTCTGAAATCAGCGGCATAATGAGGCGGAGCTACATTTTGCTGGAAAAATAGACGTTGCTTCGAATAGCAATTGTCATTTTCAATGATGTCACTAAGTAAAAAGGAAATTTATTTTTGCATGGATTTTTCCCTATTGGCCGACGACGATCACGTGATCGAATCTCCCTCGCACAGGGTGATTCGGATATTTGGGTAATCGGAGATTCACCCTATTGGCTGACAACGACCACGTGATCGTCGTCGGCCAATAGGGAAGAATCTCCGAATACCCAAATATCCGGATCTCCCTCGCACAAAAGGTAGCGTTAAGGGGCCTTTTGTGCGATGGAGATTTGGGTATTTGGGGAATCGGAGATTCACGCTATTGGCCGAGAGATCCACCCTATTGGTCGACGACGGTCGCGTGATCGTCGTCGGCCAAAAGGGAAGAATCTCCGATTACCCAAATACCCGAATCTCCCTCGCACAAAAGACCCCCTAACGCTACCTTTTGTGCGAGGGAGATCCGGATATTTGGGTATTCGGAGATTCTTCCCTATTGGCCGACGACGATCACGTGTTCGTTGTCAGCCAATAGGGTGAATCTCCGAATACCCAAATATACGAATCTCCCTGTGCGAGGGAGATTCGGGTATTTGGGGAATCGAAGATTCACCCTATTGGTCGACGACGGTCACGTGATCGTCGTCGGACAATAGGGAAGAATCTCAGATTACCCAAATACCCGAATCTCCCTCGCACAAAAGGTAGCTTAACAGGACAATTTGACAGGTGAACGCTTCCTTCAATTACTTACAAAAAATTTACACTCCCCATAGCGACATCGTTGAGAATGTGACAGCTTGTATAAACTTTTAATGTATTACTCGCTCTAGCTTAGGTCCTGCTTTATTAAACCACCGAAATTCAAAATACCTTTCGCTCTAACTCCTTCGGAAATTCATATAAAAGTATCCATTATCTGTGAAAGAAGATTTTCCTTGATCTTAACGTTAATAATTTCACCAATTTTAAAATGGAAATAGCCAAGTGGAAGCGGAAAATAAAGCCATGATCTTGGCCATGATGTAACACAGGACGATATGCTACTCACAATTTTGAAACGTGACATCAAAATATGAATATAATCCACGAGTAATTTTTGGAGCTGATACTATTTTGCTGGCTCACAGGCTTCATAACAGAAGTGCAAGTACTTTAGATATAAATTATTGAGGCAACCTTCCGCCCTCATCTCATCTTTCAGTTTTTTCATGTAGACATTGTTTCATGCCGAATTGCTGAGCTGAACAACTCCTCAACTTATACGAAAATATACTGTTCAATGGCTTGAGGCATTGTTGTTTTGTGAATGTTTTGCTTTTAAATAGAATTTAACGTTTGAAAGACAGAAGACAGGCCATTATTGACAGCCGCTGATTGTCAGCGTTGCCAATATGAATAGACGACTTCGGCCCAAGTTGCCAACCCACAATTTTCTTCACAAATTTACTATCACTGGGAAACGGGAATTTCAGGACAAATTCGACATGAAAAGGTTCGTGTTATTTATGAATATACGTAAAGGATGCCTTGGCTCCTCAAACAAGATAATTCCTTCCAAATATATGTTTTTGTTAGGCTGAAATTTAAGTTTATAAAGGATATGTTCCGCAAATCAGCTTGGTTATTTCGGTTGTCGGTTTTCCGTTCTGTTAATATTAAATATTCGGTTAATTCCAGAAAAAAAATTAGGAAAGCACTGACGTGAAGTCAGAAGCTTTCACGCGCTTGTTCACATTGCGAAATGATGAAATATGAAAATTTTCAAAAACAAATTTTTTTTTCGAATTTTTCCATGGATAATTCTTCTTATTGACACTGTTTCATTTCGACCAGATAAAAGAAAAAAGGGTTTATTACGGAATTTGATTGATGAAAAAGCCATCTTTCTGTCACTAGAACATAGACATATTAAGTGTATGCACCAGAACGACAATCAATGTTTTATGGTAACATATCCATAGCATAGAACAATTTTTATTTACCTTTTGATCCATAGACCATACCTAGTAATTTTTCCATTGTTGATTGTTGTCTCTTCTATGTTCTATGGATCAAAAAGTAAAAAAAGATTGTTCTATGCTATGGATATGCTACCATAGAACATTGACTGTCGTTCTGGGGACAGAAAGAACGTTTTTTCATAAATCAAATTCCGTGATTAACCTTTTTTAAACGCTAGTTCTGGGGAACAGCGCGTTATTATTTCGTCACGTTGTCTGTAATTTTCGATTTTTGAGCCGAAAATGGTCTCGAACGACTAGGTTGCACTCACTGATGAAGAAACTGTAGTCAAAATTGATTCTGTCCGTCCGGCCCTGTGCGCTGTAACTTTCGAAAGAAAGGACCTAGAGTCTTGAAATTTTCAGGTTAGGTTAAGATCCTGAATATCTCGGTTGAGTTCGTTAATGAGCCAAATCTGCCGAATGGTTTTTGTGCTACAGCCATTTGAAATTTTGATTTTTCGATAACTCGAAAAATATTTATCTGGTCGAAATGAAACAGTGTAATAAGAAGAATTATCCATGGAAAAATTCGAAAAAAAAATTTTTTTTGAAGATTTTTATATTTCATTGAAATTTCACTGAAATTTCCAAGTCATCATTTCGCAATGTGAACAAGCGCGTGAAAGCTGCTGACTTCACGTCAGTGCTTTCCTAGATTTTTTTCATGAATCAACCGAAAATTTCATATTTACGGAATGGAAAACCGGCAACCGAAAAAACCAAATTGATTTGCGGAACATATCCTATATAAATTTGACACTATTAACATGAAATCAGGAATCCCAACTCAAATTTCAGCCAATCAGAGATGATCTAAACAAAACCGTATATTTGGAAGGAATTATCTTGTTTGAGGAGATGAGGCATCTTGTACGAATATTTATAAATAAGACGAACCTTATCATGTCGAATTTGTCCTGAAATTCCCGTTCCCCAGTGATAGTAAATTTGTGAAGAAAATTGTGGGTTGGCAACTTGGGCCGAAGTCGTCTATTAGATATCCTTCCACATTTTCGAAATATTTTCAAATATTTGGAACTGTGTCTTCGTCACAAAAGCTCGATTAATTTCCGCCTTCAATCCCTTTCACTTCCTGACTGTAAGGAAGGTTAAAGTCCTCCTACGAATACGTTCATCTGAACTCTGTTCCAACTTAGACTAGCCGTAATCACTTTTCTGTGCTCAGTGGGGCACACCGCAAGAATAATTAGCATGATGAAAGCCCCAATTTCCATTAGAGGTGATTGTTTAAGGATTATTTTTGTTTACACATTTCTGTGGCTAAGGGAGCAATTGTTGGGAGTGATATTGAAGGAGCAGAAAGAAACGAAGGATAATTGGGTGGAATTATATTGACAAAATTTTCCCAAGATTCTTCTTCCAGTGATGAACCTTTGGAGCGGAAAATTATCTGAGGTTTCCTAAAATTTTTGGACGGAAACACCTCGTAAAGAATTCTGTATTCAACAAGTTACAGCAGGGCCCCTGCTGTGTGGTCTGTGCAAAGCCTTCGACAGCGTGAGCTCCGACAAATTGCTAGATAAACTCACTTAAAAGAGGCTAAAGAAAATGCTCATGACTTCTTAAGATCATACTCCTTTCATCGAAAGCATTAGGCCATATGAAATGATTCAGTCTCTGAACCCAAATTCTTAGATTTGGGGGTTCCACAGGGTTCTATACTGGGACCAATCTATTAATACTGTCAAGTATGTTTCCTTTGCCCTCAATTTCAACTCGTATAAGATCTGCACTTAAACAGAGGATACTAGATTCATGAACAACTTGGGATGTTGAGAGGTGAAGCTCAGGAAAACAGTTTCGGTCTAGGAGAAGGCATTTGAGGTTTTCCGCAAATGACCTGTATCTCAATTCAGACAAGAATTCATTATACTTCACATGGTATCGCAGTTACAATCCAGACCAAATGTCTCTCGGTTTCCTGAGAAGAAACTCCAGGTGACTCGGCATTCAAGACAAGGGTTAGTCTGTGATTAATTCCGAACATATGTTAACGGCAGTTCTGATTCATATTCACAGCAGTTTCATCAGGAAGCTTTTAGGGCGGCCTGAA
This sequence comes from Myrrha octodecimguttata, assembly GCA_958510865.1. Classification (NCBI taxonomy): domain Eukaryota; kingdom Metazoa; phylum Arthropoda; class Insecta; order Coleoptera; family Coccinellidae; genus Myrrha; species Myrrha octodecimguttata. Next base: position 72,719,576 of record OY294056.1, on the reverse strand, counting down.
AGTCACTGAATATTTTGATATTACTGAAATGAACCTTCCATCCTATCAGTAGCTATGCTTGCATGTAGATCCAGTTTCAGTGCAATATGCTGACGTTTGGCCTGCCTTCAGAAGCTTTTGGATATATCTGTGTCCAAGCAAGCAGATCACCAGTGTGCTCATCACATTCTTCCTTATTGCGGTTGATAATTTGGGAATTCTGTTTATGTATTCAGGCCTTAAGTCTGAGTGTATAAAAAGAGTGCGATGTATCAGAAGTTCATGTAGCATCCTGTGCCACTCATTTCCATTCCTTTTGCTCTAAGATTGCAGTTTGCTGAAGTCATATACTGTACAGGGTGGGAAAATTTCGATGCTTTAGCACTTTTAAATCAGAGGAGATAGATAAAATCTGATACCCCATTCTCGTACTCTTCTTCTGAGAAACTTAAAAGAGGAGTATTCATGTTTGGCTATCTTCTTTTGTTTTCGAGTTATGAGCGATAATAGGAAACATTTTTTACTTAGAATCAAGTGGCATGTTTTTTTTTTAGCAGAAATGGGGTATGATGTTTTGTCCATCTCTTCTGGTTTAAAAGATGTAGTGCTAAAGCATCGAAATTTGCCCACCCAGTATTTCAGTTTCTATAATTCGTCAGGTTATACTGCTCAATGCAGAGCCGGATCTAGGATTTCAGCGCCCCTGGCAAGTTATCGAAATGCGCCCTTTTCAATTGTTTTTTTCAATGACGGCACTTAAAACAAAGACTGGTATAGAAGTATCAAATGCATTCAAGAAAATTTTGATTGATAGCAGAGTTACACCGAGAAATCTTCAAACTGATCAAGGGAAGGAATTCTTCAATGCGAATTTTCAATCTATTATGAAGAAAAATGACATAAGACATTATTGTTCTTATTCCAAAACCAAAGCTTCTATGGCTGAAAGGGTTATAAGAACTATTAAGGAAAAATTATTCAAATACTTCAGTTTGCATGGAACATATAAATGGATCGATAACTTATCCAGTATTGTCAATGAATATAATCAGACGAAACATCGTACTATCGGAATGAAACCATGTGATGTTAATAAGAAAAATGAGCCAAGTTTATTGGAAACTAGATACAATCATATCAAGATCGCTGGAAAGGGAAAATTCGAGGTTAATGATATGGTGAGGATCAGTAAAGCCAAACATGTATTTTCAAAAGGTTACACGCCCAACTGGACCACAGAGATTTTTAAAATAAAAAAAGTTCAAGTAACCAATCCTGTAACATATCTTCTTGAGGATTTGAATAATCTTCCTATAGGGGGCGCTTTTTATGAGTTTGAGTTACAAAAGGTGAAATATCCAGACGTATTTTTGGTGGAAAAGGTCCTTCGTCGAAAGGGAAAGAAAGTCTTAGTTCGTTGGTTGGGCTTGGACAAGTCACACGACTCTTGGATTGATTCGATAAATATATTTTAGAATTGATTCTACAACGAAATGGATATACTGGATAAGCATCTCAAGAATATTCGAGATTTGAAGAAACAAATTCATGAGTATGAAACTAGACGGAAGATGATAAGAAGTTTCGGACGATTGTCAATTTCCGGCCTGGATTCGAGGAGGAAGTTCCATCCAACATCTCCATTTTCATTAAGTTAGAATGAAATAAGTATGTAAAATATTCAAATGATTATTGGAATGACTGGTTATAGGACAATAAAATATGTATTAAAATAAATTGTTTTTTATTTATTACAAATAATATTATAAATCATATATGGGGGGGGGAGAATCCCTATGGAACAGTATTAATATTGTTCTCAATTATGACAATATTAGAGTATTGAATAATGTCAATAGGTCGAGTTTGATAAGAGTAACACAAATTAGATGGAGTGGGGATGATGATATATAAATATGATTTTTAAATCATCTTCAATCAGTAGTTAAAACTGTTAATAATGGAGGTATACGAGTTCAATAAATCGAAGAAATTCTATAATTATCTCTGCCAAGAACTACATTTTGCTCTGTTATATCATAATATTGAGAAATTTTCAACATGTCTATCAGATTTAGGAATATTTACTCCAAACAAAATTTTCCTAGAATTAGTTCAATACAAGGCCCCACAAGCTATTATAAATCAAGTATTTGAGCATAAAAAGAATAATGACGCATTCATCGAAGATATCCAATCATCTTTTAATAAAGATGAAGTGACTTTGAATGAAGTGAAATTGATTTTGAATAATTTTGGTAATGTGTCATCCTATGATATAATGAATATTCAGATGCTGTTGTGTGGATCATCTAAAGACATACCAGATTTTCGAAAACGCTTTTCTAAAAATAATATTTGGGATGGATATAAAAAATTGAATTCATTTCTGGACGAAATGGTTAGGTTAGCAGCATATTGTGGGAATTTCATAACTATTCATTACATGTTGAGACAATTTAAGATTTGTAGAATTAATTTCAAATTTGATCCTGAGATCAATAAAAACCATAAGGAAATTCTAAGTATGGTGGATAAAGGAATATCAGGAGGTTTGATGGATGACGATCATGCTGGGAATATAGGACCTTCACAAAAAACATACTATTATGAATTTATAAAGAAACTTCTTATGTTAGAGAAATGATGCATTTTATATAATATAATATTTCATATAAAATAAAATGGTCTTTTATTTCCCACTTCAATAATCTGAAATCATATAACGTTTGGAATTGACGACGGAATTCCCGTTTGTTCTTATCTATATTTTGAGGTTACATTTCCTGTTTACATCATCTTACTGTAATATGTTCTTATCTTTATTTTGAGGTTACATTTCCTTCTATACAACATTTCTACACTCACACCCAATACCTTAGATAGCCGCATGGTTAGAGTGCTTATCTCACAGCTAGGAATCCTGGGTTCGAATCCCAATGAAAATACAAAAAAGTTTTACGTCAACTCACGCCGGATCCTCCCACCCTCTCACCCTTCACCCCCTCGCCCCTCGCCCCCTCGCCCCTCGCCCCCTCACCCTTCACCCTCTGCCCCCGGAGGCCTCCAGACTTAGAAAAAAATTTCAAACTTGGAAAAAATTTGCGAAATCTGAATGACCTTGAAAACCCCTCATACACGTCTACAGAGTGGTACGGTTTTTGCAAAATGGACCTCAAAATTCCTTATGGGAATTTACGTGTATTTGCGCTAGTATTTGGTTTATACCGGTGTTGCATATCTACTTACATACTTTTCATGAATGATAGTATTTGTTCTATTCCTAAGTTATTTTACTATCATTATATTATTTTGAGAACGAGCATCAGATTCTTAGGTATAACAAACAATATGTCTAGAGAAATTACTATAATCTCCCATGTATCTTATAAGGTAGTGAAGAGAACTCACGAACGTATTAAAATACGATAATGAGGGTAGGAAGAAAACAAAAAGGAAGCGAATAGAATAATTTATTCTCAAAATAATATACAAGCATTCAAAGCTTCAAAAAAAAAACAATAAATGAAAGTGTAAATGAAAAACTGAAATACATAAGAGAACACACATGCAAACAAAGGTCATAACGAACATTTCAATATTACTTTTTGTAATTCGCCATGATGTATGGTCATTAAAATCAACTGGTTCAGGTTTAACCTCAGGAAGTCCTGATTCCTCGTCGAAAGAATTTTCCTTGTCCGAATTATCCGAAATGGAATACTTTCTTACGATAGGCTCGGTACTTGAAGAAGTAAAAGGAAATTCCACTACATGATGGGCTTCGCTAGTGGAACCACTTTTTGTCGACACAATACCCGGATCGTTCTTAAAGTAACTTGAAATATTACTAGTATTTTTTTTTTAGGTCTAATAATTTTTATCCCTGATCTTCCGAGATTGCGATCCTGATAGTTTCTTGGGCGGCATTTCAGTTGGTTATATCAACCTAAAATCTTATAAGATTCTGAAAATGCATGGACGTCGAATCGGAATGTTTTGCGCGCTCGTTTATATTCATATCTGAATTGTCTCAATGCTCTACAAATGTCAGGAGGCAGAAAAAGGGTTCATGTTTCAGTGAAACTCAAGAATCATACTATTCATTTGATCGACATTTGATCCTCTTTCTGTAGTACCCATAGCTAAGAAGCTGGTTAATAAAATACTAGAGATACGGTAAATTTATCGTATTCTTCTCAACATTTCGATTTTTTTTTCTAACTTCTTCTTATACATATGAAAACTCGTATAATTATGGTACAACGCAATTTTAATTGAATCGGTATAATTTGGGATCTCGCAAATAAAATTCGAACGATTATATCGCCGACATATTCCCAACCCAAACATAACCTTATAAATTTTGCAGTCTCTAAGTTATATCTTTCGAAAATTATTGACTCTCGTGTGCATGGACAGAATATAATTTGACCGAGCGCGCAAAAATCCTCAACTCAAAATTGAATTATTCAAATAACATAATTTGTTAAACTTTTCCCAGCACGAATAATTTCCCGGCCCGCTTGCACGATCACGTTATTTGCGGTATTGCACATAATATAAAATATTGTGATAAGTTCCTGGTTCCTATTTTTCTTATTGACGCCATCAACTGCGCCGCTGCATGGAAGTACCCCACATGCGAGAAAAAAAAGTATTATAGTATTAATAAGACTGGGGTGATTTCATCAAGCCTATCGGTCGTAAACGTCTTCGAAACACATTACATTTATCAAATCCGGTGTGATGAACGATTACCATTAAACTCCCTCTGAACTTGCCGCTAATTGAGGTCTTCAGTGTTCGAATAACGAACATCTGGACGCGATCGGGAATCGTAGGGCGACGACAAGTGTAAATTTATCATCTGTTAATTTATTGGTAACTACTTGTCGCCGCATATTGTACAACAGATGCATGCACTATAGCACAGCTCTAAAATATGAATGGACTTTGAAGTGAAAAAACATAATTTCAAGAAAAAAAATCATAATTTTGCGCCCCTAGTTGGTTGGCGCCCTTGGCATATGCCTCCCTCGCCACGCCCTAGATCCGGCTCTGGCTCAATGTACTGAGGTGCCATGTAAGTGTAAGTGATAGGATGAAAAAAATTCAACTTAGCTACTGCATTTCTCGATGAAGAGTTTTTTGGTATAGTTAATCTTGCGAATAACGAAGGTAATTCTTGCTCCCATACTACTCGTTTGAATATTGTGTGAAATAAAATATTGTGTGAAACATTCTGTATTTCATGAGAATTGTACGGAAGGATTTGAACCCTATTTGCTAGTTCACATCAAAAGTTTCTTCATCATCCCGAAAGGATGCCCCGAAACGGACAACAGAATAACCTGCCAAGGTCGACCTGGAAAAACAGATGTCATAATCTATTTCTTGGAATCCACGGGTACATTCTCCCACGGGATTATAGGGAGCCGGTTGTCAGCCTTGTCAAAAAAAAAACCAAGGGGAACTTTCCATTTCGCAGATCAGCTAGAGGGTCTAACACTGGAGTTGATGACCTTATTCTCCACCAGGGAGATCAATATTTATGCACGAATGATAGATCGGGTTTCGGTGAATGGACGTGAACTTTAGCAACGTCTTCTTATCCATCTATTGTACCGCCAAGGATCACTTCCTGGTTACGTTTTTAACCTCGATTCGCATGATGCTGACATCGATATCACAGCGTTGGAAAATCGGATTTTTCACAATTGTTCTAGTATAGGAAGCTGAAGCGTTTTTAAGTTTGGGTAAACCCGCAAGATTTCCCGTCGCGAAGATATAAGTAAGATATTCACATCATTGTAAGCAGTGTGAGTTCCTGAACAAAAAATATCAAGACCAACATAGGCGGTCTCTCTTTGTTTGGAAGATATGGGCCCCCAAAGTTCCAAATTGTTGCATTTTCAGATCCTTTTTTCCGCCATAAAAATGATCTCTCACTTCTCAAATCTAGTTCATAAATCATCTTTGAACCTTCAACCAACGAATAGGGATACTTTCTTTCAGGAATATTCATTATTTAAAGGAAGAAAAGTGAAAATATTAGACAACAACTTAACCTATATTTCTACGAAATACTCTTCAATGTTAAAGCGGAGCTTGGCAACAGCGTCTTTTCATCGCTGGCCAACGTATTATGACCGAAGGGTATTTGCTGGCGGGAAATATGAAATGATGGACAGTTGAAGGATATGATTGTAAGGAAAATGCTTCTGTCACTGAAGAAGAGGTGGTTATTCTAACATCAAAACAAAATCATTGAGAATATTTGTTTGAGGTTTCACTCTCAATATTTTCGTTTGAACTTTCTTTCTATCCCCTTCAAAATAGGGAGGTTTTTATCTACTTCGTTTTTTGTTGTGTCTTCGAGATGGTCCCAGTTTAGAATGAGATTCAGGATATTCCAATGGAATGGGTTATATAATAACCTCGATTTCATTGGAAATCTGGGAAGGGCGCGACCTATCACATATGAAAAAAATGTACGTTGAAATATATGTCAGGTTGTATTCTCATTCCATTACTATGTGTGTCAACCTTGTAGATTTCATTAGAAACGAATTCTCCTATTGGAAGATTTAGAGTTTCGCAGTAAACAGTAAGAACTAAGAACATATTTCATTTTTCTCGCCAGCAATAACCTGTCATTCACGAATACGTACGATGGCACGATTCCGACCGATGAAATTTGCGCCATTGCCAAACTTCACTTTTAGTCTGAGTCGAAATCAGAAGGAATAGAGGTTAAGTGGTGTCATTATTTTTTCATTAAATATTGATTATTCTTGAAAAAAAGTGTTGCTTGTTGTTGGTTGAAGGTTCAAAAGTGATGTGTGAACCATACAGATGAACTGAGAGATCGTTTTTATGGTGGAAAAAGGTACCTAAAAACGACTCATTTTGGAACTTTGGGGGCCCATATCTTCCAAATTAAGGGAGACCGCCCATGGTCGATTTCACATTTTTTATTCAGAAAATCACACCGCGTACAATGATGTAAATATCTTTTTAATATCTCGGCGACGGGAAATCTTGCGGGTTTACCTAAGTTTGCATCAATATCTGCACTTTTTTCCCATTCATAAACGCCTAGGTTGGACTCAGGAAGAATCTTCAATTCAATTCTATCCGTCTGACGATCGGTTATTGGTTTCTATGATGTATTCCGAAAGTAAGGGCCTAGAGATTTGAAATTTTCAGGGTAGATACAGAACATTTGAATATCTTATTTAATTCCTTTAAGTCCATCGCATGCTTTAGAAGTTATACCCATCTGAATTGTTGTTGTTGTGAATTGAAAAAGTCAAAAAATACTGCACCGTTCAAACTGAAACTTGGTAATTGGAGATGAAATGCTGACGTGTAAATTGGTGCAGAATTGCAGGAGGATTATACCAATGGAAGACAAAATTATTTTTTTAATTTTCCTAATTTTGCTGAATTTTCGTTTTCTCCGGAAATAATTCGTTAGATTTCGATGAAACTTGGCGCAGACCTTGAAGTCGATATTTCACTAGGTTTTACCAAATTTCGGTCTGATCTGAACTTTTTAAAGATATTGGAGAGAAATATGTCAAGTTTCGTGTTCTTTCCTCGGTATCATTGTTCTTTCCAGAATAATTTTAAAAATAGTGATCTGATCACAATGGATCTTGGTGACTGGTTTGCTTATGCTGACTCACAACTTTATGCAGAATTTTCGTGAAGATCTTTTCTTCAGAACAATTCGAAAACCGAAATTAATTTTTTATCGATTTTTTCTTATTCGGGAAGCTTCTGATCATATTATATTCTCAAAATTTGCCAAACTCTTCAAGATGTTATTTTGAAATCAAGTACTGGATGTCATTTCGATTCCATCTGCATTTTCTATTTTTTCATATCTGCGGAACCACTGGCAGGATTCTACCCATTTACGAATTCGGCCATAGCAATTAATTATGAAGGCCGAATTGGAATTTGAATAATCACGTGAGTGATTTGCTTGATTTTTTTAAGTTAATGCCTTGAAATAGTTCCAATAAAAAATTGGAATTCATTATTACAGAAAACCCTTTTGATGGATTACAATTCAGTTTTTACGTGCTTGTTCTGAGAAACAAGGCGTTATAATTTCGTCACGATGTCTATGATTATCGAATTTTGAGTCGAAAATGGTGTTAAACGATTGGGTTGAACTCTCTGAAGAAGAATCCGCGGTAAAATTCAATTCTGTCAGTCCGTATATGCTCTAATTTTCGAAGTAAAAGACTTAACGACATGAAATTGTCAGATTAGGTTTGTAGTCCAAATATCTCGATTAAGTTCATGAAAGGGTGGAATCGGTTGGAGTTTTGGAGTTAGGCCTATTCGAAATTTTGAGGTTAATTCCTCGATATCTCACGAAGTATTGACCCGATCAAATTGAAACTTCGTGGACAATTTTTGATTACCAACGCACAACTTAGTGCAAAATTTCGTGTGGATCCAGTGGTTAGAAAATTGAAAAAAAAATTTATTCGAAACTTTTTCAAATTGTTGATGAAAAATTTCTTTTTCTCTGGAATTGTTGATCAGATTTCAATGGACTTTGGCACAAACCTTGGAGTCAGTACTCAACAACAATTTTCCAAACTTCAATTCTATCCGATATTTACTTTTGGAGATATAAGGAAAAAAAATGTGCCAAATTTCGTTGTTATTTGGAATTTTAACGTTATTTCCGCAATACCTCAAGAAGTACCAATGCAGTTAGATTGAAACTTCGTAATCAGGTGGAAATTACCAACATGCAACTAGGTGCAAAATTTCGTGTTAATCTAATAGTTAAAATCTGAACAAGCGTCTAATAGCTCCTGACCTCACGTCAGTGCTTTTCTAGATTTTTTATCTTATGTTCACCACACATTTCGGACAATGGAAGTGAATTTCAGAAGAATCTATTTCCTACCGATCCATAATGTTCATCTCCGAACTTCTCCCACGCTGCGCTAATCCTCTTGTTAGTTTGTTCTGTGCCCTCCATTTCTTTCCTTTCATAGAAAAGATTTTCTGAATGGCGGAAATAAATTGGAATTCTGTGGAGAAACTGGAATTCTTTTCATTATTGTCATTGAATTTTCTCTTGGCTAATAGACTTGTGAACATCTGCACCTGAAGCTTCTTTCGTTAAGCCCTGCTATCTTTGAAATTGAATTAAACAAAGTGTGACTAATCCAATCAATAAATAATACATATTTTTCTGTAAAACCTCCACATAATATCTGTCGATATTTATATCTACGTACGTAGAAAAAAATATTACCAGGCACAGTGTTTCATCTAAAATCTTTCGATTTAGAATTATCAAAAGCATAAACTACAAGATAAGCCAAAACCTTACACGTGCTCTCATCAACACTTGATAACAAACGATCGAGATAGACATGAAACTACCGACAAACTTTGCAAATGTTTGTGCATTGAACAATATTGCCATCAGTTCTACACCTTCTTCTTTATTTGGTAAATGAAACGCTTCAAGAGTCACTCTCAAAAATCTTTATAACCTTAAATACCATGTGGGGCTAAATTACGACTAGGCAACACAGCCACATTCAAGTTTCATTAAACCTCGTTTAAATCTCAAGGCCAGGCACCTGGACGCGGTCGGGGTGTCGTTTTGCAGGCTTCAGTGAGTATTTTTTGAAAGTTTTTGTTTTTCGATGTACTTCATTTTTATTTTTCCATTTTTCACTCCATTTCAGTTTTATTTTCCCGAAAATTCTTGAATATGAAAATGTGGAAACATTGCGCATTTTCAAAATTTTTTTCAACCAAAAAAATTTTTCGAAAAAAACTCTGGTCTCCAGAAGTTATCCCGTTATATACGAGGTATTGTTTACTCTTTAGAATCGCATGACTGTCGATAATGCCTTTTTCAAAGAAGGTATATCGTAAGATATCAATATCAAGAGATATTATGTAGAGGTATCAGAAAAATTTATTTTTGATTGTATTAATGGCCTTTATCAAGAAGGCTAGTTTAAATTTAATGAAGTCTGTCTGTGTGATATCATTGATTTTTTCGTTCGGAAGGCTTGAAAATGTCTGCTGTGGCGCGTATACGAGATATTCAATTTTCCATGATCTTTGCTTATAAAGATCAACGGTCCGGGCCACGACGGAACGGAAATTTATTTCCCTGCTAATCTGTTTTGTTCCGTAGCGGTGAAGTACTCCCATTCAGTTATAGATAAAGAATAAAATTATGTTTCGCCTCGGTGTGTCGTTTCCTGGCTTGTTACCGTAAGTGCGCGTTGGCTTTAAATCAGGCAGAAATTGACCGATTACGCTGACATGGGGTATGTTGGCTTTGGAGGCCCTCTATAGTTGGTTGTTGGCTTCTTCATATAGACCTGCGACTTAAGATAACTTCACAAGAAAAATTCGAACGGTATCAAATCACACGATATCGGTGGCCAGTTAACACAAATCTCAACCTGAGATGATCATACCATATCTGTAATATTATCTGTAGTCTGAAATCTCTACAGTCTTCGGAAATCACTCCATCCAATCACGATAAAAGATATTTGTAGAGTGTGTTCGACTAAATGAAGAGTCATAAAACTGTTTTATTTATGTATTTATTTATTTGCAATTTTTACATCCAACAGACACAAGCCCAATTACAGGTGTAAATAATAACGAGTCAAATCGCCGTCGGCAGGAAAAAAACTTCAATTCTTTGTAAGGCTATACAATTGCTTTCTAAACTCAATAATGGGCAGAAAATTAATATCGACTGAAGGGAATTGTTCAAGCTTCTACACGACAGGACTGTGGAAATGGTGCTGAGAACTCGGGACGCTAATCCAGGGGGCCAATTCTAGAATCTCGATCAAGAATTGAAGAGTATGACAATTGCCATATGTTCGCGTAGATTTTCTAAGTTAAATATAAAGAACAAGTAGACATGACCTGCACTTGGAATCGAATGTAGCTCGACAATCGAATGTTATATCTCCTATACTCCGTACCACTCATTGCTAAGTCGAAGGAAACGGTTATGTTTATATTCGGATTTGAAATTTCTCGATAACTTGCATTCAGTTCATTTCTTGAATATTTGCTTGAAAACATAATCGAAATGGCGAAGAGAACTCTCACAAATTTCGCAGATGCTCGAGAAAACTTAGAAATTCGATATAAACATATGACAATGGGTTTTTTTTTTCGGAATTTGGGTTATTACTGCAAATGCAAATTTGAACATAATTATTATGGGTTTGATTCATCATTTTCCCAAATTACCTTCAGAAAGTATTCGAAATCAGGTTTCAAAATTGGGGTTTGGGATTTGTCATGCATGCACGAAGTGACAACGTTGTTTAGTAAAATTGCTTTTTCTGCTATAGAATAACGAAATATTTATTCCTATTCTGTGGTACACACGTGTTCTTTGTCAATATAACCAAACAATTTCCGTTTGCGATTTCTCAGTAGTATGACTGTCTGTGGTCTTCTTTTTCTATTCCTTGGTCGTTGTCTTCTACTCTAACCAAATCGAAGTATAGCTATCTCTGTTTTCCTAAGCAAAGTAACACATTTGTCGTCCTTTTCTTTCCGAGAAAGCTGAATTCGACGTTGCCATATAGTGCACTCATGACAAATCCCTTCAAATGCAAATCCCCATTTTTATTTTTCAGTTTTAGGTGATCAAATATTTTTTAAAAATATAATATTGAAATTATATGTTTGAAATGTGATGTTCTGAAGGTTTTTCATGAAAATAACTGCATTTTCGTTTAAAGGAAACACCCCCATTGTCATACCCTTAAATTCTTGATCGAGATTCAAGAATTTACCCCCCTGAGGTCTCGAAACAAGGCGAGCAGCATTTAAATCCAAAAGGGAAAGTAACGATGCTGAATCAATAAAATTATTAATCAATTTATATGCAAAAGTTGCATCAGCAATTTCCCTTCCTTTCCTCAAACTCGCGAAATCAAACTAGACCAGCAGTGAGCATCACTCACACTATCAGTGTGGATAAAAAGGATGCTTCCGATAGGAGAACCAAAGGAAAGCTTGCGGTCGAACAGTACACCCAAGTCTCTGATTTCATCAACCTTTTGCAAAGCTTTACCGTCAATTTCATAGTCGAATTCAATTGTCGACAATTTTCTAGAATAACTCATCACTTTATATTTCTCGATATTTTAAGTTAGTCTGTTTGAGAAGCACCATTCAGACAAGCGCGGGATATCTTCCTGCAAGAAGAACATTATTCTCAATTCGCTCAGGTGTCCTCTTTCTTCATATAATAACTGTACCACTAGTCACCAATCGTCACCCTGTATAATTCAGTAGATTCATCCCATCCTTTCAATGGAGCCGATTATCTCACTCAAGCATAGCACCTTCAGGTAGTCTTCCAGGAAACAAGCGTGATGGTATCCAGAGATATAGTGCGTTTAAAACCTAAATTCGGGGGTATTTTTGGTACTTCTACCCGAGTTTGTTCTTGTTTGGCAGATCTTACTCGAAATGTACACAGGGTTGTATTGGGAATAACTTTCATTGAAACCATCGAGTTACAGCACGTGCCAGTGTTATGTCCATAAAGTTAGCAGAGTCACTTGCACGGAAGTCAATGAGAACCATCTCAGTAATTGTCGAATATTTGTCGAGAATTTGTCGTGAAAAGAAAATTTTTTTTTAAAGGGGTGGCAGCTCATTTCCGGAAGAAAAACGGTCATCTAATTAACTTTCTTGTATCACAAAGTTACGTCGATGTATATCCGTGAGAATGGAATATTTCCATTATCCAGCATTGAAACGAAAATTCTTCATTTCGGGAAATAGAAGATTTAACATACAAACCAATATCAGTCAATAGTGATACGAAATACAAACCTGAAGTATCATTTACCAATGCAGTGTAGCCGAATTTGACAAATATCCTAGTAATATTATTTTTAAACCTGAAAAAAAAATGAGTTTCACGTTAGGTCTACGACAATTACTCAACAATTATTTATAACATTTTTGATCGAATTCGATGTAAATTTTAGAATCGCAATGCTACCTCAATATCAAGTTAGCACCCCTTTAAAAAAAAACTTAAAGCGCGACAATTTTTTTCTTTCACGACAAATTCTCGACAAATATTCGACAATTACTGAGATGGTTCTCATTGACTTCCATGCAAGTGGCTCTGCTAACTTTATGGACATGCCAGCACAGCCGTCTTTAATGCAGACGGCTGTGATGCCAGTGTTTAGTATCATAAGGATCTGTTTTTAACTACCTACCTAAGAAGAAGTCAAGATTGTAAGTAAACACACTGTATCACTGGGTGTACTTGGATGTTGAACCTGATTATGCCCTGATGGGCTAGTTGAAACATTGTGCATGGTTGTTTCACATAATTGTTAATATCCATCTTAGTGACCGTTCAAAAAATATAATTCCTGAAAATTTCATAGTTGACGTTTTTAAGTCTGTCGAAGATTTTCTCCTTGAGCAAGGGATATCTCGTGGCAAGTAGTGATAATTAATACAATGGAAATATCAATCTAAGGAACAATCCTTTTCACAACGTTTCGGCCCTTTATTAGGCCTTCTTCAGGCTAAAATATATAACATTCATTAACACATCGAAATCCAACAAACATAAGGCTACAAAATCATTTAACAAACATAATGGAATAATAAAAAATAACAATTAATTAAACATAAAATCAATCAAGAAACAGCCAAGCTGCATATAGAAATTACAATTTTGGTCAATATTTAGCGGGACTCTCAAATGCACTGTACATGAAAATAGAACACAAAAACCACAGAAGCACTGACGTGAAGTCAGCAGCTTTTGCGCGTTTGTTCAAATTCGTTGCCAAATCTGTTATTTTTGGTGATATCCTTTGAACATGTGCTCAAAAGTTGCTGACTTCTTGTCAGTGCTTTTCTAATTTTTTCCAATAAATTACTGTATTTCAATTCGATATAATCTGTATTTTTGGAAATATTGGGAAAATAAAATTTTTAATGGGCATATCTACGGAATCATTGGGTGAATTGAGGTGCAAACCTACTCTACAAATATCGAGTTTCTAAGTTGTTTCTTCCGGAAGAAACAACTTAGAAATTCGATATAAATATGTAGGAAAAATAAATATGAGGCCACACAAAATATATACAGTGTGCGTCAAAATAACGGAACAAATTCATTTTCTCAGAAGAAAAATACTTGGCAACAAAATCCTGAAACAGGCCAATTTTTGTTTCACTTTTACCAAATTTTTATGCATTTTAGAAGGATTTTTGTTGCATCAAACTCAACCCTCTAAATTTTTTGAATAGGGAAAGTAGGTCATGTGGTACTTTTTTGGTAAGGTCTTTGTATCTTCTTCACAGGCGTGTAGAAGTGTTTTTTTTTTGAAACATTAGTTAGTTCAAAGAGGTTTTCAGTATGTGCACTTTGTCATGGCTCATTTACTTTGAGATGAGGGTACCTGATGAAATTTGTCACCGAATGAAAGTCGACCATTACAGTTTTGTTCATGCACAACTTTCAACTCCCTCACGTGAAAAATTTTTTTTCCCCATTTTTTTTCCCCATTGGGGTTGAAAGTTGTGCATAAACAAAACTGTAATGCTCGACTTTCATTTGGTGACAAATTTCATCAGGTACCATCGTCCCAAAGTAAATGAGCCATGAGCCATGACAAAGTGCACATACTCAAAACCTCTTTGAAGCAACTAATTTTTCACAAAAAAATTTTCTCTTGAAAATTTTTGCATGCCTGTAAAGAAGATACAAAGACCTTGCCAAAAAAGTACCACATGACCTACTTTCCCTATTCAAAATATTTGGAGGGTTGATGGGGATGGTGCAACAAAAATCCTTCAAAAATGCATAAAAATTTGGTGAAAGTGGAACAAAATCGACTTGTTTCAGGATTTTCATGCCAAACATTTTTTTTCTGAGACAATGAATTTGTTCCATAATTTTGACGCTCACTGTATATTGACATAACTATTAAATATGTCCGAATCGGCGGATCATGAAATGCCTTACGTTTTCTATATGCTATGAGTTAGGGTGAAAACAGAAACCTATATCTTGGCACGAATGGCTGCTTTGCGGTCTTTGACCTCTCGTTGAAGGGGATGAACCACCCAGGGTGATGTGACGCTGTATTGACGAATGCTTTTGAGAGCTGGAAGCATAATGCTAAACGTGAAATTCACGCCCTGTTTCTCTCAGATATCGATTGAAGGATATCTTTCGAGCAGCTAGCACGATGCTGTTTTCCTTCCCAATTTCTGAAACATAATTCATATATTAATAATGTTTGTTCATATAAATGAGATATATACTATTCACCTGTAGTAATTTTTTACTACAATGCCTACTGATGAATGATGAGTAATATTTTACTCGCTGAAAAATGCCACTGAAATTTTTAAGTTCAAGACAGGACCCCTTTATACAACAAATAAGTGGCAAGCTTCAGAATTATTTTCTTGAATTGTGCTTCTATTCAAAATATTTTTGCCAAAAATTCGAAATATTCTCAAACTTAAATCAATATTTAAAACGTTTAACTTTCAATTCTATCCAGTCAATCTATACATAGATTTATTTCATTCATTTTTCATTTCCTTCGATGTAGATATTTATGAGCTATATAGATTTTCGTAAATGAGGTGTACAATTTCTTTTTCGGGATGTATCGTCATTTATATTTTATTGTTTGATTTTGCTTTATATCTCTCGTATACAAAAACGAATAATTACCGTAAGTTTTACCCCCTATAAGCCATAGTATTGGAACTGGATTTTGAAAAAAAGAGGTTAATATTCCTCCAACCTGCAGAATTTGTTTTTATCCTTTTTGAAAAGAAAAAAATAACAAGTGTCGAGTAAATATAACAGTATATAAGATGGAAAAGAGAACGATTTTATTTATTCTGAAAGTAATGAGAGGTGTTTGTATCGTAAAGATTGCCTCAAATATTTACAGAATTGATTGTCATCATTTGCACAAATATATGCTAATAGAAATGCACAAATATCACATGTAGTATAAGTGATAGTATATACATATAGGAGTTTTGTTAAATTATTTGACTCGAATTTGATATTGATCCACATATAAGATAACGATATGTAACGGGTTAGTAATCAAAGGAATTTCAATGCGATTACTGATATAATTAGGTTTCATACGAAAGGTAATAAATTAAAAAGAAACCTTTTTATTGAGTTCCGACAATGGGCAAATAACAACAAAATGTTAAATATTGTCTTCCTAATATTTCCAAAAACAAATGTCGGATCGAGCTGAAATTTTGTGTTCTGTTTTTTACTTTTACCCATGATAATAATAAATGTTTTTATCCCTGAAAATACATTACAAAAATTTACATTAAAAAAAATATTATTGGGCGAGGTTCAGTTTGCAAATCACTGAATAATACGCATTTGCTCTTATATCTGTACTGAATTTCATAGGAACCTGATGAATTTATATCTTCATAGAATGCAATTACAACGAAATATTGTATAAAATCAAATTATTCTACAACTACTTTAATTACATCAGAATTTCTTGAGATGTTGAGGAAGTATACGAGCATATTGCTAGTGCTCGTATTTCGATCATTGTTTTACACTCTTTTTCCTAAATATGTGCTTGAACGTTTGAACCATACTTTATTATTTTTATCTCAGCGAAGGCTGTTTCATTTTCGAATTTATATTGCTGTTTTTTCCACAAAACAACTCATGAATTCACTTTTATTGGAAAAATATTTCCTAACATTATTACGGCATGCAATCCTTCACTGACAACTCGAAAATAGGTGCAAAATATTTTACTAGCAATATTATCATCATAACTACGAAAATAGACCACCTAATTATAGAAAATTATTAGTTTCAGATTCGAACTAGGTTGAACCAACAATGTCAAGAATTCCATTGATTATAAGTTCATCGTTGTATTTTTCAAGGCCGATTGTCTCAGAATTAAACATAACAAATGAGACAGCTTCGAATTTAGGAAGGTGCAAATTTTTCTGAACAACAATCATAATACTACTCGGCAGGAAATGCTTTGATGTCTACATTAGGTTGTTAATCTCTTCTGGTAGAATTTTATCTTGTTCGGATATTGTATTTTTTATATATGCCGGAACAAAGCAATAAAATTTGCGGGTATACATCGAAAAAAATTTCATATCTTTATTCTGGTTTTAATCGAGCCTAAAATAAATAATCGTCATGAAAAAATATTATGCCATATTATGACATAACAAAAACTTCAGAACAATTTTTGCATTGGTTGCATTATTAAAGTTTTGGTATCTTGCGAGTATTGATTCGATTTCTGTTTTTATGTCCTATTTGGGCTTCTGAACATATATCTGCGAAACTCGGCGTTCTATCTTAGTTTCGAATATGTAGCCAAAGTTCGGTTAAAGTCCATTTTAGGATTACTTTTTCTATCCGAACAATTCCTAACTACTTTCAGTTAGTTCATAAATCATCCTTGAAACTTTTCACAACGATTCGCGGTATTTTCTTTCAAATATATTCAATGTTTGATCGAGAATCTCGAATTTATTGAAAACCATTTTGCCCCGCATTCTAGGGAATTTCACTTTGAAGACGGCTGAAGTTTGGTGTAGACGTACCATTCCCAGCACGTCATCGAGAATCTCCTAGTCCAAAAAAGAGGAACTAGGCGAACTCTTATAGTTCAGAAAATATGGTCCCCTAAAATTTGAAATTGATGCATTTTCAGGTCCCTTTTTCCACCATAAAAGGATCACTCGTTTCTTCTTTACAGTACAGAAATCATCAACTTCTCTCAACAATACGTAGCAATTTCTCTCAGGAAAGTTTAATATTCAATGAAATAAACATCAGAAAAACACAACCTCTATTTTTTCTGATTTCCAGTTACTACTGAAGTGAAGTTTGACATTTGCGCAATTTAATTGGTCTGAATTCTGTGTCTTCGTATATGACGGGAAATACTTATGAGTCATAAACTTTCGCTAGTGATGATGGGGTATTGTCGCAAGACTCGACTTCAAAATTGGTTTATGAAAAGTAGAAACAGACGTTGAATGGTTGGCCGGTATTCTGAATTTTTTTATTAAAATTATTATTATTCTTGAAATAAATAGCCATTCATCGTTTCGTTCGACTGAACTACAATTTGTGAACTGTATGGAAGTAAGCTCGGAAGTAAGTGATTGTTTTAATGATGGAAAACATTGAAAATTGAATATATTCGATGAAAATAACCTTGATATTTTTGCAATAGTTCAAAGATGGTTTGTCCACTAACAACAAGTAGTTAGCAATTGTTATGGTAGTTGAAAAATTTATCAGAAAAATACTTTTTCGTATCTCGAGGTTCTATATCTATGAAACTGAGACGGACGAGAATTCAGTCCACAAAAACAAAAATCTTATCACTATTTGCATATTGCTATTAACACTTCAAAATTTGCCTGTTTAGTATTGTCAGTAATTTTAAATTATCAAATATATTTTCACAATGCGACCAATACAAAAATCATCTTCATTGCTGCCGATTGGGGCATTTATAAAAAATATATAACTCGAAAATCGAGTGCACCATTCACATCTATGCTTTTTTCAGCTGTCAGCAATTTTATCCCAAATAATATTGCATAAAAGGGAAATCAATATCCCCAGGAACGAATCGTTCTGTTCAAATCCCTAATCGTACCAATAATATATTGAAGACTTCCAGGAAATTCATCGGAGACAACTTCATTTCCATGCAAAGATGTCTTTCAACTTCAGAAAACTTTCAAACTTTAGCTCGGATCTGAAAATCTTCTGCTACTAGTTATGGGAACTTCCTTCGATTATGTAGATTTCAAGGCATTAGAGTTTCCCTTATATACCGTTTGAATGAATTCCGGACAACTTAGATGTACTACTATGCAGACTTCCGAGGTTTATTTGCTATTTAAGGAAAATTCATTACGCTTGTAGCTCACTTTTATGTCTGGTGATACATGTGAAAAATGTCTCATGACCGCAAAATTTTATTCTTTGATTTGCATCTGATTTTTTTAGATCTAATCTGCAATAATTCATGAAAAACATTTTTGTAAATTATTCAGAATAATTCATTATTTAAATAAAAAAAAACACAGACGTCGGAGTGAAAACATACAACAGTGCTAATGTCATATTTGCGATATTTTTCATTCGCATTAATTGGTAAAAAATTGTCGAATTTTGAAGTTTTTTGAAATTTTTATATTATTTCCGTAATTTCGTGAGAAGAACTGATGCTGTCAAAATTAAACTCTGTTGTTAGTTGTAGAATACCGACGCATAAATTTCTGCAGATTTCATGGGGGTCGTCAGCGATTTTAGAGCAGACAACACTGTATTTTATGATTCGAGGGTGAAGAAGAATAAAAAATAACCCTACTTACTATTTATTTTGTCCAGATTTCAATGATTTTTCTATTTTTTGCGTACATAACCTCTATCTACGGTTTTCGTTGTTTATGTAAACACAACTCATTTCTAAGATGCAAAGCAAATTCAAAAATGGCACCAAATGAAAAAAACAATAGAATATTGGTTACCAGAAATCAAATGCAGCAATTTTATTCCGGCAGAATAGTTTGATGAGCTTTTTTGTTGACAACTCAAAGGAATTGCTGGTGTCTTACAATGCCGGTATTTTGGTCTACGAATTTCTGTTACAATTAAATATTCTAGAGGACAATGAACACATTTCTATAGGTAAATAATTGCTTATTTTCAACCATTTTGAATTTTCGGAAGAAATATTAACGAAACGAATAGTTCCCTGCCATACTAACTTCATAACTTGTCTTGTCATCAAGGTTAGCAGGTACTATTTTGATGTTAGCAAGATAACAATAATGATATCAAAACTCTTGTTAAATTTACAGAGCATATTGATCAGAATACCAATATTTCAAATCTTGTTATGGAAGCAAAATCCTTTTCCTAGCAATATTGCTATTTGCAAACAAAATGGCCTGGTTGTATGTTACATTGTCTTTTAGAGATTCGGCGTCTGTGGATCAGGTTTGAAATTTAGAAACGAAGGTCTAATTCTTAAGAGGAAACAATACCACGTGGTAGTAAATTACAACTAGGCAACACAGCCACATTTAAATGTCATCAAATCTCGCTTATATTTCAAGGTCAGACCGCTGGACCCGACGTTGCCTATAGGCGCGTGAAATATTAGAATTCGGAGAAATTTCGACGTTTATAGGAGAAAACGGAATGTCGTACTGCAAGCTTCAGTGAGTATTTTTTGAGAATTTTTTTTTGGGATGTACTGAATGGGGGTTTTTCCTATATTTGGGTTATTACTGGAAATGCAAATTTGAACATACTTATTATGGGTTTGATTCATCATTTTCCCAAATTACCTTCAGAAAGTATTGAAAATCAGGTTTCCAAATTGGAGTTTGGGATTTGTCAGGCATGCACGAAGTGACAAAGGTGTTTAGTAGAATAGCTTTTTCTACTATAGAATAATGACATATTTATTCCTATTCTGTGGTACACTCGTGTTCTTTGTCAATATAACCAAACAATTTTCGTTTGCGATTTGTCAGTAATATGACAGTATGACAGTCAGTGCTCTTCTTTTTCTATTCCTTGGTCGTTGTCTTCTACTCTTACCAGATCGAAGTATAGCTATCTCTGTTTTTCCAAGCAAAGTAACACATTTGACTTCGTTTTCTTTCCGAGAAAGCTGAATTCGACGTTGCCATATCGTGCACTCATGACGAATCCCTTTAGATGCAAATCCCCATTTTTATTTTTCAGTTTTAGGTGATCAAACATTTTTTTAAAAATATAATATTGAAATGTGAATTTCTGAAGGTTTTTCATGAAACTTACTGCATTTTCGTTTGAAGGAAAAACCCCCATTCTTTTGTGAGAATGGGCAATGTTAGTTATTCTCCCATTTTCCACTCCATTTCAGTTTTATTTTCCCGATAATTCTTGAATATAAAAAGTGGCAACATTACGCATTCCTACGATCTTTTTCATTTGCACCAAAAACAATTTTTGAAAAAAACGAACTCTGGCCTCCAGAAGTCACCCCGTTATATTTGAGGTATTGTTTGCTCTTAAATGGGTAAATTCCGACTATAGTCGGAAATAAAATTTACTTATTTTTCCAACAAATATGTGAAATATGAAAAGTGGAATCTAACCATACCATATGGATTTTTTCGTTGTGTTATATTAGGCAAATAATAATAATAAATACTATCTCTTTGCTTTGAGTTCGGTTCTGAATAAGTTTTTAAAATGATGCTTCCTCAACTATACATTCTTGGTTTAATTTCCCTTGCCTTTTTTCATCAATGAAAAACCAGAAACACTCTCTCTAACAAGTCCTCTCTTGACATAAATGCTAACACTTGAAAAACAAAAATTGAGGAAAGTTTCAACGAAAGGGTTTGAGGGATGTTTTCTATTCCATCGCCAAAAAATAAGGAAAATTAAAAATAACTTTATGGGTGGCAGCATTTTTGAAAGAATTTGAATTTTATTCGAAACCATCTTCTAACCGAGTCGCAATACGGTAGTCTGATATCATTCAACTACTCGAATCCGTGGAATCGATTAAAAATACAGAAAAACAATAGCCACATCAAATTCGGTCGTTACTGAACGGAAGACAAATAAAATCGGTTATTAAAGTGGCCGAAATACTATTTTTATGAACGGTTTGAAAACCTCGCGCCAATTTTAGAGACCAATATAAATATGATAATCATAGGGGACTTTATTATATTCCGCAGGCTATTTTTATTCTCTTATAAATGTGTTGCTTGTGTCGAAACCTATTTCGGTGCACATTTTCGAATTATTAATTTTGTAAACAACGTTCGTTCTGTAACTACAGTGGTTATACAGAAATGTGACGTGCTTCATTAGAATGATTAACGAACTGATGATCTGGCAGGATTTTTGTCAAAGTTACAAATTGATATGTTGGATGTGACAGTCGGAAATTATTCTCGTACAAATCTTTCGCTTAACGATTGGTGCCAATAATCTAGCGATGAAATTGTACTAAGGTAATCTAAGTAAATAGAATCACTTCAGAAAGATACAATGTAGTACCTGGATTATTGTAAATCAAGGCCAGATTCGGCGATGGGCACAACCCACCTAATGATTCATACAGTGTGTCATTTCGAGAAGGGAACACCCTTTAAATCTCGGCCCTTTGTAAAATCAGAAATAATGCAAAAGGGGTAAATTTTGGTTCGTATCAATCCTGATGTGAGCATGGTGAATCAAAACCTAAAGTATTGAATGGGTGGGGGTTGAGTGATAGCTTATTTCGAGTGTAATTCGATTGATTTCTGACAAAAGCCATACACTTGACCTAGTGGTTGTTACAACTTCAGAAAAATGAAAGAAAACTTATGAATAGGTAAAATAGTAACAGTAACAATGAAATTTGAAAATTATGTAAACATTTTCTACTGATACACTAACACTATTTCCTATAATACCAGCAAATCCCACGTATGGAAAAAAAAACGTCCAGACGCTATGATAAAAAAATTGTTCAATATTATATAATAAAGATATAATATAATAGATTGAGACAATACAAAAATACGAAATAATGATGTTAGAATCAGATAATTTGAAAAGAAAAATCGAAGAGTCCTCTTGCATTTTGTTAAATGGAGAAAGTAAATAATTTTGCTCATTGTTCGGTAGAAATAGAACCTATTTGGCTGAATTTACTTGAAAAAGAAGTAGGATCAAAAACCTTTTAAACCAACTAAATATTTGTTGCTGTATTTTCTTAAAACTCTCAATTTGACAAAAGTCCCAAATCAAAAGTAAATAATTCAAGAAATTTTCTGTTTTGTCTGATGAAAAATTCAGATTTGTACTCTGAAACGTCACAGTTCGCTTTCTTTATCGTTTGTATTGTTCCTGTATTGTTCATTAGGCAATCTGTTCTGCAAGAAACTGCCCTTGATGAATAGTTTGATACTGTAATCTGCAAGGGCGTTTTTCGTGAAAAAACACTGCAAATTTCAAACAAAGGTTTATTATTTTCTCAGTTAAATAACCCAATATACCATTGATAACTTAAACAACTTAGAACCGAATGCTATGATTCATTTTCGACATTATTGGAAATTTGCAACTCAGGAACCACTCGTCGGAAATCATCCGGGTAAAATTTTTTAGCTTCAGTTATGCAACAGTAATCAACGTTTAAAATTTCATGAAAATCGGGTGATAAGTTTTCGAGAAATAATATTTTTTCCCCCAATCCCCCATTTAGAGCCTTAGGGTATACCGATCCTGCTGAAAAGCTTGGAGGATCAACCTTGAGTGACAAACGATTTTTCCACTAAGTTTCAAGGATTTCCGTTCAGTACTTCCAGAGAAAAGCCCCGGACAACGGACGGCGGACGGACGGATTTTTTTTTATTCGTTTATTCAAATCTACAAAAAACGTAAACTGTGAAATTTTCAGGGGGGCTTAAAATTTTTTTTTGGTTAGTCAATCACTAAGGTTTATTAATTGATTTTATCAGATGATAAACCAAAAACAATTCGATTTAATTTTCAATAGTTGTGTTTCAGATATTGGGAGGGAAAACCCATAAAAAACCGGAAAAATGATGAGAAATCCTCCTAAAATAAACTTTAATAGATAATTACTAAATTTCTTCTTCAGAATAAATTAAAGAAGAACTGATAACAAATTTCAAGTCACTTCCTATTCAAGAGTTTAGGGGTTTCTGTCTTCACGATCACAGGGTTGATAGCATAACCAACCGTATATAATGTCTTTTTTTGAACCAAAGCTCCTCTCTTTGCATTTTTCTGCTTCTGCATGACCACACAGATACTAAGGGGGCACATTTTCGAATTGATTCGGATTTTTTCCCGAATATTCACGAAATTACTGACCGCAGGAAGGTTCATACAAAAAGTACGATCTTTCAACCTGATCGGATCAGTGTTTTGTGAGTTATCGAAGAAATAACCTCAAAGTTTAACGGATAATTTCTAGGATTAATTTGAATCAAACGATTATCACAAAATTTTGCTTGAATTGACATTTCGGCATTTTACACCTAAACACCAAGTTTCATCTTAATCGGATGTGAGTTTTTTAGAGTTACAGAGGAAATAATTTCGAAATTCGAATATATCGTAGGAAACGTTGGGGGATCCATTCAAGAATTCAATGTTTTTATTTGAGATCTAAACCTTTTCTACATATACAGGGTATTCCTAGATTGAAGGAAGAAACAAAGAGGATTCCTCGCTCAAATTCAAGGAAAAAAAAATCTGAGGTGAACAAATTCTTTTCAAACATTGGCTCACCAAAAAAAAATTCTGGAAGATAACAGGGCACAGTATTCCGGAAAAATTTAACCCTGTAGATTTGCAATCGAAATTGACAGGTCACAATGTGTGAACTCTCAAATGTAATATCTATGCCAAATTTCAGTTGAATATCTTGTGGAATGCAGATGCTAGGATAAAATTTGAAAAAAAAATTAAACTTCAATACACTGTATCTCGAAAACGAAACATCTGTGGTCCTATGTTTATAGGATTTTTTTTCTTTGAATAACGCAAGGAGTCTTCCCTCTTTGTTTATACGTCAAATTTAGGAACACGTTGTATGACGAATTGTTTTTTTTGTAGTTATAATGTTTACGATTTTTTAATAAAATACTCTATTACAACCCGAAAATAATAGATTTTTCCCATTTGCTTTTCCGCTAGAAAAAATACTCTCTGAATACGCCATTTTCTTGAAACATGGGTTCATTTACAAGACAGAAAAAACAGATTTCCTCTATTTATAATACATTTCCAATTATAAAAATACGTTGTGGTTTATACAGACGATAAAAGATTCAACGGATCTGAAATTTATTTTCTCTCATGGAACAACTCAATGGCGATGTTGATAAACACAAATTGTTCTCAAATTGCGTAGTATATTTTATCGAGTATTCTGAATGGCCCACATGAAATGGAGTATAAATTGTTATTGTTTTCCATAAAATTTATATACCAATTTACTGGAATATCGAACTAGTTAGCCGGAATTGGCTCGATGGACTTTGTTACTTTCACAAATAATAAGGCTGAATCTTTGAAATCCATTGGGTTGTAGTTTTGTATTAGGTAGTTATTATATTCAGTTTCTCCCAATCACCTTAATATTGAGGATTATAATTATCGACCCACATCTAGATAAGGAGAATGAGGTTATGACTATGGTGAAAAAAGATAGATGCATGGATGACAACATTCTGGAAAAGAACTGAAGTCACCAGATTTTCCGGGCATGCTCAAATTCGTGGCTGAAAAAAATGAAAATTATTTCTTGTTCTATAGACGAAATGTCGCGTTTCTGAGTTTCATCAAAATCGAATTAGGTTATCAGGCAAGTGGAAAACGTTTAATTATTTTGATTCCTCACATTCAAATGTTCACATACGTTTCGGTACCATTCATGCCTTTATTAAAGCTTCTTTGCTACTCAAGAAATCGAAAAAAAATTCGGTGAATTGGTAGAATGTGATATGAAATGACGAAATGTTAATAATTTCAAAAACCTTCTTCCTAGTCAATGTCACTAAGTACTTGGTGACATTTGTAGGTGAGGAATCGAAATAATTTAAAGTTGTCCACTTGCCTGATGGACGAAACTGAAGGTTATAATTTATAAACAAATCAACATTTTTCGAGTTATTCCGGAAAAACATCGATCTCGATGAAAAAAAATTAAATTTGACATATTTCTCCCTAACATATTCAGAAATTAAAATAGGATCAGAGTGAAATTCAATACAGATTTTGGAAATATTGTCTGCAAGGTATGTTCAATATTTCATCGACAACTCATCTGAATAGAGTTGAGAAAATTTTCGGAAAAATCTTTTTTTTCAGTTTTCTCAGAAATAAGTGTCTCAACTGTAAATATGATAATTCCCCTAACATCCTTGTGAATAGCTGGAATTACGTCATTCGTTACCTACCACACATTGGGCAATAATTTTGATTAATCTAACGAGGAAATTCATAGGTCTACGCTACGATATTTGGCGTGCTCTCTAAACAGTCGCGTGCTACAAACAATATCTTTCTACTACGTGTTGTGTGCATAGCTGCGATGATTATGTCCTTCGCTGAGCAAACAGGTTTTTTGCTTCATTTGAGAATGTTTACATTAGACTAGTTGTTATCGAAGAAGCAACGATAATTTTTGTGGACTTCGTTTTTGGTTAATCCCATGGCGGACCATGAACCGTTTAGAAAGAAATAACTTAGACTATACATTTTTGTATTCAGTATCAATTTGAAAAGGACCATTTTAATATCTCGCCCGCATCCAAAATAAGATAAAATGCAGAGGGAGGTAGACTTTTCTTTTACTTCCTGTTACTTCACGACATCACGCCGGTGCTTTTCAAGAATTTATTTCGTACAATTGTACAAACATTCTAAGACAGACCTAAGATCAGTAGCTTTCACGCGCTTGATAAAATTCATTGCAAAAGCGGCATGTGACATGCTTTTTTCCAATATCGTACTGAAATTTGGTACGCTCTTGTCGAGTATTGACCCCAAAGTATGTGTCATAAAAATCTGATTGAGAATAGGGAAAAATATTTTTTCAACAAAAATTTAAAAAAAATCTCCCAACGATACGGATCACACAAAACTTAATATGAATTTGCGTGTTAGTATTCAAGTAATAAATAAGTTTCAACCTGACAGATTTCTCTTGAATCAAATGGTTTAAACCAAAAGTGATTAGTTTTAACCACTCAGTTTTGGTTACTCGCTAGAAATTGGTTCAGGTTGGTTGGTCTCTTCGACCTTCACCAGCCAGAAATATGAAATTCACTAGTTGGGCAACAGTTGTTTCCGTGTTCATGTTTACAAGAAAAATTAAAGAACCACGCAACAAAGAAGATTTATTATGGTTTTAGATCGAATGGTACATTACTAAATAAGTAATAAGATGATTGGATAATCGGAAAGGAAAGTTTATATATGATGCCAGAGTACACAGTTTTTCATTCAATGTCCTTCTATGAAGAAACATTCAAACATTGAAGTGCGAATTCAACAACAAAAAATAACAAAGGTGAAAACTTTGGCAACAAAGACTATATATAAAACGCTGCAAATTTCACACAAGGGTTTATTATTTTCTCAGTTAAATAACCCAATACCATTGATATCTTAAATATATTCATAACTCTTTGATTTTTCACCCCAAAATTTGCAGCGTTTTTCTTTATAACTCAGGAACCACTGATCAGAAATCCTCCCCGGTGAAACTTTTAGGTTGAGTTATGCAACAGTAATCAACGTTGAGAGTTTCATGAAAATTCGGTAATAAGTTTTCGAGAAATAATTTTTTTTTCTTTCCAACCCCCAATTTTGAGTCCTCAGGTTACACCGATTCTGCTGAAAATCTGGGAGGATCAATATCGAGCAACACACGATTTTTCTACCAAGTTTCACGGATTTCAGTTCAGCACTTTCAGAGAAAAGCCCCTGAGTATACGGACGGCGGACGGAGGGATTTTTTTTATTGGTTCATTCAAATCTACATACTTCGAAATGTAAACTGTGAAATTTTCAGGAAGGGTAATTTTTTTTTGGTCGATCACTAAATATAATTTAATTTTCTGAAAATGTTATTGTTTTATTCTTGATGTGAGACTGATAGAAAAAGGAGTTTACGAAGTTATTCTTTCTAGCAGTAAGTAACAATCTCAAGGTCACTGAGTATAGTTCAATTTCTTCAATAGTTTGCAAAAGCTATTTTCACAGTATTATTCGAGAAAGATGAGCTTCAAAAAGTATATTCCACTGCAAACAATATGCACGTAGTCTTAGGTCGAGAATATCCATAAAAATCTCAAACACGTTGAGTCTATATCATAACAATTCGAATAAATACTTTTAATTATCATTAATTATGGTAGATTATCTCGCAATTGTAGGACATTTACGAGCAAATTGTCCATCTGCCTTGCGGATGTGGCCTTGGCCTGTTGTTTCCGATATCCAATTTCGACTTGATAAAGTACATCTATTCCAGCTTCTATCCCGTTTTTCTATCGGTACAAGACGGTCATTAGTTTTCGTGTTCCATCGGAGGATGTCTTAATGGGATATCGAAATTCTCTAGGCAATTTCGAAGCGTCACAAGGTCGATAATACGAAATGGTAAACAAAGTGTCACGGATCGTTTTTGTACCTACTATACCAGTGCCGATTATAAATTATTCATAAGTGGATAATCGAAGTTACCAGCTATGAAACAATGGAACAGGTAGATACGAAATATTGGCGGTCAGTTCAATAGAAATCACACAACAATTATGGATTTAATTACGCAGTTTCTGTAGTTTATGGTCAGCATGGAACAGGTTTTAGTATTGAAAATTTCCACAAATGAACTGATGTGAAGTAAAATTGGTTGCCTGAGCGGTCGCCTATTCAGGTTGTGTTCGCGCTCAACACAGCTCGACCTAGCTCGACCTGACATGATGAAAATCATTTTACCATCTTTCAATGGTATCATCCACACGGAATTTCACATCTACATATCATTATTCAACCAATAACTATTATCATAACGAGCGACGTAACAATATTTGATAAAATTTACTTAACTTTAGGTTAAACTCACTGAAGAAGAATCCGTGGTTAAATTTAATTCCGTCCGGAAATTACGCAGTTTCTGTAGTTTATGGTCAGTATGGAACAGGTTTTAGTATTGAAAATATCCACAAATGCACTGATGTGAAGTAAAATTGGTTGCCTGAGCGGTCGCCTATTCAGGTTGTGTTCGCGCTCAAAACAGCTTCACCTGACATGACGAAAATCATTTTACCATGTTTCAATGGTATCATCCACACGGAAAAAAAAAAGTTGGCTGAAGTATGCCAACGCGCAATATTTTACAAGATT
Source organism: Myrrha octodecimguttata (assembly GCA_958510865.1). Taxonomy (NCBI): domain Eukaryota; kingdom Metazoa; phylum Arthropoda; class Insecta; order Coleoptera; family Coccinellidae; genus Myrrha; species Myrrha octodecimguttata. The sequence continues at coordinate 72,690,547 of OY294056.1, read as the reverse complement.
TATTTTTGCGAAACTAGATGGGTATCGTGCATTGTAAAAAATTTTAAAATAATGTTTTCGAATATTTTTCAAATTTTCAAATATTTTTTTCGCGAAACTATTCTTCAGTTTCCAACGTTATTTGATACAAGCCTTCGAGTGAATTTTCAACAGTAGCTTTTCTAATTTCAGATTGATCTATCTTAGGAGAAATTGGGCAAAAAGTTTGAAAAATTTCATGGTTATTTCCTGGGCGTCGATATTTTCGAAACAACTCGAAACATTTTATCCGATTCTAATGAAACTTGGTAATGAGTTGACAAATATAGCGATAATTAATTAAGAACGACATTTCAATTCGATCCGATCTGATGAAAAAATTAAATTTCGAATGAGTATATCTGCGAAATCGTTGGGTGGATTTAACCAATTCGCGAAATAGGTTTTCGTTATTCAAATCGGAACCTATTCTTCTCAGCAGGTTCTCTCGGAAGTTTTTGTGTTCATGATTGGCGATAAACCCACCGTAAGCACAATAACTTTCGAAAAAAACGTCTTGGAGACTTGATATTTAAGGGTAGGTGTGGGGGTAGAATCCGCTCAATGATTCCATAGATATAAGTACCTATCCGAAAGATTATTTTTATAATATTCCCAAAAATACAGATAGAATCGAATTGAAATCTAGTACTGATTGAAAAATGATACCTTGAAGTTTCATGCTGAGTTTCGTGTGGATCATATGATAGCTACTTTTGGCAGTGAATTTGAACAAGCGCGTAAAAGTTTCTAACCTCCGGTAGTGCTTTTCTAGAATTTTCAACATATTTTGCGGTTTTGTTGATGCCTATAATCTTATGTCTAGTAATGAGCTATTCGATTATACATTCCGCTACCATTTATCTGTTCGCATCGATACATTATTCTTTCAAGACAGTATATTGGTTTTACAATATCGCAAGTAATTTTCTCTAACCGACAAGATGTTTATTATCTGACAATTCCGCTATGAAACCGGTAACTGACGGACAAAATGAAATCATCAATTCCGTGCTAAATTCTCTGACCATTGCCTCATAGGTATGAACGTAAACATACGTGCTATAAATTCATAAATGAATTTATTTATACTCGATGTTCAATTGGGTGGAGACAACGCTATAAGTTTGGATATTAGATTTCAGTTTGTGTATGAGTTCTAATTACGCTGATAACAATAAAAATGTGTATTTTAAGGAGTATATATATCGTACTTCTCAAACCAATTCTATAGATACGACCGTGAATCCACGGCCGAAAAAAAATTGTAATTTTTTGAATTTTTCTAATGATACAATCATCACGAAACTCCGCACAAAATGGGGGTTTTTCCTGAATTTGGGTTATTACTGCAAATGCAAATTTGAACATAATTATTATGAATGTGATTCATCATTTTCCTAAATTACCTTCAGAAAGTATTTAAAATCAGATTTCAAAATTGGGGTTTTGGATTTGCCAGGCATGCACGAAGTGACAACGGTGTTGAGTAGAATAGCTTTTTCCGCTATAGAATAATGAAATATTTATTCCTATTCTGTGGTACACACGTGTTCTTTGTCAATATAACCAAACAATTTCCGTTTGCGATTTGTCAGTAATTGGCAGTATGACAGTCTGTGCTCTTTTTTTCCATTCCTCGGTCGTTGTCTTCTACTCTAACCAGATCGAAGTATAGCTATCTCTGTTTTCCTGAGCAAAGTAACACATGTGACGTCCTTTTCTTTCCGAGAAATCTGAATTCGACGTTGCCATATCGTGCACTCAAGACAAATCCCTTTAAATGCAGATCCCCATTTTTATTTTTCAGTTTAAGGTGATCAGACATTTTTTTAAAATATAATATTGAAATTATATGTTTGAAATGTGATGTTCTAAATGAAAATTACTGCATTTTCGTTCGAAGGAAAAACCCCCATTGTACATGAGCATTCTGCCTACTAGTTACTAAGATTCATCATGATTGGATCAGTTCCGAAATATTCTGGAAAAAACGCTGCAGATTTTACCCAAGGTTTTATTATTTTCTTAGTTAAATAACGTATTCATCGTGCCAACAAAGTAATGTTACACGTCAATAATCCTTTTACGAAGAATTATTAAGGAATATCCTCGCACCCGTCGATTTTTGATTTCAAAACCAATTAATCCTGTGCTTTTTTGAATTGGATATTTCTCACCGCACTACTTTATTTTTTCAAATGGAAAAATATATATATGGAAATATATGGATACATCAAATGGAAGGTAATTTGATTGCCTATTCAGCTGTGTGGCTCAAAGTAGAATTAGTTATGCGTTTTTTCATTGAAAAATTAGGAAATAATTTACAATTTGTGATTGGAGAGTACTGTAATCAGACCATTATTCTTTTATTTATTACTAAGGGAAATCCTCGAACCATGGACTTGTAATTCAAATTGAATTAATAATTAACTTTTATTCTCGTTCACATAACTGAATTGGCCGTCGAATGACCTTTCATGCGATATATCATATGCAATATTTTTCCAAAAACCGATCCTACTGAAAAGCTTGGAGGATCAATGCCGAGCGACACACGATTTTTCTACCAAGTTTCACGGATTTCGGTTCAGTACTTTCAGAGAAAAGCCCCGGACAACGGACGGCGGCCGGACGGATTTTTTTAATTTTTTTTATTAGTTGATTCAGATCTACATACTTCAAAATGTAAACTGTGAAAATTTTATGCGGGGTATTTTTTTTTTTTGGTCGATCACTAAGGTTTATTATTTGACGATACCCAGGAAAAACACGAAATTTGACATTTTTTGATCGCACGTTCTGGGGAACAACTGCTATCGTTTTGTCAGTAATCTTATAAACAGAATTGTTTCTGAGTTATAGCCATTTGAAGTTTTGAGATTATTTACTTCATATTTCAGGAACTTCTGGAACGATTTAATTGAAACTTGGCGGTTCGTTTGATTTTTTTTTCGGAAACTATGTATCATTTTTGGAAAAACAATTACTCATGCCTTCAGTTGCATATTTCGCAACAGTGTAGGAAATTTCAGTTCATTATTATAATTTTTGGAGATATTGGAAAAAATTAGTCTAATGGGTATTTATCTGCGGAATACTTGGATGGATTTTACCCATTCACGAATTCGGCCCTCGTAATTGAGGTCCAAACCTACTCTACAAATACCTAAGTTATTTCTTTTGGTTATTGTGCTCAGGATTAGCCGTGAGGACAACCGTTAACACAATAGTAAAAGCGCAAAAGCTGCCGACATTGCTTCTCTAGAATTTTTACCCAATATCTCTGAAAATTGAAATCAGATCGGATTGAAATTTACTACGCCGTTCCGAAATATTGACTTCAAGTTCTGTGAAAAATTTCATTGGAATCTGGTTTCGGAAAAAAATTCCAAGAAAATTTTATAAATTTTTTTCAATTTACTTACTATCTCAACCAAATTTGCAAGCAGTTGGGCGTCGGTATTTAACAACTTATTATCGGGTTCCAATCCGATGGTTCAGGTAAGCCTTTTTGCTATTATCGGTTCGTCATAACAATTGTCTTGTATTAGTGCGGCGGTAGCTCAGTGGTTAAAGCTCATGCCTCATGATCGTAAGGCCTGGGGTTCAAGTCCTTGATCGGAAATAACATTTTCGGTTTTCAGGGGATCGTCCAACCATTCGCTGTTGGGTCAACAATTAACAGTGCTGTTCCTAACGTGGCGCAAGGAATTAGTAACAAACCCAACATAGAACACACCCGATATCCCAACTCGCACAAGCTTAAGCTTCTGAGGGGTTTCGTTGAAGCCTAGGAGATTCGGAAAATACAAATACAAAAAAAAATAAAAATACGAATTCGACATAGCGTTGAATCAACATCTTGCAACACCGCCCAATGTCTTGTTGAGAGTTTTGTGCTCAATACGATAGACCCATGGGTGCCCCAAAGTAATAACCTCTGGAAAATGGGCGATAAAATATTTATCACAATTTTTTAGACCGAAGGCATAACCAAATTGATTGTTGTTCGCAAATGAGAATGGAAATTCATGGCTTTTCTATTGATTGTTTTAATGATGCATAACAATAAAATTTATGATAGCCGGCTGCCATTCTTCAACGATGTTGTTAAACGAGAAAGTTCCTCATAACAATGCACTTCGGTTGATTCGCACAGAATCTGTTTTCGAGGTCAAGATGTGGAAATTGTAGGTTTCAGTTGATATTCACCTAGTTCGGAAGGAAAAATTTCACATCACTATACCCCATTCACTTTTATAGAGTCTTCTGACACATTTCACCGTGTATATTTTGAAAATGTTCGGTTTTGGTCATCCTATCAGATAACTACGCAACGTTCTCTCTACATAGAGGTCGTAGTAATTATGTATTTTTCAGAATTTGGGTTTTTTTGCAAAAATAATGATTTCGAGAAGATTTTATGTGAATTCAAAATTTCCAAATACCTAGGGAATGTTGAACAAACTCTTGTTACTTGAACTGGTTGGAAGATTTATTTAGGCTTTTCTCTTGTTCGGAAAACACGAGTTGAAATTGTAATTAAAAACAATGGATACGGTAGTCGGCTACTTTGTTATAGTTCATTTGTAAGAACGCTAAAAGTACCCGTACACGGCAGTAAAACTTCCAAACCAACAGATCTATTTATGGAATTGCCCACTTGTCGAAATTCTCTAGAAATAAGCCTATAGATGATATTCAAATATCTTGTTGAAAAACTAGAAATACACTAGTTTGAGAATGTGGTATTACGAAACCTGTGTCACATTATTTTTCAACGTAGATTCCATTGTGACCATAAATACTGTCCCTCTGATGAATGTAGAGAAATGGGAGTTCGTTCGAAGAAATGTTATAGCAAACATTTTTATAATATTTTATATTGGCAAAATTGAAAATGAAAAGGATTTTTTTGAAGAACAATTCTACTACATATATTTTCAAAAAAGTGAGATTCGACACCATTTCTTTCGTAAGAATAACAAATAATTGTTGTAATTGTAATGTAGCCAAACAAAGTATCTTACGACATAATTTTAAGCTGGGGGTGTCATTTGAAATAAGAAATTAATAGCCTGCTTTTGTTATAAACGGAAGTTTCATAATTTAAAACCCCCATCCGCAAAATTTTCAGCACAAAATTATGATGAGTCTAACATAAACGTCTAATATGCCATCACGGTGCACACCCTGTATATTCCGTATTTCCGCACCCAAAGAGTTGATGAATATTATCTCATAGATATATTATATTTCAGTATAGATTTGAATTCATTCCAAAATATCTTAGGAATTTATTTTTATAACCTTGAATAATCATCGTGTTAGTTCCGCTTGATTTAGAAGCCTGGGTCCAATAAGGAAATCCAATATCCGTTGAGAATCAACTAATACAGTTCATAATGCAACGAAAATTGATTTTCATACATCGTAAAATGTTCAAGGGATCGAACTTGAGTAATCTAGACGCAAATTTACGGAAACTTGAACTGAACGAAAAACTAATTATGAGAATAAGTATGAGTACGGTTTTTGGGAAGATTGCTCTGAAGTATTTAAGCGAATTTCACGTTTTTGTTTTCGATCAAATATAAAATATTGAAGTCTATTCTTTTAAAAATAGCAATTTCACCAGAAAACAAATATTGCTTCAAAACAAAATTATAAATAATAGTTTCTGATCATCGATTCCAAGCAAAATGATCTGTCAATCTAACAAGAATCTGGCTATTAATACTGCTATCTTAGCAACCACAAAATAATACTTGCTAAGCTTGATATCAAGATGAGTCAGAAAAAGAATATGGCAGAGAACCATTTCTTTGATTATTTATTTATTATTTTTCCAAGAATTCGAAAATATTGAAAAAAGGAAAGTATGTGCCTGTAGAAATGTGTTCAAGATTTTCTAGAATATACTGTTAAGGGAATTTCTTAGACTAAAAGACAGTGATAATAAAATATCAGCAGTTGTCTACAGGAAAGTTCATCAAATTATTCCGCCTGAATAACACTAACAATAGCTTTTTACGCGCTTGTTTTGGGGAACAGCGCGTTATCATTTCGTCATGTCTGTAATTTTCGAATTTTGAGCCGAAATTGGTCTCAAACGACTATGTTAGACTCACTGATGAAGGATCCGTGGTCAAAATTGATTCTGGTCCGTCCGGCCGGCTAGCCGGCTGTGTGCGCTGTAACTTTCGAAAGGAAGGACCTAGAGTTATGAAATTTTCAGGTTAGCTTATGATCCTGAATAGCTCGGTTAAGTGCGTTAATGGGCCAAATTTGCCGAATGGTTTTTGTGATACAGCCATTTGAAATTTTGATTTCTCAATAACTTGAAAAATATTTCAGATCGAAAGAAACTTGGTTGGAAGATGAACAGTGTCCATAAGAAAAATTATCCATGGAAAAATTCGAAACAAAATTTTTTTTTTTTGAAAGTTTTTATATTCACTATTTCGCAATGTGAACAAGCGCATAAAAGTTGCTGACTTCACGTCAGTGCATTTTAATCATTTTTTTTCTCAGGATCCTTGATACACACATACTAAGACATAGTAGGAAACCGTCAATAAAAGGAAAAAAATACAATTCACTTACATTCTAGAATATTTCAAAATTTCTGAAATCGAATAGCGTTCGATATTCACGATCAAATCTGTAAGGCTTTTTTGATTTGCCTATAAATAACTAATCTATCGATCCAATATATTTTTGGGTAGACTGTTATAAAATTCAATACGAATGTACTTGATGCTTCTTTCAGTTAGTGTTATTGTTTGTATCGGGAAGATGAGGAAGTGAAAGGGAACAGTTCGTCTTGTGTTATTATTATTTTATATCTTCAAAATGATGTGAATTTTTTTCATGAAATGAATGCTGTCTAAAACGTATATTTCAGAGAAAGTAAGAACACTACTCTTTCTGAAACGCCCTACGCTCTACACATTTCTCTATACATATTTTAGACAAATCATGAATCTTAAACCAATTTTTGAAGCCCAAACAATTTATAGCCATGGTAACCACCACCCCTAAGAACTTGGTGGACTGTGCTATTTCAACTGTTGTATTGTTGAAATCTGTTCTGGAAAATTTTTCTCTTGATCTAGTCCTGAACATTATTAACATTCAAAAGTAGCCCGTTCTGACTACACCAAACACTCATCAGATAATAAATTGTTCGGGTCTGCTCGATATAGTATTTGAGATCTTTAGTTTTAACAGGGACACCTGCATTATCTTCAAACAATTACATATTAACGATTAGATGGATTTAAGTAAATATAACCGAAGGTAATTCATTTATATATAAAAGGAAAAAAAGGGGTCCCATAATATGTCCCTGAGGTACACCTATATTAATGACTTGGTCTTTGGACCTGTGAACTTTATCGTCAATGTTGATGAAAACTTTTTACACCATTCGATTTCTGGTTATCAGTATTCTGTTTCTAGGAAACAGATCATTGGTCAATTTGACTCATGACATTCATTCTTTAAAATCGACAATGAAAAAAAAGAACTAAACACGACTGCTGACGTCATGACCGTGAAAAAAATATATTATTGCTCCTGAGAAATAACACTGAACCTTATTTCGGAGGCAGCCGATCTGAAATTTCGAATGAAGCTTTCAGGAAAAGGTTGTAGAGGAGATTGGAAGGAGTATTTCGAAGGAGCTGGTGGCCGATGGATTCTCAAAAAAGTTGACATCTAAGCGTACTTTTTCATTCAATAACTTATTGGTTTACTGGAATTGCCTTCCTAGTTTCTCAGCTTGGTTGTTTCACGAAGTGAGTTAATTAGGAATTACCGACTATTTTGAAAATTTTTCAACGATATCGTTGAATTTTCACTTTTTAATGAGACCAATGGGGGTTTTTCCTAAATTTGGGTTATTATTGCAAATACAAATTCGAACATAATTATTATGGGTTTGATTCATCATTTTCCCAAATTACCTTCAGAAAGTATACAAAATTAAATTTCAAAATTGAGGTTTGGGATTTGCCAGGCATGCACGAAGTGACAACGTTGTTTAGTAGAATAGCTTTTGCAGCTATAGAATAATGATATATTTATTCCTATTCTATGGTACACACGTGTTCTTTGTCAATATAACCAAACAATTTCCGTTTGCGATTCGTCAGTAATATGACAGTATGACAGTCTGTGCTCTTTTTTTTCTATTCCTTGGTCGCTGTCTTCTACTCTAACCAGATCGAAGTATAGCTATCTCTGTTTTCCTAAGCAAAGTAACACATTTGACTTCCTTTTCTTTCCGAGAAAGCTGATGTAGACGTTGCCATATCGTGCACTCAAGACAAATCCCTTTAAAATTCAAATCCCCATTTTTATTTTTCAGTTTTAGGTGATCAAACATTTTTTTAAATATGAAATATTGAAATAATATGTTTGAAATGTGAAGTTCTAAAGGTTTTTCATGAAAATTACTGTATTTTCGTTTGAAGGAAAAACCCTCATTGGTGGTTCTGCTGCACAAAGCAGAAACCGCCCTTTCTTTGAGGATAACCTATAATATCAATTGCACTCGGTAAAGTTCAAACGATCGAGAAATGCAAGCGACATCTAGCGGATAGGTGACCCTAACTCCCTCCTATTAACATAAATCTTAAATAATGCGGATGCACTAATGCGAACGAACTGAAGTAAGTACAGATCATAAATCTGAATCTGACCGAGACACTTCAGTATTATTTATCAGTATCAGTTGCACCTAAATATAACCGAATGATTCAGTCGGTTTGAGAAGCAATCAAAACAAGAGTATTTTTCAGTTTATTCGTGGTAACCTCACGCCAAAACCACCGCGACAAATTTACCTCTGGTTTCTGATGAATATGCGCTTATTTTTCGAGGCGAAATACACAAATTTTATGATTATGAGAATGTTGATACAGTGTGGCGGATGAAGGCGTAGTTGAAATTTGTTTTCGAAACTGTTGGAAGTTTTTAATTTTAGATCGAGTTTCGATAGCGAATACGAATATACAGGGTTTTTCAACAAGAACTTTGTTTTTCAATGTGGTAACACCGGCACCACATGACAGTTTTGACATTTAGTTTTTCGACGTATTCGCAGTATATGCTTTGGCAATTGTTACAATGAATTCAATTTCGCTCGAAAATCGCATAAAAATAATTCAAATCCACTATGAAAATGGTCGTTCTGTTAAAGTTACATTTCGTTAAATTCGTGATATTCTCGGACAACATAAACGTCCTTCTGAGACCGCTATCAAGAATTTGGTCGCGAAATTTGAGTCGACAGGCTCGGTACAAAATGTGCCAACACCAACACGTGTTCGACCGGGTCGTTCAACAGAAAGCATCGCTGCCGTGAGCCACAGTGTTGAAGAAGATCAAAAGTTATCAATTTCACGACGTTCTCAACAATTGGGGTTATCCAAAAGCACAACATGGCGAATTTTGCGAAAGGATTTGGCTTTGAAGCCTTACAAGATTCAACTGGTGCAGGAATTGAAGCTGACCGACCATTCAAATCGCCGTAGATTCGCTCAGTTCATTCAGGAACAACCTGCTGGTTTTTCTGAAAAAATCATTTTTTCAGACGAAGCACATTTTCATTTGTCAGGGTACGTCAACAAGCAAAATTGCCGCATTTGGGCTTCTGAAAATCCTAAAGCAATTATTGAGAAGCCTTTGCATGCTCAACGTGTCACTGTGTGGTGTGCTATGTGGTCTGGAGGTGTGATTGGGCCGTTTTTTTTCGAAGATGAGGCTGGAAATGCGGTAACAGTCAATGGATCACGCTATCGCGAGATGTTAACAACTGAATTTTGGCCTATTATTGATGACATGGATGTCACTGAAATGTGGTTTCAACAAGACGGTGCCACATGTCACACAGCCAATGAAACGATCAATTTATTGCAAACCAAATTTCCCGATCGCATAATTTCGCGAAATTCAGCTGTTAAGTGGCCGGCCAGATCGTGTGATTTAACACCACTGGATTATTTTTTGTGAGGCTATGTTAAAGACAGAGTTTATACGGAGCCAATCGAATCGATTGCAGCCTTAAAACTCAAAATCCGTGATGTCATGTCGAAATAGACCCTCCATCTTGCCAAAAAGTGATTAAAAATTTTGATGAAAGAATCAACGTCTGTCTGCGTGGTCGTGGTGGACATTTGTCAGATATCATTTTTCATTCATAATTCCGAACTTTTCTCTTTGTAATACAATAAAAATTTTATTCATTTTCCACTAAATTCTTTGTTTTATTTTGTTTTAAAAAACTAAGTTCTTGTTGAAAAACCCTTTAGCATATAAAATAATTTGAGAAGAAAGTCGATGAATTTTTGAATAATTCAGGTAGACCGGTGTAAGAATATCATGGCAAGGGTTTGAAGGGGGTAACGGGATTTAATTAAACATCCCGAGTTATCAAGTTGAAACTTATTTTCATTTGTTTTCCTACTAAATCTTTAGACCAAACTGGGGAAACCGGATATAATTCAAACTCTCGCCACCGACAGAAACGCCACAAATTGACCAATCAGAGCGCATGACACTATTAATGGGAATTCGGCAATTGTGTTTCTGAATTGATTTATGTTTTCTCAGATTATTATCTAGTTATTGATAAGTGCGAGAAATCTTTTTGTGTTTGCTTCGATGAATTGCGTAGATCCTCAGATACTTTTAAATGGGTCCCTTCTGTATTTTGTTTGGAGAGTGCAGATGTGAATGGAAATAAGTGTTCAAATGAAGAGAGTATCATATTTATAGAAGGTATAAATTTCATGAAACTCAGCTGCCTATCATTCTTTTCACGATTGTCTTTCAATCATTTTCACTAATCGAGGATCAGTTATCAACCCCCAATTAAGCATATTATTTTCACAATGTGTTTTAATTTTCTTGGTTCTTAATTGAATATACATGAATTGTTTAACAGTTTTCGTTCACTTGAAACTGAAATTTACTAATATATGCTACTATCAAGTGCTACGTACTACAAAACATCAGTTTTCAAATCTGATGAAATGAAATTAACCATTGAATAAAACACCTGTTTTCTAATTGGAAATCTTATGGATTTAAATGGAAAAAAACTCAAATTGAACTGGCATAATAATATGGCCTATACAATGAGCTTTTATTCTCTCTGAAACTTCAACTCTTGATAGCTCTCAGTCTGACTTAAAGTAAGGATGATGCTTGTTCTGTATCAACTTCCATAAACTCCCCGCCGCTTTACCAAATTCCTTTGTGTATGTGCACAATCTGGAAAATATTAATATATTTGAATTAGCTATCAAATGATATAGATGTATCAGTAGATTCTGTAGAATAGTTTCACATTGCTTACCTAATAGTTTCGTTCCTCACTTGATATAATATAGGAAAACATCGAATGATAGTGTATATTAGCCAAAAATTACAATGCATATTGAATTCTTCGAATATATCCCACTGAAAGTTATGCAAAACATAATATGGTAGAAATTCATTCGTCCAAATATTTTTTACCTTATATAATCTTCTCTAATGTAAATTCAGTTCTGATAGATAGAGTTGCCTTGACGATCGGTCCTAATTTCCAAATAGCGCCACCTTCAGTGGAAAAAACGAATTCTGTCGAATTTCCAAGCATTGGCGAAACAAAAGCGCATCTTTGAATACACCTTATCTTCTGTGCATCCTTATCGGAACGTCGAATACAAGATGCGTAGGATATATGTATTCTATGCATATATATCGAATTAAAGTTTATTTCTGTGGTTTCCGGAAGCCACAGATTAGTCAAGATTCTTGTTTCCCCTCCTATCAAGATTTCTCTTGATAACTTGAAAAGTTTTTATGAGAATATAGGGTTTGTTTGAGAATAGGGGCTCTTCTTCACGCAGAATCGACTGAAAACTTAAGAAAATATAGTTTCTAGTTAGGAAATCTTGTGATTAGATGAAGCTGGTTTCTCCAATTTGAGGATTCTCTCATGGACAACTGCACATTAACGGTCCAAATAGCCAACAATGTAAAAATAGTACTTCTTCTACTGCAGAAATATTCAAGAAAGTTTTAGTCCACGTCGACTATTTTTATGATAATAAATATCTCAGAAACCGTTGAGTTTTAAGGCAAGGTATAACATAAAAGTGCCACCAAACAAGATTTCTATTGATGTAATAATATACTGGGTGTGTCATCTGAAAAATCAGCATCAGAAAAATTCGAGTTGATTTGCGGAAAATATCATATATAACTATTGACACTATTGACGTGAAATCAGGAACCCAAACTTAAATTTCAGTCAATCAGAGATGATCTTAACGAACACCTATACTCCACTTCTGTAAACTTTCCCGGTTGGCCATGATTCACGTCTATCAAGTTTTATTACTTGAAACTGGCGCGGGTTGGCACTAGTGAAATATCGGCAATGTCGAAATAATTCTCAAAGACGTTGCCAAATGCCAATGCCAATTTCTACTCTCAATGTCAACATAATCATTTTGCTTGGAAACTAAAAAGCCGAAGGTATTTTTGAAGAAGCAGAGACAAAGTATCAGAAAGTGCTAGGTAAAATTGAAATGTGCTTTCTCTGATAGAAACCCTGATAATTTGGAATTAATAATTTATCACAAGCTATCAAACATTTTCATTCTGGAGTATTTGAAGTTGTTCAAAAAGGTATTCAAATGTCTTCTGTAGGCTTATTTCTTGAGAATTTCGAAAAGTGGTGAATTCCATAGGTTCGCCTCTTCGTTTCGAAGTTTTACTGCAGGGTTATTCGAGTACTTTTATTTTTTTTTTCGAATGCATTATCACAAAGTAATGGACTACTCCTTCCATTATTTTACAGTAAAATTTCATCACGTTTTTCTGGATTTCCTTATAAGAAAATAGCATAACTGAATTATCCAACTATGTTTATATACGAGAAATATTTCCAGTATTATCAGAGAAAAAAGTTTCTTCAACATTCGTCAGGTCTGAGGAATTATTGAATTCACATAATATTTTCTCAAATTCATAATTTTCCCAAAGGGAATTCACATTTCGAAAATTACGTAATTACTACGACCTCTATGTAGAGAGGACAACGTTGTGTAGTTATCTGACAGGAAAATTACTATAACTTAACATTTTCAAAATATACACGGTGAATGTGTCAAAATATCACGAACCCCTTCATGTCAAATTTGTTCTGAAATTCCCCTTCCCCAGGTTTAGTGAATTTTTGGGTTGGCAATTTGGACCAAAACCATCTATTACGAACTCGGTCCAGAATCAACAAATATAATGGAAAATTCTGTGAACGGCAACAGGCATAGATTAACCAAATAAAAAGGTAGAGAGACGTTGAGGGGTTTAATGTGTGTCTTCTAACTCCGGCCTTCGTTCATTTCGAATTAGGCTGCGAAATCATAAGTACTTGAGTCCCTCGAATTAATTAAATTCTCGAAAGCAGATTAGTAATTCGCCAGCTTCCACGCTTTTAAATAAATATACGCGAGATGCAGGAATACGGAGCCTGGCCTGTTTAACCTTGTCAAGGTTCTTTCCACGGCATCGGAAAACCTCTTTGATATACTCGAAAAAAATTTAAATTCGAAATCAAGATGTTGAAATTACCATTTCAGCTTTCACCGGGAGGTTTTAAAACCTCGTTTTGCCGAAAGGAAAATGTAACGGGGGTAGTAATCAATAAAAGCTCTTTTCACCTGAGGTAAATTCGCGGGTGAGGAGTCTCTAATGAAATACTGGAATGAATTTCGTAAATTTCGACGTAACGGATGGAGTTGTGTTACAATTCGCTGAAGTATGGCGCATGTTTTGAATTCTCTCGTTCAAAATCGCGATAAGAGGTTTGGGACTTGGTTGATGAGTTTTTGTATTCGATAAACCGCTTTGAGTAACCTAAGTTACCTGATAGATGTCACAGGGACATCTTGAATGTGATGGTATGATCGTTCTCTATCGTTCCATCAAAAATGCACCGCGATTCCTTGACAACAGCGTCGACACGCCTATTTCCCCCCATCCCCGATTCAAGAATAAGTACCCAGGTAGCTGCATCCACTGAACGAAAAAGGCAGGTGAATACGATGAAGAGGTACGCTGAGACAATGAATTTCTTAATTAAAATTGGTCAAATGAACGCATTCATTGGCCCAATGAATTATCCTATATTGGGACAATGTACCGAATGCGCGTAAATGTTACTACTATGATACATAACTGCAATGAATGTATTCATTGCCTCAACGTATGAAAATTCATTGGCTCAACGAACGAGTTCATTGGCACAATGAAATTTGTTCATTGGAATAACGAATGTATACGTTAATACAATGTACATATTCGTTGATTCGATGATTTCGATTCATTGATTCAATGAACGATATTCGTTACCATAAAATACTTGGAACAGAAAAAAAAATGAGTAAGTAACAACGAAATTGGTTTTTTAATATTTCCGGAAATAAATGGACAGCAAATTATTATTAATTTAGAGAAATTGCGATAGAAAAAAATTAAATACGCAACTTCATCCGCTAAGTCGTTTCATTCGAAATTTATCGTTCGACAGAATTGAATTTGACATCTGATTTTGCCGCAATGAGATCAGCTTAGTCCTTTAGGATCTTTTTCGGGAAATTTCGAAAACATTTGGGCAAAATGAAACGCGAACGCGTTGTGGTGCTCTAGAACGAGCGCATTAAAATAAAGATAAACTTCCTGACTGTTTGGCGATATTGGGTCCGTCATCATTGTGTTCATATTGTTACAATGGGGTTTTTTCCTTCAAACGAAAATGCAGTAATTTTCATGAAAAACCTTCAGAACATCACATTTCAAACATATAATTTCAATATTATATTTTTAAAAAAATGTTTGATCTCCTAAAACTGAAAAATAAAAATAGGGATTTGAATTTAAAGGAATTTGTCATGAGTGCACGATATGGCAACGTCGAATTCAGCTTTCTCGGAAAGAAAAGGACGTCAAATGTGTTACTTTGCTTAGGAAAACAGAGATAGCTATACTTCGATCTGGTTAGAGTAGAAGACAACGACCAATGAATAGAAAAAGAAGAGCACAGACTGTCATATTACTGACAAATCGCAAACGGAAATTGCGAATAGGAATAAATATTTCATTATTGGTTTCGTGCGTCGTTTGACATTTGTCATACGTTGGAGGTAAAACAAACTCACTTTCCCGCTTTGTTTATGTTATGAAATACAGCATTTTCAACAATTTCAGGATAAATTCACAAGTTAAAATGATTTATTTTCATAAAATTGGTGAATTACTAGACCTGTGGGGCCAAGTTATTGTGTCGTTGTGAAATGCACAGAGAGACCAAGGAATACATTCGCTTTGTTTACATTGGCGAAGAGCGATTATTTGGAGATTTTAGTGATTTTATTAATTTTACAAGTGGAATTTTGGGATTATGGATCTGATTAACTGATTTTCAATCTCAGATGATAATCGTTCAAAACGATATAAATGAAAATTGCAGTATTTATCCCTGTCTTCTAAAGCCTAAAGTATCCACATCAGAGATAGCATTTATTATAGGTATAACTATTGAAAATGAAACAGTAAAATGTTTGGCTCATTAATTCCTGAAAATAAAGAGCAGAATGAAATCCAACAAATGTATGGAATGGAAAAAACATGGGTTCCAGAGAACTTCTCAGTACTATTTCAAATAACGTTCTATGTTGCAAATTATCAAATTCATACAATATTGGTCTACAGTTGTTATGTCAGTGCTATCATAATCTTCAATTTTATATTTATTATACTAAATATATGTTACAAATAAAATAATTCATATGATATTTTTTCCTTCAACATCGATTTCGATTCATCCTCAAAAAATTCTTTACTATCCATATAAAATGCTTTTTTATTATGCAGATGCAACATAAGGGCTTTCATAATCTTTAATAATTGACAATAAGGTCAATTCGAAACAAATTACAAACAACAAAATGTAGAAGTTCCATCCTTCAGTAGTCGAGCCACATCGGAACGTGTTCGGTTGAGAACAGAGAAAGTTATCTGGTTCATTATTATTATAAATTGCATGCAATATTTTGACAAATCTATCACATAACGAATTGCCTTTATATATCATATGGAGATGCGAGTGGTAACCATTCAGGATGGGTTTGGCATTCATAACGCCAGCTATTGTAGTGTCGAGAAGATATAATTCTTGAAATGTGTATAACAAACACGAAATATTTTTATAATACTTATCTCATCATTAGTCAACTTATTAAACAGAACAAATTAAATAGACAGTCTAACATAATTCCTTAACCAGTGTGGAAATACCTCCAACAAACTCTACCATAGTTTGTTACTTTGCCACAACAGATTTTTCAGTTTATGGCGTGAATATAGGATGTTTGCCTTCTCTGGGATAGTTCACATAGTATTCTATTTCTTCGAATACCAGATAAAACTTAGAGGAATGGGATTGGGAATGGGGATTCCTTCGTCTCTCGGTGTATTTATGTTGTATTTCACAACGAAACAATAACTAGGCCTAGTTATTCACCAATTCTATTAATATAAATAATTTTAACTTGTGAATTTATCCTGAAATTATTGAAAATGCTGTACTTCATAACATAAACAAAGCGGGTAAGTGTGGTTGTTTTACCTCCAACGTATGACAAATGTCAAACGACGCACGAAACCAATTCTATAGCAGAAAAAGCTATTCTACTTAACACAGCTTTCACTTCGTGCATGCCTGCATCGCAAATCCCAAACCCCAATTTTGAAACCTGATTTTGAATACTTTCCGAAGGTAATTTGGGAAAATGATGAATCAGACCCATAATAATTATGTTCAAATTTGCATTCGCAGTAACAACCCAAATTCAGGAAAAGCCCCCATTATCTGGAATGCAGTTTTAAGTTGAAAGTAAAATCATGAATCGGCAGATCAAAAGCAAATTTCACTTTCCAATACATATTTTGCAGTGATTTCTCTAACACGCCCTCTGCAGACAGAAAAGGAAAGTAACACCCACCTCATTTTTTCACAGCGGAAAAAAATCTAAACAGTGAATAAACCGGTCCGTCAAACATCTTAGAGAAATCCCAAAGTATAGAAATGAATTCCATTATTTCAGGGATAACGAACGCAATCTTATAAAAGTTTAATGAATTATGACGCGTGTTTCGAAGTCGCTTCATAATCGCAAGAAGTAAATTGGAAAATGGTGCCTTTGATAAGATTTGGTTTTACGTAGTCTCGAATTTCTACCTCATTATTTTTCCACTGCTAGGTTTCCTCATTCGTGAACATACTTTTTAAAAGTTTTCCAAACATCGAACGCGAGGGAAAAGAATTTGTCGAGAAACTTTTTTTTCCTCTAACAAGGAGAATGATTTCGAAATAAGTACGTCATTATTTGTGGAGGAGTTCTAGTCTGAAGACACCGAAATGTTGATGTGAATCTCCTTGTTACCCATGTGACATTTGTGAGTTTTTTTACACACTACCTGTGCTCTTCCAAGCAGAGTTGAGATTTCAAGGTCAAAAAAGAATATCTTCAAAGGAGTTACATTATTTTGAACATTTTTAAACAGAAAATACTACATGGAGAAGAAAAGTCGTGTTGACTTCTCTTTGCGGAACATGTTTTTTTTTAGTTACATAAATGCTTGTTTGTGGAGATCGATTTGATATACTCGTTTGAGAATGCCGACAGGTTTAAACATAATTTCAGCAGAGACTCACCCTAGTTTCTGACACACAATATTGAAAAATCTAGAAAAGCACTGACGTAAAGTCAGCAGCTTTTACGCGCTTTTTCACATTGCGAAATGTTGAAATTTTAATGAAATATAAAAATTAAAAAAAAAAATTTCCATGGATAATTCTTCTCATTGACATTGTTCATCTTCCAACCAAGTTTCATTTCGATCAGATAAATATTTTTCGAGTAATTGGAAAATCAAAATTTCAAATGGCTGCAGCACCAAAACGGCAGATTTGGCTCATTAACGAACTCAACTGAGATATTCAGGATCTTAACCTAACCTGAAAATTTCAGGACTCTAGGTATTTCCTTTCGAGAGTTACAGCGCACACGGCCGGACAGACAGAATCAATTTTGACCACGGATTCTTCATCAGTGAGTCCAACCTATTCGTTTGAGACCAATTTCAGCTCAAAATTCGAATATTACAGACATCGTGACGAAATGATAACGCGCTGTTCCCCAGAACAAGCGCGTAAAAACAAAACAACTAAATATTAGAGTTCAGTTCGATCGCTTCTGAATTTTTGGAAATATTGGGAAAATGAAACTTCAGATGGATATATCTGCGAAATTCTTGAGTAGATTTCTTTCATTCACGAACTCGGCCTTCAGACTTGAAACCTACTCCACAAATTTGGAGCCTCTAGGTCATTCATTTCGGAGGATATTGTGTTAACGGTCAGCCAGAATGTCGTTATTTTCACGAAAAATGGCTAACCAAAATAGAGATCTTTGTGAACAACATCAAAATAAGAATGAGGAAATCAAAAAGCGATCATTCTATTGGAATCGGGCTAATTTCAAGGAAAAGTAAATTCATGAAGATCCAAATCTCTCGCATGTTTCTCGCGTCAGAAATAATGAGAATGAAGTGTATCATTTATTTTTAACCCCATGAAACCGCATTAAGTAACTTCATTTTATTTCAGTCCGTAACATAAAAAATAAATTCTCTTTTACCTGAACCAAGAGTTATTGGACAAGTGTAATTGGTTCTTGAATAGGTGAATTAGCTTCTGAATTGACCGAAGCTATTTTCGGAGTCATTATACATAAAAAATTGTTCTTTGAACTTTACTTTTTGTCGTTCAACCGTGGCTAAAAATAAATGACACAGAATTTTATTCGAAAACGTCAGCAGAACACATTTGATGATTAATTAACTTATGGTAAATAGCTTTCGAAGAATGTCACTCAGCTATGCCGTAGCTGTATATTAGTTGCGTTGTGTGTTTATGATAATTAGGACAAATTTATCCACAAATACTGCCAGTAGAGGGTTCTTACTGAGGGTGTTTTTTCTCGTATGTAATGCAGGAATCTAGGCATCTGCATCTATTTCGGTCACACAATTATGCTATGTTGAAAAGCTTTAGATCGAAGTTATTGAAATGAATAAATAAACCAGATGCAGAATCCTTTAGAAACATTGGAATCCTCCTTTTAGAGAACAGATGTTCTAGTTTGATTTTTCATGCTTTTCAAGTATTTTCAATATCTGGAAAACAACTATTAATGATTAAAGAACAATTTTTTTCTTGGAAAAATTATATATCATCCACAAAAGACATATATACAATATTCTTCTGAGATCGAGCATTACTTACTTTAGTAGGTGTATCAAACAACGAACAATATAGCGTGTGTTAATCATAGCAGAGGAAATGTAGAAGGGGTACCGTACATTTTGGTTCATCATTTGATAAAGTGGTCCCTAAATTATAAGGACAAACTCTGCAAATTTTGTTGTGAAAAACTAATGAGTTATGAATAATATATTAGTTTTGTTAAAGATATCAATGGTATTGGGTTATTCAACTGAGAAAACTGATTTTACCTATGATACAAGAGCGTATAAAAACCTCAGCAAAAACTCTGTCTATGCGTATAGTGTACTGTTTCTGCATATAAGTGTAGTGAAATTGTAGTTCGTTCAAATAATGAGCTGACATATTCATAATGGATGGGACCTTTTGCATTGCAACAGAACTTCTTCTTTATTTTGAACTTATTTCGACAAAACATCTTGGAATGATTTCTGGAAGGGTTTTTCAACCACGCCCGATGATATTTCAGATACTAGATTAACGATAGAGAACCCCTATATTGTATGCAGGCAGAACAACACAACACATTTCTTAAATCGAATAAAAAAATATTGTTTCTAGCAAGAATCTTTCTTTACTTTCATAGTGGAATTTATAACAAGATGTAATTTAGTTCCACAAGTATATTATGATAACAAATTTTTGAATCTGTTGGGAATAATACTCGCTCATTCAAAAGGCCTTATTACGCGCTTGTTCTAGGGAACAGCGCGTTATCATTTCGTCACGATGTCTGTAATTTTCGAATTTTGAGCCGAAAATGGTCTTAAACGATTGGGTTGAACTCCCCGAAGAAGAATCCGTGGTCAAATTCAATTCTGTCCGTCCGTCCGGCCGTATGTGCTCCAACTTTCGAAAGGATAGTCTTGAAATTTTCTGGTTATGTTTTGATCCGGAATATCTCGGTTAAGTTCGTTAATGGGCCAACTCTGCCGAATGGTTTTTGTGTTACAGTCATTTGGAATTTTGTTTCTTCAATAACTCTGAAAATATTTATCTGATGGAAATAAAACTTGGTTGGTAGATGAACAGAGTCTACAAGAAGTATTATCCATGGAAAAATTCGAAAAAAAAATTTTTTTCTTCAGAATTTTCATACCTATTTCATTTAAATTTCAATGAAATTTCCAAGTCGCCATTTGCAATGTGAACAAGCGCCTAAAAGATGCTGTCCTCACGTCAGTGCTTCTCTAGGTTTTGTTTTCATGACATTTCGGCACTTAAGACTCTTTGTTTTACTATTCCGAAACTTATTTCTAAATTCAATTGTGAAGTGAAAAGAAGAATCTTCGAATTTGAATATACCAAATTTCCGCCACATATACAGTGCGCGTCAAAATTATGGAATAAATTCGTTTTCTCAGAAAAAAAATATTTGGCAACAAACCCTGAAACAGGTCAATTTTTGTTTCACTTTTATCAAAGTTTTATGCATTTTTGAAGGATTTTTGTTGCACCCTGTGCCATCCCCATCAACCCTCTAAATTTTTTGAATAGGGAAAGTGGGTCATGTGGCACTTTTTTGGCAAGGTCTTTGTATCTTCTTCATAGGCGTGCAGAAATTTTCGAGAAAAATTTTTTTGTTTTGAAAAATTAGTATCTTCAAAGAGGGTTTCAGTGTGCATTTTGTCATGGTTCATTTACTTTGAGACGATGGTACCTGATGAAATTTGTCATCCTTCAAAAATGCATATAAATTTGGTAAAAGTGAAACAAAAATTGACCTGTTTCAGGATTTTGTTGCCAAATATTTTTCTTCTGAGAAAATGAATTTGTTCCATAAATTTGACGCGCAAAGATGGCGGATTGTATGTGACACTGTCTTCTGGATTTTACTATTTGAAATTTCGAATTATTCGAAATTCGCGAATGGGGGTTTTTCCTGAATTTGGGTTATTACTGCAAATACAAATTTGAACATAATTATTATGGGTTTGATTCATCATTTTCCCAAATTACCTTCAGAAAGTATTCAAAATCAGTTTTCAAAATTGGGGTTTGGGATTTGTCATGCATGCACGAAGTGACAACGTTGTTTAGTAGAATTGCTTTTTCTGCTATAGAATAACGAAATATTTATTCCTTTTCTGTGGTACACACGTGTTCTTTGTCAATATAACCAAACAATTTCCGTTTGCGATTTTTCAGTAATATGACAGTCTGCGCTCTTCTTTTTCTATTCCTTGGTCGTTGTCTTCTAATCTAACCAGATCGAATTATAGCTATCTCTTTTGTCCTAAGCAAAGTAACACATTTGGCGTCCTTTTCTTTCCGAGAAAGCTGAATTCGACGTTGCCATATCGTGTACTCATGACAAATCCCTTTAAATGCAAATCCCCATTTTTATTTTTCAGTTTTAGGTGATCAAACATTTTTTTAAAAATATAATATTGAAATTTTATGTTTGAAATGTGATGTTCTGAAGGTTTTTCATGAAAATAACTGCATTTTCGTTTAAAGGAAAAACCCCCATTGTGAGATTGCATTAAGATAAACATAAGAATATGATATTTCGTATTACATGCAAGAGACCTAGTCATATTGTAGACCTGAATAACATTAACAAGGAATGAGTACATTCTTACGATCTGAATTTTACATCTTCATTTATAATTCATACATAACCTCAAATTGCATCAGAACGGAGCCTTTTAAAGATAAAATTCGATCGCCACAAGGTGATCGACGAGGTCGTCCTGAATAAACAACTATAGAAAAGAAGATCAATGCACTATTACTTGGCAGCTTGACCACCGTTCGCCAAAACGAGTAAACAATTTTCCAATTATCTATTTCAGGTTGTCACATTAAAGCACAAAAGGCAAAAAGTTTAGTTAGAAGACACAGAGCACCTTTCACAATAAACAGTAGTCGGTATGTGATAACCATCTACTCGAAGTTCGCGTGAAAGGCGCGACAGGTGGCGCTTGGCAGGTTTACGTCCAGGTCAGTCGTCTACAGGCATTAGAAAAGCAGTGGCGTGTTGTAGTGATGGTAACGGTGGCCAGGAGCTAACGGTGGAACATGTGGCGAGGCGCAGGGGCGACCGGCATTGCGGTCTCTGCTCGCTGGTCGCCCGCGCTTTCCGCCGCGCGGTCTGTGGCGCCCCCAGCCGCAGGGGCAGCGGGGAGTCTTACCAGGAGCTGACGGCACCGCAGCCGGAGGAGGACATCACTGTAAGTTCTATCTTCTCTTTCAGATTCGTTCAGGCAAAGTATCAGTGTCCAAAGTTTCAAGAATGTATGGAATATGTAACACTTGATTTTAGTTTTCTTTAAAGTGCATGTTCGGGGAACAGGGTGATATCGTTTTGTGCAATTATCAGTAATTTTCGAATTTTTTCGCGAAAATGGTCTCAAACAACTAGTTTGGAATCGCTCATGACGAATCCGGTGTGAAAATCAATTCTGTCTGGCCGGCCGGCCGATGACAAGATTACTTTCGAACGGAGCAAGCTAGCAATTCGAAACTTTCAGGATAGGTCGCTTATCAGAATGCCGCGGTTAGGTTCGTTGATGGGCAAAAAAAACTGTTTCGAAGTTATAATCAGTTGAAATTTCGAAGTTATATTCCTGATATTACAGGAAGTAGCCATTGTATTGAAACTTGGCACTTAGTTGGAGCATTATGACACGCAATTTTTTCTCGGAATCGATTCACCATATGTAAAAATAATTCTGTTCATACCTCGAGGTCCATATTTCACAGCAGTACACGAAATTTTTGTTGGTTCATTATCGTATCCGACTGTATCCAGTATGAAATATCATCCATAAAATACACCAGCAGGGTATCATGATATCAGGAAGGTAATGATTGCAATTGATTTTCAAAATTTGATATCACTTCTTAATTGATATCAAAGTTATATTTTCCAACATAAAAATTTAAAACTAGTAATTGACTAAATCTATCTAAACTATCACGTTTCTTCTGTAATGCCTCAAATGCCCAACATCACCACTGTTATCTTTATATAGTTCTTTTATATAATCCATGCTTCGAAAAATGTTAACATTGCATTTCTATCAACACTGTTCAAATCTGTCTAGAATATACTAGGTTATGCTATATTCATATGAATATTATTTCATTACAGAATTAACTTTGAATTACATGGAATAATTAAGCTTTCGCCATTTAGTAATTGATAATAGGAGTTTCACCCCCCCCTGTTTGCAACTGTAAAAGTGACAGTAAATGACTAAGTACTAACCGTGACGCCCCGCCCATAAAATGCAGTTATCCGATTGGTCGAATATACCTGTATTGGTGTTGAAATGTTCACCATATTCTGGTTTTTTTTTCAAAACATTAGCAATTCGATTGAGATACCGTTTTTTTTCAAGGGGAAGTAGGGTGATATTTGTTTTCCTAACTCTAACGGCTACGAAGGAGATCGCTGATATGTGGGACGACCTCTTTGACCCAGCGTCAACCTTATTCCATTGGTATGGAATAGAATTATCAAATCAATGGAAGACAAGATACAGAAAACCAAAAAATCGACTGGCACATAATCATTCGAATCAAAAATTAGATTCACAGTTAACACAACGAATACGTTTTGTTTGTAACTCGAAACTATTCAGATGTACATAACTTATATCAGAGTTCTCGCATGAACTCTCCAAATCGATGATCTGTAGCCGAAATGTACCTGTAAATGAAATTTTAAAAAATTATTTTTGATCGTATACAGAATTTAATCTGTCAAGATTATAGTCGGATTTTAGATTGGAAAAAGGGTATGTGGCTTTGGTAAATTTGCTAATGTACATGTTGTTATTATATATAATAATTTTTGCGTCTACCTTTACCATCATCTGAATGTGTGAAATGATTGCAAGAACCACGCTATTTAGCGGTGAGCTTAAACTCGAAACGGAAAAATTGGGATGACAATTCGTTTTTTCTGGCAGGAAGTTGAGAGATATAGGTAACAGTAAACTGAAGAACTTGTCAGTACTTCTAGGTTCTTATGTATGATACATAGAGTCAAATATACCTTTGTATAAATAACCTCGATGAATAGGATATCTTAAGCAGATACATAGTGGCAACAGTTACATTTCGGAATACCACCATCAGTGGAATAACAGTATGCAGATTGACGGAGTTCAAAGGGGTTCTAGAGCTAAGGATCATCGGTCACCATTCCACATTCGGTTCATCACAATCTAAATACTCTACTTGTTAGTTAGGGGTGAGTTCTATTTTTTTCTGGAGCCGAGCCATACGGCTAATGGTCTCTCGCTCTCACCCCTTTAGAATTTAGCTACAAGAGTCTGGTGAAAACGGAGCAACTCAAATATTGCCTGCTCCTGAGACTAACCAGACCTTGGATCGACAACAGGATGTTCAGTATTCTAGACAAAAAGCACTGACCATTCACTCATAATGAAACTGATGAAATCCTTAACGATCGTAGAAACACCTTGAACAGGACGATCGATATCAATTTAGATTATAACTTCGAAATGTACTGGTGCCACTACATAATAGTTGAGATTTAATAATGGCAATCAGAATAAACAAGCTTCTAGTAATTGTAATAATGTAACAAAGAAAAAAACACCCTATTTTTTTGCGCGCATGTTCTAGGGGAACAGCGTGCTATCGTTTTGATCAAATGTCTGTAATTTTGGATGATTGAGCCGAAAATGGTCTCAATCGACTAGGTTGGACTCACTGATGACGAATCCGGTGTCAAAATCGATTCTGTCCGGCCGGCCGGCCGGCCGGCCGTAGACACGATAACTGTCGAACGAAGTGAGCTAGCGACTTGAAACTTTCAGGGTAGGTCGCGCATTGGAATGCCGCGGTTAAGTTCGTTAATGGGCCAAATCGATCGAATAGTTTCGGAGTTATAGGCATTTGAAGTTTTGAACTTATTTATTTTTTATTTCAGAAACTGCTTGAGCGATTAAATTCAAACTTGGCAGTTTGGTGGAGTATAACGACGCGCAACTTTGAGCCAAATTTCGTCAAGATCATATTGTCAATAAATTTAAAAAAAAATTTTTTTCGAAATTTTTTTACAAAAAATTTTTTTTTTCGGAAACCATTCATCATATCCAAAAAAAATTATACTCACACTTTGACCTTCTAATTTCACAGCAGTGTACTAAATTTCAGCTCGATACGATCATAAGTTTTGGAGATATCGGGAAAAAATATGTCAAATTTCGAGGTTTTCTTCTCGATATCGTTGATTTTTTTGGTATTACTCGAGAAATACTGATTCAGTCCTGATTAAACTTCACAGCTAGTTTTAAGATGCTGAAAGACAACTTTGTGCAAAATTTCGTGATAATCGGGTTATTGGAACAATTTGAAAAAAAAAATTTATATGATTTTTTCATCATATTATCCTCATTAAATTCTGTATGAAACTTCGAACTGTTATTTTCGATGAAGTACTGGATTTCAATTCGATCTGGTCTGTATTTTTGGAAATATTGGAAAAATAAAATTTTGATTGGGTATATCTACGGAATCATTGGGTGGATTTTACCCATTCACGAATTCGGCCTTCGTAATTAAGGTCCAAACCTTCTCTACAAATATCGAGTTTCTAAGTTGTTTCTTTCGGAAGTTATTGTGTTTACGCAGTCGGCCGTTAGGCTGACCGTAAACACAATAACTTCCGGAAGAAACGACTTAGAAACTCGATATTTGTAGATTAGGTTTGGGGCTTAATTACGAAGGTCGAATTCGTGAATGGGTAAAATCCGCCCAATGATTCCGTAGATATACCCAATCAAAATTTTATTTTTCCAATGTTTCCAAAAATACAGATCAGATCGAATTGAAATTCAGTACTTCATCGAAAATAACAGTTCGAAGTTTCATACAGAATTTAATGAGGATGATATGATGAGAAAATCATATAAATTTTTTTTTTCAAATTGTTCTAATAACACGATTATCACGAAATTTTGCATAAAGTTGTCTTTTAGCATCTTAAAACTAGCTGTGAAGTTTAATCAGGACTGAATCAGTATTTCTCGAGTAATACCGAAAAAATCAACGATATCGAGAAGAAAACCTCGAAATTTGACATATTTTTTCCCGATATCTCCAGAACTTATGATCCTATCGAACTGAAATTTGGTACGCGCGCACGTTCAAATTCGTTGCTGAAGCGGTCATCTACATTGAACATGCGCGCAAAAGTTGCTGCCTTCACGGCAGTGCTTTTTGAAATTTTTATAAGGAATCACCTGTTAAATTTTTTTAATTCCATTCATTCACACTCTGTACATTTTCGACGGAGTTATGTGTCATTTCAGCACCTATATTTCCAGGTAATAATTCTTGAAATACAAGGTGAATGACTTAACAAAAAGCACTGACCATTCACTCATAATGAAACTGATGAAATCCTTAACCATCGTAGAAACACCTTGAACAGGACGATCGATATCAATTTAGATTATAACTTCGAAATGTACTGGTGCCACTACATAATAGTTGAGATTTAATAATGGCAATCAGAATAAACAAGCTTCTAGTAATTGTAATAATGTAACAAAGAAAAAAACACCCTATTTTTTTATAAGGAATCACCTGTTAAATTTTTTTAATTCCATTCATTCACACTCTGTACATTTTCGACGGAGTTATGTGTCATTGCAGCACCTATATTTCCAGGTAATAATTCTTGAAATACAAGGTGAATGACTTGACATCTCTTCAAGAATATTATCAACATTTCTCCCCCTACGGGAAACTGTCAAAGAAAAACAATCCGGTCATTTTGTCAAATATGACATTATCCGAATTGAAATTTGTTGTCCCCTTGTTATCGCCCCTATTCTTCGGACCTGGAAGAATGTAGAACTAATTTCTCATTTTTAAGCTGCCTCATTTTCTGAAGTCCATAAATTTCCTCGGACGGCAGTTCATTTCAAAAAAAGCAGGACAAAAAATGAAGTGAAGATCATTAATATTTATGAGCTTAGTTTGCTAATTTAGAAACCGTCCGTTCCTTTTCATTTAAATTAATTCAAGGAGTCCCGTACTACGAAACGCTATAAAGCAGAGTGATTGTGTTTGGATATTGTCTCTTTTATTTTGATGGCTTCACGCTCAGTTATGGAAGATACCAGCCGAAAGAAATTATGCAGGTTGACACAGTGGATAATTTATTACCTTTCGGTAGAATTTCTGAACAAGTCTTAGGAATGAGATTTTTACTTTAAAGTTGAATTGTGAATTTCACCTGCAGTAAAGATAGGCAGATCAGCAGGTAAAAGTACAAGAAAAAAAAATCGTTCGTATAAAAGTCCCGAATGAAAAAACTCTGAAAATCTGCCATTCTTACACGAGCCTGGAATTATTAAAGGACATGCGAATAAAGTACCTACCCACTGACAATTGAATTAACGATTATACTCGTATACAGTGCGCGTCAAAATTATGGAACGAATTCATTTTTTCAGAAGAAAAATATTTGCAACAAAATCCTGAAACAGGTCAATTTTTGTTTCACTTTTACCAAATTTCTATGTATTTTTGAAGGATTTTTGTTGCACCCTGTGCCATCCCCATCAACCCTCTAAATTTTTTGAATAGAGAAAGTGGGTCATGTGGTACTTTTTTGACAAGGTCTTTGTATCTTCTTTACGGGCGTGTAGAAATTTTCAAGAAAAAATTTTTTTTTTATGAAAAATTAGTTAGTTCAAAGAGGTTTTCAGCATGTGCACTTTGTCATGGCTCATTTACTTTGAGTAGCTGGTACCTCATGAAATTTGTCACCGAATGGAAGTCGACCATTACAATTTTGTTCATGCACAACTTTCAACCCCCTCACGTGAAAAATTAGAATAACTCCAGAAACTCTCCAGAAGGTACAGGAAGAATGTGTCAAGCGCTTTGATTATTGCATCCAGAACGATGGTGGTCATTTTGAACATTTAATTTAACTTATCTTGAATGCACAATAATTCTCCGGGTGGTACTTCAATGACGAAATAAATTTCCATTGTCACTTTTTTTGCGCGCATGTTCTAGGGGAACAGCGTGCTATCGTTTTGTACAAATGTCTGTAATTTTGGATGATTGGTTAAGTTCGTTAATGGGACAAATCGGTATTTTCGGAGTTATAGGCACTTGCAATTTTGAAGTTATTTATTTTTTATTTCGGAAACTACTTGAGCGATTGGATTCAAACTTGGCAGTTGGGTGGAGTATAACGACGCGCAAATTGAGCCAAATTTTGTCAGAATCATATTGTCAGTAAATTAAAAAAAAAAAAATTTTCCAAAAAATTTTTTTTTCGGAAACCATTCATCATATACAAAAAAAAATTACACTCACACTTTGAGCTTCATATTTCACAGCAGTGTACCAAATTTCAGTTCGATACGATCATTAGTTGTGGAGATATCGGGAAAAAATATGTCAAATTTCGAGGTTTTCTTCTCGATATCGTTGATTTTTTCGGTATAACTCGAGAAATACTGATTCAGTCCTGATAAAACTTCACAGCTAGTTTTGAGATGCTGAAAGACATTTTTATGCGAAATTTCGTATCATTAGAACAATTTGAAAAAAAAAATTCTATGATTTTCTTTTCATATCATCCTCATTAAATTCTGTATGAAACTTCGAACTGTTATTTTTCGATGAAGAACTGGATTTCAATTTGATCTGATCTGTATTTTTGGAAATATTGGAAAAATAAAATTTTGATTGGGTATATCTACGGAATCATTGGGTGGATTTCACCCATTCACGAATTTGGCCTTCGTAATTAAGCCCCAAACCTTCTCTACAAATTTCGAGTTTCTAAGTTGTTTCTTCCGGAAGTTATTGTGTTTACGCAGTCGGCCGTTAGGCTGACCGTTAACACAATAACTTCCGGAAGAAACGACTTAGAACCTCGATATTTGTAGCGAAGGTCGAATTCATGAATGGGTAAAATCCGCCCCATGATTCCGTAGATATACCCATTCAAAATTTTATTTTTCCAATATTTCCAAAAATACAGATTTGATCGAATGGAAATCCAGTAATTTATCAGTAGAAAATTTCAAAAAGCACTGCCGTGAAGGCAGCAGCTTTTGCGTGCATGTTCAAATTCGTTGCTGAAGCGGTCATCTACATTGAACATGCGCGCAAAAGTTGCTGCCTTCACGGCAGTGCTTTTTTTATTTTTCCATTAAAGGGTTTGTAGGGGTTGAAAGTTTAGTATGAACAAAACTGTAATGGTCGACTTTCATTCGGTGACAAATTTCATCAGGTACCATCGTCTCAAAGAAAATGAGCCAAGACAAAGTGCACATACTGAAAACCTCTTTGGACTAACTAATTTTCAAAAAAAAAAATTTTTTCTTGAAAATTTCGGCACTCCTGTGAAGAAGATACAAAGACCTGGCCAAAAAAGTACCACATGACCCAATTTCCCTATTCAAAAAATGTAGAGGGTTGATTGGGATTGCACAGGGTGCAACAAAAATCCTCCAAAAATGCATACAGTTTGGTAAAAGTGAAACAAAAATTGACCTGTTTCAGGATTTTGTTGTCAAATTTTTTTTTTCTGAGATAATTTTGACGCGCACTGTATATTGTACATACGTATTATATTCTATTCTCTCTGTACCTACCTCAAATATAACGAATAAGGTCCGGTGTACACATCCGGTTTTTCCAGCTCCGGAACAGTTGCAGTGCTGTACTTCCAATCTGAAGTACACTGCCTCAGTGGTAGAATGCACACATCCGGCGCTGTTGCCCTGCCGTACCTTCGAACTGAAGAAAACAGTTTTAGTGGTAGAATGCTCTCATAAGTACGGCACGGCGCCGGAGCTTGAAAAACCGAAAGAAAATTATAATAACTTGAAAATCTTAGTGGAATCTATGTTTCCTAAAATATCTAGTCTTTACAACACTTACAGACACCACTGGTTAAAACATTTCAACTCATATTGATACATAGTAGACAAATAAAGCCTTAGTTACCGTAACTATAAACATGGTTTCAACTCCCTTGGGGATTATACTAGGCAGTTATAAATATTTAACTCCCTCTAATGTATTTACGAAAACAAACCGACAGTTGTCGAATTTTCCAGTTCGTGAAATTCACTTCCATTTGTATCATTATAAATCCTCATTATTAATTTTGATTGACCACTTCAGGCTGTAAGAAAAATAAATCAATTCACTTAGACTAGAATGTAGAGAAATAAATACATAAATACGAAATTAAAAAACCAACATCATACTTTCATTCATATTTTTGGTTTCAATAGAGTTAACTTTCTGCTGGAATTTGTTATATTTTTTTTTATTTATACTTTGGTTCTGACTTTATCGGTGGTAGTACGGCACAAGGTCTCTCAGCCTATTGCAACAAATCACCTTAAATCTCAAGTCTCTCCAAGCTTTCATTCATTTTCACGAATACATAAATTTGACAAATATTTACAACAAATATTATCAACCTAGTTGATATATATTCATGATAATCATGCCTATATACTTCATTCTTAAACAACGTTCGTTTAATTTCGAAAGCCAAAAAAATTTCGTTCTCATATTTCATAAGTATGAAATAAAATCAATTATCACGTGAGTTATTGAATGTTAACAACCTCGGGCAACTTACAATCCCTCGGGACGGACGTCCATCGGGATTGAAAGCGGTTGCCCTCGGTAATTAACATCCTCATAATTCAATTGATACATAAATAACTATTAACATCTTTTTCATCAAAAATCGTAAACGATGCACATATGCTAATTGCCAAATTTCATGAGAGTATTTGAGAGGATATTAGGTAAACAATGAAAAATCTATCATTTTCCCAAAACTTTACTACTTTATAGTTCAGTTAAGATTCTCAGGATATAGATGTGTTTTTTTGGAAAATTGACACTATGAAAGTTCTGCATCTCATTCCTTCAGGTTTGTAAACAAATGATTTTCCAGATTTTTTCTAGGTTTTCTCTCCCAATATGAACTTTGGAATATTGAATAAATTTACTTATTATAGAAAACACCCTTGCTGATTGCGGGATCCAAGCTATTTGTTAAGGGCAGGTTTTTGAAGAGATATTGCCTAATGAACAATTTCGGAATAATGTAACGTTTCAGATTCAATATCCGACTCCCTCTTCAGACAATAATGAGAAAATAACTCTATAAATTCTCGTCTTTATTATCTGATGAAAAAGTCAGATAGAGACTATGAAACTATATACAATGCGCAAAAAAATTAACGCACATTCTGAAAATCTCAATTTTAATGAAAGTTAACTCTACATTGACCTTATAAGTTATTTTTTATGTTCTCTCGGGAAGGTTTTGAACGAAACAAGACACATTAAATGGAAGAAAAATTCAGGATTTCACCGAATCTTATGTGAAAGAAGAGAAATGAACAATTTTCAAAATACTGAAATGCTGATAAGTGATTTAATACTTGGTTTTTCCACCCCTTGGGTTAATTACAGCTCGGCAACGACGGTTCATACTCAAAATAAGTGATCTTAAAATGTTCTGATCTAATCCTTCCCAGATTTCTCCGAGTTGGATTCCTAAGTCATTAAGAGTAGCTGGATGATTTTCTGAACTTCTCAGCCTCAGTCGAGAGACTTCAACCTCTTCAGTTGTAGAATAAATTTGAGATTTCCATAATGTGCGTTAATTTTTTTGCACAGTGTAGTTCACTTCGTTGAGCATTTAAATTATTCCGAATTTGTTCATTGGACTCAAACTGCCCTTGACAAATAGTTTGAATCACGCAATCCGCGTTTTTCATGAATCATAATTTTATTTAATTTTTGCGCGCATGTTCTAGGCGCAGCGTGCTATGGTTTTGTACAAATGTCTGTAATTTCCGATGATTGAGATGAAAATGGTCTCAAACGACTAGGTTGGACTCACTGATGACGAATCCGGTGTCAAAATCGATTCTGTCCGGCCGGCCGGTCGTGGACACGATAACTGTCGAACGGAGCCAGCTAGCAACTGGAAACTTGCAGGGTAGTTCGCGCATCGGAATGCCGCGGTTAAGTTCGTTAATGGGCCAAATCGGCCAAATAGTTTCGGTGTTACAGCCCTTTGAAATTTTGAGGCCATTTCCCTCATATTTCAGAAACTACTGGAGCGATTGGATTGAAACTTGGCAGTTAGTTGAATCATAACGACTCGCAACTTTAAGCAGAATTTCGTTGAAATCGTAAGGTCACTCAATTAAAAAAAAAATATTTTTTTTCTGAAACTATTGTTCATATTCGAAAACAATTTCAGTCATACCTTGAACTTCATATTTTACAGCAGTGTACCAAATTTCAGTTCGATACGATCATAATCTTTGGAGATATTGGGAAAAAATATGTCAAATTTCGTGGTTTTCTTCTGGATATCGTTTTTTTTTTTTCAGTTTAACTCAAGAAATACTAATTCAATCGTGATAAAACTTCGTAGCTAGTTCGAAGATGCTGGAAGACAACCTTGTGCAAAGTTTCGTGATGATCGTATCATTAGAACAATTAAAAAAAAGATTTCAAATGATTTTTCTGTTCAAATATTCAATATTCTGTGATTTTCTTATGATATTATCCTCATTAAATTTCGAATGAACCTTCGAACTGTCATCTTTCGATAAAGTAGTGGATTTCAATTCGATCTGATCTGTATTTTTGGAAATATTGGGAGAAAATAAAATTTTGAATGAGTATATCTTCGGAATCATGGGGTGAATTCGACGCATTCACGAATTCGGCCTTCGTAGAGAAGGTTTGGGGCTTAATAACGAAGGTCGAATTCGTGAATGGGTAAAATCCGCCCAATCATTCCGTGAATAAACCCATTAAAACTTTTATTTTCCAAATATTTTCAAAAATGCAGATTAGATTTAATTGAAATGCAGTACTTTTTTTGACCTAAAAAGCACTGCCGTGAAGGCAGAAGCTTTTGCGCGTTTGTTCAAATTCCTCACCAAACGGACATTTCCATTGAACATGCGCGAAAAAGTTGCTGCCCTCACGGCAGTGCTTTTTTAGGTTTTTAATGGTTATATTTCAGATATTGGAAGTGATTACCTGGAATATAATGCATAATCCTGCCAAAATATCCTCAAATAGATGCTAGAAATAACTTCATTCCATAAGTTGTTTCCACACTGATTGAAAAACACGTAATACTCCTGGTATGCTCATCCTGCTCAAAAGCTACTCATCATAATACCCTGCAATCAATGTTCTGTTATTCCTGAATTCCAAAATGAAATTCCCTCTGCGGAAGTGAGGTCACAAAGGTCGTGAATAATAAAGCATGGATTTTTCGTTTCGCTAAAACAAGTGCTTCCAACTAGTCATCGTATATCCTGCGCCTCTAACGAGACTAAGGGCCACTCCACGACTTTTCATGGAAAATGTAGGCAGTTCCGCCGAAGTCGACATGACAAGGATTTTAGAGTGGGCATTCGAGAAATGATGGGGAGGACGAGGCATACGGAAATTTTATTCAATACAGCCAGCATGGTTGAGATTGATTATTGTATCGGTATTTATCGATTGAAGCTTATTTTGGGTGAATTGTGCTTCATTTTTGTAGGTTTTTCCTTGTTTAAATTTTTTATTACTATACAATAAATTCTTTGGTATATTACACTGTTAGCAGAGGAAATGTAAACGGAGTACCATACATTTTTCCGTTTGATACAAGAGCACAGATAAAAACCTCAGCAAAAACTCTGTCTCCCCGTATAAGTGTTGTAATTTGTTTGAAGAACATGGACGGCATCTTTTTCATTGGAATATAATTTTTTCGTCATCTTGAATTTATTTCGACGAAATATCTTGACATTTCATCTGAAGCGGAAAGAGGGACAGAAAACCAGCAGGAAGCAGTAAATGAATGTACCTACAGTTGCTCTCTGACCGGGAGAGCCTTTGAACCAGGTCCGGTCCTCCAAGCTATGATTTTTCAGATTCTCAGATGAACGAAGAACGCTTCAGGCCCCTCATATTGGGGAAGCATCTCCCATAGATCCATAATTGGATATTTTACACTAGAAATCTAACAAAATATCGGGAATGAATTGAAAAACTTGTGACATAATATATTATGTCAGGATGA
The DNA here is from genome assembly GCA_958510865.1 of Myrrha octodecimguttata. Classification (NCBI taxonomy): domain Eukaryota; kingdom Metazoa; phylum Arthropoda; class Insecta; order Coleoptera; family Coccinellidae; genus Myrrha; species Myrrha octodecimguttata. The sequence goes on along the minus strand of OY294056.1, from coordinate 72,656,015 downwards.
CATTTTACTTTGCTTTACTACCAACAATTATGAGATCTTTTACAGTACAGTAGTCCGTTGTCCGGGGCTTTCCTCTGAAAGTACTGAACCGAAATCCGTGAAACTTGGTAGAAAAAGAGATTGGTCCTCCAAGGTATTTAGCAGGATCGGTGTAACCTTGTGGCTCAAAACTGGGGGTTGGAGGGAAAAAAATTATTTATCGAAAATTTACCACCGAATATTCATGAAACTCTCAACGTTGATTACTGCTGCATAATTCAACCTAAAAATTTTCACCCGGATGATTTCCGACCAGTGGTCCCTGAGTTTTAAAGAAAAACGTTGCAAATTGTGTTGTGAAAAATCAATGAGTCATGACTAATATATAAGTTTTATTTAAGATATCAATGGATTTGGATTAATTACCTGAGGAAATAAAACCCTTGTGTAAAATTTGCAGCGTTTTTGTGACTAGTTTCGAACTTTCGTTCATCTTCAGACAACTGACCTATGAGCACATCGTACAGGGTATTTGTGCAGATTCGGTTGAAACAATGTGATACTAAGAGTGACAGTTGAAGAATTTTTTCTGCAACAGAAAAAATATATTTTTTGGGGAATTCTTAGGATCTAAGTATCATTTCAAAGCATTGAAATTTCGGGAATGACACAAATCTGTTTGGTCGATTTTTTCTGGGTTTTCACTTCCAATATCTGAAGCGGAACTATTAAAAATTAAATAAAAATTTGTTTTTCATTGAAAACGCCCTCGCGGATTGTAGGATTGTTAAGGGTATTTTCTTGGAAAACAGGTTGCCTAATGAAAAATACTGAAAAAAATACGAACGATAAACGAAGCGAACTGTGTCGTTTCAAGTACAAATCTGCTTCTTTTATCAGACAAACGATTTTCGTTTGGTGAGACTTTTGTCAAATTGACATTTTCAAGAAATCAAAGCAACACAGATTCACTTGGTTTGAAGTTTTTTTTAATTCTTCCTCTTTTCTAAGTAAATTCAGTCGAGTATGGTTCATTTCTACTGAACAGTTGGCAGAATTACTCTCTCCATTCAACAGTATGTAGGAGGACTTTTTAAATTTTTTTTTCAAATTATCTGGTACCGACATCAGTACTTTTGTCTTTATTCCTTAGGTTGCTTTTGTGTTCTCGTTTTCTGATATATAACGGTCGAGATGTTTCACCTTCATATGTCTTTCCAAAAATAGAGGGAATACTTCAAACACATTTTTTTATTCCAATCATGAACGGTTTTCAAATCGATAATTGAGTTGAAGTCCATACTAACTGAAACCAGACCGATTAACGAGAAACAAAACTCAAATACTTGTTCTTATAGTATTCCCTTTATTTGATTTCCCAAAAATGTCAATTTGACAAAAGTCCCACAAAATGAAAAATCGAAGAAAATAATTCTGAAAATGTTCTCGTTTGTCTGATGAAAACGTCAGATTTGTACTCTGAAACGGCACAGTTCACTTTATTTATCGTTTGTATTGTTCCGGTATTGCTCATTAGGCAACATGTTCTCCAAGAAATACAAATAGTTCAATTCTGCAATTCGCAATGGCGTTTTCCATAAAAAAAAAACAAAAATTTTTTTTAAACTTTTTATAGTTCACTTTCACATATTGAGAGTAAAAACCCAGAAAAAAACTACAAAAATGATGTATCCGTATCCGGATTGAAAAAACGATTTGTGACTATTCGATATTTCATGAAAAAATTTGAATATACTGGACTATGGGCCGTATTTATAGTTGCTCCTTGAGGCTTCCTTAACTGAAGGCCGCCTTGAATTTGCTTTTCTATGCAAACAAATAGAAGTTTATTTGCATAGAAACATAGAAAAGCAAATTCAAGGCGGCCTTCAGTTAAGGAAGCCTCAAGGAGCAACTATAAATACGGCCCTATACTATTCAACCTCTTATTTCTACCGATTAGTACTCAGTCTGGAAGTGAAGTCTGACAACAACGCCTTATCATCGCTGGCGAACATACAGAGTGTAACAGCCAAATGGAATAAATTCGATAACGAATAAATGAGGGGGTGTTAGGAAAAACGCTCGGTTAGGTCAATTTGTAATTTTAAATGCGCATAGTTTTCAAGAAAATAAAATTATATAGGGTGTTCCATGCGACCGTGGCCAATACCAACATTCTTATTTCAAATGTAACCCCCTGTATATTATTTATTTTTTGGATTCTTCAGAAAATTCTAGACATAATTCATGTATAATGTCCTATACCTATCTTCAACTTTTTCGGAAATATTAAGTGTTTTCAGAAATGTTGAGTAACGTTAGAAGACAATTCAACGCCAGATTAGCATGTTGCCAAGACGTTCGCGGCGAGCATTTTGAACATTTCCTACATTGACATTAATGTTTTTTTTTAATTATTGAGAAATAATCAGGTTTTAAGTGTCACGTACCGAATTTGTGAAATAAAATAATTTTTATTTAAAACGTTGATTTTTGCACTAAATCTGAAAACCGAAATAGTTAAAGATAGTTATAGGACATTGTGCATGAATTATGTCTAGAATTCTCTGAATAATCCAAAAAATAAATAAGATACAGGGGGTTGCGTTTGAAATAAGATAGTTGGTATTGGCCACGGTCACATGGAACACCCTATATAATATTATTTTCTTGAGAAATATGCGCATTTAAAATTACAAATCGACGTGTCCGAGCGTTTTTCCTAACACGCCTTCATTTATTCGTTATCGAATTTATTCCATTTGGCTGTTACACTCTGTATATGTTCGATAAGTATGCCAGTTAGCATCGACGAATACACAAAATTCCGACGAATTGAATTCACTTTTGGAGCAAATAAAAATCCGCTTGAATAGCGGTTAGGTTGATTTGGTTGATGTTCTCAATAATTTTTTGAGCTATGAGAGACCGTCTAGTTTCGAATGCTCATTTTTTATTCAGGAGAACACACTATGCCTAGGCTGATGCAGCTACTGATCAATATCTTCGCGACTTGCAAAGGTGCGTGGTTACCAACGATTACTATCATTCTTATCGCATTGATCTGCTATTTAACGGAATATTGTATATTTTGATCCCCTGCTGTAGGTAATTTTTGTACCCGCCACTGATCAGCATATTTAAAAACAACAATAACGAATTAGTGATATACCTTTCATTATGTTAATCTTCTTTGTCTAATGAATCATGACTGGTCACTTGATTGTTCACCGCTGTGGTTTATTGACATATATATTCTGTTGAGTTGGATATTGTGAAAATATCGGATTTTTGAAGATCATAAACGGTTGGATATAACAAGGAGTTCCACTGTATGAAGGTTAGAAGACGTAGAAATCTACATTGCATACATTGCATAATTATTGTTAAATTGCACGGATCAAAACAGGCCTTTCATATTCTTGAATTATCCGAAAAAAATCCTTCAAAAATTGTATGCACTTGATGAGATTTTGAAGCTTTTCGAAGTGAAGTATCCGATTTTTCAAGGCCATGTCAGTGATTGTAGGTTATGTTTGGTTCGTATTGAATATAATTTGTAATATCTCTTTGGCACGACCCAGCTTTCTTGATCACTTTTGGCTGCGGTGTGTCAAAATTGTAGGTCTTATTTATTGATTGCTAGCCCAATAGAGTTGAATTAGCTATTTACTTATGACGAATAAATAACATCCTCATAATAATACAGAAAATATCACCAAAAATGGGAAAGTTTCGATTTATCTATTGACAAAATTATCATCGATTCATTGAAAGAACCACAAACGATCTGGATACATATTAATCAGATAATTGAGCTACAATTGGTTTTTTCCATTAACTTTCGTGCTTCCTATAGCCTTGTTATCCCAATTTCCCAACCAGTACGAATTTGATTTCTACAGCACTCTCACTCTTATTCTATTTAAATGTTTCCCAAATTAGACCAGTGCTTAAGCATTTAAAAATGGTGAAAAGTGAAAAAAATACATTTTAGTAGGATGAAACCTATTAGAAAAAAAGGAATATAACAAAAATTGAAGAAAAAAAAATTAGGAGCGATCTGAGGGCGGGTAGTGGAAGGGGTGAGTGTTTAAGGGTAAAACATGGTTTATCTCGATTTCCGGCAAAACTACAAGTGCTATGGAAAAAACTTGATCGGCAAAGTTATAGGTAATGAAAAGATCTACAACTTTTGTATTGATTTTTTTTTACATAACCTCGAAATTTATGTGAAAAATTTAAACAACCAAGTTTCTAGTTTTATTTTTATCTTCCACAAAAAAAAATTTTTTCAAGACATTTGGTGGGAATCTATCTTTTATGTTCCTTATACACGGTAGTTTTTTCGATTTGAAATATTCATTTGTTCGTCTTATTTTAACTGAATACCGATAAAGCACTCTAATCTTCAATCAAAAAGTCTCACGTCAATATATCTACTTTTTAGAAAAAGTTGGTGGGCTTTAGTTGGTGAAAATCTCTTCTTTCTTATGTAGAAAAATAACCATTACTATGGTAAATTTTTTAGAAAGTTCAAAAAGATACCACTACAATTAACAACCAAATAAATTAATAAAGTTGATATTTTATAAGACATCTTCAATATTTTGAGAAAGTTGTGGAATCTATATATTTCAAAATAATTTTTATACCTGATTGACCATCAAAAGGTGTTTCATAGAGAAGTGAGGAAATCGCTAGGAAGGTCGCTAAGAAGAGATTTCAACGAACAAAATGCCCACCAACTTTCTTGAAAAAGTTTTGACGTGAGACTTTTCCGTTTGAAATTGGAGTGCTATTTCGATATTGAGTCAAAATAGGACCAACAAATATATATTTTGAATCGATAGAATTAAAGTGTATTTTTAACATAAGAAGGTAATTTCGTGGAAACATTTTGTGGGAGATGAAAATAAAAAACCAGAAACTTGGTTATTTGAATTTTTCACATGAATGTTGAGGTTATGTGAAAAAGTGTGAATACAAAAGGTGTAGATCTTTTTATTATCTACAACTTTGCCATTTAAATGTTTTACATAGGTCTTGAGTTTTGGCGGAAATCGAGATAAACCATGTTTTACTCTTTTACACTCACCCCCCTTCCACTTCCTGACCTCAGATTGCCCCTAAATTATTTTTCGTTTAATTTTTGTTATATCCTCTTTTTTTCTTATGGGTTTCTACTATTCTACTATTATTTTTTTTGGTTTAAAAAATTATCGACCCTGGTCTAAATACCGTATTACCTACATTTCTATTCAATAAAACTGCCTGTTTGTGTATTAGAGTTCTTCAAGATTCAATTCAGAAGACAAAAGATATGTATGTCTATTCTCCAATATCTTTCTTTATTCAATTATATTTATGCTTTGTATGAAAATGCCCACTATACGAAATTGAAATTACTATTCCGCTTACTCAATTCAAAGGAAAAAATACGGTGTCGTGCAAAGAACCGTTAGGAGAACAGAGCACCACTGATCTCAGGCAACAATAGATCTCTTGCATGTTCTTCTCATCAAGGTTTTTTTTGCTATCCATAAGAATAGTGAAATAATTCAACCGTAGACACAAAATTCAATCTTCAACGAGAAAACGATCACCTGATTTAGATTGGCTGCTCAAACGATTGAAACTTAGGTGCATTCCGTGAAGTTAGATGTCAGACACACTCTCTCATTTCATGTACCTTTCACTCTACTAAGCAGATCGACACATCAGCTGTTACTTTATCGTAGAATCGTGCAGTGACGAATGACGTATACGGGGATCTACAAATCTGAAGCGTTTCACCTAATTTGAATCTGCAATTTGATTTACCTTTTTCAATTTTGTATTATGCAACAGAATTCAAGACTTGTGAAGGTGTTTGATAGTAAACGTGATGATATTGTATCGAAATAAATCGTGAAAGACATAAAATATGATATTTTCTTTTACGCAAGGCCTTTTGTATTCGATCAGTAAAATATGCCTTCCGTTCTTGATACTTTTTTTGGTTACCTATTATTGTTGATACTATTCCTTTGTTTCATATGCCCTCGAAGATATATTGAAAATGATCCAGATGAAATGAATTCCTTCATTTCGATTTCAGGAGATTATTCATCTTTATTCTTCAAAATATTTCAAATATTGGCGTGGAAATTGGAAAACTAACTGATATGTTGAATTATTTCAGAAAACTCCTGGAATTACCATCGACATCACGGAACAAAACGCGATGTACATCAAGATGGTCGGTAAGTACCGAAAATATTAACTCAACATTGACTATCTTCAAATAATATACACGGTAATAGAAGCTGAGAAGTTCATGTTACAGCGGATGGGGCAGACGTTTTGCGACACAGCAAAAATCATGGTGTTGTCGGAAATTCACAACTTTTTAAAGAATTCAGCAATTTCTTTATACATAAAATGATATTAAGAAGAAATATTCCTAGGTATTAAAATGTAATTTCAAACTCCGCCTGATGAAGTGGTCGAATGCATAAATCTATAAGTACCTTAAAATTGAACACATAATATAAAATTCACAAGAATAGTTTCCAATATTTTCTACTGACTCGATCCACCTTAAACTTGGAAATTAGTAGTAACAGGTCGTCGCGCCAACTTGACGAAAATGGAAAGATTAACAAAGAATATCAAAATCTAAATTATACTGGACAAATGTGAAGTATCGGATAAATCTTCAAACTGACATTTTTCAATCGAGTATCAAATTTCAGTTCGATAATACATGTTTTCATGTTTCTTCCTATTTGGTTCCCTGTGATAAAATATATAAGAGTTCCAGATGTGTGCGAAAATGTGAAAGGAGAATATTCAATGAGAGCAGAGTTTACTTCGAAATTATATCCCTTATTGAAAAAGAAGTGTCGGAATAAATCGAAAAGTAGAAAATTGCAGTCCATGAAAAAAAACGTCGATGAAAAAGGGCTTTTTGAGTATCAAGAAATGAACCTCCCAAAGGTGGGCAAAAAATAGAATAACAATGCCGAAGAGATAGCAGGAGCCTAGTTCACACTGAAGAAGCTTACAAAACTCCAATTCACATAGGAACGATTGTTGTACCGATATGAAATTGATCATTCCCATAAGTATCTATTAAAGCTTATTTTGAGAGGATTTTGCATCATTTTTTAGGGTTTTTATGGGTTTTCACTCCCAATATCTGAAACAGAACTATTAAAAATTAAATGAAAATTGTTTTTTTCATGAAAAACGCCCTTGCGGATTGCAGAATCAAACTATTTGTCAAGGAAAGTTTCTTGCAAAATAGATTGCCTTATGAACAATACAAACGATAAAGAAAGAGAACTGTGACGTTTCAGAGTACAAATCTGACTTTTTCATCAGACAAACTGGAAAATTTCAAGAATTATTTTCTTTCGGTTTTTCGATTCGATTTTAGACTTACAGCGGGTTTCACAAAGCTCTGATTAGCTTGATTGTTCTGATCAAGACAGTTCTATGTTCAATTTCAGTTCATTTTTAGCGATACCACAGAATATCAATGCGTTGATCAGAGGATTAAGCTTTGTGAAACCCACGGTTAGTCAAATTGACAGGGATAAACTTCACTTTGGGGAAGGTGCTCGATTTTGATCCTGATTTTTTTATAGGTGCAGTTTTTCGTAGCAAATCGATCGATACCAGTCTCGACCTCGTCAAACTCTTAGTTTAGAAGATATTAATTATTGAAATCACATTTTTTGGTACTGAATTTGACGTATTTGTTACATAAAGACAATATTTTCTATGGTTGGCGTATATTTGTCTAGCAGGACCATGAAATATTCAGAGATAAATAATAGAAGAATATTCTGAGCATTAGGGCGGCCACCCACTTGTGGCTTTTCCGAAATCACAGATTACAACGTCTGAAATCTCCTGGAGCCTGGAGCTTCATGTCAATATTGAAATCCGCATACTTAGTAGTTAGTCTCATATTAATGTAATTTTGAGAACCATAACGTATCAATCTCGGAAAACTCACAGTGACAAAAACTCACAATTGCGCGGCCGCTCATATTTTCCACAGGTAAACTTGCAAAATTCCTAAACCATTATGATTTCATTATTAGATAGTGCCGCTTAACTTCAACTTCTGATTTGGACTGTAACTGTCCCAAATCCAACTGACCTCACTCAACCAAAGACCTTGATTTCTCCTGAATTCAATTTCCTTTTCTGGGACTGAACTAACCTAACCTAACAAAGAACCTTAACAATTTAAAGATGAGATTGAAGGGCACTGCCCTCTTCGGGCTTGGCACTGTAAGAAACTAAACTAAGCTAACCTAACCAAAAACCTCAACAACTCGGAGGACGAAATTCAAGGGCACTATTCTATATTCAATTAACTCTTCAGATTTGTACTAGCACTGTCCTAAACTAAACTGACCTAACCAAGTACCTTAACAACTCAGAACACGAAATTCAAGGCACAATCTTGAATTAAATTTCCGTTTTTGATTCAAACTGGCACTGTCCTAAATTAAACTAACCTAACCTAACCAGACAACAAAATTAAACTTGACCATACTCTTTTTTTATGGACGGTGTTCGATTTTTGATCGGTTTTTAAATATATTCAGTGTTTCTAGGCATATCGATCGGTATCAGTCTCGAATCCGGTAGAATCGTAGTTTGGGAGATATTTGCTGGAAATTGATTTTTTGTACTGAATTTTACATAAAACATCAAATTATTGAAAGGATTCATCGAAATCTCATCATGCTGCTATCGTATTTGAGCATGAACTTTGGTCAATATCATCATCTTTTAAAACGCCAATAGAGAGCATAACTCTACCTTCCTTCGTAAACAAATACATTAAGCTGTAGTTAATTGAATATTTCATTATTTCTATCATAAAATATCGAAACTCGGCGAGAAAAACGAATCAGAAGAGGTCTGTTGCATGTTTTTGTGTACTAATTGCACATAGTCTCACCACTGGTGCCTTGGTTATATTTTGTCATGTCTCTCCTAGTAAATCGGAACAAGCCCACACTCTCGTATTGTTGCTACTGCCTTCCGAATCGGAAATTTGAAAGTTAAATAACCGTTAAATCCAAAAATGTGAAAATTAAAAGACGACAGGATCAAAACGCAATCGAGTGTCGAGTAGGATTTAGATGCATAGAATTCTAAGCATTTTTGGGGGATTTATGTTTGTATTCTCTAGTGGAACTCATACAAACCATAGAAAAACTCCACAATCTATATTTCTGATAGACATAACCAAGGAAAAATGCATATGTGTTGTCAAAATATGAGAGAAAATTGCAATTTTCAAAAATTAATAACTCCGAAACTATGAGTTTGCCGGAGTTGAGACTGGTACCAATCGATGTTTCATGAAAAACTGCATCTATAAAAAAATCAGGATCAAAATCGAGCACCATCCCTAAAGTAGAGAGCCATTGACAGTTTTGAGAAAACGCAGCAATGCAGATTTATTTGGTTTGAAAATTTTTCAATTCTACTTCTTTTTCAAGTAAATTCAGCCAAATAGGGTATATTTCTACCGAACAATGAGCAAAATTACTCTGTCCATTCAACAAAATGCAAGAGGACTCTTTGATTTTCTTTTTCAAATTATCTGATTCCAACAAAAATAAAAAAAATTGTGTTTATAGTATTCCCTGTATTTGTGGAAAGGCATATACAGGGGAAACGTCAAGACCATTAGATATCGGAAAACCAGAACACAAAATCAACCTAAGGAATAGGGACATGCAAAAATTCCAAACAGCGAAACATGTTTGTTCAACCATTGGGAATCACATGATAGATTGGGAAAATACAAAAATACTGATGTTGGAATCAGATAATTTGAAAAGGAAAATCAAAGAGTCCTCTTGCATTTTTTTGAATGGAGAGAGTAATTTTACTCATTGTTCGGTAGAAACAGACCCTATTTGGCAGAATTTACTTAAAAAAGAGGAAGAATTGAAAAACTTTCAAACCAAATAAATCTGTGTTGCTGTGTTCTCTCAAAATTGTCAATTCGACAAAAGCCTCAAATCGAATCGAAAAATCGAAAGAAAATAATTCTTCAAATTTTCTAATCTAAGAGTCAGATTTGTACTCTGAAACATCACAGTTCTCTTTCTTTATCGTTTGTATTGTTCATTAGGCAATCTGGTTTGCAAGAATCTTCCCTTGCCAAATAGTTTGATACTGCAATCCGCAAGGGCGTTTTTCATGAAAAAAACAATTTTATTTAATTTTCAATAGTTCTGCTCCAGATAGATATTGGAAGTGAAAACCCATAAAAAACCTAAAAAATGATTATTCCCAATTTGAATGTGTTTAGTCTCAATTTGATTTTGTTGGGTCTTAATTTGAAGTTGAAAAGGTATAGTACAGAAATAGGACTTCTTCAAAAGTGTCTAATTTGGCCCACCCTGTACACTCATGTTTCTATTGTGAAACTAATTTACTGTCCTTGTTCAAATGAAAACTGAGCATTAAATAAAATTCAGGTCTTTAGAGGTTCTCATATTGCGTTATCTCCAAGAAAACAATTGCCAATTTAATTCTAAACTACATGCAAATTTTACTAGTTGGCTCTGGGCATTCGTAGGCGGTCCAACGTGGACCTAATTGGCTAACTGTACAGCTTACTATTCCCGTATTATCGTTGCTAATAGGTATTAATGTTATCAGCGTTAATAGTCTATTTGGAGTTAGTATTAATTTCCTTAGTGCGGTTTTGTTCGAATAGACTGCATCTACTGAGGAAAGGAACCCACAAACCTCGTGCAATATCAACGATTTTCATCGCCACGACGGAACAGTCCGTAGTCTGAGGTAAACCATCGTATTTGAACGTCGTTCAGATTTTCTGTTTGGTCCAGATTTTTTTAAGGTTGTGCAATTGGTCGTCGTTCAAAAACAGTCTAGTCCGAGGGTAACAACGTTTCAGAACTACTTGACAATTCAGTGGCAAAGATTTTTTTTAGTGCAATATGGGTAAGATTCAATCGAGGCACATATCCGAATTGGTATACATTTTATTGTCGGAACTTTTACAATAGAATTCATAGTAGTATAGAGAATATCCATGTTTCTGCCGATTTAAATCTGTGAAATATCGCAGGGGATGCCAATATGTGGAAAATGAGGTTTTTGCGCTCATGTTCTAGGGAAAAGCGTGCTATCGTTTTTTCCAAATGTCTGTAATTTTCAAATTTTGAGCCGAAAATCGACTAAAAACTTTCAGCGAAGGTTGCATTTCGAAAAGCGAAGGTGAAGATCGTTAATGGGTTTAATCAACCAAACGATTTCAGAGTTATAACCAAATTCGAACTGCACAACTCGGTATGTAGATAGCACAATCTATTTCCACCGTTGACACCCACTTTTTCAAAAAGTTTTAGCTGTCCTATTTCATACATTTCGTGTTATATCTCTTGAACCGTATAACATAAGAGGAAAATCCTAACAGCAAAAAGCAGCACAAACCTAGCTGAATTCAGCAAAAAAAAATTATCGAAAAGTGCTGGGCCAAATTCACACTTATCTGGGCGGTCGATTTCGTACATTTTGAGGAATATCTTGGGAACCATCTGGAATAAAAAAAAATTCCAATGACACAAAGCTGTACGAACCTAGCACAATTCAGTCCAAGAAAAAAGAAAATCGAAAAATATTAGACAAATTTTTTTCGGAAAATTAGCCGGATTTTCGTGAAAATTTCAACGGCACAAGTTAGCTCGCATAAGAGACGATTTTATATATATTTTCATCAAAAAAGAACGTATGTGCTGGGCAATTTTTTTTTTTGAATTTCGCGATTTGTCGGAAAATCCGACAGAATATCGTGAAAACATTTACCGCACAATTCCGCACAAATGTAGCACAAACTTTTCACTCATTTTTGAGAAGAAAAAATAAAAGTGCTGGGCGACCGTTTTTCTTAGTTTTTGATTTTTCGAAAAATCAGAGGTACTCTCGGAAAAATTCGAACAGCACAACTCAGTATATGCATAGCACAATCTGTAACAGCCATCAAAATCCACTTTTCCGAAATGTGCTGGAGAACCTTACGGAATAAAGAAATACTTCAACGGCACAAACCTAGCACAACTCAGGAAAAAAAAAAATCCCGAAAATCGGAAGGTGCTGGGCCAACTTCACACACATCAATTTCATTCCACTATAAAATTATACACAATTCAATCCTCGCATATTCTCATATTCAAAACTACATAATGATTCTCATTTTCATCAAATTTATATCTGAATTATTTGAAACCACTCGACTAACCTAAACACGTTAATTGACATCATGACACAAGATAAACTCCATCTGTAATCTTCATGCTAATTTCATATAGTTTTATAAATCGTTGTGTCTTTAACTCGGAAACTATTTAAAGGGAGATGTAAGAGATTACTGAAGAATATGTGTCATAGTTATAGAAAACTTCACAAAAAAATTCATCTTATTCGGAGTTACCATACTGAAGCTTAGAAAAAAAATTATTTTTTTGGAAATTAAACAGCCTCTATCTGGAAAAATGGTAAATGAAAACATATTTTATTTGATGAGAGAAATCTACGGTTAAAATTGATGTACAACTTGAAGATTCACCCTGTATAATTGAAATCAGAAGAAATAGCTCAACCGATTAGGAGGATAGAATCCCCCATTCTTTTTCCTGAATTTGGGTTATTATTGGAAATGCAAATTTGAACATAATCATTATGGGTTTGATTCATCATTTTCCCAAATTACCTTCAGAAAGTATTCAAAATCAGGTTTCAAAATTGGGGTTTGGGATTTGTCTGGCATGCACGAAGTGACAACGCTGCATAGTAGAATAGCTTTTTCTGCTATAGAATAATGAAATATTCTGTGGTACATACGTGTTCTTGTCAATATAACCAAATAATTTCCGTTTACGATTTGTCAGTAATGTGACAGTATGACAGTCCATGCTCTTCTTTTTCTATTCCTTGGTCGTTGCCTTCTACTCTAACTAGATCGAAGTATAGCTATCTCTATTTTCCTAAGCGGAGTAACACATTTGACGTCCTTTTCTTTCCGAGAAAGCTAAATTCGACGTTGCCATATCGTGCACTCATGACAAATCCCTTTAAATGCAAATCCCCATTTTCATTTTTCAGTTTTAGGTGATCAAACATTTTTTTAAAAATATAATTTTGAAATTATATGTTTGAAATGTGATGTTCTGAAGGTTTTTCTTGAAAATTACTGCATTTTCGTTTAAGGAAAAACCCCCATTCAGGGTTTTCCATTAAGAAAAATAGTACACATAAAATTTTTTTGAGTCCCTTTGCATTTGCTAGTACTGAATTCTGAATGCGCATAAAAATTACTTCATATTTTCGATTTTGAGCGTTTTTGTTAGACCACAATTATCTGAGATAGCTATTGAGTAAAATAGAAACAATCAGCCTTAACCTCATCTTACGGAATTATAGACTTTTTTCGTTTGGAGCATTCATTTCAATTGCCCACAACTAGATCATAAGCACAAAATATTCAAGTAGCGGCAATGAAATTGAATTCGGAATGTGCAAGAAAAGCCCTTTGATAAAGGAAAATTGCTAGTCCCCTCGGATGTGCTCCAGTTTAACACGTTTTCGGTCGTATTTTGGAGAGTTTATTAAATTTTCAGTAATCGATTCTCCAGTGAGCAATTTTAGTCTGATGGTTGATCTGGAAATTTTCCCCGAAGAATTCAATAAAGGATGAAGCACGAAGGTGAAGTTTTTTTTATGCGTTTTCGATATTCGGTGAAAAGCGACATTTTTCGTAGGGAATAACAGGAGTTTTTCTCACTTGGAAAAAACGATTGGAAGTTTCTGGTCGCTCGGGGTGTTCGAGGAAATCAACAGAAACTTTTGAGTTCGTTTTCTATAGCGAGTTCTATTGAGAATATTCTTGTTCTATGCAACAAGAATTTCATCGTTTTGCCTGAATGTGTCGGTGAACGTTGACATGAAATTTCTCCACGGAATAAGCTAGCAGCTCAATATTTTCAGTGAAAGAGGTCCTCTTAAATCAATTTGTAACTGCATTAATTCAAGAGAATGGTACTCTTGAATAGGTCCAACCAAATATTAGTTTGATTTTTCGATGAAATACTCTTGACCCATGTGAACAATGATCCTCTTGATTCAAGCGAAATCACGTTTGATCCAAATGAGAAAACTAACAAAAATTACTGGATATGTTTGCTAAATAAGTTTCATATTATTATTCTGAAATGCTGTCTTTGATACGAATGAAAAATTTTTCGTTATTGTAAATAACCAGATTTCAATATTTTTTACCAAGAAAATATAATATGTTTGCTGCAATTAGCGGCTCTCAAATACAAAAAAATGTAAGTATCTCAAAAAAGCTTTTCATAATCTTTCTTGAAGATACTAATCATAAATAAGGTGTGAATGGAGGATCACCTTCTAACAAGAAAGTTTTTTTGAACAGGGTTTCGAAGATCAAAGAGCAGAAGTATGTTGTAACAATTCGCTCGGTTACTATGTATACTCACGACCTCCAAACATAAAATTAAAATGTGGAATCTGTTCACGCATATACATGTGACAATGTTTGTGCATAAAACACATGCATGTAGGCATGCACCCACATGTATAAACATTTTTCAATTCAAAGTTTGTTCGCGATTAACCAAGCTAATTCCTAAAACCAACCTTTCCTTCTTGACTTTCGAAACTCTGATCCCGAAAAACTTCCTCGATCTTGATAAGTAGTTCTCCATTTATACAAAATTCATAATGCACCATCAAAAACACAAACGCAATTGTTCATTGTTTACTATGGCGGCCAAGGCGTTGTTTCCTATCTAAATATCCATATGTTCTGCCGTTTGCGATTCTACATTCCACGCATCTTCAGCAATAATACAGCTTATTGGTCGAGGGGGTCACGTGTACGTGCCTTCGTCATCAGAACACATATAATAAGAAATGATACTCTTGATCCGAGGGAACTCTGATTAGCTGAAATTGTTTCCTGAATTGAAGAGTTTACGTATGCTTTGGTTCAACTGAATTCGATTCAAAAGAATTCATGTGAACATGCAAACAACGAAATGAGTTGAAAATAGAAGTATATTGGTCAATATTAAATTATTATTCTTGGGGGAAGATTATTTAATTCAAGAATATGTTTATATTTGATTTATTTCGATTTTTCTCTGTGTGGGTAGCCCATTTGATGCGCGGCTGAGTCCGTTGATGAGCTTAATCGGCCGAAATCTTTTTCTGTTATACTCATCTGAAATTTGATTCTTGCCTGCTCAATAACTCAAAATGCTAACATATGCAAAATTTCGTGAGGATCGTATATCTTGTTAAGAAGATTTTGAAAAAAGTTTTGAATTTTATATTGCAGGAACTATCTGAAATTCCCTTAAAATTTCGCATATAAATTCAGGTCATCATTTCTCGAATAGGAATTCGTTGGAAAGGGCGTTTTGGTAAATATTTATAAAATGATATTTCTCAATGAGTTCTTGTCTGTGAATTATATTCGATATAAGTAATATCATAAGGGCATCTAATTTTTCCGAAAAAAATTGAAAAAACACGTTGACAAGTAATATTTTAACAAGAAGCATGAGTGCTGGTGGCAACAAAAATCCCAGTCGAAGAAGAGGATTTTTGCACTTGCACGAATGCTTTTTGTTAAAAAATATTACTTTGCAATGTGTTTTTTCGTTTTTTTTCTCAGGAAAAAAGACTATTTCATGAGTGACAGATTATTCTGCATGCATTATGTAAAGGTCTTCAAATATTTTGTAATTTTTGGTAACACAACTGTCAAGTTTTGCCGCAGGTAAACTCGAATAAACTGCTGAAAGCTCCTGCCAAACAGTTTTTCCACCTAGACACCATTTGTAATTCACAATTGCGCGTTTCTGATTGGTGGAAGTTACGACGAGGGAAATAGTCGGATATATTTTTCTCATCATTAAAAAAAATATGATGAATCAACAGAGGTTTGATCTCGACTGACTACCACAGAAAATACTATCCATCAAAGTGCGATGCAATTTGACACAGACCTTGAACTCAGTATTGAATAACAGTGATTCATATTTCAGTTCGATCCGATTTCTATTGTCAGAGATATTGCGAAAAAATATCTTAAATTTCATGGTTATTCTCCCAGTAGCATTTTTATTGCCGACATAACTCAAAAAAATACTGACACGATGTTGATGAAACTTGGTGACTAGTTTGCAAATGCGTGTATTATAAAACTTATTTTGACCATAGAGAGCAGTTAGTACTCATTTTTGAATCAGATTTCACGAGTTAACTTCTAGTTGTCTTTCAGCCTAGTTTTTTTTAAATACCGGCACTGAGTGTGGTGCAACATTTCGTGATGATCGATTTCAACAGAACTGTTTGAAAGAAAAATATTAAAATATTTTATATTTTCCGATATTGCGATTAATCGAACGGAAGCATGGGCCATCAAGCTGTCATTTTTTCAATGAAGTACTGGATTCAATTCGTTTCGATCTGTTTTTCGGAAATTCTCTTCTAGCAGATCTCGCCAATTCTCTAATTCGGCGTTCTTAATTTACCCCAAAAGCTTCTCTGCTATACTGAAATCCCCAAGTAAACTCTTTTGAAAGGAATCGTGTTCACGATGGGCAAATAAAGCTGTCGTAAACAGAATAAAGACGAAATAAACTACTCGGAGACTCGATATTTGTGTAGAAGCTTTGGAAATGACATCCTGAAGTTCATGCTGAATTTCGTGGGGACCATATGCAAAAAAGATCGCCAAATTTTCCCATCCGCAAGTTAAGCTAAGCTTGGCGGATTCAATACATGGATAGATGACCGCTTTGGCAACGAATTTGAACAATCACTTATGATCCCCTGAATCAGTGCTTTTGTAGAATGTTTGTGGTTCAGGGTAAGTATCACGCTTTTATATTTACTTTATATGTAAATATAATTACTTATGGCATTCAACATTTATGTATTCTGAAATACCAATGAATGAATTCACAAAATAGCTTACTCTTTCAACCACTAAATAAACCCAGGCTCAAATATAATTATCATCGTCATATGTCATGACAAGGGGTGCTTTTCCAACAGCCCAATACAAAATTGGATGATCAAGATACGTGGACGCAGTTCCTACTACTGAAGTTTTTTATTTATTCCCAACAATTTTTCCCAACTGAAATGGCAGGTTTATTATCCGCGATAACATCAGAATGATATCGAGATCGATCCTATATTTCATTTCGACGTGGATTTTCTTCGCAATTTTCAATTTTCTACTGGAATTCAAACAGTTCATCCGTCATAATGAAAATTCCAAGAACAATACCGTTTTCCCATTTCATTGTGCCCGATGTTGCCGATAGGCACGCTGCAGCAATAAGCGTTCTAAAAATACGAGATGTTCAATATTGATATTATATTGTGAGCGAAAAACAATAAGCAAAAAGTGGTGCTGTGGTGAGGGGGTCGCACCCATATTAAAATTAAACTGTATTTCTGTGTTCGCTGTTTCGAATCGGGGGTGGGGAAAAGGTGAGACTCGTTTGTAGTGAGCATGGAAATTCGGATTCTTCTTTTTATACTTTCGTTGAGGGACGCTGGCTTTGTCTGAATGTCTGAAATATTCCGATTCTAGCCGAAATGGGTCTTAGAATATTATATCGAATTTATTGATTATGTGAGGGATCAACTGAGCAGAAAACTTCTGTTGCGTAATGTACAGGGTGAGTCTTGAAGTTGTACATTAATTTTAACCCTAGGTTCTTCTCATCGAATAAAACACTTTTTTCATTTACCATTTTTCATGATTCTGCCCCGGTAAAAAGATACAGGCTGTTGAAATTTCCAAAGAAAAACAGTTTTTCATTTGTAGCTTCGACATGGTTCCTCCGAATGAAATAAATGATGGTGTGAAGTTCGCTACGACTATGACTCATATTCTACAGTAATCAATATCATCTAACTTCGAACAGTTTTCTGGTTATAGACTCCACGATTCAAAAAACTAAAGAAAGTTAGCATGAATAATGCAGATAAAGTTTACCTCAAGTCATTATAAGAATCCCCAATCATTTTAGATTATTTAATTATTCCTTATTATTTCTCCTCAAACAAACCGTTTTCGAGATATTCAACGTTGAATGTTAAAAAATCTGATAAAATTCGAGAAATTGACTTATTTTCGCGGATCCGCCCCTGAGCTAGTAAAAACTGTGAATTAAGCTACGCTCACCTTTACCTGGACCATAGAATACACCGGAATATTTATCTATTTCGCACAGACCAAATATTTGGTCTATGCTTATTCGTGACCAGACCACAGACATAATCCATGTCTATGGACCAGGCTTCCCATAGAATTCTAGAGTTCAATCATAGACCTATAAAACTATAATATTCAATATGTCTATGAGTTCAATTAATATTTTCAGTTTAATTGAGTGATTTCTCATTATTAAATCATAAATAAATTAGAATAATTATGGAATTTTCAATATAAAAATGGACGAGATTGAAATTGCATAGAATTCCATGGTGGAAACAACTGTATATTGCACGAATTTCAAGTGGAAGATAAGTCTTTCAATGGTCAAGTGAAGTGAAATATTCGGTCCACAATAATACCGCAAAAAGTACCAAATCATAAGAATTAAGTGAGTAAATGAGTTTTCCCAATCATATTTCTAAGAATTTCAAGCAATGGGTTGACTTCTCTGCAATACAAATCACCATAAGATATATCTGTGTTGAACTTGCAAATAAAGTGCAGGAGTGTATTAGCACATTCAGAAATATTTAAATGCTTATAACTTATAATCTGGAAAAATGGTAAATGAAAAAAGTGTTTTATTTGATGAGATGAATCTATGGTTAAAATTTATGTACAACTGAAAGACTCACCTTGTATGTATGGATCTCTCAAACCAAAAATTTTCTTCAATACTGCCAAAGGTAGCGGAGCCCCTCTTATGACTAGGAAGAGAAAAGAGCTGCAGGACAATTCTCGAACAAGGTGGCTTGGTAACAAACTACGATTACTCAATACTTTCCACAACCGAACGAATATTTTTCTTGTAAGAGCGTTGATGAAGCCCGAATGAATTCAAAATTTATATTGCATTAGTTTTTCCGGTCTTAGATATCAGAGCGCTACTGTTTCCGGAATAGACCCAATAGTTGTCATTGGAAGCCGATAGGCAATTAGCGTCCTAAAAATTTAAGATTTTCAATATTGGTATTATATTGGGTTTGTTCCAACGCCAAAATCTGTTACTGTCTTGAACTCATTCAGAACTGAATAAATTCACACGTCTGCGCTCATCCTAGTTCGAGACTTATTCCGAATAGATAGTTCGAAAGTGTTGGAAACGAATTCAAACGAAATTACCTTGTTATGATAGCCTAAGAGCTGTTTGTCACCTGAAAAATGCTGACCGTCTCTGCCAGATGTGGTTTTATTGCCCTTTGCTGCATTTGAATGGCATGAAACAGCTGACCGTTTCAATTCGTCCCTCTCAGCTATCCTTAGAATCTCTAGGGAAGGTACAGGTAATAAGAGAATTAAAAGTCAGAGAGCCTGGTCCTCTCTGAACTAGTACATCTCATCAGCGAACCTACCTAGTGATGTTATGATTAAAAAAGTAAGCATCGAGAAGAACTTTGACTCAATGCTATGTAAAAGGGAAGAATGGAAAAAGGAATACACTACCCAAAACTTCAAAGCAAATACCGTTAAATGGTATACAGATGGTTCTAAAACCACGATGGGGGCCGGCGCAGGAGTATACGGGCCTAGAACCAAGTGTACACTATCGCTAGGCTCCTACTCGAGTGTTTTTCAGGCAGAAATACTTGCAATCGAAAGATGCATAGACATAAACCTGGAAAGAAACTATCAAGGGTGTGACATAGTGGTTCATTCTGATAGTCAAGCTGCTATTAAAGCACTGAACTCCTATGTCGTCGGCTCAAAGCTGATATGGGAGTGCCGAAGGAAACTCAATGAAGTAGGCAAGAATAACAAGGTCTCCTTAGTCTGGGTTCCTGGGCACTCAGGAATCAAAGGAAATGAAGAGGCCAACACTCTAGCTAGAAAGGGAGCACAAACGCTACATACTGGCCCAGAACCTTTCTGTGGTATAGGCAAATGTTCCTATAAGAAAGAGTTTTTGAAGTAGGAAGAAAATGAAAGAGGGGCACTCTGGAGGAATTCTCCAGGAATGAAACACTCTAAAAAGTTCCTTCGGAACTTTGAAATTGCTAGATCCAAAATTCATTTGGATCTCAGTAAGAATAAGTTACACCTCCTCACTGGTTTCCTCACCGGACACTGTCGCCTGAGGAAGCACATGATGAGAATGGGCTTATCAGAAACTGACGAGTGCAGATTCTGTGGGGAAGAGAAGCAAACTCCTGTTCACCTGATCACAGAATGCCTCGCCATTGTGAGCCTGCGCAAGAAATATCTTGGACAGGGACATTATAAGAGGAATGAGAACTTAGCCTCCTTGAAGTCCTCACAGATATAAGAATTCATCAGAGCTCTAGAGCTGGAGGGCGAGCTGTAGGTTGCGAAAACAGTTCCGACAAGGGGGCACCATAAACCTTAAGGTCGCAGTGGAATGTAACCCCTTACTAACTATAACTAACCATAACTCTCAGTTCTTGCCTGCAGCCAAGAACTGAATTCCGTTCTAGAGCCGGTCTGACTACAACTCATTTCACTTTGGAACATTTGGTTAGGAATTCCAGAATCAGTTCTGATTCAGAACTGGTTCCAGAGTGTGTAGGAACAAACTTATTGTGTGCGAATCACAATCAGTAAAAAGAAGTGCCGTGTGATACCAGATTTACTGAAGAGGAAATAGATCAACTGAGAAGAAACCATCTCATGTGGTTAACAGAAGAACAAGTTAAACGAGGTATTCAATTTACTACCACAAGTATCCTGGTCTGTCTTGCTGCTAGGAAAAGAACTGCAGAGCAATTCCCGGACCAGGTGGCTTGCAAACCCATAGCTGACCAAGAAGAAGCAGAACCTGGAACATCTTCGATATTACTCAACATTTTCCACAGTCGATTGAAGGTTTTCTAGTCACAGAAATATTTCAGGAATCCTGCAATCCCCTAAGGCGTTCTTCATGAAAAAACAATTTCTATTCAATTTTTAACAGTTCTATTTCAGATATTGGGGGCGAAAACCCAGAAAAAACGTAAAAAATGAAGCAAGAATGAACTTTATATTTATATTTAGCTAGTTCTTCCAGTACTTAAATATCTTAGTGGTATTGTTCATCTTCTCCATGGTTTCGGGAATAGACTCAATAGTTATCATGCGTAGTCGATAAGCATGCTGCAGGAATAAGCATCGTAAAAATATAAAATGTTCTATATTGATATTATATTGTGAGCAAAAAACAATAAGCAAAAAGTGATGCACTAGGGAGGAGTAGACAGGAAAGGGATAGATTCGTTTGTAATGAGCATGGAAAATCCGATTTTCCTTTTTGTTCCTTCGTTATGGGACGCTGTCGCTTCGTCACGATGTCTGGAATATGCGGGTTCGAGTCGAAATGAGTCCCAGAATGTCACATCAGATTTATTGATGAGGAAAGAGATCAACTTATAAGAATCCATCTCTAGCGTTTTACAGATGAATTCCTTAAACGAGGAATTTACTTCAAGACTGTCCACAGGTAGCCTGGCCCGTCTTATTTCTAGGAAAAGAGCTTAAGGCAATTCTTGAATGAGCTGGATTGAGAACGTACTACTCCTACGCCAAACCACCTATAGTGGACCAAGAATAAGCAATCCTGGAAGGTCTTTGACAAACTCATCAACATTTTCCACAATCGAGAAAAGGTTTACCTAGTAATTGAGGTGATAAAGCTCGGAACCAGCACGGAAGAGATCAACTAGTACAAACCTTGTATGTTTTTTCGAACATGTGCTCCACTCACTGGAGGTCTCCGGGCAGGTGGAACACATAGATTTTCAGAAAGCCTTCTATAGAATGGATGATAATATTCTGGTGAAAAAGTTGTAATCTTTGTTTGGTTTTGGTCAGAGATTGATCAGATTGATTGAATCATACTTGAAGGATATAATGTGCTATGTTGATGTTGAGGGTTGTTGCTCATTCGAGTATTGTGCTTTATCAGGAATTCCACAAGGTTCCAACCTTAGATCTCTGCTTTTTTTATTATTATTTTATCATTAATGATATAGTGGATGTAGCAGCATTGTTATTCGCCGATGATTTGAAATTGTTCCGTAAAATAGTTGGGTTGGTCGATTGTGTTGAGCTGCAGGCTGCGCTTGATCGGCTGTCAATTTTGTGCACGAGTAACAGATTGACCTTGAATATAGCCAAATGTTCCGCTATGTCATATTCAAGAAAGAGAAATATCATACATTACGATTATACCATCGGTGGCACTGTGCTTTCACGTGTAACAGAGATCAGAGATCTTGGGATATTGTGCGGCAGTGGGTGTACTTTTGTTCCACATATTAATCAGCTTATGCTGGGTGCGAGTAAATTCTTTGGCTTTATAGTTCGATACAGCAGATGCTTTCAGGGTTCGGATACTGTAATAGTTTTGTTCAATAGTTTCATACTGAGTAAATTGGAGTATTGCAGTATAGTTTGGAGACCTATATATAAATGTCACAAAGAAAGAATTGAGTCCATCCAAAGAAAAGTCTATAAATATTTGGTGTGGAAGCAGGATGGTGCCTATCCACCCATAGACTGCTTCTTTTCAAGTTCGGTGCTGAGTCTACTGTGAATGGAGTGAACGTAGGTGCATTGTTGTTCCTTTTTAAGATCGTCCGCGGTGGGCTGGATCGTTCGGATATTTTGGCTAATTTGCCGTTTTTAGTGCCTCGCCTAAGTTCAAGAGGAAGTGAGGTCTTCTACTGTGAGGTGGGGAAAACTGATTCGAGTCTACAATCTCCGATTAACTTTGCTGGTTCGTTATTCAACTCAATTGCTGATAGATGCTATATTAATTATGATTCTCCTCGCTCCATGCTGGAGGCCTATTATTGTTTTTCTCGTGAGTGATGGCTTGATTGCCCCTTTTTTTCTTTCTTTTTCTCATCTTGCAGTATGTCTACATTACTTTGATTTTATGTGCCCTACCTCGTGGTAGCGATTTTTTTTCTTTTTTCTGGTGTTTTCCTGTAATTGGGGTTACCCTGTTGGAAATAAATAGCTTATTATTATTATTATTATAAAGTCCATATTTATTTCATTAGTTCTGCCGAAAGCTGAATATCCTTGCGTAGTAGTTTATCCCCTCGATGCTTTCGGGAAGAACCAATAGGTGACATGCGTTGTACTCTTTGCGCCTGCCCTCGTATTCCTTCCGCAACGCATGAAATCAAGCATCGAGGTCCTGAAGAGAATACAATACAGCTCCGTATCGCTATTGAGACAAAAGGCACGTCATGGTCAATCAAAATTGGAGGCGATGGTGACAGTATTTTCCGATTATCGAAGTCTTACCAGAAGATCAGAATGTGAATAAAGGATATCATCTGAGCATTATAGGAGTTTCTCACTCACTGGCCACTGCATCAGCTATACATCCTTCTCTACAAGATGAGCAGAGAAGATACAGTCTTTGTAGTAGAAGTTTGAGGAAACCATCGGAATTATGAGGAATCAAACCATCTTATATCGCTGGAATTGCGTCCACATTATATCAATAGCTTCGAAATTCTCATCTTCCTGTAGAATCTAACACGAAAATTTATGGAAAACTTCAAAACTCAGGGTGACGTTCATCAATAGCTATTTTACTGTCGTTAAAATATTACAAAGTGAGCTTTCCTCGGTTTGAAGAACTTTCAGTTAGTTGAAGTTCGAATAGCCATTAAAAGTTGGTCATTCTTTGCGAAAACTCATCCAATTTAAAGAGGAGGGGAATAACTTTGCCGCCTCGACTCACTTAATGATTTAATTAGTTTGTATTATAGCCGAAAGTATCAAAATTACAATTCTTCTGTATTGAATGTACTCAGACTGAGAAAGAATTAGAGAAAAAGGTTATAGAGGAACTTTGCAAATTTCATGCAATGTTTAAATTTTTAATGTCTTTCCTCCTTATTCTTTATTATTCCGTCATTTCATCGAATCGTCTCTAAAATTAGAATGTTGAGCCGGATACTGATGAAGAAAAGGTCATAAAAGTCCAAATATAATATAAAAATCACAAATCTTCTACATGCAAATCCTGAAATTTTATCTTGGATTGAAATGGATTCTTAGGCGCCTTAAATGTTATCTTTGTGGACCGAATATTATTTATTCATAGCTCTTTAATTCCTCTACATAAGATGAACCTGATTTCATTACGCTCGCCCATCCAGAAATCACTAAAATTACGAAAGTATTCTGCACTCGAAGGTGGGATTCGCAAGATACTCCTGGCAGATGGCGCGCTATACGTAGTTATACTTCAGCGGGTCATCTGAAAGGTGACAAATATCGAGATTCCCTCTGCGGTTTTATCCATGGTAAATTGACCTGACGATCAGTAATAACTGTGAAACAGCTGTAGTCATTCTCTTTGGATCCGCTTCTTCGGTGTAGATGTTTTGATTGATTAGATGATTAGCTCTGATCAAGGTGGAATATCAGTTGATTTATCGACAGATATTCGTCCTTGTCATTATGTTAAATTCGCGAAAGTATGTTCGTGTCGTGCCCGTGGAGCTGACTGGCTAGGAGCTAGAATCACCAGGGTGAAAATGGAGCACCCCGTACATGAATACAGCATAACCTTCGGTTCCTCGTTATTCCTGCTCCGCCCCATCAGTTTGATAGCCCAAAATGGAGCAGAATGAAAGAAAGTTCTAACAACGGCCAAATGAGAGATAAACTTTTCGCCGTGTTGCCTTAATTGGGAGAGAATTTAGGGCGAAGGAAAAAGGAGAAATTTGTTCTTTCGATTTCCAAATAACACAGAATAACCCCGGGATGAACTGGGATTCAAAGTTTCCTTTGTTTACGCCCGTCCAATCTGGAAGAATATCGGAGAGAATCGGACTGAATTTGACGGTTGCTTTGATGGGAAGAAAATCCAGTTGTATCAGAGTGAATAATTGGTTTTTCGAATAAAAAGACGAAATCGCATTATTTGGCAAATGCGGACTAATTGAATCCAAAGCAACTGACAGGTATGGATTCGATTCGAAAAATTTAAAAATCTAACATAAACCTTCAAGATGTATAAGTGGATCAGAGATACACACTGTTTCATCATTATTCTATCTACAATGAACTCAAATAGTTAATAAGCCATAATATTGTTGAATTTGATTCTTACATCTGATACCTTTCAACGGAGAAACATCTCTTTTATTTGTCTATGACAGGAACCACATGTCATCTCAAAGTTGAAGGGATCTTTTATTACAGAATCCTTCAATAAAGTTGGGTCCGTATTCGGGTTTCGATAACTCTCTATCATATCAGGGAGGCCGGAGGCCTGTATTTTATTAGGGCCCATCCTTGAATGCTTTGTGAGTACGCATGCGTTTATGTCAAAATAAGGGAAACTTTCTTCAAGGCACGCCTCCATTTGGGTTTCGACAACTCTATTATGAACACTTTTTGCGCGCATGTGCTATCGTTTTGTCCAAATGTCTGTAATTTTGGATGATTGAGCCGAAAATGGTCTCAATCGACTAGGTTGGACTCACTGATGACGAATCCGGTGTCAAAATCGATTCTGTCCGGCCGGCCGGCCGTCCGGCCGAGAACACGATAACTGTCGACAGAAGCGAGCTAGCAACTCGAAACTTTGAGGGTGGGTCGCGCATCAGAATGCCGCGGTTAAGTTCGTTAATGGGACAAATCGGTCAAATATTTTCGGAGTTATAGGCACTTGAAATTTTGAAGTTATTTATTTTTTATTTCAGAAACTACTTGAGCGATTGGATTCAAACTTGGAAGTTAGGTGGAGTATAACGACGCGCAACTTTGAGCCAAATTTCGTCAGGATCATATTGTCAGTAAATTTAAAAAAAAAAATTTTTCGAAATTTTTTTCCAAAAAAATTTTCTTTTCGGAAACCATTCATCATATCCAAAAAAAAATTCCACTCACACTTTGAGCTTCATATTTCACCGCAGTGTACCAAATTTCAGTTTGATACGACCATAAGTTTTGGAAATATCGGGAAAAAATATGTCAAATTTCGAGGTTTTCTTCTCGATATCGTTGTTTTTTTCGGTATAACTCGAGAAATACTGATTCAGTCCTGATAAAACTTCGCAGCTTGTTTGAAGATGCTGAAAAACAATTTTACGCAACATTTCGTGATAATCGTGTCATTAGAACAATTTGGAAAAAAAAATTTCTGTGATTTTCTTATTTGATGGAGTACTGGATTTCAATTCGATCTGATCTGAATTTTTGGAAATATTGGAAAAATAAAATTTTGAATGGGTATATTTGCGGAATCATTGGGTGGATTTTACCCATTCACGAATTCGGCCTTCGTAATTAAGGTCCAGTTTACGCAGTCGGCCGTTAGGCTGACCGTAAACACAATAACTTCCGGAAGAAACGACTTAGAAACTCGATATTTGTAGAGTAGGTTTGAGGCTTAATTACGAAGGTCGAATTCATGAATGGGTAAAATCCGCCCAATGATTCCGTAGATATACCCATTCAAAATTTTATTTTTCCAATATTTCCAAAAATACAGATTAGATCGAATTGAAATCCAGTAATTTATCAAAAAAAAAAAAAATCGAAAAGCACTGTCGTGAAGGCTGCAGCTTTTGCGTGCATGTTCAAATTCGTTGCTGAAGCGGTCATCTACATCGAACATGCGCGCAAAAGCTGCTGCCTTCACGGCAGTGCTATTGAAATTTTTTTTTTATTTCTGTTTTTCGTTTAATGGTTTGGTCTCAGGAAGTACAGATTTAAAAATTATTTTCAGTTTTGACAACTGTTCTTATATTATTCTTGTGTTGAACTTCTCCGCAAGATTCCTCTGAGGATAAGAAAACATTTTTTCATATAAGTTTGAAAAAATTTTCATTTAAAAATTCTCTTGGATATCAATTTTCTTCAAGAAATAATTCAATATCGAATCCGACCTATTCATCAAAATTAAAAATCATTTTCGGAAAAAATTCGAAAATGAAAAGCATTTGAGCAGCATGATAGCAGCCGTTTCCTAGCGCATGCGCGCAAAAATACGAACAAGTGAGTTTCAATGGATTCCGAATTTTCACGAAATGTTGAAAGTGAATTATGTCGAATTCTTTCTCCCTTCAGTCAATCAAAGTTAATTAGCTTGGATTATTAGAATAATCACTCTCATAACCGAGTCTCCAGTAATCCGTTTTATCATCAATTGATATGATAAGCACTGATTTGTACCAATTTGTCGTAATGAACATGTTTCGAGTGTTGTTATCAATATGATTGAAATAATGTTCGACCATTTTTTTCAGATGATTTGGAATATCTAACTTAATTTCAATCTCTTGATTACCCCATTAATGCATGTTACCATTGAATTCTGAGAGGAAAGAAAAATATCAAAAATGAAATGATATATTTATACTTATCTAATGTTTACGATTGGACGTTCAAAATTGACATAGACTCGAAGTTGGTAGAGCAGGATCGAGGTTGGTATCGTGAAGTGGTAGAATCTACCAAAGCATGCCGCAGATGTAGGCAGTCGACATATCCATATACAAAGGAATTTTGGAATTTTTACGGATTGCGAATGGGTGTTTTTCTTGAATTTGGGTTATTACTGTAAATGCAAATTTGAACATAATTATTATGGGTTTGATTCATCAGTTTTCCCAAATTACCTTCAGAAAGTATTCAAAATCAGGTTTCCAAATTGGGGTTTGGGATTTGCCAGGCATGCACGAAGTGACAACGTTGTTCAATAGAATTGCTTTTTCTGCTATAGAATAACGAAATATTTATTCCTATTCTGTGGTACACACGTGTTCTTTGTCAATATAACCAAACAATTTGCGTTTGCGATTTGTCAGTAATATGACAGTATGACAGTCTGAGCTCTTCTTTTTCTATTCCTTGGTCGTTGTCTTCTACTGTAACCAGATCGAAGTATAGCTATCTCTGTTTTCCTAAGCGAAGTAACACATTTGACGTCCTTTTCTTTGCGAGAAAGCGGAATTCGACGTTACCATATCGTGCACTCATGGCAAATCCCTTCAAATGGCAATCCCCATTTTTATTTTTCAGTTTTAGGTGATGAAACATTTTTTTTCAAATATAATATTGAAATTATATGTTTGAAATGTGATGTTCTGAAGGTTTTTCATGAGAATAACTGCATTTTTGTTCAAAGGAAAAACCCCCATACTTCTTTTGAGGTTATAAGAATAAATTAAAACAGAAAAAATTCTAGGGATAACAATGATATCGATGAAAAAATCACGAAGTTTGACAAATATCTCCATAAATTCCAATCGAATCAATCTGAAAGTTCATACACTATTTTTCAAGGCCTGTGCGAAATTTATTCGAAATCTAATGAACAGTTTCCGAAAAAAAAAATCGAAAATTAATTGTCCTCATAACACGCTCATCACGAAATTTTTCAACGACATTAAGCCGGGTCCAGATAAGTGTAACCCGAACAGCGAATGCAATAAAATTTGATTAACGATTCGGCGAATAGTTTGGACGGCACTCGAGGTCAGCCTCGAATAATACATTCAAATGCATCGTTCGAGTTGAAAACCGAGTCCTGACGGAGCAGAAAGACCGCTGCCTCGAACCATAAAACTTCCTGTGATTTATTGCATTCGCTGTTCGCATTACACTCATCTGGAACCGGATTTATGCATCAGCATTTTCCAGCTGGTTACATAGTTTCATCACTATTATGCTATTTTTCGGGTTATTTCGGCAATAAGGATACCGGGAAAAAAAACACAAAATTCTTTTTTCCACTTGATATCTTCGGAAGTTTGATTCGGATGAAACTGAAATTTGGTTCACTGTTGGGAAATATATAGTTTAAGGCATGTACAAAATCGAGTCGAGAAAAAAAATTCAAAGAAAAATCGGAAGAATTTTTTTTTCAACAGTAAAAACACAAGAGCTTTTTTTTATCGGATAAATTTCTCTTTGCAACGAAACAGTTTTGCCAATCACTAATTTTACGAGAAAAACTGACATGATAAAATCGCGACACCGAAGGTGGAGCGATTTTATCTAATGTCAGTTTTTCGAGCAAATTTAGTGATTGGTAAAACTTTGAGTTGAAGAGAAATTTATCTGATAAAAGAAAAGCTCGAGTGTTTTTTGGCAAGATAAATTAACGACAGAATATATGGATGAACAACAATAATTATCTTTATTAATACAATAAAATTGGATTATTTGAAAGTACAATTATTAAATACACAACTGTTATACCTTCCTTTTCGCTGGAATAGCTTGTAATTCTTTTCGTTTACTATTTCTTGCATCACGGGCTTCTTTGAAAGTTATGTCGACAAAAGGATCAAATTTAATATTGTATTCACAGAAATATTTTTCTTGTACCATCTTCGCAGTCGAATTCCAAATTGATTTAACCGCATATTCTTTATAATCATCTCCATTTTTCTTTTTCATATTATAGGCCCAATCCTTTAATATATTTGCTACTTCATGTAATGGAATTATTTCGGACAATTCATATTTTCGAACTTGACAAAACTCCATAAATTGTCTCCAGATTGAAGCTTTTGTGTTTTTTGTAGATTGCGGTATAGACTTCTCGATATTTGTCGTAATTTGCTAAGTCGAAACTTCACCAAAACGATTCATCTTTTGGGTTTTTATATCAACAAAGTTAAATAATTACCAGACCGATTCAAAATGAAAGCACTATATGTTCAAAATTCAAAAATCTGACAGACTAATTGACATATTGAGGAAGAGAAGTTTTTATCCGATAAAAAAGGATGCACCTTTTTTATCGATGTCAAAGTGACAATAACATTTCCAGGTCTATGATATTTAATATTGAAGTTAATTTATCATTTACAAACCATACGATACTAACTAATAACCAAGTTTGAATACGATCGCTGAAATAGCTTCTGAAATGAAATGGCGAATTCGGCCTATTACCGACTTCACCGTATTCTTATGCGCGACATGAAAGTGTCAAGTCGGTAGCTTGCACCGTTCGACAATTATCTATTAGTGAGTCCAAGATAGTCGTTTGAGACCATTTTCGGCTCGAAATTCGAAAATTACAGACATTCGGACGAAACGGTAGCACGCCGTTCCTCAGGCCATGCGCACAAGAAAGGATGGACTTCGAAACGAATACCATAGTATAGTATTTCATTCAGAAATGAGTGACTAACTTTCATGAATAATTCATGCTATTGTCATCACCGAATGTTTCCTTGAAAAGACATGAACATACAAATCACTTTCTTTTCTTGTGAGCTTATCAATTTCAATAGATAAAGAGTCTAACATAAAATTTCTGCCGCATTCTCGTATCTGTTTTTCAAAATATGGAGAAAACAACGTCTACGAGGTACCTAAGCGCCGACAAAGGATGAAAAAAAACTGAATCAAAAACGGAAATATTACGAAGCACAAATGAATTGTTTACAACATCGTCACTGACACAGGTCCTCCATTCTTTTTAATCTCTAAAAATGTATCCGTTATCTTTCGTTGTTTCCAATAGTGCTACTCAAAACCTATCAATAATAAATCGCCAGAGGAAACACGTTAGTGTTCGGTTAAACGTTCAGCTATGCGGTACCTTGAGAAAGTTCGATTTAGAGCAAAAGTTTATCTTGATTATGGAATCAGCAGGTGAGAAGGTTTCGCACTATTATTTTTTTCTGACGTAAATGATGGAACTAGATTGCGTTGTTAATGGTTTCAATATTGTAGTTTTAGATTCTACTAAGTTACAATCATGATGTCAGTAATTTTCGAATTTTGAGCCGAAAATGGTCTTAAACGATTGGGTTGAACTCCCTGAAGGAGAATTCGTGGTCAAATTCAATTCTGTACGTCCACCCGTCCGGCCGTCCAACCGTATGTGCTCTAACTTTCGAAGGAAAAGACTTAGCGAATTGAAATTTTATGATTAGGTTTGGAGTCCAAATATCTAGGTTGAGTTCGTTATTGGGTGGAATCGGTCGGATAGTTTCGGAGTTAGTCCCATTTGAAATTTTGAGCTTAATTCTTCGCTATCTCATGAAGTATTGACTCGATTGAGTTGAAACTTCGTGGACAGTTTCAGAATGCCAACTCGCAACTTAGAGCAAAGTTTCGTGTGGATCCAGTTGTTAGAAAATTTTAAAATAATTTTTAAATTTTTGATGAACCCTTTTTTTCTGGATTTTCTGGAAATACTGATTATACTGCAATGGAATTCGGCATAGAGTCAGTATTTAACAGCAATGTTCCAAATTTCAATTCGATCCGGTATTTACTTCCAGAGATATAAGGAAAAAAATATGCCAAATTTCGTTGTTATTTGGAATTTTAACGTTATAATTCCACAATATCTCAAGCAGAACGAATGCAATCAGATTGAAACTTCGTAATCAGGTGGAGATTATCAACCTGCAATTAGGTGCAAAATTTCGTGTTGATCTAATCGTTAGAATTTGAACAAGCGCGAAAAAGCTCCTGACCTCAAGTCAGTGCTTTTCTAGATTTTTTGTGTTCACGATCGTCCTCACGACCGATCTTTAACACAATGACTTCCGAGATAAACAACTTTCTGAAGTAGGTTTGGACCTGAATTACGAAGGCCGAATCCGTGAATGGGTAAAATCCACCCAATGACTGCGCAGATATACGCATTCAAAGTTTTTTTCTCCCCATATTTCAGAAATACATTCCCAATCTAGCTACCAAGTTTAATAAAGATTAGATCAGTATTTTTTTAATTATTCCGGAAATTACAACGATACCCAGAAAAAATCTGACATGGTTACCAATATCTGCAAAAATTAAAATCGGATCGAAATGAAATTTGCTACACTGTTGCAAAACATACAAATTCAATTGTGTCAGAAGTTCTTATGTTTCAACTAGCAACCAAGTTTCAATCTGATCACTCTAGTAGTTTCTGAAATATTCAGGAAATCAACTTGAAATTCAAATGACTACTACTTCAAAGAATTTGGACAATTTGGCCCATTAATTAACCTATCCCGTACTCAGCTAATCGAGCCTACGGTAGACCGGACAGAGCTCGAGTGCCGTCTACACTATTTTCCGAATAGTTTATCAAATTTTATTGCATTTGCTGTTCGGATTAGAATCATCTGGACTCGGCTTTAAGATCGTCACATATGAATGTATTGATTCGAATTTAACCTGATTTATTTCCAAAAATACAGATTAGATCGAATTGAAATCCAGTAATTTATCGAAACAAAAACTAGAAAAGCACTGCCGTGAAAGCAGCAGCTTTTGCGCGCATGTTCAAATTCGTTGCCGAAGCGGGCATCTACATTGAACATGCGCGCAAAAGCTGCTGCCTTCACGGCAGTGCTTTACTAGATTTTTTAATTATTTCATTAATAACCGTTATCAAGTAGACTTGTCTTAAGTTAATGTTTGAAATAAAACAAATAGTTTTATAGAGTCAGTATCAAGATTTTTGAAAGTGTTCTTAGTACATTTCATTCATCAAAGGAAAAAGACATCTTGGAACTCGTTGTCAAAATTGTTCTATGTACAAATATTCGCATTTGACAAGCTTGCCAGAGATTCTAAATCAGCTGAGTCCGTTTGTAATCAGGTGTTAGTGAATACACGTGGTGAGATTTCGAGATATATGTAATATAGAATAGATGCTACTGAGGATTCTAAATCGAAAGATAGAAAACGAAACGCTGTGTCTAGTATTATTTTGTATTGTATTTTATTGTTTTACCTTTTTTTGAGTTACTTCAATGATTATATTTCAATTGCTATAATAATTAAATTTTATCATTCATACGCAGTACGTTGAAGACAATGAAAGTATATCGTAAGATATTAATATCGAAAGATATTTTGTAAAGGAATTACAGAAACATGGTTATTCCGGAAATACGAATAAAAAATTCGGGGCGTCCTTTCAAGGCGTTGTGGAGGGGTTGCCTGTAGTGGTCCCCTTTCTCTATGCAATCCCCTCAATGCTCAGCTCGAGAGTAGCGCTCTGCGAGTAAGTAGAACTTACGTATGCTTGTTGAAATTAACCCATTTTTTACCTGCTGTCGGCATGGAGCTCTCTCTGATTTAGGAAC
Source organism: Myrrha octodecimguttata (assembly GCA_958510865.1). Classification (NCBI taxonomy): domain Eukaryota; kingdom Metazoa; phylum Arthropoda; class Insecta; order Coleoptera; family Coccinellidae; genus Myrrha; species Myrrha octodecimguttata. The sequence goes on along the minus strand of OY294056.1, from coordinate 72,622,694 downwards.
AGCGCATCAACATCAAGTTTCTTACAAACCTAGGTAAGAATGGTTGGAGATTTTTTAATGTTTGCAACAAGTTTACGAGACAATTTTCTGAAGGAACCAACCGTCAACAAGTGGTTGAAAAGGTTTCGGGAAGGCCGCGAAGATTAGAAAGATGACTAACGCTCAGGACGTCCCTCCACATCGAGTTCTGAGGAAAATGTCGAATGAATTCGTTGTTGTATCCTTGAAGACCGTCGATTGACAGTTAGAATGATAGCTGAGGAACTGTCAATCCCCAAAACAATCGTCCACGAAATTCTGAGAGACGTCTCTCGTTGTGCGTGAGTTTTTGGCCCAAAGCTCAATCACCGTAACAGAACACCCGCCTTATTAACCCGATTTAGCTCCTTGCGACTTCTTCCTGTTCCCGAAATGCAAAATGGTGCTCCGGGGGCGGCACTTGGGCGATGTGGAAGCCATCAAGGCTGAAACGACACGGCAAATGAAGAGCCTCACAACTGAAGACTTTCAGCGATCGTGTCAGCAATGGAAACTGCTTTGACAGAAGTGCGTCTCAGGGGGAGTACTTAGAGGGGGACCATATTGAAATACCTTAACAATTGTAAAATGAAGTGATTATTCCACTTCTATACGTATTTTCCGGACAAACCTCGTAACACACCGAGTACGCTATTTCTAAGTTGCAATACCTTCTTCCATTTCAAACAGAGCAGCCTGTAAATGTAATGCCATCAACCTTCGAGTCATTTCAGCGAGCAATTTCGTTGACTATTATAGAGAATATCCTATATAATCGAGTCCTTATTTCATGCCGATTCGACCTAGATTCGGCTCAAGGCCCGGTAGCTAATATATGCACATACATCAGACCCGCTCCGGCGATCATTGTGCTCTATACCACGTCGGAAAACGATTGTCGCTTCGAAATAATGCTCTATTTCATTGGCGTAACAAGTTGCCGCCGCGTTCGATAGACGGTGGATCTTGAGTGTCCTGTGGACGACGATACATGGACACGTGGTTTCTTCATTGAAGGTATTTCTGACCCTCAGATAACATAGCAGATTCCTGAGTTTATTCATGAGAGCGTGCCCAGATTATAACAGGGTTTCGTTTGTAGGTTACAATTTGTTATTTGCATTTTTTTTGCTGGAACTGTTCAAATCTTTAGTACGAATGCAAAACATCTATGAACAACGACATGGACACGTGGTTTCTGACCCTAAGATAAAAAAGCATATACACCGATTATCACGGTGTTTCTTTTGTAGGTTACGATTCCATTTTTTTTGTTTTTTTTTTTTTTTTTAATGGTTCGAATCGATAATGAATGATTAATTTCTGTTGACAACGATATGACTTATGAACACGTGGTTTCTACATTGCAGTGTCCCTATTCTTGAATGTGATGGAATGAACGTTCTCTATCGTTCCATTGAAAATGCACCGGGTTTCCTTGGCAACAGCGTCGACACGCCTATTTTCTCCCTTCCCCGTTTCAAGAATAGGGGCTCAGCATTGAAGGTATTCCTGATCCTCAGATAATAAAGCAGATTCCTAAATTTATTCGTGAGAACGTGCAATATACCCAGAATATAACAGGGATTCGTTTGCAGGTTACAATTTGATTTTATTAATTTTTTTTCGGTAAAACGGTTCAAATCTTTAGTACGAATGCAAAATTTCTGTGAACAACGATACAGACACGTATTTTCTGACCCTAGGATAACCAAGCACATTTCTAATTACTGAGAGCGTGCAATATACTACAAATATCACGGTGTTTCGTTTGTAGGTTACGATTCCCTTTTTCTGGTGATTTTTTCGTTGAAATGGTTCAAATCGATAATGAATGAGTAATTCCTGTTGACAACGATATGACTTATAAGCACGTGGTTTCTACATTGCACCATTGAAGGTATTCCTGATCCTCAGATAATAAATAAAGCAGATCCCTGAATTTGTGAGAACGTGCAATATACCCAGAATATAACAGGGTTTCATTTGTAGGTTATTGTTTTTTTTTTCGGTGGAATTGTTCGAATCGATAGTAAGAATACAAAATTTCCGTTGAAGGAATTTTAACCCTTAAGTAACGAAGCAAATTCCTGGGTTTATTCATAAAAACGTGCGATATACCTCCGGTTTTTGTTCGTACATTACAATTTCATTTGTTTTTTACAAAATGGTTCAAATCGATAGTAACAATTAGAAATTCCTGTGGACGACGATATGATATATTATGAACACGTGGTTTCTACATTGAAGTAATGTTTTACCCCTCAGGTAACAAATCAGATTTCTGAGTTTATTCGTAAGGGCGTGCAATATACCCTGTGGTTTCGTTTGTAGCTTACAATTTTTTTTCGTTTTTACGGCGATACCTAACGAAACAATCATCACGAAATTTCGAACAAAATTATGCACCAGTATTTAACGAATGGTTACAAAGTTTCATCACGATCGGGATAGTATTTCTTCAATTATTTAGGAAATAAGGATATCGAGAAAAAAACACGAAATTTTAAATTTTTTTCACAATATCTCCAAAAATTTAATTCGAATCAAACTGAAATTCGGTACACTGATGTAAAAAAAAAGTTCAAGGTGGCCCAATTTTTTTCCAAAATGATGAAAAATTTTTTTTTCCAAAAAAAATTTTAAAGTTGTTTTTTTCATTTTACTGACAATAAGATCTCAACAGAATTCTGCGAAAAGTTGCGAGCCGTTATGTTCCAACTAAGTGCCAAGTTTCAATTCAATCGCTCGGATATTTCCTGAAATACCAGGGAAATAGCCTCAAACTTTCGAATTCGTTTGGCCGATTTCGTCCAATAACGAACTCGACCGTCGCAGTTTGAAACCGATCCTCATAGATTCAAGTCGATAAGATTCTCCGTACGCCCGTAGTCGTGCCTTCGAAAATTAAAGACATTTGGACAAAACGATAGCACGCTGCTTCCTAGAACAACCGAAAAAATACATGCTCTTTCGAATTGCGTCCAGATTATTATCGCGGAATTCTCATCTTTCTTGCGAAAACTCACCCACTGAAATCTGTAGGATATTTTCCGATGAAGAAAAACTTTTCAACAGAAATATGAAGAATTTTAGAATTTTGTGTTTTTGTGTTCAATTTTTGCAATGATCGTTAAAAATATATTATACGTCTCCCCTGCTCCTCAACGTTTTATAGAATTCCATAAAACATGTCTTCCAATTTGGAAGCATCCCCCCAAAGTGTAATCCTGAAGAAGGACCGTGAGGTGAAACACTTAGTGAAAAACATTGAAACTGTATGTGTTATTTTCATTTGAAGAGAATTCCCACTAAGTAAAGACCGAATCAATGAACTACTGAGAAAATAATTTCTCATCGTTTCTCTTAAAACGTTCAAACAGTATGTACAATCACATTATTGAATTTCTCTATCAATGTTATTGTCCAAGAAGCCCTGAAAGCATAAACTAACAAAACAAAACTGAATCTGAAATTAATTCACCAGCAATTTCATATAAAACAGAACATGAATGGTTAAATTATTCATATTATGTTAATCTAGCCATAACATGTTGTTAACATAAATCTCGAATATGAAAACAATAGGCTCACGGCAACAAACCATTCCAATTTGTTAACCTGAACTGATTTAACCCATAACATTTTTTTTCACTATGCTGAAAAGACATCACCGCATTGCTTTTCTAGGGTTTCTTCATGAAGAAGTTGCTTACAACAACACGATTCGACTCAACAATAGTATAAAGGTTAGGCACTTTTTCACGGTCTGCATGCTTCAACGTTGCCAATAGCCGCGAGAAAGATTAGAATTCGGCGAAATTTTGACGATAATAGGAGAGGACGGGTTGTCGTTCTGCAGGCTCCAGTGGTTATTCTTGAAAAATTTTTTTTTTGGGATGTACCTAATTCCTTTTTGAGAATGCGCAATGTTAGTTATTTTCCCATTTTTCATTCCATTTCAGTTTTTGTTTTCCCGAAAATTCTTGGATATAAAAACGTGACAATACAGCGAATTCTTACCATTTCAATCATTTGCACCGAAAAAATATTTTGGGAAAAACGAACTCTGGTTTCCAAAACTCATCCCGTTATATTGGACGTATTGTTGGTTTTTAGGATCCGAAAGTAAATATAGGATCGGATTGAAATTAGGAACATCATTGTTAAATACTGACTTTAAGGTATGTACCAAATCTCGTTGAAATCTAATCAGCATTTCCTGCGAAAAAAAAAACTTTTTTCGAATAATTTGCACTGAGTTGCGCGTTGGTATTTCAAAACTGTTTTCAAAATTTCAATCTGATCGATTCAGTACTTCATGAGATATAGAGGAATCAACCTGAAAATTTCAAATGGGCCTTACTACGAAAATAGATGCCTAGAATATATCAGGTGTCGACACCTTCCTACTATTACCCACTAAAATTTTGGGTACAAAACGGGGTCCTAGAATTGTCAAATCTTGGGCTATTTGGCTCTGTAAACGATGAAGGCGCTTGCGTCGCTTTGGCAAGTGCATACATTTAATTCCGCTGAATGAAAATGAATTGAGCTATAATCTGATTGATCTGTTGAAACTATTTACCAAAAAATGAATCGAATATTTGAAATGATGGATTCTCACTAATACATAAGAGGAGTTCAACAAATGTGGAACATCTACTCATTAATAATATGAAATATGTGTAAGGGAATGAGGAGCAATATGAGGTTTATTGTGGGAACACTTTCATGGATGGATACAAGAAGTTATTTCGAAGCCAAAACAACGGTGAAAACGAAACGGGAGATTGATATTACTCATGAATTCTATTGGATAGTTTTGGTCTCCTTTAAATTTTGTATGTTATATATTAATACATATTCAATTCAAAAGTTATGAATTATGTTAAATACCTACTTGGGCAAATATTTAGAGGAAATGTTCATGTTTATTATTATTGAAATTGATTTATGAATTTTCACTTCGCTGTTCATGTTCATACGAATTTATCAGACGAATTTCAAACCAGACAAATTAATTGTAGTATCTATCGTTCCAAATGATTTCTTGTGCTATTTTTGAAAACACAACTCTGGAATACTTCCTTTCCATGAACTGAATATTGAGATAATAAATTCCTCTTGTAATAAGCAGGTATTCAAAAATATCAAGTTTCAGTCTTGTGTATTCAGAGACGAAGGATATTACCGCCATTCTGACTGAATAAACTGAATAATTATAATTTGAATTCGTCAAAATGAATTTAGTATCGGAAATTCTTGAAAACAATGTATGGTCCAACTCAGAAAATCAGAAAGAAGTTCTGATTTGACTAGTTTTGATATGAAATGTCGGTAACTTCCGTAAATATTTCAAATTTTATATGGCAGATTTTCCTATGCCGGCATCTATCGGCGAAAACTGAAGTCGGCCAACAAAGCTGTATTTTGACGTTTGGACCTCATTTCGGACCCAAAATATGTCAAAGAGTGTCCGCACCTTATGTATTCTATCCATCTATTTTCGAAACTATCCGACTGATTTCACTCATTAACGAACTTAACCGACATAATATATTATCTTTCCCTTCAGGGTGTTTAACCCAATCTTTTTCGATAATTTTCGGCTCAAAATCGGAAAATTACAGACACTGTGACGCAACGATAACGCGATGTTTCCTAGAAGCGCGTAAAAAAATCATTTGATCAAAAATGACGGTTGAAATTGTGAATACGTGGTTCTCCTCCTTTTTCGGCAATTACTCAAGCAATCAAATTTATGGAATGAAACTTGTTTCGTTCACAATGAATAATGAAGGTGATTTGAATATTCATTCGATGTGTTAACGTTTTGATGGATTGAAAATTTTCATGAGTTTTAAAAATAGCTTTCGGTCTGTTTCCGATTGTTAACGGAAGTTGGATAATTAGCGCGATATTTCCATGAATTCGCTCACATTATCTAAAATTTATTTCACCGAATAATACGTAATATTGCCGTCATAAATTTGGATCATTCGTGTTCTCTTGAATATTTTTCTTTGTTGCGGACATATAGGTGTTGAAAATATATATGGAAAGTGGGTTCATAGCGAATAAAAAGCGTATCGTAATTAGATGAACAGTTTAAAAGGTCGTGATCCTAAAATGCAATGCCAATTTCATATAAAGTCGTTCAATATAGTTCCATGCTTTCTATTTTTATCTTCATAGACTGATTTTCCACATTTTCATTATAATATTCCTCAAAATTCGCTAACTACTTGAACCGTGTTTGAAAAGTTTGAACAAGGATTAAAATTTGATTTTCAATCGAGCGATCGCTTGTTGTAAAAGGTGTTCCAATAAGAGGTGTTATTTTGATATTCAAAGAAAAATGCCATTTTTCAATATAAATGATCGGATGTTTAGTTCATTCAAAGAAGAAGCTATGCCGTTAATGGTGCAGGGAAATAACATCAGTCAAATGACCACCACGATCACTCTTAAAGGACCATATCCTTTTAATGAAATTTTCCATAACCAAACCGCAAAGTGGCTGCCCTATGTCCTCGATAGCCTTACGAATTCCATCTTTGAGGTCTTGAATCGACGCTGTCCTATTGGCGTAGACCTCTTTCACGGGTCCCAAAGGAAGAAGTCGCAAGGTGTTAAATCACAAGATCTCGGTGGCCAATTGTCATCATCGCTTCGAGAGATAACACGGTCCGGAAACTTTTCCCGCAAAAGATCAATGGTTTCGTTGCTTGTGTGGCACGTAGCGCCTACTTGTTGAAAGTAAACATTGTCCAGATCAATACCATCCAATTCCGGCCATAAAAAATCATAAGTCATCTCTCGATAGCGAAATCCATTCACCGTAACTGTTGCTCCAGCCTCATTTTCGAAAAACTAAAGTCCAATGACTCCGCCGGACCATAAACCGCACCAAACAGTCACACGTTGAGGATAGAGAGGCTTTTCAACAATAACTCTCGGGTTTTCCGAGCCCCAGATGATAAATTTTGCTTGTTGACGAAGCCACCGAGGTGGAAATGGTGATGATTTTTCGATGGAATTCCGGATCATTTTCATGCATTTCAACGACCCAATCAGCAAAGACACGACGTTGTTGATGATCGGCCGGCTTGAGTTCTTGTGTTAACTGAACTTTATAAGCCTTAAGACCCAAATTTTTATGCAAAATACGGTGTAATGCCGTTTGTGGAATGCCTAATTCCAAAGAACGACGAGGAATAGACAAACCTGGGTTTTCTTCAACACTTTCGGCTACAGCAGCAATATTCTCGGCTGTTATTGAGCGACGTGCAGGGCTTTTATTCTTCACATCACTAACTTGTCCCAACAGCTCGAATTTTTCCACCAATTTCTTTATTGCGTTCGAGTTTTACGAACCGTCTCTGCCAAATTTTCACCATTTTTATAGTGAATTTTAATGATTTCAATGCGTTGTTGAAGCGTGTATCGTTTCATTTTTATTAATGGAGTAGTTTTCACTTGTCAAATGTAAAAAAAAATGACAGCTTCAAAAGTGACATCTACCGAAACGGCGGGCTATTCAAAATAACACCTTTTATTGGAAAACCCTTTACATGTAATTGTTATTAATTCTCTTGTACAGTTCCAACATATATATTACATAGAATCCAAATAATTCTAAGAAGGCATTTACGTGAAGTTATTAGCTTTTGCGCGTATTATCAAATTCGAGGGGAAAAATATATTTGGAATTTTTTTTGATTGTTGTAATGACAACAGCATCACTGCATCTTGCACCGAATTGTGAATCACTGTTCGGTTATATTCAAGTTCCTTCATAATGGGAGCAGTGTTTTTTGAATTATTCTGAAGGAACAAAGATATCGAGCATTAAAAAAATAAATTAGATATTTTTTTGGGATTTTCGAAAACTGGGATCGGATCAAACTGAAATTTGGTTGTTGCCGATTATTGACTCCAATCCTGAATATATCGCAATGATGATGAATATTTTTTTGATGAAAAAATTTTCATCATATTTAAGGTTTTTAGTTGGTTTTCACTCCCAATATCTTGAACAGAACTATTAAAAATTAAATGAAAATTGTTTTTTATGGAAAACGCCTTAGCGCATTGCAGAATTGAACATTTGTCAAGGGCAATTTCTTGGAAAACAGATTTCCCAATGAACAATACCGAAACAATACGAACGATAAACACTTTTGTCAAATTGACGAAAGTTTCAAAACGAAAAATTGAAAGAAAATATTTCTGGAAATTTTCTCGTTCGTCTGATTAGAGAGTCAGATTTGTACTCAGAAACGTCACATTTTGCTTTCTTTATCTTTGTATTGTTCCAATATTGTTCACTAGGCAATCTGTTTTCCAAGAAACTGCCCTTGACAAATAGTTCAATCCTGCAATCTGCAGGGACGTTTTCCATGAAAAAACAATCTTATTTAGTTTTGAATAGTGCAAAATTTTCCCTCAATGAGCTTTAATTTTGATTTTCTTTTTCAATATACATACAATACGATCACAACATCCCCATTGGGGGTTTTTCCTGAATTTGGGTTATTACTGCAAATGCAAATTTGAACATAATTATTCTGGGTTTGATTCATCATTTTCCCAAATTACCTTCAGAAAGTATTCAAAATCAGATTTCAAAATTGGGGTTTGGGATTTGCTAGGCATGCACGAAGTGACAACGGTGTTGAGTAGAATAGCTCTTTCTGCTATAGAATAATGAAATATTTATTCCTATTCTGTGGAACACACGTGTTCTTTGTCGATACAACCAAACAGTTTTCGTTTGCGATTTGTCAGTAATATGACAGTATGACAGTATGTGCTCTTCTTTTTCTATTCCTTGGTCGTTGTCTTCTACTCTAACCAGATCGAAGTATAGCTATCTCTGTTTTCCCAAGCAAAGTAACACATTTGACGTCCTTTTCTTTCCAAGAAAGCTGAATTCGACGTTGCCATATTGTGCACTCAAGACAAATCCCTTCAAATGCTAATCCCCATTTTTATTTTTCAGTTTTAGGTGATCAAACATTTTTTTAAAAATAATATATTGAAATTATATGTTTGAAATGTGATGTTCTAAAGGTTTTTCATGGAAATTACTGCATTTTCGTTCAAAGGAAAAACCCCCATTTTGCGAGTAGTTGCGCGTCGGTATTGTTCAACTAAGTATCGAATCGATCGCATAAATAGTTTTTTCGATATTGAGGACCTCAAAAATTCAACTATCGTGTAAACACATGAAACTTGACGACTTGAGTTGAGATGATTAGAATAATAATGTGAGAACTTTCACGCCATGTCAATAATTATTAATGGCAATTGTCATTTTGAATTCATTTGTGTGAAGGTGTTTTCATTCTCTTTTCACAGAGTATTTCCCAGTATCATATGATGTAGTTATTTATTAAATAGTGCGTGAAGAGTTTTGGTGTTAGTTTTGAATTATTGTTTATATCCTCATATTCGTTCGATTGGGTTCCTTCTGTATTTTATATGGACAGTCTTCAGCTGTAAATGTTAATATCCTTTAGTTCCAAGTAGTGGTTTCATCTCAATATTCTCTATAATCTGACAACTTAGAACAAGAACAACTCGAATTTTGCAGCTCAAAGCCTGGACATGTGAGGTTTCCCTCAAACTCGGTCAGTACTGTGAAAATGGTTGGAAATATCATAATCAATTCTCTTCATTATTTTCCGACAAAATATGAACAACTTTTGTCATCCTAAGCAACAAAAAGAATCTCTGATTACAGCTTTAGGAGTCAGCATTCGTTTAATTCTCAAAATATAATGTGCATTGATAAAACTGTTGTATGTGTTACATAGGTAAACAAGACTTCGTTTGAAAGATATCAACAAACTATAAGAGATTTTCTTTTGAAAATGAATGAAAAATGAAAAGTATGCTGTTCCAACGAAAAAAACAATGATTGAAAATAAAAATGATATATAAATATTGGTGACTTGCAATTGCATTCCTAGCCGCGACCCATGACCAATTCATAATTCCTAAAATTGCATTCAAGTGAAATCAGTAGCTTTTGCGCGCATATTCAAATTCTTTTCGAAAGCGTTCATCTCTCACGTATTCAACCTGCCAAACGCATCTTTACTTCCCGATGGAAAGAACTTCGTAAACATAATAACTTCCAGAAGAAATATCTTAGAAACTCGGTATTTGTAGACTAGGTTTGTACCTTGATTACGAAGACTGAATTCGTAAATGGGTTCAATGATTCCGCAGATACATCCATTCAAAGTTTATTTTCGAATATTTCCAAGAATACAGATCAGATCGAATTAAAATCCAGTACTTTAATTGAAAAATACCTACTTGAAGGCATATACAGAATTTCTTGTATTTTGTTCTAATGACACAATTATCACGAGATCTTGCACAAAGTTGTTTATCTGTTTTTGCAAAATTCATTTTGATTCAATCAGTATTTTTTGGTATTATTCCGGAAAAAACACGATACCGATGAGAAACTCACGACATTTGGCATATTTTTTCGAAATATCTCCAAAATTCATATCAATAATAATAATGATGATATATTTATTCATCCTGGAAGACAGTATTGCATTTGGTACACTGTGAAATATAAAGTTCAAGGTACAAGCGATATTTTCTCAAATATAATAAATATTTCCGGAAAAAAAAAGAGATTTTCGAAAAAAAAATTTTCACAATTCACTAAGATTACGATCCCACCAAAATTTCGTGAAAGTTGCGCGTATTGTTATGTTTCAACTTATTGCAAAGTTTCCAATCGTATCCCTCAGGTGGTTCCTGAAATAACCTCAAATTTTCAAATAATTATATCTTCGAAGACGATTGGCCACTACTGCCCATAATCGAATCCAACCGTAGCATTTCGAAATGGTTCCTTCACTGAAAGTTTCAAGTAGATAGGATTTTCGGTACGCCCGTAATCGTGCCTACCGACGGTCGACACAATCGTCCAATCTTATCGTTTGAGACCGTTTTTGGGAAAAATATGAAAATACAGACATTCGGTCAAAACTATAGCACGCTGTTACCCAGAACATGCGCACAAAAATTTTTAAACGGGACAACAAATTGGTATTAATTATCTGAGGATCTACACAGACACAATACACACATTCTAGAAACGACTTCAAATCTAATAAGTCTTCACGCACTAATTGATAATTATACTATCTGAATTTAGATTAAAACTGGAAAATGTTTGAGATGAAAAAAACACGCATGCTCTGCTATAATAATGCTTATTACGAAACGACAATTCATACAATGGGGGTTTTTCCTGAATTTGGGTTATTACTGCAAATGTATAATTATTATGGGTTTGATTCATCATTTTCCCAAATTACCTTCAGAAAGTATTCAAAATCAAATTTCAAAATTGGAGTTTGGGATTTGCCAGGCATGCACGAAGTGACAACGGTGTTTAGTAGAATAGCTTTTTCTTCTATAGAATAATGAAATATTCATTCCTATTCTGTGGTTCACACGTTTTATTTGTCAATATAACCAAACAATTTCCGTTTGCGATTTGTCAGTAATATGACAGTATGACAGTCTGTGCTCTTATTTTTCTATTCCTTGGTCGTTGTCTTCTACTCTAACCAGATCGAAGTATAGCCATCTCTGTTTTCCTGAGCAAAGTAACACATTTGACGTCCTTTTCTTTCCGAGAATGCTGAATTCGACGTTGACATATCGTGCACTCAATTCAAATCTCTTTAAATGCAAATCCCCATTTTTATTTTTCAGTTTTAGGTGATCAAACATTTTTTAAAAATATAATATTGAAATCATATGTTTGAAATGTGATGTTCTAAAGGTTTTTCATGGAAATTACTGCATTATCGTTTAAAGTAAAACCCCCATTGCCGATCCCAATTCTTTTGAAGAATTTCCGTTTGCGATTTGTCAGTAATATGACAGTGTGTGCTCTTCTTTTTCTATTTCTTGGTCGTTGTCGTCTACTCTAACCAGATCGACGTATAGCTATCTCTGTTTTCCTAAGCAAAGTAACACACTTGACATCCTTTTCTTTCCAAGAAAGCTGAATTCAACGTTGCCATATCGTGCACTCAAGACAAATCCCTTAAAATGCAAATCCCCATTTTTTATTTTTCAGTTTTAGGTGATCAAACATTTTTTTTTAAATATAATATTGAAATTGTATGTTTGGAATGTGATGTTCTGGAGGTTTTTCATGAAAATTACTGCATTTTAGTCTAAAGGAAAAACCCCTATTGCCTTGCCGATCTGCCAAAACCTCCAAATAGCGCTACCTACAGTGGAGAAACATAATTTCTAGAAATCTCCTCAAAATTGGCGAAACTAAAACGCATCTTTCCACCCACCTCGTTCCTAATCACCTTATTTCAAATGCAACTGCTCGGAAATTCCAATCTAAATCTAATCCAAACGTTGCTTGTTATATTCGCCGAATCATCTCGATTTTAGTTCATGCTGTTCTGAGTATTAAACGGATCTGAGACTATCAATTCCCCTGTCTGTTTGTATTCTGTTGATAATTTGTGACTACGCAAACCTCAAATAAGATTCATGTAGAAGATAGCCAGGATTTATGTTCAGTGACTAGTTTCATACCCTTTCGAACAAATAGTTCGACTTCCCCAACAGTACGAAACCTTTTCCGCTTGGACGATGATGGATTTTCACATCTTCAACTAGCATCCATTCTATTCGTCGAGAGTAAATCTCAGGAATGATAGATGGTCTGGAATGTCGAATATGAATAGTGCAGGGCCCATCGATTGGATTACTTGAAGGATTATTCGAGGGTCCTGAAAATAATCGATATATTCCAGTCTTAAGTCCCAACAGACCTCTGAGGCGCCATTCTAAAGAAAAGTGTGTTGGCAAATATACAGTGCGCGTCAAACTTATAGAGCAAATTCATTTTTTCAGAGGAAAAATATTTGGCAACAAAATCCTGAAACAGGTCCATTTTTGTTTCACTTCTACCAAATTTATATGCATTTTTGAAGGATTTTTGTTGCACCCTGTGCCATTCCCATCCACCCTCTAAATTTTTTGAATAGGGAAAGTAGGTCATGTGGTAATTTTTTGGCATGGTCCTTGTATCTCCTTTACAGGCGTGCAGAAATTTTCAAGAAAAAAATTTTTTTTTTGAAAAATTAGTTACTTCAAAGAGGTTTTCGGTATGTGCACTTTGTCATGGCTCCATTCTCCATTCAGGGTTCTTAGGGGTCGAAAGTTGTGCATGAACAAAACTGTAACGGTCGACCTTGATTCGGTGACAAATTTCATCAGGTACCATCGTCTCAAAGTAAATGAGCCATGACAAAGTGTACATACTGAAAACCGCTTTGAACTAACTAATTTTTCAAAAATTTCTTTTTTGAAAAATTAGTTAGTTCAAAGAGGTTTTCGGTGTATGCACTTTGTCATGGCTCATTTACTTTGAGACGATGGAACCTGATGAAATTTGTCACCAAGTGAAAGTCGACAATTTCAGTTTTGTTCATGCACAAGTTTCAATCCCCTCACGTGAATTTTTTTTTCTCCATTAAAGTGTTCGTAGGGGTTGAAAATTGTGCATGAACAAAACTGTAATGGTTGACTTTCATTCGGTGACAAATTTCATCAGGTACCATCGTCTCAAAGTAAATGAGCCATGATAAAGTGCACATACTGAAAACCTGTTTGAACTCACTAATTTTTCAAACAAAAATTTTTTTCTTGAAAATTTCTGCACGCCTTTAAAGAAGATACAAAGACCTTAAAAAAAAAGTACCACATGACCCACTTTCCCTATTCAAAAAATTTAGAGGGTTGATGGGGATAGCACAGGGTGCAACAAAAATCCTTCAAAAATGCATAAAAGTTTGGTAAAAGTGAAACAATAATTTACCTGTTTCAGGATTTTGTTGCCAAATATTTTTCTTAGAAAATTTGTTCCATAATTCTGACGCGTACTGTATTTATGTTGTGCGACGATAAGTATACTCAATTCACTTTTATGAATTTTCCTGGTTGGCCATGACATTCTGACAAGTTTCACCGTGTATATTTTGAAAATGATTTTATAATTTTAAAGAGTGCATTGTCCGTCCTCTGTTATATTCCCAATTTTCCTTTGCAAAAGTGAGTAGTTTATCATTTGAAAAGTTTCATTTTTCAAATTATAATTCAAAATTTCACGTTACAAATCTTTTTCAAAATAAAGTCTTCGGTCAGTGTCTTTTTAGGTACACCAAAAGAAGGAAATTCTTTGTTGTCTCTCTCACTTTAAATTTTTCTTATTGTGGTGATGTGCAGCTACAAAATAAATATCTATTCATATAAAATATAATTCCTTGGTTTTCACTCACATACTTCGAAAATGTCGGATAGCTTGTGATAACTTATTGATTCCAAATTATCAGGGTTACTATCAGAAAAGACAGATTTCAATGCTATATAGGACTTCCTGTTTCTTCAAAACTACCTTCGGCATTTTTAGTTTCCAAGCGTGACTATGTTGAGATGGAGAGTAGAAATTGGCATTGGCATTTGGCAACGTCTCTGATAATTATTTTGACATTGCCGATATTTCACGAATGCCAACATGCGTCAGTTTTAAGTAAAAAAACTTGATATACCTAAATCTTGGCCAACCGGGATAGTTCATAGAAGTGAATGGAGTATATATTCATTTTTCATTCCGATATATTTATTTTTACCGAAGGCAATATGTTGGATGTTTCGAATGAACTACTCAACATGAAATAGATATCATTTTGTAGGTTGTTTTTGGGTTTTACTTCTAATATCGAACACAGAACAATTTGAATGAATTTTGTTTATGGAAGACGCCCTTGCAGATTGCAAGATTGAACAATTTGTCAGGGCCAGTTTCTTGGAAAAAAAGTTGTCTGATGATGAACAAAACCGGAACAATGCAAAAGATCAACAAAGCGAACTGTAACTTTTCATTGTACAAACTTGACCTCTGTATCAAACAAACGTGAAAGTTTGCAGAATTTTTTTCTGATTTTGCGTTTTTTCGAGACTTTTGATGCATAGACGTTTTCCTTTGAACAACAATATCTTTCGAATTTTGATATTTCTGTTTCAGATATTGGGAGTGAAAACCCAGAAGAAGACCTACAAAGTGATACAAAATACTCCAAAAATAAACTTCAATCGATACGAAATACACATATTAGGTCGACCGTAAACACAATAACTTCCGAAAGAGATTACTTAGAAACTCTATATTGGTAGAGAAAATTTAGGGCTTAATTACGAAGGTCGAATTCGTGAATGGGTGGAATCCGCCCAATGATTCCGTAGATATACCCATTCAAAATTTTATTTTCCCAATATTTTCAAAAATACAGATTAGATCGAATTGAAATCCAGTACTTCATCGAAAAAAAACCTAAAAAAGCACTGCTGTGAAGGAAGCAGCTTTTGCCTGTATGTTCAAATTAGTTGCCAAAGCGGTCATCTCTATCGAACATGCGCGCAAAAGCCGCAGCCTTGACGGCAGTGCTTTTCTAGGTTTTTTTGTTGAAACCTCTTCAACATACAGTGTGATTTTAATTTAGATGTGTTTTATGAATCAGAAGTTAGGAAAAATTATGTAAGATATACCTATTTCGTGTTTAGTAGTGTATACACTGTGTTAATCACAAAAGGTATCACCCTTTATATCTCGGATACATCAGAAA
The DNA here is from genome assembly GCA_958510865.1 of Myrrha octodecimguttata. Lineage (NCBI taxonomy): Eukaryota > Metazoa > Arthropoda > Insecta > Coleoptera > Coccinellidae > Myrrha > Myrrha octodecimguttata. The sequence continues at coordinate 72,606,975 of OY294056.1, read as the reverse complement.
AATCAGCAAAAATGCAAAAAGATGTACGCTTTGGTTTGTACAGTTGCTTCCACAATCAATTTGTATCAACCCTGTGAACGTGATGATAGCAATCCCTAAAATTTTAAATGGAGGGGTTTTGTGTGACACCTTGTTCCAAAGGTAATTCGATTCCTTCTTCAAAAATGCCATACAATTGACCTCTTTTGGTAGTACTTCCGAAAAATGAAAACAGAACCTCCAGATGACATGATAAAAATTTTTTCCACAATATAACTGAATTCGTTGTTGCATTCTTCAGATATTTTCTTCACTTCTTCAAAATTATAATATATCAAGGAGCGCACCTCTAGAAATGCACACACTGTATAAATTTTCTGGGTTGGAATTTCTATCAAATCATCTTAATTAGTGGAAGAACTGTTGATAGAAACACCCAGAGGAAGTGCAGACATTATCAGTATGCCATGAGTAATATTTTGCATAGTTCAAAAGTTGACTTGTTACGCCAATGATCTCCCAATTGATGAGGTCGTTTTCTGTTTGTTTATTCGCAATCATTACTAGAATCCTCCTGAGTAATCGAATTGTGTTTTATTGACATGGTCGCAATTTCCAGTCCATTTGTGGTTATTACGATAGTCTTCATTGAACAGTAGGTATAATTTGATCCTTCGCATTGAGCAAGAATGAATATGTTCTATATGTATAGGATGTTCCACCAGAACCTTTGGAGAACTTAACATCGGAGACCAAAGTTTGTGCGGTTCATTATAAAATAAGAACCAAATGTGTTAGTGAAGAATTTCGTGAGGTTCGTTTAATTGGTAAATTGGCAAAATCAAACAATTTTTATTTCAGGGCTTCAAGATGAATGGAAACGTCAGTAGCAACTGAGTGAGACAATGCACACAAAACAATCCTATGAGAACAATATACCCTTAGATTATGGAAGAATCAGAGAGAATATATACAAAGATCTCAAAATCTACATAACTTTCTTGATACTGAACTAAGAAAATCTAACATGCATAGTGACATGAACTGCTACTGACCTTCAGATCTGTGAAAAAAAAAGGTTTGGTGAGACTGATACAGCGTTGCCAAACGTCTGATAATAATTATCATGACACAAAAAAATAATTACGTCTATTTGCTGTTAGACCGGAAGTCATAGTTCATAGTTATTATCAATGTCCGAAATTTCAATCCGATATTTTGAAAAAGTCTGAATGTATCTGATTTGTCACCTCCCGCGCTATACAGGAACATAGGGGAATAAGCCCTTAAATTCGCCTATGAATTCCAGCTTTGATAATATACATTCATGTATTCTGTAGACGACTTCGGCCCAAGTTACCAACCCACAATTTTCTTCACAAATTTACTATCACTGGAGAACGGGAATTTCAGGACAAATTCGACATGATAAGGTTCGCGTTATTTATAAATATCCGTAGAAGATGCCTAGGCTCCTCAAATAAGATAATTCCTTCCAAATATAGGGTTTTGTTAAGATCATCTCTGATTGGCTTAAATTCAAGTTGGGATTCCTGATTTCATGTTAATAGTGTCAAATTTATATAGGATATGTTCCGCAAATCAACTTGGTTATTTCGTTTGCCGTTTCATTCCGTAAATATGAAATATTCGGTTGGTTCCTGGAATAAAAAGTTAATTACGGAATTTAATTGATGAAAAAACGTTCTTTCCTTCGCCAGAACGACAGTCAATGTTCTATGGTAACATATCCCTAGCATAGAACAATCTTTATTCACTTTATGATTCATAGGACATAGAAGAGACAACAATGGAAAAATTACTAGGTATAGTCTTTGGATCATAAGGTAAATAAAGATTGTTCTATGCTATGGATATGTCACCATAAAACATTAAAGCTACCTTTTGTGCGAGGGAGATTCGGTTATTTGGGTAATTGGAGATTCACTCTATTGGTCGAGAGATTCACTTTATTGGCTGACGACGATCACGTGATCGTATTCGGCCAATAGGGAAGAATCTCCGATTACCCAAATACCCTAATCTCCTCGTACAAAAGGAAGCTTTAAGAGGCCTTTTGTGCGAGGGCGATTCGGGTATTTGGGGAATCGGAGATTCATCCTATTGGCTGAGAGATTCACCCTATTGGCTGACGACGATCACGTGATCACACCATGTTTTACTTACATCATGGACTCAATATGTCTACATTCTGTTGGAAGAAAATTGTTTTTTCATGAATCAAATTCCGTAATTAACCTTTTTTCAGGAACCAACCGAATATTTCATATTTACAGAATCCTTTATAAACTTGACACTATTAACATGAAATCAGGAATCCCAACTTTAATTTCAGCCTAACAAAAACCTATAAGTCTGTTCCTACACACTCTGGGACTAGTTCTGAATCGGGCGGAGTTTGCGCATATCGATATTAGCGTTCCAACAAATTTCGAACTGGTTAGGAATTACAAACCAAGTGTTCCAACGTGAAAAGAATTTGTGTCAGACCAGTTCTAGAACGGTTAATTCAGTTCTTGGGTTAAGGCAAGAACTGAGAAGGAGGAATTGAATCGGTCATCTGTTTCGTGCCATTCGAATGCAGCAAGGGGCAATAAAACCACATCTGGCAGAGACGGGCTGCATTTTTCGGGTGACAAACAGCCCTTAGGCTATGACAAGGGAATTTCTAAGAATGATGCGTTTCCAACACTTTCGAACTATCTATTCAGAATTAGTCCCGAACTAGAATGAGCGAAGACGTGTGAATTGATTCAGTTCTGAACGAGTTCAAGACAGTAACAGAACTGGGTGTTGGAACAAACCTATAAGGTTTGTAATATTTGGAAGGAATTATCTTGTCTGAGGACCGTAGGCATCTTTTACGGATGTTTATAAATAACGGGAACCTTATCATGTCGAATTTGTCATAAAATTTACGTTCCCCAGTGATAGTAAATTTGTGAAGAAAATTTTGGGTTGGCAACTTGGGCCGAAGTCGTCTATTGAGGAATTCGGAAAAAATCAGATAATTTTGTGAAAATTTGATAATTTTGTGTTGAATTCCTGATAATTCATTATCACTAAATTGGCAACGCTGGACATATAACGCTATCTCCCTCAACTAGATAGAAGAAGATACAGGATAACAGATCTTACATCTCTCTTCTCGAACGATACGACCATGTTGTAAAAGAAAAAGAATAATAGATCAATAATTAGTTGCCAAGTATAAGCAATATTGGTTTGACACTGACAAATGTTTTCTTGAGATTTTGTTTTTGTGGCAGTGAAGTTTTCAATCGTCTGTGTGGTTAAAATTGTGGGTGTTCTCAGGTCAGAAATTAGTAAGTTAGTATTTCTTGAGTTATTCCGAATAAAACAAGGATATCGAGAAGAAAACCACGAAATGTTAAATAGTTTTTTCCAATATCTTCAAAACTAATAACCGTATCGAATAGAAATTTGGTACACTACTGTGGAATAAGGAGCTCGAAGTATGCGCTGAAGTTTTTCGAAAAAAATTTTGAAAAAGAATTTTTACAAATCTACTGATCGTATGATCTCAACAAAATTTCGCTAGTTGCACGTTGCTATACTCCAACTAACTGCCTAGTTTCGATCCAATCGTTCCAGTAGTTCCCGAATTATCGCCAAAATAACGTCAGAACTTTAAAAGGCTCTAACTCCGTAACCGTTTGGCTGATTTTGCCCATCAACGAACTCAACCGTCACATTAAGAAATGCAACCTACCCTGAAATTCGATAGGATTCTCCTTACGACCGTAATCGTGCCTACGGACGGCCTGCCGGCCGGACAGAATCGTTTTTGTCATCAGTGAGTCCAACCTAGTCGTTTGAGATCAGTTTGCAAAATTGGAAAATTACAGACATTTGGCAAAACGATAGCACGCTGTCCCCCAGAACATGGGCGCAAAAATTCAACATAAGAAATAGTATTTTCACGAAATTTTTTTTTGAGCTATGAGTTGGTATTCTTCAAATGATTACGATCTGTTCGTGAAGGTTCTTCTCACGATTTGAAAAAACCTAGAAATCTGAAATAAAAATAACCAGGCACCCGTCTGGCCGATTTTGCCCATTAACAAACCGAACCGTCTTATTTCGTAAGCTAATTTCGCTAACTTGTTCCTTACGAAAGATATCGTGGCAAAAACCAGACAGAATTGAATTTGACGTCGGAATTGTCATCAGACCCTGCACTACTTAGTCGTTTGAGACAATTTTCGGAATTAAAAAAATTACACGGACATTTGGACGAAATGACGCGCTGTTTTCCAGAGCAAGCTGGTTAAATCCCGCAGGAGGCAAACCACCATACCTATTCATTCCTTGCGCGAAATAAAAAAATGAAATTCAGAACGGCAATTGACCTGAAAGTCTGCAGTTCCACGTTATATCTCATATTTTATTCATCCTCATTGCATTACAGTTTTCCGATACAATTTCCCGACCGACGTGCCTCGTTTTGCAATCATGGATCTCGTTATCTACATATAGAATCCATCTCCGTCAGTTTTTCCACCTTAACCCCGGACTTTTATATATTCGGGCTCAGCCTCAAAACGACAGATTGAGTTCCTGAAAACCGTTTTCCCGTGAAAAACGTAGCGAGGCGGATGTCTGAGAGATTGCTTCTTCCGAAACATGAGGCTTCTATTATTCGCCGAATCAGTTGGTGTTTTTCGTTTATCGGGAACCTTTCGGTTTTTATATTTTTCGAGTTTATAATGCCGCAGGCTGATTTATTTATTATTTTCCCGGGAAAGGAGTTTTCCCCAGGTTACGCTCTGTCGCCGAGGTGAAATTCGATTTTTTTTGTATTCTTGGTAGCGCGGTGATGAAAACTTGGATTAGGTTCTGCGGGATTATCAATGCCAAACAGAGGTTTTCAACAACAGCTTTCGTGAATTGGCATAATATATACTCCATTTACATTTATAAAATCAGTCTGTAGGCCTTGGAATAGGTCTATCAAGTTTTTGCGCGTATGTTCTGGGGAACAGCGTGCTATTGCTTTATCCAAATATCCTTAATTTTCGAATTTTGAGCCGAAAATGCTCTCAAAAGACTTGGGTGGACTCACTGATGACGTATCCGGAGTCAAACGCCACGATAACTGTCGAAAGAAGCAAGCTAGCGACTTGAAACTTTCTAATCAGTTCGCGCATTGGAATGCGCCGGTCGAGTTCGTTGGTGGGACAAATCGGTCGAATGGTTTCGTAATTACGAACATTTGATATTTTGAGATTAATTTCTTTGTATTTCAGGAACTACTCATGCGATTGAATTGATACTTGACAGTGAGTTGGAGCATAACAACGCATAACTTTTCACGAAATTTCGTTGAGATCGCACTGTCAGTAAATTTTGAAAAAAAAAATTCGAAATTTTTTCGAAAAATTTTTTTTTCGGAAAATGTTCATTCATTCGCTATTACTTTGAACATCATATTTTACAGCAGTGTACCAAATTTCATTTCGATACGACCATAATTTCTGGAGATATTGGGAACAAATATATAAAATTTTGTTGTTTCCTTCTCGATATCGTTGTTTTTTTCGGAATAACCTAAAAAATACCGATACAATCGAAATGAAACTTGGCAGCTAGTTAGGAAATGCTGATGGGCAACTTCGTGCGAAATTTCTTGATGATAGTGTCATTAAAACAATTTGAAAAAAAAATTTCAATCTTTTTTTCAAATATTCAATATTTTGTGATCTTCTGATCATATTATCCTCATGATATTCTGTATGAACCTTCGAACTGTCATTTTTCGATAAGTACTGGATTTCAATTCGATCTAATCTGTATTTTTGGAAAAATTGGAAACATAACATAACATAAAATAAATAATAAATAATAATAATAAATGATTTTACCCATTCACGAATTCGGCCTTCGTTATTAAGGATAATGTAGAGTTTCGTGAGGACCATATGAGTAAAAGATCGCAAAATATAAAATATTGGAAGGATGAATTTGGCTTTCGTCAAATGTTTCAATGACAGGATCTTCACTTAATTCTGCATCATATTCGGATCCATATTTTTTGAGTTATTGCGTAAATAATTACGATACTGATGGAAAAATTACGAACCTTGGCATATTTTTCCTGAAATCTTCAAAAATTAAATAGAATCAAACTGAAAATTCTCAAACCTTTGTTCGATGTAGACCTAAAGTGATGTGCCAAATTTCATTGAATTATGATGAATAGTTTTCGAAAAAAAATCTTCCTTCGAAAAAAGCGAAAATTTTTGTTTAAATTAACAAATCATACAAAATTTTAATAACAAATAGGAGAGGTCAACTTATCGTAGCAACTAGACAGATTGATTATTTCAAATATCCAATTTATATTTTGTGTAGTTTCATCAGATCAATCCGATTTTAGCTCAATTCATTTTTACTCAGCGGAATAAACTGTATTTAATGTACTTGGCGCAGCGATTTTATCGCCATCAATTTTTTATTGAGACACTTTTTTTTTTATTTCTGTCATTACAACAGCAAATTCCGCAGGATGAATTTGAACACCCCCGGTATGCGACTGGCGCCTTCGTTTCTTGTTTTTGAACGAATCGAGAGTGATTTACATTCGAATGAAGCATCTTACCCGTTTATTCTGATCATTATTCGAATTCCACAAATATTATTCAAAATAAAATAGGCAGTCACCAGTCGACCTTCACGTCAAATATTGTCGTCTACAAATAGGTTTTCTATCATAGATATTGAGAAATTTCAAATGGTTATCTAATTCAAGATATAATAAAACAATTCGTCATTGAGGAATCGAGTTGTGAGTGGCAATATATTTATCTGTTTATAATTAGTATTTTTCGATTGTTTGTGTTTCAATGTTTAAGTTTGAACTATATAAGTGTGAGTAGGAATAGTGAGTCAACGTTGGATAAACAAGAGATCATAAGAAACTGATTCATTCGAAAACGAAATTTTTCATTGATATAATGTCCCGTTGTGTTTGCTGATGTTGTTATGTAATATCTACGTTGGTTCACACACAAAACTGTATTAACTTCCAAATTGATTAGTATTTAATCTATTTCAACTGTTCTCGTATGTTTATTTTTTGTTTATTCACTCAGAATTTTCCCGGTATTTAATTTTTGTTGTTTCAACAATCGAAATTACTATAAAAACGTGTTTTTAACGTCGTTGTTTTAACGCGCTTCTTCTAGGAACGTTATAATTTGTCTACTTCTTTTCTCGTCTTGGACCACTTCAGTTCTATAAAAAAGGTTAAATATCCATGATCATATTAAATTTTCAATAAACATTTTTGTATAGAAAGAAAATGCACTGGTCAAATATGAGAAAGTTAAATTTTTAATGGTTACATTTTTGCCATATTTTTTATTTTTGTAATTATATTATCCTATTATATTTCTCAGCAGTCTAAGCATTGATATTTCTAAACTAATCAATGATGTTTTATACGATCAGATCAGAATATTTTCTGAAATACAGAAACTTCAAAAGAATTGGGGTCGGCAATTCCATCAAATCCGTATCCTGGAACTGGAGGAAATTGGCGGTGGCTCCTCCGCCATTTTGAAGTCGTGAAAACTAACTGGAAATTGCTCGAAAACTATTGAAAATATGCATAGTGTTCATTATTTCTCCTCAAGAAACAACTAAATGAGGATTTCTTTTACAGCTCCGGTGGAAACTCCAAGACTGCAAAAATATTTCTCCAAGGAAGACTGGATATTATTAGATGCCATGGGTTCGAGCTCCACCCAGAGGAGCTCTGGCCGATTCCTTACGATGCATAAACGCCGACGTAAGAAGCTTACAACACGCTCTCTATATCAGGACCACGCAATACTTGATGATATTCATCACGGTCTAGTTCAAGTGAGTATTTTGTAGATAATCTTTGAGTAGTTTTTGCCCATTCGGAGTGAACCCAATAATTTTCACAAAGAGAAAAAAAACAACGATTCCGAAAAAAAACTATGAAAAAAAAATTTTTGGGAAAAAAGTTGAGAAAAATTCTTTTTCTTCACTTCACATCAGTGCTTTTCTAGGTTTGTTTGTGTTATTCCGGAGAAAAAACAACGATACCGAGAAAAAACTATGAAGAAAAATTTTGGAAAAAAGAGTTTAAAATATTTTTTTTGATAGTTATTCCTCGGTATCGTTGTTTTTTCCAGAAAAAACAGAAAAAACTAAAAAAACACTTATGTAAAGTCATCTCCTTTGAACATGCGCGCAAACACTGCTGACTTCACATCAGTGTTTTTCAGGGTTGTAGGTATTGGTAGTGAATACCTAGGAACAATCCGAAAAATTAAATTTCAGCGTCCTGTATCTCGCTTATCTATGTTTATAATACGTTTATTAATAATTGGTCAATGTTATTAGAAATTACGGAGTTATTCTCTTCTTCAAGAATAATCTAACGGTTTCTTAGTTTATCAAAACGTTCAGAATAATCAAACTATTTATTTACACTTACTTACACACTACTGTTCTATAACTCAACAACTTATTCTATCAAAGTCTATGCACAATTTATTTCCACACTTATTTATTTTCACTGATCACCTTCCACTTTGAATAACTCCGCTGAATTAGTCCCTGTGCTGCTCGGCGCTTGCCCTTATATCACTCGGGGAACTGCTAGCGATTGCGAGAAGATTCTAGACAAGCGGGTGACGCATTGGCATCAGGGACCCTATTCTTGAATGTGATGGAATGAACGTTCTCTATCGTTTCATCAAAAATGAACCGCGTTTCCTTAACAACAGCGCCGACAGGCCTATTTTCTCCCTTTCCTAATTCAAGAATAAGGACCCTGGAGTTTTTTGGAAGACACTCGCACAGACAGGGCCGTACTCGTCACAATAATATAACTAGCGCGCTTCGGCACTTTTTTAGAATTTCTATTACAATTTTATCTGTCTCGCCATTTTGTGAAAATTTGTCGTAGTTACAGTACCCTCAAAGTTGATATATTTTTCTTTTGTTTCAGAGAATGTTGGAATATTGTGGGAAATGGGCATTCAACGCTTTCACACTAGAAACAGTAGCTGGTGGACGGTCCTTGCCAGTCCTCTGTGTTCATTTATTTCATTGGTACGGCCTTCTAGATTATTTCGGTCTGGACGTCGTTCGCGTCTGGAAACTCTTCAGTAAGTATCCATGTCTTCCACAGTACTATTTGGAAGTATCATTTTTCTGCACTACAGGTTGTTTCTGTAATCCTGTATAGAACGCACAGAGATAAAATGAAATGACCGTGACCTTTTTGTGAAACATTCAAGATTAGTAATAGCAAATCAAATGAGTTATGAAAAAAAAATGTGAGGAACAAACTTTGGCTTCCGAAGCCTGTTTCATTTTTACTCTCGTGCTATCGTCTCGCCCGAATGTCTGTAATTTTCGAATTTTTCAATGAGGCAAAGTCCAATGTCAAAATCAGTCCTATCCAGTAGGCCAGGTGCCACTCTAATTCGAGGTCGAAAAGAGATAGTGACTTAATATTTTTATTTTTTTTTGGTAAATAGGACAAATCGGTCGAGCAATTTAAATTTTTAGGTTATTTTCTCAATATCGCAGGAACTAACGATGTGATCTAATTGAAAGTTGATAACTCGTCATAAAATTTTGTTGGGATCATCATTACTTAATTTTAGTTAAATTTCAAAAATTCTCCGAATTCTTGTTGAACAAATTTTTTTTGGTACACTTGATCAGATTTCGATGAGATAGAACTTCGTAAGTCAATATTTTTCAACAATACACCGAAGTCCAGTATAATCCGAACTTAATTTTTGCAGATATTGGATTTCAAGAATTTTATCTAGATAAGTACCGTTGATGTTTCTGGAATAATTCCAAAAATACTGGTCGGCTCTTGATTGAACTGGTTAATTAGTTTGAAAATGCTGTTGCAAAACTTTGTGGAGATCGTGTTATTATTGGAATCAGGAAAAAAAATTAAGTTTAATTGAAACTTTTCATTTTAAGTTCCGAAGAAAATCTTATTTTACGAACATCGATAAATTTTAACTCGATCGAATCTGTTGTTTGGAAATACTTCGAACATATTAACATAATATTTTCACTACCTATAATCGAAACTCCAATATTATGTATCAAAACCGCTAACAAAGCCATACTTAATACTCAATAGATATACTCCATCCACTTTTTTAAACTATCCAGGTTGGCCATGATTTAGGTCTATCAAGTTTTTTTACCTAAAACTGAAGCAGGTTGGCACTCGTGAAATATCGGCAATGTCAAAATAATTCTCTACCACGTTGCCAAATGCCAATGCCAACTTCTACTCTCAATTTCAGTATAATCATCACGCTCGGAAACTAAAAATGTCGAAGGTACTTTTGAAGAATCAGAGACAGAGTATCAGGAAGTGCTGTGTAGAATTGAAATCTGCTTTTTCTGGTAGAAACCCTGATAATTTGGTATCAATAATTTATCACAAGCTATCCAACATTTTCGACGTATGTGAGTGAAAACCCAGTGAATCGTCCACATAGATCCCCAAGAGCTTTGTATATTGAGTTAGTTCTTTTAAGGTATTTCAACGTCTTTTGTAGACTTATTTCTTGATAATTTTGAAAAGTGGGGAATTCCATAGGTTTGTCTGTTTGTTCAGAAGTTATACTGCAGGGTTATTATTTTTTTTCGAATGAACTATCACAAAGTAACGGACTACTCTATCCATTATTTCTCAGTAAAATTTCAACACTCGTTTCTTGATTTCCGTTCAAGAAAATAGCATAGCTGAATCTTCCAACCATGTCTATATACGTGAAATACTTCCAGTCTTAACCGAGGTCTTAACAGAGGAAAAAATTTCTTCAAAATTCGCCAGGTCTTTGGAACTATTGAATTCACATAATATTTTCTCAAATTCATTATTTTCCCAAAGTAAATTCACATTTTGAAAAATACGTAATTACTACTACCTGTATGTAGAGTGGAAAACGTTGTATAGTTGTTATCTGACAGGAAAATGACTTTAACTTAACATTTTCAAAATATACACTATGAAATGTGTCAGAATGTCATGGCCAACCAGGATAGTTTATAAAAGTGAATGGAGTATATAGAATCAATTAACGCCTTGGCAACGAATTCGAACAGGCGTGCAAAAGCTGCTGACTTTTGAATGTCTTTGATAGTCCTAATTTTTGAACTTCTGAAGTGTAACTCATTAAGAATTCGAATCATCTGAAGAATTTAGTAGTTTATTTTTTATCTCTTGCGAACTAGGCTACCAAGATCATTTCTTTATCACATTATTAGAGATACTTTATTACTTAATGAGAACGAATGATATCTTGTACACAAACTAGACCTCGTTACACTAACAAGTTGTGAAATAATTATCTTCTGTCGGATGTCTTCTCGATTGCTTTGTAGGTAACGATGCCGCGATAAATGAACCGTTTCAATTTTTCCACAACTTCGAAGACGTTATATATTACGTTGCTAAAAACGGACTACAGTTCACCATCGTCTTCCAAAACAAACCCTTTAGCGGTTTGCTAGAAAATACTCTTTCTGAAATAATATACTGTAATTCCGTTCAATTTCGCTTTCCAAACGAAATTGAACGAATTTTAACATCGCGCAAAAGCTGCTGACTTCACGTCAGTGCTTTCCTAGGTTTTTTGGGTTATCGCGGTAAGAGCAACGATACAAAAGGAAACGCCTAGAAATTTTACATATTTTGGTATTATTTGATTAAATCAAATAATGAACCTTAGTGGTCGACCAAAAAAATTCTTGATGGCCCCTGCATTCGAGTAAAAACAAACTACTGCTCAAGTCGATTGATCTCATTGGTGAGAATTTAAGAAGGTAAAAAAAATGTTTGTAAAGTGGTACTAGTGAAGGCCATCAGTTAGTCCTTGCGATGAATTCGCTTCTTTTGGACAGATCAATCGAGATCATGGTGCAAAAACCTAGTAAAGGGCATATCTGCTCTCCTCTTGGGTCCAAAATGGCGTATGCGCCGGGTTCAACATCTTGTTATATGGATTTTTGCATTTTGAAAATATTTTTAGAATACTCGGAATCCATAAACTACTACGACACTTAATTTGGAACAACTGCTTTCTAAGTTACCAACCCAAAAATCTTGTCCAATTAACTAGTACTAGGGAAGGAGAATTTCAGAATTAATTCGACATAATGAGGTTCGCGTTAATCATAAATATCCGTAAACTCTGCATCGTCTCCTCGAACCAGATAATTAGATCAAAATTTAGGTATGTCTTAGTAGGTACCTAAACTTGAATTTCAGCCAATCAGAGATGATCCCAACAAATACCTTTATTTTGATTCAATTACCTGGTTTTATGAGCCCGATGCACAATTAACGTATATTTATAAATAAGGCGAACCTCATCATGTCCAATTTGTTCTGAAATTGTGCTAGAAAATTTGAAGAAATTTTGGGTTTTCCACTTCCACCGAATTCTTCTATTGACAGTTCCGCTCTCTTCCAACTTTTGCCCAGAAAATTCGAAATGTCGTCCAAAGTATTAGTATTATACCTCCAATATATTCTTTCGAGTCTGAATCTATACTTCGACTGCGACCCATTAAGGACTTAACGTAACAACGCCCCAGTCGACTGAACACAGACTTATTTTTGCCATTTTCACCATGACGTTTTGTCATTTTCGCTTTGTGAATTCTTTCTGTATTTGACGCTCTTCGTTCCGCATTCGGCACACGTCGTCTGGGAAAATTTCATAACCTGATCGGTCTCTAAATACAGCTTTCTAGGAAGACCAAACTTCAAGACTAGACTCCGGCACCGAGTTTCGTGAATTCCACTATGGTACTTTTAAGTAAAGCTCAGACAAGCGTATCAAAGTTGATTCTCACTATAAGTCCTGTAACCTACCAGTATCTCTTCCGTATGATTTGAGTCGAAATTTTCGCAAAAATGTCATTTAGACGCATAGTGTGCATGCATAAATTCATTCACACCTTATAATATTTTACGGATACTGGAAGGTTACGGAACTTATAGTGAGAACCAACCTTAAATGTCATTCGATCCTCAATATACATTTTGCATTCACCATTTTGCTAAACATGCTATGGTGTTTCTTACATGGCAAAAATAGAAATTCTTCACTGAAACCGTATAGGTATTCTCTGTAATGAATTTCAGTTTATGTCACTCAATTATAACCTATTTGTCCGTTTGTTCCCAAGCTTATTTGCTATGAGAAAAATGGAAATTTCAGTTTTTCATAATATTATAAGATATTATGGATTAAGATGATTATTTCTATTTCATGAATCTACATTAGATGTTTCATGTGAATAACAGCATATAAAATAGCATGAACATTAAATATAACAAAGGGCTCTATAGAATGCAGTGGTAAAATTTTTCGCATTGAAATAGTTTCGAATCCTTATACCACGCCATTTTGCAACAAATTATGATAAACTTTTTTTCAGACACAATTGAAAACTTCATTTGAAGTGTGGAATTATCAGATGTAAACTTATGTATTCGCCATTTTGATTCGATGTAAATGAAACGATTGTTATGGCTCCCTTTGAAGTGGAAATATTATGAAAACACTATAAATATTTTTCCTATTCTACTCGGAGGAATCAGGGACAATAACTAAGTGTTAATATATTCTTTCAAATTTGAGAGCATATAGGTTCAAATGAAATAAGCGCCTTCGCCATTTTGCAACCCGTGGTATTTTGCTTCCCGGCAAGTATTGAAATAGTTGCAAAATGAAAAATGATTTTCACCGAAATTAATTTGAGATTTGATCACTCAATGATACTATGACTACGTATGAAGCGAGTAGTTTCGAAGCTATCTGTTAGAAAACTATTCTGAATGTTCATTCTTCGAAAATATCAGATGATTTAGATAATTACTTAAAAAACCTAGACGATATCTTTCATATAACGAAGCACATTGTGGAAATCAAATCTCGCTCGTGGCTCCCAAGAATCTTAGAACATTTTCTTGCAATTAGATTGTTCAAAAATGTTTACCTTCAGAAGACCGGTACATCCGCCATTTTGCAACAAATGCTTACTGTTGTCTCTAGTTTTATTTCGCTATCTAGGACCAATCAGTGATTGTTTGGATCAAAGAAAGCGACATTAGCGCCATCATCGTCCACAGAGCCAAGTGTACAATATTCGGAAATTCAAATTTATGTGGATAGTAGAAGGAAAGTGTCGACACCTGATATATTATATGCATCTTAGGCAAGATGCATAGAATTCTTTCTTTCTGGATTCTCACATTAGATAGTCTCCGCACTATGTATTCTATGCAGATACTCGAACATTTCGTTGTGCTCAACTAAATAATTCTTTATCTGCATTAGAGCTTTTCCAAGAAAAAAAAAAAGAATTTTGTGTCGTTTGTTCGAAAGTATTTTTCGAATTCAAACTCACGAATGATTGAATCGTGAATTTTCATATTCACCTGCAATAAACCTATCAAAATATCATCGAAAACCATACCAGGTCACTGAAAACTGATCACAGTTTACGATTCTCGACCGGATTGAAGTAGCGACAGACGTTCTTCCCCATTCTTGTAGTGAAGTATTGTCATTTTCGCCTTGGAGATTCCTCCTTTATTTCACGCTTCTTGCCTCCCGTCCGGCGGTTCTCCTATGGGAAAATTTATAACCCGATCGGTCACGGCCCATAGCTCTCCTGAAGGACCAAACTTCAATTCTTATAGTTGGCGGGGCACTTACGTTCATATGAAATACGCGTATTGCGCCATGAATTTCAATAGATGGCACTCGTGACCCAGATATTTATGTCGGTTCCGTAGATACGTGCCCTCAAAATCTTTCCCGTTTCCTGTATGATTATGGACCAGAAATGAAATATGTACAGGGTGATTCATTAAGGGTGGCCACCGGCCGTATCTCAGAAACCGTTTATCCTATAACTTCCGGAAAAAAATTCTAATGACAAAATCGGCCCCTAGAAAACGATTAAAAATATTTTCAAGTTCGAAGTTCCCCACTAGAGGGCGCAATCTATCACTTGTAAAATATAATCTCATTTTTTACGAAATATTCTCAGCTAACAGTGGTAAAGAATAATAAAATAAGAAAATACTCTTCCTATTCAACAATTTTGTTTCAGTAATTTTTCTATATTTCCTTTTTTTTAGTGATGGGATGGAAAAACTTTCCTTCACAAAAAAAACACTCTGACTTCAATATGCGTGAACCGATTTTTACGTAATTTGATTTCATTTGAAGGCAATTAAAAGTAGATCACAGAAAAATATGACAACAACATACCGGGTGATCCAATTAAAAACTACAGGCTGTTTTATGTTACTTCACCCTATTTGCGCGTTTTACTGAAGAATTTCAAATGCAATGCTATGATTCTAACCAACTGAGAATAAGCTAAGCTTTATCACTTATTGACTTGTTAAAACCGCAGACAGATATCTCCGGTCATTCCGAAGATATTAACATTTTTGCAGATTTCGATAAGTATTGATCAACCCTGTGAAATTCAGGAGGAATTGAGTTATTTCATCATCTAAACAATCAAATGAAAGAAAAAACTTATCAAAAATTGCATCTCACTCACAAAACAAGCTGATCTAGATCCAGTAAGCTTTGGCGTTACTGTTTATTCTCGGTTTCTATAGCTGTAAAATTTATTTAGGTCGATTGCAAACTGCTAGTTTATGAGGCCTCATTATTCAAACGGAGAAGCATATGATATGCTTAATATTTATGCTGAATGTTTAGAAAATGCAGAAGCTGAAAGGGAATACCCGATATGATATCCTGGAAGGTTCAATATGTTGCAAGAAAAAATAGAAAACGTAGAAGCCGTAATGAGGATAATATCGTAAAAGTTTTGGCTTATGTTTATGCTGAATCACATTTAAGCATCCGAAAAATTGCAAGTGATTTGGGATCGAATTATTCGCTAGTTCAAAGGATACTAAAGGACCATACTCTGTATCCGTATCATGTTGTCTTGCACCAAGAATTGAAAGAGACGACAGGACTTTTGCAATTGGTTGAAACGAATGCTGAACGGCGAACCTAACTTACTTCATAGAATATTATGGACTGACGAGGCTACTTTTTCTAGCAATGGTAAAGTAAATTTACACAACCGTGACAACAACTGATCATCTAACAACCCATATTGGCAAAGATAAGTCGATAATCAGAATTGCTGGAGTGTTTAGGTGTGGTGCGGAATTTTTGATGGAACAGTTGTCGGACCATTCTTTTTCGATAGTATCTTAACGGGACGAAGGTGCTTGAAATTTTCGAATTCTTTTAGAAGATATTGCTATTCAAAGCAGGTCAGATATGTGGTATCAACAAGATGGTTGCCAGGCGCATTATGCTGCTAATGTTAGGTAATATTAAGATACCGTCTTCTCAAAGAGGTGGATTGGACGAGGGAGTATTTTTCCAGCAAGATCACTCGACCTCACAGTATTAGATTTTATATTTGGGGGAGAATGAAGACTAAGTTTTACGAATAGCCCCAACTACAAGTGAGGATATTAAAAATAGATTTCGACAGGCAGCTGAAACTTTTTCTCATACTGAAATTGTGACCAGTATCAACTAAAGAAAGGCTAAATTCATGTATAGAAAAAAATGGTAGACATTTTGAATATTTGAAATGATTATGTATATGGGTTGTTTTTTGTTCAAATATTTTCGTTGTTGCTAATTTTTGTTTCATTTTATAGTATTATTGTTATTTCATGTGTGTTTAGAATTTTGCTGCGTTGTCATGACGAATAAAGTCACTTCCTTGTTTTTTCAAGCTCACAGGGTGGATCAACACTTATCAAAATTCACAAAAATGTTAATATCTTCGGAATGACCGGAGATATCTGTCTGCGGTTTTAACAAGTCAATAGGTGATAATGCTTAGCTTATTCTCAGTCGGTTAGAGTCATAGCATTGCATTTGAAATTCTTCAGTAAAACGCGCAAATAGGGTGAAGTGACATAAAACAGCCTGTAGTTTTTAATTGGATCACCCGGTATGTTGTTGTCATATTTTTCTGTGATCTGCTTTTAATGGTGTCCGAATTAAATCAAATTACGTGAAAATCGCTTCACGCATACAGACGTAAGAGTGTTTTTTTTGTGAAGAAAAGTTTTTCCATCCCATCACTAAAAAAAGGAAATACAGAAAAATTACTGAAACAAAATTGTTGAATAGGAAGAGTATTTTCTTATTTTATTATTCTTTACCACTGTTAGCTGGAGAATATTTCGTAAAAAATGAGATTATATTTTACAAGTGATAGATTGCGCCCTCTAGTGGGGAACTACGAACTTGAAAATATTTTTAGTCATTTTCTAGGGGCCGATTTTGTCATTAGAATTTTTCTCCGGAAGTTATAGGATGAACGGTTTCCGAGATACGGCCGGTGGCCACCCTTAATGAATCACCCTGTACATATTGCGCTCTGGATACTAAGAACGAACATCTAAACAGGGTGTCCTATCGAAACCTCCATCGATCAATATCTCGAAACCAAGAGTATTTCTCTCCTGAAAGTTTGAATTGTATTGGTTAAGATAAGTGCTAAAAGCACAAGATTCTCGAATAAAAATTGCTATTCAAATCATAACCCCTAAGTGTATTCGTAGTTTTTCTTCATCATTTACGGAGAATGCACTGAAGTAAAGTCGACAAATTGAAAAACTTTTTCTGCGGGTTCTCCACATAAGAAACTAAAACTAAATCGATCCAATTTATCATTCCCGGGTAACTCATCAGTAGCTGCAAGAAAGGTGAATAAAATTGAAGATATTACTAGGAAAGGACATTACTATATCGGGCGGACTGAAAAATTCGTAGGCCAACATATAGGTAGCGCTACTAGTATTGAATCCATATGATTTTTAGTTAGCCCTATTGGCGTATGAAAATAAGCGCTACTCCCTCTGGTGGCTATCCGAGTAACCCGAGGTACAGACATTATCATTGACAAGTTGAAAATAATGTTAAGAAAATGAGAAAGTTAATGCATTGTTCTTGGCGTTTGTGTGATTTTACAAGTGTTTCTACTGAGGAAAAGCAAACTTAAATGTCCCTTCCCATAGATTTCCACAGCCTGGTGAAAAATTTCGAGTTAGGGAGAAAGAAACTTCCTTTAACAAGTAGGTCCTGAAAGTGTTGAAGAATCGATAAAACCAACAAACAAGATTTATGAGAGTCTGTTACCTTAATTTTTCCGATGATAATCATTTTTAAAGAGGAAAGCACGAATTGCTCATGAAATATCAGATCACATTCATGAAGACAATGTTTTTCCAGGACCCTAATCCAAGCAGAGAAATTTACTTAAGAGGAATGCTCTGCCTCCCAGAAATCTGCCTGTTGAACTGATCATTAAGTAACAAAGTAAATGTTTTAATGATAGAACTCACCATTGAAAAAAAAAGTCTCAACAAAGGAAATATCTGGTGATGAATACTGTTCGCTCTAAGTGCTTCTGTCGACGAAAGCAAAGTTGTACAAGGCTTATTTATTACAGCTTTTTCAAGACCAACCATATGAGTGTTGGAAAATTTAGTTGTCAATTCATACTGAATAAGACTTACGATACAATTGGCATTAGTTTTATGTGAATTATTCATTTTATTCACAATATATTGAGTATTTAGTCCTTCGCTATAAAAATAGTAAAGTTATGAGTATTTGTCTATTATTCCAAAAAGTATGTTTTACAATACTGTTGTTCAACTTTCAAGACAGCCAAAGTCAATCTTGCCATTCGGATCTGAAAATAAATAATATTAAAATACTGTCTAACCCTAGAGATATCCCCGTAATTTTAGAGTTGCTACACTCAATGAGATTGAAGAATGATACATACCTGCTTTATAAGAATGGAATATGTACTCCCAGTAATACTCTCGTCAACTATAAAAGTCTAAAAAGTCTTTGAATAAATCGTGAAATCAAAAATTATCAAACCAAACACTAACAAACAGTACAAACTCGACTATCAAAACAAAATCTATGTCTGTACCTAAGGTTCCAAAACTGGCCACCGTGGTGCTGCAATCTTAAATTCAGACGCCAATACTCCAAAAGATTGGTGTATAACGGAAAAACTGCCTCATTTTAATGAGAAAGTGCTCTAACAGTAGTAACATATCCTCACCTGGAGAAGTCATGGTATGACGAAACAGCTGTTGTGAAAACAAATAAAATTAGCGGAAATTGAAAATTGTTTCATTTCTTAATTCAATATGAATTTCCGTCAAGTAGAGACCGAAACAATCAAATAATGTATCCTCTACAGTGCTATAAGTATATTCTTGTAGAATTTGTCTTAATGTGTTGACTTATCGACACATATTTTGTGATATTGGTCGCTGTATTTATGTTAATTCGTCTTAATGTTTTTCGTGATGGCTTTCTTTTATGTAGGTATCTTGCTTCAAGTTTTTCAAGTTATTGGTATAACTCCAACAGATTCCCGTAAATAATGGTTGAAAACGATTATTTTCAAGTGTTATAATTGAAAATGTTAGAAATGCTGTTCATCGAAATTCATTTGATGCGAAAGTGAAATCGAAACCTGTTTTTGCGCGCATGTTCTAGGGGAACAGCGTGCTATCGTTTTGTCCAAATGTCTGTAATTTTGGATGATTGAGCCGAAAATGGTCTCAATCGACTAGGTTGGACTCACTGATGACGAATCCGGTGTCAAAATCGATTCTGTCCGGCCGGCCGTAGACACGCTAACTGTCGACAGAAGCAAGCTAGCAACTTGAAACTTTCAGGATAGGTTGCGCATCAGAATGCCGCGGTTGAGTTCGTTAATGGGCCAAATCGGTCGAATAGTTTCGGAGTTATAGGCAGTTGAAGTTTTGAAGTTATTTATTTTTTATTTCAGAAACTACTTGAGAGATTAGATTCAAACTTGGCAGTTGGGTGGAGTATAACGACGCGCAACTTTGAGCCAAATTTCGTCAGGATCAGATTCTCAGTGAATTTTAAAAAAATTTTTTTTCGAAATTTTTTTCCAAAAAATTTTTTTCTCTAGAAACCATTCATCATATTCGAAAAAAAAGTCCACTCACACTTTGAACTTCATATTTCACAGCAGTGTACCAAATTTCAGTTCGATGCGATCATAAGTTTCGGAGATATCCGGAAAAAATGTGTCAAATTTCGAGGTTTTCTTCTCGATATCGATTATTTTTTCGGTATAACTCGAGAAATACTGATTCAGTCCTGATAAAATTTCACAGCTGGTTTTGAGATGCTGAAAGACAACTTCATGCGAAATTTCGTGATAATCCTGTCATCAGAACAATTTGAAAAAAAAATTTCTATGATTTTTTTTCTTATCATATCATCCTCATCAAATTCTGTATGAAACTTCGAACTGTTATTTTTCGATGAAGTACTGGATTTCAATTCGATCTGATCTGTATTTTTGGAAATATTGAAAAAATAAAATTTTGATTGGGTATATCTACGGAATCATTGGGTGGATTTTACCCATTCGCGAATTCGGCCTTCGTAATTTAGGTCCAAACCTTCTCTACAAATATCGAGTTCCTAAGTTGTTTCTTTCGGAAGTTATTGTGTTTACGCAGTCGGCCGTTAGGCTGACCGTAAACACAATAACTTCCGGAAGAAACGACTTAGAAACTCGATATTTGTAGAGAAAGTTTGGGGCTTAATTACGAAGGTCGAATTCGTGAATGGGTAATATCCGCCCAATGATTCCGTAGATATACCCATTGAAAATTTTATTTTTCCAATATTTCCAAAAATACGGATTTGATCGAATTCAAATCCAGTAATTTATCAGTGAAAATTTCAAAAAGTACTGCCTTGAAGGCAGCAGCTTTTGCGTGCATGTTCAAATTCGTTGCTGAAGCGGTCATCTACATTGAACATGCGCGCAAAAGTTGCTGCCTTCACGGCAGTGCTTTTTGAAATTTTTGTTTCCTAAACATGATACTAAAACGAGCTAGCGCATGAATATCGAATATCCTAATATTATTTTGTTTCGCATGATTTTCCGAATTTTGTTGAAAAAAATTGTGAAAGCGAAGTTCTCTAACTATACTGTAGGTTGTGACCACGTATTGTAGAATATATATAGTCACTTCCTCTTATTTATGTTTTTTGTCGGTTTATCCGTATACTTGCGTCTAATTTTGATCCAAGTTGAAAGTCTTTTTGGCAAAACAAGCGCGTTAAACCCTTTATTTGGTGTTTGTAAATTTAAGGAGTTATTTGAAAAAAATTCCCCTAAATATTTAATTAACTAATTTTGGCTCTACTTTCAGCACTTATTGAGGAGGGATATCATAGCACAAACCCCTATCATAACTCCATACATGCCACAGATATTACTCAAGCAATGCACTGTTTTCTCCAGGAAGAAAAGGTAAATATGCTGGTTACTGAACTAATATCTCCTATAACAGTTAATTTTTTACAGATTCGTCGCCATCTTACACCTCTAGAAATAATGGCCTCACTCATTGGTGCAGTGGCTCACGATTTAGATCATCCAGGTGTCAACCAACATTTTCTAATATCTACTTCTAATCATCTCGCAATTTTGTATCAAGTAAGTTAAAGTATTCAATTCATCCGAAACAAAAACAAACATATGAAGAACATTCCGAAATAATCATAAATTAATAAACTCCAATAGAAAAACGTAAAATAAAAGAACGAATTCAGTTTTCAAAATAAGTAAATCAAAGACAGACCTTCAATGGAACTCAATCTATAATATATAGGCCTATAAATTGAAATGGAACTTTAAGACTTGGTAAAGGAACAATGAATATCTAATGATAAATTTAAGTATTGAATGAATTATTCTGTTTATACAGTTTTTTGCTGTAGATATATGCAACAGAAGTCATTGAATTCGGTTATAAAGGTTGTTTCAAATTGTGCGATTTTTTTAAGAATAAATAAAATATAGATGGCGCACTGAATTCGTCTGGGTATTTTGACAATCAAGAAGTGTGATGGTTGACATTTATGAAAATGGCTTCGTACACGATACAACAATGCGTTCAAATTGTTGAATTATTTTATGAAAATCAGCGTTCTGTGAAAAGTGTTCTCAGAAAATGACGTGAATTTTATGGTTTACATAATCGTCCATCACAAAGCACTATTGGTCTAATTATTGAAAAATTTCAAGAGACCTGTTCGGTGGAAGATCGAAAAAGTGAAAAATACAGTCGTAGCGGTCGTTCACAAGAAAACATTGATTTGGCTCGTGAAAGTTTTGCTGAAGATCCTGGAATGTCCATGAGACGACGTTCACAAAAAGTTGGACTTAGCGGGTCCACAACATGGCGTATTTTATACAAGGATTTAGCTCTGAAGGCATATAAGGTTCAAATAACACAGGAACTAAAGCCATTAGATCATTTAAAACGTCGTTCATTTGTCAATTTCATCAATGAACAACCTGCTGATTTTTCTGAAAAATCATTTTTTCTGATGAGGCACATTTTCAACTTGGTGGTTATGTTAATAAACAAAATTGTCGTATCTGGGCTGAGGAAATTCCACGAATTATTCATTTATTCATGTCATAAGTGAGATAGAGCCTCAATTAGAGTGGACGTCTGTAGAGCTGCAACAGGAGGCCATTTGACAAATATTATTTTTTGTATATAAATGTCATAACTGATACTTCAATTTCCAATAGAAGGTTTTTGAAAATGAATGCAAATTATGTGTTTTATTTATTCTGGAAAAAAACGCGCAATTTGAAACATCTTTCAGTTGGGTGAAGGTTTATAAAAAAAAATGTGAACTAAATGAAAGAAACGGGTGTCGTTTGTATGGTGGAAAAAGGGCGTCAGTTTTGAACTTTGAGGACTTGAACCATCGAGGTCTAGTTTTGACTGCAGATATTTGTTTAGGAGAACACACTGCGAACTTTAAATCAAATATCTAATCCATATGTTCTCAACGGAAAAATTCATTTATTATTATTTTCATACTCAAATTATATTTCCTTGTTCAGGCTACCCCGTATATCCTATAAATTGGGTGTGGATAATTTGCTGACCAAAATATAATCTTCTGAATCACGACCTTAAAGAATATTTAATCGAACCAAACTCTAAAACTGAGTTGTTTTCATTGAGATGTTCGTGCCACCACATTCAAATTTCAAACCCACCCCAAATTGGGGGTAGTTTATTCTTGTAATTTTTCAAAATAATTTGCTGATCGGAGGTTTCCAGTGGAGATATTTTATCGAAACGCTATATTATGATTAACTATAGCATACTTTTTGTGCCACCATAAAAAAAATTCAGATCCGCCCCCGTTCAAGAGTAGTTTATTCTTGTGATTTTTCAGATATCCTTGCTGATCGGAAATTTCCCAGGAGATATTTCATTGAAACGATGTATTATCATTAACCGTAGCATAGTTCTGGTGCCACCATAAAAAATATTCAGATCCACCCCACTCCCTATTAAGGGTAGTTTATTCTTGTGATTTTTCGGAAATCCTTGCTGATCGATATTTTCTAGTAGAGATATTTCATTGAAACAAAGTAAAATAATTGCAAATCGGATACCCTCTGTGCCACCATACAAAAATTTCAGGTCCGACTCGTTTAAGGGTAGTTTATCCTCGTAATTTCTCGGAATTCTTTGCTGACCGAAAATTTTCAGTGGAGATATTTTATTGAAACAATATATTCGATAAAATATCTCGACTGGAAACCTTCGGTCAGCAAATTATTTTGAAAAATTACAAGAATAAACTACCCCCAAATTGGGGTGGATTTAAATTTTGAATATGGTGGCAAGAAGGTGATCCTCGATAGATCTTCGGTTTGCATTATGAGTCTTATATTCGTACTAGAAGGCTGAAATTAATGGTATAATTCTATTTCAGTCAGCAAAGTATTTTTACCCCTATAAATTCGATTGTTTCACGTAGCTACTAGTGCGGTTCGTTTTATTTGACTAGACGTTGCAGGTATATATATTCTGTTTTCGAAGAGAAACCAATGCAAAACTAAATAATAAAACTCTAACCTCGATTACACGAATCAATTTCATGGTACAGCTGAATCTCTCGATGTCAGATAGAAATTTGAAGGGCCCTCTGGCTAGAGCTTCGGATCATCCATCTCTCGGAGAAGTTTTCGGACAACAAAAGCTTTATTTGGCGGAGTTTGTGGTCCATGTTCCGCACCGCGGTTTCTGTTTCTCGGATAGATTCATTTTCGATAATGTAACTTTATTTATTCAAAGAAACTTCCAGAGCAGAACAAACAGGGAGTTTTATTCTAGAATCGTATCCAGAAGATCCATCAATTTCTTTTGAAATTCGGTGAATATGTAAAACTCATAAAAATCAGGAGCATCTATGCCGCTTGCTCAAATTCTTTGCCAAAGCGGTATTTCTCGGGTTACTGAGGAAATAGCGAAACTGGAGAAATATTTTTTCGCTATTTCCGAAACACCTCATTTTCTCAAATTTTCTAACAATGTGATCTTCAGGAAATTCTGCACAAACTTGTCCGATATTATTCAACTTATTACGGAGGTTTATTCTGATTGCTTAAGTAATTACTTCTTGAGATATTGAGTTAATATCCAAAAAATATCAAACGAGTATATCTCCGAAACTGTTGGACCGATTCGAATTCTAGGTATTTCTATTCTGAAAATTTCTAAATTCTAGATATGTGACTTCAAAAATTAAAGCACATATCGACGAACTTCCCGACATAATTCAATTTGTCCTCAGATTTTTCGTTCGTGGGTCCAACCTTGTCATATGAGATCATTCTCGGACAAAAAATTAAAAAGTAACAAGTATTTGATCAAAAACGCGTGCTATTCTCTAAAACAAACGAGATAAAAAAATAAATTTGAAGAAAAGAAGTTGGTCGCAATGTAAAATACCTTCAAGCCTAGTACCTACAATTATAAACCATGCTACATGAATTAATAAATGATAGCAATATGTGCATAATGAATTTTGCCTTCTTTTTTTCACAATCTTTCAAACTTGAAAAAATCTAGCTCATCGATTGAAACGAATATCTGTCGATACCTCGAAAATTGGATGAACGTCATGTAAATCGCTCAAAGTTTGCTGCAATCGAAGGTAAGCGGTAGTGAGGTGCTCCTGAGATGGCTCTGTATAATTTTCAAGGTCAAGGCAAGGCATTCAGTAGGTGCTAGGTAACTAGAATCCTCCCTGCGTTTCCGAGGTGAGTCGGTAAAATCGTAAAACTGGAGTAGATGAATTCCTTGGATATCGCTTCCTCTGTGTGGAGGCTTGGTTGGTTGTATGCTCTTCTCAGAAGAAAGGGGAAATATTTGTCGATTTATCGACAGATATTCGTCCATGTGTTATGTTAGTTTATATTAATTATGATTGAATGGCCCCATAGGCGATCCTGTACTAAATGTATGTATTTTTTTATTTTCCAGAATAAATCGGTGTTAGAAAATCATCATTGGAGATCAGCAGTTGGTTGCCTGTTGGAAAGCGGTGTTGCAGAACAATTGAAACCTTACAGGGATGAATTAGAACTACTTATTCGCGATTTAATTCTTGCCACTGACATAAATAGACAACAGGAATTTATCACGAGATTCAAAGTAAGTACAAGAAAATTATAGTGATGATAATCATTATTTGTTCAAATAATCGAAATCTTCTTTTTTCAATTGTTAGAAAAACAAACAAAAAAAAAATTATTGAAAGATAAAGGAATCGATAATATACAGAAATATTCAAAGGTCAGAATTTTTCGTGAGGAAAACTTCATTAACTGTCATAAAGTTAGTCGGTAGGCCTTGGGTTTTTGTAACTATAACTAAGTCAGGTTGGCACAAGTGGAATGTTGTCAAGGTCAAAATAATTCCTACATATTTCATCTTTCATCGCCGACTACCTAGATTATATGTATATCCCTACAGGGATACACTAATATCCATGTATTGAATGTTCAAGACTGACTCCGCGGAATGATTTATTCACATTCTTAAATACTATTAACTTTATTTAGAACGTCCAACGTAGCGTAGTTATCTGACAGGAAAATGATCCTAACCTAACATTTTTCGATAATACAGATTGGAATGTGTCAAACTTCCAGGGCCAACCAACTGACTTCATAAAAGTGAATAGGGTGAAAGTACAGACATCTCCTACAGAAATGAAAAGTTTGGTTGTCATTTCAACTTCTGTAGGTGGGAATAGAAGGATAAAACTAAGAAATTGTTTGAAAAAAATCATATTCTGACCTATCTGACTCTTTAAAAACCAGGTCGATATCGATTGTCTGCTTAGTCTTATCATCATTGTAATGAACTTTCCAGAAACATCTAGATGAAGACAGTTTAGACTTGACGAAACCAGAAGATAGGAGCTTCATTCTTCAGATCGCTCTCAAGTGCGCCGATATTTCGAACCCCACAAGGCCGTGGGACATATCTCAGAAATGGAGCATGAAGGTTTGCGATGAATTCTTCAGGCAAGGCGAGTACGAGAGAAAGCTCAATCTACCAGTGACTTCCATTTGCGACCAGCAATCGACCTCAGTTGCCAAAATCCAAGTTGGTACGTTGCAGATACGTATGTATAACATTTCATGATTTTTAATAAGTAGTTGGCTTTGCTCCCGTTCGATTCTAAAAAACACCATTAAGTCTACTGACGGGTGCTTCTATAGATAGGCTATAGACACTTAGCAAATGTATTAGGTTGGTGCAAAAAGTACATTTCTCCTCAGTTTTCGAAAGATAGATCATGATGATGTCATTTGTCATTATGTCTGAACCATTGGCATAAAGACTCTATGTGTCAACAATGGTGGATTTACTCGTACAACTTTCAGTCTGACACATAAAACCAGCCTTATTTGATGCGAAAGTTGTGATGGAAATTTAATAGATTTGAGTGTTATCAATTCGAAATTTCTTCTGTTTTCTTTGAAAATAAGTGTACATTTAATTGACACTTATTGTTACGTCAGTACGATACGACTAGAGTTATGTTTTTATTGCACCAATCTATCAGAGGACTTCTGCAAGCTCTGTAGGAAAAACGCATGCTGAAAAATTTCAAATAATTACTTTATTTCGGAAAAACATAATGAATACGAAAACAGAACTTAACGTTTATAGAGTTTAATGAGATTTGGTGGAGGAGATATACTGAATATGGTGAATGTTTCCTTTTCAGCTCATATCACATTTGCAGGGGCTATTAGAATATATTTTTTGCTCGGAGGACAAATTATTCGCTGCTGTGATTCTTCGGAAGCAGAGTATTTTGCAGCTTGAACTATCTATTGTCCTATTTGGATTACCCCTGAGGCAAGCCAGCACTTTAGATAAGTGGATTTAAATATACTCCATTCACTTTCATGAACTATCCCGGTTGGCCATGATTGAGGTCTATAAAGTTTTTACTTAAAACTGACGCAGGTTGGCACTCGTGAAATATCGGCAATGTCAAAATAATTCTCAGAGACAGTGCCAATTCCAATTTCTACTCTCAATCTCAACAATATCATCATGCTTGGAAACTAAAAATGCCTAAGTTAGTTTTGAAGACGTAGAGAAAAAGTATCTGGAAGTGCTATGTGGAATTGAAATCTGGTTTTTCTGATAGTAAACCTGATAATTTGGAATCAATAATTTATCAAAAGCTATCTATCATTTTCGACGTATGTGAGTTAAAACCAAGAAACTATATTTTATATGAATAGATATTAATTTGTTAGCTGCACATCACCAAAATAAGAAAGATTTTAAGTGAAAGAGACAACAAAGAATTTCCCTCTGTTGGTGCACCCAAAAAGACACTGAATGAAGATGTTCTTTTGAAAAAAGATCTGCAACGACAAATTTGGAATTACTATTTGAAGAATGAACACTTTTCGATTGATACACTACTCACTTTTGCAAAGGAATATTTGGAATATAACGGAAGACGGACATCACTTTTTGAGGTTATAAAATCAATGGGTTACAAATACAAAATATTTGTGAACAAAAACATGTTGGAGCCAGAATTACTTGTCTGCGCAAATGTTTACAGTATAGATCGTGGGATGAAAATCTCAGTTATGTGTAAATAATCATTTTTATAAATACGTTATTAACACGACTTCTATGTAGATAGGACAACGTTGCAAAATATGCACGGAAACGTGTCAGATTGTCATGGCCAAACGGGATAGTTTATAAAAGTAAATGGAGTATACGAGAAGGGCGCATGCAATGATAGCGCCATTTAGGGAGCATCGTTGCCAGATTGTTGAATAAATCCTGTGCCACATCATTTCAGTTTGTTTTTCTTCCGTATAAGTTGTAAAGGGTTTTTCAACAAGAACTTTGTTTTTCAATGAGGTAACACCGGCACCACATGACAGTTTTGACATTTAGTTTTTTGACGTATTCGCAGTATATGCTTTGGCAATTGTTACAATGAATTCAATTTCGCTCGAAAATCGCATTAAAATAATTCAAATCCACTATGAAAATGGTCGTTCTGTTAAAGTTACATTTCGTAAAATTCGTGATATTTTCGGACAACATAAACGTCCTTCTGAGACCGCTGAATTTTGGTCTATTATTGATGACATGGATGTCACTGAAATGTGGTTTCAACAAGACGGTGCCACATGTCACACAGCCAATGAAACGATCAATTTATTGCAAACCAAATTTCCCGATCGCATAATTTCGCGAAATTCAGCTGTTAAGTGGCCGGCCAGATCGTGTGATTTAACACCACTGGATTATTTTTTGTGGGGCTATGTTAAAGACAGAGTTTATACGGAGCCAATCGAATCGATTGCAGCCTTAAAACTCAAAATCCGTGATGTCATTAACGAAATAGACCCTGCATCTTGCCAAAAAGTGATTAAAAATTTTGATGAAAGAATCAACGTCTGTCAGCGTGGTCGTGGTGGACATTTGTCAGATATCATTTTTCATTCATAATTGCCAAACTTTTCTCTTTGTAATACAATAAAAATTTTATTCATTTTCCACTAAATTCTTTGTTTTATTTTGTTTTCAAAAACAAAGTTCTTGTTGAAAAACCCTTTATTAAATATAAATAGAGAAGGAAAATTTCTATGAAAGGAATATGTTTGAAAAATTGAATGGGGCAAATTTCGCACTATTTTTGCGGAAAAGTATTTCTCAATAGTTTTCAATGATGGGAAACTGGTATTTCTGATTCCATTTTTTATGTGGGTTGGCACTGTCCTAAATTAAACTAACCTTACCTAACCTGCTACAGAATTCATTACATTATATACTTAATTATTATTTTATATATTCCATTTTTAAATCAAGAACAACCAACTCAGCTTAATCAAAAACTGTCACCCAAAAGTCTTATATTAGGCTTCTGCACAATGTGGCAATAATAATCCCGAAATGACAACGTCGATGGGTGAGCACGTGGTGATATCAAATTCACTTGTCGAAACTGTGGGTTTACTCAATCGCGTCATCTCACCCCTTTTGGGTGTGAATATTTCGAGAACTATTAAACATTTTTCAATAATTCTTATCTGATTACCTATACAAATTTCAAGACTTGCATTTACAAGGATCGAATAAAAATATGGAATTCAATCACTCTGATCGGCCACTTTGAATTTTCACCACTCTGTATCTAATTTATAATCTTCATCGGTGTTAACTGAAAGTATCATCAATTTTCGAAGAATCTAAAGGGTGCATGTTATGAATGAAAACTGTTGTTCAATCTGGAACTAATTCATGTTTTTCTTCAGAAGCCAATTGCTTATTAAAAACAAGTGACTCGAATTCACCCCAAGGTTGAATTTACTTGAGATTCAATCTGCTTCCATTCATATCACTTCCTTTCATTCTTAAGTACAGGGTGTTCGGTCAAGAATGGGCCAAAGTAGCTTCAGATATAATTGATCTGAACAATTAATCTAGGGTCGAAGTTAAAGTTATAAATAAATGAACTTTTTTTTGTTCCTTTCTTTCATTTTCAGCTCATTCCGCCAAATCTTTTTTTGCCTGATTAAACCATATTTATTCACAATTCATTTGTTTCTTCTGGAGCAACTTTTTTGGCCCATTCTCTACTGAACATTTTTTATTTTCATGAAATCAAATGTCTTTCATTTATTTTTCACGCATATTGAACTAATTTATACTAAACACACTTTCAGAATTCACTTTCTGCTTCAAAGCTTTTCGAAAGCATGTATATAGTAACAGCAAATTTTTTTAATGTGACCTTACAGGTTTCTTCAAGTATGTAGCAGCCCCTCTTTTCGCCGAATGGCATCGTTTCTTGCAGAGCAAACTGTCGACCAGGATGATCAACCTACTCGAGTCCAACAGGAAACGGTGGGAGAATCAGGAAAAGGTCGAACAAGCCGAAGAAACTCAGACTGAATTGTCGGATGCTGAACCGGAGATCAGCGAAGATGAAGAGGCTACGAAGCATTCATCAGAAATAACGAGCATCATGGACTTTATTCCTATTCCCACCAGGTATACTGTTACTTTCTTGTAATTTATAGCCATGCAGGTATCTTCTCATCGTACGATCCTCAAGAAATTGTACACGTACCTTCAAGTCCTAATTCTGTATCCTAGATCAACCGCTTTAAAATAGAAAATTTTGGACTGATAGACAAACTATTTACGAATTTAACTCCTTCAAGTGAAGATTGACATGAGCAGTTTCATATCCGGTAGCAAGTATCAATATAACAGGTCGATCAATATATAACTGTGGGAAATACTAAATGAATATCAATTAAGGGTTCTTCTTCACTTGAACATAGATGAGAAAGACATACTTGCATCGGTTAGGTTTAACTATCAAGATTACCCCAAGGTTGGTTAATGGAGGGGTTACACAATCTCATCAACTTTGTCCTCTATGTTGTGGCGTCATTAATGGGCGGGCTATATTTGAATAATGTAAACAACACTATTTGATATTACATTACATGTAAATTTTTGAACGTTTCTCTTCTAGCTGAATTGAATCAAGAATCAGTCAATGATGAGTTATTGATGATGTGCACTAACATGTTTTGTAAAATTCAATTATTTTAGTTCTGTGCCTTCGGCTTGACCTATCGGAGATTACCCTGCAAATTCCCAAATTCCTTTCATGAACAAGTGTTAATACTTACCCCTTATCCGTGCGGAAGCTACGCCCATGAGGGGAAGTTCCCCCTCCACCCGCTTGATGCCGGCTAGGAGTGGCGCTATTTCAGCGACCGCTCTTCGTCAGTACGCTGTTAATCTATTACATGTTATATATATTTTATGTTGAAATGCATATCAAATCTACTCAAATTGAGTATATTCCAATCGACCATTCAATGAGTAAATTGGTAAATAATTAGAAACATCTGTCGGACAATTATACAACGAAATTTTCAACAAATCATGAAAGTTTACCTGTTAATTTCCTTGGAAAAAGGTTTTACTTGTAAGGCCTTGGTACAAATTCAACAACTTTTATAACATGAAATCCCTATACAGGGTGTTTCATTGGTAAATGAACATACGGTAACCTGAGCTAGAGCTACTCTAGGCGAGTCAGAAAAACCTATATATGATAGGTCTAATCAATTCCATAACCGAGATACAGGGTGGTTCATGTTTTCACTGATAATTTCAATTTCTCATAACTTTTGAACCACCCAGTATATTCGGTTGATATTTGAAACATATGTTCAAGTTTCACAGGCCGATCGATTCATATTTGAATAACCAAAAAATTCCAGGTCCGTATCTGAAAAGTATTGGAGTTCTTGCAAGCTGAGATTCAACACCCTGTATATTGAAATTTTTGGATTTGATTGAGATATTCGAAAAGAGCAGAAAATTTTCAATGGGGTTCAGTAAATTTCATCGTCCCGCACGTTATTTTGCTCATAGAATACTTCAGGGAAAGATTCAATTGAATATTTGAATTCCAATAAGTTCTTAGCAAATTAGTTCATTGTAATTAAATTGAGAAATTTTTTCTTGAAATGATTGAATATTTGTATTCTCCTAGTGCTATAACTTCTGGATGTGTCCCTACCATATCAAGGATGTCTTTTTCGATGTCAACGTATCGCCTTTCTTGTGTGTTATTCACTTTCGATGTAGGAAATCGGCCATTTTCGCGAACATAATTGAAAACTGTAGATAAAGTTCTATGATATGGTAATCATTTATTGGAGAATCTTGATTGATATTCCCGTACAACTGCTCTTCCATTCCTGTCACAATAACCATACACGAAAAAAATATCAGCATATTCTTGATTCGAAAATTTATGAGGCATTATGATGATATGGATTTTATATGAAACTAACACAGACAAATAATACCTTGAACCGCAGTCTACTCGAAAAATCCCTTATGGGATACAATACAAATAAATTTCTCACAATTCAATTTTTTATTTTTTTTTAAATTCTATCAGAATATCATTTCAAGAAAAAATTCTCAATTTAATTGCAATGAACTAATAGGTCTCTTGCATGTAACACGAATTATCATATTTGCATGTTTTTCTCATTCTATATCGATACAAAATCATAATGTATGATATCTCACACTCCAACAATTCGCGAATTTCGAATAATTCGGTATTAAAAATCGTCAAATCGGGACGCAAAACCAAAGTGGGTGAAACGCGGTAGTTCGCCTCCTACGTCACTCGTTATTCCACGATGCCCCGATCGATACAGCTCGACGCTGTCTATTGGCTTGCTAGAAAGAAAAGTGTACGAGAAAAGGGAGAGAGTCGATATATCCCCATACGTCACGGAAACCGCGAAGCTTCGTCCGTTTAAACAACCGATATGCGGAGCCAAATTTAAAAGGGCATTTTCTCGTTAACCATTTAAATTTTTGATGGCGGATAAAGTTTTTCAGTGTTCTTATGGATAGAATATTTGATTCCAATGATAAAAAAAATTCATGCAAGAGACCTATTTGCTAAGAATTTATTGGAATTCAAATATTCAATTGAATCTTTCCCTGAAGTATTCTATGAGCAAAATAACGTGCGGGACGATGTAATCTACTGAACCCCATTGAGAATTTTCTGCTCTTTTCGAATATCTCAATCAAATCCCAAAATTTCAATATACAGGGTGTTGAATCTGAGCTTGCAAGAACTCCAATATTTTTCCAATATACTGGGTGGTTCGAAAGTTATGAGAAATTTAAATTATCAGTGAAAACATGAACCACCCTGTATCTCGGTTATGGAATTGATTAGACCTATGATATATAGGTTTTTTGGACTCGCCTAGGGAAGCTCTAGCTCTGGTTACCGTATGTTCATTTACCAATGAAACACCCTGTATATACTCCAATTATTATGAAATCTGATCAATCAGGTTAGGATATCTAATGAAAGCAATCTCAATTCCTTTTAATTACTATATATACTATATATATATATTACTATAGGGGAGAAAATTAATACACAAAAGTTCAGACAATAAAATTATATTTTCTATAAAAAAAGTATCAAATGTAAAAGATTGTTGGTGAGGTTATTTCTCAGGAATAAAATTAAAATACCCAAAATTACTCAACAGGCTTGCCAACGTATTTTCCCACCAACCGCCCGCTTACCTCAGGTAGCCTCTTTATACAATGCCTCTAGTCTACAAGCATTCTTATTGATGACCCTTCATTTTACTTATGCAACTGTTAATTATTGCTATCGCTTTGTTTTCGTAATCGTGGTTGATATTTCCTTGGAAAAAGGTTTTGCTTGTGAGGTCTTGGCACAAATTCAACATGAAAACCCTATATATATACTCCAATTATTATGAAATCAGATTAATCAAGTTAGGATATCTAATGAAAGCAATCTCAATTATTTTTAATTACTAAAGGGGAGAAAATTAATACACAAAAGTTCAGACGATAAAATTATATTTTCCATAAATAACGTATCAAATGTGGAAGATTGTGGGGGAGGTTACATCTCAGGAAAAAAATTAAAATACCCAAAATTACTTAACAGGATTGCCAACGTATTTTCCCACCTGAGGTTGCCTCCAGTCTACAAGCATTCTTATTGATGACCTTTGATATAACTTACGCAACTGTGAATTTTTGCTATCGCTTTGTTTTTGTAATCGTGTTTGATATTTTTTTCTTTATAGGGACAACAGAAGACAATCATTAGCAGTACCCACGTTAGAAGGTACCCTTGGTGTGAGGAGACACTCGGTGCCAGTGAACTTGGAACCAGCACTGCCTCGCACAATATATCGCAGGGAAAGTCTCCCTATGGCTCGAAATAACTCTTCCTCTTCCGGGCGAAATGTCGTCAGTCCCATACGTAGCGATTCTAGAGCATCTAAATCTTCGAGCGGTCTGAAGGAAGAGGATGAACTCTTCCGATTTGGATCGCAGTCTTCCTTCTCTAGTCCTAGGCTCTCTTCAGGTGAACTATATTTTCTTCATTATTATTGTTTAGAGAAAACAATACCACGTGGTAGTAAATTGCAGCTAGGCAACACAGCCACATTTAAATGTCATCAAACCTCGCTTATATCTCAAGGTCAGGCCGCTGAACCCGGTCTGCATGCTTAAACGTTGCCTATAGGTGCGTGAATTATTAGAATTCGGAGAACTTTCGACGACGGCTTCAGTGAGTATTTTTTGAAATTTTTTGCGCAATGTTAGTTATTTTTCCATTTGTCACTCCATTATAGTTTTTATTTTGCCGAAAATTCCTTGAATATAAGAAAGTGGCAACATTGCGCATTCAAACTGTTTTTTTAACCATTTGCACCAAAAAAATGGCCTCCAGAAGTCACCCCGTTATATGGGAGGTAATGTTTGCCCTTAAGGATCAAAGTCACTACACAAAATAAGTGACGGATTGAAACGACTGGGGTATCTAAGGGCTAGGAGCGAAGCAATTCTGGAGCCTTTTTTACGTGCTAGTTCTGGGGAGCAGCGCATTATCGTTTCGTTACAATGTCTGTAATTTTCGAATTTTAAGCCGAAAATGGTCTTGAACGATTGACCCTGAAGAAGAATCCGTGGTCAAATTCAATTCTTTCCGTCCGTCCTGCCTGCTGTATGTGCTCTAACTTTCGAAGGAATTGACCTAGCAACTTGAAATTGCCAGATTAGGTTCGTTAATTGGGTGAAATCGGTCGAATAGTTTCGGAATTAGGCCTATTTGAAAATTTGCGGTTAATTATTCGATATTTCATCAAGTATTAATTCGATCAGATCAAAACTTTGAAATAGTTTGAGAATCCAGTTGTTAGATGATTTTGAAAAAATATTCATTCGAATATTTAAAAAAAAAATTTTTCGGAAAATTTTGATCAGAGTTCAACAAAATTAGCCCCTTGAGTTAGTATTTTACAGTAATAATCCAAATTTCAATTCGATCCGATATTTAGAATATATATTTCGAAGATATATGGAAAAAAATATGTAAAATTTCGTTGTTCGAAATTTTGAGGTTATTCATCAATATCTCAAGAAGTACAGAAGCCATCACATCGAAACTTCGTAAGTATTTGAGGAATATCAACCCGCAACTCATCGCAAAGTTTTGTGCGTCTCTAATTATTAAAAAGTTCTGAAAAAGGGGACCCGCCAAATGATTTTTTTCAACATCCCCCAAATAATAACAAAAGTTTCCCGCCGACTATACAACAAGTGAGTTTCTTCAATTTTGATTTCCATTTGGTCTTAATTGTAAGAGGAAATAATTATTTAATGATCATAGGCACATATAGAGTTAACCAGTGGCACTTTTTCGAGCTTTTGACCCTCAGTGTATAGGGAAAGAAGTGTAAAGAATGAGCAACACTTGGTGGAAAACAACGAATCAACGGAGTCAAAAACAGAAGCCAACCGCACATTTGTGGTTTTGGTCAGGTGACCCAGAGTTCCACAAACGTTCGGATGACTTCTATGGATGAATACGTTGATTTGTTATTTTCCACCAAATGTTGCCCATTATTTACACTGCTGTCACCATACTGGGCCAAAGCCCGAAACACGTGTCTACAGTTAACCCAACTTGAGGGCTATGTCCTCTAAATTATTCTTTTCTATTTTAAACAATTCCCTCGTTATTCCTATCTTTCATATTGGTTATGCTTAATTTTACATTTTTATGGATATGATTTTGTAGGAGGTGATGAGGATCCAGAAAGACCACTCAGCGCAGAAAATCTCCTACCAGAACCAAGCATAGCATCCATGTCTAGCAGTTCAGCTTTAGGAAAACTTTCATCGGTGTTGCAGGGTAATGTGGTTGCACCCATATCTAAGTGCCTAACTAGGCAGCAAACATTCCCACCGCCCCAGCCTTATAGCAGGATGCGGTATATGTCGGCCACGGTTGAGATGACCACTTGTCCTGAGGCTGTTCTAGAAGGTAAGGATAAAGTTAGAACCCATAAGCTGGTGCAGTAGTTGAAAAAAAAATTCCGAATTATTTTGACCTTGACGATATTTCACCAGTGCCATCCTCGCTACCGACTGACTTCATAAAAGCTAATGAAGTATATTTATGCTTCATTTTTTAGGTTGTTATGGGTTTTCACTGCCAATATCTGGAACAGAACTATTAATAATCAAATAAAAATGTTTTTTTCATGAAAAACGCCCTTGCGGATTCCAGTATCAAACTATTTGTCAAGGGCAGTTTCTTGCAGAGAAGATTGCCTAATGAACAATACAGGAACAATACATAAAGAAAACGAACTGTGACGTTTCAGAGTACAAATCTGACTCTTGCATCAGACAAAGCAGAAAATTTCAAATTCATTTTCTTTCGATTTTCGTTTTGATTTGAGACATTTGTCACATATTATTTCATCTTCTAATCGTAATATATCCTGTAGTTTAATTCTGAGAAAATAAGCTTTAATCGATATTTTTATTCTTCCCTACGTGTTCGTTCAAGTGTCTTTATAGTCCACATTTTTTTTAGATTTAATCAAGATAAAATTGCTTTCTCAAAACGCAACTTTTGGTTTCAAGGCATCATAGTATTATCATGATTCAGTAATCATTGTTTTATTTCGAAGCAATCTCATCACGAAATTAAGCATACGTCTTCACGCCGTCATTTTTCAACCAAGTACTTTCTATTAGATTGGATATGCATTTTTGGAAATTTTGGAGAAATAAAATTTCCAATGAATGGATAATATATCTATGAAATAGTTGGGAGGCCTTTACCCATGCATGAATTCGAACTTGGCAATTAAGCTTCAAACCTGCTGTACAAAAGTAGTTTCTCTCAAGTTACTGTGTTCAGGCTAGCAGCCGATTTCTTTCACTCTAAATTTTCGTCATTGCCTCATGCTCCTAAATATCAATAAATATGAACTCTTGGATTTCATTGTAAACGGCCAATTTCGTGCCAACTCGCTTGCTGAAGTAGCACTTCGCCCGCGAATTGATTCTGAATGTAGCTTAAGAGCACTTGACCTCACATCTGTGCATTTCTAGAATTTTTTGGATATTCCATATTTTTTGGAGTTGAGCAAAACCTTGTTTTCCACACTTCTGAATGTTGTTCTGGAGTGCGTTCAGATGCTTTACCCGGTAGACAAAAATCGCACGGTGGGATTTTTCTTGGTTGTAGCCGTTGACTAGAAAATTCATCTGAACGATGTGGTATAAATGTCAAATATCATCTTATCTTACTTAACCCCAAAAAAATAATATTTTTGATATCCTCCTTTTTGGCAAAGCGAAGATGCATATACAAGTCTCAGAGGAAGAAATATATATTTCTTCCTCTGAGATACAACCAGTTCAAGAGTTAACAACTATTAAATCTGATTTTGAAATTGTAAACATAACCCAAACTTCTCACTCCTGTCATTATAAACTACAAAGCGCATGCGGGTCAATTTCTACCCATGTACGGGCTGGGTTGTACGGTTGGACGCCCGGTAAAGTTTCTCCCAAGCATCTGAACGACCTAACCATTGGCCAGACGTAATCATCTGAACGCTTTGGGAAGCGCCCGGCGTCACACGGCGTAGCATCTGAACGCACCCCTGAATAAAAAGAGCTATCACACATGTTTGAGCAGTAACTAGTTGAGCATTCAAAAGCAATCATTCTGGATATAAACAAATTGATACTTTTGTTTCATCAGGGGATAGCAACTCATATTCATCTCAAGGTTCTCATGAAAACATATCATCTTGTGGACTTCCACCACAGTATCCGATACCGTCGATAGCTGTGTTGAGTCCAAATAACAGCAGACCACCGGATCTTCTTCTTCCTGAGCAACAGCAGCAGCCGAAACCACCGACAACAATGCCAAAATCAATACTCGTGACTAGAGAGAGTGATCCCATCGACAAAGAGAAAGCTTGTAAGGCTCTAAAATTGTTCGAGGCTGGTCAGAGATATGAGAAGGAAAATGTGGACCCAAGGAAACCTCCTTCAGGGGTGAGTTCTCATGATTAATACAAGGATAAGTTGTAGAACCGTTTTCAGAGTTTATTTTTACTTAATTTTCATAATTTTTTTTTCACTTGGTATGGTTTTTTTTTCAGGTATCAAAGAGAAGAGGATCTGTTCCTGTCACATTACCTCTTGGAAGAACAGATGATAATCAGTCTCCTGCAGGCAGGGGAACAGTTGTCATCAGTTCCCAGACTTTACGAAGAGGTTCAGTACCTGTTGAAATTGCTCATTATTGTGAGTCTCCAAATTTAGTAAAAATGGAAAATATCTCAGATTTAACGAGAAAGTTGAGTCTAAAATATATTTCACCATTATTCAAGAAGTACTTGTAGATGGCATCATGCTCAAAAACATTCAAATTTTGTTTTGCCATTTATCATTCTCAAATAATAATAAATCATTCCTTTAGTGATTTCTAAAAGTTTGTAATGCAGTTTAAAAGCGGGAAACAGGCGAGACTGTTGGTATTTTTAATGGTTTGGGAATGGTCATTCCGCAAATGTGATGAGTGATATATGTTTGATTTCAAAACTGATTGCCTGTGGAGCAGTGTAATTCTGGAGAAGTAATGACGTGAGGTATTGAGAAAAAAAATTTAATTTTTTCAAAAAAATTGTTCGAATAACACGATCATCATGAAACTTTGCACAACTTTGCGTAGCAACATTTGCCAACTAGGTACCAAGTTTCATCATGATCAAATCACTATTTTATGAGTTTTTCCGAAAATAACGATACCAATCGAAATCAGAAATGAACATCGAATCAAACTGGAATGCTATTGACATACTATTGTTAAACACTGACTTCAAGTTATGTGGTTAATTTAATTGAAATCTTATGGTTTGTTCATGAGAAAAATAATAAAATGACATGTAATTACTAAGTTACAACTTGATCAAGATGCAAGTTAAAATTGGGTGAAACACGGTAAAATTTAAATTTTTGACGACGATTGCATTTTTTCAGTATTCTCTTGAATAGAATAATATATTCCAATAATAAAAAAGATACATGTAATAGACCTATTGAATTTGTCAGAGTCATCATCTGTGAGACTACATAGTTGTTTAGGACCGTCTTAAGCAAAAAAATCGAGCATAACCGACATTCATGCAAAATTATAACACCCTGTTCCCCAGAACAAGTTCATCGGGAACATCTAGATACTCACTTTCACAAAATCAATCGGCAGGACATGAAAGTTTACACATTCCACTCTGTCTAATTAAAAAATTTTAGGTTATAGAGTTTTCCTGTAAAACTTGGGGCTGTAACCCTAAAATACTGCGATGGATGTACGTCATGATTGTAATACAGATAATAGCATACGTGGCAGTTGTCTGGTTTGCTAAAGCAGGGCAGATAAGCACGAGAAAAATAATCGACAAGGTACAAAGGCTTGCCTGTGTTTGCATCACGGGGGCTAGTCCTCTACATCTAGTACCAATAGGGTAGCCCATGAAGCTATCCTTAGAATCTGTAGGGATGGTACAGGTAATGAGAGAATTAAAAGTCTGAGGGCCTGGTCCTCTCTGAACAAGTACATCTCATCAGCAAACCTACCTAATGATGTTATGATTAAAAAAATAAGCATCGAGAAGAACTTTAATTCAATGTAAAAGGGACGAATGGGAAAAGGAATACACTACCCAAAACTTCAAAGCAAATACCGTTAAATGGTATACAGATGGTTCTAAAACCACGATGGGGGCCGGCGCTGGAGTAAGCGGGCCTAGAACCAAGTGTACACTATCGCTAGGCTCCTACTCGAGTGTTTTTCAGGCAGAAATACTTGCAATCGAAAGATGCATAGACATAAACCTGGAATGAAACTATCAAGGCTGTGACATAGTGATCCATTCTGATAGTCAGGCTGCTATTAAAGCACTGAACTCCTATGTCATCGACTCAAAGCTGATATGGAAGTGCCGAAGGAAACTCAATGAAGTAGGCAAGAATAACAAGGTCTCCTTGGCCTGGGTTCCTGGGCATTCAGGAATCAAAGGAAATGCAGAGGCTAACATTCTAGCCAGAAAGGGAGTACAAGCGCTACCCACTGGCCAAGAACCTTTCTGTGGTATAGGCAAATGCACCTATAAAAAAGAGTTTTTGGAGAAAGGAGAAAATGAAAGAGGGACACTCTGGAGTAATTCTCCAGGAATGGAACACTGTAAAAAGTTTCTTCGGAACTTTGAAATTGCTTGATCCAAAAATCATTTGTATCTCAGTAAGAATAAGTTACGCCTCCTCACTGGTTTCCTCACAGGACACTGTACCCTGAGGAAGCACATGATGAGAATGGGCTTATCAGAAACTGACGAGTGCAGATTCTGTGGGGAAGAGGAGGAAACTCCTGTTCGCCTGATCACAGAATGCCTCGCCATTGTGAGCCTGCGCAAGAAATATCTTGGACAGGAGCTTTATAGGAGGAATGAGAACTTAGCCTCCTTGAAGCCCTCTCAGATATTAGAATTCATCAGAGCTCTAGAACTGGAGGGCGAGCTGAGGTTGCGAAAACAGCTCCGACAAGGGGGCACAATAGACCTTAAGGTCGCAGTGGAATATAACCCCTTACCAAACTATAAACTAAACTATAACAACTACCTGCTGACTTTATCAAAGAAAATGGAGTATAGGCATTGTATACAATGGTATAGGCGCAAAGCTTTCATCTCTCTAAAAATTAACCACTTAGTGTCGGTTCA
The DNA here is from genome assembly GCA_958510865.1 of Myrrha octodecimguttata. Taxonomy (NCBI): domain Eukaryota; kingdom Metazoa; phylum Arthropoda; class Insecta; order Coleoptera; family Coccinellidae; genus Myrrha; species Myrrha octodecimguttata. The sequence continues at coordinate 72,565,725 of OY294056.1, read as the reverse complement.
AGAACCATCTCGTGAATATCAGTACCAACATAGATGCGGGCCATGCAAAAGTTTCATTCACTCATCTCTTCTTTTCAGACGCTTTCGAAGACGAAAATATCGAGACTGTGGTGAACATAACCCCCGTCGAGACGACTCGTACGTTCTGGCAGTATCAGCGTCGTGGTTCCGCACCGATGGACCTGCCCCCTAAAGGTGGCGATCACAGGGTGGACATGACGCTTACCAGGCACACCAGCCTGAACGGCAAGGCAGGCAGGCGCAAGCGACAGTTGTACAGACGGAGCTCGGGCGGGCCCGAGACCGTTCTCCTGCCCGACCTGGGCCCTGATGCCTTCTCTCGTCTTCTACTTCGTAAACCTGAAAATCCAGACGCGCTGCTGGCTCGGCGAAGAGGATCACTGCCAATTGAAGTCCTGACTGTTGGGCACTCTGGTAAGTTAGTTTATTCATCAACAATACGCCGTTAAATCAAGTTGATCTATGCCTGTACGCATAGTCCGATCTAGAACTCCTACTTGAGAAATTCTCCGCTGAGACAAGCTCAAGTATTGACTCATGCTTAGCAAGGGTCTTATCCATTAAACAAACCTTCGGCAATTCTCGGCGAAGTTCATGGATATCGGTAAAATCTAGAATGTTTTCACGTTTCCATGTTGGTCGCACGGAAAATTTGCTATTATATGACAGTATCTCTTCAAGGTGTCAAAGAAGCCGCTCTGTAAAACGAACCGTAATTCTGTTATATACAATGCCGACAGAGTGGAGGATGCTTCCGAAGAAGGGAAGTGCCTCCTAGCATGATGGTCATCAAGAACTATGTATTAAGTTCTGCAATTACTATGATGCATTCGCAGGAAATCATCTTCATATCCTGAGAGCAATCTGTTTATCGAAAATAATTTGAGCAGTTTCATATAAATTTTCAGTATCTTCGGACACTTCAGCTGAATTGAATTTTCAAATGGTAGGTTCTTTGAATTTATCGCACAAAACGATATTATCGTACATGCGGTATCGTACATAGTGCAGAACACTAAGATTATAATAAAAATAGCAACGCTGGGTTGTAAAGAATCACAGAAAATGAATAATCTTCGCTATTATGTGATTATGTCTTGCTTGAGCACGCCTCAAGATAGGTCGTTTGTAGACTTGAGCAAGCATGACACCTAGCACTGGCGAAGTGGTGCTCGGCTGTCAAGTAACCAATATGGGATGGACGCGTCGACTTAAGACGTTCTCTAGTACGGAGTATCGACTATGCGTATGGGCACTAGTCAAATACTGTATATAACAGAAAATCTGAAATGGAATCTTCATATTGAAACTTCTAGCGATTGCTAGAATTTACTCATGCCCGTACACATAGTCGATACTCCGTACTTGAGAACGTCCTAAGTCCAACCCATATTGGTTACTTGACAGCCGAGCACTACTTCACCAGTGCTTGGTGGCATGCTTGCTCAAGTCTACAAATGACCTTCCTTGAGGCGGGTTGAACAAAACATAATCACAAAATAGCGAAGATTATTCGTTTTCTGTGACTTTTCACAACCCAGCGTTGCTGTTTGTATTATAATCTTGGTGTTCTGTACTATGTACGATACCGCATGTACGATAATTTCAGAGAACCTACCATTTGAAAATTCAATTCATCTTGGTCTTGGTAAAAATTATTATGTTCGAATAGAACATTTGGATGTTGCTGTAACAATGAAAAATTATGTTTTTTTTATTTTCAGTGTTTTGACGTTTGCCTCTATGAGAAACAGAGCTTTGGACACAACCGTCCAACAAGCAATAAGGACCAACACTGACTGACATCCATCTTCACTAGATAGCTCATTATTTATTATTATCATTAAGAATAAGCCAAATAATCATGAATGTTCTAGTTGTCACTGTAATTGTTGAAATTTGTGTTAAAAAAATGAAACAGTATGAAATTTGGATAGTTCTTTGTAGAGTAGGTAGAATAAATCATAGGTATGTTTATTTTACTTATGGTTGCGCCCATGTTTGACTCAATACTTTGTATTGTATGTACAATTTATGAAGGTATTAAAATAATTGTAATTTTTTAGTGTTGTTAAGGATTTCGATATGGTGCAATCTTCGATCAGGTATAATTAATTCATTGGAATTTTTCTATTTTCAACTGAAACGACTGTGCAAACCCCAATGTAGTATTATAATATTCTACTAAATAATACACATAAAATGAACAAATCTGCCATTTATGTATGAACTCTTCTGAACCACTTGAAATCATATATCTATTATGCCAGAACATATGATAAAACAATTCAAGTGTTTCAGGGAAATATCGGTTCAACTGATGGCTTAATTTGAATACTCTGATATTTCAATCAACGTTTCAATAGCAACCACTGTCTTCATCGGGAGGAAGAAAGTGAGGTTAAATGTTAAATTCTAAACATAGAACTCTATATTACTACCTGGAAAGGACCCGACCCTTCTTCAACTAAGCTTAAAGCATAACAAGGGGCAACGAAACAAAGATAGCGCTAATTACGGTAACCTCTCCCTGTCACACCCGTTGAAGTAAATGGGGTTTAACGGCTCAAATTTGGTTTCATTTGGAAATTCAGGTAGTTTGGGTATTACATCGTTTAGAAAGTGCAATATTTTTGAAAATGAATATCTATTTTTCTCTGATATGCCATTACTTTCTCTGCCTTCGCCGCGTGTGGTTCAAAAAGTGAAGAATTATGTTGGTGTGAGCTGTGCATTGACGATTGACGATAGTTTCATCATTTTTACAATAAATTTAAATAATAGGAACATAGGAAAATACCTCTCGAAAAGCACTGACTTGAAGTCAGGAAAATTTAAGCGCTGGTTAAAATTCATTGCCAATGCGAAATATGACATACTTTTTTCCGATATTTTTGGAAATGTGAGTCGAATCGAGCTGAAATTCCGAACATTGCTGTTCAGATTCGACTTCAAGGTCTGCGCCAAGTTTCATTGAAATCTCATTGATAGTTTCCGAAAAAAATATTTTTTTAATGATTCGCTTCATGCAATCAGTTAGCAAGTTTCAATCTGATCGCATCAGTACTTCTTGAGATATAGAGGAAATAAAAAAATATATTTGAAATGGATATAGCTTCGAACTTGTTAGGTAAATTTTGCCCATTAACGAACTTATTTTGAATTTTTCAAGTCGCTATAGCTTTTATCGGTAGTAAGTTATCGTGGCAACGGGCGGCTGAATATTTATTTCAATTTGACATTGAACTCTTCATCAGTGAGTCCAACCTAGTCTCTTGGAACGATTTTCGGCAAAAAAATGCAAATTTACGGAGGATGATAACGCGCTGTTCCCCAGAAAAACCGCTCACTAAGTTGAAATTTCACTTGAACATGTGCGATCTTCTTCAATCCTGCCTTCTTCACGAAATAGTCAGAAAAAAATTCAGGTTCTCCTAATTTGAAATGAAAAATTAAAAATATTTAGAATAAATGCGACAGAGTCCCCTTTACTGTAATGAGGAAGAAAGAGATAGATACCCGTCCACTTCGCGGGTTGCATAAGCAACGAATTGGCTTCACTTGTCTCTCAAAACGGGTCCCTTCCAGGTATATAATATAAAGTTCATTGATTCTAAATTATCAATTCCACAAAGGCGAATCATGAACGTATGTATACCCTATAAAATCTTATATATAACAGTTAATTACATAGAATAACAATATTACCAAAGATAACACTACTTCTCCAAGAAATATCACATCCAAAGGTCATTAAAATTTACAAAACCATTAGCCAGTTCAATGCTGGCTAATCGTTGAATAAATTTGAGTGTTACCTTTGTTAATTAACTGTTTGATATGCGATTCTCTGGAGTATTTGTCATATTTGCTTTGAACAAAGTTTTTATCTATTCAAAGATCATATGAATTTTGGATGAGTGGAGTTGACAATTTAAATTTCATCCCGTTTTTGCACTCTGATAAAGACAGTGATCGCTGTCGTAGCGTTGATGGAAATAAAAGAATACACAAATTGAGCCATCGTTTGAGCTGATATTTCCCTGAAACATTTCAATTCTTCCTTATTGACTGTAAATTCTTCATTCACCATTTTATGTATGATGGTATGCTTGAGACTTCTTGAAAAAATACAACTCGGCTCTTGCGCCATTTTGGAACACCGGACGATCTATCGATTAAAGCTTATTTTGGGAGGATTTTGCATCATTTTTCTGGGATTTTACTCGCAAGATCTGAAACAGAACTATTGAAATTTAAATAAAACTCAAAATCGATAGAAAATAATTCCACAAATGTTCTCATTTGTTTGATGAAAGAGTCGGATTGGTGCTTTGAAGCGTCACAGTTCGCTTTTCCCATTAGTCAATCTGTTTCCCAAGAAACTGACCTTGACCAATAGTTCGATCATGCAATCCGCAAGGGTGTTTTCCATGAAAAAACAATTTTTTTATAATTTTTAATAGTTCTGTTCCAGATATTGGGGGTGAAAACCCAGAAAAACCCAAAAATGACTGGAAATTCTGACTTGTGGGACTTTCACATTGCCAGTTCAATTAATTATTTGAGAAAAGCGAATTTATCACTGAAATGAGTTTATTGTCTACATTAAAGGCGCTTTGAACTCTACAATGAATTGAAGTAATTTATTGAAAAGATCGAATTTTTTCAATCTATCGTAGCGTGCAAAGCTCTTTTAAGGCGATACTGAAACTACTGATAAAAGTATGCTTTACTTTCTTTCGTCTAAGACTTCTCTTCAATATCTTCTTCAAAGTTTAATTATTCTGTGTGTGAAGCGCCTTCCTTCGAGGCAATACTGAAACTACTAATAAAAGTATTCTTTCCTTTTTAGACTTTCTTTTCTCTAAGATTTCTCTTCTAAGTTGAATTATTCTGGAAATTCAAGTTATGAAACATCGTACTCACGATACAAAGTATTTATATCGTAATTGTGTACATATTTCTCTATTAAGAATGGTCATTTAAGGAGTGAGTCTACATATGACTTCTCTTCAATTCCATACATGTAACGAAAATTATTCACGAATTTAGATCTTTCGTTCATTTGTAAGCAATGATCTAATAATATTTATATTATTACATCATTGTTCATGAAATTCATTGAAAGGCTTTGCGATGAACAAATATTTGAAAGAAGTTCTGTTTTAAAGTAAGCTTATTTACGAAGATCAAATTCGTGAAGGGTTAAAATCCTACTGTAGATCCCAAAATTGACGGATCAGAGAACGAAACTGATGTATCAAATTACTGATTTGATACTCGATATTATTCAAAAACCGAGGTCAGGTATAATCATGTTGTTGTTGGTCTCGCCCTCTATTACTTTTGTAAAAGCGGGTAATGGGCTCGCCGAAGCAAAGGTATAATCAGGTGCGAACCGGATTTGAAAAATATTCAATGCATCAATTTGGAATAACAAAATCAATAGCAGCATTACCATTTGATGAGAACTGGTCGGTTGAAAGTATAATTAGAATAGAAAATACCTAGAAAAGCACTGTCGTGAAGTCAGCAGCTTTTGCGATCATTTTCTCTTTTGGTGTTATCCTTTGAACATGCGCGCAAAAGCTGCCGACTTCACGTCATTGCTTTTGTAGGTTTTTTTTTTTTGGAGTAATATCGAAATATGCGAGTAAAAAAAACGATACCGAGAAAAAAACTATGGGCCGTATTTATAGTTGCTCCTTGAGGCTTCCTTACTGAAGGCCGCCTTGAATTTGCTTTTCTATGCAAAAAAACTTGAATTTGTTTGCATAGAAAAGCAAATTCAAGGCGTCCTTCAGTAAGGAAGCCTCAAGGAGCAACTATATATAAATACGGCCCTTAGAAATTTGACATTTTTCTTCAAATTACTTCGGAAATTATGATGCTATGGTATCAAAGTGAAATTTGGTTCTGTTGTGAAATATGGAGCTCAAAGTCTGCGCTAAATTTTTTCCAAGTTTCCGAAAAAAAATTGTATCAACAAAATTCGAGCGTCTTTGAGGATTCTACAAACTCAAAATGCTTCAACTCGGAAACCTTTCAAACGATTTTGCGCATTAACGAACTTAACAGTTGCATTTTGAAATGCAACCTACTGTGAAACTTTCTAGTTGATAGGATTCTTCGTACGCCCGTAATCGTGCTTACGGACTGATATATCTTGTCTATGGGACGGACAGAATCGATTTTGACCATTTTCGGCTCAAAATTCGAGAACGAACAAAGAGTGCGACAAACTTATTCATTTGGAAGGACAGTAATTATTATGTTCCTCCCATATTTTGTTTTTTTTCAATGAATTTGTTTTAACCATATTGTTTAATCAAATGTCGTCATTCAGTAGTAACTTAAAATCTCAAAAGAAATAGAAACCAAAGCGAACAGCACTAGCACCTGCGAAAGCAGTAGACGCCAGGATCAGCAGAGGTTGGGAGTTAAGAGCACATATTCGCTGGACAGTTCGCAATACGATGTCCGCTCCATTATATTCTATTTTCCCTGGTAAGTACAAACTGTAATATCGATCATGAGCCGCAAGTGACAACACAATTGAGTCCATTCATTGTTCTGCTTTATTCTACGAGCTATAGAGAATTTGTCTGACGTTATTGCAAATAAAGGGTTTTTCAACAAGAACTTTGATTTGGAAAACAAAATAAAACAAAGAATTTAGTGGAAAATGAATAAAATTTTTATTGTATTACAAAGCGAAAAGTTCGGCAATTATGAATGAAAAATGATATCTGACAAATGTCCACCACGACCACGCTGACAGACGTTGATTCTTTCATCAAAATTTTTAATCACTTTTTGGCAAGATGGAGGGTCTATTTCGTTAATGACATCAGGGATTTTGAGTTTTAAAGCTGCAATCGATTCGATTGGCTCCGTATAAACTCTGTCTTTAACATAGCCCCACAAAAAATAATCCATTGGTGTTAAATCACACGATCTGGCCGGCCACTTAACAGCTGAATTTCGCGAAATTTGGTTTGCAATAAATTGATAGTTTCATTGGCTGTGTGACATGTGGCACAGTCTTGTTGAAACCACATTTCAGTGACATCCATGTCATCAATAATAGGCCAAAATTCAGCGGTCTCAGAAGGACGTTTATGTTGTCCGAAAATATCACGAATTTTACGAAATGTAACTTTAACAGAACGACCATTTTCATAGTGGATTTGAATTATTTTAATGCGATTTTCGAGCGAAATTGAATTCATTGTAACAATTGCCAAAGCATATACTGCGAATACGTCAAAAAACTAAATGTCAAAACTGTCATGTGGTGCCGGTGTTACCACATTGAAAAACAAAGTTCTTGTTGAAAAACCCTGTAAAATTCTTTACGCTCGATCTTTCTCCTGGGGCCTCGAACATCGTTTCCTGCGATATATTCAGAAAATGTAAAGCAGTGGCAAAATTACGACGATGATCTTCATATAATTTCCTGATTTTAGGGTAGTTGATATTTAATCCTAAATTTGAAACAAGCCACTGGATACAATTACCATTTAGAATTTCATCAACACTATAAGCTTGGAACAACTCATTACTTTCAGAAAAACTATCATGATCAATTATTTGACAGAAATTAAAACAAATAAAATCGATTTAATAAAAATATTCATGGAATACGAATGTTTTATTCCTTAAATTACCACACAGATAAAATTAACGGTTAGATTTGGCTACTCTCTCCAATTCGTCCTTCTTCTTGATTGCGTAAGAATTTGATGATCCCTGCAAAAAAGATGTCATGAGTCAGATTTCAAATACACAACATCACAACAACAAATACATATTATATTTTTATTTGTTGTATTATGCTCCGTCAGAAAAGACTTAAGTTACATTTTCTATATGAGAGCATATTACACAATTATATAGTCCAAAAGCGAAACTGTCAAGTAAAAATATACAAGACAGGATTAGAATGGACAATCACTTGGAAGAAAACGAGAAGTAATAGCGTTTTCATTTTGTCTTTGTCTACTGGTGAAGAAGATGTATATACTTGGAGAATGTAGTACATTGCACTTCATGAAAAAATTAACTTGATCAAATTTCCAATAAAGATGCACAGTGAACAGAATTATTTAGTCCTAAAGCGAAACTGCCAAGTAAAAGAAATTCAAGACAGGATTAGAATGGACGTCTACTTGAGGTTACTTCTACAAAAGAAAAGTAAAAGAATCTTACAAATGTTTTGACCATAGATTTTCATTCAACAAATTTCCTGCCCATCACCATATGAAATGTATACAGTGCGCGTCGAAATTATGGAACCAATTCATTTTCTCAGAAGAAAAATATGTGGCAACAAAATGCTAAAACAGGTCAATTTTTGTTTCACTTTTACCAAATTTTTATGCATTTTTGTTGCACCCTGTGCCATCCCCATCAACCCTTTAAATTTTTTGAATAAGGAAAGTAGGAGTCATGTGGTAATTTTTTAGCAAGGTCTTTGTATCTTTAAAGGCGTGCAGAAATAAAAAAAAATTTTTTTTTTTTAAAAAATTAGATACTTCAAAGAGGTTTTCAGTATGTGCACTTTGTAATGGCTCATTTACTTTGAGACGATGGTACCTAATGAAATTTGTCACCGAATGAAAGTCGACCATTACAGTTTTGTTCATGCATAACTTTCAAACCCCTCACGTGAAAAATTAGAATGTGAGACACAAATTTAACTTATCTTGTAATGCACATTCTCCAGGTGGTACTTCAATGCCGAAATAAATTTCCAATGTCACTCCATTTTTTCTCTATTAAAGATTTGATAGGGGTTGAAAGTTGTGCATGAACAAAACTGTAATGGTCGACTTACATTCGATGACAAATTTCATCAGGTACCATAGTCTCAAAGTGAATGAGCCCTGACAAAGAGCATATACTGAAAACCTCTTTGAAGTAACTAATTTTTCAACAAAAAATTTTTTCTTGAAAATTTCTGCACGCCTGTAAAGAATACAAAGACCTTGCCGAAAAACTACCACGACCCACTTTCCAGATTCAAAAAATTTAGAGGGTTGATGAGGATGGCACAGGTGCAACAAAAATCCTTCAAAAATGCATAAAAATTAGGTAAAATTGAAGCAAAAATTGACCTGTTTCAGGATTTTCTTTGCAAATATTTTTCTTCTAAGAAAATGAATTTGTTCCATAATTTTGACGGGCACTGAATTCTTAATCAGTAAATTATTCCCTTTTGTAAAATCAGTCGGTAAACCTTGGAATAGTTTAATAACTAAAACTGAGCCAGGTTGGCACTACTGCAATGCCATCAAGGTCAAAATAATTCGGCGAGACTTCGTCAATTTCCATATATTTTCACAACTTACTCTATGGTTTGGTTTACTTTTAGAAGTAATATTACAAACTTTATGCAGAAGGCAACGCTGCAAGAAAATATCTCTAACCTCGCATTTGTGAATTATACACAGTGGAACGTGAAATGCCATAAGCCCACCCACTTTATGGAAGTGAATGGAGTGTAGTGCATTGCACTTCATGAAAAGTGAACTTGATCAAATTTCCAACAAGGGACACTGTGAGCAAGAAAAAATATACTCCATTCACTTGTTCACGGATTGACTATATCAAGTCAATCCGTGGACTGTGAAAACTTGACACATGAATCTTTATAATTAAATTTGAAGTTAGTCCCTTTTCTAATATATAACTACCCGTTGTCTATCCAACATAAAAATCGAGTAACAACCTTAGGCAATTAAATCCAACCCGGGTCACTAGTAAGAATATGGAAGAATTGCCAACATCTCTCAGAATTATTTCGACTTCCTTGACTTGATGGCAATAGACGACTTCGGCCCAAGTTGCCAACCCACAATTTACTTAGCAAGTTTACTTTCACTGGGGAACGGGAATTTCTAGACAAATTCGACATGATAAGGTTCGCGTTATTTATAAATACCCGTAAAACATGCCTCGGCTCTTCAAACCAGATAATTCCTTCCAAATATAGGTTTTTGTTAAGATCGTCCCCGATTGGCTGAAATTTAAGTTGGGATTCCTGATTTCATGCAAACAGTGTCAATTTTCATAGGATACGTTCCGAAAATCAACTCTGTTGTTTCGGTTGCCGATTTTCCGCTCCGTAAATATGAAATATTCGGATGGTTCCTGGAACAAGCGCGTGAAAAAGGTTATTTACGGAATATGGTTGATGATAATGCGGTCGATTTACTGTCACCAGAACGATTTTCTATGGTAAATAGCCATAGCATAGAACAATCTATGTTTACTTTAGGTTTGTTTCGGTTCCGAGTTCAGGTCTGTTCGGGACATTTCTAGCATAGACCAATAGTCGGTGGTTCTGAGCTCGGAACCAAAACAAACCTAATGTAAACATAGATTGTTCTATGCTATGGATATTTACCATAGAAAATCGTTCTGGTGACAGTAAATCGACCGCATTTTCATCAACCAGATTCCGTAAATAACTTTTTTCACGCGCTTGTTCCAGGAACCATCCGAATATTTCATATTTACGGAGCGGAAAATCGGCAACCGAAACAACAGAGTTGATTTTCGGAACATATCCTATGAAAATTGACACTGTTTGCATGAAATTAGGAATCCCAACTTAAATTTCAGCCAATCAGGGACGATCTTCACAAAAACCTATATTTGGAAGGAATTATCTGGTTTGAAAAGCCGAGGCATGTTTTACGGTTATTTATAAATAATGCGAACCTTATCATGTCGAATTTGTCCTAAAATTCCCGTTCCCCAGTAAAGTAAACTTGCTAAGTAAATTGTGGGTTGGCAACTTGGGCCGAAGTCATCTTTTCAAGAGTGTCAACCTAGGTCAGTTAAAAATTAAAAGTTTGGAACCTACCATAGATATCACAGATTCAAAGAATCATAGAATATTATTAAGGCAAATTTCCTGCTTGAAAAGACCAATAGATGAAATATCAGTGGTTTCCGATCCTCATATGTATAATCAGATTGTAGTACAATGCACTTAAGGAAAAATTGAATAAGATCAAATTTCCAACTAGGGAGCACAGTGAACAGAATTATTTAGTCCTTAGCGAAACGGCCATGTGAAACAAATACAAGGCAGCATTAGAAAGGACAAGATCTGAGGAAATCTTCAAAAACATGAAAAAAATAAAGTTAAAGGAAGGAACTCTTTCACGCCAGAGGTTAGTGATGAAAAGAATTGGGTTGATTTTGCTAACTGTTTGAAAAAAATATTTTAAAAATCCCTAATATTCCAGTAAATTTTGGAAATTTTCTCCATTTAGCAGCAAAATGATTCCATTTCAAATTCTTCCCGAAATTTCGTACAAGCATTTGTGTTGACCTAGAAAAACCACATAAAACAATTTAATAATGCCAAAGCATCACAAACCTTAGCAGCATTGATGAGTTCATCAGCTAAGCACTCGGCGATTGTCTTGATGTTACGGAAAGCTGCTTCTCTGGCACCCGTGCAGAGCAACCACAATGCTTGGTTGACTCTTCTCAAGGGTGATACATCAACAGCCTGTCTCCTAACTGTACCTGCCCTACCGATACGTGTGGAATCTTCCCTGGGTCCAGAGTTGATTATAGCCGACACCAAAACCTATAAAATTGAAGAAAAACTTTTATCAAGTTATTAATTTAGATTGAAGATGACTGGAAAATTCTATTAGAAAAATCATTTCAGACTTAAAAATAATCAACAAGTTCAATTCTGCAGAGGTGTCAGAAAATTTTGAGTTCATCATGAAGAAATAATAATACATTATAAAATAATTACAATATTACAATAAAATCCAAAATATTTACCTGAAGTGGGTTTTCACCAGTTAAAAGGTGGATAATCTCGAAGGAGTGCTTGACTATCCTAACAGCCATGAGTTTTTTTCCATTATTTCTACCGTGCATCATCAGAGAATTTGTCAAACGCTCCACAATGGGGCATTGAGCTTTTCTGAAGCGTTTGGCCGCATACCGTCCTGCTGAATGGGGCAGATATTTGGCATTTTTTTCTTTTACTGCTATATAATCCTGAAAAAATTCAAGTATTCAATCTATCTATGCATTATCATCCTAAAAAATTGACATGTAGGATAATTTCATCAGAAGTTTATTATATTTATCACCAAGGATAATGTCTGAAGAGGTGTCAGAAAGTTTAATGATCATCATGAAGAACAAAATAAAATGTATGCATCCTAATCATTGTCAACATATAAACATAATATAAAATTGAACCTATGCATTCCAATAGAAGACTATTTTTTTATTTTATTTATTAACTCACGCATCATAGTCATAATCTAAACATTAAAATGAGTGGTGGGTTCACCATTATGGAAAAATCACAAAACCCACCTTTATGTGTTTTACACTGCCAACTAAATATCTATTGAAACAAGCGAATTTGGTGCTGAGAAGATTGTGGCCTATGCTAGCAGTGACTATGACTGTGGCACATGCATGACCGAAATAAATCAGCAACTAGTAAATTTACGTGATTATCGAAAACCAGGCAAATATGGCATGGTTAACCAGACTGACCTGCAATGAAATATCATTGACTTGAACATCTTCACAATTCCATCTAGCAAACAATTTGATTTCTGGGAGTTCGGCAATTTGTAGACCACCTACGGCTCCACCTTGGATATCATCAAATTCATCGGCCATGTTAACCCTAAAAACATTGATAACTGAGTAAAATGGATAGTGTTCAAATTATTATAACTTCAACCGGGATGTAATCAGATGGAATATATTCAACAATGTAAATTCTGCCAAGAGGTGTCAGAAATATATTTTATCATCATGAAAACAATTTCAAGGATCGTAACATGTGGAGTGTGGACACGTGCACCAAACACGAAATCTATCAATTTGGTTAAAAAACTTATGGAAGCAACGACTTTCACATAAAATGTATTGAAAAATGCATTGATTATTTACTCACGAGTGAATATACTAATATTTAAAATAAAAACTTACACTGAAACTGATCAACGTCTACAACGGCATGAGCATAAACCGGAAAGAATCACTGGATGTCCGCCATTAAAGAGACAGACATTGAAACCATAGATATATAGATGCTTGTTTACAAAGTTCTGTGCTTTATAAGGTACCTTTGTGTTCTGTGATCCCTTCAAAAAAAATTCATATTTTCTGTTTGGTTGAAAATCTACGAAAGCGTAGAGCGGCCACCTGTAAAAAAAATTTATTATTCTGAGAAAAAAGTCCGAAAAATCTAACGACGATAATATTTTTAGATTTTTCATGCATATTAGTTTCAGAATGACTTTCTCGAATATTCACAACAGAGCGGCATTCAGAATCAATTCGCGGGTGAAGTGCAACTTCAGCACGCAAGTCGGCACGGTTCACAATGAAATCCAAGCTTTCTGAAAATTCTATGGTTTATATTCTAGATCGTGATATAAAAAACATGGTGTGCTCATCTGAAAAGAAAATGACGTCAGCAAGATTCAAATAAGACGAAATACATATTCTGTGCTTCAAATTTGAATGAAAAAAGTGACGTCATCATTGGTAAAACGATCACAGATATGCAGATGAGTACACCATGTTTTACTTACATCGTGTAGAAATATATTTGTATTCTGTGATCTAAATTCTATGATTCTGTAAAATTTCGAGGTTAGGTTTCCCAGCGTGTTGCGGTTGTGTTATCAAGTACATGAGTAGAATCTTAATTTCATGAATTTGTATTAAATTGTTTGGAGTTTATCATCGGACAATACCTAATTATGTTTGCTCTATTCGAAAGTCCTGCGGGATATGCTTTATTCAAGGTAGGTTGATAATCTAGTCTGTGAAACAATTTTTAACCACGCAGCGGTGTGCGGTGAACACGTTTTTTCGATTAATGACTTCAAATTACCCATATGAATGGAGAGAATTTCAATTTTTCTTCATGTCACTTACTGTGCGCTAGAGGATATTTTGTTGATACATCTGCATACTCTCAAACCACATTAAATATCCTTCACAGAAAGATATATTGTGAATTTAGGTGAAAGTAAACTTGGCATTATTCAGTCGATTTACCTTCTATTTGTTTCAGCTGACTGATGAGAAAAAATTGGAGAAGTCTGAAAATATTCATTTGGACTTCGAAACTCCAGAGAAAGCGAATAAATTGTAAGTATTCATTTCTATTTATTATTAGGTTAAACTGATATTAATTTTTTTAATGTTCATATTGTTGACCTACGGTACCTTTCATGAGATTTCATGGGGCCAATTTATACATCACAGTCTTGCCATAAGCATAGGCAAATATTTATCTTTGGCAAGCTGAGGAGAGAGTATAAGCATGCTAGACTCAGCGCCAATATATTTTCCATTAAATTTCAACTAATTGTAGTTTCCAAATTTACCTTGAACAATCTTCAGATAATCTATGAGATTTTGAGTTTTTCATAGGGATGTCAATTCAATTACAGTGGACACATTATACAGATTCCTGATGTACCTGATGCAACGAGGTGTCGATCAGAACTTCACTCTATATCTGCACTAAATATTTCTACCTTTAATGAACTGAATACATATCATTTTTGAATGAATATTCATTTGTGTTGCAGAGTTTAGTAATCATATGGTATGTCAATTTGAAAAGATACCACCCCATAAACTTTTAAAGGGAAGGAAAGACTTGTCAATAACGCAGTACACTCCACCTTATTTGTTGGTAGTGCTTCAATTTATTATTCTAAAAAAGTGAAGAAAATAACTGATAAATACAAAAAATTCATTCATTCTCAATTATGTTTTTGGTGGCATCTGGAAGTTCGCTGTTATTGAGCCTAACAAAAATAAAAATTTCATCATTTCCATGTTTCATTGCAACTATTGCTATTGTAATAATGAAAAAGTTCAAGTGTATAGCATTTTGGAAAGGCAATCGAATCAAGGTGTCAGCCTCGCAGGTTTGATGGTATTCAACCACATAAAGTGACCTCGTTCGAACCAAAGTTTACATCTTTTTTTCATTTTTTCTGATCTTGCATGGGAACCGAGATATTAAGAGTGGTTTTATTCACGATATCCCCTTATTTTTGATTATATGGATATTCGATTATACAAGTGTCTAATGACAAGTCTGGATAATTGGGTTTCTATTGTATTTAATTATTTTTTTTATCTTGATTGAGATCACTAGACTTATTTCAACAAGTTTGGATTTGTATTTTGGAACCTCCCTCCACAAATTTTGTTACTTACTGTGTGAATAGTCCATAGACTTGAACATCAGGAGAGCAGAACTGGAGCTAAATTACAAAAGTATAAATTGGGGAAATCATCAAAAGATTGTAGAAACTAATTCCAAATTTCATTTCCAAATATTCCTGAAAAATACTTTTCTGATTGAGTTGAAGAGTTTGAAATCTAGTATTATGATGTAAGGAACAGAATATTGGAAATTTGTTTTCATTTGCAAGCCAAGCAGCCCAACGTCTTACTAAAGTTTTTTTTCAGGTTGAAACTGAAGCATTTCGAAAAATTCGCAGACACAACAGAGGCGTTAGCAGCAACTACCGCCACTGTAGAAGGCAAACTATCTAAAACACTCAAAAAAGTTATTAAAAATGCCATTGATAAAACAGAGAAGAGTGTGTTGCTTGTGGCTGATTCCAAATTGGCATCTGCAATCAAAGACAAATTTGAGCTTCAGTGTCTATCCAACACACCTGTGCAAGAATTGATGAGATGTATAAGGTCTCAAGTTGACAGTTTGATTTCTGGATTAACAAAAAAAGAGATGACTGCAATGTCTTTGGGTTTAGCCCATTCATTGTCAAGGTATAAGTTGAAGTTTTCTCCTGACAAAGTTGATACCATGATCGTTCAAGCAGTCAGTTTATTAGATGACATTGATAAAGACTTGAATAATAATTATATGCGTGTTAAAGAATGGTATGGATGGCATTTTCCTGAACTATCGAAAATAATCACAGATAATTTAACTTTTGTTAAGGCTGTAAATACAATTGGTACCAGGGATAATGCTTCAACTTCTGATTTATCAGATATTGTACCTGAGGATATCGAAGAAAAAATAAGAGAAGCCGCTGAAATATCAATGGGTAGTGAAATAGCAGAAGAAGACATCATCAATATTCAGAACTTGTGTGAACAAATTCTTGAAATTGCCAATCATAGAAGTCAATTGAACAAATATGTAGAAAGTAGAATGATGGCAATGGCTCCAAATCTATCAGTTTTAGTTGGAGAATTAGTTGGCGCTAGATTAATTTCTCACTCTGGTTCATTGATCAATTTAGCCAAACAACCCGCTTCCACAATTCAAATTCTTGGTGCAGAAAAGGCTCTTTTCAGAGCACTGAAAACAAAAAAAGACACACCTAAGTACGGTTTGATCTACCATACAGGGCTTGTGGGAAAGACAAGTGCTAAAAATAAAGGAAAAATGTCAAGAATGTTGGCTGCTAAAGCTGCTCTGGCTGTTCGTGTAGATGCTCTTGGTGAAGATGGGTGTATTGACTTAGGTGCTGAGCATAAGGCCAAATTAGAATCCAGACTTCGATATCTGGAAGAAGGTAATATAAGAAGAATCAGTGGAACCGGTAAAGCGCAAGCAAAATTTGAGAAATATCATGGAGTTAGTCAAGTGGTTCAATACTCCTCTGCAGCTGATTCCACGTTGGCTTCGTCCAGCAAAAGGAAATATTCCGAAGCTTTTAATAAAGAAGATGATAATAACCTCCAGGAAGAAACACCTAATCAGAAAGCTAAAGTAAAGAAGGAATCTGTTGAAGAGACTGAAGCTCCAAAGAAAAAGGTGAAGAAAGAAAAAACTGACGAAAGCCCCAAAAAAGTCAAGCAAGAGAAAGCTGAAGAGTCAAGTGAAAATCATACTGATGAGACGCCCAAAGAGAAGAAAAAGAAGAAGAAGAAGCAGGATAATGATGTTCAACAACAACCTGAAGAGAATAATGAAACCACCACCCCAAAGAAGAAGAAAAAGAAGCATGTGAAGGAAGATAACTGAATATTATCTTAATAGCTGATTAGGATAGAAATTATTGACCAGTTTAGGGCTATTTCTTAAGGTATATGAAAAATTGAAATCAATATTATACAATGTGGACAATTGATAGTGGTAAAATCAGAATTTGTGTGTCTATATTTGCTGAGTATGCACTTAATTGTTTCTTGGTTAATTTCGTTTTTTTTTTTTCAATATCCAGTGCATCTTTAACTGTTAGGTAAAGTTGCCTTCTTAAATTTTATATAAGTTCTTCCTGTTAATCCAAATGGTGTCCAAGGTACTTGATTTCAGATTTTGCAGGTATGGAAATATTGTGCAACTCACTTAGGAATGTCTGTTTCTTTCATTGGTGAACGTTGACATCAATTTCCATTATTGGAAACACTGGCAGTCTATTTAAAAATTTAGTACATATATTATTTCAGTGGTTTGGTTCCTTCTTATCTTCAGAGATGAGTTTTTCAAATAGTTTCGACACAACAGGTAGCGAACTTATTGGGTGGTAGGTATCCCACTTTTTTGGGGATTTACCAGGTTTGCTTCTTGTGGCTTATGGACCAATTCTTACCAAGTTTCTCCGTCATTTTCATCAAATCATAGTGTGCTTGCAGAAGAAAACACGGTTAGTTTGTGTTAGTTTCATCAGAATCGATGATATTTCCACTGATATGTTGATAGTTAGTATCAAAGTAAGAGCATTCCTCATTATCTGTGGTTATATAGAAAATGACTAACTTAATTTGCTGCCATGGAATTCTGTTCGAATGTTTAAGAATATTTTTTTTTCTCAATGAAACCAATATTAGCTCCAAGAGGATAGATTTGTGTACACCCAGGTCTCATCTTCATAAAATTTTGCTGCACTTTACCAGATTCGAATTGATTCACGGTCGGGAATTCTATCGAATTTTTCAACATTAATTTTGTCATAGTAAGCACTGATTGTCGCAGAATATCAAAATTGAACATGTAAATAAACGTTTTTATGTAAACAAGACAACATCGTTCCCATTTTACCACAAGTTTGTTCACACATGTGCTAAATTTTGTAATATATCTGTATTATATTTTCGAATAAATTTTTCTCATTTTAAATAATGGCTATTTATACCTTTGGCCACCGTAGATAAGAAGCGAAATAAATTTTCGTTCTGTTGTGACCCTGGCCTTCATGTTGAAAGTCAATTTTCAGCAAGAAATTTTAAAATGTAGCAACCTTGAATTATTACTATTTGAACTTGACTTCATAAAGTAAATGTATGTGTTCTGTGCTTGTAATATTATTTGTAATTTGTACCACAGAACATCAAATTAAAAGTGTAACCTGCCTTGTAAACTATGTGCAACAATAAGCACTTTCAAGCTTCCGTCTGGGGCGCGCCAGCATAGACAAGTCGTGTTCCAGAACGCCGGAGCGTCAGACCCTCGCGCTTCCTACCCCTTTCACCTGATGCACCACCCGAATTTGCGGGGCTTTTGTTTATTACCTCAGATTGTTCCAGAGTCGTTCGTTAATTACATCCAGATGGAGGGGGTACACATCTCAACCTCTCAGCAAACAAATGAGCGGGTGGATGACTATCATTTTCGTTGAAATAGTTTGATAGAGCAAAGCGATTTATCTCACAGAATACAATTATATTAAATTTGACAATTTCGTTTACTTCAGAAAAGTCCATGAGACCTGTGGTCACGTGACCAGAAAATCCGTCACCTCTCGGATGCAATTAACGAACGCAGCTAATATTTGTGCATTATTAGATCACTAGGCGGTTTCGGATATTTGATCGGATCAACACGTGTTTATCCGATTTCCGAAACCTCCTATTGATGGGCGTTCCGCGTTCCTTCTGATAGACAGTTGCCTCGACCACAGAATAGAGAAGTACTTCCACAGATCATGGTCTGTGGTACTTCTGTGCCTTGACAACGGGTCGTAATTTCCAACTAGCGCCACCTTCAGTGGAAAAAACGAAAGCTAACATTGGCGAAACAAAAGCGCATCTTTGAATTGACATTATCTTCTATGCACCTTATTGTCTTGTTACTTTGATTCTATGCTGTAACGTCAACTAGCAATCATAGACAAAATTCAATTCTATGTGTATAAAGTCAAGCATATATTTATTTGTATTCTGTGGCATACAAGACAAATCATATTATTCAAAATTAAAGATAAAAATTTTGTTGATAACTACGTTATTGCATTCAAGAATTACTTTATATTTGTATTGTACCAACCCGAATAAGGTATAAAATGAGTTCGAGGAATTTTTCCGATTTTAAGGGTGAGACACTTACACTTTTAAGTTATTCTGAATATAATTGTAATTTTTTCAGCCATTTCCTTCAAATTTTCAGAAGAATATACACCACATGCTATGTATATGAAAGAATATATTCCTCAAAGCTACGATGAAGAAAAACCTTTAGGAAGAACCCTATTAGTTTTGAAAGTGCCCTTATATTTAGATGAAAATGATATCAAGAAATTATTCTCCGAAGTTGGGCAGGTAGTATCAGTAAACATCCAGAAAAACAAACCATGTGTTGAGGGAGAAGACAACGAATTTTACATAAGTGGTTTCCATAGTGCCTTCATTGTGTATAAAACCAGAGAAACTTTAGTGAAAGCTTTGAATTTGAGTAAGTTTAAAACTCTAACAGATGAAAAATACCAACCCATAAGAGGACTTCAGAAGTTTATAATAGAATATAATAATTCTATATGTGATCATGAAATCCTACTAGATGAAGCTAAAAGGGCAATGAAATTGTATGATGAACAAGAGGAAGAAAAAAGAACAGGAAAAAAGAATGATATTGATGATGATGGTTGGACAATAGTGGCATCAAAAAGTAGAAATCCTAATTTAGATCCCAAGCTGAGAGAACAATTGAACAAAAAGAAAAAAAAGAAGCAGCATCAGAATTTCTATACGTTTCAAATCAAAGAATCTAAAAAAAAGAATTTAGATGCTTTAAGGGAAGGGTATGAAGAAGCAAAACGAAAAGTTGCCAATATGAAGAAGAATAGATCATTTAAACCTTACTGATAAATGTGACCTTACAATTAAACAATGAAATTTTGCTCTTATGCATACTCCATTCACTTTTATAAAGTCAGTTGGTTGGCCATGGAAGTTTGACTATGCATAATTGAAAAATGTTTGGTTAGGTTTGTATTCCTGTCAGATAGCTACACAATGATGTACCTATTACATTAGGGTACTAGTTGTTATGCATGAAACTGAATCAGACCATATAGTCTGATCAAAATAAGTAGGACTTGACAATGTCTCGTCAAATTATTTTGACCTTGACGACTTTTTAAGAGTGCCGAATTGACTTTGCTCTAGTTAGAAAAACTTCATGGACATATTTCAAGGCCATCGGCCTTGACTTCATAGAAGTGAATAGAGTATATGTAATAATTCGCCCTGTTATTCCACCTACTATAGTCTCCTCTGCTTTAGGCAGCCAGTAGGTATTGTATTGTTGCTGATTCACCTAGGTTCCCTTGTGTGTTTGCACTTGTGGTACTTTGGTAACTTACAGCCTAGGAAGGGAAAGGAAACTATAATTTCAGATTCCTTGGTAACAAAGTAATGTTCAAACAAGTGACAAACACCTAAGTAATGATATCAATGAAAAATATTCTTGAAAATAATGAGTTTCAAGAATTATTAAATGAAGGTCGATAAGAGAAATTCATATACCTATACTCGATTCACTTTTTTAAAGGGTATGGTGCATATATCGCCGAGCGGTTACTATAATGTGGGATAATAAATAAATAAATATATATTTATTTATATCTATATATGTATTTCTCAGCGGATTTATCTCATTATTGAGGTTGCTCAACCGAAATATTCAGTATCTGCACCTGAAAATGTGTTTATGGCCTGTCAGACAGAATTTAATTCAAAAATAAATTTTTCGTCAGTGTTAATTCAACCTAGGGCCATATTTATAGTTGCTCCTTGAGGCTTCGTTACTGAAGGCCGCCTTGAGTTTGCTTTTCTATGCAAACAAACTTGAATTTGTTTGCATAGAAAAGCCAATTCAAAACGGCCTTCAGTGAGGAAGCCTGAAGGAGCAACTATAAATACGGCCCCTAGTCTTTCAAGGCCTTTTGACGTTCGTAGTTCAAAAATTGCAGGATTGTTGGTGAAATTATAACGCTTTGAATTGTTCCTTAGAACAGGCGCGTAAAAAAAAGAAGCGACTTCATTTTATACATTTTCCAATATTCATACCTACTCATTACATAAATATGCAGTTTTTCGTCTAAAATAGAGAAATACACAGTCATGGTTTCATGAAAATCAGTCATCATTTACGTTGCGAAATTCAAAATTACCGCCATTCCGCGTTTTCTCTGATTGGCCGATTCTAACCACCATGTCCTTCTCTCTAGTTGCATGTGTTTAGTAGTAGATGTTCTGTGCATTTTATAAATGAGCACAGAATAGAGAAGTAATATATCAAATATCTTGTCTATGAATGTAGAGTTGCGAAGGTTCATCGTTAAAAAACACATACAAATACAAAAGCAATTTTGTGAAATCTGGTCAAGTGTTATGGCTAGCAAAGATGAAACGAAAAAAAAGCGACCAAGGAGAACAATTAACCTGTGTAGAATTTGTTTAACTCATAGTTCTTCGATGAGAGAGTTGTCAGAAAGTATAGAAAATTTTTGTGAAGTTTTAACAATCCGGGAAATTGTTGAGAAAGTCATGTGTTGCGAGGTAAATACCTTATTTTTAATTCGAGATTTTCTTCTTTATGGACTCAATTTTTTCAGATTGTTACAACGAAAAAATCACCAAATCAGATATGTTCAGTTTGTTTGAGTCTCCTAAGAATGTCTTATGAGTTGAAGAAGCAGTTCCAACAAAGCCAAAAAAAAATATTTGGGAATTTGAATGATATCGGAAAAAATAGTCTTGAAGCTAAACTAAAGAGTTTGTATGAAGTTGAATTGATTATTGGGAATAATAATTACAATTTAAATGATGTAGTTATAGTGGACAATGATGAGAATGATACTGAAGTTGAAACTCCCAATTATTGGCATTATTTAGACAAATTGGGCGAAACTGTTACAGTAGAATATGTAGGTAAACCTGCAAATGTAGAGAATAATACAAAAATAAATATTGATACTGACGACATAATCTCAGATGGAGACGTAAATAATATTGAAATATTATCTGATGATATATCAAATATCCCTTTTGAGACTGAAGGCTATGAAACTATTATTATTCAATACGTATCTGATACTGAGGAAAAATTATCAGCTCGAGATGAGTGCCTACAAAGTTCTTATACAGTTAGGAAGGAATTAAAAAAATGTTCCTCTTTTTCACAGAAAATTGATTCCCTTATTATTGAAGGTAATTTTATGCTGCTATAAAAGTGAATACTATCTGTCCTTTCCTATATAGTATAGAAAATTATATCTAAATTGAATTGTTGAATTTAATGGGTTTAGATGACCAGACTGGGGGAGGCTTTTGTTGGGATAATACGTCATTATGCAGATCAGTTTGACTGTAATTGATAAGATTTTTTTTGTGCAAGCATGTTTGGCTGTGGGTGTGATTTATTGTCTCCTTCAATTACTTAGTGTAGCATAAACTAAAATTTTATTGCTCATATTTCCAGTGATGATTTTGACAGGTCTCCACCAGTTAACTCTCATCTTTGGATCACATTCCACGAAATAACTGCTGGAGAAAGGTCAATAAAGAGTTATCGAAACCCGAATACAGGCCTGACTTTATTAAATGATTCTGTAATATAAGATCCCTTATCGTTGGTTCGACTATCAACTATCGAAGAGACTTGTTTCTTCTTGACTTTAAGACGACATTTCTTGTGTGGTTCTTATCATAGACAAATAATAGAGATGTTTCTCCGTAGAAAGGTATCAGATGTAAGAATAAAATTCAGCAATAATATAATGGCTTATTTCCATCCAAGGTAAGTTGACCTGACGATCAGTAATATCTGTGAAACAGCTGTAGTCATTCTCCTTGGATCCGCTTCTTCGGTGTAGATGTTTTGGTTGATTGGATGATTAGCTCTGATCATAGTGGAATATTTGTTGATTTATCCACAGATATTCGTCCTTGTGATTATGTTATTTCATTATGGCTTACATTTATTAAATATTGTTACTGGTTGAAGAAAATCAACTTTTCATAAGATTACTATGAAATTTGGCACAGACCTTGAAATAAATATTCGACAACAGTGTTCAAAATTTCAATTTGATTCGATATTTATTTTTGGAGGTGAGAGAAAAATATATGAAATTTCGTTGCTCCTGACCTCACATAAGTGCTCTTCTGAATTTTTTCAATTTATGCCATTGTTGAACAATGTTTAAACTATGACAAAAATCAAATACCACAACATTAAAGGGCAATTGAAATTTACAAAGAAAGCATCAGCTCTAACGTCCAGTCATCATGAATGTCAGGAGAACTGTCAAATAAGAGGGATAAGGATTTAAGTAAGCCTGTCTTCTATTAAAGGTAAAGTTAGGGAGCACCGTTTTCTATTAAAGGCCACCCTTATATGTTTTGTGAGTACGCATGCGCATATGTCAAAATAAGGGAAACTTTATTTAAGGCAAGCCTCTATTTGGGTTTCGATAACTCTCTAATATAGCTTCATAATTTACTATATTAGTGATAACTATACACGTTAAAGATACAGCCTGCGTAATGCATCTACTCAATTAGCTATAATCCCAAATGGTGGTAATTTCATTTGTAATTCATCTTGAATGAAAGGATATTTAAAAATTAATTTAGATGTAGGCGATGGTGATGTGCAACATGATGGAGAAAACAAGCTTTTTAAAAATTCGAAAAGTAGAATCTCGAATTCTTGTACAATGGAAAATTATAAGAGGAAAAGGAAAAAGAGAGGAACTGCGATGAAGGATATTGAAAAATATATCATTTTTGGGACAGGTAATTTTGAAAGTTATCTATTTTGCGATAATTTCTGATTCTTTATATTGGATGATTATGCAAAACTTCCTGAAGGGCCAAAACTGAAAGTCAGCTTTATGTCATGTCATTATCTGGATTGGTGCCCCTACATCTTTGCATTTGAACAATCACTTGAAAATTTCACACTTCATCAGTGTTTGTTTTGATTTATTACAATTTCATTTTAGATGGAGAAGAAAAGCATGATTTAAAGGATAAATCAATCCATACAGATATGATTGACAAAATTATATATCGGAATGACTTAAGCCAGACTGTTTCACTTAATTCAGAGAAAATTGAAAATGATGAAAGGAATACTGAAAACAAACTTTTCTGTAAACAATGTTCACTATCTTTTAGTACTCGATGGACTTACAAAAGGTAAATTTATCTGTTCAAATTTTCATGACTATAAACTTTATTTATTCACATTATTTCTACATGAATGAATTATTATTAGATTGAAGACATAATATGAATACATCAAATACTTGTTTAAATAATCAGGCACTTACTCTGTGAGCATGGAGTCAGAGTAGGTAGGGCACCTCAAAGACCGAAAAGAGAAAAGTTGCCTAGAGATATTATAATAAAACGTCGAATACTACAGTTGAGAGAAAGATTCAAGAAAAATCCTATGCTATGTCAAATATGTGGCTATGTATCAAAGTCATCTGGTGGGGCCAAATATCATTCTTTAACTCATGGAGAAAAGAGGTATAAGTGCGACTTGTGTCCTAAAGCGTTCTACACACCATCGCATTTGAAAAATCATTTTCAAAACAAGCATGAGAGGAAAATGTAAGTTTTTCCATGATTTAATTGAATCTTTAATTACCACTACCTTTGTGTAGGAAGAACAATGTCGTGAAGTTATCTTACAGGAAAATTACTATAACCTAACATTTTAGATTATACATAGTTTATGTTGAGATGAGTACTGACATTTAAAGTGTTTTCTGATTCCTTTTTCAACAAGAAGGTGTATAGCCATTTCTTGACATAAAAATTCTAGAAATGCACTCATGTGAAGTAAGCAGCTTTAGCGCACATGTTCAAATAAGTGGTGAAAAACAAATTTTGAAATTTGTTTTTTGAATGAGGAAAATGACGGCTAACGGCCAACCGTCAACACAATAACTTCCAAAAGAAACAACTTAAGAACTCGATATCAGTATAGTAGATTGGGACCTTAATTATGAAGGCCAAATGAATGGGTAAAATCCACCAAATGATTCGGCAGATATAATTCAAAATTTCATTTTCCCAATATTTCGTAAAATACAGACTAGATCGAATTGCAATCATGTATTTTATCGAGAAATGACTGTTCAAAGGTTTAAACAGAATATCATGAAGATGATATGAGCAGAAGATCAAAGAATATTGAATATTTGAAATTTTTTTCCAATTGTTCTAATGACACAATCATCACGAAATTTTGCACAAAGTTGTCCATCAGCATTTCCAAACTAGCTGCCAAGTTTCATTTCGATTAAATCAGTATTTCAGAGTTAATCTGGAAAAGTCAACTTCGTTTGAGACCATTTTCGGTTCAGAATTCAAAATTATAGACATTTGGACAAATCGATAGCATGCTGATTCCCTAGAACATGCGCGCAAAAAGAATAGAGCAATCACTATGACAGCGATATAAAACTAAGTAATTTCTTTCATTCTTTTTTTTTTCTAGTTTTAAAATGTTTCTTCCTTTCAATTTGTATAAAAACATGGATTTAATAGTCAACAATACCTCGAATATAACGGGGTAACTTTTGGGGGCCAGAGTATGTTTTTTTCACAAATTTTTTGGGTGCAAATGGTTGAAAAAAATTTGAGAATTCGCAATGTTGGCACTTTTTTATATTCAAGAATTTTCGGGAAAATAAAAACTGACATAGAGCGGAAAATGGAAAAATAAACTAACATTGCGCATTCTCAAAAAAGAAGTTAGTACACCCCAAAAAAAAACATTTCAAAACATAGGTAATCACTGAAACCTGCAGAACGACACCCCTTTTTTCCTATTTACGTCGAAATTTCTCCGATTTCTAATATTTCTCGCGGCTATTGGCAACGTTGAAGCATGCAGATCGTGGGCAGGTGCCTGACCTTGTGATATTAACGAGGTTTTATGAAACTTGAATGCGGCTGTGTTGCCGAACTGCGCGAAGCTGTAATTTACCAGCACATGGTAGTTTTTGCCCTCAGGTTCCTTTCCAAATTCAAATTAATCAGTTGATTCACATAAGTTTTGAATTATTGAAAATTGTTTTTGTGAAGTTGTTTCGTCCTTTTAGAATGTACTGGTGAAATATTCGTCAAATTGCTGCAATCTGTAATCCAACTTACTGGTTTCCATTTTTTCTTTCACGGACAGCACACCCCACCTTTGCTTTATTTGTGGTGAGAATAGGAACTCGTCAACTGCTTTGGCGTATCATATGAAACTCCATCAAAATGATGCTAAGAAATATCCATGTCCAATTTGCAATATAACTTTCTTGATGAAAGGTGGATTAAATAACCACATCAGAAGGCATTTGGGAGACCGAAGATTTCCTTGTAGTATATGTTCTAAATCATTCTTTAGTGGTAATGAAAGGAAAAAACATATGATGATACACACAGGTAAGATATCATTAAATTGAAGTTATATGAAGTCCTTCATCAATGTTAGAAATATCGAAATTCCATCAACATTGGGTTGGTGTGAAAAATTTTTGTCGCGTTAGAGGTACATACAAGTTGGGTTGTTGAGTCTGATGGGTATTTTCGCTTTATATTCTTTGATCTATTGTTTTAATTTTATCACATATGGATATTGTTCCTTTTACAAATTCTAGTTCATCATTTACTAATATTTCCTTAGATATATTATGAAACAACAATCCTGTGCTCAAAATCTTTCTTGTTTTTAATTTCATCAATTATTCGATAATGTTCAATTGATAATGGATATATTATCGTCAACGATGTTGAGAATACAGTTTTTTCAGGAGAGAGACCGCACAAATGTAAATATTGCAACCGAGGCTTTGTGACTCCATTTAACAAGAAAATTCATATGATGACCCACATTGGACCATATTGTTGTAAGATCTGCTTTAAAGGTTTGATTGACGAGGATATGTTGAAACTGCATATGAAGCACAAGCATTGCGCATCTTCAAGTGAGTTATTATTTCTTCATACATTTAGCACGCTACCAAATTAGTTGTATTGCATTTAGAAGAATATGGTTAGATATGTTTAATTGTTACAATAACATTGTAAGACATCCTTTTGCTTAGTTAAATAAAAGAATGGAATGAAAGAATACATTTTTTCTCCGTTTTGAGTTATTGATTCTATATTGTTTTAAGGTGATACAATGGAACTATCCGAATATGCTGAAGAAGTTGGTAAGTTTTGGTTCTATGTTTTGTTTTTACCCGCATGTTCCAGGGAAACAGCGTGCTTTCGTTTTGTCCAAATGTCTGTAATTCTCGAATTTTTTCTTGAGTGCATGAATTTTTTCATAATTTGAATTAGATATTCTAACTGTAAGATTAATGAAAAACTTTAATCGCTGTCAAAAATTTTAGTTTTCAACAAATAACCTATTTTTTGAATTTGGCCCAACATAATGGCTGTTTAAACGGACGAAACTTCGCGTCCTCCGTGACTTACCGGGATATATCCAACTGCTCTCTCTCTTCTCGTATACTTTTCTCTCTACCAAGCCAATAGACAGTGACGGATGTATCGATCAATGAATCTTGCTATAACGAGTGACGTAGAAGGCGATCTGACGCGTTTCATTTTTCGATAAAGTACAGGATTTAATTCGATCTCATCTTTATTTTTGGAAATCTTGGAAAAATAAAATTTTGGATGGGTATATCTGCGGAATCATTAGGTGGATTTTACCCATTCACGAATTCGGCCTTCGTAATTAAGGTCCGAACCTACTCCAAGTTGTTTTTTTCGGGAATTATTGTGTTTACGGTCGGCCGTTAGATCGAATTGAAATCCATTACTTTATCGAAAAAAACCTGCAAAAGCAGTGACGTGAAGTCAGCTGCTGACTTCACTTTTTTAGGTTTTTTATTTCAGTTCTATAACTTATGGTGTTTGTTAAGTTATCTAAAGTATATGAGAAGTATAATTTTTATTGTTTGAAAATTGACAAAAACGATCCCTTGATTTTGCACAAGCATTGGGACGTAAAAATATGCAATGTATACAGTTGGGTAGTATTCATGGAAGAGTCATGGATGATGCATCTGGAAAATGATTATTATTATGAAAAATAAATTTTCGGCAGAAATGAGTGTGTTTTCAAAGGTGAGGCTATCTTGAAACAAGAAGGGAAACTAGATATTTCAAAACAACCCCTCGCGATTTTTAGCATGCTTAACATATATGCTCCATTCAGTAAATAATGGAAAATAAATGGGTTATATCAATTTTGTTATCATATTACTGCGTCGTTCGTTCTACATGAAGGTCGTTGTAATTACATATTTACACATGAAGACCCCCAATGGAAACTCATGTTAAGTCCATTTTCATCAAAAATACGAGATAATGGTACCATCTGTTAAAGAATGGCTCAAACATTTAGCCCTTTACTTTTGAAAAAAATGCAATAAAATTATAAGTCTCTGATCTAACACGTTCATTGAAAATGGGAAAGCCTAAAATATGAAGAATTTTTCATGTCCATATCCAATATCAGATTTCTACTGTTTATTTTTTTTAGATTACCCTAACACACCAAAGCTAAGTGTTTATTAAACCAAAAAGATAAGAGTATGCTTAGCTAAAGCAAATTAACAGTTATGTTTTAAACATTTAATTGTGGTTATCTCAAAACGAAATAATTATGACTTAACATGACTTCTTATGTAAGTGAACCAACTTATGAGTAGGGATTTTTTAACGTTGACGTCATTTCACAAGTGCCAACTTGACTCAGTTCTAGTTACAGAAACTATCAAACTATTCCAGGGCCTACCGACTGACTTTCTAAGAAGTGAATGGAGTATATGCTTTTTCTGAAAAAATGTCACATAAAAAGCCCAAGTTTTTAATAGAAGTTTGAAAAACTGAATCCTTCAGCTAAGGCCACACTACAAATTTTGATTCAAAGAGCCAAGCTACTCTCTTCGTGACTTATAGCAAACTCATGTGTATCAGGTGCACAACATGCAAGCGACAACATACTTAGGTGCCTAGTTAGACACTCTAAGTGTCTCTAAGTTTAGCACGCATAATCCTTGGAAAAAGTAGGTGATATTTAGAGGTTATGACTAAATGCACTGTTGGTTAAGCCTCTGTCTTATCCACCTTGAAATATATCAAGCTCTCTTGTCTTCTGCTGGGATATTCTTCAAGATATGTTGTTTTTTAAAATTTTTTCTCAAACTCGTTTTCAACGCCCATCGCGAACTAATATTTGTTCAATGAACTCAAAATGAGACTAAATTTTGTTCGTAGATGTTAAGAACCTACAGGTTGAGTCTTCAAGTTGTACATTCATTCTAACTATAGATCCCTCTCATCAAATAGATCATTCTTTTCATTTGCCATTTTTCTAGGTTCGGATCAGGAAGAAGTTGTAAGCATTGAAATATTTCTCTATGGGCTAAACTCCTGCAGTTTGTATGAAAGTTCCACTTAGAACTCTTACAGTAATCGGAATTGGTTCCACGGAGAAGAAAGAGCTCCAGTAATAATAAATAACATAATCACAAGGACGAATATCCGTCGATAAATCAACAAATATTTGTTGATTTATCGACGAATATTCGTCCTTGTGATTATGTTATTTATCGACGATAAATCAACAAATATTTTTCGATTTATCGATTTATTCTCCGTGAAACCAATTCCTATATTTGTTAGATGTTGGACGTTTTCTTCTTGTGGGAATCCACATGAACCGAGTGTTTCCAATGTCGTGACGGTTTTTTGTAAAGCTGCAATATCGAAGTTACAGCGACCTGATGCGACAAAAGGATGAACGTCATACACATCGATCAAAGTATTCTGCACTCGAAGGTGGGACTCGCAAGATACTCCTGGCAGATGGCGCGCTGTACGTTGTTATACTGCAGCGGTCCGTCTGAAAGGTAAGAAGTATCAAGAGATCTCTCTGCGGTTTATCCAAGTTTAGTTGACCTGACGATCAATAACAATTGTGAAACAGCTGTAGTCATTCTACTTGGATCCGCTTCTTCGGTGTAGGTGTTTTGGTTGATTGGATGATTAGCTCTGATCAGAGGGAAATATTTGTTGATTTATCGACGGATATTCGTCCTTGTGATTATGTTATTTTTTACAGTAATCTTCAGGAAAAATGGTTGAGAAACTCCTTTACTCACTTAATTCATATGACTGGGTGCTTTTTGCGATATCATCGAAACGATTGCGATTAAAGAAAAATCATAAGGGGTCATTGAGTGTTCTTAAATGACAGAAGATTCTTATAATGACTTTAGATAAACTTTATCTGCATTCTTCATGCTAATAGTTGTATGAATCGGCCAGTCTATAACTAGGAAAAGGTTTCAAGCAGGATAATAATGATTCTGAGGAATATGTGTCATAGTTATAGCAAACTTCACACCAAAATTCATTTCATTCGGAATTACCATATCAAAGCTACAAAAGAATGACAGTTTTTTACGCGCTTGTTTTTTTTGGAATTTCAACAGCCTGCATCTTTTCGCAGGAACCGAATCTGGAAAAATTTTAAAGGTAAAAAAGTGTTTTATTCGATGAGAGGAATTTATGGTTCAAATAAAGACTCGCTGTGTACCGTAAAATGGGGTGACTTTGCCTTGGGGGGTGACTTTGCCCATTCATGCCCGAAAAGTTATGGCAGATAACCTCAAGCACTGTTGGGAGGAAGTACGCTGTCTGTTGCGTTGAAATTAATGGTGGGGGTAAGCCCCTTCCCTAACTGCGCTCGACACGCTTGCCGGCCGTCGCACGTAGTAGTTGTAATGCTGTGAACTTGAGCAACTAATTTGCGAGAAATTTATTTGTTTCAAACTTCCTCCTGACTGCAGTAGTAGACTACGATATATTAAGGTGAGTATCTAGTAAATGTACAATATATTATTGAGGAAAAGTTTGGTATATAATAACGGCCAAAAATTTCCTTTCTAAGGTTAGAAATGGGGTGGGCAAAGTCACCCCGTCGATTGTAAGTCAAATTGGGGTGACTTTGCCAACTGCATTCTAACTTTGCCCACCAGCAAAGTGGCTTTGCCCTGCATCTTTTTAACATTTACTTAGTCATTGATGTTATTTTAATTGTTCCAGAAACATGCCCAGGACTTATAAAAGAAAGTTAGGGGCTCGTCAGTATAAGAACTATTCAGATGATGTTCTGTCTCAAGCAATTGCGGACGTTCTTAGTGGTAGATTGTCAGTGAGACAGGCCGCGACTGAATACAGAATTCCTAGAAAGACATTGGGTAACAAAATAGCACAAAAACATGACAAAAAACCTGGTGGACAAACGGTATTTTCTGTAGCCGAAGAAAAAATTATTTTACAACAGATTTTAACATGTGCCGATTGGGGTATGCCACTGGATTCCCTTGATATAAGGCTGATTGTGAAAGACTATCTATCCACTCTTGGACGGACTGTAATACAATTCAACAATAATCTTCCTGGAGATATGTGGTACAGAAATTTTCTCAAAAGACATCGAGAGGAACTATCTGTCAGAAAATGCCAAAATGTGAAAAGAGCTCGAGCAGCAGTTGGAACTGAGCAAATAACATCTTACTTTGATCATCTAGAGAGATCTTTACGAAATGTCCCAGCTCAAAATGTGATCAATTTTGATGAAACTAACTTCTCGGATGATCCCGGAATAAAAAAGATGGTTTTCAGAAGAGGAGTTAAATATCCCGAACGTAATATCAACTCCACTAAAGGCTGCATATCTGTAATGTTTACAGTTACGGCTGTTGGAGAAGTTTTGCCTTGTTATGTCGTATACAAGGCGGAACACTTGTGGAGGACATGGGTTGAAGGAGGACCAAGTAAGACAAGGTACGGGAGAACAACCTCGGGATGGTTTGATGGACCAAATTTTGAGGAATGGTTCCTACAAATTATTGTTCCATGGGCAAATAAACTGGCAGGTCCAAAATGTATTATTGGGGATAATCTGAGCTCACACCTTAGTATGAAAGTTATAAAGCGATGTGAAGAACTAGATATCAAGTTCGTATTTCTACCGGCAAATGCAACGCATCTTTGTCAGCCCTTAGATGTGGCTTGCTTCGCTCCTGTCAAAAAAGTTTGGAGAAGCATTTTGACAGATTATAAAATGAAAAATCCACACAGTGTAAGCTTGGATAAGTCGGTTTTTCCAAGACTATTGAAGAGACTACTTGACGAGATCAACCCAAGAATTATAGAAAGCATCAAATCTGGCTTCAGGACGTGTGGTATTGTTCCAGTGAACCGCCACGAGGTGCTAAAAAAACTTCCAGGTGTACCCCTGCATGCTCACGATGATGCTCCAGCAACAGTGAGTGACACACTTCTCAATTATCTCCAAGCCTGCAGACAAGGGGACAAGGAAACACCAATCAAAGGCCGCCGAAAGAAAATTTCTATTCCCGCCGGAAAATCTGTGTCCCTAATTGATTTGCAACCTCTTGAGGGTAATCAAGCCAAAGAAAATTCTGATCCTACAGCTGGTTGCAGTAAGGACGAACCTAATTCTGGGTCTAAGCGGAAGAGGGGCAATGAAAGAGCACCTCAATTGCAAAATCACTCTGTAGGCAGCAGCGACTCAGATGATGAAGCCATGTCCTTACACGACAGTTCAGATGGTGCGGAAAGTGTTCCTGATTTTGACATAAATTTGCAGATGGATACAGAACAATTGGAAAAAGACGACTACATAATTGTAAAATTTTCAACGGACAAGAACACATTTTACAGGCACTATGTCGCCAAAATTATACAAACTTACGAAAGTAATCAAGAATTTTCAGTTAGTTGCCTTCGAACAAATGACAAAAAAGTTTTCGTTTTTCCTAATGAACCTGACATCTCTGATATCAATTTTGAACAGATTGTTGGTGTTCTTCCTGCACCTATAAGCTGCCGTCGTGGAAGAATTGTCTTTGGAGTTGACTTCAAGAACTATCTACTCTAAATTAAATGCGACAGTACTTTGTTTCCCTTCTTTTTATTTTTTATAAACAGTATTTATGTATTTTTCAGTTTTTTTCGATAAATAAAATTTCTAACTTGCCTATGATTTTTATTTAAGCTATCCAAACAGGTTTTATTTGTGTTCAACACATCTAACTTTATTTTAAAAAACTTAAATATGCTTTTAAATGGGGTGACATTGATATATCAATGAAAATGAACAAGGTGGCAAAGTCACCCCATTTGAACAACTGACTTTGCCCACCCGGTTATTTAATTTTTT
This sequence comes from Myrrha octodecimguttata, assembly GCA_958510865.1. Taxonomy (NCBI): domain Eukaryota; kingdom Metazoa; phylum Arthropoda; class Insecta; order Coleoptera; family Coccinellidae; genus Myrrha; species Myrrha octodecimguttata. The sequence continues at coordinate 72,532,175 of OY294056.1, read as the reverse complement.
TCCGAATTAATTTTTTTTTCATTGCGGAAAGGAAGTTACTAAAGCGTTGCCCTTACTGCCACTCGTTGCGTAGATCCTACGATTCATGGAGAATACGATACTATATAGAAGAAAAAAGGATTCAAAGTTCTAAATTGGGCAAAGTCACCCCATTTCACGGTATATCATATGATAAGTTCAGAGAGGCGTATTCCCTTCCATGGATTCTCTCTTAACAGAAGCTGAAACGGCAAGCTTTCATATGGAATACTCCTCATTCCAACTTGGTACTGGATATATTTTATTTTCTTGAGACAGGTCGCTAAACACAAGTGCGTTGAATGAGTGAATCATAGAAAACAGTGAAAGAACTAAAAAATATATTTACACATAAAAAATATGGTTAACATCATGCTGGTTCTATACTGTCCTACTTTTTCTTCTTACCCTTACCTTTCCCTTTCTTCTTCTTCCCAGGCGAAGGTGGAGGAGGAAGTGGTTCTGGTTCTGGCTCGGGTGGTGGTGGTGGGGGTGCTTCAACTTCCTGTTGTATATCTTCTTCGGGTATCGGCATATCTTTTTCCAGTTCCTTATTGATGATCTTGTAGAAGTCTTGCTCTGCTGCTTGGACGAATTCGTCCTTGTACGGATCTTTTTCAGATTCGTCGAATCCTTGTCCTATTGTTGATAGCGCCCTGTCTGGATCATCTTCGAAAACGTGGGTTGAGCTTTTTGTTTTGGCCTTGAGACGTATTTCGCGATTTCTTGCTTCCAGTATTTTCTCCCTTTTAGCTTCACGTTCGAACATCTTTCAACAAAAAATTCTCTTTAATTTTTTCCAGATTAAAGAATGAACAGATGAACTAGAAAAGCACTGACGGGAAGTCGGAAGCTTTTGCGTGCATTATCAAATTCGTTGCCAAAGCGGTCATGTGATCACGTATTGACCCTACCAAACACACCTCCACTTCCTGTTCGAAAGATTTGGTGATCTTCTAATTATATTATCGTCATTCTGTATGAACCTTCAAGCTGTCATTTTTCGATCAAGTACTGGATTTCAATCCGATCTTATCTGTATTTTTGGAAATATTGGGAAAAGAAAATTTTGAATGGGTATATATATCTACAGATTCATTTGGCGGATTTTACGCTTTCACGAATTCGATCTTCGTGATCGACTCTACAAATATCTAGTTTCTAAGTGGTTTCTTCGGGAAGTTATTGTGTTTACGACCGGCGGTTGTTCTGATGACCCGATCATCACGAAATTTTGTACTAAGTTGTTCATCAGAATTTCCACACTAGTTACTTAATTTCATCACGAATAAATCATTATTTTCTGAGATATTCCGGAAAAACAACGATACCGTGGAAAAACCACGAAATTTGACATCCTTTTTTCCAATATCTCCGAAAATATCAACCGTATCAAACTGAAATTTGGTAAACTGCTGTAAAATATGGGTATGGGTATCTCAAGGTACGAGCAAGGTTTTTTCAATTTTGATAGTTTTCGCAAGAAAAACGTCGGAATTCGTCATCAGTGAGTCCAACCTAGTCGTTTGAGACAACTTTCGGGACAAAAATTCGAAAATAACAGGCATTTGGACGAAACGATACCACTCTGCTATCGGTTTTGGATAAAAGCCGAAGATTTGTAAGATAAAATGGGCATGAAACATTGGATTCTCCGGACCTCATATTCATTTTCCGTTTCCTTTCCAGATTTTGCCCGTTAAGTGAGTCGGTAGGCCATGAAAATTTGACACATTCCACTCTGTATAATTAAGAAAATATGTTAGCTTATAATTATTTTTTGTCAGATTCTACATTCAGGTCGTGATAATTACTTATGTAACTGAACCAAAACCATAGTCATTGACTGAAATATGTGGGAATTAATAACGTCTCGACAAATCAATTTAACCTTGGCGACGTTGTAGTAGTGCCAACGTGGCTCAGGTCTAGTTACAAAACATGATAGACATATTCCAAGGCCTATCCACTGACTATAAAAGTGAATGGATTGAATGTTTTTTGATGAATTGTATGGAGAAAAATCTATAATGAACATGACAGTGGTGCCATTTCGTCGACCCAATCGCAGAATCGGAAAATTATGAATAATGGCAAGAACTACGCTTTAAACTACGATTTTGAACGTCTTCTGAAGCAAACTGCATATTCAAAGTTATGGAAATGCTATTTCTTTCACAAGCATCTCCTTTACCACGTTCCATACTCACCGCAGTTAGAAGAACTTTGTCATTTTTATTGCAGGTTGCCAGATTGTCAGAAAATTCAACCAGATAAACCGTCCCTTTCTGATTACCAATGGCGACCATTTTGCCACTATCGTGTGTTCTGATTCGAGTCAAGGATTCATCGCAAACTTTAACAGACATTGAAGCCTCTCTTTGTTGTTGAAGTATGTCCCAGACATCTAGAACTCCATCACTTCTAGTTGTGAAGAATGAGGATAATCTGAAAATTTATCGTTTTCTCTTCATCATATCATTATCATGAATGAAATATTTATTTGCTAGTCTCTCGCATTCAATGGTGTTGTTCATTTTCTTTGAACCACTCTACTGAAACGTTCAAGTGGTATTTTGATTCTCTGAGTGTTCTCAGACGAAGATACAGAAGTAGAAACATTTTAGGATGTGTATGGTTTTGCTCGAATGTATCCAGGCCTTTGGTTTGACCCTCCAAAAAATATTCTAGAATTTCTTTAATCTAAAGATTATATCAAAGCGCTATTCTTCCCTTTAAAAATCCTCCCTGTATGAGTGTTTACTCAAACCACAAGAAGCTTTACGAAGCAGTCACCTGTGGGTCATCTACCCTTGTGTTCTGCTTTGATTTGACTGTTAGAATGATAAACTTACTCTTATCCTCGCAACTAAACATTGCGCTTTTTTCGCCACGGGACCTTTTCATTTTATATAAGGGGACCTGAAAGTAATGTCGTTTTCACTCGCTACATGTAAGCACAGACCTTTCAAAGGAGTCTTTATTTATTATCCATTATGTATTCCATCTCATTGTCAATAATCTTTTGCCATCTAGTGAGTAAATTTTCAATCCCTGATCGATAAAATTAATTGTTTTTTCTGCAAAATATCTAGAGATGGCATTCTGGATATCATCTAAATTCGCAAATTTTTCGTCACTTAAAATGTTTTGCAGCACTCGGAATAAATGTAAATCCGATGGTGCAACATAGGGCGAATATTGTGGATGAGGCAGCACCTCCCACCACAATTCATACATTTTTTTTAGGGTGTGCCTTGCGCACTTCTATCTTGCATTGTCGTGTTGGAGAATTATGCCTTTTCGATTGACAATCACTGGCCATTTTTCAATTGACTCGCTGTAGAACTCTGCATTAACAGTTTTTTCAGGTTTTAGCGATTCGAAATGAACAATGCCGCGAATATTGTGTTTCGAGTTATTTTAGAGCACCCCTTCCTCATATCCTGTGATCAAGCTATCAACAAATGCTTCTGTGTTGTGTCGTTGAAGCAATAAGTTGCAGGTGATCGATCGGCCAGCCTTGTTATGATCGACCAGATTATGCGGGATCCAAAAAGATGGTTGACCAAGGTTGGTTAAGACTGTTTGACAATTTGTCGTTTTGAGAGCCACTGCCTACTGGCAAGCGCTTCCTTCGATATCGTGAACTGCAGCCCCACCACACATTTTTAACCTGCCATTTGTATTCGTATTTTTTCCGAATATCCTAGGCTTCAACGAAACCCCATAGAAGCTTAAAGCTTGTGCGAGTTAGGATACCGGGTGTGTTCTGTGTACGCTTTGTTACTAATTCCTTGTGCCACATTGCAATAGAACAGTCGTTTATTCGAAATAGCATCGCGCTGTGATTTTGATTCTTCCTCTGGTTGATTTTATTCTGACCGTAGTAAAATTAATACTTGGTTTCGTATCTTACCGACTGTCTTTTCCAAACCTGTTTAATTTGATAGGAGTAAATAAAATGAATTGAGATAAAAATATCTTTTCGAAGCACCTATATAAAATTCTGAAGGGTTACTCACCTGGTTGGGCTCCATGCACCGTCCGTTAATAACGCTTTGTGATAACAAGTCCACATTATGGAACTCTCTTTGCAATCCTCCGACCAGATCCTTGCCGTCCAGTCTCCAATGGTCAAGAAATTCTTGATGAAATTCGGATTCCTCTGACATGCCAGCACAGGTCCGAGATGGGCGTTATACCTGGCCGTCATTTTTTCGATCGCCGTTTTACCCTTACGATTTCCAGATATAACATAGCCCAGTTCTGTGCCCACCATGAATCTCGTTGGGATTGTGGGCTCGTATTCCAGACAGGACACGCCAGCGGCTAGTGATAAGGATTGTTCCTCGTCCTTCGCCTGATGAAGAACCAGGGTTTCCGTCGGTTCTGAAAGATTGCGCGCATCCCACCTTGAAAAGAATCAACTATGAGAGATCGCCTGGTTTCGACTTCAGATTTTTTGTTCGAACACACAGCGTACGATGATGTACATTTCTTATCAATAACTTCGCAACGGAACAATCTGCGGGTTAATTAACCAAACTAATTACCGACCGATACGATAATTTTTTCTGTAACCCCATTTATTCAGTCCTAGGGACATCGTCAGTGTTTTTAAAAAAATTCTGATGACTTTGAATTACACTTCTCTATCGTTTGACGGTCTCGTTACGACATCTTGTATATTTTTCTCTCGGATCCCGCTGTGCCACTTACTTCGTTTGGATATGATGTGAAACCTAAGCAAATAACTTTTGGGAATTTTCAACGATGTGGTACCAAGAAATGAAGCCACAACCAGATGCACTGATAGTAGCAAGCCTCTTGGTGTCAATTAAAAACTGAATTTCAGCTTTATCATATTTGACTAGCATTCAACTTTCATAACGATCGTTTATCTTACTTTCTGTTTGACAGATGCGGGAGAGAGGTACGACAAGTACGAATTGTTGATACAATCTCCTGGAAACTGCCCAGGTGAGCCATTCAACCATTGCCAATTTGAGTTTCTTATTTTTCGTTGAATTTTATGTGTGAACTTCATGCATGAGCCTTTAATTTTCAATCTATTGAACTCTCCAAAACATTCACACAAAAACTATTGCCACAATGATCATATACAGTGTGTCCACGGATTGGGTGCCGGTAAGGTGTAAATGACGAAAAATTTTCGAGTTAGACTCATATTCTGGAAATCGCTCCTGCTTGGTCTCAAACTAAGATGTTGAAAAAATGAGCCAAATCAATTAATATACAGGGTGGTTTAGAACTGATTTAATGAAAATTTTTAAGAATAAAGGGTCTTTGTTTTGAAAGATATCGAGAAAGTTTATTGAGAAAAGTTGTTTGGAATGACGAGCTGCTGCAGGAACTCAATTTTCAGATAAATCAGCCTGCCTTGACTTATAAGTTCATGAATATTTTGTTAATCCGATACGTGAGATATTTTGTCATGATCAAAAATTTAAATTTTGACACTATTTCTTTAACAGGGTTACGTGATACCGTAACATTTGGCCAGCGTTCATGGAATTGTCCTATTAGTCCTTGATACGAAATGTCTGCACCTAAACTGTAGCACTCCACAATAAACACTCTTTGTTCTATGGTCAACATATTTTTAACTGGAAAATTTTCGTTTATGACGAATAAAATTTACGTTTCAAGTCACGTCTGGCATTCGTAACCATGGATATTATCAAATATTTTCATGACCTATTCACAAAATCAAAGTTGAGCGATTTATCTGAGAATCGAGATTTAGCCGTGTCTTTTGATTCTAAACAACTTTTCTCAATAAACTTTCTCGATATCTTTTGAAACAAAGGCACTTTATTCTTAACAATTTTCATTAAATCAGTTCTAAACCACCCTGTATATTAATTGATTTGGCTCATCTTCTCAACATCTTAGTTTGAGACCAAGCAGGAGCGATTCCCAAAATATCAGAGTCTAACTCGAAAATTTTTCGTCATTTACACCTTACCGGTACTCAATCCGTGGACACACTGTAGATACTGCATATATAATTTGTGGTTCGTCTGTACCCTGTAACTCAACAGAATGCTCGTTATTTCTTTATTTGTTGAATATGCAAAGATGTTTTGAGAAGTTCAATGACAATCCTAAATAACTGAAGCTAGAACTTTAACATTTTCTAACACGGAACTTCGTAGGTTTGGGAGAACCGGAGTGTCTACATTCCTTAGATTGCTACTTTTTGCCATGGAAATTTTCCTAAATTTCATCCATAGTAACAACAAATTTCAAGCAGGTTGCAACATACGCAAACCTATCACAGAATTCGCAGGTCTGATAAAAGTATGTCATGAAATGCATCTTGATTTTGACAAATTAATCAGCTAAAAAAACTTCTACGAAATTTGGTTGCAAAAAGATGGTCCAACTCGCCATACAGCTCGATTAATCTCTAATTTATGGCAAAATCAATTTGGTGACAATTTATTTCCAGAAGTGGTACTGTCAACTTATTCCATATTCGTGCGACTTAACCCTTCTCGATTACTTTTTGTGGGGATATGTTGAGTCAGTAATTCATGCCGACAAACCAGCAGCTCTTGAAGCATTGGACGCCAATATTCAAGCCACCATTCACGCCATACGGCAAAATTTATTGGAAGAAGTAGTGAAAAATTGGACTGATCGAATAGACTATGTAACTCAATATCCTCGTAAATGTTTAAAGTGAATCAGAAAGTTGCAAATACGAAGATGAATATTATTTAGACGTTAGGTGTTCACCAAATCCTACCATTTTACTTGTCCATCGCTAGATCCGCTGAAAAAGTCTGTTCCCGATTTCGTATTGATCCAGCATACTCTGGTCACCGGATCCCTGAAACTTGTCTCCATTATGCTGGTAGCTATGGGTTCGTAGCCCTTCCTGGTATCCCACACGCCAACCTGTCCGTTCAGATGTCCGCTGATCAGGGAATGCGGATCCTTCGGATGATACTCCAGACATACAATCGGATGTTCCGGTTTGAAGATATGGAGTGGTTTGTTGGGATTTTCTGATTAGAAATGAGCTCAATTAAAATTCTGAATCAGAATAATACCACTGGAAAACTGAAGAAATATTTTGTCGAATTTGATATGTTATTCAGTCCGTAATAGAAGTGGGCGTCAACGTTGCAAGGAGAAAAAGAAGAAATCACTCTCACAACTGGTAGGGAGCAACTGAATTCATTTTTATAAAGTCAGTCGGTTGGTCATGGAAGTTTGACAAATTTCACTCTGTATTATTGAAGAATGTTTGGTAAGGTTTTTTTTTTCTCTTGCCAGTTATCGACTTTGTACGTTCTACATAGATTGTAGATACGTAGGACTTGACAATGTCTCGCCAAATTATTTTGCTCTTGTCGACATTTCACAAGTGCCAATCTGACTCAGTTCTAGTTACAAAAACTTTATAAACCTATTCCAAAGCCTACCGGCTGAATTTAGAATAGTGAATGGAGTATAGTTTCAGTTCTGATTTTACGAAATACAAACTTTACGAATGTAAATTGCTGTCTTAGGATATACTTACTCTTCTGGTAGATATGGCCTCGCGTCCAGAGTAATATCAACTTTCGGAGGATATAACTTTGTTGTTTCAAATCATAGAAAAAAGCACAAAGTATCCCATTGAAAGAACATGTTCTAGTGCTTTACGTCCGTAATTAACAATATAAATATTTATTGTACCAGTTGAATGAGGTGTTAAACCGAAAGAGCATAATCTCGAAATAGAAAAATTTGGACTTATTCTACTTTTCTGGACGTAACTGGAAAAATAGAACTCAAGAACAGGCTAGATGATGTAATCTCCCGGTGATTCCGAACGTTTCAAAAATAACCTCAAAATTGGCACGGTAAGCGATCGATCCAACCCCTGCGCCATTTTGCAACTTTGGAAAATAGAGTTGATGCCGATGGTTTTCAATGGGTTTTTCATACTGACGACTTAATTAATGTGTTCAAAAAGATGTCTTTCTGTTGGATAAATGGATGGCACTTAATCGAATTAAATGAAAATTTTCGATATCAGTTCACAAGCGTTACATTAGATAAACAATATCAAGATTTTGAATGATAATGATGAAAATAAATTCTACGTTAAAAAGTCTGATGCTACAGTATTAGGTACAAAGTTTTTAGGAACACTTATAACTGAAAAACATGATTGACAAAGTGATTAGCTCTGACTTTTCGTGATCTCAGCAACTTCTAATTTTCTAAAGGTCTGGATGGAGGGACATCTGAAAGTTTTTTAGAGAATTTCTGGAGATTATATGTCAGAGCCATAAACTATTATCAGACAACTAGACAGAGAAAACCTCTTAATTCGAGGATCCTTTGGCCGATGTCATAGAGAGTAAGTTGAGAATTTGTACTGAAATATCAAGAAGACTCCTGATTATGGAAAGCTGCTGAATGTTTGAAGAAAGCGAGTTTTATACTTCCTGCCCAAATTTTTTTTTTGGGTAAATCCTACTGGACAGTATGAAACAGACTGAGATTCTCACCTATCTCCCAAATAAAAGAGTAGGTAGATTCGCTATCTATGTGGGCTTGAAACATGAGATTGCAGTGCGCATTGGCAATCTTAGTTTGTCCGTCTGGAGACCACGAAATATGTGTGATCGGCCTCGTCGACGTTACTTGGTCTTGAAAAACGTTTACTGTTCTTGCAGAACTCTTCTCAACTAAAGGTGTCGACTCCACATCCGAAAAGTACTGTTGATAGATGTTAATCGCGTTATTTTGTAGCACGCAGTTCTCCATACTCTGTAAAGTACCAGTTATCAGGAAAAATGGAGGAGGAGGTGTATACAATAACTAGGAAATGTAACAAATATTTCGATTATTGCGCGACATATCATTTTCAGAATCGTGTGGGGTCAAATGTAAATATCTCTGCACCCTCATGAAGGGTTATCAACTCTTACGACAAGTTGAATACGTTTCCTTCAGAGTCGAAATGATTTGTTCAATGAAAATGTAAGTTCTTCCAATTTACTACCTGCCCAAAGCGTTTAGCATCGGAACTCCTGGCTGTGTTTACCATGATTTGCAATGTTGTATTGACGATGCTAAAAAATTAATTATTTGAGCAATTTAGTACCTAATAATTAAAATGGAAGAAGGCAAAGAAAATTTGGATGTCTGCATATCTTACAGAGAATTTTCTGGTAGAAAAAAGTATTCATAATAATAAAAAAATTGAGGAAAGTTTTGCAACAACTTCCACGACGAGGTTGCCACCCGTAACACATTCTGAACATGACATTATTTTACAATTTTGGTCTAGGTTTTCATTAAAATTTTTGTTAAGATAAAGATTCTCCAAAGTTTTGAAAAGATGCATCTCAAGTTCGCTTCTTCCATCATAAATACAAATAACACTGTTTTAATATCGATTAACACCATTATTTTGCTGCGCGGCCTCCCTAAAAAAATTATTGTCGTACGACTTACGACACAATTAATTCTTTTCAAATTAATTAATATTTTATCAGGAAACAGCAACCGTTAGTTAATATTCCAACAAAAAACACAAATCATTCAATTTTTTCTAACGATCCAATCAATCCGCCCCCAACATAGAACGTCTTGATTTACCGTGGAAATATCGAAAATGTATCTCGGGCGCGATGAATTCGCGGCCTCACGGTCAGGCTGGCCGGAACCCTCGTATAGGAACAAACAACCACAGTAAATGCCGTCGAATGACCCCGATCAACTCCGAACCATAAGTACACCAGGGCCGCGAAATTTCTGCGGCCTCAGTACGGGTGCAGTCCTATTCATTATTGCTGTTCATTGCGACGAACGTCTTTTTACGTGTTTATTTTTATTCTTTTGTCGGGTTGATGTTATAGACTTTACCTTGTTGGTATTTTCTTTGTGTGTTAGGATTCATAATGAATTCAGTCAGCAACATTCTTGAACTAATTTTGATGGCAGGATAAGCTGCAATCAGCCGATTAATTGAGAATTGAGGAACTGGGCCGGTCCTCGCCAGTTATAAAGTTATCACAAATTTGTAAACGAAAAGCCGAAAACAGGTCTTTACGCGCTGTTTTTCAATAGAAATTTACAAAAAATAACTGGACATGCGAGTGTGAAACAACAAATTTGTTACCTTTATTGTTTTCCGTGTTATTTCATGAAGTTGACTCAAGAATGGATCCCAACTGGGCAAGAAAAGGAATCATTTAGTTACACCAACCTCCAGAAAAAATGAGGAAACATGAATCGTCTCGTGACCACATCGATTCTTGCACTGCCTTTGCCTTACTTGGTAAGATAAATTTATGTCCCAGTTAAGTTCTGCTTACAATGAAACCATTATGTTACATAATAATAAGGTCGAAAATAAATAGACACATTACATCTATTACGTAAAATTTTGTTGCACTTTTTATTTGGCCCTTAAATGTCATGATGAAAGAGACTGCTCTGAGAATCAAGTAATATTCAAACAGATAATTTATCTTACTGTAGAGCTTGACAAAAATTAACATTTCCTCCTGGAAAGTGTTCTGTGCTGTCCTAATCTTTTATAAGATACAAATATGTTAAAAATATGTCTTTTTTCACCGCCGTCGTCGAGCTTTCCTCTTACCCATGCCACTAAACCTACGCCACTGGAAACGAGTTATCGTTTTTATGGTAGAAAAGGTTACCTGAAAAACCACTAATATAGAACTTTGGGGGCCCTTTTCTTCTGAACAATGAGAGACCGCTTAGTTTCGAGTGCACTTTTTCTGCAGAGGAGAACACACTGCGTACATCGATGCAAATATCTTATTAATATTACCGAGACCAAAAAATTCACGGGTTCACCAAGATTTTGCATGAATATGCAATTAGTTATTTCTGTTGGGAGTTACCGTGTCAGATAATGATCAATCACCTTACAAAGACCCATGAGGGTATGAGCGTAGTTTTCCTCCTTCTCAACTTTCCGCCTGTACCTCTTTGTTTGCTCTTCGTCGGCAAGATTGACATCTTTTGGCCATCCACCTTCAACATGATTCATGAAACCATTGGTGTATTCCGCTCTTGTTGTATTGAGTTCATGAGCAGCAAATTGTGGGGCACCCTGTTGGAATTTGTTGACCGGATCCCTGTAATTCAGGGTGTGTCAACAAAAATAAGTGAAACTCCGAAATTCAATATTTCTTTCCTATATACAGGTGGTCCAAGTTGTGACGTCAATGATTTTTCTACACACCTAATATCCATAAATATCCCATGTATGTTACGCGATTTTTTGTAGTTTTCGAGTTATATTTTTTTTTGTGTTTTTTCAATTTATTATGCCAGCGAGGTTTTAAAAATTCATATCTTTTTATGTTGTAGGTATTTTGCAGAATTTTGTTCTGAAACATGATCTCCCTGAATGTTGTTTCAATGAAAAAAATAACTCAGCTTCCTGAAATTACTTAGTTTTTCAAAAAAGGCTTGAAAATCTATTTAAAAATACAAAAAGGAGTTTTCATAGTTTCTTTCTGGCTGAGTTTAAAAACTTCGCACGGTCCTAAACTACCTGAAACATAAGAAAAACATAGTACTTGATTTGCCATTTTTTGCTATAATCGGCCATCGAAGGCCATTACATTGAAACACAAGTAATGTTATTTTTCTACTTTTTATCATTCTTATGGTAAATTGACCTTGAAAATGTGACTTGAGTAATTTTAATTGAAATTTCTGTGAAATAATGTAATTTCACAATTACCAATTTTGAAATATGCTCACATTTTCATTCAGTGGTGAGACCCAAATTATTGTAAAAATTACACGAGCTACAGTTAGTTCACAGGAATTTCAATTAAAATTAATTTAGAAATACATTTTTGAGTTTCATTTACCGTTAGAATGATAAAAAGTAGAAAAATAACTTTAATCGTCTTACAATAATTTTTAGTCTATCCGCCTTTAATGGCCGATTACAGCAAAAAAGGGCCAATACTTTTTTTGTCTTATGATTTTGGTAGTTTAGGACTGTGCAAACTCATTAAACTCAGCCAGAAGCTATGAAAACACCTTTTTTAATTGATGTTGAATGTTTGAATTAATCCTACTGAGAACTAAAGTTCTAAATTTCAAGCCGTTTTTGAGTAATTTTGAGTGATTTCAGGAAGTTATTTCTGTAATTAAAATTAAAACAACATTCAGGGAGATCATGCTACAGAAAAAAATTGCAAAATATCTACTACATAAATAGATATTAATGATACTAAATCGGAAAACACAAAAAACTATAACTCGAAAACTACAAAAGATCAGATAACATGCATGGGGTATTTTTGGATACCCCCCGGTATGAGGAATCTAAAAAAAATTATTGACGTCACTACTTGGACCACCCTGAATACATTTCTTGTAAAATTATACATTAAAAAAAAATCAAATGAGAATTTGTACAATGTAAATAACTTTTTGATGCTCTGGTAATTCATAGATGAATACAGCTTATAGATTGAACCCTATAACAATTATCGAATTCTCCTATTTGTTCCTAATGAGAATTCGGTTAGTTTGGCGCATATATTCCTCCGGATTTTATTTAACTCTGGTTGGATTTTTCCGTATGTGATCTTACCTCAAAATATACTCTCTCAATAAGTTTTTGTCTGGTGGATAGTTGTCAATGAGATCAGGTCCCTTGTCAGAAAATAAACATTGTCTGCCAAATTCTGCTCTTTTCTTCTGATAAACATATTGCACCTCCATAATGAAGTGCGGTATCTAATATGATCGCAATATAAAATTGACAGTTTCTACAAGAGTTTTCTTAGAAGATTGATCAATAGGGTTTCTATGGCAACGATAATAGTTCAGTGTTCGACATTTTTCGCTTTTATCCATGATTATGATAAATTTTCTACGAGGTGGGGTATTATCTCCACCATTGGCGACGCCATTGTGTTCGATAAAAGCATGATGTAAAAAATTTCAAAAAGCACTGCCGTGAAGGCAGCAACTTTTGCGCGCATGTTCAATGTAGATGACCGCTTCAGCAACGAATTTGAACGTGCGCGCAAAAGCTGCTGCCTTCACGGCAGTGCTTTTTGAAATTTTTTTCTGATAAATTACTGGATTTCAATTCGATCATATCTGTATTTTTGGACATATTGTAAAAATAAAATTTTGAATGGGTATATCTACGGAATCATTGGGCGGATTTTACCCATTCACGAATTCGACCTTCGTAATTAAGCCCCAAACCTACTCTAGAAATATCGAGTTTCTAAGTCGTTTCTTCCGGAAGTTATTGTGTTTACGGTCAGCCTAACGGCCGACTGCGTAAACACAATAACTTCCGAAAGAAACAACTTAGAAACTCGATATTTGTAGAGAAGGTTTGGACCTTAATTACGAAGGCCGAATTCGTGAATGGGTAAAATCCACCCAATGATTCCGTAGATATACCCAATCAAAATTTTATTTTTCCAATATTTCCAAAAATAGAGATCAGATCGAATTGAAATCCAGTACTTCATCGAAAATAACAGTTCGAAGTTTCATACAGAATTTAATGAGGATGATATGATGAGAAAATCATAGAAATTTTTTTTTCAAATTGTTCTAATAACACGATTATCACGAAATTTTGCATAAAGTTGTCTTTCAGCGTCTTAAAACTAGCTGTGAAGTTTAATCAGGACTGAATCTGTATTTCTCGAGTTATACCGAAAAAATCAACGATATCGAGAAGAAAACCTCGAAATTTGACATATTTTTTCCCGATATCTCCAAAACTTATGATCGTATCGAACTGAAATTTGGTACATTGCTGTTAAATTAGAAGGTCAAAGCGTGAGTATAATTTTTCTTGGATATGATGAATGATTTCCGAAAAAAAAAATTTTTTTGGAAAAAAATTTCGAAAAAAATTTCTTTTAAAAATTACCAACAATATAATCCTGACGAACTTCAGCTCAAAGTTGCGCGTCGTTATACTTCACCTAACTGCCAAGTTTGAATCCAATCGCTCAAGTAGTTTCTGAAATAAAAAATAAATAACTTCAAAACTTCAAATGCCTATAACTCCGAAACTATTCGATCGATTTGGCCCATTAACGAACTCAACCGCGGCATTCCAATGCGCGACCTACCCTGAAAGTTTCAAGTCGCTAGCTCACTTCGTTCGACAGTTATCGTGTCTACGGCCGGCCGGCCGGACAGAATCGATTTTGACACCGGATTCGTCATCAGTGAGTCCAACCTAGTCGATTGAGACCATTTTCGGCTCAATCATGCAAAATTACAGACATTTGGACAAAACGATAGCACGCTGTTCCCCTAGAACATGCTCGCAAAAACATGAGGTGCTTATCTGAAAAAAAAGTGACGTCAGCTAGTCGAAAATACAAGGAAATATATATTCTGTGCTTTGAATTTGAATGAAAAACGTGACGTCATCCTTGGTAAATAGGATCACAGATGAGCATTGTTTAAATCATGGGTCATGATGTAAGCATGAGCACCTCATGTTTTTTACATCTTGCTTTTATCGAACACAATATGGCGTTGCCAATGGTGGAGATAATAAACCACCTCGTAGAAAATTTATCTGAATGTGATAACAAATACGTATGTGCTATCAGTAGCTTTTGTGGGCTAGATCGCAGAATAAATTTCGATTGCGTTTATTTATTAAACTTTCAGCACCCTGCGGTTCAAGGGTTAGGATCTTTCAATTATATAGAGTTCTTTTTCTAAAAATGAACCGCCTTAAATAAAAGCAACTAAAAATGAAGTAATAAGTGTTTGGAAAATACATTTATTTGCATCTATATGAAATTAATACTTCAATGTTATTAGTTAAACCAGCTATGGGGGGAATAAATGAAATTATGAAAGACATAAATAAGCGAAATTGAAACAGGTCAAGATAAGATTCATTGAATGAACATTTTTTGTTCCAGAAGTTTCATGTATTTTCTTCTTTCTTTGTTTTCGCGTTTCACTTCCAAACCATACATATAATCCTTGTACAAATTGATTCTGTGCTTTATAGACTCCTTTCTGATTTCGTAATCTTTGGTTTCAGATAATGTTATATTAGAAGATCTAAGTTTACTTGATGCAGTAGAGGACGGAAATTTGGACTTCGATGGTGATTGAGACTGAAGCTGTGAGGGTATATTGGAGGTTGATATGACCTGATTGTATATATTCAGTAATACTGAATTTATATGCTCTGTCTGTTGGCGCTTCTCTTCGGATTTCCTAAATTCCTTGAAGATTGCTTCCAATTCACTGTGACTAAAAAATGATATATCAATAAAGTGATATGTCCTTTGTACCTACTTCAGTAGTTTTTTGTATTCCTACTTATTCATAATCTTGTAAAAATACTAAACAATAGGAGTTGACAGATGAAATTTCTACTGAAAGTTATTCCGTCCTTTATATGTACGGAATACAAGACGGCGCTATCTATCGGAGAAAAACCAAAGCTTTAGTGAAAAATAACATTGATTCAATAATGCATCTAGATAGGTAGTGTTATATTTGTATTATGTGGTGTTGCCTAAAAGATTTCAACAATGATTCGAAATTTGATGAACTTTTCTGTTGGCTGGTGTTGAGATCATTAGAACTTATCGTCTCAGGTGTTGCTTACTATGCCGCTATTTTAGTCTAAGAATTTTATTAAAATTAAAAATTCTATAGAACCTTGAACAAATTTCTATTAGCACATACTTCCCTATCTCCAATATTTTCGCATTCTTGGAAGAAATAATACTGAAACAAATGGATCTCTGTAAGATTCCCATTCTAACCTATCCTGTTATCAAGCATAGCAAGTACTATTTTGAGGTTGCTAAGATAGCAAGATTGGGTGCGTTTTTAATTTCATCGAAATGATTAATCGATTAACCTCTATCTTTCTCTTCTTTGGTGGAGAACAAAACAAGAGAGAGAGGGAGATACACCGATTAATCAATTCGATGAAAATAAAAACGCACCCATTCTTGTTAAAGTAACAGATTATATTGCTCAAAATCGTTGATCAGAATACCAATAATTCCAATCTTGGGTAATTGTCTAGGAGATCGCATAACGCTCTAAATTTTATGAAAAAATCAGTACTCACTAATTTTGGTATAGAAATCACGAATCCGAAGTCAAAAAATGTCGCTCGCTTCTAGTTTTTCCAAAAAAAATTCACAAAATTCTTCGAGGTCACTGAACTTTTCTCGCTGAATTTCGCTATTACACTCCATCTCGAACTATTCCCTTGATGGATATTGGTTATAAATGCATCAATATAAAGATTTAAAGCAATTTTCACTACAAAAATTGCCAGGAATTGTGAAATAACATTCATTTGCTCATTGTTTATTTTCGGCATATATTCGGCCATGATGGTTTTGAAGTTCGGAAGAACGACATCTGACAGCAACTTCAGTCTACTACTTTACAGTGTTGCCGGATCGAAAACATTCCCGATTAGACTGAATAGGAAAAATTCCCTAGGCCCAACTTAGTGAACAGTAAACTTGTTCCAACACATTCCATCATGCAATTGTTTTATTATATTATGTACAATTTATGAGATGGTTAGAAAAGTTATTCAGCAAAGATAACGATGAGGTGTGGACCAACTCTGCCAGGAAAGGAGAATGGAAAAGAGGAAAGTTTGGGTTATGGAGAGAAGTTGGGAAATTTGGATCACAAGATTCTAGCGGTCGCCCCGCCATGGGTGAAAGCACACAATGGAAAAATAAGGTTAATGTACTTGGTTAGGTTAGGTTAGTTTAGTTTAGAACAGTGCCAGTTCGAATCAGAAGAGTTAATTAATTTACTCTTCAGATTCGAACTGGCACTGTCCTAAACTAAACTAACCTAACCTAACCAAGTACTTAATATCTTCTGAACTAAACATTTTTATTAGTTATTAAACCACCTGTGACTAACGCGAATGTGTTCACCCATGGCAGGGCGACAGCTAGAATTTAGTATTTCGAACCAAGCAAGAATAACCTGAACTCGGAAATGGAAATTTGGAATATAATACTTAAAGAAAACTATACTTTAACAACTTATATTGACTAAAAACCAATTTTGAAAATGAATATCCTTCAAAATTTCCCCGGCATAATAGATTCAGGAAATTGACTGGCACTGGCAACCCTGCATGATATAGTGCTGTACGAGTACCCGCGTACGTCAAAAAGGGAAATTGTAAACAATGAGGATATCAATTTATTTTAACAATTCCTGGTAATTTTTGTAACGAAAATTGCTTGAAATCTTTATATTGATGCTTTTAAATATAAACAATAGCTATCAAGGGAATGGTTCCTGATAGAGTGTAATAGCGAAATTCAGCGAGAAAAGTTCAGTGACCTCGAAGAAGTTTATGAATTTTTTTTTGGAAAAACTAGAAGCGAGCGACCTTTTTTGACTTAGGATTTGTGATTTTCATACTAAAATTAGTAAGTACTGATTTTTTCATGAAATTTAGAGCGTTATGCGATCTCCTAGACAATTACCCAATCTTGTTATGATAGAAATACCATTTTCCTAGCAATATTGCTATTTGTAAACAGAATCGACCTGTAATTCGCCTTATTTTCATATAGTTCTTCATATCTTGTGTATGATGATATTTTATTTTTTATTTTCTGTGTTCTGCGGGAAACATAGACCTAAATTTACATTTTTGTTCTATGGTGGGAAAGACTTCAAATTTGTAAACAAAACATAACCTCAATTTTCCATTTTGAGCTTTGTTGTTAATTGTTAAATACATGTTATTTTTCTAAGGTAGAACATGAAGTTACGAATTGAGCTCTGATAAAATTCTACTTGTAATTTCCACAACTCTCCCACAAACTCATTTCTTACCCATAATGGAGGAAGAATTTGATGATCCTAATTGGGATGGGGACAGAATGGAAACTGAGGTAATTTTGCCAAATTACCTTCCAGGTATTATTAGTTTGACAAAAATGTTATGGATATCTTTCAGTCGGATCCTGGGGATGAACTTGAAAATCCGGAAACGGTACTTCAGGAGTGTGCCGAGAAATTTGCCACTCCCGATTATATTATGGAACCAGGTATATTCACCCAGCTCAAGAGGTATTTTCAATACAGAGGAAATCCTCTTCAGGTGATTGAAGAATTATCTTCAAATTATACGGCTGTAGCTCAAATGGCCAATTTGATAGCTGAATGGCTTATAATAGGAGGTAAACAAAATGAAATCCATTGAGATTTTTATAAATTTCAATTATGAATTCTTTAGGGGTGAAAGTTCAAGATGTTCAAGCCATGGTTGAAAATCATTTGAAAGACATGATTCTTAAAACTTTTGATCCTAAGAAAGCAGATACTATTTTCACAGAAGTAGGAGAAACACCTGCATGGCTCACACAGCTGATAGATCACCCCACTTGGAGATCTTTAATTTATCGCTTAGCAGAGGAATATCCTGATTGTTTGATGTTAAATTTCACCATAAAGGTAAACCGACTTATCAAATAACAAAAAAGATTGTGTATGCAGAAGTTACATTATGAATATAGAATAATTATTACAAATAAATTTATAGCTAATATCAGATGCCGGTTTCCAAGGAGAAATAACAAGTATTTCAACAGCAGCTCAACAACTTGAAGTATTTTCAAGGGTTCTCAAAACTTCAATATCCAGCTTTCTCGGAAACCCAGAAAACTGGCAAAATACAAGTAGAGAATGCGCTGTAAGTAATATCCAATCATACAGTAAAAAGTTGAACTGAATATACTCATGCATGAATTGTGAATAATTTTTCTAAGAAAATGGTGTGCCATGGACAACATACATATGTATACAGCCAAGTGGTGATTCATGTGTTAGCTAAGGAACCCAAGGGAGGCAGCTTAATGAAAAGATTATCCCAGGAAATAACCAAGTGTGCACAAAAGAAGTAAGTCTCATTATAACTGTAATTTTTGGTAATTATTACCTCCCATTCTTTTGAACACTGTCTTCAGTGTGATGCTCTTCAGAATATAGGAATAATTTGGTTCAAGCATTCAATTGTCACTTTCTTTTTCCTAAGTTCTTCTTCTTCAAAAATTTTCAGTGGAAACGACGTTACTCCTATCACAATGGCTTTGAATGGAGCTGCTTCATTTCCTCAGGCAAGTCAAGCTTTAACATCAATGCTGTCCAAAAATACATTGAATCCCGCCGATATATCTGTATTATACAGAAATTACAATAGCCCAGATCCGCCACCAATTGATCTTATACGGACACCTCAGTTTTTAGGTGAGGTTCGAATTAATTCAGTTAGGTTAGATTTATGTAAACATACAATTAATTAATTGTAATAGGTATAGAGGGTATATTAAAAGTGAAGACCACATTTGTATTCAATCTATTGGTAGATATATTTACAAATTGTTTTTTAGAACTCCTTGTTGGCTCCCTATTTAGAGCAGGAGTAAAACTTAATCCTGATCATAAACCAAAGTACATTCATTTATTGGCGTATGCAACTAGTGTGGTGGAGGTCCAAGCTAAAAAGGGACAGAAGAGAACGCAAGTAAAAGACGAACTGCAACCTACTATCAAAGCTATCGAAACTGTACACAAAATTTGTAATACTAATAAGGGCAGTTCTGAACTCATGGCAGATCTTGGTACAATATATCAATGTTTGACGTAAGTTCATTATTCTATAATTCATACTTACAAGATATTTTCAATATTCAGGAAAAGATTGTTAGACAATTATATTAATTCATATCACCAGATAATGTCTTTCTGTATACTGCATTTGATTTGTGACAACAATATTCTGATAATAAAAAACCTAGCAACTTCAGTACAATGAGGCACATACTCTAAATCGGTAATTGTCAGTTTCTTCTTAAGTACTGATATTTCTTGATATATAATACATCTTTTTTATTCTGAAATGATTTGTATGTTTTTTCATTTTGAACTGTGAGTTGTCTTCCTGTAACATGAATAAAGTTCATATTCTTTGTTTTTAGATTTCCTGTTGTTTCAATTGGCATTATTAGATGGGTTGAATGTACCGTCACAGAACCAAGTTATTTTAAATTATCAACAGAACAAACTCCTATTCATTTAGCCCTTCTTGATGAAGTGGTTACTTGCCATCCTTTATTACATGATCAGGTTCTGGAATTACTTATAAGGTTATTCGAATCCAAACAGGATGAATTGGAAATATTAGTTCAGGTAAAGTTTGGATATATTTTGCATTATATTCATACAACTTGTGACAATTATCCACATGATTAAAAATCAAATTTTGAAGGATTTTCCTAAATATTTTAAGTCGTGGTAGTCTGAAAATGTGTTTATTTTGGCTCACTATTATTGGTTCAAAAATTAAATTATTATTTTTTCTTATTTCAGCTTGAAATGAGAAAAATGGTATTGGATAGGATGGTGAACCTCTTGTGCTCTGGTTGTGTTGTTCCTGTGGTGAAATATATAAAACAGTGTTGGCAGAAAGGAGATACCGATGTATCATTGATCAGATATTTCGTGACTGAGGTAGGTGATAATAATTTTTTTGATAAAAAGAATATTCTATTGCATATTTCATCGAATGCTCTACATTTATAGCAATGATGAGTGTTTCTGTTTGAATGTGTTATAGATATATCCTGTTAACAAGACTTATATTTTATCAGTATATGTATGTAATGGTTTCAGGTTTTGGAAACAATCGGACCCCCATATAGTTATGAATTCGTAAATTTATTTATGCCAATGGTTGAAAATGACGAAATTACTGGAAGTATGAGAACTGACGGAGAGAATGATAATGTTTCAGAGTTCATAGGTTAGTAGTTGCAATAGTTACAAAAAATTCACTTTGATTTCAATTACATCAATATTTATTCAATGTGAGAATAATGCAAATAGTTCAGTGAAAATATTTTCTGTACCAAACTTCAATTAACTGTTTCCAGGTGCTTATTACTGATTGAATTTTTTTATTTCAGTTTATTGCAAGGCTCATTACACACCATTGGGTTGAATTAGAGTAGTCAATAAAATAAATAATTAATTTTTTATTTTAAATTTAATTTGACATGATATTTAAACATATTTAATGTGATATTTCATTCAGATATATTTGTAAATGTATATTTGTTTTGTCTTATTCACTTTAAATAAAATCGTTATAAAAGAGTACCAGTTCTCTATTTGATCTTTTACTAAAAAAAAATCATCAAAGATACCCAATGTTTTTTAGTTCGAAACGAATCGTCAATTCGATCTAATTTGAAATTTTGGGAAAATAAAATGAAATCACAAATTTGAATACTGATTAGATAGAATTTAAATCCAGTACTTTATCGAAAAATGACAGTACGAAGGTTCATACTCAATTTCATAAGGATAATATGATCAGGAGATCACAGAATATTGAATATTTGAAAGAGAAACAATTTGAAATTTTCCACAGATTGTTCATCAGATTTTCGAACTAGCTGTCAAGTTTCATCATGATTGAATCTGCATTTTTTGCTTTATATCGAAAAAAACAACGATATCGAGTAAAAACCACGAAATTTTACATATTTTTCTCAATATCCCGATGCGCGAACTATCCCAAAAAATTTTCAAGTCGCTAGCTTGCTTCGTTCGACAGTTATCGTGTCCACGGCCGGCTGGACGGACAGAATTAATTTTGACACCGGATTCGTCATCAGTGAGTAAAACCTAGTCGTTTGAGACCTCAAAATTAGAAAATTACAGACATTTGGACAGAACAATAGCACGCTGTTCCCCTAGAATTAGGGCGTAAAAAGTCGAAAACCTATCATTTGATTTCATCAGGAGAATGAAAATGAATAAATGGCACGCGTAAATATGGCTTGGAAGGTAGCTAAAAATAAAATTCCCATATTGATTACTTTTTCCTTTGACGATCCAGATTGGACCAACAAAATATTTATGTTCTTCAAAATTTGCAGTTTGTGGGTTGGCAACTTGTACCGAAGTCGTCTATAGAAAAACACTCCTTTAGGTTTTGACGATTCTCTGTGACACCTGTCAACATATTCATAACCATTTATTCAATAAACACTTGTCAAAATATAAAATTGGGGAGGTAAAGCTAATATGAAGTAATATGTATTCTGATTATTTTGAGTATGTAATTTATGTTGTTCAAATTAATTGTTGATAGAAGATTTTCAATAAATTCGGTAAAAAAAATTGAAGTTGTATTGTTGCAGACTTAAACGAACATCGGTACTATTTTATCAAATGATGAATTGTTCAGAAGGTACTCTATCAGTGTATATATATATTCCCTCACTACTTACTCTTATCGTTAAATGTCTGTATGAAGCCTACTCAGGAATAATATCATTTTAGATATCGATAGCAAGCTGAAACTTATTTATTGAAAAGTGCATTTTGAATACAGAACAAAATGAGTACTGATTGTGAAGGGGAAGACACTGATTCCCTCTTGGATATAAATTTGAAGGTAATATTCTGCTTCATATTTCGAGATGTAATTTTGCCTAATTTCACTATTTTTATTTCCAGATAAATGATTCTGAATTCGATATTCCTCCAGTGGCTACACCCTCTCTGGAGAGTATATTATGGGACATGGAATCAGAAGAAGGAAGTGTTGACAATGCGTCCCTTCATTCCTTTCAAAGTAATGAAACAAAGTCTCATTCTGTTCTGTCTTATTGTATTTTACAAGGTATATCTGCCCAGATTACATCTGCAGGGGTAAATAAATAAATCTTAGGAAAACAAGGTATATGATAAATAGATAATATTTTTAGGAGAGAGTCTCAGCAGGGATGCCTACGGTAATCACAAATAGCGTGAAGTACATTGCTGTTGGAACATCGCATGGATACATTTTGAATTTTAATCCTGAACAGAGCTTGTGTTGGTGTTGTCATGATTTGAATACTGGTGATCAAGGAGCAATTTCAGCACTAGCTTTCAATTTAGACTCTACTAGACTGTTAGCTGGGTATGTAACTCGACTAAAGTTTCGAGAATACTGTCATTGTTTTACTATTTCAAGTAATGATGAAGAGTTATAATTCTTATTAACGGGATTCAGATAATAAAACATGTTCTATTGAATTATCATGAATCTTCAGAGATTCATGTCCTACTTTCATTTGAAAATGATTTGAATGAGTAGGTATGTATTTTGATTGTTCATTTTCTGACCAATGTTTTAATGGAAATGAAAAATCAGTTTTGTTGATTAATTTTCAGATATGAGAGAGGTTATATTCTCATGATAGATTCCGCCAATGGGGATGTACTGAGACGATTGCCAGATGCACATGCACCTCAATCTGCAGTACTCCATTTACGGTTTACTTTCATGAATAATTTGGCAATTTGTGGAGATTCCTCAGGATGTGTTTTCTCCCTGAGTTTCAATAGAAGACTTGGTCTTAGATCTTGGGATTCAAGGTGTCTTTTCTCTGGGGCAACAGGAGAAGTTTGTGTTTTTGAGCCACTTGTACATGGTTATGATTTACATTTTCTCACCAGAAATGTCTTAGTTGCTATGGCAACAATGTCAAAGGTACGTTTTTAAAAATGAATCGTTTCATTTGTACAAGAGTTTTAAGATATTATAGATCCTGGAATCAAAGGTCTCTTTAATTACAATCCTAGTTTGTTTCTTACAGGTAATAGTGATTTCTGTTCGTCCGCAACTGAAATGCTTATTCAGTCAGCCACTTCCCAAAATATCAAGTGCTTTGCCGCAAATATCTTGGCAACTTGTTTCTATAGGAAAAATGTACCAACCAGTTTTAGCTTGGGGAAGGGGAAATGAATTAAACTTTACTCGATTAATAATACAAGGATCGAAAAATATCAAATTGATGTCTTTGAGGAACATCCAACTATCTTATTCGTCCATTACTATACAGTGGTTAGGATCACAACATCTTGCATTGATTGATACAAGTGAGAATCTTCATCTGTTGGATGTTCGTACGCAGAAGGAACTGGAATTGGTCGAATTGGGAAGTGTTGAGTTGGTCTACAATTCTGCACATTTTAAAGCACTTGCTCTTGGAGGAGGAGTGAGTGAAGCATTTTCACTTGCAGGTAAATGATAAAAACTAGGAAACATTCCAGAAAATTTTGTTTGGAAAAATTTCTTTATAATCTTGGAGTATTTGCGGAAAAAACAAACAAGAATAATAGTTGAAAGCATTTGAATAAGTTCTCAACAAGTTCTGTCATTAATACTTTCAAAACATGCCTTGTGGTATCCTAGTTTCAAGTAATATGGCAGCAATTATTATTGGTTTCAAATCGTTTCTCATATCTGTAAATATCCGAAAATGTCGATCCCAATAACAAACTTTGGTCTGAAAGCTTTTCAGGACAACATTTGATTACTGTTTGATTTAGTTACGTATATAATTACTACGTCCGTTATGTGCTATCGGCAACTTCGCGTAATTGTCTGGCAGGAAAATGAACCCAACCTTATAGTTATAGTTGGTAAGGGGTTACATTCCACTGCGACCTAAGGTCTATTGTGCCCCCTTGTCGGAGCTGTTTTCGCAACCTACAGCTCGCCCTCCAGCTCTAGAGCTCTGATGAATTGTAATATCTGTGAGGGCTGCAAGGAGGCTAAGGAACCCAACCTTACATTTTTCAATTGGTTTCGTGCGTTGTTTGACATTTGCCATACGTTGGAGGTAAAACAACCTCACTTACCCGCTTTGTTTATGTTATGAAGTACAGCATTTTCAACAATTTCAGGATAAATTCACAAGTTAAAATGATTTATATTAATAGAATTGGTGAATAACTAGGCCTAGTTATTGTTTCGTTGTTAAATACAACATAAATACACCGAGAGACGAAGGAATCCGATTTTTCAGATATATTGTAGTGTAGACTTTATATTTGAATATTTGCATTTTTGACCCATTCCCCTGAGTTTTATCTGGTATTCGAAGAAATAGAATACTATGTGAACAATCCCAGAGATGGCAAACATCCTATATTCACGCCATCAATTGAAAAAACTGTTCTGACAAACTATGGTAGAGTTTGTTGGAGGCATTTCCACACTGGTTCAGGAATTATATTAGACTATCTATTTAATTTGTTCTGTTTAATAAGTTGACTCATGATGAGATAAGTATGATAAGAATATTTCGTGTTTGTTACACACATTTCAAGAATTATATCTTCTCAACACTACAATAGCTGGCGTTATGAATGACAAACCCATCCTGATTGGTTACTACTCACATCTCTATATGTTATATAAAGCCAATCAAGGCAATTCGTTATGTGATAGATTTGTCAAAATATTGCATGCATTTTATAATAATAATGAACCAGATTACTTTCTCTGTTCTCAACCGAACACGTTCCGATGTGGCTCGACTACTCAATGAAGGAACTTCTACATTTAGTTGTTTGTAATATGTTTCTAATTGACCTTATTGTCAATTACTAAAGATTATGAAAGCCCTAAGTTGCATCTGCATGATAAAAAAGCATTTTATATGGATAGTAAAGAATTTTTTGAGGATGAATCGAAATCGGTGTTCAAGGAAAAAATTTCATATGAATTACTTTATTAGTAACATATATGTAGTATAATAAATATATAATTGAAGATTATGATAGCACTGACATAGCAACTGTAGACCAATATTGTAGTAATTTGATCATTTGCAACATAGAACGTTATTTGAAATAGTACTGAGAAGTTCTCTGGAACCCATGTTTTTTCCATTCCATACATTTGTTGGATTTCATTCTGCTGTTTATTTTCAGGAATTAATGAGCCAAACATTTCACTGTTTCATTTTCAATAGTTATACCTATAATAAATACTATCTCTGATGTGGATACTCTAGGCTTTAGAAGACAAGGATAAATACTGCAATTTTCATTTATATCGTTTTGAACGATTATTATCTGAGATTGAATATCAGTTAATCAGATTCCTTATCACAAAATTTCACTTGTAAAATGAATAAAATCACTAAAATCTCCAAATAATCGCTCTTCGCCAATGTAAACAAAGCGAATGTATTCCTTGTTCTCGGTGTATTTATGTTGCATTTCACAACGACACAATAACTTGGCCCCACGGGTCTAGTAATTCACCAATTCTATGAATATAAATCATTTTAACTTGTGAATTCATCCTGAAATTGTTGAAAATGCTGTATTTCATAACATAAAAAAAGCGGGAAAGTGAGTTTGTTTTACCTCCAACGTATGACAAATGTCAAACGACGCACGAAACTAATTATACAGACTGGAATGTGACAAATTTCCATGGCTAATCAAAAGTGAATGGAAGTTGTTCATGAAAATATGTAAAAATTGGCAACGTTCGGCCGAATTATTTTAATCTTGATGATATTTCACAAATGCCAACTTGACTTAGTTCTAGTAACAAAAGCTTGATAAACCTATGAGACCTATTGACTTACTTTATAGAAGTCATTGGAGTATATATTGGCCGAGTTTTTTAATACACCAAATTGGTGTGGTGGAAGAGTGATGGATCCACCAACTCGTTTTTTTATTGTTGGTTGAATGACGTAAATGAAATTATCTAGTCCAACATCCACCATTTATGTTCTATGTCCACCATATTCCACCACAATCACACCAGTTTGGTGAATTAAAAAACGCGCCCATAGTATGTTTTACGTAATTTTCAGGTGAAAGAGCATGTTATAATAGTATATCGAGTAGAGGAGATCAGTTACTACTCCTCGGTACCAAAGCTGTACATATGGTGAAGTTGAGAAGTTGGCCTGAGAGAATTATGTATTTAAGCGACAAAGGTAGATGGGCTGAAGCTCTCAATTTGGCAGCAGAGGAAGGAACCAACAAAGAGAGATTTGCAACGTACCTTTTGCTAAAGTATTTTGAAAGTTTAAATCAGAATGTTGTAGATAAGGAAAGTCTGGTGGCTGCAGTGAAATGTTGTGTTAAGTTGAATAAAATGTAAGTTTATACCTATTCAGCATATTTTAACAGCAGATATTCAAAATACATAGGAAAATGTTTATTCATGATTACATCTGCTGAGTTGCCCCAACCTTATAAAAGAACCTGAACAATTTGGCAGAATATATATTTTATCCCTGAAGTTGATTCTACCGTTTCTTCCATTGACTAATTGTTTATAATGAAACTGATACTGTTGCTACTTCACTTGTAGCACAAATTAATTCGGTTTGATTTTGTGAACTTCAGGGTAATTAATAACAACTTTCTGCTTCAGCGTTTAATTTCTAACTGCGTACCGCTTCATCGGCACACATACATGATATTTCTCCCCGGAACACATGTCACAATCATTATCAATATAACAAATACCATAACATTTCTCCCCCTAAAGAAATAAGAATAGAATAAAATTTTCAATAGCCAAAACGTTCAATAGGCTTTACATTTCTCTTTGGTCTTTGTTCTGATATTTCATTTGTATTATTTGAACCTTTATCTATATTTTCTAAATTATTTTTTACATTAGAATCTACTCCTATGCCTACATAATTTTCTGAACAACTATTCATATTTTCACACATATCTAAATTACAATTGTGGCTTGAATCAGCAATTACATCCTTGTATATTTCCAGATTTCCATTATTTACATCTACATTGTTGTTTTCTGGCATAGATTTTTTCCAGTTAAAATGTTTCAACTGATTTACATGTCTCCTCCAATACAAATTCAATTTGGGAATTAAAATTCTATACATATTTTTACCAATTGTATCCTTAATTATTCCTTCTATCCAAAATTTCTTATTGTTCTTATAATTTAATGCCAGTACCTCATCCCCTTCATCAAATATTGTACAATTTTTCCCAGAAAAATAAATTTTTTGTTTATTCTGAGATTTTGAAACGTTTTCCTTCAATTCATTTGAAACTGGAGGAATTAACAAACTGAACCTGTCATTTAAATCCTGCAAGCCTCTTAAAATTCTCTTTTAGTAAATATGATTCTGGTTAATACTTCTAGTTTCTGAACACCATAGTTGAGTTAGATACTTTCGAGGTCGTCTTACTATGCTGGTTTAGTAATAATCAAGTGTATCTATGTTACACCCGGTGATAGGTATAAAATTCGATAATCACCACTACTATCTTCAAAGTTATACCAGATTCCGCTTATTCACAAAAAGTCCCACCTTTGCAAGCCCTTCAAATCCCCATACCTTTTTTTGTCCTTTAGTTATTGTAACCAATTGGAAATGAAAGATATGTTCGAATTGTTTATATCTCTTTTAACAACAATCTCCATGAAACTTTCAAATTCTTCAATGTTATAGTCATTTGATGAATTTACTCAATTTTTCTGGGCATCAGCCTCAAAAAAAAGTAGTGGGGAAAATCTAATTTGTCATCACGCAGTGTAGTTAATTTAATAATTTTTTCATGATTGTAATTATTCCGTTATCATTTTTATTACAGTGATTTTCTGTGCAATGAATTGTGGGAAGCAATTTCAAATGATTACTATAATCAAGACTGGTACTATTTTTTATTAACAGATCATATTGTCAATGGAAAACTGACTTCTCTGACCCCATACATTGCGCAGTGCTTAGTGTCTCATTTGGAAAAAAAAGACGTGCAAACATTGGAAAATGTACTCTTGATGTTAGAGATAAGCTGTTTGGATCTTCATCAGGTACTTTAAAATTCAGGCTACTCCAGTACTATACAGTATATATTTTTATTTTTAAATTAGTAACCAATTCAAATATATTTCAGGTGCTTACAATATGTAAAAGGTACAAATTGTACAATGCCTGGATTCATATAACAACAAAAACTCTTGGTGACTATACCAGTCCTTTAACTGAGTTTTTATCTGAACTTACACCAGCTAATCTACGATTAGGAAACACAATGCTAGTATTCGTTTCCTCTTGCTTGGCTGGCTTAGGATATCCTAGTGGCAATATTCCCAAAGAAGACATAACAAGGGTAAGATAATTCATTTTACATTAAAATCTAGCAATACTATTCGAATCAAATATTCTCTCCGTAAGACTACTGAAAAACTTTAACTGCTGTCAGAAATTTCAATTTTCAACCAGAAAATGATCTTTCAAATTTGGCTCCGCATGTTGGCTGTTTAAACGGACGAAACTTCGCGGCTTCCAACACGTACTGGGATATATCCACTCTCTCCCACTTCTCGTGTACTTTTCTCTCTAACAAGCCAATAGACGTCGTCGGCTGTATCGATCGGTGAATTGTAGAATAACGAGTGACATAGAAGGTGATCTGACGCGTTTATCCCGCTTCGACCTTGAGTCCCGATTTGACCATTTTTAATACCGAATCATTCAAAATTCGCGAATTGTTGAAGGGTGTATTTGTATTTTTTCCGAATATCCTAGGCTTCAACGAAACCCCTCAGAAGCTTAAAGCTTGTGCGAGTTAGGATACCGGGTGTGTTCTGTGTAGGCTTTGTTACTAATTCCTTGCGCCACGTTAGGAACAGCACTGTTAATTGTTTACCCAACAGCGAATGGTTGGACGGTCCCCTAAAAACCGGAAAAGTTATTTGCCGGCCAAGGGCTTGAACCCCAGACCTGACGATCATGGGGCTTGCGCTCTAACCACTGAGCTACCGCCGCTATGTGTGATAGCATACATTATCATTTTATATCTATATAGAATGAGAAATACATGAAAATACGATAATTCGTTTCACATGCAAGAGACCTACTGGGTGCAATATCCCAATGAATTTAGGTAGCCTCGTCCACTGGCAGCGAATTAAGACGGGCGTAAAAACGAGTGAATTCGAGATGCCCAATCTGATCCGGATCAGTTTGGATTTGTCTCTCTTGTACTCTCATATGGAGAAGTATCCGACGGAACGCGGACTTTTGAGTAAAACGAAATATTTGTCAAAGCTTTATAAGGTGTAATGGCCTTATTGAAATTGGATTCTTTGGCAATAATCGTTTGTATAGCATTCAAAATATATTTAATCCATTATAAAGCCTTGGAACGAGAATTGTAATTTCCCTCGAGTTCCACTGTGTATTCGAATATGACAATGTCACCACACATCCTATACACAGGACATAAAAAATATTCCATCTCGGTAAACCCGCAAGATTTCCCGTCGCCGAGACATTAAAAAGATATTTACATCATTGTACGCAGTGTGTTTTTCTGAATAAAAAATGTGAAATCGAACATAGGCGGTCTCCCTTAATTTGGAAGATATGGGCCCCCAAAGTTCCAAAATGAGTCGTTTTCAGGTCCCTCTTTCCACCATGAAAACGATCTCTCACTTCATCTGTATAGTTCACAAACCACCTTTGAACCTTCAACCAACAATAAGCAACACTTTTTTTCAAGAATAATCAATATTTAATGAAAAAACAATGAAATTACTGGACAACCACTTAACCTCTATTCCTTCTGCTTTTGACTCAGCCTAAAAGTGAAGTTTGGCAATGGCGCGAATTTCATCGGTCGGAATCGTGCCATCGTGCGTATTCGTGAATGAGATTATTGCTGGCGAGAAAAATGAAATATGTTCTTAGTTCTTACTGTTTACTGCGATACTCTAAATCTTCCAATGGGAGAATTCGTTTCTAATGAAACCTACAAGGTTGAAACAAAGTGATGGAATGAGAATACACCCTGATATATATTGCAACGTACATTTTTTTCATATGTGATAGGTCGCGCCCTTCCCAGATTTCCAATGAAATCGAGGTTATTATATAACCCATTTTATTGGAATACCATGAATCTCACTCTAAACTGGGACCATCTCGAAGACAACAAAAAACGAAGTAGTTAACAACCTCCCTATTTTGAAGGGGATAGAAAGGAAGTTCAAACGAAAATATTGAGAGTGGAACCTTAAACAAATATTCTCAATGATTTTGTTTTGATGTTAGAATAACCACCTCTTCTTCAGTGACAGAAGCATTTTCCTTACAATCATATCCTTCAACTGTCCATCATTTCATATTTCCCGCCAGCAACTACTCTTCGGTCATAATACGTTGGCCAGTGATGAAAAGACGCGGTTGCCAAGCTCCGCTTTAATATTGAGAAGTATTTCGTAGAAATATAGGTTAAGTGGTTGTCTAATATTTTCACTTTTCTTCCTTTAAATAATGAATATTCTTGAAAGAAAGTGTCGCTATTCGTTGGTTGAAGGTTCAAAGATGATTTTCTGAACTAGGTTTGAGTAGTGAGAGATCATTTTTATGGCGGAAAAAAGGATCTGAAAATGCAACAATTTGGAACTTTGGGGGCCCATATCTTCCAAACAAAGAGAGACCGCCTATGTTGGCCTTCATATTTTTTGTTCAGGAACTCACACTGCTTACAATGATGTGAATATCTTACTTATAGCTTCGCGACGGGAAATCTTGCGGGTTTACCTCCATCTCCATTCCATCTAATAAATATTTTCTTTCAAGGTGAAGTTTGATGTTTTACGATGTTTGGAAACTTTACATTCCATAAATGGCACTGAAGATGAAAAAACATACCCCTACTTGAGGACTTTATTGAAATTTAACATGAGAGAATGTCTGAATGTTATAGAATTGGCCTTTACTGAAGTAGAGTTCTCAGGAGAGATGGGGTTATTGCATAGGAGAAGATTAGTTAATATTCTGATGGAAATCGTTACACCACCTGAGTTTCTTGTGAGTAAATTTTTTATTCATCTTGATAAACCACGGTTTTTTGATTATTCATTGGAGAAATAGATTTTATGAGAAATAACGCTAAAAATAGATATCAGTTCCAATATCACATGACTTATGAAAATAGTTTTTTTTTCTGTATATTCCATTTAATTTTAGGATACTGAAGAAATAAATTTAGCTTGTTTTGTATGTCGTCTAGTCACTTCCAGTAAGTTAAATTTAGAAGATAGTGTATTGGAAAAAATTTTTGAAGTTCTGGTCAAGGAAACTTCAGAATCCATAAAACTCAGAGATCATATGGAGAGAGAGCAAGCCTGGTTGGATCTAATGTCCAGCAATAGACTGAAGCATTCATCACAAGAACAGCTATTAAAAAGCGCTTTGGACTCTAAGTGCTTTCGGGTGGCTGAATATTTATACGAAAAACAAAATGAATATTCTGATATTCTAAGGTGTTATTTGAATGATATAGTTAGGAAAAACGAAGTGTTCAATTATATTTTAAAATATATAGATGATAAAAACAGGTCCATCCGAGAGCAGTTTTTGATGCATTTCAGAGAACTAGTAGGGATAGATAGTAAACAAACTACTGAAATAGTTATAGATAATTTTCCCGAATTGATTGATCGATTTTGTGAGATGCTAGAGGGAGAAAACGATTTAAGGTATTCGTTTCTGAAAGAGCTGATAAATTGTGATATAAAATTACCATCGAGAATTGCTGAGATTTACTTGGATCTGTTGTCTGTAAAGGACAAGGATAAGGTGAGTGTAATGGATTGAAATCTTTTTATTTTAAGACTATAGCCACAGATCAACCAGATAAACCACTCGCGTCATTTACTTAGGAAATCTATGTCAACGCAGATATGACCCTGAATCGAGCTAATCAGAATTTTAGCAGGCGTTTGGGGTGCCAATCAGATTGCAGGAATAGGATTACGTCACTCTCGCGGTTTTCGGACTCGCTTGAAGAGGTTATAAACATGTAAACAAACTGAAATGAATTTTTCATCCTATTAATTGATGAATAATTTCGTATCTGTTCCATTTAAGAATATAATCCAAACAGTTTTTTACAACCAAATCAATTGTTTAGTCATCTTTGAGGTTCTATTTTATGATGACAGTCCTCATTAAATGTTTTAATTATACAACAAGAAATGGAATCGAACATAGGTGGACTCATTCATAATGTTCATTTTATATAATATAAAGGAATTTCAACTGAAGTAAAAGCATTACAACCTCCATTATTCAATTAAAACGATGGGATGTCTAATAAAATTGTATATGATTGCACAAACACTAGGATTGGAATCGAACAAAGTTGGTCTATTCATAATTTGATTTCATATTGAAATGAATCTCATTTGATGTGAAACTATAAAGATTCTCCGATTAAGGTAAACGGGTTTTTCATAACATTTTTCCAAAATTTTCATTTACTCCAACAGAGTTCTTCTACAGGAGTTTGAGGTGTGACAAAACACTCGCTTTGGTGTTGGAAATTTGCTTTTCAAATGGTTTCATCTAAAAATCTTAGTATGATTTTGATATTCCTGAATACCGACAAATCCGTTTTTACATTTCGATTTTAGATATTCCAAAATAAAGTATTCAATTTGACAGCTGTTTCGAGGAAGAAGAAAGTGTGGTTATGTCTGTTATATTTCTCAAGGTCGGAGAGACGCGATTCCCGCAAACGATGAAGTGATTTGTCTTGTTGGTCTGTGCTATAGCCCCCAAAAGTATAAAAAAAATAATTATCAATTTTTTCATATAATCTGTTTGAGGTGGATATTTCAGCCATTTTCAATAGTTTTCATTATCCGGTTCTTTAAATCGTTAGCCCCCATAAAATAGCTGGAAAAGTAATGAATCATCGCATTTTAAGGTGAGAGCTTTCTTGGAACTGGGACTCTGCAGAATGGAAGAAGCCTTAGAGATAACCAAAAAACATAATGTACACGCAGCCACGGCCTTACTTCTAGAACAAGGTGGTGAATGGCTTGAAGCATTAGAATTACTTCTCGAACATAATCTAGTCGATAACGCTCTCAGTTTATGCATACGCGGAGCAGAACATTTGGATTCAGAAGGCGCCCAAAAACTTTGGATGGTCCTTTTGCAGCATGAGAAAAACAGTAAAAACATGTCACTCCGACAGTTATTGCACGCTACAGCTCCTCATATACCACCGGCACAATTATTGGAGCTGGTTTCCAATGTTAAATTTGGAGATATTAGAGTTTCTCTTCAAGGAATACTTTCCGATTACATACATGATATACAGATGCATTCTACAACGCTGAAGTTATTGAGCAGGGATCTACATAAAGGTGAGTAAACTCCTTTTACACTGAGTTTGTAGGCTTTGAAGTAGTTTTATTAAGTTTTTGTAACTAAAACAGAATTAGGTTGGCATCTCTAAAATGTCAAGTTCAAAATAATCCAACAGGATGCATATTTTCATTAAGGACTCTATTTTTGGTTCAGTTACATACGTAACACTATATTTGTGTAGAATGGACAACGCAGCATAGTTATCTAAGAGGAAAATGACTGCAATCTCTCTTTTTCCAATTATGTAGAGTGGAATCTTTCAAATTCTCATGACAAAAATCGATTTCAAGCGATGGACCAAAATCTCCGGTTATAGTTAC
Organism: Myrrha octodecimguttata; assembly: GCA_958510865.1. NCBI lineage: Eukaryota > Metazoa > Arthropoda > Insecta > Coleoptera > Coccinellidae > Myrrha > Myrrha octodecimguttata. The sequence goes on along the minus strand of OY294056.1, from coordinate 72,497,755 downwards.
GGTTATCCACATTGACAGATAATCCTCTGCCTATATGTCAGTTTGGACAACCGCAACTATAACTGGAGCTTTTGGTCCATCGCTTGAAATCGATTCAAGAGTCAGTGGGTGGCCATAAAAGTTTTACACGTGACAGGTTCCAATCTATGTAATTGAAAAATGTTATGTTAAATTCATTTTATTCTCAGATAACTACACTACGTTGGCTATTCTACATAAAGGTCCTAGAATTTACATATTTATCTCATAGACCTAATATTATGTACCAAGCTTCATTTCAATTTTAAACGGATTCAATTGATATCTACTTGTTAGAAAGATGGTCTTTTCTAAGGTTAAAAAGAATGCAGCTAGAATCTTGGAAAGAATGAGGGAGAGGCTAGATCCTCTTCAAAAGGGTTGAAAAGAGGATGTAGTTAAAACAGAAATGCTTCTTTTAGCTCCATCTCCCTCACATATAAGTTTCAATCCTCATTCTCTTACGCTCAGTCCATAGTATTTTAGATCTATGATTCACCTGAACAACACCATCCTCTTGATCAAAGGATGTGATATTGACAACTTCTTGCCTAATTATTTTGACCTTTACGACATTTCAGGAGTACCAACCTGACTCAGTTCTAGTTACAAAAACTTAATAACTCTTATGACTTCATAAAAGTGAATGAAGTAAAGGGGCCTTTTGTGCTAGGGAGATTCGGGTAATCGGGGATTCATTCTATTGGTCGAGAGATTCACCCTATTGGCTGACGACGATCACGTGATCGTCGTCGGCCAATAGGAAAGAATCTCCGATTACCCAACACTTAAGCTACCTTTTGTGCTAAGGAGATTCGGGTAATCAGGGATTCATCCTATTGGTCAAGAGATTCACCCTATTGGCTGACGACGATCACGTGATCGTCGTCGGCCAATAGGAAAGAATCTCCGATTACCCAAATCTCCTTAGCACAAAAGGTAGCTTAAGTGTTGGATCTTTTGGTGAATTAAATTTGAAATCAGAATGCCAGAGTTTGATTCTGGCATTCAAGGAGCCAAGTTGAATGAATATTTCAATAGAGGCTTAATCACTAATAGAGTTCTTGTAATATCAATTTTTCAGGATTAGCTCAAACAATAGGAAAGAGTGGTAGGGGAGTATTTTTCATGAACATCTGTAATATTTGCCAGAGTTCTCTAAATGTTCACAGAAATAGCGAGTCAGGAGCAGTTTCAGTTTATGGTTGCGGACATTGTTTTCATCAGGATTGTGTAGTGGGTTCTGAATCCATAGAATCAATATGTCCTCTATGTAAAACAAAGTGTACAATCTTGCCCAAACATCAAAGTAAAAATGGGTGTAAACCAATTATAAATACAAGAGTAAGGCCTGATTTGGAGGGTCATTTTTGAAATTCTAGTCCAAAGGAGTATATATTTTTATGTATTTAAATTATTACTTTCAAATGAAAAAAAAATGGACATGTGCTTTACTTTTTTCAAAATTATTATGTCATTATTGGTCAGCAATTTTATGTTTTTCCAATTCTAATGGGTTATATAACAATTCCAGTATATTTTGAGATTGGAAATCCTATCTGGATTCAGAAAGATTGGAATAAATTTTTCTCTCTCATTCTGCATTGCCACTACATTTTAACATTGGATTCCACAAACTTTTTTTTAGCAGGTGCTGAATTGTCTAGATGAATACGCGATAAAATCAGGAAAAAATGTAATACCATCACAGTATTTTCTTTCCATATGTTGTACTAAATTGAACCAAAATTATATTAAAGTTGGCGGTATATTGTCTAATGATCAGTTCGGATGGTGTTTAATAAAAACTATCGATTTATTATAAAATCATACTTTCCGAATAGGTTTTTACTCGATGAATTTTTTTTTGGTTGAAACTGAATATATTTAGGAATAAAAAACATTCCTCACTGCAGACTATAACCTTTGAATTCTATGATAGATATCAAATGATTTTATAGAATTATTACGTAAATGTTTTAAGAATGTTGATTATTGTGATATTTTATGTAATTTTAATTATATTAAAGCGATAGTCATAAAAATTAGTATTACTCGTTTGTTTACACAATCGTTATCATTTTGCCCAAATTACTCTAATTTTGATACGAAAACTTAAACGCAGTGGTCTAGACACTTGAACAATTCAGGATAAGTTACATATACAAAATTCCTAGGAGTTCATATTGATGAAGAATTGAACTGGAAAGAACACGTAGAAGATTTATGCAAAAAAGTTGCTTCCTCCATCTATGCTTACAGAGTGCTGGCTAGATATCTTGATGCCCAAGTACTGAAAACGGTTTACCATGCAACCCTTGAATCAAAACTAAGGTTTGGTCTCATATTCTATGGAACAGGGAATATTTCATCACTGTTCATAATACAGAAGACCGCAGTGAGAATCATGAACGGGTTAGGATTCAGGGACTCATGTAGAGGATGCTTTAAGAAGAAGGGGATTTTAACAATGTATGTTCAGGAATGCTTAATATTTTTGTTCAAACATAAATACCTTTTCTCTGATCATGTCAACCTCAAATCTTTTTATAATACGCGAACTTTGTCTTAGAACTTGCCAAAGAATAATCTTTCAACAACTCAAAGACAAGTTGAGTATAGATGTTTGAAACTTTTCAACAAATTACCGAGAGAAATTCAGGAAATTGAGAATGTAAAAATTTTTAAGAAGAAAATTTATAGTTTGTTATTAGATATGGAACCCTATGATTTGGGCAGCTTTGATGTCTAGTTGCTTTGGATTTGACACTATTTCACTTCTTTTCTTGGCTTGTTACGGGAATTGTTCTGAAATAAAGACCTATTATTATTATTCATTTGTCAGTTGAGTTGATGGGTCGGCAAAATCAGCCTGATGATTTCTTAGTTATGACCATCTAATTGCTTGCTTCATAAATAAAAAAAAAAACAGAAACTATCGAGTTGAATCTTGGTTATCATTTGTATGAGGCCGACGCGCAAACGAAAATTAAAAAACCAATATTTAATTTTTGAGAAACTGTTCCCCTGCAGAAATTTTACTAAAATATTCCAGACACCATTCTACAACAGGATCGGAGATGAATTTTCAGAATAATTGTGAAAATAAAATATAGATCGAGTATTTCTACATTGGTTACCCATATTTGATTGACCTCAAAATTTCATTAGGGATTGTATCATAAAAAAATTCGATATTGATGTTATTTCTCAGCAACTATCAGATTTCGTTGAGGTGTTCTTTTCGGAAGGTATTGGGTTTACTATTGGCCGTTGTATCTACGTTTTTTCAACCATTAATCTAACTGAGGTCTTTTGAATTCGATTTGATGAAAGACCAAATCAATTTTTCAATGCAATATTACATTCTCGTATATTTCTCCATGGCGCCCCCTATGAATATACAACGAAGGGTTGCAGATAACAGTATTCCCCTACATTATGGTATTTTTTTTTCCGGTAAACCCGCAAGATTTCCCCGAGATATTAAAAAGATATTTAAATCATTGTACGCAGTGTGCTTTTCTGAATAAAAAATGTGAAATCGAACATAGGCGGTCTGCCTTAATTTGGAAGATATGGGCCCCCAAAGTTCCAAAATGAGTCGTTTTCAGGTCCCTTTTTCCACCATAAAAACGATCTCTCACTTCATCTGTATAGTTCACAAACCACCTTTGAACCTTAAACCAACAATAAACAACACTTTTTTCAAGAATAATCAATATTTAATGAAAAAACAATGGAATTACTGGACAACACTTAACCTCTATTCCTTCTGATTTTTTTTTTTTTTTTTTTTTTCTATCTTTTACTGTGCTTGGTCACTATGAACCATCGACACATTGAACATATCATTTTTACTTTAGATTCTTTCGAAATCACCACCACCTAGACACTTTACAACATCCATGTCCTTGCCGGGATTCGAACCCAGTACCTTCGGTTTTACAAGCAAGCGATCAACTCACTGCACTACCGAGGCAGACCAATCCTTCTGATTTCGACTCAGACTAAAACATAGAACAAGTATATCTATATTTACTTTATGGACTAAAAGTGAAGTTTGGCAATGGCGCGAATTTCATCGGTCGGGATCGTGCCATCGTGCGTATTCGTGAATGACAGATTATTGCTGGCGGGAAAAATGAAATATGTTCTTAGTTCTTACTGTTTACTGCGATACTCTAAATCTTCCAATAGGAGAATTCGTTACTAATGAAATCTACAAGGTTGAAACACATAGTAATGGAATGAGAATACACCCTGATATATATTTCAACGTACATTTTTTTCATATGTGATAGGTCGCGCCCTTCCCAGATTTCCAATGAAATCGAAGTTATTATATAACGCATTTTATTGGAATACCCTGAATCTCATTCTAAACTGGGACCATCTCGAAGACACAACAAAAAACGAAGTAGATAACAAACTCCCTATTTTGAAGGGGATAGAAAGGAAGTTCAAACGAAAATATTGAAAGTGAAACCTTAAACAAATATTCTCAATGATTTTGTTTTGATGTTAAAAATACCACCTCTTCTTCAGTGACAGAAGCATTTTCCTTACAATCATATCCTTCAACTGTCCATCATTTCATATTTCCCGCCAGCAACTACTCTTCGGTCATAATACGTTGGCCAGCGATGAAAAGACGCTGTTGCCAAGCTCCGCTTTAACATTGAGAAGTATTTCGTAGAAATATAGGTTGTTGTCTAATATTTTCACTTTTCTTCCTTTAAATAATGAATATTCTTGAAAGAAAGTGTCTCTGTTCGTTGGTTGAAGGTTCAAAGATGATTTATGAACTAGATTTGAGAAGTGAAAGATCATTTTTATGGCAGAAAAAAAGGATCTGAAAATGCAACAATTTGGAACTTTGGGGGCCCATATCTTCCAAACAAAAAGAGACCGCCTATGTTGGCCTTCATATTTTTTGTTCAGGAACTCACACTGCTTACAATGATGAGAATATCTTACTTACAGCTTCGCGACGGGAAATCTTGCGGGTTTACCTTTTTTCCAAACATACCTCGCTAATTTATTAACATTCATATATTTATTCTATTTTTCCAGTATAACAAAGAACTACATGGTACTGATATATGGGTTTAGTACTATATTAATATTTCCAGTGATTTTGTCAGATTAATGAGTGAACAGGAATAGATAAATAATATTGCAACAAAATTTCTGAGGTGAAATCGGTCACAAACGAATTCACTTCAGCATGAATTTCGGTAGACCTGCATGTGCTCTGTATGTCATAATCATAATCTGTTCACTTATTGGAAGGATCATGTATATCAGGAACATAGGTGACGGATATCTTTCGGCAATATCCAACAAGATCACTTTATCACTAACCAATCTTTATGCGTGTAGTTAGACTAAAACTATTCCTGTCGGCTCTTTGTTTTATGATAAAAGATATTACATATGTCAGTCAGTTAATTCGTTTCAATAGGTATATAATAGACAAACAATTCTAAAAGAAATAAAAGACCAATAGCAGATATGCAAACATATTTTCTTTGAACGGAACTCTGCCCTAAATCTAATTTCTTTCCTGGAAATTAAAAATTTTATTCTTTGGAATGAAAGATGACTCACTAAAAATTTAATTATTGGTGTACAAAAATATATATTTGACAAAGCCTGCATATCACTGAACTTGATCTCACACAATACAAACAAATAATGTAAAAAATCGAAGTATTTGATAAATGATGATGAGGGTATGCATCCTCATGAAAATTATTTCTTTTATATCGACACAATATTACAAAATGCAAATCAACATCACAGAAAATTCTCTCATATTTTCGGGATTATATCATGAAGATTTTATTATGCTGTTGAAGCAAGAATTGTGTGAACATATTGATAGGTCCAATCGCAACCAGAGACATAGATACATTCTCAGACCATACTAAATTTGGACCAAACACTACTGCCAGATTTTGGGCGTTCATTTTATTCAAATCCTGTCGTTCCATAACCTGAAAAATTATAATATATCTATATAATTTTGAAGTACTTGGCGCTAAATTCATTAGTGAAAACAGGTTTAAGTTCTGAAATTATGGGATTTTGTAACAGCCTGGACTGCAACGAAAATTTGGTAGTAGGCGCTAGTTTATTCTTATTCCTACAGAGGGTGCCAAATGGTAACAATTCATTCCATTGACTAAGGTGTCTAGAATACTGACGGTTTTACCAATGCAATTTTGTTTCAGCCTTAGGTAATCTTTGGGTATGGCAAGTGGAGATCAATACTAGATGTGCGCATGCTCAAACAGAGTCATTTAGGGAGCACCGCAGCGTGACCAATTTTGGTAGAAATCTACTTTTTTGGTAGATTTTCGTTATAATTTCATCATTGTTAGTAGACACAAATTGAGCAGTAGATTTTGGTAGTATTTCGAACTATCTTAGTAGAATGCTACTTTCAATTGTTGAAGCAGTAGAACGCTTCTGTCTGAGTTGAGAAGTGGCACAAGCTAACCTAACCTAACTATAATCGCATGAATTATGTGAAAAAATAGCACATCTCATATAGATGGCTCTGACTGACATTGGGGTATTTCTTTTAATCCCGTCTCACTCAATAAGTATATCGTATTTCCCATCATAGGTGCGTGTGTTCTCTACATTTTCCCGCTTTTTTATCGGTTCCATCCAAAAAGGAAGAGCCTTTCATTTAGGTGAATATATAAGAATATCTGCGGAATCATTGCGTGGATTTTACCCGTTCACGAATTCGGCCTTCGTAATTAAGGTCCAAATCTTCTCTAGAAATATCGAATTTCTTAGTTGTTTATTTCGGAAGTTATTGTGTTTACGGTCAGCCGTTAACTTCTGGAAAAAACGACTTAAAAACTCGATGTTTGTAGAGAATATTTAGGGCTTAATTACGAAGGTCGAATTCGTGAATGGGTGAAATCCGCCCAATAATTCCGTAGATATACCCATTCAAAATTTTATTTTTCTCAATATTTTCAAATATACAGATTAGATCAAATTTAAATTCAGTACTTTATCGAAAAAAAAACCAAGAAAAGCACAGCCCTGAATTAAGGCAGCAGCTTTTGCGCTCATGTTCGAATTCGTTGTCTAAGCGGTCATCTCTATTGAACATTCGCAAAAGCTGCTGCAGTGCTTCTCTAGCTTTTTTTGCTAAGCGAATGTAAATTTCTGAGATATATTTTTAAATTACACGAAACATTAAAGTTTTCTACTTTCCTTCCAACATAAAGTGCTAAAGACTGCTCTTAGGTATCAGTAGATTTTTAGTAGATTTCTGTAATTGACTTTGGTAGAAAAAAGTAGATTTCTACAGAAGGTTTGGTAGATTCTGGAAAAAATAATTGGTCAGGCTGGAGCACCGTTGCCAGGCAGTCAAATAAATCCGATGCCATAAGAATGTCATGTCTTTCAAAATTATGTTTTTTCCATATAAGTTGTATTGAATATAAGATGAAAATGATATTGAACATGAAAGGTATAAGTAAATAGGGGCGATTCTGTACTATTTTTATCTGGAACAGATATAGGTAGTATGTTTTTCATTAGTTTTCATTTATGGGACGCCCTTATTTTTCCTTATTTGAATTGATAATGTCCTAAATTAAACCAACCTAACCTAGGACTTAAACACATCAGAAGACGAACTTGAAATTCACCATCCCAAATTGAATTTCTTCTGATTTGGACTTGGCAATGTCCTAAATTAAACTAACCTAGCTCTGGGCAGAATTCATTACATTAACCATCTGGTATGAATCAAGATACTATCATACACAATCTGGCAACGATGATCCCTTAATGACACTGTTGGTGTATGCGCATATCTTGTTTTGATTTCCACTTGTCGAAACACAAAGCTTACCCAGCCAGATTTCCCAATTATTACTTGTTCTTATTTATTCCTATAGAAAGCAAAGAATTGTAGCAGAATGTTTATCATAAGTATGCCTTTGATTTGATATTAATATAACCTTAACATTAAATTTGACAGATTAAAGAGGGGAACAACATAAGAAGTGATGGACGAAGCGCCACAGATCAACCAGATAAACCACTCGCGTCATTTACTTAGGAAATCTATGTCAACGCAGATATGACCCTGAATCGAGCTAATCAGAATTTTAGCAGGCGTTTGGGGTGCTTTGGGGTGCCAATCAGACTGCAGGAATAGGATTACGTCACTCTCGCCGCTTTCGGACTCGCTTGAAGAGGTTATAAACATGTAAACAAACTGAAATGAATTTTTCATCTTATTTATTGATGAATAATTTCGTATCTGTTCCATTTTAGAATATAATCCAAACAGTTTTTTACAACCAAATCAATTGTTTAGTCATCTTTGAGGTTCTATTTTATGATGACAGTCCTCATTATATGTTTTAATTATACAACAAGAATTGGAATCGAACTTAGGTGGACTCATTCAAAATGTTCATTTTATATAATATAAAGGAATCGCAACTAAAGTAAAAGCATTACAACCTCCATTATTCAATTAAAACGATGGGATGTCTAATAAAATTGTATATGATTGCACACTAGGATTGGAATCGAACAAAGTTCTCTGATTAAGGTAAACGGGTTTTCCATAACATTTTTCCAAAATTTTCATTTACTCCAATTGAGTTCTTCTACAGGAGTTTGAGATGTGACAAAACACTCGCTTTGGTATTGGAAATTTGCTTTTCAAATGGTTTCATCGAGAAATCTTAGTCTGATTTTGATATTCCTGAATCCCGACAAATACGTTTTCACATTTCAATTTTAGATATTCCAAAATCAAGTATTCAATTTGACAGCTGTTTCGAGGAAGAAGAAAGTGTGGTTATGTCTGTTATATTTCTCAAGGTCGGAGAGACGCGATTCCCGCAAACGATGAAGTGATTTGTCTTGTTGGTCTGTGGAAGCGCCCTTTCTGCAAAAAACGAAAAAGGCTTTGAACAGAAAGTATTCTAAGTTGGGCTAAAAGTTTCACAAGAGAAAGAGGGCCTACCATATTCAGAGACACTTTTGTTCTGACTTAAAAATCAAATTTTTTCAAACTTACTCTTGATAGAAAACCCATGATGTATTTTAGGACAATGTAATTATCCTCGGGTAATTTTTCCATTATTAAAACTTGTACTTGCTTCAATACTTCATCCTTACTCCAGCCTAAAATATAATATGTTCAATACATGAACTTTTCAGTGTCAATTAACATAAAGTAAATACTAAATTGTTCATATATATCGATTCCAAGTGATGGACCAAAAGCTCCGGTTATAATTACGGTAATCCAAATTGACAGATTATCCTTTGCCTATATGTCAGTTTGGATAACCGTAACTATAACCAGAGTTTTGGCCCATAGCTTGAAATTGATCATAATGGAGCAGTTTTGACAGAGACTCAGGGAACAAAATTAACCTCTCGCATATTGTTTACCATACTGAATAAAAGTTTGAGTAGTTTTTTTGTTTTGTATTTATTTAAGCTGTTATATTTGCCTCCTTACTATACAGGGTGAGTCTTTGACCTTGCAGAATATTTTAACAGAAGATTCCTGAAGCTGAAAGAAACACATTTGTGCTCTACCATTTTTTCCGATTCGGCCTAGATAAAAAGATATAGGCATTATAAATGTTCATAATAGGCTAGCCGCCCCTGGAAACCTGAACACTGAAGTTTTTCCAAGCCTAAGATATACCATTCAAATCTTCGAAATAAGCAACTCTGTTATGAAAACAAGCGTCAACTTACTTTTTACATTCCAGTTGGTGAAAAAAGTTGTATTTATAGTACAATAAAGGTATTCAAAATTTCGTGGGCGATAAAAGTTGAATATTCTTCTCTTGGTTTCATTTTCGATAATGGGGAATTCATCTAGCTATCACTCATATCAGCTTTGAGATTCATCTTCAATTTGTAATTATTAATTTTCTTTGTTTATTTCATTTTCTCCAAGAATTATCAGATTCAGACATAACCCAATCAAACTTTCATTTTCATAAATAAATAAAACAGATGTACCTCATTTATCTATGAACGTACAAACGTTGCCAGGTTGACGAACAGAAAGAAAGAACTCTCCGAAATCAAACAACACACAATATGCTAATTCTATGTATATACTTGTAAAGTCTATGATTCTGAACTGAACTATAAATCTGTGGCTCCGTGGTTTTAAGGTTATGTCATGGTGGTTGTTATGTTATGAAAGCGCATTTGAAGAATACCTCAAAATAAATAAATACTATCAAAGTTCTGTACATAATTTCAAGAAATATGGGTCTGCAGAAAGATTGCATTCAAATCAGTAAGATTCCCCATAATCATGGAAAAGTGAGAAGTTAATCAATTATATATATATATATATATAATATTTTTATATATATATATATAATAATCACTCTTTCTGAATTGCTATTCTTGAAATCCTGGGAAGGGAACGAACCAGAAAAAGTGGGCATGGTGTTATTAACAAAACACGATGCATTTATGATGGAACGATAAAGAACGTCCTATACTATCGCAGTCAAGAATAGCCACCCTGGAGGATTGAAAATCTGGTTTCTGTCACTATCATACAATTCAGTTGAAATTTTTGGTGGGGATCAGTGGCTTAAATGTATGAACACTCACATTGAAATTGCATAACCTCATCATACAATTCAAAGGTCAGCAAAGGTTCTCTCAATTCTCTAAGGAACGTCTTCAACAGTACTGCTGCTTCATGAGGATCCTCAAAGGTCAAAGGTTTGCCCAAATTTGCCAGATCTTTTAAATGCTTAACTTTCACACCATTAGCAGACCTTCTGAACAAGCCTTCAGTCTCAAGAGCTGAAAATTAGTTGAAAATGTATTCAATGAAACCTAATTAATCGATGAATTCATACCATCAGGTTGATCTAAGAATTCCACACATTGCCTGACAACAGGAGCTATCACAAGTCCATAATTTTTCTTAATATCTGACAGCAATATTCCAAATTGTTGAGTAGGCAGACTAGGGACAATATTCAAATTATCTAACGCAGAATTTATATCTGGTATACCCCCCAATTTTTTATCATGCCTAGAAAATTTAAACAATAGAAATTTTAGAAAATATTAAACTCAGGTGAGAAGTTGATATTAACCAACTTTTAACATATTTACTTTCGTGAGAATACTCACTCTTTGACTTCCTGTGGTATATCCAATTGATCTAAAGGTATCTCTTCGCTGAGTTCTGATAATGTATTTATATAATTCAATTTTCTTCCGAATTTAGCGGATATCAATGGCCGGAATAACTGAGAGACAAATTTCAAGAAACTTGTAGGATGTACTAAATATAAAGCCTTGAGATTCTTTTTGTACTTCCTATCAAATGCCTTATAAACTTGAACTATCCAACTGAGTGATGGTTTATTCTTACTGCTGAGTCCATAATGAAAATAAATCAGACTGTAATCCTGTTCCACATATTTATCCAGTGTGTAGATTAAGTAACTGAAAAATTTATTGTTCAAACACTGGTGATCATTCATATCAAATATTTAATATGTGCGATTCAGAGATAAGGATCTGACTATATATAATGTATAATTGCTTGTAATAAAAAGTTTCCAACTCTCTTGATTTTTTTCCTAATACATCTGTAAAATGTATTTTTTCAGAAACTTATTGAGTTTTAAAGCCATCACAAAATTTAACTTTTATGACAAATAAATGCTCTGATAAATAAAATTGAAATAATTTAACAAACATACCTTAACAGCAAACTATGATTGATTTCTTTCACTGGAGGTAATTTACAAGCATATACAACAATAATTTTCCTTCCAACTGCATCATCACCTTTGACATCTACTACACCATATTTAGCAATATCAGCAAATTTGTCAACAGCACTATCATCTACAGCAGGATATGACGGACAATACATCAAACTGTAAGAATTTTCTTCGCATGCTTCCACTAGTTCATCAAAATTTTCTTCTGGAAAATCGTCTACAGGAGAAGTTCCACTAGATTCTATTTCGATGAATTCGACTAGAATGAAACAAATGAAATTTATTGGGCACTGAAGCATAATTTTTCCTGTATATTGAATATTTAGAAATTCTTTTATAAGAAATACCCCCCCTATCTATAAACTTTCATAACAAACTATGAAATTTGTTGATTTTGAAAAAATATGTATATAACTGAAAACATTTATTTTCATATTTTTTTATTGGCAATAAATTATTCCAGTGAGCCATATCTATAATCCTAACGAATGACAAATCTTATCAATTCTTAAAATTCAATTGAAATTCTGACAGGAAGTTCGACTCACTACTTTGAGCAATATCAGGACTTTGGTGTAACTCTGTATCGTCAAATTCTAAATTTGGCTCATAATCATGATAATCCGACAAACTTGGATAAGGCTCATCTTCCACATTTGAAGCTGAAACATGAAAGTACACAAGTGGGTAATCAGCCAAGTGAAACATGTAAAGAGAAATTTTACCCAGATTTGGTGTTGGCATTTTGTTAGTGTCCATCGTTTAGCTTGAATTTACATCATTATCTTACAGTCTTATAGATTTTTTTGTGTTGTCTTTGGCACCACCAGAACGAGCAGTTTTATACTTATAAGAAAATTCAAAAAATAAACACTGTTTACGACAGGATTGATTTGAGAAATGTCAAAATCAAACTTCAACCAAAAAACGAGAAGATTGAACCATAGACAAATAATTAGTTTTTCTGTGGCTTCAACACAGATTTGTTTTTGCTCTAACTGTTTATTCTTCTACACCTTTTCATTAATTCCTACAAATGTATATATTTATATGATTGTGCCGAATTCAGTACGGCAAGGAAAACACTAAAACAATGATTAAGGCAAAATTTGGAAGAAAGGAGTTATAAAAAGAAGAAGAAGAAAGTTAATTTATGGAACGCACTCTTTATTTTTTCCCAATCGAAAATTTTCATCCGTAGACAAAACATTACTCATGTGAGAGATATTTTAATATTTGAGATTTTTATTTTTTTTCAACTTCGAGACGGCTATTTTTGATTTTGAATTGTGATCTGGGAGATATTTTCATACGTAGGATCTGAGAGTATCATGATATTGTGATATTTTTTCGTAATGCCATCATTTTAGATTAAGAAAATGTCAAATATAGAAGTTAAACATCTGCTGAGATGTAAAAGGTAGTGAAATAGGACTTTCTCTGAGGATTTTCCTAATGAAAATTTTCCACAGGTTGAATGAGAACGAATGGAAATTTATATGTTTATTATTCTATCTACCAGTTGGACTAATCCTGTATCTCTTAAGGAGCCTCTTGGCCATAATAGTTTTCATTTTAGGATGTTTATTACCAGATGCTCCTTTTTCGAGAAGTATAATTAATAAAATAACTTGTTTAAGCTTAGGAATTACTGTAACAGTCGAAAATATTGATAAACGAGAAAATGTAGAGGTGTACATTAGCAACAGTCTCTCTTTATTTGATGGTTTGGCTGTTCACCAGGCAACAAATGCTATATCTGTAAGTAAATGGGAGTTGGTGATCTCAAATAATAAATCCGAGCTTAGTCGCTTTGGACTTTCACAATAGCAATGCTAGATCCTGATGAATGAGCTCGAAATTCTAGTCATAGGAATCCTTGAATGTAAATGATATCATGAAAGTTATTTGTGTTAGCTGAACATACCCTCCTTAATTTTCAGAATGGTCCTAAACTTATACCTCTGGTTTCTAAGAGCCTTGGAATATTTGAATTTGGAAGCTCTGCTAATGTAGAAACTTTCAAACATAATGTACTTCTGCTTCAATCACATCAAAAGGCTCCTTTACTTTTCTCCCCAGAAGGAAGGAATACAAATGGAAAAGCTCTGATTAAATTCGAACCGTATCCATTTTCTTTCACTAATAAAATACAACCAATATGTATTGTCATTGAAAGACCTTTTTTGGATATTTCAATCAGTTCTTTAGGATCTTCATCACTAGTTGACACATTTTTCTACATGTTTTCACCTGCTACAAATTACAAATTGAAGTTCTTAGATGTTTTAGAAAAAAAGAATCTTTCAAATGAGGAGTTTGCTGAAATAGTTAGACAGAACATCGCAACAGGATTAAATGTGAGTTTAATTCATTGTATCTTATTTCAGGGTATTATTTTCAGTTCAAATTGATTTATTTGTTATGCATCAGAATAGTTTTACTGATGTAATCTGTTGATATGCATAAACCAATGATTGTAGTGTAGTAGTTTTCTGGATACAATAAAAGAGGTTAAAGATTGAGTGAAAATCCAAAGAAGTAATTGGTAATACTAGTATCCCATCATTGAAACTACTGAAAAACATCCTAGATTACCCATTTTCCACAATAAATAGTGCATAATAGCCCTTATTTACTCATTTGAAACATTGCTTTTATAGAATTTATCCTATATTTACTTTTTCGAACATATCCCTTTCATATTTAATGTTCTTCTCATCTTATTTTTTTTTACAACCTATATGAAAGAAAATGAATTTGAAATGAATTGATATCATTGTGGCACAGGATTTATTTCACAATCTGGCAATGATGCTCCCTAAATGGCACTACCCGTGTTGACACTGGATTATGCTATTTGATTTTACATACTTGTTCTGGGAAATACTGTGGAATCATTTTACCAAAATGTCTGTGTTATTTGCTCTCAAACGGCTAGGTTGGACTCTGATGAAGAATCCGATGTCAAATTCAATTTTGTCCAGCCATCCCTCTGTTCCTTAATAACTTTGGAACTGAACAAGCTAGCAACTTGAAACTTTCAGGATAGGTTGTGTATTGAAATGCGACGGTTGATTCCGTTAATGGGCAAAATCAGCCCAACAATAGGGAAAACCTATTCGAAATTTCGAGAAATAATCAAGAAAAAAATTCGACAACTCTCATAATCTTGGTTTCAAACTTTTCTTCTTGGAAACTATTCATCAGATTTCATTGAAATGTGATATTCAACACCAGTCTATTCATTTTCAGTTTTATCTGATATTGATTTTCAGAGATATTGAAAAGATATATGTCGAACTATGTGGATATTCCCTCTGAAATTCTGAAAGGTTGATTATTGATAGAAATATGATTTGGTTACTCATGTGTAATTAACAATCCCTAATTATGAATTATTAGTTTATATCATCAGAAGGATCAAGAAGTCATAATATAAACTCAAACAAAAAGTATATAATTCCTATAGCCATGAGATAATAAAAGTTCAGTGTCAATTGTTGAGGCAATAGCAATTGAATGCAACTAAAATCTAAATTGTAAAGTGATACTTCAGTCTCTCTAATGATAAAGCTTGTTCTTAAAATTCTGGCAAGTTCAATTACTCCTAAAGTTTCTCTATGGTGCCCTCTATTGTCTCAAAGGGAAGTTGTATGAATGTCAAATTTGCAGTCTCCGCAAACCACTGAAAAGAGATTCTAATCAGTGAGCATGCCAGTGTTCGATACATCTCAGTTGAAAACTCCAGTGATATAATTATAGGTACTAACATAATTTTTGTCCCATTTAAGGTTGAAACTGTAACTCATACGGCTAAAGATCTCGTAGAATTAGAAAAACGTCTAGTCGCAGAACAAAAGAGAATTAGATCAGAACAATCACTCACAAATCCTGCAAATATTCCTGTTATAAGACGAATGGCAAGACAGGTTAAGGAAGTTTTACCACATGTTCCTTATGATGCAATATATTCGGATTTATGTGAGTTTCAATTGATTTTTTTTCAGCATAATCCATTGGTAACACTTGTGGTGCACACAGTTCAGTTATCTTTGATTAGGTCATTAGGTGCGCACTAGTCGTACCAATGGATTTCGTCTATAAATTTCCAGACAATATAAATATACATTTTTGTTGGAGCTTTTGCTTTAGCATTTCATTGTTCTTTTTATAGAACATAGTTTCTACTGAAGAGTGTTCTGAAAGAGCTTGAGAACTCCAAATAATAATACAACACAGAAAAAATGTTGAAATGAATTTTATTTTATTATAATCTTATTGAATTTCACGGCATTTATATTTCGAATTTTATTCCCGGCATATGTCTGCAACGGCTACAAGTTACATAGTCCATTCGATCAGTCCAATTGTTCACGACTTTTCAAAATAAATCTGGCCGTATGGCGTCAACGATGGCTTGAATATTGGCCCCCAATGCTTAAACAGTGGCTGGTATGTCGGCATAATACAATGACTTAATACAGTCTTATAAAAAGCAATCGAGATGCATTAAGGACCACTTCTGGAAATAAAGTTGTCACCAAATTGCTTTTGCAATAAATTGATGGTAGGGTGCGATGTATGGCAAGTTGCGCCGTCTTGTTGGAAACGAATGTCGTCGATGTTTAGCTGAAGCAGCAATATTGTCTTCGGGACTCTAATTTCTTTGTCTTGTTGATTGTTTTTTATCGAGAAGATTAAAATCAATGCTAAAACTTTCAATATCTGCACGAATTGCTTGCTCACTAGGCCAATATTGTTTACCGTGAAATGGACGAAGTGCTCTATGAACTTCGCGAACAAATTTAATTTTTTTTTCAGTAAATTTGCACAACTTGGAAGCGTTGTTCTGGCGCTAAATGAATCATGATGAACAGATTTAATTTTCTTGATTTCCACAATTTGAATGCGTTTTCTTGCATTGCACGATCAATGCCATACAGCTACTAGGCTGGACTCACTGATGACGAATCCGGTGTCAAATTCGATTCTGTCCGGCCGACCGTATGCACGATTACGGTCGTACGGAGAATCCAATCGACCTGAAACTTCCAGGGTAGGTTGCATTTCAAAATACGACGGTTAGGTTCGTTAATGGGCAAAATCGGCTTTTAACATTTTCAGAGGTTGTTTTCGTGATAATTCGGGAGCTACTGATTGGATCGAAACTTGACAGTTAGTTTGAGTACAACGACGGGCAACTTTTCACGCAATTTTGTTGAGATTATACTGTCAGTAAATTTAAAAAATAAATTTTTTAAATTTACTTTTTAGGAGACTGTTAATGGGGGTTTTTTCTGAATTTGGGTTATTACTGCAAATGCAAATTTGAACATAATTATTATGGGTTTGATTCATCATTTTTCCCAAATTACCTTCAGAAAGAATTCAAAATCAGGTTTCAAAATTGGGGTTTGGGATTTGTCATGCATGCACGAAATGACAACGTTGTTTAGTAGAATTGCTTTTTCTGCTATAGAATAACGAAATATTTATTCCTATTCGGTGGTACACACGTGTCAATTCGTCAATATAACCAAACAATTTCCGTTTGCGATTTGTCAGTAATATGACAGTATGACAGTCTGTGCTCTTCTTTTCCTATTCCTTGGTCGTTGTCTTCTACTCTTACGAGATCGAAGTATAGCTATCTCTGTTTTCCTAAGCAAATTAATGCATTTTACGTCCTTTTCTTTCCGAGAAAGCTGAATTCGACGTTGCCATATCGTGCACTCATGACAAATCCCTTTAAATGCAAATCCCCATTTTTATTTTTCATTTTTAGGTGATCAAAAATTTTTTTAAAAATATAATATTGAAATTATATGTTAGAAATGTGATGTTCCGAAGGTTTTTCATGAAAATAACTGCATTTTCGTTTAAAGGAAAAACCCCCATTATAATTGGAAAAAATTTAGCGCAGATTTTGAGCTTCATATTTTACAGCAGTGTTCCAAATTTCAGTAGTAACTACTAGAAAAGCACTGACTTGAAGTCAGCACCTTTTACGCTCATTGTCAAAGGATAACACCAAAGGGGAACATGCGCGCAAAAGCTGCTGACTTCACGTCAGTGCTTTTCTAGGTTTTTATGCTTCCATTGCAATACTACTTAAAAAGCAGTAAGTGGTATTCACTTTCAGATCGAACACGAAATGTTGACAATACAATAACAAACATACTGGAAGGCAGAGTACAATTTCGACCAGAAACCCCAAGCCATGGAGAGCAAACGAATCAATTACCTTCAACATCATCATTTTCTTCGACTGACAGCAAAATAGTGACGCCTAACGTTTCTTCTTCTTCTTCTGGTTCTTTGAATACAGCAGCTAGCAGTTTTTCAAAATACGCTCAGGAACGTAGCAAATCATTTCAGGAAAGGAAACAACAACTAATTGCTAATGCTCGTAGAAGATATATTGAGAAACATAATTTAGACATCCCTTTGTAATTCATCATTTTTAGGGTTAGTGCCAAAAAAACGGCTCTTTCTGCACCTTGAGAATTTGATATTGAGTGCCCTATTTTTAAGAATAAATTTGATTTTGAATATATTGAGTATATTTATTTATATTATTGAGATGATGAATAAATTATATTTGTTTTTTTCGGTATTTTATTTCAAGTTGCCACGAAAGAATATAATTTCTTCGTAACTCTTACATTTCATGAAGACATGTCTTCGTCCATCCTCTTTGAACGAGCGAACCAAAATTCGGATTTCTTGGGAGTTGTGCGAGCGTAGAGATATATACAGAGTGTTCCTAAAGTGCAGGTACGAACGATACAGGGTGTTGAAGTTTGAATTTTCTTCAAGTTTTTTAGTCATAGTATCTGCACTTCACAGGATTATTTTAAGACTTTATAGAATCATCAGAAAATATCCATAAAATCTAATAATGATTTTATTACCCTCAGCTTACTAACCGGATTTTATGGCAATTTGGAGTTTATGAAGGATTTCTAGGGAAACGAATTTTTTTCTCGGAATCGGAATCAGATACGGGATATATTATGGGTGGTCTTAAAGTTTACTATAACAGCAAAGCTAATAGTCTCAACAAAAAAAGTTTGGGAGGATAATTGGGCACAGTGTTCCGGAAATATAATATCACCCTGTATATTTGCAATCGAAATTGTCAGTTCACATTCTGTGAATTCTGCTATGAGAAAAAACTTGAAATATATTTTAACTTTAACACCCTTCATCTCGAAAACGGGACGTCTGCGGTCTCATATTTATGGGTTTTTTTTTCTTGAAATTCGCAAAGTTACATACTACTACCATTATTGTCTTTAAACAAAGCTACTACGACCTTGGTGTAGAGCTGACAACGCTGCATAGCTATCTGACAGGAAAATCTAACATTTTTAATTATGTACATAGAGTGAAACTTGTCAAAATTTCATGGCGTACCGACTGACTTTATACCGGTGAATGGAGTAAACTTTACCGCGAACTCTGTGATTGTAGGGCCAAATTCCTTCAAGATTCAAATTTCAATACGAATGGTTGGACTCGCATAACTTAAAAATCGATATCTCATTCTTATCATGCATCAATTATCTTACAAGTTTCTCTGAATTCCGTCGATAAGTTCGTATGGCTAAAATATTTTCTATGAATTTGATTAATTATCCAGTTGACTAAAAGTAGAGATACATTTTTTACTGTCGATCCGTACTCACCAAGCCCTACTCTACCTCTGGTAATAGTTTATACAGTTACTTCCGGGAGTGAATTTGAATTGGGTAGATTTTATTTTCGAACTTCCAAAGATTCGAAGAAATTTCACAACTAGGGTGCAGCTAACTTACCCGATGCCGGTTTACCCACTGGGCGCTTGAGGCAAGTGGCCAGGGGCCCAGAAACGCTCTTCCGGATTGCAGCATTGAACTATTTGTCTAGGGCAGTTTCTCGGTAAACAACTTGCCTAATGAACAATAGAAACGATAAACAAAGCGAACTGTGAAAATAATTCTGAAAGTTTTCTCGTTTGTCTGATGAAAGAGTCAGATTTGTACTCTGAAAGAGTCAGATTTGTGCAGAACTATTAAAAATTAAATAAAAATTGTTTTTTCATGGAAAACGCCCCTTGCGAATTGCTGGATTCAACTATTTGTCTAGGGCAGTTTCTCGGAAAACAGATTGCCTAATGAACAATAGAAACGATAAACAAAGCGAACTGTGAAAATAATTCTGTAACTTTTCTCGTTTGTCTGATGAAAGAGTCAGATTTGTGCAGAACTATTAAAAATTAAGTAAAAATTGTTTTTTCATGGAAAACGCCCCTTGCGAATTGCAGGATTCAACTATTAGTCTAGGGCAGTTTCTCGGAAAACAGATTGCCTAATGAACAATAGAAACGATAAACAAAGCGAACTGTGAAAATAATTCTGTAACTTTTCTCGTTTGTCTGATGAAAGAGTCAGATTTGTACTCTGAAAGAGTCAGATTTGTGCAGAACTATTAAAAATTAAGTAAAAATTGTTTTTTCATGGAAAACGCCCCTTGCGAATTGCAGGATTCAACTATTAGTCTAGGGCAGTTTCTCGGAAAACAGATTGCCTAATGAACAATAGAAACGATAAACCAAGCGAACTGTGAAAAAAATTCTGTAGCTTTTCTCGTTTGTCTGATGAAAGAGTCAGATTTGTACTCTGAAAGAGTCAGATTTGTGCAGAACTATTAAAAATTAAGTAAAAATTGTTTTTTCATGGAAAACGTCCCTTGCGAATTGCAGGATTCAACTATTAGTCTAGGACAGTTTCTCGGAAAACAGATTGCCTAATGAATAATAGAAACGATAAACAAAGCGAACTGTGAAAATAATTCTGAAACTTTTCTCGTTTGTCTGATGAAAGAGTCAGATTTGTACTCTGAAAGAGTCAGATTTGTGCAGAACTATTAAAAATTAAATAATAATTGTTTTTTCATGGAAAACGCCCCTTGCGAATTGCTGGATTCAACTATTTGTCTAGGGCAGTTTCTTGGAAAACAGATTGCCTAATGAACAATATATAGAAACGATAAACAAAGCGAACTATGAATCTCATTCTGAAAATTTTCTCATTTATCTGATGAAAGGGTCAGATTTATACTCTGAAACGTCACAGTTCGCTTTGTTTATCATTTGTATTCTTCCGGTAATTGTCTAATATGTTTTCCAATCCTGCCACCCGCAGAGGCGTTTTCCGCGAAAAAACAATTTTATTTATTAGTTTTTAATATTTCTGTCCCTCCAAAATAAGCTTTAATCGTTATTCTTTGGATTCTTACACTGTCAACTCAATGGATCTGTAGAAGTAGAATCCACCTGTAAGAAGATTTCACTACCTACACTAGTAGAACATGTTCTAGTGAAGGTGGGAAACTATTCCAGATAAGATCTTAAACTCTTTGATAATTACTCAACATGTTCCGAGTCAAAACAGCTCATCTTCAGGAGTTAAATCAGATAAATGAAGCCAAAAATCCGAGAAAACTTCCTCCAGAAAAAAACAACAGAATATCAACGAAACAGAAAAAGTTGTTCTCATTGTGTTTTATATATGCAGTCAAAAGAATGAAAAATTACGCAATAGCGTCTCAATAAGTAGGTAATGTGGAGTGAAAATTAAGAAATTTATATAAAAGGCAAATAAGTGGAAGGGTTAAACACTGAAAAGAACCATAAATAAAATGACAAGAAAAGAAGAAGGTGAAAATTTTCATAAAATTAAGCTAACAGGCTATTGGTCACCTAATTTATTTTTAGAATACATATTCTTTTTATGAAAATATACAGAAGGAATCATTGATTGGAATAATTTCAAAGTTATTCGATATAATACTTTTTAGCAATACAAACTACCACCCTCGTTTTGCTTCCACTGTGAGCGCACGTAGCTGGAAATCTTTTCCGGGAGGCCCAATCGGACAGAATCGTTATCAAAAGCTTCCATTTTTCCTACTCCAACCAAGTATCCATTCAAACGGGCTGCAATATGAGATTTTTGTAGGAGTTCAGGGGTGAGGCCAAGCTCTTCGACAAGCCAAGCGTGTTGTTGCAATCTGTATTTTTGGTGATAACTGAAAAAAAAATTCTTTTATTTCTCACGCTTACATCAAATCATGAACGTGTTGAAATTAGAATAATACATGTCCATGCAATAAATATAGTTTTTGTAATTGAATCTTGAATCGAACATCGAAGAAGAATAATAACTAGAAAGGATATTTTTGTTCTGTGAAGATAACAATTAACTCGATTATGTGTTTGTTGGCATGTTATAGGAAACAGAGTGCTTTCGTTTTGCCAAAATGTCTGTAATTTTTTTAAATGGTCTCAAAAGACTACATTTAGACTGCCTAGCTCACTGATGAAGAATCTTTTGTCAAAATTGATTATGTCAGGTAGGCTGTAGAGAAATTGACTTGAGAACGGAAAATCCCAGCGACTTGAAACTTCCAGGGTAAGTTGGGTTCCAAAAAAACCTAGAGAAGTACTTCCGTGAAGGTAGCAGCTCTTGCGCGTATGTTCAATGGAGATGACCGCTTTGGACACGAATTTGAACATGCGCGCAAAAGCTGCTCCCTTCACGGCAGTGCTCTTTTAGGTTTTTTCCATACGAGTAATAATTCTCGCAAAAAAACATTGTTTTCGAAAATAATTTTGCGACAGGTTGCGAGTCGTTATGCTCCAACTAACTACCTAGTAAACACAATAACTTCAGGAAGAAACAACTTAGAAACTCGATCTTTGTAGAGTAGGTTTGGACCTTAATTACGAAGGCCGAATTCCCATTCAAAATTTTTTCCCAATAATTCCAAAAATACAGATAAGATATCGAATTGAAATCCAATACTTTATCGAAAAATGACAGTTCGAAGGTTCATACAGAATTTCATGAGAATAATATGATCAGAAGATCACAGAATATTGAATATTTGATGTTCTAACCCCACGATCATCAGGAAATTTTGCAGAAGGTTGTCCATCAGCATTTTCAAACTAGCTGCCAAGTTTCATCATGATTGAATCAGTAGTTTTTGAGTTATTCGAAAGAACAACGATCTCGAGACAATAATCACGAAATTTCACATCTTTTTTCCCCATATCTCCGAAAATAACGACCATATCGAATTGAAATTTGGTATACTGCTGTGAAATGAAGAGCTCGAAGTGAAAGCAAATGATTTTTTCAATATGATGAATAGTTCGAAAAAAAATTCTGGGAAAAATATTTTTTAGAAATTTAGTGACACTACAACCACGACGAAATTCTGCGAGAGGTTGCATCTCGTTATTCTCCAACGAACTGCCAAGTTTTAATCCAATCGCTCAAATAGTTTCCGAAATATCAAGAAATAACCTCAAAATTTCAAATGGCTATAACTCCAAAAACCATTCGGCCGATTTTGCCTGTTAACGAATTCAGCCGTCGATAGGTTTCTCCATATTCCCGTAATCGTGCATATAGCCGGACGGACAGAATCTATTTTGACACCGGATTCGTCATCAGTGAGTCCAACCTAATCGTTTGAGACCATTTTCGGCTCAATATTCAAAAATTACAGACATTTGGACAAAACGATAGCATTGTCTTTATACAATGACGATAGCACGCTGTTCTCCTAAAACATGCGCGTAAAATTGCGATTTTTCAGTAAATTAAAAAAAAAATTCGAATTTTATTTAATATTTTTGGAAAGTATTCATCAGATTCCGATGACATTTTACACAGATTTTGAAGTCAATATTTCACAACACTTTACTAATTTTCAGTTTGATCCGATCATAATTCTTGGAGTTGGGAAATCGGTATAATTAGCTTTCAGATTTTTTTTGCGATTTTTCAGTAAATTAAAAAAAAATTAAAATTTTATTTGATATTTTTGGAAAGTATTCATCAGATTCCGATGATATTTCACACAGATTTTGAATTCAATATTTCACAACACTTTACTAATTTTCAGTTTGATCCGATCATAATTCTTGGAGTTGGGAAATCGGTATAATTAGCTTTCAGATTTTTTTTGCGATTTTTCAGTAAATTAAAAAAAAATTTCAAATTTTATTTAATATTTTTGGAAAGTATTCATCAGATTCCGATGACATTTTACACAGATTTTGAATTCAGTATTTCACAACACTTAACTTATTTTCAGTTTGATCCGATCATAATTCTTGGAGTTGGGAAGTCGGTATAGTTAGCTTTCAGATGTTTTTTGCGATTTTTCAGTGAATTAAAAAAAAATTTTAAATTTTATTTAATATTTTTGGAAAGTATTCATCAGATTCCGATGACATTTCACACAGATTTTGAAGTCAATATTTCATAACACTTCACTAATTTTCAGTTTGATCCGATCATAATTCTTGGAGTTGAGAAATTGGTATAATTAGCTTTCAGAATTTTTTTGCGATTTTTCAGTAAACTAAAAAAAAATTTCAAACTTTATTTAATATTTTTGGAAAGTATTCATCAGATTCCTATGAAATTTACACAGGTTTTGAAGTCAATATATCACAACACTTCACTAATTTTCAGTTTCATCCGATCATAATTTTTGGAGTTGGGAAATCGGAATAATTAGTTTATTTCCTCAATAACACAAAAAATTCTATAATTCGAAATGAGGGAACTTTATAGGAACTAGTTGCAAATTCTGATGCACATTGTTGTGCAAAATTTGTGATTATCGTTTCAATGTGTTTCAACATGGGCGCAAAAGCTGCTGACTTCATGTAAGTGCTTTTCTAGAACTTCTTTATAATCTTTTAATTATCTAGAAAAATTGAAGTTTACTTACTCTTCTGCTGGATAAAATATACCCGCTGGTAGTATTGTAGTGACCAGTTTCTCATTTCTTTTATGTGCTTCCTTTTTCAGAGATATCTCAGCGATTCTTTTCTGATCATCGTCGTGGTACAGAATGAGGGACATATACTGGAAAATAGAATTCCTCAAACTTTTGTTCCTACTTGGAGTGTAATTTTCAGAAATCACAAAATGAATGTGACGATATTTTGTTAGTTCATGAAGATGAGTTCGTTGTGAAAGAATATTATTACCTGTTTTTTTACGCACGTTGTTAAACCATATTCATGATTATCCCAGAACAGTTCGAGCAGATTCTCATATGAAATTTGTTTTGGATCGTAGTCAATTTCGATTACTTCTGTGTGGTCGCCCCTGTAAGAACGAAAGATAATGTACAATAACAAATCTTCACAGTTTTTGCGCAATTTCGAAAAGATTTGAAGATTCACATTTTTTTGCCAAATAAGTAATTTCATCAGTAAAAAGGTTCTTCCGAAAAATTTTTAACAAATTATTATTCGTATGCATATATTTTCCGATCGGAGATATAGTTGTTTTAGCACAAGACTCTGTCAAGATCTTCTCATGAAAATTTGTTTTCCGAAATTCTCTTTGTTTATTCGAAATAACAGTCATCCCTCCACCAAGTATCTTCTGTAAATTCATGGTTCTGATGGCATATTTCGAATTACCTTGTGGAGTTATTCTGTTGAACTGATGAAGAGGCATTATCAGTTGTTGTCTGGTTCGCAACTTCACTCTGAAATCTGTTATTTCCATTTTTACCACTTTCAGAATTAAGTTATGTATTGCTCCAAAGTTTTCAATTTCAAATCACGGGGTGAACATATTTTTGTTTTTCAAAATTAACGATTTCTGTATCAAAGGGTATGCCCTTCACGTTGTGTGGACATTTATATCATTGATTGAATAAAATTGGATTTGAATTCAAAAACTTTCTTTCGAGGCACAAGATTTTTGAACCCGGCGGTGTTCATATTTTTTTGATTTTTTTCCTGTATGTACCACTTGCTTATACTAGAGGGTGTTCCAAAAATTCCAAGTGTTTCTAGGGTTTCACATTCCTATTCAAGTTTCCCCAATATATACAATACAGTGTACGAATAAAAAAAAAGAAAATAAGCACGAAAAACTATAAAATAGCAACAATAGGGTAGAATTAGAAAATTTCATATCAAAATATTCCCTTCCCCACATTCTGAGTGAGTACACACTTGTATTGTGCAGTGAGAAAAAACAGCGTAAAATAAATACATAGACAAAAACTAAAAGGCAGAGTAAGAGAAAAAAAAGAAAAAGAACACTCTCAACATTATAAAAGCAGAAAATAACTGACAAACACGATATAATAGTAAGTAACTAACAACTATTTAGACCCTATGATTCTTTAATTTTTATAAAGTCCCTATAATTATTATAAATGTATAGTTTAGTGGCAGAGACAAATTTCTTGACGTTAGGATATCCGCGAATGGCAAGGGGCAATAGATTATAAGCTTTAGGTTGAATCTTTGAATAAAAAACTTTCTTCGAGACGATGTTACCTGATGAAATTTGTCACCGAATGAAAGTCGACCATTACAATTTTGTTCATGCACAACTTTCAACCCCTACGAACCCTTTAATGGAGAAAAAAAAAAATCACGTGAGGGGGTTGAAAGTTGCGCATGAACAAAACTGTAATGGTCGACTTTCATTCGGTGAGAAATTTCATCAGATACCATCGTCTCAAAGTGAATGAACCATGAGAAAGTGCACATACTGAAAACCTCTTTGAACTAAGTAATTTAAAAAAAAAAAAATTTTTTTCTTGAAAATTTTTGCACGCCTGTAAAGAAGATACAAAGACCTTGCCATAAAAGTACCACATGACCTACTTTCCCTATTCAAAAAATTTAGTGGGTTGATGGGGATGGAACAGGGTGCAACAAAAATCCTTCAAAAATGCATATAAATTCGGTAAAAGTGAAACAAAAATTGACATGTTTCAGGATTTTGTTGCCAAATATTTTTCTTCTAAGAAAGTCAATTTGTTCTATAATTTTGACCCCCACAGTATTCTATTTTGAAGCATATATTGTTCATATAATATGTAGAACTCACAATTTTCTGTATTCTGGATCAATTAAAGTTCCTCCAGCATAACCCACTCTCGTTCTTAAAACCCCAGGTTGCGCTCCATAAAGGGCATCGCAAGCCCAAAAACATCCCATGCCGAACGTTGCTTTCTTAAAGGGGGTATCGATATCATGTTGAATTCCTGGCATTTTCTGCAATAAAAAAAACTAATCAGAAAAATGCTATAAAAGTGGTTAAGTTTGGTTCTTTGGAAGACATTGGGATCAATTTGTATTAACCCCTAAAAAAGTGATGACCCCTAAAAAAGTCAATTCGATGGCTTTTTCGAAAATCGGGTACACTTGACCTTTTTTGTTAGCACATCTTCAATTTATTATCCAAAAGGAGTCTTGCTATAGTAACTATCGTACTTTTATTAAATTCAATTGAGTCTATTTGATAAAGGTTATTGATACAAATCATTAAAAAATACAGATGTTTCTGTGATACCTTTACCTCTACCTTTTTTTTTTAATTTTTCGATACTTTCAGTGTCTTCAACGTACTACGTATGAATGACAAATTTAATTATTATATCATATGACATACTTGATACTCTTGATTGCAAACGAACTCAGCTGATTTAGAACCGCTGGCACGTTTGTCAAATGCGAGTACATGTGAATTTTTTGAAGTTATATAAAGATTTTGAAAGTGTTGTGTACTGCATTTCATTCATCAAAGAAAGAAGATGATGTGTGGAACTCGTGGTAATATTGTTCTATGCACAAGTACTTGCATTTGACAAACTGACCAGCGGTTCTAAATCAGCTGAGTTTTCACATATGATATAGAATAGATGCTACTGAGGATTCTAAATCGAAAGATAGAAGATAGAACACTGTCTTAGCATCATTTTGTGTTGTATCTTATTATGTTACTGTTTTCTCAAGCTTTTTACTTCAATCATTATATGCCTCAGTTGATATAATAATTAAATTTGTTATCCATAGGCAGAAGGCATGTTGGAGACAATGAAGTTTATCTTAAGATATTAATATCGAAAAATATTATGTAAAGGTATTGCAGAAACATCTGTATTTTTTGATGATTCTATTCAATTTTTTTTTATTTTACTTACAGAGAAGGTCAAATGTAGGTACCTTATTTCTGAAAAGACAATCGAATTCCCTTCGAAACAGGGTGTCATACAACTTCGTAACCATTTAAGATTTAAACGGTTGATATGATAGCAATAACAGGGTTGATACAGATCGATTGAAAGTGCCCCCTACCAACCAAAGTTTATCTATTTTCGAATTGTTTCTGATTTAGCCTGGGAACCGAGATTTCAAGGGTCGCAAATTTTCGAATTGACACACTGTATAAAAGCTCCGAGTAGAGTCAGGAATTTAAGCTCACTCAGACAGCGTATTATGTGCGAAGAAAGTAGACTTTTTTCAGTACAACAATATTTTGTTCCATGCAGCAACCACTAAGATTGATTATTTGATAAGAAATGAACCAATACAGATACATGGAACCGTGGAAGAAATGATAGAGGCCTGGAACGAGCGCGCAAAAAAAGTCCCGAGATTTATTGCTTTCAAGAATCCGTGCGGTCAGTAGTGCAATCCAATTACCTTGGCCCAGATGTAATTGATAGTTAAGCTTACAATAAGTAGGTAACGTATTCATTCGTCTCGGACATGTCTAGTAATTCAATTTTATCATTCACATGCATCGAAGATCATTTTTGCTACGAGCTAAATGTGGACGTGTGAATTTTGGTTCACGTGTAACGTTGATTTCAGATTATTATTAGACGAGAAGTTATGTTAAATTACGAATAATAAAGATGAAACTATTTGACATTACGGGTTCTAACCCATTTACGAAACAGGTAAAGCATCACTAAGTTAACAAGTCCGGGATAAAATACGTTGTAATTTTTTTTTGAAGGTCACCATAAATACATGATCAGCTATTTGGGAATGGGAATAACCTGAAATGTGGATGAAATACAGAGATTCTGATGATTCATATAAATAGAAAAAATAACTATTCGCAATGTGTTCTACAAAATAGGAAAAACGAGTTTGCCAATTGTTATCAATATACAATGCACGTCAAAATTATGGAACAAATTCATTTCCTCAGAAGAAAAATATTGGCAACAAATCCTGAAACAGGTCAATTTGTGTTTCACTTTTACCGAATTTTTATGCATTTTTGAAGGATTTTTGTTGCACCCTGTGCCATCCCCATCAACCCTCTAATTTTTTTTAATAGGGAAAGTGGGTCATGTGGTCCTCTTTTGGCAAGGTCTTTGTATCTTCTTAATAGGCGTGCAAAAATGTTCGAAAAAAAATTTTTTTTTGAAAAACTAGTTAGTTCCAAGAGATTTTCAGTATGTGCACTTTGTCATGGTTCATTCACTTTGAGACGATGGTACCTGATGAAATTTGTCTCCGAATGAAAGTAGACGATTACAGTTTTCTCTATGCACAACTTTCAACCCCTACGAACCCTTTTATGGAGAAAATAAATGTTTCACGTGAGGGGGTTGAAAAGGGTTGAAAATTGTGCATGAATAAAACTGTAATGGTCGACTTTCATTCGGTGGCAACTAATTTTTCAAAAAAAAATTTTTTTTCTCGAAAATTTCTGCACGCTTGTAAAGGAGATACAAAGACCTTGCCAAAAAAGTACCACATGACCTACTTTCCCTATACAAAAAATTTAGAGTGTTGATTGGGATGGCACAGGGTGCAACAGAAATCCTTCAAAAATGCATATAAATTTGGTAAAAGTGAGACAAAAATTGACCTGTCTCAGAATTTTGTTGCCAATATTTTTCCTCTAAGAAAATGAATTTGTTCCATAATTTTGACGTGCACTGTATATTGATAACAATTGGCAAACTCGTTTTTCCTATTTTGTAGAACACATTGCGAGTAGTTACTTTTTCTTTATGAGTTATTAGAATCATAACGTGTTTGAGATATTTTTTATGATTTTTTTCTTCAATTCGAAAAATTATATATCGTTTTTATGCTCCTATCTACTTATGGATTTTAGCATTGTTATTTCATAAAGGTAACCTTTTTGAATAATGATATACGTATGAACTAATCCAGAATAAAAGCTGTGAAATATCACCTGGTAGTATTTTATACAGTCTGAATTTCAAGTTGCCGCTAACACACCTTCTTCATCAATATTCATGTCAGCAATACATTTTTTCAGAAGACGTTTGGGTCCAAAATTTGAATGGAATGAGAGATTCATTCAGAGAGAAATATATTTTTTTAGACGTTGTCCGAAAACAAACACGACTCAAGGTTATCCCTGGTTTATTTAGAGAACATTTGATCCTCAAATTATTTCCCATTCGTTTTGATATATTCTGACAAATTTATATTGATAATTTTGGACTCATCAATGAAGATAACAATTAATTCATTGGGTGAACTAGGAACAACACGCAGTAAAATTTTTTTATTATATATGCACTCACAACCGCACAATAAGAATTTTTGAAATCCATTTATATGTGGTTAGATAATTCGCGTACTAATAGGAGTATCGAAGAAGAATACGGCAAACTAAAGGATCCAAACGAGCTGATATAAATTTTTACAATCAGAAATGATACAATTCTATCAAATATATTCTTTATTGTACGATTGTTCTATTTTTTGTTGTGATCCTCACGGAATTCTGCATAAGTCTTTTTATCAGGAGATTTGCAAAAAGTTGTCTAGTTTCAATTCGATCGAAAGAGAACGAAATTTGTAACATTAGCTCAGAAACTTTTGAACGGATTTGGACCATTTCCGAACATAACTGAGTTATAAAGACTCGAATCTTTCTAACGAATACGAACACTTTACGAATTTCGCTTTGAAAATAAGTCCAACCTTATGAAGCTTGCTAAAGAACATTTTCGGGTCAAAATTCTGAAATATCATGGAGTGTTAAATCACTCAAAGTAAATATGATAAATATAGCAAAATATGCATGATGATACAATCTTGTTCCCTAGAACATGCATGTAAAATTGTTTACTTTTTTACTAATTATGTATTTATTAATAAGGTAATTCAAGAAGAAGTCTGTTTGATATATGTTTCGCATTAAATGTCATAATATCTGACTTAAATCATTCACTTACTTGATTTGAAAGTGGGACATCTACATTAATTTTAATATCTTCGAAATTGCTCTGAAAATTCTTCCGAGAAAGATTAGGCATATTCTCAGTATTCTCAGTAAATCACTCTATATCTCGGTAATGAGGAATATTTTAGTCAAGTGGTGTATGTTAATGGGACTCCTTTATAAGTGGTAAATCAGACTTTTGTATTTTTGAATAGTAGTCTAGACTGATTCAAAAACAACTATCTGGGTTATTCCCATGCATATTGATCTTTATATCTTAAACCTATTGAAACTGATAGTGAAATGCTGCTAACTCATTGAAATTCCTCATAGTAAAGTGATAGAGTATAGTTTACGCGTCAATGAACGAACTCTCAATTTGAATTATAAAATAAATAGTTATTCAATTACAAGATAACAAGAAGTAAGTGCATTTTATATTATGCATTGAAAATTGAATACGAACATTGTGTGAGGCCAATTGAATATTGGTTCTCTTAATACTCCGAATCAGCAACTGAAAAATAAGAAGAGATTCAATTTAAAGAATATTTATAATCTTCAATTTCAGGAAAACGAAACGATCATAGTTTAACGACACGAAAGAAAAGAGTAAAATCATCAATCATAAAACCAATCGTTAGATTTCAACTAGACTGGATGTGTATTCTGGAACATTCCGAAAATGGAATATTATAGAATGTAGAGGTGTTATCCGAGAACTAATGGAATTCTTTCAATTCATGAACTTGACCTTAACCTTCCGACTGGAAATGTACCCAAAATCTCTGTAGTCAAGTTATAATGTTCCAGGTGGGTAAGGCATCACGCTGATTGCCTTCTTGATAATACTTATCTTTATTCTTCTGATCGCATTATCCTTACAGAATTTTGCAAGAAACTTCAGGTCTTTTCACAACTACTGAATTTCGTTCGGATCGTTTTTACGCGCTTGTTAAAATTTTGAGCCGAAAATGCTCTTTAACGATAACGTTGGACTCCCTGAAGGAGAATTCGTGGTAAAATTCAATTCTGTCCTTCCGGTCGTATGTGCTCTAACTTTCGAAAGAAAGGACCTAACGACTTCAAATTGTCAGATTAGGTTTGTCGTCCAAATATCTCGGTTAAGTTCGTAAATCGGTGGAATTGGTTAAATAATTTCGGAGTTAAGCCCATTTGAATTACCGATATCTCATGAAAAACTGATTTGATCAGATTCAAACTTGGTAGATAGTTTTGGAATACCAATACGCAATTTAGCGCAAAATTTCATGTGGATCCAATTGTAAGAAAATTAAGAAAATGTTTATTCGAATATTTTTCGGAGTTTCGCTGAAAAATTTTTAATATCCGAAAAAAATTATTAGATTTCAACCAAATTTGGCACAAACCTTAGAGTTAGTATTTAACCACAACATTTCAAATTTCAATTCGATCCTATATCTACATTCGGAGATACAAGAAAATGGAATTTCAACGTTATTTCCGCAATATCTCAAGGAGTACAAATGCAAACCGATTGAAATTCGAAATAAGTTGAAGAAAACAAACGCGCAACTAGGTACAAAATTTTGGGTTGATCAAGTAGTTAGAATTAGCACAAGCGCTTGAAAGCTCCTGACCTCACGTCAGTGCTTTATTCTAGATTTTTGGGATTATGGGGGATTTTTTTTTTTACTCGGGTATTTAACTACGAACACAACTCATTCACACAACTCACTCAAGTTATATTACGTGCTTCTTCTGGGGAACAGCGTGTTAACGTTTGGTCACATTGTCTGTAATTTTCGAATTTTGAGCTGAAAATGCTCTTGAACGATTAGGTTGGACTCTCTGAAAAATCCGTGGTAAAATTCAACTCTGTCCGTCAGCCCATCCGTTCCTAGTGCTCTAACTCTCGAAGGAAAGCAATTAGCTACTTGAATTTTTTGGGCTAGCTAATATCAGCTAAATGGTTTCGGAGTAACGCTCGTTTGAAATTGCGTTTAGTTTCTTTATATCCCAAGAAGTTACGATGAGTTCAGATTTAATTATTTGGAGAACACTAACGCACAACACAAGGTTAAATTTAATATGGATCATGAAATTTTTTTATTCAAATTCAACAAATTTTTGTTGAAATTTTTTTTTTCTCTGTTTATTAGATCTCTATGAACCTTAAAGTCCATATCTACCAATAGTGTTTCAAATTTCAAATCGAACTGATGTTTATTTTCGGAGGTACTCATAATGAAAAAAATAGGAAAAATTTTGTTGATATTTGAAACTATGACGTTATTTCCTCGATATATTAAGAAGAAAGAAGGCGAGCAGATTGAAGCTTCGTAATAAGTTGAAGAATACTAACATGCAAAATTTGAATTAAATATAATAGCGCAATTTGAAATCCATAGCACATTAAGGAAGTGACAGTTTTTAATAATGGAAAAATTTTAATTAATATTTTTTTCTTTGTCAGCAGAAAAAAGAATTTTGTTTTTCACCAATAAATTAAATAATGTTTTGCTTTCCAACACATTAAGAAGATAAGTACCTCGAATTCATGAAATAATCACACATCGCATATTTTTCCATTCAATCGATGTGTAACAGAAAGTTTATAAGATGAAGATCGACCGTCCATCAAGAATATCAAGATGAACAACAGTTAACTTTGGAAACGGAATGTTGAACGACAAGTATCTCCCAGTTATTATATTCCTTTTTTGTTTCGTTAACGGAATGAACATGCAGCATGCTATTTCTTCGGATTTGACGTCAATGTTGAGAAAATCTTCAAAAAAAAAGGCGAATTTCACAGAATGTTCGGTGATTTCTCAGTAAAGGATGAACATTTTCGGAATTTCCATTCAAATTTTAAGCCCTTTTGTATATCGATACGTTGGAAAACTGGAGGATTAACGTTGTTTTCACTAAGGTTCATTTTTTTGTGAAATAATCTTGAACTGAAATAACACTTGTATTTTGAAGGTGATTGAGATTGCAATTTGACTTATTTATTATGTTAACTATCAATGCATAACGATTTCATTTTTTTTTCATATCTTTCGAATTGACGGCCCAAAATATGAAGATTTCGCAAAATTTTTCCGATGAATGATTTCAAAGCTGACTTGTTAGAAATTGAGAAACGAAACAATTGGAATTAAGATTAATGAAAATGCTGGAAATGAGTTCTGAATTTCAAATATTAGTTTCAATAAAGACTAATTGTGCCAATAACAGCAAATAAGTAATAAAGACATTTATATTGCAATAAATGAAGGACTCATATATGTTCTAATAAATTAATCGACATGGATATTTATGCAACAGCTTATATCATGAATATTGAATTAGTTGTACGAATATCGAATATTTTAGAATCATGCATGACTCGGATGATAGAAGAAATGATAAAAATAGCAATACTAAAACCTGCAAACATAAACCCAAAATAAACACGAAATTGAGTAGAAATAAAAGATTCTAAATTATTCTGATTAGGTACTTCAGTGATGAAAGTGCTACACAGTACCAAAGTATTATGCATTCGTAATTATATTGCACCTCATTTTCGAACTTTATTAAATGCAAATAGGGTAAATTCGCTGGAAAAAATAACAGGTAACGATATGCTTGATTAGTGGAAGATAAGAATACAATTGTGAAATATCTTTTCGAAATATTTATTGAATTACTCAAAACTTTACTTCCTGATGATATGTAATCCAGATTTGATCACGTATAAACTTTGGACTACTTTGTTACGCAGGTCTATTATTATTTAGTAAATTTATGTTACTATATTTCTTGAAAATTTTCGTTTCTATAGCAAATTGTTGACAATGAAATAATTCACACGAGTTACATGAAATTTCAAACTCCTAATATCAATCATGACTGACTATAATGCTTCGATACGAAATTCTTGCATATTATGTATTAGAGAAAAAATCTAGAAAATCACCGACGTGAAGTCAGCAACTTTGGCACGTATGGTCGAATTCGTTGCCAAAGCCAAAGTTTTTAGTGATCTTCTAATCATATTATCCTCCCAAAACTCTACATGAACCTTCAAGCTGTCATTTTTCAATCGGGTACTGCATTTCAATTCGATCTTATCTGTATTTTTGGAAACATTGGGAAAATTAACAAAAAGTGCCTAGAAGTGATAAAGCACCTGGATCGTGTACCTTGGAGACGAAGAATAATCTTGAAATGATCTTATATATATGGCTGATAAAAATTATTATCCCAAAGTAAGTAAATATTTTCGAGAATGACTTGAATAAAACACTAGTGAAATTTTACTTTTTTCTTTGGCGGGAAATAAATTTGACATTTTATCTCTGTTGACAGGTAACAAAATATTACTTTTCACGAAATTACTTTTTTCCCTGGGAAAAAGTGAGTACTTTTTTCCCGGATATATATACATATATATAAAGGAAGATATTTGATTTTAGAACATTTTATTGAACATAAGTTACATTTCCTTTATATCAAAAGTACAATTATTAAATGTGCATTATGTGAATGACATGTTCCTTGAACTATTTGGTACAACAGACAAAAATTCTTGTGTTGAAATGTCTACATTATTATTGGATCGTAACATACTTTTAATCATTGAATAATTCAACCACACTGTTGATGGCTTTTGTTGTTGTGCCAGTTCCGAAAAATACCAATAACACTGTCTCCGAGAAAGAACTGCATTTCTTTTTCATTTTCCATTCCTTAAATTTTGAATAGGCGGTTTCGTAAATTTTTCGCGATTTAGCTGGCAATTATTTTCGTGACGCTACTTGCGCTATCAACTCCGGTGGAGTCAGAGAAAACTCGGAATTAGACATTTTTTAACTTTATATTATTCAAAATAACTGCTAAAAAATTACTGAGTTCGCAATTTTTGAATCAAATCACAAAATTAAATTGACAGATATTTGATTACTTTGAATTTTTCCTTAGCAACGCAGGTCTAATTGTCGCTATAACTAAAACAGCTTACTAGTTTAAAAATCCAAATTTCATATCGATACAATTCTGATTTTAATTCGTAATAATATGTTCTTTCACTATCAAATTCTCGTTTTTCCTGTCACAGAAAAAGAAATAGTGTATTATACACGGGAAAAATATTAGATTTTAGCTCTCGGTTTTTTGTCTCCCTCAGCTTCGCGTAGGGAGACAACATAACCTCGAGCTAAAATCTATTACATTTTTCCCTTGTATAATAAATAACTATTTTTCTGTGACGGGAAATAAATTTTATCTCTGTTGACAGGTAACAAAATATAACTTTTCACGAAATTACTTTTTTCCCCGGGAAAAAAGTGAGTACTTTTTTCGCGGATATATATACATATAGATAAGGGAAGATATTAGATTTTAGAATATTTTACTGAACATAAGTTACATTTCCTTTATATCAAAAGTACAATTATTAAATGTGCATTGCGTGAATGACATGTTCCTTGAACTATTCGGTACAACAGACGAATTTTCTTGTGTTGAATATAATATGTTCTTTCACTATTAAATTGTCCTGTCACAGAAAAAAATAGTGTATTATACACGGGGAAAATATTAGATTTTAGCTCTCGGTTTTTTGTCTCCCGACGCGAAGCGGTTCCCGACTTTTAGTTTTCGATTCATTATTCCTTGCAGATTTTTTATCGAACCTTGTCATACAGGTCACAGAAGCATAAATTATTGAAATTTTATTCTTCAGTTTTTAGATTTTGTCTACCCTTCAACCTTGTATTTATTTTATTTTTCAATTAGAGTAAAATTTCTTCTACAAAAATATTCAACGCGTCCAAGATACTATTCAAAATAAATATCTGACTGATATCCAATTTCACTTACCGGTATTTATGTTATGGAGAGACCTGGTAAAAATATGTCGATGCGGTCACTGTTCTGAACCAAACCAGCGCACTCCTCGAACTGAGCTTGGCGACAGATGAACGCGAACTGATAAAAGTAGAAGAGCGCACTCGACTCTCAGAAATTTTCAAAATCTGCTTCGCGCACTTAGTACTTGCACTCCACCAATCTCGTCATTCCTGATTCTCCCACGTTAATTTTGAATAATGATAGAAAATAATCATTTATTCGCGTCACCAACGAACAATTTTGTGCCTCGGTTGTTGCTTCAATAATGCAAGTTATTGTTGGTACTCAAGTTGAAGTTGGTCATTGAAATTGCAGCTATTCTTTACGTGATATCATTGGTGTTATCATCTCTTCTCGGATTGTAATTTATGTTTATTCAGCATCAGCTGGGAATGGCCCCGTATCTAAAAAAAAATATTCAAAATCCCGAAAACGACGAGATTTCGTTTCTATTTTACAATTTGATTTTTCAAAAGTGATTTGAAAATTCGAAATTACCGATTGTGAACTCACTTTTTGCTGTGATTAATTTCAGGGAAAACAATATGGGTATCGAGAAATGGAAAAATCCAAAATTAATATCTTTTGAATATTTCCGAAAATACAGATCGAATCAAACTGAAATCGAGTTATAAATAGGAAAAATAAACATAAAAATATTCGAAAAGGGAAATTCAGTTCCAATTATTCTAATTACCGATCATCAGCAAATTCTGCACCAGTTTGTACATCATATGATGTGCAAACATCATTTTTGCCAACAAGTTAGTGAGTAACATGATCAAATCAATTTTTTAAGAATTATCTTAAACTTGACACAGTGTATTCATAAACATTAATTTCGAAGCTATCTCAACTTTCATTGAAATCTGATTAATATTTTCCGAATAAAATTAGTAACGATAAAAATTAACCACACGACCCCAACAAAATTTGGCATCTCTGTATTCTTCAACTTTTTTTTTGATCCTCAACATATTTTGTATATACCCTCAATTAAGATTCCAATTCTATCCAATTTGTTTTTTTTTCGGATATATTGGGGAAAAAATGAATGATTATAAAAACGAAAACTTTTGAAACATTTAACTCAGAAGCCCGACACTTGTAGGACAGATTTTGAGTCCAATTATGAAGGCCAAATTCCTGAATGGGCAAAGTCCACCTGAAGATTCCAAAGATATTTCCATTTGAAATTTCATTGACCCAATTTTTCAAAAAATTCAAATCGCTTTGGAATCCAAATCTTAATCGAGCTGCGTTCGGAAAACTAATCGATAAAATTTTGCACCATACTTCAAGCTTAACGGCCTATTGTAACCGAACAATACGAAGACTCCATATTTGTAGAACAGGTTTGGAGCTCCAAAGTGGTAAATGGGTTAAATCCATACAAATATTGTGCAGATTATATATTTAGTTATTCGAAATTGTATTCCCCCCTTATTTCCAAAAGCACCCATGTAACTGATAGAGCTGGTTTGGATGTTCATGCAAAATTTCTGCGTAGTAAGGCCATATTTTCTGAATTATTAATTGTTTGAAAAAATGTTTATTTTTGTTTATATTTTTATTCTACACGATCCTTACGAATTAAATTGTCGCAAAAGTATTCGAAGAGGATTTTAATTTTTTGTAATTTTCCTGATAATACCATCCTTATTACTTTTCCTGATGATACCATCCTTAATACTAGTTTTCGCACAATATTTTGCAACGCCATTTCAAAACTACTGATCTATACTCACATTATGCGAAAATTATGGCCAAGTGCACATTTCATTTATAAATTATGTCGCAAAATTTCGAGAAACTAATTATAATTGTTTAAAATAGAAATTATTTCCTAGAGGAACATTTGCACAATAACCCCCAATAAGGTTGTGATTTACTTAACGAACAGGTGTGTGTGTGTGATTTTCCAAGAAGTTATTTTCCTTTGATTGTATCCTTCCAATCGTCCAATTGTTCTTCAACCTTTTTCGAACCTCTTTTTATATGTTTTTATTGTTTTCAAATATCAAACCTTCGTGAGGAGCTGCATAGAAAATTTTAATCAACCCCCCAATTTTCATATTATTGTTCTTTTACGGTGATGGGCTTCGTACTCATGAAATAATTCGTATAAGAAATTTAAAATTATTAAAATTATTGAGAATTATTGAAATTATTGAGAATTTCAAGGCTCATCACAAAGAAACGATTTAATTATGTTCGAAAATTACTGGATTTTTTTTATAATTTTTTTATTCTATATCATTCGAAATAGATTCTTTACTTTGCTCATATTGTAGGTTATTAGCACCAACAAACGGAATTATATAGTCCATTAGTCGAAAAGCAACCATACTAAACCATAAATTTATTGTTCATGCTTACAAAGAATAATAGCTGAGGATTTCGTAAGAAACAATTATACAAAAATTAAACTTTTATTCCATTGAACAAGGCTGATCGACCAATCATTTCAATCATCAATTCAGTGTGAACTAGAATTTATGGGATTTATATTTTTTGTATGTTTGATGACATTTAACTATAACTCATAATTTCATTGAATTTGTCCCGATATTTTTCACTTTGTAATTCTTTCGTAGATTTGCAGTATTGTTTGACAAAACTGTTATTGTTGGATTGAGAATTAGACTCCAAACAAACAAACGAATTTAATTATGTATTCCTTTCCAAAGTAGTTGAATTATTTGTTGAGCTCAAACTGTGCATTTTTAATTTTGCATTTTTCCTAATCAGAATCACAAATAAAGATTTCCAATGATGATAAGATAATGCGTTGGACTTGATGACCGATAATTACATTGGAGAAATTGTAGGAAATTGAGTCATTACCTACTTCAGATTCTTGAGAACAGAAGTTATTCATGATATAGATGGAGTAATTCGTATATGCGAATGGAAATAATTGAAAGAAGAGATACTAAGATAAACATTTAAAATATTGAAAGATTATCATGAATGTCCATCGACATTATAATTCATTCAAATTGACAGATATATGTCTGTTCCGTTCTTATCTTAAAGATGTATTGTCATCGCCCAGCGGTTATCTGTCTCTGAAGATATAGATAAGATTTCATTTGGATGACAAATTGTAGGGGATAATTGCTTTGAAGCACCTGGCTAGGGTAATTTTAATTAACTCGTTTGGATAGTTATATATATAGTTAAGTGATAACACTATATATAGTTCATGAGTAATTGATTTATGACAATCAGAACATGCATGAATTTTTTCTTGTTTTGTTCTGATCTTAGTATTTCAATAGTAATGAAGATGAAGAAAAATGAGACTGAAAACTTTTGAAAAAATCAAGAAAATTGCCCATTGACGTGAAGTGACTCCGTTTACTGAGTTTGACAACGACGCAGATTAATCCAAAATTTCGGGAGGATTACCTAAAAATCAAACCAATTTCCGAGCCAATTTCAATATCTTTTAGGAAATATATTTACCAGTATTGGAATTCTATACATGAACCTTCGATCTGTTATTTATCAAGTACGATTTGAATTCGACCAAAGTTGTATATTTCTCAATATTGAGAGAATAAAATTTCGATGGATATATCTACATCAGATAATCAGATTTTTTGAACATATTTTGAGGCTATTCATAAATTTCACAATCGTAATAAAGCTCAAATCAGCGCACAGGAATAGGAAATCGTTCATTCACTAAATATCAGATCACTTCAGTCGAAGTGAATATAAATGCTAACTCTGTTCACATTTTTTTCAAGAAACCGTCTCCGAGTGCATTCATGTTTCCCATATTTATATGGCGGTTTCAACATAATGAAACAAAAAGAATTATAAAGAAAATTTTATTCTCAAGTATACCTTATAATAAATTCAGCTTATTCTAATAAATGGAATATAAGAAAATATGGCCTCATAATCTAAAAATGAACAGCAGGATCCAACTTTGTCTTTGGTATGAATATACAACAAACAATATCTTGAAATATATATTTTTATGGTCAGAAATTTGAATATTCAATTCGATAGCTGATACACATTGCAAAATATTCTGTAAGAATCCCTTCTATCTTTCGAGAAAAATGACAAGGATTTTATTGAATCAAGGTTCGAGTTCAACCCGATTGAAACATCCTTCAGGTAGAGCCCTGGCAATCTGCTCGATATTGTCTACATCTTTTTGTAGTCTTTGTATTTCTCTTTCATACTCTGCCATCATGGCGTTATGAGCGTCCTGTTGCTTTTGTAGTTCTGCTAGCTTTTCATCTAACTTTGCTTCTTTAACGCGACTCTCAGCTTGTTTGTATTTTAATTGCAGTTGATCTAGAGCCTCTTCATCGATGTCTGGCAGGTTCTCGAGTTCGTCAATTATTGCTTGTACATTAGCAAGAAGATCACTTACTTTTGTTGATGCCTCCTGCGTTTCTTTACCAGCTATTCCAACCTGAAATTATACAATTATCATTAATTTATTGATTGAAACTATTTTTTTAAAATACCTACTTTTTCCTTAGCTATAGCAATCAACGTATCATTGACCTGATTCTGTTCGAATATATGTTTGAATTCTGATTCAGTCCTTTGCAATCTTTCGCCCATGTAAATAGCTTCGTTATTCAGTTCAGTTGTATTCTGATATAAAAGGTCAGCTTCGTTCTTGATTTTCTCTGCGTCGGCAGAAGCGTTTTGGGCGAGATCCAGTGCTTCTATGGCTTTCTTAAGAGCAGCGTTCGAATAAAGCTTGGCATCTTCCAAAGTTTTGTGACCTTCGTCGTACTTTTTGAAAGCGTCATCGATGAGCTTTTGGATCTCGGGAACTCGGCTCAGAGCCTCTAGAGCTTCCTGCTTCTTCTCTTGGGCTTGTTTGTCAAAATCTGTAAAAGACGACAATAATTAAATTCCTTATTTATAAGTCAACTCAGAGATCGAACTAACCACTCAAAATTTTATAGGTTTCCATTGTCGAATTCAGCAACTTCTCTGCTTCTTCAACCGTTTTCGTGGTTTGTATATCGTACAGATCGATATCATTCAATTGCTGTCCAAGAACAAACTGCTGATCTTCTGCCTTCTGCAACATCTCCTCTCCATTGTACAATTGCTCGTGTATATCGATTAAAACTTCTTCGTTGTCCTTCATTATTTTCTGAACTTCCTCCAGAACACTTTCTGCTTCCAGTTTGATTTGATCGCTCTTTGTTTTTTCCTTTGAAACATCGATATCTGGTACTACTAAATTGTTTACTTGGCTCAATAATGCGAGAGCTTCCTTTTTAGCCTCTTTAGCTTTCTCGCTAGCTGATTCACTCAGTTGTTTGGTTCTATTAAGGTTAGTTTCAATCTTAGCGAGTTCGTTCTTCAGGTCCTTTATTTTACTTGGAACTATATTTTCTTGCATGTTGTAGGCTTTTTCCGCGAGTTTGTAAGCTTCTTCTGATTTGTTTTTAGCTTCGTTTGCTTTTTCAGTTAGTTCCTTTGATTGTTTTTCTAGTTTATCAGCTAGTTCTCTAGCCTCCTGAGCGATTGTGGTCATTTTTTCGGATTGTTGTCCAACAATTTTGGCTCTATTGACAGCGTTTTCGAGCGCTACTTTGGCTTCAGTTTCGAAAGCGTAACTCAAGTCATTCAGCTTGATTTCTGATGTTTCTAGATCATCTTCAGTATTCGATATATTTTGTGAAGCAAGATTCGATTGATCTATAGCCAACTCCACATCCTCTTCTATTTCTGACAAAGTCCTCGTAATATCCTTTTCTCTATCTCGGATATCTTGTACTTGCTTGATGATACTATTCTCACCAGTGGCTTCCACGACTTTGGAATGGAATTCATTTATGTTCTCTTGAAGATTCTTCAGCTCTTCCGGGAATTCTTCATCTTTTATAACTGTCGGCCTGTTCTCAATTTCCTCGAGCTCATTTTTCAGTTTGTCGAGTTTCTCATTGTGTGCTCTTGCTGCGTTTTGGACGAGATTGTAGCAGTCCGGACAGTCGACGCAACCTCTTTGCCTGTCGAATTTATTCTCTTTGCAGCGGTCACATCTTCTTCCTTCGACGTTTTCCAAGCAGGGACATTGTCCAGATGCATCGCACTGTAGGTCCTTCGATCCTATTGAATCACATTCGCAATCCTTGCAGCCATCTAGAGAGAAACCATACTTTCTTGGTTCACAATGGTCGCATCGTAATCTGTGGATTTGAATGAAGTGTTAGATTTCTTATGATGTACGTTTTGAGGAAAGCCAACCTAATTTAAAGCCTTGACTATCAATGGAGATATGTTTGCAAGTCATGCTTATCAGCAGAAGGTTGTGCAGTATTGAATATAATAGCTGAAATGAGTATTCCCAGGAATTAAAGACATTTCTGGGATATACAATAATGTACATTCATTCCTTTAACAAAATCGTTCTGCTTTGGCATTCACATGCACATATACTTTTGGTTGCCTGTAGTACACGAAAGAGTCTCTTTTGATTTTGAAATTGAAATGTCGCTTGTTTGTATTTGCCATAATTTCGCAGCACAGTTTGCATATTGCTAGATATGAGAGAAATTGATAGAGTTGAAAGAAAAAGACATAATTTGCGGACTGAAGTAGCAGGTATGTCTCAGGAACTTGAGTATACGTCGAGCTGAGAGCTCTTCAGGCCAAATCATTCTATGCTAATACCGAAGACTATACCTTGAATACCACATCTGTGGAATGCCACATAGTATTAAAGTTGAGGACGTAAACCTAAAAAGCAGGACATTGAAATAGTCATTTTCAGTCTCCATAAATCTATGGACTGTTGCAGATGAATTGGCAAAACCAGGATTCAAGAATGACTTCCATTCGTTAAATGAGGAAATTATCATGAAACTATCATTACAGGATGGAGACTGATAGTGTAGAAAGCACTAAGAAGTCGAAATCAGTCAACCAGAAATAATTATGTCTATAATTGGATCAAATAAGTTGGATAGGTTATTTGCAACCTATTCCATACCATTCTATGAAACGAGTCATCATCATTTTCTCTCTTTGATTATAAATCTAATTCATTAATCTACTGTTTTCACAAAATTGTGATCATATGGGGAAATGAATCAAGTGAATCTTTTTCTTACCCAGTTACTCCTGGTCTGCAGAAACATTGTCCAGTGAAAATATCGCAAGTTTGATTGAAC
Source organism: Myrrha octodecimguttata (assembly GCA_958510865.1). Lineage (NCBI taxonomy): Eukaryota > Metazoa > Arthropoda > Insecta > Coleoptera > Coccinellidae > Myrrha > Myrrha octodecimguttata. Next base: position 72,453,841 of record OY294056.1, on the reverse strand, counting down.
GAACCAATGGGATCGCAGTTACAGTTTTGACAACCTTGGCCACTCTGCAAGTTGAAAAAGCCATCTTCGCAGACATCGCAGTTACGTCCAACCACATGGGGTTTGCAGTGGCAAGCACCAGAAACCTGGTTGCAAATAGGTAGGCCTGATGGATTAAGGTCAGTTCCAGGAGGATAGCATTCGCATTGTTGACAATTTCCTCGAGGAGAGGCGAGTGGATTTCCCCAGAAACCTTTAAAATGGATGGTTCAGTTTTTAGATGATCAGAAATATAATTATATCTAGCTAGAATTGAAGAAACCAGGAATGAAATTAAGATTCAACAAATCACGAGTTTCATTTTGCATCTTCATAAAATATCAATCCCTTACATCACGATGAAATACTATATATTCTTGGAAACTCAACAAGAGCTTACCTTCTAAACACTGATCACATTTGGCCCCACCCGTATTATAGATACATTTCAGGCATTCCCCGCTAGTCGTATCGCAATTCCCGATGGCATTAGCGTCAATGTTCTGGTTACAATCGCAAAGAGTGCAGTTCTTCTTTGGTCCAGCTCTGCCCTGAGGATCTCCGAAATACCCATCCGAACATGAATCACATCTGTGTCCGCTGTATCCTTCTGGACATTCAGTACACAGTACGTTCTCATCGTCGATTTGGATGCAAGGCCCGCCTCCGGGACAATCACAAGCTTGGCAGTCATCTTTGGTTCCTATGGAAATCAGAAATATATGAAAAGTATCCAATAGATAAGTAGGTGATTTGAAAATATCAGAATTCATAGATCTATTTTGTCCACCAAAGCTACAGCTTCCCATAGTTCTAAAGAACCCCAGCTTCAAAAAAATATTTTTCCGTTCTTAAAGATTCTATACTTCGAGCACAATTTGTATTAATAATAATAATAATAATAATAACACTTTATTTCCATATAATGTCAAGTACATTGTGGAAAAAGTCACAGAGGAGAAAAAAAAAAGTGATACAAGCATTCTAGTCAAGAAATTCTGACAGACTATAAAAACATTTGTCAATTAAAAAGGCTTTTAGCCTTTTTTTGAATAAGAATTTGTTAGTTGAGCATTTAATGTCCATACTCAATTTATTATAAACCTTCATACCTAAAAACATGGGTGAGTGTCGGCTTATTCTATACCTGAATGCAGGAATGATAAAATCATTATGGTTGCGTGTGAAATATTGATGAAAGTCGCTATTTTTATTGAATGAACTTTTATAGGTATACACCAATGTAGCTAGCTCCAAAATAAACAAAGATGGTAAGGTTAATATCCTTAAGGATCGGAAGAACGGTCTGCACGACTCCCTCTGCTTAACGCCTGCTAAACATCTCACCACCCTCTTCTGACCAATGAACACATCTTTGGCATCGGAAGATGCACCCCAGACGGCAACACCATACCTTAGCCTCGATGAAACCTGTGCATGATACAACGAAATAAGTTGTTCCATGGTTAACACATCTTTCAAGTTTCTTAGCAGGAAGCAAACCGAGCTCAGTCTCCGCCGAAGATTCCCACAGTGAGATTTCCAATTGAGATGTTCATCTACATCTATACCGAGAAACCGTATATTTTCCACCCTAGTCAGCTCTTTGTCATCTAGATTCAGTTCAACATTGATGTTCTTATTGTAGTTGTGAAATACTAAAATTACAGTTTTATCCAAGTTAAGATGTAATGCATTTGTGCTGAACCAGTCACATAGAATATTCAGATTTTTCTGCAAATTTTCCTGTAGGGTGAGACCATCCTTGCCTGATGCTATTGCCGTAGCATCATCTGTATACAAGAACAAGTTACATTCAATATTATCTGCTATATCATTGATATACAGAATAAAAAGTAACGGACCTAAAATTGAACCTTGTGGAACACCCATTTGAGTGGTGAGTAAGTTGGAATTCATCGACTCCTGTTTTGAGTTTTTTATGGTTACAAATTGTCGTCTGTTTGTGAGATAATTTTTTATCCAGTCCAGAGCTTTACCACGAATTCCCATCCTATCAAGCTTTGTAAGCAGTATTTTGTGATCGACAGAATCAAAAGCCTTGCTCAGATCACAAAAAATTCCAGCAGACGACAAACCAGCCTCCAGATGTTCTACGACGCATTTCAAGAATCCATAAACAGCATCAGTTGTACTAAGGTTTCGACGGAAACCGAACTGATTACTATTTATTAACTTATGAACTTCCAGAAACCCGAGCAATCTCTCGAGAAAACAATATTCAAAAACCTTTGAAAATGTTGTAGTCAATGATATGGGTCTATAGTTGTTCATTATTTCATCGTCCCCTTTTTTATATAATGGAATGACCTTAGTTATTTTCAATTTATCTGGAAAACATCCCCTCTCAAAAGATAAATTTATGAGATATGTAAGTGGTTCGGAGATTTCCCTCAAGCACTTTTTTATCACGAAACCGGAAATATCATCAAAACCCGCAGAACGCTTTGATTTGAGCTTAGAATTTATCAGGCTGAAAAACTCCTCTACAACATATGGCATCAGAAATAATGATCTGTCATTTGATGTGGACTTACTTGTCGCTGAAGATCTACATTTCACTTCAGGAGCCTTCACAAAAAAGTTATTGAACTTATTTGCAAGATCGTGACTACCCTCAAAAAGTATACCATTATCTCTTATTCTGAGGTTATGTGATCTATTTCTGGAGTTATTACTAAGCTCATTGAGAATGTTCCAAGCTGTTTTTACTTTGTTGTCAGAGAGTGAAACTTTATCCTGATAGAATGATTTTTTTTTGTTCTTGATCAGAAGAGAGTGTTGAGACTTACATTCAAGATAGGCAGCACGTAATTCCGGGAACTTCCTACTTAACAAACAAAGATCTCTTAAGCGATCACTCGACTGTTTAACATCATCATCAACCCATGACTTATTCGGTTTCTTATAAAACTTGTGTAATGGAAAATTCGAATCAAAGTGGAATTTGAACGTATTATAAAATGAATTAAAAGCTTCATTCAAATCAGATATATTGTAAAGATCTCCCCAACTTTCATTAGCAAGTTCATCTACAAAGTTATTCATTTTAGTTTGACTGAAATCTCTTCGGTAATCGTGAGTTGTTTCGCTAGGTTTTTCAGTAATCATATCCATCAAAAGGGCCTTATGATCAGAAAAGTGTACACTAATTATATCAGTTGAGGATGGAGTGTTTGTAAATATGTAATCTAAAGTATTGTTAGCGCGAGTCTTTTCCTGCACTGTATTTTTCATGTTGAATGATTCGAGAACATTAGTTAAAATAGAAAAAACCTTGGAATCTCTAACAGGATCAATATTGAGATCGCCACACAGTATAATATCAATTCCGGGCTCATACAGGAACTCTAAAAGATCACTCAATTTATCACAAAACAAACTACTATGAGTGTTAACACAGGAGCGATAACAATTCAACACAATTACTCTTCTATTAGAATCCCTATACATAATTCCACAAACCTCAAATTCCCTCTCAATACAGAAAGCATTTAAATTCAAGCATTTAGTATGTACAGTATTTCTACACCAAATGCCAACTCCACCTCCTTTTAAATTAGATCTACAGAAGCTTGAGGCTTTATAAAAATTCGGAAAGTGTATACTATCAACATTGACATTTGTACACCAAGTTTCACCAAGACAAATGAAATTCAAGTGTTTATGTACTTCCAGAAATTCAGAAGTAATAAGGTCAGCTTTAGGAGATGTAAGACATCGACAATTTAGATCTTGAATACCGATTTCAATTGCGACTTGTTGTCAATATAGGCTAGACAATATTCGAACATCATATCATGTTCGAAATTACTTACCTCCTAAAGCATTTCCATAATATCCTCTTGCACAAACTTCGCAGTTGTCTCCACCTGTGTTATGTTGGCATCGACATTTTCCTGTATCCGAGTCACATTCGTCGGTGTGCTTGTTACAATCACAAGGTACGCAAGGTATAAAAGGACCAGACATCGACTTGGAATGTTTGAACCCGGTAGCACAAGATTCACAAAACTGTCCGACATAACCTGAAATCAACCATCAATAAAGAATTTGTTTAGTCGATGCAGCATAAAGTCTCATTTCGATAATGTAGACAAGAAATGAGCTTACCATCGGGACATTTGCATTGTTCAACCCAGTAGGCAGGTTGTGAACTTGCGATACCACGAGAAGCAGTTTCCAGGGTGATGTCGTCTAAGAAGGTTACATCCTGAGCTGAGTAGGAGGCTTTTATTTTTATTGCTGTAACGTTTGTGAGGATTGACATGAAAGCTCTTCCAGATAACCTAGGTTCCCATCCATAATCTGGATGTTCGTGTAGACGGAAACGGTATAATTGTGGCTGAAATGAAAAAATGATCTTAGCCATATCAGGAAGATGAAAACCGAAATTGCGTTTTTTTCAGATGCAAACAAGCAACCAGAAACAATCATTCCATCATACGAAACTGAGCAATGTTCGAACAATTCTGGAAGAAGAAATGGCTTACCTCTATGGTGGGAGTATTGTGCTGTTGGGCAAATATCGTCAGAGCAATTCTCTCTCCTGAACCTTCAATTATGACATCTGCTGCAGATGGAAGAGCCATATTCTTACCAATACGTAACGTGAACTGCAAAACTTGATTGTACGAAGCTCTTTGGTCACCCAGATACCTATCAGGAGCCAAGAAGTAAACAATTTCATTGTCCAGTGATCTAAAGCTAATGCTTTGCGACAATGGATCATAGTGCATATCCATAGGTCTTCCACTATTATCGACAACCCTCCAGCGATCTGAACTCTTGTCGAATCTACTTGTGATTCTGTGTTTGAAGTATCCACTGGCAGAAATACATTGGGAGGAGTGACCATAGCAGAAACAAGGTGTACATCCAAAGGTGTTCTCTTTATCGAGATTGAAAAATCCCGGTTTACACTCTCTACAACGTTTGCCTTCAACATTCTCCTTACAATAGCAGGTGCCGGTGTAGGGATCGCAACTAGGGATGTTATTGATGGATCCTATCTCGGAACATCCGCAGTTCTTGCACCCATGGGGACCAAAATCGTAATGGTTTGCCTCACATCTATCACACTTGTCTCCCGTTACTCCAGGTTTGCACTGGCATTTTCCCTCGGAGTTGCACTGAAGAAGCTTAGAGCCAACTTGATCGCAGTCACACGCTATGCAGTAGCCATCATCTCGCATATAGAAATTTTCCTTGCATTTCTCGCAGTTCGGTCCGTCACGGTTGGCTGTACAATCCAAGCAGTGACCTCCGTGTCCGGTTTGATCATAAAGTTCTTGATCGAAGTAACATCGGTTGGAGAATCCGTTGCAGTTACATTCTGGAAAAATCGAAAGGAGGAAAGATATATTCAATTGTTTTCACCTGTGATCAGTCATATTAGAAGCGGATCGGTTGGTTGATGATTCGAAAATAAATCTATTTGAGATGATGAATAAATCATGACATGATGATGTTTTTATCTGAACAATTTTTAAGATCCAAAAAGGACGAATTATATATTAAGCGATATTATACAGAGTGTAACAGCCAAATGGAATAAATTCGGTAACGAATAAATGAGGGCGTGTTGGGAAAAACGCTCGGACACGTCGATTTGTAATTTTAAATGCGCATATTTTTCAAGAAAATAATATTATATAGGGTGTTCCATGTGACCGTGGCCAATACCAACTTTCTTATTTCAAATGCAACCCCCTGTATATTATTTATCTTTTGGATTCTTCAGAGAATTCTAGACACAATTCGTACACAATGTCCTATATCTTTAACTATTTCGGAAATATTAAGTGTTTTCAGATTTAATGCAAAAATCAACGTTTTAAATAAAAATTATTTCATTTCACAAATTTGGTACATTACACTTAAAACCTAATAAGTAATACTGATTATTTCTTAATAATTAAAAAAAAACAAAAAAAAACATTAATTAAAATTAAGGAAATGTTCAAAATTCTCGCCGCGAACATCTTGGCAACATGCTAATCTGGTGTAGAATTGTCTTAGAACGTTACTCAACATTTCTGAAAACACTTAATATTTCCGAAAAAGTTGAAAGTAGGTATAGGACATTGTACATGAATTATGTCTAGAATTTTCTGAAGAATCCAAAAAATAAATAATATACAGGGGGTTACATTTGAAATAAGAAAGTTGGTATTGGCCATGGTCGCAGGGAACACCCTATATAATTTTATTTTCTTGAAAACTATGCGCATTTAAAATTACAAATCGACGTGTCCGAGCGTTTTTCCTAACTCCCCCTCATTTATTCGTTATCGAATTTATTCCATTTGGCTGTTACACTCTGTATATTAAGCAACGAAGACTTCCTTCCTATGATCATCGAGTCATTTAGCATACTGTCAAATCGAGACCGATTGACTGTAATGTATGTAAACTGGCATCCATGTAATTTTTGAACAATATCCTACATATTGTTTAAGAATGTGGTGTGATCTTAATACCTGGATTCTTTAAGATTTTCTATCGGTTTTTATCCAGCAATCAGAATGAAATATACAAAAAATTCTTCAAGTGAAGGTAGTGACAATATCCAGAAAAAAATTAAATATGAAAATGTAATTGAAAATGTTGGATGAGCTGCCTCAATCTCTGAAATCCAAGACCACTGATGCCCCAACAGTGACCTGTTGTGGATGCATTAGTTCTTCGACTAACACATCTGGGTTTTTCGAACTACATATGCGGCTATTTTGATGATTAGCGATGTCGCAAATTGGAGATATGACGTCATCGATTTTTTTACATCCTACTGTTCGCGCAAGTGTTCTGGGACCCTATTCTTGAATGTGATGGTATGAACGTTCTCTATCATTCCATGAAAAATGCACCGCGTTGCCTTGACAACAGCGTCGACAGGCCTATTTTCTCCCATCCTCGATTCAAGAATAGGAACCCTGGGGAACTGCGTGCTATCGTTTCGTCGAAATGTCTATAATTTCCGAATAGGAGATATGACTTCATCGATTATTTTTCAGATGGCAATTCGACTCGTTGCTAATGTTCTGAGGAATCGCTGCTGTATAAATGTTTGTTATTTTCGATTTTTTTTTACGAAAATGGACTCGAATGTCATTTGTAATTTTGAGATTGTTTTTCTACGCACAACCTTTCGCAAAGTTTCGTTAAGATCGTAATTTCAGTAAGTTTAATAAAAAAAAATTTCGAAATTTTTGTCGTGTCAATAGAAAAATTCCATATTCTGCGATCTCCTGATCATATTACTCTCAAGAAATTCTGTATGAACTTACAAGCTAAAATTTTTCACTCAAGAACTGGATTTCAATTCGATCTAATCAGTAGTTTTGGACATATTGGGAAAATAAAATTTTGATGGGTATATGTTCGGAATATTTAGGCGGGTTTTACCAGTTCACGAATTAAGGTCGGAGCCTACTCTGAAAATATTGAGTTTCTAAGTCGTTTCTTCCAGAAGTTATTGTGTTTACGGTTTGTCTATAGGTAGAATCCACACAATGCAGATACAACCACAATATTATATTTTCCAATATTTCCAAAAATTTAGATTAGATCGAATTGAAATCCAATACTTCATCGAAAAATGACAGCGTGAAGGTTCATACAGAATTTCATGAGGATAATATGATTCGAAGATCGCAGAATATTGAATTTTCGGAAAACAAAATTTGATTTTTTTTTAACTGTTCTAATATTTTCATCATGAAATTTTGCACAGAGTTGTAAATCAGCATTTTCGAAACTGGTTGTCATATTTCATTATAATTGAGGTAGTATAGTTTGATTTAATTCGGATAAACAACGATGTTGAGGAAAAAACACAGAATTTGACATATTTTTTTCCAATGCAGACTTTTGTCCAAATATGATGGATTATTTCGGAAAAAATTTTTTTTTCAAAATTTACTGACAGTACTATCTCAACAAAATTCCGTTAGAAGTTGCGCGTCGCTATGGTCCAACCACAGCTGTCTCTAGAATTAGTGCATTAAAGACGGCTGTGGTCAAACTAACTGCCAAGCTTCAATAGACGACTTCGGCCCAAGTTGCCAACCCACAATTTTCTTCACAAATTTACTATCACTGGGGAACGAGAATTTCAGGACAAATTCGACATGCTAAGGTCCGCGTTATTTATAAATATCATCAAAGATGACTCGGCTCTTCAAACAAGATAATTCCTTCCAAATATAGGTTTTTGTAAGGCTGAAATTTAAGTTGGGATTACTGATTTCATGTTGATATCAAGTTTAAATAGGATATGTTCCGCAAATCAACTTGGTTAGTTCGGTTGCCGGTTTTCCATTGTGTATATATGAAATATTCGGTTGGTTCCTGAAAAAAAAGGTTAATTACGGAATTTGATTGATGAAAAAGCAATCTTTCTGTCACCAGAACATAGACATATTAAGTCTATGCACCAGAACGACAATCAATGTTTTATGGTAACATATCCATAGCATAGAACAATCTTTATTAACCTTATGATCCATAGACCATACTAAGAATTGCATAGAAACATAGAAAAGCAAATTCAAGGCGGCCTTCAGTAAGGAAGCCTCAAGGAACAACTATAAATACGGCCCCTAGTAATTTTTCCATTGTTGATTGTTGTCTCTTCTATGTTCTATGGATCATAAAGTAAATACAGATTGTTCTATGCTATGGATATAGTACCATAGAACGATAGAACATTGACTATCGTTCTAGTGACAAATGGAACGTTTTTTTCATCAATCAAATTCCGTAATTTACCTTTTTTTCAGGAACCAACCGAATATTTCATATTCACGGAATGGAAAACCGGCAACCGAAATAACCAAATTGATTTGCGGTACATATCCTATATAAATTTGAATCCCAACTTGAATTTCAGCCAATCAGAGATGATCTCAACAAAACCCTATATATTTGGAAGGAGTTATCTTGTTTGAAGAGTCGAGGCATCTTTTACGGATATTTATAAATAACGCGAACCTTATCATGTCGAATTTGTCCTGAAATTCTCGATCCTAAGTGATAGTAAGTATGTGAAGAAAATTGTGGGTATGTAACTTGGGCCGAAGTCGTCTATTCAATCGCTGTGTCAGTTATAGAAATATTAGGAAAATAATCTCAAAAGTTCAAATGACTATAACTCGGAAGCTATTCGGCCCGTTAACAAGCTTAGAAGCCGCATTTCGATACGCGACACATCCTGAAAGTTTCAAGTCGCTAGCTTGTTCCTTTCCACAGCTGCACAGCTATCGCATCCTTAAACGAACGGGCGCCCGGGCAAAATCGATTTCAACACCGTATTCGTCATCAGTGAGTCCATCCTAGTCGTTTAGAACCATTTTCGGGAAAAAATTCGAAAATTACAGACATTTGTGCGCAAAAAGAATATCGCCATTATCTGCCGTTAATTTACATGGAAGACCATCATTGGCCGAACCATCAAAAGGCGACTTTCAGTACTTGATAGTCATTGTTTACCCGTAATTCAACACTGTGGGAGTACACCCATTTCTTACGTCCATGGATATTGAAGTGCCCATTACCGTCTGAGACTAGTGCGTGGGCTGTTTTGAACTTGTGGGAGATCAATGCTTTCATCTCAAGTTCTTGTAGTTTTACGACCATTTGGTTCTGGGAGATTTCCAAGGAATCCAGTGCGGCGCTTTGAGAACTATTACATTATTATAGCGTGACAAATAGTTGGAAATCAATCCAGACGAGATATAATGTCAGTAAAACACGTTTTGGGCGTGCTGTAGTTAAGAGATAATTGAGATCTTTCATTTCTCAAGATAGTCGTAATGCTTTTATGTGTATAATGTTTTTTGTGTTTAATATTTGTTTCGTCATGCAATTATCTCACATAATTTGAAATTCTTTGACTATCGATTTCTCAGTTATCAAGAAAATGAACATGCACATAGCGTGTGAACTGCAGATGGAAAATAATCGATGGAAGTTTTTACGCGCCTGTTCAAATCCGTAGTCAGAGCGGTCATCACTCCAGGTAACAACCCTGTTCAAATTTCTTGATGAAACGATTTTGCGATCTTCAAATCATAATAGCCTCAAGAAAACAGTAAGCCGTAATGTTTCAACAGGGCAATGAATATTAATTGGATCGGATGTAAATTTTTAGGAATATTCGGAAAAATGAAATTTTGATTATTACTTTACTACAATAATATTTGCAGAATTCGATGAAGGAATTAAAAAAAAAACAATTATATGTTTTCTTACTCAAACTTTGCATGGCGTCGGATTTTCCTAGGTTAAGGTAAAAAAAGTACCGGGCAAAATTTTAGTCGGAACTTTTTTTTGTGGTCACACAAAAAACCGTTTTCAATGAGAAATTAAAGTCATTTGTCTGGGTACATTAATGTTATATGCAAATTTTTCTGCTAAAAAAATCCAACAGGTCTCCACAAATACCGAGTAGGCCGAATTTATGAACTGGTAAAATCCACCCAATGATATATCCATTCAAAATTTTATTCTCCGATATTCCCAGGAATACAGATTATTTTTAATTGAAATCCGGTACTTCATTGAAAAATGATAGCTTGGAGGTTCATACAGAATTTCGTGAGGATCATATGATCAGGATATGGCACAATATTGAATTGTTCTAATGACAAGAAAAAAATATCGAAGAGTCTTTTCCATTGAACTAACATAACGATCTTAACGAAACTTTGCAATAAGTTGGGGAAACAACCTCAAAATTACAAATGACTATAACTACAAACCGTCGCATGAGTCGCAGTCAGTTTAACCTATTTCAGAAATAACAACTATACCAACAAAAAAACACGAAATTTGACATATTTTTTCCTACTATGTACCTCCAAAAATTATAATCGGATCAAACTGAACTTTGGTGCACTGTTGCGTTATATATATTTGAATGTACGTGTGATTTTTTTCCAAATCTGATGTCTGAAATCTCTGATTTTTTTTTAAATTATTAACAGTGAGTTCACAATAAAATTCTGAAAAAAAATTGAGCGTTGTTATGCTCTAACTAACATTTGAATTTCAATCTAATTGCTCAAGTAGTTCCTGAAATTTAAGGGAAATAAGTTCAAAATTTCAAAAGACTACAACTTCAAAACCGTTCGGCCTATTCGGCTCAATATCGAACTAAACTGACGCAGACATACTCAAAAAATTCCCTAACTTGTTTCATTCGACAGTTCTCGGCCAGACGTACAGCCGGACAGAACCGATTTTAACACTACATTCGTCCAACCCAGTCGTTTGGGACCGATATCGGCCCAAATTTTCTGAAACATAAACAGTGCGCGTTAAAATTATGGAGCAAATTCATTTTCTCAGCAGAAAAATATTTGGCAACCAAATCCTGAAACAGGTCAATTTTGTTTCACTCTTACCAAATTTTTATGCATTTTTAAAGGATTTTTGTTGCACCCTGTGCCATCCCCATCAACCCTCTAAATGTTTTGAATAGGGAAAGTAGTTCATGTGGTACTTTTTGGCAAGGTCTTTGTATCTTCTTCACAGGCATGCAGAAATTTTCAAGAAAAAAACTTTTGTTTTTGGAAAATTAGTTAGTTCGAATATGTTTTCAGTATGTCCACTCTGTCATGGCTCATTTACTTTGAGACGATGGTACCTGATGAAATTTGTCACCGAATGAAAGTCGACTATTACAGTTTTGTTCATGTACAACTTTCAACCCCTAAGAACCCTTTAATGCAGAAAAAAAATTTTTTTCACGTGAGGGGGTTGAAAAGAGTTGAAAGTTGTGCATGAACAAAATTGTAATGGTCGACTTTCATTCGGTGACACATTTCATCAGATACCATCGTCTCAAAGTAAATGAGCCATGACAAAGTGCACATACTGAAAACATCTTTGAACTAACCAATTTTTCAAAAACAAAAGTTTTTTCTTGAAAATTTCTGCATGCCTGTGAAGAAGATACAAAGACCTTTGCAAAAAGTACCACATGAACTACTTTCCCTATTTAAAAAATTTAGAGGGTTGATGGGGATGGCACAGGGTGCAACAAAAAACCTTCAAAAATGCAAATAAATTTGGTAAAAGTGAAACAAAATCGACCTGTTTAAGGATTTTGTTGGCAAATATTTTTCTTCTGAGAAAATGAATTTGTTCCATAATTTTGACGCGCGCGTATGAACAAAACGATAGTTGGCCGTTCCACAGAACATGCACGCAAATATAATAAGTAAAAGAGATAAGTCGAAGAAAATGTTTTGTGAAGAAAAATCAGAAGAAGAAATCCCAAGTCACTAGAATAAATTACAATATTCGTTTCGTATAATTGCAATCGAAATAAAATTGCCTTTTCGATTATGAACCGCCACAACTTGTTACTATATAAGGATTCTACCGATTGAATCAATCCGTATATGGAGATGCCTTCGAAATGTCCGCTCATTAAGGTGGAGAAATGGCGAAATTCTCAACGGGAACAATAGATAATGATGAATAAAGGCACCATCCTCACTAATAAGCTTGGTTCCCAGGGTACTGACCACACCCGCACCACGCTGGGGCCTCTCATGAATTCATAATGATCCTATGATATATTGCTGAACATTTTCACATTTTTACGCGCTTGTTCTGGCGGCCAGCGCGTTTTCGTTGTCACAATGTCTGTAATTTTCGAATTTTGTTCTCGAACGACTAAGTTGGACTCGCTGATGAAGAATCCGTGGTCAAATTTTAATCTGCCCGTTCGGACGTCCATACCGTCTGGCCGTGTGCGCCCTAACTTTCGAAAGAAGGGACCTAGAGTCCTGAAATTCTCAGGTTGGGTTAAAATCCTGAATGTCTCGGTTGAGTTCGTTAATGGGCCAAATCTGCCGAATGGTTTTTGTGTTATATCCATTTGAAATTTTGATTTTTGAATAACTCGAAAAATATTCATTTGATCGAAATGAAACTTTGTTGGAAGATCAACAGTATCAATAAGAAGAGTCATCCATAGAAAAATTTGAAAAAAAAAATTTTTTGCGGAAATATTTTTCGTTGGCCACAAATTATAACTGAAATGGGTTAAATTGATTTTCTTGCTGGTGGCTCAGCTAAGATTCATTATTTCTGGATAACAAAGGCTAGGTATATTTTAAAAGGTTGTATCAAAGTTAGGTGTTTTGTTTTATTATTTCGGTAGGAATTCAGAAGGTTCTCTCTGGGACAATTCAAACGAAAATTCGGGAAAATTATCATATGAAATTATAATGACATGAAAAGAATAGCCTGAATATGAATTCTGTCACAAACTTCAATGCATAATTAAGCTTAGATATCGAAATAGATTGATTGGATATCTGGTTATTATATCCAGGAAATATTCAAAATTCAGTTCGATATCAACTGATAAGTAAATTACCCTACTTAAAAAAGTCGTTGCATTGAAAATTTCCGAGAACTGATATCAACACAGTCTGGAATATTGAGTAGCAATAGACGACTTCGGTCCAAGTTGCCAACCCACAGATTTCGTTCAAATTTTCTATGACTGGGGAAGGGGAATTTCAGAACAAAATCTACATGATATAGTTCGCCTTATTTATAAATATCCGTAAACGGTGCCTCTGCTTCTCAAACAAGATAATTCCTTGCAAACCTAGGTTTTTGTTAATATCATTTCCGATTGGCTGAAATTCGAGTTGGGATTCCTGATTCCATGTCAAGTTTATATAGGATATGTTCCGTAAATCAACTTGGTTATTTCGGTTGCCGGTTTTCCTTTCCGTAACTATAAAATAATCGGTTGGTTCCTGAAAAAAGGTTAATTACGGAATATGAACGATGAAAAAGCAGTCTTTCTGTCACCAGAACGACATTCAATGGTCGTTGGTAACCATGATGTAAGTAAAACATAGTGTGCTCATCTGCTTTTCTGTGATCGTATTTACCAATGATGACGTCACTTTTTTCATTCAAATTCAGAGCACAGAATATATATTTCCTTGAATTTGAATGAAAAGAGTGACGTCATCATTGGTGAATACGATCACAGAAAAGCAGATGAGCACATCATGTTTTACTTACATCATGGTTGGTAACATATCCGTGGCATAGAACAATCTTATGATCCATAGGCCATACTTAGTAATGTTTTCATTGTTGATTGTTGTGTCTTCTATGTTCTATGGATCATAAACTTCTATGCTATGGATATGTTACCAACGAACATTGGCTGTCGTTCTGGTGACAGAAAGATCGCTTTTTCATCAATCGAATTCCGTAATCAACCTTTTTTTTAGGGACCAACCGAATTTTTCATATTCACGGAACGAAAAACCGGCAACCGAAATAACCAAGTTGATTTACGGAACATATCCTATATAAACTTGACACTATGCCCATGATGTAAAAAACATGGTGTGCTCATCTGAAAAGTGAGTGACTTCAGCTAGCAGAAAATACAAGGAGTTATATATTCTGTGCTTTGAATTTGCATGTCAATTCAAAGCACAGAATATACAACTTCCTGTATTTTCTGCTAGCTGACGTCACTCATTTTTCAGATGAGCACACCATTTTTTTTACATCATGACTATGACATAGAATCAGGAATCCTTACTTAAATTTCAGCCGATCGGAGATGATCTTAACAAAAACTTATATTTGGAAGGAATTACCTTGTTTGAGGAGTCGAGAGACCGTTTACGGATATTTAGAAATAAGGCGAACCTCATCCTGTCGAATTTGTTCTGAAATTCCCCTTCCCCAGTAATAGTAAATGTTGACGAAATTTGTGGGTTGGCAACTTGGACTAAAGTCCTCTATTTTCTAAATATCAATTTTAATTCATTGATAAGTGAATATCTATACTCACCACTTCCAGAAAACCAGGGAGTGAATCCATCCCACTCGGTGCAAGAACTCCAATTCAATAAAAGTAAGAATGTAAGTGAAATGCTAGAAGATAGGGACATTGTCGCCTTTCTTTCTACATTCTTTGACCCCTCATAAAGATCTTATTCTATGATATCGCGACTACATTTCACATTCCTTATTGGTAACAGAATTTGTAAATCGAAATCATTTATTATTTTGGTTTAGCAACTTAACGTCGCCTTTGAAACGCACAAGTGATGCAAGCTGAGAAGTATACAATATCAGGACTAGACACTGTGAGATCTGAAATCCGATTATATATATGTAGTAGGCAACGAAAGTACGTAAGGTACGCATGAAGAAAAGACTTAAGGAAAACGAATAATAGAATGAAAGGTAGTTTTGAGATATGGATTTGCATAAAAAAAATCACAGTTGCTTGTCATTCGCTATTAACAAAGTTGAAGAGAAACAGCATCCGTTGAACTTCCTATACAAGGTGTTCCTAAATTGGCGTTACAAACCAACAGGGGAGATTCCTTTCGTAATTTTAAGGTTGAAAGTCTCATGAACATAGGACCGCAGAAGTTTAGTTTTCGAGATACAGGGTGCGAAAGTTAGATTTTTTTTCAAGAAATTTGGCAAAGATATTAGATTTTAAAGTTCACACAATGCAATATGCCAATTTCGATTGCAAATCTACAGGAAATTTGTGCCCTGTTATCCTCCAGAACTTTTTTCGGTCACAGTTTACAGTTATAGTTTGAAAAGTTTCGAAAACAAGCTTTGTTGTTATGATAAACCTACTGGCACATTGTAATTTTGTCGTATATCTGATTCCGATTTCGAGAAAAAAAATTGGATTTCCTCGAAATCTCCGAATTGTCATAAAATCTAGTTGGTTAACTGCGGTGAATAAATTCATTTTTAGTTTACATGGATATTTTCTGATTTGCAGTATTGATACATACAGATTCCATAAACTCGTAAAATCATCTTGTGGAGTGCAGATACTACAAGAAAAATCTATAAAAGCACTGACGTGAGGTCAGGAACTTTTACGTGCTTGTTCAAATTCTAACTATTAGATCATCACGAAACTTTGCACCTAGTTGCATGTTGGAGATCTCCACCTGATAACGAAATTTCAATCTGATTGCCTTTGTACTCCTTGAGTACATAAAATAAATAAAATAAATAACTCAAGTCAAGTTGAGAAATAACGTTAAAACTCCAAATAACAACGAAAATTGACACATTTTTTTCCTCATATCTCTCAAAGTAAATATCGGATCCAATTGAAATTTGAAATATTGTTGTTAAACACTGACTCTAAGGCTTGTGCCAAACTTCAGTGAAATCTAATCAATATTTCCAGAGAAAAACGGCCAGACCGTAAACACAATAACTTCCGAAAGAAACAACTTAGAAACTCGATATTTGTAGAGGAGGACCTTAATTACGAAGGCCGAATCCGTGAATGGGTAAAATCCTCCCAATGATTCCGCAGATCTGCCCATTCAAAATTTTATTTTCCCAATATTTCCAAAATTCAGATTAGATAGAATTGATATTCAGTACTTTATCCAAAAATAACAGTTCGAAAGTTCATACAGAATTTAATGAGGATAATATGATAGGAAGATCACAGAATATTAAATATTTATTTGAAAGAAAAAAATTAAAATTTTTTTCAAATTGTTCTAAAGACACGATCATCACGAAATTTTGCATAATGTTGTCCTTCAACATTTTCGAACTAGCTGCGAAGTTTCATCACTATAGAATCTGTATTTCTTGAGTTATACCGAAAAAAACAACGATATCGAGAAGAAAATCACGAAATTCTACATTTTTTTTTCTGATACCTCTAAAACTAATAGCCGTATCGAATTGAAATTTGGTACACTGCTATGAAATATGAATTATAACTGGAATTATCCTCAGATACGAACTTAGTTTCTAAAAAAAAATTTTTTCAATTTGTTCAGAGCTACCGCGAGCTACCCTGAAAGTTGCAAGCCGCTTGTTCACTCCGTTCGACAGCTATCGTGTTCACGGCCGGTCGGCCAGACGGACATAATCGATTTTGACACCGGATTCGTCACCAGTGAGTCCAACCTCGTCGTTTGAGACCATTTTCGGGTCAATCATCCAAAATTACAGACTTTTGGACAAAACGATAGCACGCTGTTCCCCTAGAACATGCGCGCAAAAAGAAGGTATTTGTAGAAAATATTCGTGCAGGGTTAGGATGAAACTTTGAAGATCTATAGATTCTCTACGAAGCGTAATACACAATATAATCAAAAGTGAATCATAGGTGACTCGAAAAATGAAGGGTTCAAAAATTTGAATTGCTCAAAAATATTCCCCTCAGGTTCGATTGAAGCTAAGAATACTTCAGTTCTCTCTAACTCTGTATAGAATTGTAGGATTGCTCCAATCACAGATTCATTCGTAAAACTGACAGATCATAATCGTGATCAAGATCTCACTTCACAGCGGGAATCACTTCACGAGAAACTGAGGCCCCAAACGCACCTTTGCACCTACCGAACGCTACAGTCGATTTACACTGACTCACTATTGGAAAGATCGTACGATGGGATGTAAAGTGGCATGGGCCCCCTACTTTAAGACCACACGACCAGCACTAAATGTCACCTCACTCTCAGGTGGAAACATGTGCAGTTATATGCATCGACCTCCTCATCTAACGATAATGACGAAAAGCAAGCGAAATGCCTGTTTTACAGTTATGAAAAAATTTAATTGAAGTAGTTATCACGTGGTTCAAGAATCCGTGGAATTTGATTGCATGGTATTGGATTCACGGTTTTCTTGGTCTTCATTTCCGAGATTAAGAGGATGTCAAGTCATCATGAAAGGACAGCTTCAACCTAAATACCAACTCAACTTTGTTGGTCTGGTGATGAATCTTGAAGGATCAGTGGTATGACATTCAGTTTTTCAATGTATTTATTCGAAGATACTGCAGGTAGATGATAAACGAAATAATACTCCATTCATTTTTATAAACTATCCCGGTTGGCCATGATATTCTGACAGAATTCACTGTGTATTTTTGAAAATGCTAGGTTATAGTCATTTTCCTGTCAGATAACTACGCAACGTTGTCCTCTCTACATAGAGGTCGTAGAAATTACGTATTTATCAAAATGTTATTTCTTCACACAAATCTCACATTTATACTGTAAAAATTTGCGCAGGAAAGTAATTTTGACTGCAACAACATGTTTTTGTTCACATAAAATTTTGCGTTCATTTACCCTTTTGTATTTGTAACCCGTTTTTTTAATTTTAAAAAGTGATGTCCGTCCTCCGTTATTTTCCAAATGTTCCTTTGCAAAAGTGAGTAGTGTATCAATCGAAAAGTGTTCATTCTTCAAATAATTATTCCATTATGTGTCAGATCTTTTTTCAAAGGAAAGTCTTCAGTCAGTGTCTTTTGGGTGCACCAATAGAGGGAAATTCTTTGTCGTCTCTTTCACTTAAAATCTTTCTTATTGTGGTGATGTGATGCTTAAGAATAAATTACGTCGAAAATGTTGGATAGCTTGTGATAAATTATTGATTCCAAATTATCAGGGTTACTATCAAAAAAAGCAGATTTCAATTCTACATAGCACTTCCTGATATTTTATACCTGCTTCTGTAACGTTATAAAACGCTCCACTGTCGGTTTCAGTTTCCATCGCGAAAATACGTCATACTATTAATTTCAATTCTGATCTCAAGCAAAAACGCCTTACTGAGATTATACGATCGGTCGCTGGAAAACGCACTTCGCTTTGACAGTTGAGTGTGTGTTTCGCATGCGCGACTCTAATTCGGTCTGGCCGATGGAAAATTCTTTCTTTTCGTGCATAAGAATTTGGAGAGTAAACACCTTGCTAGAGTTTAACGAATAAACGAACTTCGTAATCCATTAACATCGTGGAATTTTGAAGTTTTATTGTTTCTTATAAGACGTCTATTCAAAAGGCGGTAAGTACTACGTATATCCCGACCAATATTTTTGCTTTTGTAAATGCCAAATTGTGATTTCTAATTATTTTCATTCCATGCAGGTTACACAGCTTAACATTTTCCTTTGTATGATATTGTGCATTTGATTTCTTATCTCGTTCTTATTATCGAATAACGTGCTCTTATTCCTGAGTTCTAGATATTTCATCTCGTATTTATTAACTTGTAAATTGTTGCAATAACGTCTAGAGTCGTTGGGAATGAGATCACGTGTTACAAGCACTATCTTATAGTTTTTAAATTTGCAGTCTTTGTACCGGGGCTATCGCACACTGAAACATCTTTGTACCGGGGCTATCGCCCACTGAAACATCTTTGTACCGGGGCTACTGCTCACTAAATCATCTTTGTACCGGGGCTGTTGGCCACTTAAACATCTTTGTACCGAGCTATCGACTGCTGGATTACCTTTTTACTGGGACTAATGCCCATTTGAACATCCTACTACCGGACCCAAGGTTTAACTGGATCATCTTAATACTAGAGGCAATCATTACTGGATTATCTGAATACTGGAGCTGATTATGACTGGAATACCTTTATTCCGAAGCTAATTATTACTGGAACATCTTAATTCTGGACCTTATTCTGGTTGGAGTCTCTTGAAACTAGACTACCTGCATAGTACCTGTATTTTGGAGGATCATACCACCGGATCCTTACTTTTAAGATAAGTGTCTCTTCGAATCGCGGATCTCAGATTCATTGTACCTGATTTTGTGTTTGTAAATAGTAATTTTTAATTGTAAAGTTGAAATAAATAGATAGGGAGTAAGAGGTTGCATCATTACCACCAGATTAACGAATAGGGATACATTCAGGAGTTAATTTAATTTCACTGGCGCAGGTAACGTGGGGCCACGAGTAACTTTTTTTTGAGTAACATTTTTTCCCTGAGTGTGTCTTTTTCGTTTTTCTGGTTGTGAGGGTGACTTCGTTGTGAGTCTGAGCTCCGAGGTTGAATGTTCGATATTACCATCTTTTCAACTTTTACCTTATTGTTATCTTATATTAGTATTGTCTGAATAACTGAATCATGAATCCCGATAACTTCAAGTCTCACAAATTGAAATATTTACTTCATTCTCGATACCTTTAATGCTTGGTAGGCCTGGTTGATGGCGGGCTTAGTTTTGGAGCCATCATACGCTTGGGAAGTTGACCATCGACTATCTGATGGGTCAAAGCAATTATTGTCTTCGGTTTATTCGTGAACAATTGTAGTGTGTTCGTGTGATAGTGATTTGTTGTTTGTAGTATGTCTGTCTAGCAAGGTGTATGAAAGTTTCGCATCCACCAAAAATGAATTATTCTATTTCTTATTATGTGTGACAAAAGCAGTGATGATTCAGGATGGAGGTGATGATTTGTCGTTTTTTTATGTCCCTTATACCTTCCCTCCTTTCCTATCGTGATGCAAGTGTCCCCCCCTGTTGATACGGATAATATATTTTATCTTATCTTTTATCGTGTCTAATGACAATTTATCTTATGCCGGTTGGCAAATACCGTATCTTTTGTGTCTCGGACACCTATCGTATCTATGCCTGTGGGCATCTTATCTTTTAATTTTTTTTTGAAGTTTAGAGCGGCTATGCAGTATCTTGATTGAAAATTTGGCGTAGTTAGCGATTTACTTTGAAGTTTTCTTTAATCTGTGAGTCTTACAACGTATCTTTTAACATTTTGAAGTTTAGAGCGACTATGCAGTATCTTGATTGAAAATTTGGCGTAGTTAGCGATTTACTTTGAAGTTTTCTTTGATCTGTGAGTCTCATAGAGATTATTTTTCTTGCATTTTTGGATGCAGTTATTATTTGTACCAACGGACGGACACTTCTCTTTCTCTTTCCTTACCTGTTGTTTGTATCTATCCCTATTACCTATTCTCTATTACCTATTTCCTATTATCTATCCCTATTACCTATTATCTATCCCAATTACCTATTTCTATTACCTATTTCCGCTTCCTTATATCGAACCTACTTTGCGATTTGTAATCGCTGGCGCCCAATCTTATCTTTTCTTTCCTACGTATTTCCGGGAGTGTTTTTCCAATTTATTATCTACTTAAATTATTTTCGCATATTGGGGATCGCTTTCTAGGAGAGGCCTGCTTGGGAAGTGATCTCTTGATATTATTAGTCAGATCATCTACACATACACATTCAACATCTTCTGTGTGAAAAGTTAGCTTTAAATACCTCTTGATATTATTGGTTACATCATGTTCACATACATCTTTAACACCTTCAGTGAGATTAATTAATTAGCTTCAAATTTCGAGCTTTGAAAACCACCTCGGGATATGTTCAATAGTACCTTGCCTGATAATTTTTTTTTCTTCTCGATTCCTTCCTTCCCTTTCACAATTTCATAACAGTTTTGTTTTTTTTTATCTGCATCGTGCCACTTGTTAGACTTCATTGCTCCGGAAAGAAACATCTTTATCTTGACTACTGCTGCCTACCGTTTATAACTTTATCGATTTTGAGTACCTCAGTCTGGATGATTTCGGGACTTGATTCGTGTAGACTACCTTACCTGTCGATAAGTCGATACCTATCTTTTCTTATATCTACACGTTTTCACTCCTGACTTTGTCTACCGACCTCTCTACCTATATAACGATTTACCTAACGTTTTTCTTAACTTCGCATCAGCTTGTGTTGAACAGGATGTTGCAAGTGTCTCTTATCTTACCTTGCTATCGACTTTGTCGATTATTACCGATTTTGACTTCTTCACTAGGTGATTTCGATGTTTGATTCGTGTGGATATTGTTTACAGTAACCATACGCATCATCCTTCGATTTTCATCTGTGAATTTACCGATTTAGACCGTTTTCTTTTCTTTTACCTTACCGGATTTGACATCGTCTTGTGTTCGCTGAAACCGACACAGGATGATGGGAGTTTTTTTGTGGTTTTGGTCTCTAATCCATAAACCTCCATGCCCTGGCCATTCAGTTTTGTCTCGAACTGGGTGGTTCTTTTTTTTTATTTGCGGAGGCTATGATGACTACGTTCGGAGCTTCTATGCCGTTTTCTTTTTATTTGAGACTTATATTTTTTTTCTCAACCCCGATTATATCGGAATTTTCTTTCGAGAATAAAATTTTTTGAGTCATTGACTTCGGTTGATGTTTGGGCATGTGCGACGTTTAGTCGGTCGACAGCGTGTGCTCCGCAACGCTCTCGACCCTTTTCCATCGGAAATGGCCTTCAGTGTCTAAACGGCGCTTTTAACTTTTTCAATTGTGTCGTTTATCTTTGTTACAGGTAGTTGCGTTCAGGTTTGATTGGAACGTCGAGTATACGAGGATTTTGCTTATCTGGATTGCGCTTAATCGCACTGCTCGACTTGGGTGACGAACAACTGTCGACCCATTGCTGGTTCTACAAATTTCCATTTTTTTTTGAAGTTTTGATCTCTCTTTGTTTGCCTATGAACTTCATGTAAATTTATGATTCAGTTATGCTGTGTGACCTGCAAGATTAATTTCCCTTTCACCCATTTGACTTAACTTTCAATTTGGCATTTAACGTTAAAGAACCTTTTTTTTTCCTCGTAGTAACTATTCTATTTTTCAAAATTAATCGAAACTTATTGGCTTTACATTCTTCTAAAAAAATTTCTTCAAAATTTTTTTTTCCTGGTAAGTGGTGTGTGTAACGTTATAAAACGCTCCACTGTCGGTTTCAGTTTCCATCGCGAAAATACGTCATACTATTAATTTCAATTCTGATCTCAAGCAAAAACGCCTTACTGAGATTATACGATCGGTCGCTGGAAAACGCACTTCGCTTTGACAGTTGAGTGTGTGTTTCGCATGCGCGACTCTAATTCGGTCTGGCCGATGGAAAATTCTTTCTTTTCGTGCATAAGAATTTGGAGAGTAAACACCTTGCTAGAGTTTAACGAATAAACGAACTTCGTAATCCATTAACATCGTGGAATTTTGAAGTTTTATTGTTTCTTATAAGACGTCTATTCAAAAGGCGGTAAGTACTACGTATATCCCGACCAATATTTTTGCTTTTGTAAATGCCAAATTGTGATTTCTAATTATTTTCATTCCATGCAGGTTACACAGCTTAACATTTTCCTTTGTATGATATTGTGCATTTGATTTCTTATCTCGTTCTTATTATCGAATAACGTGCTCTTATTCCTGAGTTCTAGATATTTCATCTCGTATTTATTAACTTGTAAATTGTTGCAATAACGTCTAGAGTCGTTGGGAATGAGATCACGTGTTACAAGCACTATCTTATAGTTTTTAAATTTGCAGTCTTTGTACCGGGGCTATCGCACACTGAAACATCTTTGTACCGGGGCTATCGCCCACTGAAACATCTTTGTACCGGGGCTACTGCTCACTAAATCATCTTTGTACCGGGGCTGTTGGCCACTTAAACATCTTTGTACCGAGCTATCGACTGCTGGATTACCTTTTTACTGGGACTAATGCCCATTTGAACATCCTACTACCGGACCCAAGGTTTAACTGGATCATCTTAATACTAGAGGCAATCATTACTGGATTATCTGAATACTGGAGCTGATTATGACTGGAATACCTTTATTCCGAAGCTAATTATTACTGGAACATCTTAATTCTGGACCTTATTCTGGTTGGAGTCTCTTGAAACTAGACTACCTGCATAGTACCTGTATTTTGGAGGATCATACCACCGGATC
Organism: Myrrha octodecimguttata; assembly: GCA_958510865.1. Lineage (NCBI taxonomy): Eukaryota > Metazoa > Arthropoda > Insecta > Coleoptera > Coccinellidae > Myrrha > Myrrha octodecimguttata. Next base: position 72,430,191 of record OY294056.1, on the reverse strand, counting down.
CTTACTTTTAAGATAAGTGTCTCTTCGAATCGCGGATCTCAGATTCATTGTACCTGATTTTGTGTTTGTAAATAGTAATTTTTAATTGTAAAGTTGAAATAAATAGATAGGGAGTAAGAGGTTGCATCATTACCACCAGATTAACGAATAGGGATACATTCAGGAGTTAATTTGATTTCACTTCTTCAAAACTACCTTCGGCATTTTTAGTTTCCAAGCGTGATAATTATGTTGAGATTGAGAGTAGAGCTTGGCATTTGGCAACATCTCTGAGAATTATTTTGACAATGCCGATATTTCACGAGTGCCAACCTGCGTCAATTACAAGTAAAAAAACTTGATAGACCTAAATCATGGCGAACCGGGATAGTTTTCAAAAGCGAATGGAGTATAGTTATGTCGAAAGGCAGACCGTTTGAACTTTCGCAAGTACGACGAGCACGACCTTATTTTTATAAATTCGATCGATTATTTCGAATTCTTTATGCATTAAAGCTCAACCATTGGCCCATAAAGAGTTGCCATATGGAGACAAGTTTTTTTTTTCTTCGTTACGGTAAAGTCCACGAACGCGTACAGAGAAATCTTCTTGCATCGTTAATTAGCAATGCAGCAAAATAAGAAGCCAATTACCGCAACTTGTGGCATGTCAGGAGTTCAGATATCGCAGGCACATTGTCTGCGTTCATCAAGAAGGTTTATGGAGTTCCTGACCACTCGCGATCTCCTTTTTGGGTACCATTCAAAAGAATGTTGGTAATGCTTGCCTAATAGTGGCAGATACTCAGATGCCATTCTTGCTTGAATTTAAGGGGTAACAAAATTCCCAAACTAATGATAAAGAACTTTGGAAATTATGAAATTTTGCAGTAGCAAGTGCCTAGTGTTGCAGATGTTCAGTGACATGGCATTTCTATTTTTCCTGCACTTCTTGCTTCGGTAAACCCGCAAAGATTTCCCGTCGCCGAGATATTGAAAAGATATTTACATCATTGTACGCAGTGTGTGTTTTCTGAATAAAAAATGTGAAATCGAACATAGGCGGTCTCCCTTAATTTGGAAGAAATGAGCCCCCAAAGTTCCAAAATGCATCGTTTTCAGGTCCCCTTTTCCACCATAAAAACAACCTCTCACTTCATCTGTATAGTTCACAAACCACCTTTGAACCTTCAACCAACAATAAGCAACACCTTGTTCAAGAAAAATCAATATTTAATGAAAAAACAATGAAATTACTGGACAACCACTTAACCTCTATTCCTTCTGATTTCGACTCAGTCTAAAAGTGAAGTTTGGCAATGGCGCGAATTTCATCGGTCGGAATCGTGCCATCGTGCGTATTCGTGAATGACAGATTATTGCTGGCGAGAAAAATGAAATATGTTCTTAGTTCTTACTGTTAACTGCGATACTCTAAATCTTCCAATAAGAGAATTCGTTTCTAATGAAATCTACAAGGTTGAAACACATAGTAATGGAATGAGAATACACCCCGATATATATTTCAACGTACATTTTTTTCATATGTGATAGGTCCCGCCCTTCCCAGATTTCCAATGAAATCGAGGTTATTATATAACCCATTTTATTGGAATACCCTGAATCTCATTCTGAACTGGGACTATCTCGAAGAGACAAAAAAAACGAAGTAGATAACAACCTCCCTGTTTTGAAGGGGATAGAAAGAAAGTTCAAACGAAAATATTGAGAGTGAAACCTTAAACAAATATTCTCAATGATTTTGTTTTGATGTTAGAATATCCACCTCTTCTTCACTGACAGAAGCATTTTCCTTACAATCATATCCTTCAACTGTCCATAATTCCATATTTCCCGCCAGCCACCACTCTTCGGTCATAAAACGTTGGCCAGCGATGAAAAGACGCTGTTGCCAAGCTCCGCTTTAACGTTGAGAAGTATTTCGTAGAAATATAGGTTAAGTGGTTGTCTAATATTTTCACTTTTCTTCCTTTAAATAATAAATATTCTTGAGAGAAAGTGTCGCTATTCGTTGGTTGAAGGTTCAAAGATGATTTATGAACTAGATTTGAGAAGTGAGAGATCATTTTTATGGCGGAAAAAAGGATCTGAAAATGCAACAATTTGGAACTTTGGGGACCCATATCTTCCAAACAAGGAGAGACCGCCTATGTTGGCCTTCATAATTTCTGTTCGGGAACTCACACTGCTTACAATGATGTGAATATCTTACTTATAGCTTCTCGACGGGAAATCTTGCTTCATATTCTAGGATCTCGATTACACCAGGGTTCATAGATAGGAGGGTTGCACATTAATTGAGCTTTTAGACCAGATGGTGCCTGAGGTAAGGGGGTGGGAAGTTGGCATGCCTGTTTAGTAATGTTTATTATTTTTATTTGTATTCTGTGATATAACCCCAAAATAGCACGAAGAATCTTTTACATTTTTAATGATATTATTGGAAATTTTAATTTTGTTAACTTGACTTTTGTTCGTTCATTTCCCCCACAGTGATCAGAAGGAATTGGGATTGCTTTTATTATCGATATCATAACCTGATTGATTTGATTTCATTATAATAGACGACTTTGGCCCAAGTTGCCAACCCACAATTTTCTTCACAAATTTACTATCACTGGGTAACGGGAATTTCAGGACAAATTCGACATGATATTGTTCGTGTTATTCATAAATATCCGTAAAAGATGCCGCCGCTCCTCGAACAAGATAATTCCTAATTGGCTGAAATTTAAGTTGGGATTCCTGATTTCATGTTAATAGTGCCAAATTTATAAAGGATATGTTCCGCAAACCAACTTGGTTATTTCGGTTGCCGGTTTTCCATTCCGTAAATATGAAAAATTCGGTTGGTTCCTGAAAAAAAGGTTAATAGACGACTTCGGTCCAAGTTGCCAACCCACAATTTCCTTCACAAATTTACTATCACTGGGGAACAAGAATTTCAGGACAAATTCGACATGATAAGCTTCGCGTTATTTATAAATATCCGTAAAAGATTCCTCGGCTTTTCAAACAGGATAATTCCTTCCAAAAATTGGGTTTTGTTAAGATCATCCCTGATTGGCTGAAATTCAAGTTGGGATTCCTGATTTCATGTTAATAGTGTCAAATTTATATAGGATATGTTCCGCAAATCAGCTTGGTCATTTCGGTTGCCGGTTTTCCATTCCGTAAATATGAAATATTCGGTTGGTTACTGAAAAAAAGGTTAATTACGGAATTTGATTGATGAAAAAACGTTCTTTCTGTCACCACAACGAAAGTCAATGTTCTATGGTAACATATCCATAGCATAGAACAATCTTTATTCACTTTATGATCCATAGTACATAGAAGAGACAACAATCAACAATGGATCATAGGGTAAATAAATATTGTTCTATGCTATGGATATGTTACCATAAAACATTGATTGTCGTTCTGGTGCATAGACTTAATATGTCTATGTTCTGGTGGCAGAAATATTGGGCGCGTTTTTTAATTCACCCAACTGGTGTGGTTGTGGTGGAGTATGGTGGACATAGAACATAAATCGTGGATGTTGGACTAGATAATTTGACATTCACGTCATTCAAACAACAATAAAAAAACGATTTGATTGCTTTTTCATCAATCAAATTCCGCAATCAACCTTTTTTTTCAGCAACCGAATATTTCATATTTACAGAACGGAGAACCGGTAACCGAAATAACCAAGTTGATTTGCGGAACATATCCTATATACATTTGGCACTATTAACATGAAATCAGGTATCCCAAGTTAAATTTCAGCGAATCAGAGATGATCTTAGCAAAACCCTAGGTATATTTGGAGGGAATTATCTCGTTTGAGAAACCGAGGCATCTTTTACGGATAATTATAAATAACGCAAACCTTATCATGTCGACTTGGTCCTGAAATTCCCGTTCCCCAGTAATAGTGAATTTGTGAAGAAAATTGTGGGTTGGCCGAAGTCTTCTATTGGAGCAAATATAGGGGTGTCATGTCATACAAGTTGTGGAATGGTGCAAAGTTTTTACAAGCAAAACCTTTTTTCAATGGAATCTACAGGTGAGCTGTAATGATTTGTTGAGAATCTCGAAGAATTATATGGCCGACAGATGTTTCTAACTGAAGTTTGTCAATTCAATCATCAAATGGTCAATTGGATTACATTCAAATTAGATAGATATACATTTCAACATGAAATAAATATTATTCCAGACTCTGGAGATGTTCAATAGATTGTTCCGATGAATATTCAGGTATTATGAACTGTAAGAATGTTAACATGTTTCATATATTTTGTATATTTGCAGTAGAAACCAGTTTTAATATTTGAAACATATTAGTGCACATCATCAAAAATTTATTTCCGAGTGAGTCTCGATTGAATTTAGCCAAGAAGGAATCGTTCGATGAATTATATGCAATATCAGAAAATGTTGTTTAAATAATTCAACTAATGACTTCAGAACATAGAAGAAAACATAAATGACAACTACACGAACTAAAGCTTATTTTAGAGTACCATACATTCCTGAACTTTCTCAAAAGATTAAAAGAACCCCAAAAACAGAAAATAATCAATTAGTCTTTTACAACATGAAAACGGTTAGTACTTTGTATAGTAAAATAAAGGACTCGATCAGTTATGGTTATGTAGCATAACTGAATCTTCCAACCATGTTTATTTATGTGAAATATTTCCAGTGTTAACAGAGAAAAAGGGTTCTTCATTCGCAACGTTTTTGAAGTTATTGAATTCACATAATATTTTTTTAAATTCATTATTTTCCAGAAGTAAATTTACATTTTGAAAGATACATAATTTCTACGACCTCTATATATAGAGGGCAACGTGAATCGATTTCAAGCGATGGAACAAAATGTTCGGTTAGAGTTACGGTTATCCACATTGACAGATAATCCTTTGTCTATATGTCAGTTTGGATAACCGCAACTATAACTGGAGCTTTTGGTTCATCGCTTGAAATCGATTGTGGTGTAGTTATATGACAGGAAAATGACTATAACCTAACATTTTCAAAATATACACGGTGAAATCTGTCCGAATGTCATGGCCAACCGGGATAGTTTATAAAAGTGATAGAGTATACCTGCTAGTGTTCGTCACAACATACACGTTTTTCAACACTCAACAAACGATTTGCCCGGTCTTCCGTTGTACAGTTGTTGTTTTCACCTTCTTATTCACGTAGATGAAAATGAATTAATAGCAAAATTGAGGGTTTACTTACGTTTACATTCATAGGCATTCTTGGCAGTGGCCCTCCTCCATGGTGCATCGTGGAAAAAGGAGAGACACTCGTTACAATCCGGACCTGCAGTGTTGTGTTCACACTTGCACACTCTTCGCCTTTTGCCGTCTAATCCAGTGGATGATATGCACTCAGAAGCGTGACCATTACACTTACATCTAGCTCCAACAGCCACGTCCGCTATGGCGTAGAAATAGGAACGGAGTACTTGCTCGTCCCCGAATACTTCTTCACCGAAGGTGTTCAATCGATCCAGAGTTATACGGATGTCTGTGGCAGTTACCCATTCCTGAAACGAATAAACAATATTCATTAGTTTATAATTCGCCTTCGAATTGTGAACAAAAATGTAAGTATGAATGTCTCCTAACATGAGTTCACAAACGCTTCGATTTCGAGATCAAAGGTGTTTAAGTTTGAATTGTTCCATATAGTTATCAACTCATATACCACCTACTTTTCTCGAGAAATTCAGGCGAATATATTACGTTTTGTAGTTTATATACATCCTATGGTTGCTGAATATCAACGAGGTAATAGTTTTTCTGGAGCTTTGTACCTTTTTCCCAACAGAATATTATGTGGTGCACCACTGGTAGTTGTGGGAATATGTATAAGATTATTTGTTGCATTTGAGAATTTCCTGCAATTTTCTCTTAGTAACATAATCACAAGGACGAATATCTGTCGATAAATTAACAAACATTCCACCTTGATCAGAGCTGAATAGCCAATCAACCAAAACATCTACACCGAAGAAGCGGAGTCCCAGCTGTTTCATAGTTATTACTGATCTTCAGGTCAACTTACCATGGATAAAACCGCAAAGGGAATCTCGATACTTGTCACCTTTCAGATGGACCGCAGCAGTATAACAACGGTCCATCTGAAAGGTGACAAAAAATCAAGGGGGCATTCTATACTGTTGATTTCAATCAATTCTAAAATGTTGAATGGAAAGGAAGGTTGGGTGACAAATTGTTTTGGAGGTTATTCGATTGCCTTCTCAAAAATTCCGTATTCTTGACCTTTTTTCTTAGTACCTACTTTTTCAATTCATCATTCTGGACAAGTGAAGAAAATAACTGAAAAATGTAACCAAAACCTCGGTAATATTTTGGAAAACTGTTCATCATGGCATCTGAAAGTCCTGTTTTTTCCACAAGTGGAGTTGACTGATGTTCTAGGAAATTTTATTGGGCCTATCATAAGAAAACCTAAGTCAGCAGCTTTTGAGCGCATGTTCAAAGGATATCCCCAGAAGTGAACAAGCGCAAAAGCTGCTGACTTCACGTCAGTGCTTTTCTAGGTTTTTCTCGATAATCTACTGGCTTTCAATTCGATCTAATCTGTTTTTTTAGAAATATTGGAAAAATGAAATTTTCAATGGGTATATCTACGGACTCATTGGGTGGACTTTACCCATTCACGAATTCGCCATTCGTAATTAAGGTCCAAATCTACTCTACAAATGTCAAGTTTCTAAGTTGTTTCTTTCGGAAGTTATTGTGTTTACGGTCAGCCGTTAGGCACTCGTGGCACACACTCGAAATGTTTGCTTAAAGTTATTTAAGGTCGGACTAACGGCCGACCGTAAACACAATAATTTCCGAAGAAAACTCGATATTTGTATAGTAGGTTTGGACCTTAATTACGAAGGCCGAATTCATGAAAGGGTGAAATCCAGCCAATGATGCCGTAGATATACAAATTCAAAATTTTATTTTTCCAATATTTTCAGATTAGATCGAACTAAAATACAATGCTTTATCGAAAAATGACAGTTCGAAGGTTCATACAGAATTTCATGAGGATAATATGATCAGAAGATCACAGAATATCGAAATTTGAAAAAAAAAAATTTTAATTTTTTTTCGAACTGTTCTGATGACACTATCATCGCGAAATTTTGCCCATCAATATTTTCGAACTAGGTACCCAGTTTCATTGAGATTGAATCAGTGTTTTTCGAGTTATTCCGGAAAACAACGATATAGATAAAGCAATCAGAAAATTTTACATATTTTTTCTCAATGTCTCCGCAAATTATGGTCGTATCAAAATGAAATTTTGACCGCTACTGTAAAATATTGTATTCAGAGTATGAGCAGAAGTTTTTTCCAGATTTAATGAACAGTTTCCGAAAAAAAAATTTTTTTTCGAGAAAAATTTCGAAAAATTTTTTTTTTTAAATTTACTAATAGTGTAATCCCAATGAAATTTCGTGAAAACTTGGGCATTGTTATGCTTCAACTAAGTGTCAAGTATCAATTCAATCGCATGAGTAGTCCCTGAAATATCAAGGAATTAATCTCAAAATTTCAAATGACTGTAACTCCGAAACCGTTCGATCGATTTGTCCTATTTTCGAACTGAACTCCGCATTCCAATGCGCGACTCAATCTGGAAGTTTCAAGTCTCTAGCTCACCTCGTTCGACAGTTTATGTGTCGACAGAATCGATTTTGACACCGGATTCCTTATCAGTGAGTCCAACCTAGTCGTTTGAAACCATTCACAGGAGGAAACTCGAAAATTACAGACATTTGGACAAAACGATAACACGCTGTTCCGCAGAAGATACGAGCAAAAATATATCGTAATTTTCATTTTCGTCACTATTCTATTCTTGTTTCTTTCATTTTTCGGTATTAATAAAACAGGTCAAGGTATGGCAAGTAAGACATTGAATTACCTTCAAAACAAGATGTCACACTCAACCCCCCTTCACATTTAAGATTAAAGAGATTGCTGTTTTCACTCTTAACGTGTTGATACAAACTGATTGGAACCAACCCAATGAATATAAAATGATTCGAACCAATCTCACAAAATGTCCCTCTAGGAACAATAGTTTACCTCATTTTTCAATTTTTCTGATATCACATATTGAGACTTAGATATTAAAGGTCATCCCAGCTTTTTAAATTGACCCACTCTATGTGTTCTTTGTGAGAGTGAATTAGTGAAATGTTTGAGAAATCTGTTTACGCGCTTCATCAGTAGCAAAGATTCATCTTCATATTCTTCAAACTACCAGTGGCGCACCACAAAAACGTTCTCAAGAGGATATCATATAAACTTCGATGACTGATATCTTAACCAGATATCAGCAGAATATCCTGAGAAAGCCAGATGTTAGGAGGTAAAAATTTCGAAATAATCCAAACTTCATCAAACTGTATTTTGGAAATGATATGTTCGTACACCTATGTACCTATCTCTCTTTGCTTGTACTTGAGAACACCCCGCATGAAATAATAATTTCGGATTGCTACAACAACGGAACCATAGGTCTGATTTCGTGAATTACTGAGCCGAACCTCCTTATTTGTGGGGTGCGCTTACCCATTGTAAAAATCTATATACAATGTCTAGAAGTGACCTCAAAATTCTTAGGTTTTTCTTTCCGAATTAACAATGGTTATTCGGGACGACAGGCCGGACAGAACACTCGTTTGGGACTATTTCAGCTCAAACTAGAAGTTAACAGACAGTTGGATACAATGGAACAAGCACCCACAAATGGTGGATGCGCTGTAGCTTGCTTTCGAAACCAAATCTGGAAAACAATTAATTATCTATAGTAGATTATTTCATCTTTCCTCAGAAGGTCCTTTGATTGAGTTGAATTTTTCAAAACTCATATTGTATGGTGAGGTAATTGAAGAGATTAGTACGAAAAAATAATAATTGGAATTCCTGAGAAATTGGAAATGATTCCGAAGAGACATCCCCATTCACACAAAAATCTAAATCTACTTATTTTTGAATAAAATGGGAAGAAAAGAAACTCCAGCTCGTTCAATAAAATTGATTCCGATTCCACAATGTACATAAAACCCCTACGATATATCAAAGCTTCCGTGCCGATACAGCATAATTTTTTCACCAAGGACCACATAAGTAAATCCGGAAAAACTTCATATTTCCAATATGAGAATCCAGCTCGTGCCAGCTCGAATTCGATCAAACTCCTCGTGATTGATGATAAGTCGAAAATATTCGGTCTGACATATAATATCTCACATGATTTATGATAGGAATAAATTTCAACACAGGTAGCTCGTTTTCGCCTGAAACTTTGCACATTCTCTGAACATTCGCGTGCTAGAAAAGCTTTTCAAACAGCCCCGCGCTCTATTTCATACACAGTCGTTGACACGGAATGTTCAACAAAGGAAATTGTTCGCAGAGTGAAGTTCAATTGTGCAAGTTTTTTCAGTTTCATTGAGAGCTTTAGAAGATACATTTTGTAGGGAAGAAAGGAAACAGTGCTAATTCTATTCTGTAATGACTTCGAGTACTCCAGGATTCATAACAAATTCTGAATGTTCAGGTGTAAGTATTTAGAATGCAACGATAGGACAATTCATACTTCAAAATGTAGAGATACTGGAAAGCTTAATTTGAGTTGAGACATTGTATAAAGTCCACTTGGCCTTAATACAATGGTTAAGGTGCCTAAAATACTAGTGGATATACTGGTTTGATTTTGCGTCAGCGACATAGATTCGAGATTGGCGCTAGTACCCTTAAATTCCTTTAGGGGGCGAGAATACGACAGCGAAATTTTCATTTGAATTTCGGCAATGAATGTTCCATTCAACCTAATAATCGCATTTGACTGTAATGAAAGATGCTTAAGAGCTTTGGATAGTACGCTTTGTTTGGAAGGAAAGGAAATAATACAGTACTATTCTGTTCGAGAACTCCAGGTTTCATTAGAAGTTCAGATGTAAGTAGATGTAATAGAACGTAACGATAGGAGCACTTAGGTTAATACAATGATTGAGATGCCTGAAATAATGGTGGATTTACCGGTTTGCTTCTTTTTCGCAGTTAACTTCGACAAGGGACACTAGTTCCCTTCATTTCTTGCAGGGGCAAAATATGACCTCCAAATTTTTATTTCAAGGTTGTCTCTTTAGCTTAAATAGACAACTTCGGCCCAAGTTGCCAACCCACAATATTCTTCACTAATTTACTATCACTGGGGAATGGGAATTTCAAGACAAATTTGACATAATAAAGTTCGAGTTATTTATAAATATCCGTAAAAGATGCGTCGGCTCCTGAAAAAAGATGATTCCTTCCAAATATAGGGTTTGTTGAGATCATGTCTGATTCGCTGAAATTTAAGTTGGGATTCCTGATTTCATTATATAGGATATGTTCCGCAAATCAACTTGGTTATTTCGGTTGCCGGTTGCCATTCCGTAAATATGAAATATTCGGTTGGTTCCTGAAAAAAAAGTTAATTACGGAATTTGATTGCTGGGAGAAGGTTCTTTCTGTTACCAGAACGACAGTCAATGCGTCCTGTGGTAACATATCCATAGCATAGAACAATCTTCATTTACTTTATTATCCATAGAACATAGAACAGACAACAATCAACAATGGAAAAATTACTAGGTATGGTCTATGGATCATAAGGTAAATAATGATTCTTCTATGCTATGTATACCCTATGTTACCATAAAACATTGGTTGTTGTTCTGGTGCATAGACTTAATATGTCTATGTTCTGGTGACAGAAAGATTGCTTTTTCATCAATCAAATTCCGTAATTAAGCTTTTTTTTCGGAACCAACCGAATATTTTATATTTACAGAACGGAAAACCGGCATCCGAAATAACCAAGTTGATTTGCGGAACATATCCTTTATAAACTTGACACTATTGACATGGTCTCAGGAATCCCAACTTAAATTTCAGCTTAATAAAAACCTATATTTGGAGGGAATTATCTTGTTCGAGGAGCCGAGGCATCGTTTACGGATATTTATGAATAAAGCGAACCTTATTATGTTGAATTTGTCCTGAATTTCCCGTTTCCCAGTAATAGTAAATTTGTGAAGAAAATTGTGAGTTGGCAACTAGGGCCGAAGTCGTCTATTGAACCTCAAAACTGCGTTTGACTGGGTAATGAAGATATGAGCGCTAATATAGAAAGGAACTAGCTCCTATCCCTCGAAAATCGGAGAATGCGTAACTGAAAAAATGTCGTAGGTCAGGTATACTCCATTACCTTCTATGAAGTCAATAAGTAGACCAATTACCATTCTATGATAATGATATGCTTTCTGTGGCCACGTTCTATTAACAATTTCTTCAAGGTCACGAAATTTGGCTACTTTGACAAGGAGTGTCTGTGATACTTCTCTATTCTGTGACAAAGGTCGCAGTAGTTATGTAGGGAACCATGATGTAAATAAAACATCATGCATGATGTAAAAAACATGGCGTGCTCATCTGAAAAAAAAGTTACGTCAGCAAGATTGAATTACAAGGAAATATATATTCTGTGCTTCGAATTTGAATGAAAAAGTGACGTCATCATTGCTAAATACGATCACAGATGAGCAGATGAGCACACCATGTTTTACTCACATCATGACATCATGTATGCACACCATGTATGTAACCAAACCATAGAGTCATTGATGAAAGATTATGATGCAAAAATTGACAACTTCGCCAAATTGATTTTTATATCATTCAAAAGTGACAATTTGGAGAGGATTGTTTAAAATTTTTTTCGATAGCAGATAGCATCATTGATCGCAGGTATGAAAAAATTGTGGGAAATCAAAAATATTCTGAATGGAGCAGAGATTTTTTATCATATTTTTCAAAAATTCAGTGTCTCCCAACGAAATATTTTCATCACCCAGCGCATTTTCAAAGATAATCGAAATGTTAAATGATGTAGACCTTGAAGTGCCAAATTAAAAAAAAAATCACATCCTCTATCTCGGAAATGAAGCCTTTATGAGCTCATGTATGAGACATTTCAGAGGCGTCATTCCTTACATGGAAAACAATAAGTCTTACAAGTAAATTCAAGGCATGTCCATAGAGACATTGACTGCGCAATAAAATCACAAAATCAGGTCCTCCTAGAAAAACACAAACCTGTCTCCCAACCAACGAATTTTTCCCAAGGGGTATATAGCTTTGTCTCTCTGTTTTTCTTTTTTCATCCATATCTCATTGACAACGCTCTTCGTCTACAAATTCAAATCAAAGGCATGTATACTCCATTCACTTTTATAAAGTCAGCCGGTAGGCCATGACAGTTTGATACATTCCACTCTGTATAATTGAAAAAAGTTAGGTTTTAGTCATTTTTCCATTGTCCATTCTACACAAAAAAAGTTATTACGCATGTAACTGAACCACACCATAGGGTCATTGATACAAATATGTAAGAATGAACAACATCCTGCAAAATTATTTAGACCTCGATGACATATCACTAGAGGCAACATGGCTCAGTTTGATTACGAGTACTTGATAGAACTATTCCAAAGCCTTAAGACTTTGTAAAAGTGAAAGGAGTTTATAACTATGTCTATAATTTTAAGGTCCCTATAATGTAATGATTATTAGGTGTAGGCCACATATACGAGATCACGATCACGATGGCGTTTATTATATATGGCGTCCACGATAGCGATCACTTTCTACCTGGGACAGATACATAAAAAGTAAATATACTTGTTCTATGCAGATACACGCGATCAGATAGTGAAATGTTGTCACAGTGTGCAATAAAATATTCATAGCACTGTACTGTACCCGGTTTTAAATCATAATATTTTCCTATATTTAAATTCATTCGTTTATTCACGATTCATTTATTCCCCAATCATAGAAGGGAACGTTGATTTTTCAATGGTCGAGAAACTAACCTAGAGAGAACCAGAAACGCTAGGGATTCTCTCGAAAATACACAATGGAAGAAGTAAGTCGACAGAGTCCCTCTTCGAAATTACGACGAACAAACGATGGAATTAAACACAGCCATCATGGCATGGTGTACTTGTTCAATATTCGTTTTTAACCACGTAAGTTACATTATCACAATTACTAGAAGCTTGTTCATTCTGATTGCCATTATTGAATCTCAACTATTATGTAGTGGCACCAGTACATTTCGAAGTTATAATCTAAATTGATATCGATGATCCTGTTCAAGGTGTTTCTACGATCGTTAAGGATTTCTTAAGTTTTCATTATGAGTAAATGTTCAGTGCTTTTTGTCTAGAATACTGAACATCCCGGTGTCGATCCAAGGTCTGGTTAGTATCTAGAAGCGGGCAATATTTGAGTTGCTCCGTTTTCACCTATCGACTACCATTTATTTACCCTAATATTATTTTCAACTTAGCTGTTATTCATCCCCTTTTAATTGTGTTTCTTTGCTAAATCTTCAAATAATCAATTACTACAATGTGTAGGCTTTGGCTTGACACCAACTACTTTCCTGTCTTGGGTTTGCGCCGTATGGCGGGTTCGAGACTCTCGTAGCTAAATTCTAAAGGGGTGAGGGCGAGAGACCATAAGCCGTATGGCTCGGCTCCAGAAAAAATAGAACTCACCCCTAACTAACAAGTAGAGTATTCAGATTGTGATGAACCGAATATGGAATGGTGACCGATGATCCTTAGCTCTAGAACCCCTTTGAGCTCCGTCAATCTGCATATTGTTATTCCACTGATGGTGGTATTCCGAAATGTAACTGTTTCCACTATGTATCTGTTTAATATATCCTATTCATCGAGATTATTTATACAAAGGTATATTTGACTCTATGGATCAAACATAAGAACCTAGAAGTACTGACAGCTGAGTGTCTTCTCATAAACCTGTTATACATCTACCTTTGCCATTTATTGGCGCCTTAATGGCGGAGGTATTCCTTTGAATGAGGCTTATGAGAGGAACTTATCTATTGGACAACTTTCGTGGTTCTTTGCTTCATTCATTAGAGATTTGCTATCACTGATTGCCTGAGCTTAATTGACTTCTACATTTACTGCTAATTGTTCCTGATTTTACACTGTTATAAATATCGGTTGGGAGTTTTTCTAAGGCATTCTTTTTCCTCCGCACCGAATAGCCAAATTGTTGTTTTATTTATTCTAACCTGAACTTCCCATCAATATTCTCTTTCATTCTCTGAGTATAAAAGTATTTTGGGTTGCGAACACAACGTAGAGCCCTATCCCTTTTACTAGACGATCACAGCGTATTGGTCATGGGTGGTTTTGTGAGTATTTAGACAGGGTCTAAAAGGGTGGGATAGTACAGCACCTACCATATTTTTCTAAAACGTTAAGAGATAACTTAATATCGCGTCCAAACGTTGCCATATCGTGTTTCTCCACTAGTTCAATGTTATTATCTGATCGCCATCGTGCACGCATATGTATATGTGGTATCCACTTAAATCTAGACACTTCTATCTTAATTGAAGCAAAACGATGTTCATGAATTTGCAATATTATTCACTGAATTTCGCATAGATAATAATCCTTAGTATCTTTTCATTTCCATAGAAATGATGACATCAGTGAAAGATTTCAAATTCCGACTGTTCAATGCAAAATCATATAAGTGAATGAAAAATCCGGAAAATGGAGGATGATTCACAATTTGTGGTTGAGGAGGTGAGCAAAATCGTCAAGGACATTATAGAATCTACCCTAAGTGGGGCCTCCTATCAGCAAGATAAGGTGAACCAATGGAGTGCTTTGATATCTGAACAAAGTTTGGGCTCACTGAGTAAGCTGAAGAAATCATTCAAGTATGTGGTAACCTGTTCAATCATGCAGAAGACAGGAGCAGGTCTTCATACAGCGAGTTCCTGCTATTGGGATTGTGCCACTGATGGAACATGTACTGTTCGTTGGGAGAATAAATCTATGTATTGTATTGTCTCCGTTTTCGGATTAGCGATCTAAATTGGTCGATTGATTTTTCGTATGTGCAAGTTTTTATCGATTGAGTATTGAATGTCGAGTGTCCATATCTACATGTATTTTATAAATTTTGATCAATTATGAATGGGCTTTTTCAATTTTTCTCATCGCCTCAATCATTCTATAGATAAATGTTATCTCAAAAACATCCGGAGCCATCGCTATAGTCATTCCATGACCAATTTAGTGGATAAACTTTTTCGTTACTGCGATATATTATATTATATTTGTAAGAACTTTTTGCAAATATAGGTTTTTTTTTTCAACAGAGGAAGAGCTCACCAAAATAACCAGTTTAAGCTTCATGAATAAAAGTGATCCTGGAGATATTTTTGTAGATCTAAAATTCACCCCAAAACTAATTAATCTCTGAAGTCGACAACCCAGTCCACGAATTTTTACATATAAATGAAAATAACGATACATCTATGATGAATAATTCCTTTTCATCGATTCTATTCATTGTTATCCCTAAACGATGATCCTATCATATCTCTTATTCAGAACTCTCAGTATATCTAATTCTGAAATGGAACCACTTCGAAGCTATACTGGTGCGAACGCAAAAGGAATTATCAAAATCTACCTGTGAGCTGTGAGCAAGGAAATTATGCACGAACTTACAAAAAAAGTTCGACGAATGGAGAACCTCCTGTATTTGAAGGCAGCCAAAAATGATTAATTTCCTTTTTGAAAAATTATGAGAAAGAGGGGTAACTTTCGGAAGAACAGCAAAAATTGGTGGATGCGCGTTCGTTATATTTCTGTAATACCTTTCCAACTTCTCCTTGAATTAAAAGAAAATACTGAAGATACACAAATCAAAGTGAAGATGTTTTCAAACTAGTGGTTAATAAGAATGATTCATTATATTTCGGAGTTCCATAAAGGCATTGAGTTTTCAAAAGTATTTGAAAACTCAATGATAAAGGTTAGTTTCCTGAAAATACAGATTCCATTACCTGCAATTCAGGACTTGCATCGAAGTTGTAGGCTGACGGCCTGCCCTCTAGCGTCGAGAAGGCTGCATTACCGCCAGTCAAAGGGGAGATATCAGAGTATTCTGATTTACATAGAGCTCTGGTTTCTTCTCCTCTGATCGTCCTAGTTGTATCAGGTAGTCCGTAGGTGTCTCTACAACTGGCACTGAAATATTTTACAACATATTAGCTGCGTATTTTCTCTCGCGGGCCGCGGCCGCACCTGGGTTCCTCATCCTTAAGTTGATTATGATATCTCTGTGCGTTTCGAAGTGAAATGAGGTTTTATGCCGTTGAATATCACTTATTTTGGTCAAAATTACCAGTTAATCACTCCATAAGCTTTTGTACGGTGCAAACGGTTAAAACAATATTTCAGATTTATAATGGTTTTCCAGGATACAAATATTTTGGATAATTTTCTGTCGGCATAACGACAGTTCAGGTAGCTACCAATAGGTGGCTAGACCAAAATTTGAAATTTCCTGTTTATGAGAGCCTATTCTGAAATATGTCGAATCATAGAACGCGATAGTATACGATACTTTTAGCTTTGTATGAAAACCATCATCTTTTTACATTGCTTTTAGATAAGGCACTTGGGAGACACAGTATTAATAAATTGTTTCAATGTGTTGATATCAGAAGCCTGGACATCATTGGTTAGATACATAATCTAAGATTTAATTTTTTTTTCAAACAACAAATCAATATAATTTGTACGCTGAGGACAAAATGGCCTATTACGTCAAAATACTTTGCAATTTCTCACTTTGCAAGTTGCCAAACAGAAGAAGGAAGAGTATTTCAGTTGAATATCATGTCTAATATCCTTTTTCTGAGTTGCTTTTAACTTTTGCTTTTGAAAAGTGAAGTCCCATACTTTATTACCTGTAATACTGGTATGGAATCCAAGGTCCGTCCTCCTTAGTTCTTTTGTAAATGGCAAAACTTTCTGGTCTTGGCGAATAGAACCACAGCCTAATATAGGTTATGTCGAAAGCCTTCTCTGCAAATAAATGATTTTGAAGTTAGTAAAATTATCAGATCCATCTGTTCGTGTCTAGCTATACAGAAGTTACTTCAATTAATTAATTTTGGAATTCGCATTTGAACAGATAGGACTGAATTTCCCATTGAACCGAAATCACATACACATTAAGTGAAAATGCGACTTGCACTTCCTTTTGTCCTACAAAATATCATTAGCTAAGGGTTCGCGTTGATTCCGGGGCTCCCTAAACTAAACTGGTTGGACAAGGTTTTCCTGTGAATCAAAATCTTCACAAATCCTCTTTCTCGTTTGATGGAATCAAACTCCTAAATGAATGAAAACACCCAGTGTTGCTTAAATATCACCAAGTGAATCCACAAAAATCCATCAATGTTCGATTGAAAAATTCATCCGCTCCGAAATTCTGTCCATTCTAAATAATCCTAATCATGAACTGGAATCAAAATTAAAAAAAAACGTTATACGCTTGAGGTATCGAATCAAACCCTTATTCAAATGCGACTTATGGTACTTTTGTATCGTCCTACAAAATATCATCTGCCAAAGGATTTCGTTGCTTCTGGGGCACCCTACATAAATAAACTGTTCAGACAAGATTTTCTTGTGAATAGAAAGCACATATTCATCTCTTCGTTCTCCGATAAAATCAAACCCATAAATGAATGAAAATACGACTTGTAGTACCCAGTATCTACAAAATACCAATAAGATTACAAATAAAATATATTGCTACTCCATCGAACGAATCATCCGCATAGAGATGAAGGGTGTTTTTTTAGAGGTAAAGAAATTTAAGTTGGCAATATTGTTTCAACTTGCGGCCATTTTATCAGCTCTCAAGTGATTTATGTTTAGTTTTGTCTGGCATTTCAACTTTAATAGACTGACGCCTGAACAATGCTCCCAAATTGTGCTTATTTATTTTGAAAATAATGGTTCTGTTCGAAATACGTATCGCGCTCCACGTCCATTTTACGGTTAACATAATCGTCCATCAGAGCAATTAATTCGACTAATTATGGCCTGTTTTCGCACCACATTCACTCCAACTGATAATACGCATCAACAGAGACGTCGTACAGTGAGAACAGAAGAAGCCATTGCTGCTGTAGAGCGTATCGTAGAGGAAGACCCGAATCAGTCTATCCGCCATCCTGCACAGGAATAGAGCCATGATTACTGACCTTTTCGTTCCTCAATTGAACAACCATGATGCGCAGCAGCTGTGGTTCCAACAAGACAGCGCAACATATCACACAGCTCGTGCCACAATTGATTTCCTGAAGGAAACGTTTGATAACCGAATAATTTCACGTTCCGGCCCGTCACGTTCCGGGTTTTTTCCTGAATTTGGATTATTACTGCAAATGCAAATTTGAACATAATTATTATGGGTTTGATTCATCATTTTCCCGAATTACCTTCAAAAAGTATTCAAAATCAGATTTAAAAATTGGGGTTTGGGATTTGCCAGGCATGCACGAAGTGGCAACGGTGTTTAGTAGAATAGCTTTTTGTGCTATAGAATAATGAAACATTTATTCCTATTCTGTGGTACACACGTGTCAATTTGTCAATATAACCAAACAATTTCCGTTTGCGATTTGTCAGTAATATGAGTCTGTGCTCTCCTTTTTCTGTTCCCTGGTCGTTGTCTTCTACTCTATACAGATCGAAGTATAGCTATCTCTGTTTTCCTAAGCAAAGTAACACGTTTGACGTCCTTTTCTTTCCGAGAAAGCTGAATTCGACTTTGCCATATCGAGCACTCAAGACAAATCCCTTTAAATGCAAATCCCCATTTTTATTTTTCAGTTTTAGGTGATCAAACATTTTTTTAAAAATCTAATATTGAAATTATATGTTTGCAATGTGATGTTCTGAGGGTTTTTCATGAAAATTACTGCATTTTCGTTCAAAGGAAAAACCCTCATTGGCCTCCAAGATCGTGCGACTTAACGCTGCTAGACAATCTTCAGTGGGGATATGTGAACGTGAAGTCGCTAGTCTACGCCGGTAAGCCCGAAACGATCGACCACTTGAATTGGAGGACAACATTCGCCGATATACGGCCACAAATGTTGGAAAAAGTGATTGAAAATTAGACCTCCACATTAGATTCCGTCCGAGCCAGCCGTGGCGGTCATATGCCAGAAATTATATTCGAATAAAGTCAATTTCATGTCAATTATGAAAATTCATCCTTGTTTTATTCAATTTCAAAGTTCCATACCTCTAAAAAAAACCCTCTAGCATTTATTCTGGATCACCCAATACGAAATAATTCAACAGGATTTTCCATTGATTCAAAATAACATATTCAATTTCTCCCATAATTAAACAAAAATACGGATTATTGTAGTACCACAATGTCCTTCAAAATATCATTCAGTCCACATCACCAAATCCATTGACGCTGCATTTAACAATTCATCCGCTGAGGGTATTAAAGCACCATAAATCAGAATTCCGACGTGTATACGGCTATCCGCCTGATAAAACGAGTTGTGAGTTGTTAGGACAATGGTTAAAAAGCCACCCACGCCGCTTTTGCGGAAGATAAGTGAAAAGCGGTAGGAGGAAATGGAGGATGTGTAAATCTGTGTCGTGAAGTTTTCTGTGTGGGCGCAAATTGGTTTGATATCTCTATCAGAATGTGGAGGCTCGGATTCTCATGTATTAATTGGCTTCATTAGATCCTTTATATTACCTATACTCCATTCACTTTTATGAAGTATCCCGGATGGCCATGATTTAGGTCTATCATGTTTTTGTAACTAAAACCAAGGCAGGTTGGCGCTCCTGAAATATCGACAATGTCAAAATAATTCGACGCGAGGTTGCCAATTTCTACTCTCTTTCAATAACAAAATTAACAAATAACAATTCAGCTTCAGCCATAATAAACTAATAAATTAACATTTCGCTTTGATTGTATTGTATTGAGCCTTAAGTAGGTAGTCCTTAACGAATAATTTCAAAAGTCATACATTTCGTGGAATTGTTTCGATAGGAAGTAGTACATTGAAAATGAACTTGGTATATCCTTTGTTGGCAGAACATTGAATTTTTATGCACGAAAATAACATGAATTATACAATATCTCATTCAATGCTATTTTTTCTAATATTTTAGGATTTGATTTTTTCTGGGAATTGAATATTTGAGTTGACTTCAAAGTATGTCCATAACACATAATTCCATATCTTGCTTTTGACTCGAGTACTGCATGATAGGTAGTTTTCATGGAGAATTTATCCAGATATCTTGTCATTACACCCAAAGATAACAGACTGAAGCTAAGCTGCATCCCAGTTTAGAAATATGTTGATCCCAATCCAGTGTATGTATCATTCACGTAGATTCCCAAGACCTTTGTAAATGGAGTTAGTTCTTTTGAGGTTAACTGTGACACAGGTTTCGAAGTACTTCACATTTTCATACTGGAATATTTCAAGTTGTGCAACGAGGTATTTAAATGACTTCTGTAGGCTTATTTCTTGAGAATTTAGAAAAGTAGGGAATTCGAAGTAACGGACTACTCTATCCATCATTTTTCAGTAAAATTCCAAAACACTTGATTCTTGATTTCCGTACAAGAAAAACGCATTACTGGATCTTCCAACCATGTTTACATACGTGAAATATTTCCAATATTAACAGAGAAGAAAGTTTCTTCAACATTCGTCAGGTCTTTGGAATTATTGAATTCACATAATAATTTCTCAAATTTATTACTTTCCAAATATAGATTGACATTTTGAAAAATAAGTAATTAATACGACCTCTTTGTAGAGAGGACAACGTTGTGTAGTTATCTGACAGGAAAATGACTATAACCTAACATTTTCAAAATATACACGGTGAAATCTGTCAGGATGTCATGGCAAACCGGGATACTTTATAAAAATGAATGGAGTATACACGCTGGTGTCTGGTCAGTATAAGGTTGACCCAAAATGCATATCAGGTGTCGATACTTTCCTTCTATTACCCACTAAAATTTTGGGTCCAAAACGAGGTCCCAGAATTGTCAAATATTGTCCTATTTCTCCCTGTAAACGATGATGGCGCTAGGGTCGCTGTTTCATGCCCATACATTTAATTCCCCTGAATAAAATTAAGTGAGCTATAAGCTATACGATCTGATGAAATTATTTCCCAAAATATGAATTGGATATTTGAAGTAATGAATTCTCATTAATATAAAGGGTGTTTCAAATTGCGCGTTTTTTTTAAGAATAAATAAAACACATAATTTGCATTCATTTTCAAAAACTTTTTATTGGTAATTGAAGTATCAGTTATGACATTTATATACGAACAATAATACCTGTCGAATGGCCTCATCTTGCAGCCCAACAGACGTCCACTCTTTTGAAGTTGAAATTTTCTATGACATTTTGACATAATTGAGGCTCTATCTCACTAATGACACGAATAATTTCATCCTTTAGTTCAGGAATTGATTGTGGGTTATTCTTTTAGACCTGGCATTTCACATAAACTCAAAGAAAATAGACCATCGGTGTCAAATCACATAATCTTGTTGGCCAATTGACATCACCGTTTCTGGAGATTATTCGCCCAGGAAATTTTTGTCTCAATAAATTAATTGTGTCATTTGCAAAGTTAGGCGTAGCGCCATCCTGTTGAAACCAAATATCCTTCAGATCAATATTCATAAATTGAGGCCACAAAAATTCGATTATCATCCGACGGTATCGGTCACCATTGACAATTACAGCTTCACTAGCAGCATTTTAGAATAAGTAAGGTCCAAATACACTACCTCACCATAATACACACTCGTTTAGGATGCATAGGTTTCTCATGAATAATTCGTGGATTTTCCTCACCCCATACGACAATTTTGTGTTTTAACAAAGCCACCAGGTTGAAAATGTGCCTCATCGGAAAACATGATTTTTTGAGAAAAATCAGCTGGTTGTTCATTGATGAATTTACAAATGAACGACGCTTTAAATGATATAATGGCTTTCGTTCCTGTGTTATTTGATCCTTATATGCCTTTAGAGCTTAATCCTTGTGTGAAATACGCCATGTTGTGGACCCACTAAGTCCAACTTGTTGTGAACGTCGTATAATGGACATTCCAAGGTTTTCAGCAACACTTTCAAGAACCAAATCAATACTTTCTTGTGAACGACAGCTACGACTGCATGTTTCACTTTTTTGATCTTCTACCGAACCGGTCTCTGGAAATTTTTTAATAATTCGACCAATAGTGCTTTGAGATGGAAGATTATGTGAACCATAAAATTCACGTCATTTTCTAAAAACACTTTTCACAGAACGCTGATTATCATTGAATAATTCAACAATTTGAACGCTTTGTTGAATCGCGTACGAAGCCATTTTTATAAATGTCATACATCACACTTCTTGAATGTCAAAATACCCAGACGAATTCAATGCGCCATCTTTATTTTATTTATTCTTGAAAAAAAAACCGCGTAATTTGAAACGCCCTTTATAAGAGGAGTATAACAAATGAGGAATAACTACTCATTGAAAATATGAAATATGTATTAGGGAAAAAGGAGCAGTATGATATTTATTGTAAGAAGACTTTCATGGATACAAAAAGTCACTTCGAAGCCAAAACAACAGTGAAAAGAAAACGACAGATTGATATTACACATGAATTTATTGGATAGTTTGAATCTCCGTTCATGAAAAATATGGTTTTTAAAAATGTACGGAAAAAAAAATTTTGATTAGAAAATCATGAATTTGTAACATACAAAATATGTATATATACATAACTTGCATGTGGCTGTGTTTCCCAACCGTAACTCACTAACACGTAGTAATGCTTGCTTTCAAGAGCAAACAATACCACGTGGTGCTAAATTACGGCTAGGCAACACAGCCACATTCAAGTTTCATTAAATCTCGTATCTCAAGGTCAGGCACCTTGACGCTTCCTTCATGCTTCAACGTTGCCAATAGCCGCGTGAAATATTAGAATTCGGAGAAATTTCGGCGTTTATAGGATAAAACGGGGTGTCGTTCTTTATGCTTCAGTGAGTATCTTTGAAAATTTTTTTTTTTGGGAAGTACTTAATCTTTTGGTGCGAATGTGCAATGTTAGATATTTTTCCAATTTCAGTTTTCGTTTTCCCGAAAATTCATGAATGAAATGAATAAAAAGTGGCAACATGGCATGGCGCATTGTTACAAATTTCTTCAACCATTTTCACCCAAAAATTTATTTGAAAAAAACGAATTCTGGCCTACAGAAGTCACCCCGATATATTCGAGGTATTGTTTCCTCTTAAGGACGAAACGCTCACCCACTGGCGTATCTAGCCTCAGTTTTCAGGGGGGGCCGTGGCCCTTGGTATATATATATGTTATATATTGGCAATATATATAGATGTATATATATTTCAATGCTGTGCAACGTGAAAAACACGCTATGATAGTGCTTGAAAAATCTAAATATTACAATATACCGGGTGTCCCACGAATACCGTTCGTCAGAATATTTTTGGAAAGCAATTGAAATTCACGTTTGCAATTTCGGACTCGAGCTTTAACTAGAGAGATGACTACCTGTAAATTTTTTGGGATTCATGAGACTTCCGGTTTCACTTTCGTTTTCAAAATAGAGGAAGGCCCAAATTTTATAATGAAAATAGATTCCTTACTGAATTATGACTTGTTTCAATGTCAAATGATAGAAATTTCTTTTTCAACGTGAAATTGCCAAAAAAAATGAAAATGGCGCTCTGCTGAAACATTATATCTTCAAGGTTTTTCATTGAAAAAATGTTGTTTTCAGGATTTCGCGAGAAGTAACAATAATGCTTCTTTCACAATAGTCAGAATTGAAAATCATGAAACAGGAGGTCACAAAAGCGCTGTTGAAGTTGGTTTGTGACCTCCTGTATCATGGTTTTCAATTCTGACTATTGTGAAAGAAGCACTATTGTTACTTTCCGCGGAATTCTGAAAACGTCATTCTTTCAATGAAAAACCTTTAAGATATCCATGTTTCAGCAGAGCGCCATTTTCAATTTTTTTTTCGCAATTTCACGTTAAAAAAGAAATTTCTATCCGAAATTCAAAAATTTGACATTGTAAGGAATCTATTTTCATTATAAAATTTGGGGCTTTCCATTTGAGAAACGTAAGTAGGTGTCACCTCCGATGAAACCGGAAATCTCACGAATCCCAAAAAATTTACAGGGAGTCATCTCTCTAGTCAAAGCTCAAGTCCGAAATTGCAAACGTGAATTACAATTTCTTCCCAAAAATATTTTAACGAACGGTATTCGTGGGACACCCGGTATATGATGAATATGCGATTCATATTGCAATCACTCACTATAATCATCTACAATAAATTTTTCTACGCTGTTGACTGAAACAATCTACAACACTTCCACATCAACATCCTTTTCAATGAACAATAAAGCCAAATCTGAATGTCTGTTTTGATTCATAGTCGTTTTCATCCAATTAAAATTCTCCTCGTGGCAGAAAAAGACCTCTCGCATGTCGCAGTTGAAATAGGCAAAATAGCGGGTAGTAGTTTGGGGGGGCCAGAGGTACATCAGAGGGAGGCCTGCCCCCCCCTCCCCCCCTCCATAAATACGCCAGTGCGCTCACCACTCACAGGGTTCATACAAATCCATTGAAACCAACCATATAAACTGTCCCCCAAAAACCAAAATTTTCCATTTTTTCTGATTTTGCATAGGGATTGAGATATTAAGAGCGGTACTTTTTCAAATTGACACACAAGTTACCACGTTCAAGAAAAAAGATATTATCCGAATATCTTGTATTAGTAGAATGTGGAACCAAAACCCTTCGCCTTTCATGGGGAATAACAGAAAACTCACCTAAGTGTAACGTTAAATTAACTTGGTTAGGATATTGTATGTTTTCCATCATGGTTTCTGACTGCCACCATGTAGGTTCGTCCTGATTGTGAGAATCAGTCAAAAATCGTGAATCGTGGTTGTTGGGTCGACACAACTGGCAGGATTTCTTCAGTTCACTTATTTCTGTCTGTCGACAGAATTCGATGGGTCCATGGTCACCACAAGTGTTTGTTGCTTCCATAAGGACATTGAAGGCTGCATTCTCGAATTCAGGTATGCATCTCTGGAAATAATGAAAAAAAAATTAAGAACAGAAAATTCCTTAGATATTTTTTTTTGCATGAAGGCTTATAGGTTAATAGGTCTCTCAAGTAACACAAATTATCATATTTTTATGTTTTTCTCCTTTTATTTAGATACAAAATCGTAAAGTATTATATCACACACTTCAACAATTCGCGAATTTTGAATAATTTCGAATAATTCGGTATTGAAAATGGTCAAATCAGGACGCAAGGTCGATGCGGGAAAAACGCGTTAGATCGTCTTCTACGTCACTGGTTATTGCAAGATTCACCGATCTATACAGTCGACGCTGTCTATAGGCTTGCTAGAGAGAAAGGTACACGAAAAGAGAGATAGAGGTGGGATATATTCCGGTCCTCACGGAAGGAGCGAAGTTTCGTCCGTTTGAACAGCCAATATGTGGAACCAAATTTAAGAGATAGTTTTCTAGTTGAAAATTTTCAGTAGACTTACGGATAGAATATTTGATTCCTATGATAAAATTATCATGCAAGAGACCTATTAAAGCAAAACAACTTCCTGAAAATATTCTATATAAACACTGAAGGGTTCTTCAGGAGCTTTTCAAATTTCAAATTCGTTACTTAGGTGGTCAAAGGCTAGTTCATACCCGGTAAAGATTTGTCTATATTTGATATAGTCCTCACGAAATTCTCCATCATTCCCGCTGTTATTTTGAATCAAATACAAGATTCAAATTTGCATCCGATCTGTTTATTTGGAAATATTGGAAAATATTATAAAATTCGAGCAGGTATATCTAAGATCATCGGACGGATTTTACTCATTCACGAGTTCGGACTTCGAAATACAAACCCTACATACTCGGTAAATTTCAGGTCTCTAAGTCGTTTGTTATTATTTTGACGGCTAGCCTTACCTAATCGTAAGTACCATAACTAACGACAGAATCTACTTAGTGACTTGATAATTGTATTTTCAAGAAAAACATTTTTTTTTAAATTTTCGCGTCACGTGATCTTCAGGAAACTCTGCACGATGTTATGCTGTGGTATTCTTCAACTATCGATGAAGTTTAACGTTGATAGCATCAGTTCTTCTCGAGATATGGAGGAAATAATTTCAAAACTTCAGAAAGTAACAAAACTGAAATATTTTTTTAATATAAATAATAAAAATAATAATAAAAAAATAAATGTAGATGAAATCTGATGCATAGATTTCATCGAAAAACAAGAATTGGTTCTCGAGAACAATGAGAAAAATTTTCGGAGGAATCATTTTTTTTCCGATTCCATCATCACGAAATTTTGTATTATGTTGCGTGTATTCTCAGCTAATTACGGAGTTTCCATCTGATTCTGTCTGTCTTTCTTGATATATGGAGGAATTAATCTGAAATTCCTTATTAAGAACGAACTTATCAACTAGGTATTCTATTTTATTTATCTTTTTGATTCATCTCCGAAATTAAATTATGGATCGAATTGAAATTCGAAACAATATCTTCAAATATTGACTGTAAGATTTGCCAAATTTCTACGTTGAAATCTAGAAAAGCACTGACCTGAGGTTAGTAGCTTTTACGCGCTTGTTTAAATTCGTTGCCAAAGCAGTCACTTGTAGTTCTTTGGCTATTAAGGAAATAACGTACAAATTTCAAACTTTAACGAAATTTGACATATTGTTTACCTCATATCGCCGGAAATAAATATCGTGTCGAATTGACATTTGGAATATTGTTGTTGAACACACAATTTTAGTCATTCATATAAACATCGAAATGTTACGAAAGAAGTCAAATTGACCAATAACCATAGATATAACAAACCATGGATGAGGCCTGTCAGCTTGCACTGTGTAATCATATGTTGCCGGGAGAGATAGAGCTAGTGGTGGCAGAAAGTCCGCGTATTCCATTCAAAAAATATTAAATTCGTATGAAAATTCTGTTTTTTATGCGTTTTTCCTGAGAATTTTCGGAGCAAATATGAAAATGATAAGCGCTTACATTGGCTAAAGAATTATTTGTTTTTACAGCTACAAAAATGGATTACTGGAAATAGCAGGAATTAGATATAAATGATTGATGAAGGTACTTTTTTCTTGGCGCAAGCTTTCGAGATTTTATTATTCCTTCATCAGGAGAACTAAAAATTTACAATGGAGTAGGAGCATTAAAATGAAAGATTATTTTATAAAATAGAAGTATTATATTTGACATAACGAAAATTAGTATGTAAAAATATTGCTGAAAAATATTGACTTAACTCGAAATGATATTCTATTCATTTCTTGATTCAGGGATATTATGATTTATCAGAATTTATAAAATCTAAATGAGTAATATGAAAAAATGGAGTTGAGACCACCTATATAATTATCTTCTTGAATTCATACTTTTTTCATTTCGTGCAATTCCATTTTTTTATATCTTTTTTCAATTCTATTATTTTCTAATGAATTATTCTCAAAATTTGGTTCATGTTGTTCTTTGTTCTGATATTACAAAAATATTTACAGCAGGTACTTAAAATTTCAAGGACATTCACGGAAGAAAAATAAAAAAAGTCAGCAGCTTTTGCGCGCATGTTCAAAGAATAAAACACCATAAGAGAACACGCGCAAAAGCTGCTGACTTCACTCCATTGCTTTTCTAGTTTTTTTCGAGTTATTCTGGAAATTATTCCATTATTATTATTATTATTATATAGTTTCCGAAAAAAAAATGGTTTCGAAAAAATGTTTGTTATATCTACTTACAGTACGATCTGAAAAACCTTCCGCAAAAGTTGCGTGTTGTGTTGCTCCAACTAAATGTAAAGTTTCAATCCAATCGCTTCATCAGTTTTTGGAATATTAGGGAAATCACAACAAAATTGAAACAGCTATAGCTTCGAAATCGTTTCATCGATTTAGCCCATTAACGAACTTAACCACGGCATTCTGATATTTGACCTACCCTGAAAGTTTCAAGTCGCTAGCTTGCTCTGTTCGATCGTTATCGTGTCCACTGTCGGACGGCAGAATCGATTTTGACATTGGATTGGAGTCCAACCTAGTAGTTTGAGATCATTTTCGGCTCGAAATTCAAAAATTACAGACATTTGGATAAAACGATAGCACCCTGTTTCCCTAATAAGAACATGCGCGCAAAATGCCGATTGATATCGTCGTGATGTTTTATTGAATAAACTTTCAATCAATCCAAAATCCAATGTTGGAAGAATTATTCAACATTTATTAACATTTGAGATTTATATATAATAACTTGATTCATTTGAACAAAATTTCATTTATACCAATGTTAATACCAATTTTAAGCAAAATGCTTGCTGCAAATTGAAGTGGTGTCCGTGGGAACAAAATTTTTTCTTCGTACCACCACTAACCATATTTTCCTCAGGACATTGTCCTTTGAAAATCTGTAATATACTAAAGTCTCATCTCTTATTCAGAAATCAGGAAAAAAAAAATAAAACAACTCAGTTTTAATTAAATAAAAACCCAGATGAGATAGATGCCATATCTTACTTGTGAAATTTGATATTTTGGCCTTTTTACAACCTGTTTGTGCAGTTTACGGCTGATCAAGATTTAACCATGTTTCGTAACTATAATATACACACTTCAAAAGAAAACTCCTTGAAAAATCTTACAAAAAGCATAAAATAAGATGCTTTTGAATGCGATTTGGCGGGCTTCTTGCCATTCCTAACTATCTTTCTCTAGACAACACGTTTCTCTTTCCCTCACCGCTTCCATTGTAAGTTATTATTTCTATGCCAATAACCAATCTTCTGGATACCAATAGAATATTGGTTACCAGAAATTCGATGAGATTTTCCGTTGGCAACTCAAAGGGATTGCTGTTGTTGATATGAATAGAATAATCATCTCAGCTGTTATCTACTATGCCGGTATTTATTTAGACTAAAAATTTCCCTCAAAATTAAATATTGTAGAGAACCTTGAATACATTTCCATTAGCACATAATTAATAATACTGAAACAAATGGATCCCTGCAATATTTCCTTTCTAACTTATCTTGTTAACAAGCATAACAAGTACTATTTTGAGGTTGCTGAGTTAGCAATATTGATAGCAAGATTCTTCTTGAAGTGGCATATCGTATTGCACAGAATCGATGATCAGAATACGAATATTTCTGATCTTTTAATGGAAGTAATATCTTTTTCCTGGCAATAATGCTATTTGCAAACAGAATAGGACTTATTGTGTCGAAACTAAACCGCGCTGTTTCCCAAAATGTGAGAAAGTGAAGCAAATTTTCGAATGTATTCTTCAGCATGGGAGTAGTTTCCTCGAGAAGCGAGTCAGTTGCTGAAAGAAAAAAAACTTTGAGGTCTCTAGGCAGATGAATCAGCCTCAAAAGCATCTTCATGTCTGCTTTCAACGGCTTCAACCAGTTCGATATCAAATTTACTGAATACATCTCTGAAGATGCAGAGATTCAAGAATGCCGGAAACTGGTTGCACAACGTTCCATTTTGTTTGATCGGTGTTCCTTTCATCTTCCTTCTGAAATAGCTTGCTCGAACTGTTGAGAGTAAGCGTTATTGTTCAGTTGCACCGAGGTCGTACGAAAAGTTCATGCATTTCTTCTGAGTGGGAGGTCTTACCAATTAAAGAACTACGAAATAATACCTACTCCTTTGAGGAAGAAAAAAATATTTGAAATTATCTGATTTCAATTCCTAGTAAAATTATTATTGACAGCAACACGAACTCATCATGTATGCTTTCACCCGCTTCCATAATTTATGAATTTTGAATAATTCGTTATAGAATATGGTAAAATTAAGACGCAAGACGCTTCAGATTGATCCATCCTCATGGTAGAGAGAAAGGTACAAGAGAAGAGAGGCAGAAAGAGAATGCGAACTTCAGAGCGTTTAGCTAGTCTCATCTACCTAGTTTGAACGATCGTTCTTTCGTTAAAAATAGAAATTTTTGATGGCTGTTGGATTTTTTCAGTATTATTATGGAAAGAACATCCAATTTTCAATAATTAAAATACAGGGTATATCTGAATAACACTGAAAAAATTCAAGGGGTGATTCTGTGATGAAAATAAAGGTAGGTATTTGGTATAGAATT
The DNA here is from genome assembly GCA_958510865.1 of Myrrha octodecimguttata. Lineage (NCBI taxonomy): Eukaryota > Metazoa > Arthropoda > Insecta > Coleoptera > Coccinellidae > Myrrha > Myrrha octodecimguttata. Next base: position 72,399,911 of record OY294056.1, on the reverse strand, counting down.
TTTTGAAAAACCTCCCCCCGTTAAAAGTAACACCCCTCCGAAAGTTAACAAAAAAAATAGTTTCTCTTTTTATTTTCCCCGTCTATTAAGCCAAAGACACGAAACTTGGTAAATATTTTTGTCAATAAAACTACATAATCTGGAATTTTTTCAACCCTGAAGTATGCTCAGAAAGGGTTGAAATAGTTAACCCTTAAGATTTTTTTCTTACAACTTTTTTTGGAAATACATTTTCCTTTTGAAACCACAAACCACATGCTTGAAAAGTCCAATTCATTTACTTTTAACTTTTTTATCTCTACAAGTTTTTTCGAAAACTTAAGCATTCACGAAATAAAAAACGATGATCTTCGAAACTGCATTGTAGCAGGGTGTGAAACGATAATAAATTCACCAGGAATATGTCATCGCATACGCATTTCAATGAGAAGAAGGGTAAATGCTTGTATTGAAGCTGAAGGCGGTCATTTTCAACATTTATTATAATTATATTTTCAATATTCGACAGGTTTTTGTTCTTTGTTCGCTATTGTTTTAGTTGTCAAGGTCTTAGCCTAATGGAATCATAATTTGGTTGGATGTTGTTCAATAAAATGCTATTCAACATGAGTTATGTTTTCCTCGTAAATGCTTAAGTTTTCGAAAAAACTTGTGGAGATGAGAAAGTTAGAGAATAAATTAAGCTTCTGAGCTATGTTCTTTTTGAGGGAGAATCTTAATCCAAAAAAAGTTGTAAAAAGAAATATCTTATGGGTTGACTATTTCAACCCCTTCTCAGCATACCTCAGCGTTGAAAAAATTCCAAGATGTGTTTTTTTATTGACAACTAATATTTACCAAGTTTCGTGTCTCAAACTTTATATACAGGGAAAATAAAAAAGAAAAACAATTTTTTTGTTCATCCCCGGAGGGGCGTAACTTTTCCGAGGGGAGGGTTCTTCAAAAATTTCATACTAAACACCTACCTTTATTTTCATCACAGAATCATCTTTTAAATTTTTTCGATGTTATTCAGATACACCCTGTATATGATCTAATGAATAAGCTCACGGATGCTTCATCAGTAAGACAGCTAGAGCAACCTTTAATCGTTTTTCAAAATCAAAATGATCTTGCCGAAAATTTAAAAGTTCAAGATATATACAGTGTCTCCACGGATTGGGTGCCGGTAAGGTGTAAATGACGAAAAATTTTCGAGTTAGACTCTGATATTCTGGAAATCGCTCCTGCTTGGTCTCAAACTAAGATGTTGAAAAAATGAGCCAAATCAATTAATATACAGGGTGGTTTAGAACTGATTTAATGAAAATTGTTAAGAATAAAGTGTCTTTGTTTTGAAAGATATCGAGAAGGTTTATTGAGAAAAGTTGTTTGGAATGACGAGCTGCTGCAGGAACTCAATTTTCAGATTAATCAGCCTATCTTGACTTATAAGTTCATGAATATTTTGTTAATCCGATACGTGAGATATTTTGTCATGATCAAAAATTTAAATTTTGACACTATTTCTTTAACAGAGGGTTACGTGATACCGTAACATTTGGCCAGCGTTTATGTAATTGTCCTATTACTCCCTGATACGAAATGTCTGCACCTAAACTATAGCACTCCACAATAAACACTCTTTGTTCTATGGTCAACATAGTTTTAACTGGAAAATTTTCGTTTATGACGAAAAAAATTTACGTTTCAAGTCACGTCTGGCATTTGTAATCATGGATATTATCAAATATTTTCATAACCTATTCACAAAATCAAAGTTGATCGATTCATCTGCGAGAATCGAGATTTAGTCGTGTCTTTTGATTCTAAATAACTTTTCCAAATAAACTTTCTCGAAATCTTTTAAAACAAAGGCACTTTATTCTTAACAATTTTCATTAAATCAGTTCTAAACCACCCTGTATATTAATTGATTTGGCTCATTTTCTCAACATCTTAGTTAGAGACCAAGCAGGAGCGATTCCCAAAATATCAGAGTCTAACTCGAAAATTTTTCGTCATTTACACCTTACCGGCATTCAATCCGTGGATAAAACGATATCGCTTTTGTAACCTGAGGAAACTAAGGAAAAAACGTATATCTTAAAGATCCTCCAGTCAATTTTGTTGTTATTTCACAGTATAATTTGTAGCGACATACCTATACATGACTGCAGATATTGAGTCCATAAGTAAAAGATTTTTTTTGAATTTTTTTATCAATTGATGATAGTTTCATGTATCAAGATTTTTTCACATTTTACTCCCAGCCACAACTTAATTATCTTGTTATAGTACAAATTGAAACTTCTGCGGCGACTAAAGTAAACGGATTGTCATAAGCCTCAGGTTTCATTGACATAGGATGGGATATAAATAAACATGAAATACCACGAATTAGTCATGAATGCTTGAACTGAAGCATTACATTCTTTTAAGCAGAGTTGTAATAACCATGCAGAATGTAATGGTAGAATAACACACGTTTTCAGGTAAACAATTCCATTCGACCTAGATTCCACATAGCTATAAATAATTATTTTATGAGATATTGTTAACGCTATACCGGGTGTTGCAAAAATAAGCGTCCACTGGAAATTCAGAGACGCCTAAATCGATTTCTCTCGTTTGATTAATGATCTAAAAGCTTGGTGAACCTCAGAGTTAGTTGCAATTAAATATTTTACTGAAATTCCTTGCAAACACTTGCTAATTACATCCGTACTGAGAAAGACAAAATAGAGAATGAAAAAAAAAAAAATTAAACGGAGTTAAATTCTCCATATCAATGAGCCGAACACATGCTTTATTACCTATGTATGAGCGTAAAAATAACATAGAGAAGCTGTGGTTGTTTATTCTTGCGCGAATAATAAACTTTTCAAATTGAAATGATTTCGAATTATTTTATTTCTCGATTGAATGCTTTCTTATTCCCGTTATCAACAACAACCAATATTGAGTGTTCATTAGATACACGAACTTCAAAGTTGAATCTGTTTTAAATAATTCTTCAGAATCTTTCAATTGAAGATTTTATCTATTACAGTGTGTAAATTTAAAGAGCCCAATATCACGGCCCATGCACATGCAAAGTCAGAAAAACCTAGAAAATTAAAAAATTCTGTCCAAACTTAGACCTCTCTAAGTCGCACTCAGGCAACTAATTTGAATATACGCGCTAAAGCTGCTGACTTTCATTGCTGTGAAATATGGAGCTCTAAGTTTGGACAGATTTTTTTAAATTTTCTGACAGTACGATCTCAACAAATTTAGTTTGAAGTTGTGCGCCGTTATTCTTGAACTGACTGCCTAGTTTCAATCCAAACGCTCTCTAATTCCTGAAAAATCAGGAAAATAACCTCAAAGGTCAAATGGCCATAACTCCGAAATCGTGTGGCCGACAACGAACTTAAGAGATCATTTGTGTGGTATTTTTTTAAGGCAATCGAATTGAAGCAAAATCTCACGCGAGCCTCCTTCCAATTCAAGATTTTAGGGGTTGCTGTCATCACCCTCACAAAGTTGATACAAATTGAGTGAAACCAACTGTATAAAATTTCCCCCTACGAACCAAAGTTCACTTTTTTGCTTTGTTACGCGCTCATTCTGGGGAACAGCGCGTTATCGTTTCGTCACAATGTCTGTAATTTTCGAATTTTGAGCTGAAATCGGTCTCAAACGACTAGGTTGGACTCACTGATGAAGAATCTGAGGTCAAATTTGATTCTGTTCGGTCAGCCGTGTGTGCTCTAACTTTCAAAAGAAAGGACCTAGAGTCTTTAAATTTTAAGGTTAGGTGTTGAATATCTCGGTTGATTTTGTTACTGGCCCAAATTTGCCGAATGGTTCTTGTGTTACAGCCATTTGAAATTTTAATTTTTCAATAACTCGAAAAATATTTATTTGATCGAAATGAAGCTTGTTTTTTTTTTGAAAATTTTCATATTTCATTCATATTTCACTGAAATTTCCAAGTCGCCATTTCGCAATGTGAACAAGCGCGTAAAAGATGCTGACTTCATGTAAGTGCTCTTCTGGGTTTTTTCTAAATTTGCATGGGGACCAGGGGGGTGAAACTCCTAGTGGAATATGGGAAGCAATTTTCTGTGACTGTCCACTCGAGATTAAGGGAGATAGAAGATATGAAAGTATAGCTTTCTCCGTCGGGACTGGATGATCCGAAATGACATTTGACTTATAGTATTTTTGCCGGTAAAATAAAAATGGAGTGTTTACTGAGGGAACTGGCTAGATAAGCTAATAGTTCGTAAATTTTCTATACAGTTTTTTGTATTCTTTACTCGTTTAACTCCTGTAATAATATTTGAAAAATCAAGGAAACCTTCCTCGATCAAACTTAAGTTCACATGAAAGTTTTCCTTAGATGAAAATCCATACGAGTAATGTCAAAGGTTTGTGATATCACAGGGTCTCAAAAAAACCTGCATTTTCTCGATTTTGCTACGAATCCTTCTAGATTTTTAACCTGGTAACAAGGCTTCAATATTGATGCAATTCCCGAATATGTTCTGAATGATCATGTAGATATGAATCTTATGATTTGAGTTCTGAAGACAGCTATAATAGTTCCAGTAATGACTCTGAGAAAATCATTGATGCCTTCAACATCTGATCAACCTTCAGTAGAAAGGCCTGATACAACAAGCTTTGCTTCTAGTGCTGAAGTTGCCCAAATTATATAGGTAAATGAAAATTCCTTTTTACTTGAAAATAAACCTGTATTTTTAGGAAAATTAGGATTCTCAATCATATTTGTCCGTTGAGCAGCAGTTCTTATACCAAATTCATAGAGAACCGTATCTTTCAAATTATTCAAACTCAAAATTAATAGTAGGCAAAAAAAATTAAAATCGTTTATAGAAATCGCCTCTGCGTTAACAGAGTTGTACATACTTTTCAAAGTTTGTAACGCTGTATTGATGCAGTAACGCAGGAGCAATTTGTTTCCATTACCAATAGTTTTCATTATTTTCACTTGTATTTCTAATGTAGGAAAGCCTACCAATATTTTATAGCAACATTTTTCACTTGGAAAAAAAAGGATTTCCTAAAGTTTTCAATTTTGAATTAATTTGAATATTTGATTTCTAGGTTTTCACCAGTTGCTCCAGGATCCAAGGATTAAATAAAGTGGATTCAGCAACCCTCTGCTGGAAGACTCTTTTGGACATATCCTTGAATGCTAATATTGTTATTATTCTTTCAACTTTTCAACATATCATTTCGTTAATGTTAATAGTTAATGAATTGCAAATGACCTTTTGGTTATTTCTTTATATAATGTTGGTAGATTCTGTATATTTAAACGGAAGAAATAAATGAAGAATCGTAATATAATTAACACATATTACATAGGTATGTAATTGAGTTCACTTCATGTCGGTTTGGTTTTCATGACTGAAAAAGAGTAAAATTCCATTTGAAAACATAAAATGTAGTATGAAGTTAATTTCTATTACCTTCGATCTTATACCTAGCTCTAACAGTTAATTCAAATATTCCCGCCACAAACAAAATACTTTCAACTCTGCATGTTAGGGTCGCTAGTGAGCTTTCCATCCAAAATTAGTTCCCCATCTGGCCGTTGGTGTCGCTAGTGAATGTCCATCTAAGATGGCCGCCACTTTGTTTCCACAGATTAGTAGGGAGTATACACTTCTTATATATTTGTATTCTATGATGGGGACCGTTATATAAATGGCGGTACCTTCTAAAAGTGACACACAGTACATATAAATAATTCTGATGAATCGACAATACACCACCTAGAATTCTTTTCGATATTCAACAATTGACAGTGTCACCTCCATCACACCACTCGAACGCTTGGCTTATAGTTACGAGAGTTCGGTACAGAAATTTATTCAAATATGTATTTACTTGAAGTTGATTATGAAAAATAGCCTTGAATCAAATTAGCCAAATGTATACAGGGTGGTCAAAGTAGTGACGTCAATAAATTTTTTTCAGATTCCTCACACCTGGGGGTATCCAAAAATACTCCATGTATGTTATGCGATTTTTTGTAGTTTTCGAGTTTTAGTTTTTTTTTGTGTTTTTCCGATTTATTATTCCAGCGAGGTTTCAAATATTCATATCTCTTTATGTAATAGGTATTTTTCAGATTTTTTTTCTGTAACAAGATCTCCCTAAATATTGTTCCAATAACAAAAATAAATCAGCATCTTGAATATACTCAAAATTACTCAACAAAGGCTCGAAAGTTAGAACTTCAGCTTGCAGTAGGATTCACTCAAACATTCAACATCAATTAAAAAATACGAAGAGGAGTTTACATAGCTTCTGGTTGGGTTTAAAAACTTTGCACGGTCCTGAACTACCGAAATCACAAGAAAAAATAGTACTTTATGAGTCTTTTCTTGCTGTAATCGGTTTTTGAAGGCAGATAGGCCAAAAATCATTGAAACACGATTTAAGTTATTTTTTACTTGTAATCATTCTTATGGTAAATTATACACAAAAATGTTTTTCTCAACTAATTTTAATTGAAGTTCCTGCAAACTAACTTTAGCTTGTGTAATTTTTACAATTATTTTGGACTCACCACTGACTGAAAATTTTGGCATACTTCAAAATTGGTAGTTGTGAAATTACTTGCTTTTGGATGAGAAACAAAAGCACAACTTACTGAAAAATTACCATTTACTACAATAAATCTTCAAAATCCCTTCCTCCATCTTGAATACTTAAACGTTAACGTTTTTTGTTTTATTTTTCTTTCTGCTTCCAAAAGTTTTGTCTTAATTCTGCTTTGTTGTTGCTTCTCGTAGCTAACACCAGCTCTTTGTGAAATCCCCAAATAAAAAAATCGATGGGGTTCATGTCTGGCGGACGTGCAGGCCATTCGATCGGCCCTGCACGCCCAATCCATCTTAATGTAAAAATAACACGAGCCACAATTATTTCACAGAAATTTGAATTAAAATTACTCTAAAGTCACATTTTCAAGCTTGAAATGTTAAAGTGAATCCTACTGAAAACTGAAGTTCTAACTTTCAAGCTCGTTTTGAAAAGTTTTGAGTAATTTCAGAAAGCTGAGTTATTTTTTTCATTAAAAGAACATTCGGGAATATCATGTTACAGAAAAAAATTCTGCAAAATACCCACTACATAAAAAGATATGAACTTTTGAAACTTCTCTGCCACAATAAATCGGAAAAACACAAAACAAAACTATAACTCGAAAACTACGAAAAATCGCGTATCATACATGGGATATTTTTGGATACCCCCAGGTGTGAGGAATCTAAAAAAAATTTATTGACATTACTACTTGGACCACCCTGTATATTCCTGGCCTAAATTGAAGAACACCGCGAATTGATTGCTCAAATTGAGGGGCATCAGAACTCAGAACTATCTCGTAACCTCTATCACAGCCGTCTCTAGTATTAAAGGCGACTGTGCCTCTACACGTACCCATATCTATATTATTTATTATGACCATAAACAGTTATGTATGAATGATAAAAACTGACATCAACATGTCGCATTGAGTGTATGAGCCAGAGAACCGTTAGATGCACTTGTTCCGATACTAATTTCAATTTCAGATGAACTGGTTGTATAGGATAGCACAGCGCTATACATAGAAATTTTCTATCGGAACAGGAGTATGAATAAATTTTTATATTCTAAAGGCCGATTGAAATTATCCGACCGGCTCAGTTCAGTTCCGCTGCGCCAAGCCTGGTCTAGATTAGTGTAAAAGTGGGTCCAGATGAGTGTAATCCGAACAGCGCATGCAATAAAATTTGATAAACCATTCGGCGAAAAGTGTGGACGCCACTCGTGCTCAGCCTCGAATAATACATTCAAATGCATCATTTCAGTTGAAAACTGAGTCCTGACGGAGCAGAAAGAGCACTGTTTCGAACTATAAAATTCCCTGTGATTTATATCATTCGCTGTTCGCATTACACTCATCTGGACCCAGCTTAATCCGAACAGCGAATGCAATAAAATTTGATAAACGACTCGGTGAATAGTGTGAACGGCACTCGAGCTCAGCCTCGAAAAATACATTCAAATGCATCGTTCGAGTTGAAAACCGGGTCCTGACGGAGCAGAAAGAGCGCTGCCTCGAACCATAAAACTCCCTGTGTTTTATTGCATTCGATGTTTGCATTAGGCCGGGCCCAGAAGATTGGAATGCGAACAGCGAATGCCATAAATCAGAGAAAGTTTTATGATTCGAGGCAGCGCTCTTTCTGCTCGAACGATGCATTTGAATGTATTGAGCTCGAGTGTCGTCCACACTATTCGCCAAATCGTTTATCAAATTTCATTGCATTCGCGGTTCGAATTACACTCATTTGGACCCGGCATAAGTGGCGTGAAAGAACCAGTTGAGTAAATCTCTATAGGTTTGTTCGTTGTACCTGCATGAACTACACTAACTCCACCGATACTGTTCGGTGTGTTTTGTTGTAAACTTACACTATGTTCGTTTCGGGAATGTTGACAGTTAGTGTAATCAAAGATACGTGCAGTGCATAGAGTGAGGTTATCTTCTGTGATGGTTATGCGTAAATATGATCATAGACATCTGTTTTGGTTCCTGGTTGGACGTGTTATGTGTTTTGTTCTGATGTGTGGTTATAGTGGACGAAATTAGTTTTCATCATATCGTTATTCAGATTCAAACTTTTTTTCGGGACGACTTTAAAAAAGCTTCACGACAGATAAATATCATCTCGAAATGGTTGCGAAAACAAAAGGAGCATAGAATTCCGACATCTTGGATTTGCGTGAAATCATCTATCATATATTCTGTATTCTGTGAGGATCATAGAACAGATCGAACTACACTAACCCCACTCATTCTGTTGTCTGTGACTACACTCAACTAAACTCAGCTCTACTGAGAATGGGGGTTTTTCCTGAATTTAGGTTATTACTACAAATGCAAATTTGAACACAATTATTATGGGTTTGATTAACCATTTTCCCAAATAACCTTCAGAAAGTATTCAAAATCAGATTGCAAAATTGGGGTTTGGGATTTGCCAGGCATGCACGAAGTGACAACGGTGTTTAGTAGAATAGCTTTTTCTGCTATAGAATAATGAAATATTTATTCCTATTCTGTGGTACACACGTGTTCCTTGTCAGTATAACCAAACAATTCCGTTTGCGATTTGTCAGTAATATGACAGTATGACAGTCTATGCTTTTCTTTTTCTATTCCTCGGTCGTTGTCTTCTACTCTAACCAGATCGAAGTATAGCTATTTCTGTTTTCCTAAGCAAAGTAACACATTTGACGTCCTTTTCTTTCCGAGAAAGCTGAATTCGACGTTGCCATATCGTGCACTCAAGAAAAATCCCTTTATATGCCAATCCCCATTTTTATTTTTCAGTTCGAGGAGATCAACCTTTTTTTTTAAATATAATATTGAAATTATATGTTTGAAATGTGATGTTCTAAAAGTTTTTCATGAAAATTACTGCATTTTGGTTTGAAGGAAAAACCCCCATTGGAAGTCAGTTCAGTCAGTGTAGTTAGTGTAGTTCATGTAGGTACAACGAACAAACCTAATATAATATTTCACAGTGTGTCAAACTCAATATTCGAATTCTTCCAGCAGTTATGTTTTTTTTTCAGACGATAATTCGAACCAGAGAAATATATAACAGACAATTGGACCTGGAACGCATTCGAATATTATTGACAGGGCTAGCAAAACTCCTGACTTCTTCAGTTTCCGATTGTAAGGTCAAGTTTACGACTGCACGCACATCCATTTGATTTGGTTTCATACCTGCCCTTGTTTTTAGAACTGCCGGCATTAATGCCGACAAGATGAAAGTCGACGAAAAGAGTGTCAAGTGTACAGGTCAAAAACCCAAAGTACCTGTATCGATATCCGAGCACTTTCGCTCGATACCTGCTGAAAATTGTATACAACATTCAATACATACATTACTGATGAAGAGCAATTTTGATCTTATTTATGAATATCTATCGTTGAAACTTCTAATTAATCTGAAATTGTGGACTTTGGTGAAAAATGTGAAAATATGATTCAGAATCCTCATCAAACACGATTCGATATATGACGGTTCATATCAAAAGGGAAGAAACGAAGCCTTTATGCATCATGCATTTACTATTATATTTTCTGATTAGTTTCCTCAAAAAAAATTTCGAAAAATCGCAAATGTCATTCATATGTGACTAGCTGTGGCTGCTTGCCATTGAATGTTCGATTTTTAGAAGATGAATAGAAATAAGGGGAATTCAAAGATGGGCCTTTGTTTCTCCAATGCTTAGGATCTCGCTAGAATTCGTTTTTCACTGAAGGTGGCGCTATTTGGAAATTACGAGCGATCTTCAAGGCAACTAAGCGTCTGAATTGACATTTCATGTTGATTCATTCATTCAATTTAATGGACTGTCAGGATGGTCAAGTGCCCAGTCTCAACGTTATCGAATATTTCAATGTACATATAATCATCCATTCTGCTCACACGGTACGTTATACACTGTTCATTCATGAAGCCCGTTCCAGAAGAGTGTAATCCGAACAGCGAATGCAATAAAATTTGATAAACGATTCTGTGAATAGTGTGGACGGCACTCTAGCTCAGCCTCGAATAATACATTCAAATGCATTGTTCGAGTTGAAAACCGAGTCCTGACGGAGCAGAAAGAGCACTGCCTCGAACCAGAAAACTTCCTGTGATTTATGGCATTTGCTGTTCGCGTTATACTCATTTGGACCCGGCTTAAGACACCAGACACCACAAACATACCATATCCCAACATTCACAGCATACATGACCTTGCTGGGATTCGAACCCAGTACCTCCAGTTTTACAAGCCGGCTGCTAGCCCACTGTACCACCGCGACAGTCAAACGTTTAATGTTCGATTAATAATCAGAATGACAATTACTATTAACAGTGTCATGCGCTCTGGTTGGTGCATTGGTGGCGTCCGCGTCGGTGGCGACAGCATGAAATACGATTGATATCTCCCAGTTTGGTCTTATGATTTAGTGGAAAAACAAATGAAAGTAAGAGCACCATTATTCTATTCATCTTAGATTTTGTATATTGCAAGGTTATGAAAATCCTGCGGGGAATTAGTGAATTTTTTGTCTCCGTGGCGTTTTGTCACCCTGACAGAACGTCATCGAGTCTCAGTACCAGTATTGACATGCGCGCATTAGGCTACGTGACAGCTAGGTGTATTTATGTCAACGGGATCGGCCTCCGTGGCTCATCGTCACCTTTTACCGAATATACCTTCAAACATTTTCGCTGACACACAGGATTTCGATTCAGAAGAACCAACATACTCTCAACAGTACTGTCTAGAAGGTTTATGCGATATTTCCACAGAATGGCAGATTAGAAGGACCCATTCCTAGATGTGGAGTTATCATGCTAAGTCAGCACTTGGAAAGCATTTGGAAGCATATATGAAAAGATACCACTTCAATTTCGAAGGAGTCTGTACCCATAATGAGTTTGAAAATTGTTTCTTTCCCTTTAAAATATTATACAACAAAATACTTTCTCAGGAGTTTGATTTCAATTTTGTATGGAATTTCGAAAGATTATCACAATAAGTTCTATAGGTAAAACTTTTTATGAGTGTGAAAATTTTTTCATCGGACAGGACGGCAATGAAATTCTGTTTCTAACGAGAAAATGAAATTACGAGACACAAAATTCACAAAGGTACTTTGGGATCATAGGTATGGTTTCTTTGGCAGGGATGGAAATCTCAATACGGTATTATTTTATTTTATTGTTGATTCGAAATAATGTGAAAGATCAAATTATGTGATGCTTATTCTGGCGATTAAGTTTGTGGGGGTGGGATCTCAGTCTCAGGAGCATGCTATAAAATGGGCAATTTTTATGCCCAAATACTTTCCAAAGTTGATAAACTCAATTTTTTCAGTGGCAGTAAATGTTTGTCAAGGTGACAAAATGTCACAAATGCGCAGCAGGTCCGAAAGTGGATTCACATGGTAGTAATAACTGATATTCTTTTAACCTGGTTGAATTTTTACAACAGAAAGCAACTGAGATAAGCGATAAGTAAGACGAATAGACGACTTCGGCCCAAGTTACCAACCCACAATTTTCTTCACAAATTTACTATCACTGGGGAACCGGAATTTCAGTTCAAATTCGACATGATAAGGTTTGCGTTATTCATAAATATCTGTAAAAGATGCCTCGGCTCTCCAGACAAGATAATTCCATCCAAATATAGGGTTTTGTTGAGATCATCTCTGATTGGCTGAAATTTAAGTTGGGATTCCTGATTTCATTTTAATAGTGTCAAATTTGTATAGGATATGTTCCGCAAATCAACTTGGTTATTTCGGTTGCCGGTTTTCTATTCCGTAAATATGAAATATTCGGTTGATTCCTGACATAAAGGTTAATTATGGAATTTGAATGATGAAAAAATGTTTTTTCTGTCACCAAAACGATGGTCAATGTTCTATGGTAACATATCTATAGCATAGAACAATCTGGATTTACCTCATGATCCATAGAACATAGAAGACACAACAATCAACAATGGAAAATTACTAGTTATGGTCTATGGATCATAAGGTAAATAAAGATTGTTCTATGCTATGGATATGTTACCATAAAACATTGATTGTCGTTCTGGTGCGTAGACTTAATATGTCTATGTTCTGGTGACAGAAAGATTGCTTTTTCATCGATCAAATTCCGTAATTAACCTTTTTTTTTCAGGAATCAACCGTATCTTTCATATTTACAGAACGGAAAACCGGCAACCGTAATAACCAAATTGATTTGCGGAACATATCCTTTATAAACTTGACACTATTAACATGAAATCAGGAATCCCAACTTGAATTTCAGCCAATCAGAGATGATCTTAACAAAACGCTCTATTTGGAAGGGCCTATCTTGTTTGTGGGGCTGAGGCGTCTTTTACGGATATTTATAAATAACGCGAACCTTATCATGTCGAATTTGTCCCGAAATTTCCGTTCCCCAGTGATGGTAAATTTGTGAAGAAAATTGTGGGTTGGCAACTTGGGCCGAAGTCGTCTATTGGGTTGTTGATTGATGTACAGAACACGGATGTAACCTACGTTTTTGCTCGCATGTTCTAGGGGAACAGCGTGCTATCGTTTTGTCCAAATGTCTATAATTTTCGAATTTTGAGCCGATAATGGTCTTAAACGACTAGATTGGACTCACTGATGACGAATCCGGTGTCAAAATCGATTATGTCCGGCCGGCCGTCACCACGATTACGAGCGAACAGAGGACTCTATCAACTTGAAAATTTCAGGAAGGGTTGCATTTCAAAATACGAAGGTTGAGTTCGTTAATGGGCCAAATCAGCCAAATAGTTTCGGAGTTATAGCCATTTGAGATTTTGAGGTTAATTTCCTCATATTTCAGAAACTACTGAAGTGATTTGATTGAAACTTGACAGCCAGTTGGAGCACAACAACTTTGAGCAAAATTTCGTTGAAATCATGTCACTGAATTTAAAAAAAAATTTCTTTCAAAATTTTTTCCGAAAATTTTTTTTTTTCTAGAACCATTGTTCATATCCGAAAGCAATTCCAGTCATACCTTGAGCTCCATATTTCACAGCAGTGTATCAAATTTCAATTCGATACAGCTATTCGTTTTGGAGATATTGAAAAAAAAATGGAATATTGAAAAAAAATGGAGAATTTCGTGGTTTTCTTCTCGATATCGTTGTTATTTTCAGTATAACTCAAGAACTACTGATTCAATCGTGATGAAAATTTGCAGCTAGTTCAAAGATGCTGAAGGATAACAATGTGCAAAGTTTCATGATGATCGCGTTGTAATAACAATTCGAAAAAAAAATTCAAATTTTTTTTTTCAAATATTCATTATTCTGTGATCTTTTCATCATATTATCCTCATTAACCTCTGTATAAACCTTCAAACTGTCTGTTTTCGATGAAGCACTGGAGTTCAGTTCGATCTAATTTATATTTTTGGAAATATTGGGAAAATAAATGTTGAATGGGTATATCTGCGGAATCATGGGGTGGATTTTACCCTTTCACGAATTCGGCCTTCGTAATTAAGGTCCAAACCTTCTCTACAAATATCGAGTTTCTAAGTCGTTTCTTCCGGAAGTTATTGTGTTTACGGTCGGCCTTGAAGAGTAGGTTTGGAGCTTGATTACTAAGGTCGAATTCGTGAATGAGTAAAATCCGCCTAATGATTCCGTAGATATACCCATTACAAATTTCATTTTTCCAATATTTCCAAAAATACAGATTAGATCGAATTGAAATCCAGTAATTTATCGAAAAAAATCTGTAAAAGCACTGCCGTGAAGGCCGCAGCTTTTGTTGGAATGTTCAAATTCGTTGCCGAGGCGATCATCTACATTAAACATGCGCGCAAAAGTTGCTGCCTTCACGGCAGTGCTTTTCTAGATTTATATTCGACAGCAATAGTCATCAAGGAACACATAATAAAATATCTTAAATGATAAGGGATTAAAATCCATATATATAGAGACGGGGACTGCGCCTTTCTTCCAAATCATTTCGGTTATCCACAATTTGTTGTTATCAATGATGAATTCGAAGATTTAGTTGCTCACAAAATACTTTCTGACAGAGATGATGATCAAGAATATTGATGTTATGCTTTTTTTTGTACTATCTGGAGCTGATTTCTTCTGAATATTCTAGTTTTTTCTTTGAAATATTGCCTGAATCATAACCATAACTTCATTATGGATATCTCCGAGTTTGTTTGTGTTCATTTTATCTCTCGCTCATTATTGGATAAATTTAAATCCCATTGACTGGTTTGGTGAGGCAAAAGTGCAAATACCTGATGAATCATTCGATGAGGAGAATCGGGGATTTTGTTTGCAGACCGCTTGACTTTTGTCGTGCAGAGACGGATTTGCGGATTATTTAACACAAACATCAAAATCTGAGCTGGTACATCATAGCAAGAGGTGGTTGAAATTTAATTCCTTCAGCTGGATTTCAAAGGTTTATTTGATTGAATGATGAAACCGATCTAGCACGATTGAAATGACATAGTTTCATGACAATACTATGAATGAACGGAAATAGTCGCTTTCTGGATCGGCTCTGAAATACTCTCAAAAAGTTTCGATAAACTATTTTCTTGGTGGTTATTTTATAATTCCAGTCTTATTTCTCACCTAGTTAATCTGACTGGTAATAAGACATTGTTAGTTTCCTGTGAACCTGCACGTATAAAATTAGTAGGCATCATATTAGGGCACTCATCCGATCAATATTATTGTCAAAATAATATTGACAAACCAACCTTTCAGTGCCTACCTACAAAATACGAACAAAATGAATGATGATTTCTGACATAAAACAATCAATTTTCTAGGCAACATATACTTGCATATTGTCAATAGTTGTTTACCCTGGACAATTTCTTAGGATAAGGAAAATAGAGACTAGTAGACTGTTATTCTGTAGCTGGAAGATACCTTTTATGATCTTATTGAATTTTCCAAGGAATATTTCGTTGCTTGACAATTTAACAACAAACTGTTTGAAAAAATTCTAGAAAAGCACGAACGTGAAGACAGCAGCTTTTGCGTTGCCAAACAGGAAACTATAGTTACGTATCGACTCCACCTAATGCAGCTTTATTTCCTGCATTTTTCTTCAATGTTCTAATGAAAAAGTGGTCACGAAATTTCACACGAGTTTGTGCATCAGAATTTGCCTTTCAGTTACTGAGATTCATTATGATCGAATCAGTATTTTTTGAGTTATTTCGGAAATAAGATGAACACCGTGGAAACAACCACGAAATTTGACATACTTTTTTCCCATCATTTCCGAATATAAAGATGGGTTTGAAGTGAAATTTGGCCCATTGTTGTGAGAAATCGTCTCTACGATTTGTGACTAATTTCATTTGAATATGAGGAACAATTTTTCAGCAAAAATTTGAAATATTTCCGATTCTTTTCTGCGAGAGCTTTTATTTCCGTAAATTTAACTTCTTCCCATACTTTGAAACTTCATCGAAAAAAACTGTCCCTGAAAAAGTGTCTTTACCACTTTTTATTGTTTATTCGACCTTCTGAGGACTTTTGGAAAACAATTAAAACATTTTTAATTGTTTCACAGAAATCTTGTCAAGCTACTGGAGGAGAGAGGTCTTATATTCAGTAACGAGATACGTATAAGAATTTTAGGCAACTTTGAACTATTCAGCCTTTCTAATTACGAATATTTCGATGAACTTTCAACGTGAGAGCTTGATCAAACAACGTATGGAATAAACTTGGAGACATTGAACTCAAGCAATTGCAAGCGGCTAAAAATATATCTTAACCGCACCTTACACTATCTTGGAAACGAATGAAAGTGAGTTCACAAGACATTCGAATGGTGCTGAGCAATGGAAATTGAACCGAATTTGATATTTAATTTCCTGGTATGCGAATGTGAATTCTAATACGATTAACAAATTAAAAATTGGGCTGACCAAGAAACGAATTTCAGAGCTCAACCTTCGGAATTTACACGATAAAATTTTACGCGGTAACAGCGCGTTATTTTCGATCCAATCTATGTTACACAAGGGTCTGAAATTTGTGGCTGGGATTTGGAAAAAATCTCAAAAATTCGTGGATATGATTCCATGATACTTTTCCTGTATTTCTGAGCCTTTGTTCTAGAAACGAGAACGTTATGACAATGCCAAAATCTCTGGAATAATCGAATTCAAATATTGTCGGCAGACTGTTACTTTGAGAGGAAAAGGAATAGAAAATTGATACATTATTAGGTTTATTTTTTAGGTTTGTTCTAGGTTTTCACTTCCAATATCTGAAACAGAACTTTTTCAAATTAAATAGAAAATTGTTTTTCTATGGAGAATGCCCTTGCGGATTGAACTATCTATCAAGGGCAGTTTCCTGGAAAACAGATTGCCTAATAAAAAATCTGGGAATAATATAAACGATAAAGAAAGCGAACCGTGTTGTTCCAGATTACAAATCTGACTCTTTTAGTCAGACAAACGAGAAAATTTTTATAATTATTTTGTTCCGTCTCAAAACGAAAAATCGAAAGAAAATAATTCTAAACTTAGGAAAACCTGATGCAAAATTATCTGAAAAATGTTCTTGTCATTAAAATAATTAAAAACTGATAATTTTTATTCTCCAACGAATTTGAACATGCGCGCAAAAGCTGAGTCCTTTACATCAGTGCTTTTCTAGAATGTTTAACGAGTTTTAAGAAACCTTTCTTGCAAGGTAATGAAAGCTTCGAGTATTTATTTATTTCGTATGTCTGGATAGTTCAGATTGAAACATAGCTGATGGAAACTAATTGATTTAATTTTAATCACAAAGATTCTGATATTCCTCCATTATTTCTATGAGTAGGCCTGGATTGTACATAATGAAATCATCAGTGATTGAATGATATAAATCATCACTCAAATGGGAATAATAATTCCAATGCGATCTCATCAGCTTTGGTATGTATTATCATTGTTCACCGATTCTTGAGCAATGGTTTTATACAGTCTGTGAATAAAGAAAGAAACAAAATTCATAACATCGTTATTGAAGGTTTCAAGCGAAATAAGTACTCGAACGCCATTCTTCTAAGGTATTAACTTTTGTCATCATCATTCAGGTAAATCATGTAATGATGCACTCAAAAAAATACAGGGTCGTTATTGAATAAATTATATCAGTGTCATGTATGTCATAACTAAAATTAACTTGTTCGAGCATTTTGATTGAATTCAATAACGCAGTCATTAATTTTGGTAATTTCTTGTCCACACAGTGTACAAGTGATTTTTCGGAGTGCAGAAAAGGGAAGCATAAGATGATGATTTATTGCCAACTTCAACCTTGAATGGAGGCACATCATCAAAGTTAAAAGCCGAAGTAGAGTAGCTTCCCAGAAATACACATCTGGTTTCCATCTGGAATTTGAGAAGTTTATGGAAGCGTTCATTTCAATCTATTTTAAGGATACGAAATGACATTCACATCATCATTTCATCTTGGCTATATATATATCATTATTTCAGAATTGAAACTAGAGTTATAAACGAAAAATTTCGATGTAATTTACAACTTGAAAAAAAATTTTGAAATATTTCAAAATAATTTATTTATTTCATTACTTATTTAGAACAATATGAATTCTTCATAGAGAACACTCCTCGTTTCTTATTCCGTTGATTGATGGTATTTGTTTGATCCTCACATACTTTTGCATGAGATACCGCATAATATTTAAAAAATAAAGTAACGAATTAATATATCTACGGAATCTCCTTGGGTGGATCAAGCCCATTCACGAATTCGATCTTTGAAATTGTGCGTTAAGCCTACTCTACAACTATCGTTTCTCTGGGTCGATTGTTTCGGATATAATAATATATGTTAACATTGTTAACCTATGTGGAATTCATGAACCTTTTTTATTGTTTTGATTATTATATTATTTTTATATTTGGGAATTTTTTTGGTAATATTCTCGAATAAAAATGAATCAATTTATATTTAGTTCTTGGTTTAAAAGGGTTCATGCGAATTTCAAGAAATATCAGAGTGATTTGAATTTTTAAAACTTTTTCACCGGTAACTTTCTCATGGAATTTTGCATTAGTTTTTGTATGGGTACTTTGCGATCATTCAGTGAGATTGAATGCGATCAGATTAGTATTTTTCGAGTTATTGAGAAACCAAAATTCGGACCTTATTTTTTCTGACAAAATTTCTGTGATAAACCTTCGAACGAGCTGAGATCGCGTATTCGATTCTAAAATGGCTGCTTGAAGGGACATGCAAAATTTCAGAAGAATCTAAATTTCGAGTAAAAAGATGTTAGAGAATCTTTCTTATTTTCGGTGACGCGATCGTCATTAAATTTTGCTCTGGCTTTCGTAACAGTACCGTGCAATTACTCACACGTTATTCCGATATATTTAACGACTAACTACTTACTTATTAATATTTTCAAATGACTATAATTCCGAAATGAATGGGTGCATTTTGCCTACCAATAAACCAAACAACCGTTTTTGTACCTCACTACTACCCTGAAAATATCAACATCCAATCTCTTTTTTTCGCACACGGCAACAGGGTCTGACTTATCACGAGTCCACCTCACATAATTACGATTATTGACAGGTATGACTGTCTGTTTACCTGCGCATTCCTAAATTTGTCGTAACACCTCGTCCCACCCCATCCAGTGGCAGGCGTCTGATCAACATCCTGTGTTAAACCTAATTTCAGCAGTCCTAAACTTATAATAGTCAGTGGCACTATCGAACACATTGTACACTGTTTACTTAAATATCACATACAAAAACGTTAAAAACGGCCTTCGAAACACGTTCGCATATTTTAAAAAGTCCGAATGATGTTTGTTTTCATTACTCAACACGCCGGCTTAAGTAATAAGTAATGGATGCGTAAGTTTAGAATTGACTAGGAACTAGAAGCATGGCTCGATGTTGAGTCTGGCACATTCATCGACTCAGCTGTTCTCTTTTCACTCGCGCTACTGAACGGACACAGACGTAAAAAGCTGTAGAAAACTTGATGTTAGGTATAGGGCCTGTCCGCTAGCCTCCGGTCTCTGCCCTAAAAGAAGCTGCGAGCTCCAGATAAGCACGCTGGAAACTGACGTCTACGCAAAGCACAATACTGACTCTTCAGGAGATATGGATTCTGTACAGGGCAGTACTTAGACGTAATGTTGAATCATTCACTACTGTACCTACTATTTTTTTTGTTTTTTTGTTCGAAATCAGTGAAGTTTTGCAAAAAGTGATTAGATTCTTGATTTCTAATACTCTGTGCGGTGGAACCTTGGCGGTATATCTTAGTCTTGAAGATATGTACTCCAAAAGTTTTGAGAAAGTTCACTACTTTTAGAACTCCATTCACTCTTATGAAGACAGCCGGTAGGCCATGAAAGTTTGACAAATTCAACCCAGTATAATTGAAAAAGGTTAGGTTATGGTAACTATCCTGTCAGAGAACTTACTACGCGGTGTTCTTCGTTCTAATCAAAGGTCATAGTAATAGGGTAAGAAACTAACTACACCACACGGAAAATGAAAGACTTGACAACTTCCCGCCGAATTATTTTGACCATTGCCAACCTGGCCCAGTAAAAAAAAGATTGACTTCATAAAAGTAAATAGAGTATAATTACTAAAAACAAACCAATTGACGAGACAGAAATAAAAAAAAAATGCGTTTATAATATTCTCTGTATTTGTGGGAAGAAATATACAAGGGAAACATCACGACCGTTAGATATCAGAAAGAGAGAAAACAAAAATAACCTAAAGAATAGAGACATATAAAGATATTAAATGATAAATCATGTATGATAATAATAATATTTATTTCGAAAATCCTACCTACATGTAATACATACCCATATGTGATCAGAAAGAAATGTCGTCCACATAACAAAGAAAATGTTTCTCATGCACTAGCACAGTGTGGAATTTAAATATTCCTGAACCGAATATGGCTCAAGCTCCATTACAAGCTTATGTATTTCTTTCTTGAAAATTCTTAGTGGCAATTCATTGAAAAGTTTCATGCAGGAATATTTTGCAACTTTTTTCTGTAAGGGATAGCCTATGCACAGGATACATATAGAAACAATCAGTAGTACTATAAGAGTGAGAGGGTAAGTACATACTGAAGTATTCTCTATTTCTTACAAGGAATATTAAACATTCTTCAATGTATAGTGCTGAAGTGGTCAACATATTGCTTTGTTTTAAATGACCTCTGCAAGATGTTCTGAAACCTAACCTTTTAATTATTCTAATAGCTCTCTTCTGACTCACGAAACTTTTCCCTACCGTCTTAGCATTACCATAAAAAACTAAACTATATTTCACCAGAGATTCTAAATTAGAAAAATAAACTGTTTTGAGACCACTTTCATTCAAATATTTCGACAACACCCTTAAAGTATAACATACCGAACTCAATTTTTTATTTAGATTTTCTATGTGACTTTCCCATGTTAATACCTCATACACTATCAACCCTAAGAGCTTTGTTTCAGAGCTTTAACTTATTTCCAATTCATTTAAATTAACAGTATTTGGCTGTTCTGAGTTAGTTCTGTTGGTATGAAACACTACACTGTTTTATTCTCATTTAACACTAAGCCCTCATCAGCGATCCAATCTGATATTGCATTGAAAGTTCTATCTAACGAGTAAAGTTTGTAAATCCTTTGCTGTTATGAGGAAATTCTTATCATCAGCATAGTCAACATGAAAACAATTTGAACTTAGAAAACAATTCAGTCTAGTAACAGATTTGTGTGCATCATTTATGTATATTAGGAACAATACAGGACCAACTATGCTACCCCTAATTAAAATAATTTTCTGTCTGATTTAAAATTTTGCCCTTTTTTTGTGATCATCGTTTGTTGTTACCTCCCTGACAGGTAAGTTTCATGTTCGACCAATGGAAATCATATTATATTTATTATAGATTAGGAAAATTCAAAGATACTGACGAAGGAACCGACTAATTAAAAAAAAGTAAGTGTCCTCTTGTTTTGCTCAACGGAGGAAAAATTCCACCCATTGGTCCATAGAAATATACCATATTCGGCTAAATTTAGCTGAAAAAGAAGTAGAATTGAAAAATGTTCATATCAAGTGGATCTGCATTGCTGTTATCTTCGAGAATGTCAATTTGAAGTACAAAAGTATTTCAAGTTAACAATTGATCAAAGTTTCACTTTATTTTCTGTTGAAGGATTCAGATATAGTCTCTAAAACGTAACAGTTCACTTCATTGATCGTTTAAATTATTTTCATATTGTTGATTAAACAACAGTTTTGATAGAAACCACTTGACAAATAGGTTGAATCCCGCAATTCACGAATGCTATTCCGATGAAATAATGATTTTATTAGTTCTTCTTCAGATATTGTAAGCGATAAACCAGAAACAATCCTAAAAAATAATACAAAATCCCCCCAAAATATCCTTTAATGGATATACTTTCAGTAAGCTCACGAATCATACTAGAACACATTTTCAACGATTCGCGGGGTTTCCTTTGTTTTTAAATGTTTCATTAGAAATGCTGGAATTTAGGGAACAACTAGTTAACCTGTCATTCAAGGTTATTCAACTTTTATCACGTGTGATGTTTGGCATCGACGTTTCATTCCTCAAACGAGGATCTCCAGTACAAAAAAGAAGAAGAAATTCGAAGGCACTACCCGATCCTAATCTAACTTAGTTCCAAAGCGAATTCATCTCAACTGATTCGTTTATTGATAACACTTTCATATTTTTTTCAAATTGGCGGTGTTTATGGGCATTGATGAAATTGCGCCGATGCCAAATTTCGTTCGTGGAAGAGGAAAATTCTCTGCAATAAAATGGAATGGTTTTTCGATAAATTCGATATATTTCAATCAAATATTACATATACTCACTTGTAGGCAACAGCACGAGTCATGGTGAAACTTGAATAACCATAATTGTTTATTAATAAATATAAGAATATAGAGATATTCACAAACTTTTATAGGGCTCCACGCGTTTCGATATACAATATTTTTGTCAGGTTCTGAACATAAGGCATATTCACCGGTCATCAGATCCACTTAATTGCTTTCAATATTCATGAAATATATATTTGCTTCAATTATCGCTCAATGTGAACATTGTTTGAGAATAAAACCTCGTCGTTTGACGCGGGAAATATTGAGAAAATATAATCAGAGTGCCCCAAAAAACGTCTTCAGTACCTTTCTTGAGAAAACGAAGTTATCGTGCAATAATTTCTCAGATTTTATCTTGGGCATTCTGACAAATGTCCATCTTGATATTCTAAAACTCGAAATAATTTTCGGATATTCCTTTTATCATCGAATTTAAATCGGAGATAATTGAGTTGAGTTTCCATTGTTCATTCAACAATAATATCTCACAATATTCGTATAAAATATAATGAATATTTCACATTGAATACGTTCAAAATTAGGAGGAAAGGAAATAAGATAAGATATCAACGCCCTCATAATTTCTGGTTGACTTCATTCAGTTCAGAATGAAACTCAAACTAAACTGTCTCCACTATCACATCGTAAATTCTCATCATCCACAGTTTTAATCAACAATGAAAAGCATTTTATATTTCTTGAATTCATTGAATGTAAGGACATTGGAAATTTATCTGTGCTTTCGAACCAAATACTATGGAAAGAAGCAAAATTTCAACGAATAAAGAAAAAACTACTGTTAATTGAAATTTCGAATATCCATACCTTGAATATTCATTTGATACTCCAATCAGAAAATAATGCGAAAATTCGGAGAATTCAATAAAATATTTCATTTAAAAACCTCTCATCGTGTTGAAAATCTCAAAGGCTTTTTGCAGTTTTGCAACCACAAAACGGATCATGACTCTTAGAAATATGCACAGATTATATTTCGAGATGTGAGTATGTAGATCTATCCACCGAAATGGTAAACAATTAGAATTGAAAAAAATATCAACATATAAAAAGAATTCCATAATATTCAGTGAAGTGGTAATTTTTGTCCGAATTTTACACATGCATGTTCTTCTACTCCAGTAAATTGCGAAGAAAACCCGAAGAATGTATGGAGAGAAATCAATAAATTTTGTGATTTAAATGGAAATGTTAATTATTTCGGTTCTTCTTGTTGAGGCATCTTATTTAGAATACATTTATATACCCAATGATAATATTGAATATTAATATTAGTTGAAATAAGAGGTTCAATGACACAAGATAACGATATTATCCGATGAGATAACTGGTTGGTTTGTACTTTCTATGTAATGACGGATTCTTAAATTTATATACTTAGAATGAGGAAATGAAATATTGATAACCCCGTTCATCACTATCCGAACTATACAGGGTAAACAGAAATAGAGGTTAAAAAATTTAATGGTATATTCTTCGTCAAAACGAGTATCCAGGGGGGTGAAGCTTTGTTCAGAATCGCCATCCAAAAAAAGAAACGGAAGATATCCATTCCGCCAATCAACGTCCGAGTGCTGCTGTCATTTCAACTTCAAGCAAATGGACTTTTCACCCGTTGACAAATGTCATGTTATGAGGATATATTTTTGTTTGTTGTGATGGGATAAAATGAAATGATTAGAGAGAGATTACATTCGTCTGGGAGGTAATATATTCCTCACGATAGATTAATGGTGTAAGGATCAAGGATGCAGGAAACGATACTCTGTCAGTTCGCCGACGTTTCGGAAAAATTTATTTCCATCCTCAGGGCTCTACAAAATTCACGGAAAACATGATTCGTAACATTGATGAAGTTGTTCACAATAGTAAAGGAAAAACGAGCAATACTATAAGTTATTGACTAGAAAAATATCACAGAAAAAGTGGTTTTGGAATAATTTCGACACACAAAGAAAAATACACAATTTAAAAGACAGCTTAGGATTAAAGTAAAGTTAACATACATATAAATATACAGATAAATATACAAACATAGATATAGTACTTACAGACTGAACAAGTGTATCTTCCCAAAATCATTTTGTTAAGAACCAAATCAATCCTCCAATATTTCTTGTAAAAATAAATTATAACCGATTAAAAAGCGGGGACAAACAAAGCAACCGATATGCAGACAGTACGCCGACAGACGGAGGTGAAATCAAAGGAACGGCGGACTCGAAACATATTAGGGTAAAAAACGTAAACGCATGTATGTGATATAGTATTGAAGATCAAGTAGTGATGTCGAGAGGGACTAGAAGTTTCATCTTGTTTTAATCGTTAATTTCGTAATTTTCTGCTTGTTTTCAATAAAGAAGAATAAAATCGGCTGAGTTGTTGAATATCAGCTCTAGAGCTTTCTAATCGGTTATGATTTATTTTTACAAGAAATATTGGAGGATTGATTTGGTTCTTAACAAAATGATTTTGGGAAGATACACTTGTTCAGTCTGTAGGTACTATATCTATGTTTGTATATTTATCTGTATATTTATATGTATGTTAACTTTACTTTAATCCTAAGCTGTCTTTTAAATTGTGTAACTTTTCTTTGTGTGTCGAAATTATTCCAAAACCACTTTTTCTGTGATATTTTTCTAGTCAATAACTTATAGTATTGCTCGTTTTTCCTTTACTATTGTGAACAACTTCATCAATGTTACGAATCATGTTTTCCGTAAATTTTGTAGAGCCCTGAGGATGGAAATAAATTTTTCCGAAACGTCGGCGAACTGACAGAGTATCGTTTCCTGCATCCATGATCCTTACACCATTAATCTATCGTGAAGTAAAATTCTTTGGATCACCACTTCAGATTTTGGGTAATATATTCGTTGAATATTGCCAATTTCGATTCACTCCAGGTTTAAAATTTCTATTTCAGAGTCCACCACCCTTAACTAACTTTAAGTGAAACCATTCGTCTCAAACGTTTTCAGATGATGCATCATGGAGAAAGTTATTCTGTTTAGAAACATTATATAAAGACCATATCTTTTTACAATGATAGAACGTTACGAGTCATATTTTAAAGAGTAACATTGATATTCATACTGAAATCTTTTTAGAAATGAAAATATTGGTTGAAGGCGATCAGAATATGAGGAAACCTTTGTTAGAAGACCCATACATACACAATATGTTTTTGCAAGATGAGCTACTAACATTTCAAATCGATATTTATATAGTTGCAATCAACTCATCAGGCAGATCATTTGCATGATGGTTTTTACCTAGAACTTGTTTCACATGACGAATTCAAAACTTTGATAAACCCAAGTTTTAATTTTTTGATAGAGGTCTGAACTCTTTATTAGTAGGTATTGTATTGGTTTTTTGAGTGGAACAACAAAGTTCAAATCTCTACACTGATGATCATGTCTTTCTTGTCACGATGTAACATTGACAGTCATGTTACCTTCAGTTTTGTGCAGATGTTCACATTATTTATTATTATTTTTTATTTGGTGGTGAAAAATTTTTGTAATGTACCTCTCCAGAAAGGTGCTCTTCTGAATTCCTTGACCGACCAATTTTTTTATAAAAAATATTGAGTATTTATCTCCTTTAATATTGTATTTTTATATACTGTCAGAAATACTTATTGATCATTGTACTTCGAATAATATTGTGAAATTGGTGTATCTATTGATTCGTAAATAAATTTCTCTCTCAAAATCAGGACTTTAATTCAAAAATGTACATTACACAATTATTTGAAATGGAATATATTCCCGCCAACGCATCGCCCACAGAATACAAATATATAACGCCATCCAGATTCACGGTATAGAATTCTCTGAATTTCCATAATACCGTGCAACTTGTTAGTTCGTGCCATCCCCGGTGAGGGCTTAATTTGTTTCCGTCGTTTTGAAAGCAGGTTTCACTTCTTATATATTTGTATTCTGTGCGAGTATCATAACGTCATCCAAACACGCACTTTGCGGATACTCCGTTTTGGAGGCTGTCCCCTGAAGAATTTTTTTTGAGACAGCAAAAAATGAGAGTGAGTACTTTTACATGAAAATACACCTTGATTGATGATGAAATATGACAAGCTTCAAGAACGGATAGTTGAAAATGCATCTTTGGAATCATAAGAATTATTTTTCAGATTGTATTCACTGAATTTCATATTCCCTCTCTCATAACGCTCAGAAAGGTTTCGAGCAACTAAATTCAAAATTCATGATAATTCAATTATTTAATTTGGAACATTGTAATACCCATTATAAATAATTTAACTTTTTCTAATGTAACCTAAATTGTTTATATTTCTCGTATATTATTATGTTTTTCTTTTAAAGAGTTCTACTTCCCATAATTTTTTTATAGCTTTCAGTGCGTTTCAAATGAGACAAACGAATAAACTAGGTCCAACAAATATCTATAACATACATGTGAACGTCTTTGTTTCAATAGAATACAGAATCTTTGCGTTCCAAACTTGGATCATTTGAATCAGCACTTCCAAAACCAGGCTTCTTTTCATCTTTCGAATGAGATTTTTTTTCTGAATCAGTGTTATCTTCTCGGTATGTGTCATGAATCAAAGTCTGTGATCTCTGCTTCATGATATCCTTATGAAAATGGCGAATTGACTCCTCATCTATTTCAGTGCTCTGTTTCGTCAAAGCATACTTTACTCGAGGCTTGAATTTATCCCTTCCAGGAATACCCGTGGAGCTTTTCTTTCTATCGATATCCGTGAAACGTGTAACATTTTGTTGACCTTTTGTACTCTCTGGATGTTCTATATTACTTATCGTTATCATTGGAATATTGTCAGACCAATTTGATGATACTGACTCTTGTCTATTGGAACCTTCACTCTTCATTGTACTCGAGTCCTTTTCTTTAGTCAATTCTTCTATATAGCCTGTTGAAGTGTCATCTTCGATTTCTTCTTTCTCTTTATTTGTTGATAATATAGCCACAAGCTGACGTAAGTTTCTAGATGTTGTAGAGTTAGTTCTCGTTTTGGAACCTGTGACTTCGTTGTTTTCGTTATTTTTATTGACATCGTGAGGCAAGGAATCTTGTTGGTCTAAATCAGAGGCATCGTCTCTATTGTAGTTGTTATTATCTGTATTAGATGTTTTTCCCAACGCTCTTTTGATAAGATTCGAGAAAAAATCTGCGAAAAAGTAAGGATATGTTCATGGGAATAAAAGACCTTCAGTGTAATAAATATAAATAGAGGGCGAATCTACATGTTTATAAATCAACAAATACTTCATCTTGATTTGAGCTAATTCTCCAATAAAATGAAGCCTCAACAGCGAACATGCATTATCCAAACAGTGCGCATTCTGCTGTACGACTCACATTTTCTAATGCCAAAAGGGTTCTAGACCAACTATAGTCTCTATACTAAAGATGCTGTCTCCAAAGAATTGGATTTGGCGGTCTTGTTAGACGTAACCGTCCTGTGGGAGAAACCACATCAACCAGGTATTTTCTACTTATATGGCGCTGTACAAACTAAAATTTCGCATTAACAGCTCCTTGAAGTGACGAATGGAAGAATATCAAGCACATCGCTCCACGTTTTCTGCATTCGAAGGTTAGAGTTCGTAAGATCTTCTCGAGTTGATGCTAGTAATTTTTTTATCAAGACTACCATCCTACAGGTTTTGAGAATCTAGAATCCTTCCGGCATCTGACGAGGTGAAATACTGATGATCGGTATTAACCTCGACTCTATAGTATGAGAACTCCATTCTTGGATGATTTGATTATCAGCTCAGATCAAAATGGAGTATTGGTTGGTTTATCAACAAATAATCCTATTTGTGTTTATGTTAATTAATCTTCGAAGGCAGGGGTGTATTCAGGAGATTCCTGCATAATTTATCACATGCAATCATTGAAAAAAATCACCTTTTCCTTCTTTGGTACTTTCACTTTGAGTTTGATCGAAAGACTCTAATTTTCCAGAATCCTCCACACTTTTGCCTGCAGGGAAAGTACTCAGAAGTTTTTTCCACTTATTAAAGGGATTATTTGGATCTGACCCAGCAGAACCAACTCGTCTTCTCCTATCTACTAATTGAAAAACTTTTCTTCTTTCCTCAGTTCTCTCCCTTCTGAGTTGTAACTAAAAACAGAAATTTTCAGTAAAAAATCAACATTTTCTTTTATAGGTTACCTTCAACTCGGCATTGGCTTCTCTCAGAGAACTTGTCAAGGATGTCAAGTAATAAATAAATAAAATCAGAAGAACCAGAAGGGGTATAATGGTTCCAGGTGAAACAGCATATTGCATCGCGTAATCAAAAGATCTTGGTATGAGTTTCGAAATTGTAGACGTAAGGATGGTGTACATCCTTTTATATCCAGAGAATGGACCACAGTACCAGGACGGCTCGATCACAACCATGGCGTAACCTACAGGAAGGGTACATAAGAAAAGCATCATCAACAGAAGAGCGTAGTAGAAGTTGTTGGACTTGGATGCTCTGAAAATTATTTCTGGTGGTACGTTGCAGGTCAACACGGTCCAAGCTCTGAGATACATTAAAACAAATAATTTCACAACGTTAACAACTGCGAGACCAGGAGAGAAGAACAACCCCATCCAAATCATTCCTTGATTGTTCACTAGATGAAGGATATTTTCAGCAACCTTGAAATCGCTATACTTGGGAAAAACTTTCTCTAGATCCCAACACCAACAGTTGTTCATTACTCTCACGAAAACTGCTCTGAAGAAGTCTACAGCCATCGTGGACAAAAAAGTCATGATGAGGTCCATTACAGTTAGTTTGATTAAATCTTGTCCAAACATTGTTTCCCAACACAAGGCTCGTAATGTCTTTCGGTCGGTATTGTTCATTTTGCGTATAAGGTATCCCACTTCGGTCATATTTATGGGTTTTTCTTCTTCGCATATCCATTCACAAAGAGTATCATCTTCAGAAGGTTCAGTTGGAACGGCACAAGTTTTTTCGGTATTCCCACTAGAAGTTGTTTCATCCGAGTATATATCATTTGTTGAATATGTGGATGGCACCTCCTCTTCCTCACTGGTGTAAGTATAGTAACGGTGAGGTTTTTGTGTAATGATGGTCGTTGAAGATTCTTCAACCTCAGAAGCTGATACTTCATAGAATGATGATGAAATGTATATTTCTTCAGTAGTGAAACTTGTAGTAGTATCAGAGACTGGCCAATCCGAGGAAGATAGACTTGATACATTGAGTGAATCCTTTTGAAGATCTGAATCTGATACATTGGCATCAATACTAGATATGATATAGGTAAGATAGTCAGTATATTTATCTTTTTCCTCTTCTTGATTTGATTCGAAAGCGAATATTTTTGATGATATATTCGGCAGAGATGAAGTTGTGTTTTGGAATGTGTCGTCAATTGATGTTGACCACATGGTGGTATTCGTTCGGATTATGTCTTCAAATGATGAACTTGAGGATCCCAATTGATAACTGTTCGAGAATAATGCTGAATTCATCTCTGTGCCATTATTAGATGTTTCTGTCTCTTCGTCCTGTGCAAAATATTCGATATAATCTGGATATTCATCACTAATATTATCTTCTAGTAATACCGAAGTATTCAGTTTGGATATAGTTGAATTAGGAAGAGTAGTGACTGATTTATTGAAGATGTTGCTGTTGGAGCTATTGTCTTGAGGAAGAATGGTGGAGTTTAAGATGAGGGAAGCTATTAACAGAGGTTTAGTAGCCTTCGTTGAATTTTTATAGCATTTTCGGAAACAATAGACGACATCTTTATCCATTGGAATGTTGGAAGGTCGCTCGAATGGATCCCCATCGAGAGAATCCAAGCTCTTGTGCGAAGTTAGGTTATTGAAGTAGTCAGTCATATTGCCACTCTGAAATAAACAGTTTTATCAGCATATGAAATTGACAAATTCTGATAAGTTGCAATTCTAGGAATATTTTAGTCATCGTCAACTTACCATTCCATGGATCTTCTCGAATTGGGAAATGATTAGAGAATATAAATTCAGTAGATTCAGTGCCATTATTCTGAAGATTAAAGAGAAATATATTCATTCAGTCACGAATATGTTCAGTGAAAATGTCATAACTATTAGTTTTTTTTTTGGTGAAATGCATCAAGCTTGAGTTATTTTCGGAAATGTGCTCACCTTGCTAGTTGAATTCTCAGGTGTTTCCTAGGATGATACCTCTCAAAATATCCCATAGCATCAAACAACATTGGGAATACCATAGATATGAGACTCATAACGATGGTCAGCTCATTCCTCCTCCAGAAGGAGTGTTGGCTTTCAGCCTCAGTTGAACGTTTTACAAGATATACCACACTACCCGCAGAGCAAGTAAATAATCCAAGAATGACAATGTTCACGAAAACTCTACCAGTTGTAATTTTCCAACTGAAATGAAAATGTGTCAAATGTGAAACTATCTGAACCAGTGATGAACTCAATACACTCTATTCATGTTCAAAATGAAATAGTATTATTTGATATCGTCATACTGAAATATACATGATTGTGAATGC
The DNA here is from genome assembly GCA_958510865.1 of Myrrha octodecimguttata. Classification (NCBI taxonomy): domain Eukaryota; kingdom Metazoa; phylum Arthropoda; class Insecta; order Coleoptera; family Coccinellidae; genus Myrrha; species Myrrha octodecimguttata. The sequence continues at coordinate 72,368,796 of OY294056.1, read as the reverse complement.
TTGAAATAAATCGTCATCTTCTGAATGGAAATGAGCTTTTGATTTTGCAATGTACAGTGCGCGTCAAAATTATGGAACAAATTCAGTTTCTCAGAAGAAAAATTTTTGCAACAAAATCCTGAAACAGGTCAATTTTTGTTTCACTTTCTTTCTCATCTTCTTTGCAGGCGTGCAGAAATTTTCAAAAAAAATAATTTTTTTTTTGAAAACTCAGTTAGTTCAAAGAGGTTTTCGGTATATGCACTTTGTCATGGCTCATTTACTTTGAGACGATGGAACCTGATGAAATTTGTCGACAATTTCAGTTTTGTTCATGCACAAGTTTCAATTTTTTTTCTCCATTAAAGTGTTCGTAGGGGTTGAAAATTGTGTATGAACAAAACTGTAATGGTTGACTTTCATTCGGTGACAAATTTCATCAGGTACCATCGTCTCAAAGTAAATGAGCCATGATAAAGTGCACATACTGAAAACCTCTTTGAACTCACTAATTTTTCAAACAAAAATTTTTTTCTTTAGAATTTCTGCACACCTATAAAGAAGATACAAAGACCTTGCCAGAAAAGTACCACATGATCCACTTTCCCTATTCAAAAAATTTAGAGGGTTGATGAGGATGGCCAGGGTGCTATAAAAATCCTTCAAAAATGCATAAAAATTTGGTAAAAGTAAAACAAAAATTGACCTGTTTCAGGATTTTGTTGCCAAATTTTTTCTCCTGAGAAAATGAATTTGTTCCATAATTTTGACGCGCACTGTATATAAAAGGTAAATTCATTGAGCGATAATAAATTTCAAATCCAAGATTGACTGCAGTAAATGTAAGTATATGTTCTTCAATGTGGATAAACTATTTTTTGAAGTGAGTTACATATATGACATTCGAAGTGGGACGAATTGAGTGGTCCAAGAAACTTCAAGAATGGTATTGTTAAAAACAACTTACTTCCTCACTTCTCTCTTTTTTTCTGCTTCTTCTAGAAGTGCCTCTTTGAAGCTCATAACCACTGAAGCTACTCTATTATGAGCTGCTTCAGAATTACCGATCATGTAATCCCATGCGGTGAACAATTTCCATGAAAATATGCACTCATCGTCTTTTTCTGATAGTTTCGACATTCTTGAATTCTTAGCCATCCTAAAAACGAATCGATAACGAATCAATAATTCTTCCTGTTATAATCGTAGACTACCATCATTGAGCACAATAAATTGTTTAATAATTCAAACCATCGTTTATTATTGATTTCTGCACAGCGAATATTCATATTCATTTAACCTTCTATCAAAAACTCACTTCCTCAATGTTGCGAAAAAGCTATAAGCGTAAACTACCAGTCCAGTTATAAAATAGGCCAAAGGAAGTCTATATCTCCTCTTATTATTATCATTGTTCGTATACCATCCGTAGAACAGAGGGGATATCTCAAAATACCCTTTGAAATCCCAAAGAGTCAGGAAGTTTGTGGAAGAATACTTTTCCTCTGGAAGAATTACTTTTCTGTCACCAGCTTCCTTTGGATTTGCTGTGAACAGCTGAAAAATTGTCAGTTTTGAATACTTTTGATGTAAAGCTATTCACATACTATACCATATCAATAGTATGATTTAAAACATCTTAATGATCAAAGATACCTGACGCCATGTCAAAGAACTTCAATTAAAACTAAATTCATGTGAGACGCGAGACTACATGGCTCAAGCATATATGAATTCAAAGGAAAAAGGGGACGATATCTATTTTAGTGCAAGTTGTTTGAAAATTTGTATGAAATCCTAGACTTCGAAAGCTCATTTTTAAATACTGACTGCGATAGAAACAAGTTTATTTTCAATTACAGAATTAAAGCCGGTCAGGCTTATACTTTAACTACGTCAATGAAACCTTCAAAAAATCGCTCACAAACTGTCCTAAATACTATGTTGGGGAGATACGGAATCAACGTTTTCTCAAAAAATGAATTGAAGGGGTGAGTAGATGAAGGAGGTATGTAACTTTCTTCCGAAAAACTACTTATGGTAGAAGATGAAGAAGTTATGTGTTGTCCTGTTTCGTGAAACTGACAGCAGCTCTCCAATTGTACTATTAACAGATTTACTAGTATCATGAAGGAGGTATGTGACCAAAATAATTCATATTCCTAGTGTATGAAGGAGCCGAATACCATGAGTAGTTTTCTGGGAAAATGTTACATACCTCCTTCATCCACTCATCCCTTCAATTGTTGTTGAATCTTTCATTTTATTCTTGTTTGCGAGAATCTCAAATTTCAAATTCTTCACATGCCCTTGTATTCAATTTAACTATTGAACGAAATGAAACTAAATTTAAATACGAAAAAGTCTATAATTATAAATATGAAGATAAAAATTAGATAAACAATTGTCATAAGCTATCCATCATAGTTGTCCTAGTATGGATATATGGCACTTCATCAACAGTTTCCAAGAAATATACTCCATTTGGTATGTGTGGATCGGCAGCTATACCCATTGGATAACTTCGTGAACCTTCCACCTCACCATTTACATATTCATTCCAAATACTAAAAGGATAAGCTTTGAAAACGAATGGGTTCTTGATTGACGCTGTCCAGAACTCAACAGCTCTCATATGACTACAAAGCCCTGGAATTAAATAATATTATATACTATAACATAACTGAAGATTGAAAGATAGAATATACATTTATCATCAAAGTAGTTTTTTTGAGAAAAGCTAGCAACTGAAAACATATTATCCATTGGAATCATATATAAAAAGAGTCCGAATATTAAATAATATTAGGACATACACACGCTGTAATTTTGTGAACAACTTGCCGATGCAACTTCTCGTAGTTTATACTGGCAGTGGTCATAGATTAGATGGATATGACACCAATTTAGGCATGCCTTGCAAGATTCCAAAGAGTCGTGGGCAAGTTTAAAATTACCTAGACCGCTACTATTTTGTATACAACTTGTCAGGGAAACTCGCCATAGTTGAAACTCGTAATACTATCTCTACACTAGTTATAGTTGGCAAGGGGTTACATTCCACTGCGACCTTAAGGTCTATTGTGCCCCCTTGTAGGAGCTGTTTTCGCATGCGGTACCTACAGCTCGCCCTCCAGCTCTAGAGCTCTGATGAATTCTAATATCTCTGAGGGCTTCAACGAGGCTAATTTATCATTACTCCTATAATGCTCCTGTCCAAGATATTTCTTGCGCAGGCTCACAATGGTGAGGCATTCAGGCGTTTCCTCCTCTTCCTCACAGAATCTGCACTCGTCAGTTTTTGATAAGTCCATTCTCGTCATGTGCTTCCTCAGGCGACAGTGTCCTGTGAGAAAACCAGAGAAGAGGTGTAACTTGTTCTTACTGAGATCCAAATGATTTTTGTATCTTACAATTTCAAAGTTCCGAAGAAACTTTCTAGAGTGTTCCATTCCTGGAGAATTCCTCCAGAGTGCCCCTCGTTCATTTTCTTCCTTCTCCAAAAACTCTTTCTTATAGGTACACATACCTATACCACAGAAAGGTTCTGGGTCAGTAGGTAGCGTTTGTGCTCCCTTTCTGGCTAGCCTCTTCATTTCCTTTGATTCCTGAGTGCCCAGGAACCCAGACTAAGGAGACCTTGTTATTCTTGACTACTTCATTGAGTTTCCTTCGGCGCTCCCATATCAACTTTGAGTTGATGACATAGGAGTTCAGTGCTTTAAGAGCAGCCTGACTATCAGAATGGATCACTATGTCACACCCTTGATATTTTCTTTCCAGGTTTATGTCTATACATCTTTCGATTGCAAGTATTTCTGCCTGAAAAACACTCGAATAGGAGCCTAGCGATCTCTACACTAGACATATCATTGACTTCACATAACTCTAACGATTGTGGCACGACTCAAAATTGTCAAGATCAACTCGCAAGTACCACAACGCTGCAATTTCGTATAGGTTTCGCGAGGAAAATTCATCATGGTTGGAACTGGTAACACCAACTCTTCACACGACATATCAGCAACATAACAAAGCTCTGACAATTAGAGTGGTTAATTTGCAAGTACCTATAAAGCCGCAAATTTTCATCTAACTTATCAGGAAAACTGGTCAATGTGAAACTGGTAGTACTCACTCTAAAGACAACACATTATCAATTTAACAAAGCTTTGAGAACAAGAGTGACATAATTAGCACGATTCCAAATTGTCGTGATCATCTTGCAAGTACCTAGATTGCTGCAATTTCGCCTACAACTTGTCAGGGAAACTCCTCATGGTTGAAACTGATAGTAATTATTCTGCATGCGACATATCATTCAAACGTAGCTCTGACAGGAGTGGCAATACCGGCACGACTCCAAATTGTCTTGAGCAAGTACCTGTAACTTATCACTGTAACTTGTTACGGCAGACTAAAGCGTACGGAGTTGCAGTCGTGCCAATTGTGCCCCATTGGTGTTAGAGGAAGAGCAGGGTTAGGTTGAATTTGTATCGTGTATAGAGTACGCTCAATATTGCAGTGTCGATAAGTTTGATACGAAAGTGCCTTGTGCGTGAAGGATTTGAGCTGATTCCTTTCGCCAACAACCCAGTTAGCACTTCGATAGTATCAACAAGATGCTTTTCATCATTGCTCAAGAATTATCATATTCACATAGCTAAAGCTGCGTGAATATTCTTCATTAACATCCTCACATTCTTACCAATTGATTCATACTTACAGAACGTGCATCCAGGTTGGTGCATTCCACCATTCGGATAGTAGTCCACATGTCCACAAGGAGAAATCATGCCCAAGTAATTACCATTGGTGTGGATAACATCAACAAAAATAGCATCGCTAGGATCAATCACTTCTTCAGATGACTCCATATGGGGCCATTCGTAAAGGGGAGCTGCAGGATCCAGGCCAGTAATCCTTCCAATGTTTTCAGGCAGTCGTTGCTTAATATAAGCAGAGGCCATAGCAGATATTTGAGCTCCCATACTGTGTCCTACGAAATGTATATCGGACATTCTCAACCCCCTCATCTTGTTCAAATAGAGAACAAGGTTAGCGACGATTCTGGACACAGTAGGGCTATGTACTCTGGCTTCAGAATAAAGGGTTCGAGCAAGGGGAGACCAATCGACTATGATGACATTCCATATGGACTTATTTGCCATTGCTGAAATTAAACGATCATTTTGAAGAAAGTTGGCGATCCACAATATGTATATTGATTATTGTGTTGAATAATGATAATATATGCCAATGAGAACGTTCCGAGGGACGGCGTGTAAAAAAAGAAGAGTTTATTTTCTCTATTTCTCAGGAAAAATTTCAGCGATCAGATTTTTTTTAGTTGGTAGTTAGTTGTTGCAAACTGACGCGCAACTATCGGCAAAATTTTGTTTGGATCGTATGGTTACTATGAGTGAAGGAAAATTTGTTTCGAAATTTTTTTCCGAAAAATGTTGTTTTTCTAAGTTTTCCTCGGTACCGTTATTTCTGGAATAACTCAAACACTACGGATAAAATCGTGATGAACTTGGTGAATTGTTGACAGATGCTGATATACATATTTGTTCAAAATTTCGTGATGATCGTGAGAATTTTGAATGAAATTGTTTCAGAGATTTTTCATGAAGAAAATTCATGTTTCACAAACGTGAAAATTCCCGTTTGATACGATTTTAATTTTTGCAAAAAATATATCAGATGATGACAACTGGCAGCTATTGATAAAATACTGGTGCACGACTATCTGCAGATTGTGATAGTTGAACTATTCGGGAAAAAATTTTTTGCAAGATATTTCTTGAAAAAATTTGTTTTTTTTCGAATAAACTTTGCACATACCTTTAATCATATATTTCACAACAGTGTGCCAAATCAAAGGATGATCCGGTTTTGGATTTGTGGAGGCATTAAGAAAAATATGTCAAATTTCGTAATTTATTTCTCGATATCGATATTTTTTCCGGAATAACTCAAAAAATACTGACCCAGTTATGATGAAACTTGGTAGTTAGTTGGAAAATGCTGATGCACCAATTAATGTGAAATTTCTAGCCAAAGAGGTCATTTTTTCACGTATTGACCCCGCCAAACGCAACTTGACTTCCTGATGGAAAGATTTGGTGATCTCATCATATGATCTTGATGAAATTCTGCAAGAACGTTCCAGCATTCCTTTTTCAATAAGTACAAGATTTCAATTCGATACAATCTGTATTTCAGGAAATAATGGAAAATTTTCAATAGGTTTATCTGGAACATCATTGAGCGGATTCACCCATTCAAGATCAAGATCAGCGCCAAAGCTGGCAACTTCCAGGACTTTCCTGACAATTATGCTGAGCATATCAAACATACGATTGAGTCCTGAATAGATCCGATCTATAGGGTGTTTCAAAGTGCGAGTTTATTTTTGAGAATAAATAATACACATAACTTTCATTCATTTTCGAAATACTTTTTATTGGATATTGAAGTATCAGTTATGACATTTATAAACGAAAAACAATAATTGTCAAATGGCCTCCTCTTTCAGCTCTACAGACGTCCACTCTTCTGTTGAAATTTTCAATGACATTCTGACATAATTGAGGCTCTATCTCACTAATGACATGAATAATGTCATCCTTTAGTTCAGGAATCGATTGTGGATTCTTTTTATAGACCTGGCTTTTCACATAACCCCAAAGAAAATAGGCCATCGATGTCAAATCACATGATCTTGGTGGCCAATTGACCTCAGCGTTTCTGGAGATTATTCGTCCAGGAAATTTTTCCTCAATAAATCAATTGTGTCATTTGCAAAGTGAGGTGTAGTGACATCCTGTTGAAACCAAATGTCCTCTAGATCAATATTCATTATTTTAGGCCACAATAATTCGATTATCATCCGACGGTATCGATCACCATTTACAGTTACAGCTTCACCAGCAGCATTTTCAAAGAAGTAAGGTCCAAATACACCACCTGACCATAATAAACACCTAACAGTGACATAGATTTCTCATGAATAATTCGTGGATATTCCTCACCCCAGATACGACAATTCTGTTTATTAACAAAGCCCCCAAGTCGAAAATATGCCTTACAGAAAACATGATTTTTTGAGAGAAATCCGCTGGTTGTTCATTGATGAAATTGACAAATGAACGAAGTTTTAAATGATCTAATGGCTTTAGTTCTTGTGTAATTTGAACCTTATATGCCTTCAGAGCTAAATCCTTGTGTAAAATACGCCATGTTGTTGACCCACTAAGTCCAAATTGTTGTGAACGTCGTCTAATGGACATTCCAGGGTCTTCAGCAACACTTTCACGAACCAAATCAATGTTTTCTTGTGAACAACCGCTACGACTGAAGTTTTTAATTTTTTTGATCTTCCACCGAACCGGTCTCTTGAAATTTTTCAATAATTCCACCAATAGTGCTTTGAGATGGACGGTTAAGTAAACCATAAAACGTAAGTTTCTAAAAACACTTTTCACAGAATGAAAATTATTTCATAAAATAATTCAACAATTACCATTTTCATAAATGTCATACATCACACCTCTTAAATGTCAAAATACCCAGACGAATTCAGGGCGCCATCTATATTTTATTTATTGTTGAAAAATTTGAAACACCCTCCATAATATTACCTACATGTCCGACTATTGGGCTTGATTGCAGTTAGAAATAAAACTGAAAAGCCCAGGGGACAATGTCGAACCAAAGTTGTTTCCGGTAAAAGTTATTTATCTTTTTGTACCAAAATTTCTGTATCACTTCAATCTGAAATAGGACAGTCTCGAGTGAAATCAGACTGTTTCTGCGACGAATAGAATATCTTTGAAGGAACAAAAGCAATGAAAATATCAAAATAGTGTAAAATATCCATCACCTTCTCGCATCTCCACCATCCATGGAGTATCCCTGCTATGGGTCCATCCATGAACAAGAAATGTTGTTGGCAAATCTGCGTTGTACCTCGATTTATTGAGGAGTTCATCCTGTCCATCGATCAATTCATCGAAAATACCAAAATTCGAACTGTAACAGTTGTTTTGAGATGAGTATTAACGAAACCGACATTTTATTTCACAGGAAAAAGTTTGAATAACTTACCTGTGATAAAGATAGAAATGCACAGAATTTTCAACCATAGACTGATTGAACTTTTTATCTTCAAATTCTGGCTCAAGTTCTCCCGAAGCTATCACTTTATGAATAACACAACAATATAATAAAAACAAGAATATCGTCATCTTCACTTCACGATATGTTATTCAAACTGACGAAGCAAAACTAAATTGGTCAAGAATTTTCTCTGTTTATTATTATCATTCAACTGATGTTATTTCTTATAAATAAACAAGCTAACTGAAAACATATTGTATGATGGAAAATGGATTTTCCTATTATGTTTCATAATGTTCCTTGTTGAATCCTATATTCACATGAAAATGTATTATAACCTCCATATGAAAACTCGCAAAAACTATAAATTTTTGTGCTCAAGCTCTCGTACATACCTCAGGTACTGTTACAAAACACAACAGTATTCCTGCAATCACTATGTTGACCCAAAAAAGCCATCGTAAAAATAAAAAATACGAAGCAACAACAGATCCAAAATGTGACTCAATTTCTTTTATTTTTTGTTCCCATGGAATGAACCAACTGGCTGAATTACTTAGTTCTCTACGGAATTTTTGCCAATTCTAGAACAGAAAGAAAAATGTTCACTTATGGATACCTTAAAAATGTTAATCAAAAATTATAAGGTATTTGCTGTGATAAATTGAAAATTCTCTGATCGGGAAGAAAAGTTTGGATATAAAGAGCAATTTGCTGTATGATTTTTTTTGATTCGTGAAGAATTGAACAACTCACCTTCATAAAATAAATATAGAATCTTGCCAGCCTATCCTTAGTTGAACCACTATGAGCTAGCCTTTCCTGAAGAGCACCTTCATGTTTCTTGATGTAAGCTTTGGCTTGAATAACTAATTTGAGTTTCTTTCTCATGTCCCAAGGTTGCATTTTAACAAACTGCAGAACTTCTTTATGAATTTTTATATTTTCGAATATTTGATCTTGGGTTACGGCTTGAACTGTATCTTCCACTGTTATTGCAGTGCTTTGAAAGAATTCAAGTTGATCTTATTGATTATTGTAACTGGCAATCATGGAAGTCAATATTTTTCAATTTAGGAAGAAAAATATGTTTGAATCGATTTTCTTTGAATTTTATGCAAATAATGAGTGTTTTATAGGTATAGAACTTTGAAATAGGATAAAACAAAGAGTAATTTTAAAAATTTACATGAAATTGACTTTATTCAAAAGATAATCTTTTGGCACTAAAATTCAAATATAAATATAAGTGGTCGATCGTTTTGGGCTTATCAGCGTAGACTAGCGACTATAGCGACACATATCCCCACAGAAAATGGTGTAGCGGCGTTAAATCGCACGATATTGGAGGCCAATTCACGGACCCGAAACGTGAACTTTGCGGTTATCAAACTTTCCCTTCAGTAAATCAATTGTGGCAGGAGCTGTGTTATATGTTTCGTCTTTTTAAAACTACAGCTGCTGTACATCATGGTTGTTCAATTGAGGAAAGAAAAAGTCAGTAATCATGGCTCTATAGCGGTCACCATTGACTGTAACGTTCTGGGCAGCATAGTCTTTGAAGAAGTAAGGACGATTAATTCCACAAGCCCATAAAGCACACCAAACAGTCAGTTAGGGTAAACGTGGTGCGAAAGCGGTCCATAGTTAGTCGAATTAATTGCTCTGATGGACGAACAGAAATATTATTTTCAAAATGAATTTGCACAATTTGGAAGCCTTGTTCAGGTGTCAGTCTATTCATGTTTAAATGCCAGACCAAACCAAACACAAATCACTTGACAGCTGACAGAAAGGCCGCCAGTTAAAATAGTGTTGCCTACTTTGAAATTCTATACCTCTAAAAACACCCTTTAGAATGTCACTCAAATGAAGCATTTATGTGTTTATTTCTATTTATTTGCAGTTGAAATTGAAATATAACATTACGCAGCGTTGTAGCTTCATCAGGTGCTATCAGACAAATGTACAAGAATTGGATTCAAATCGTAATTAGGGAAATTTCTAGGGCGAGGCTATATTATATTTCTTTTATTTTTGAAGAACCCACTCGGCTCCTAGAGGACTTGAGAAATTAGAATGGGTAGTGGTTTCTGGTGAACTCGTATTGTTACGCAAAAGGTGTAAGGCACTCCATTCTATTTTATGAACTATCCCGGCTGGCCATGACATTCTGACACATTTCACCGTGTATATTTTGAATATGTTAGGTTATAGTCATTTTCCTGTCAGATAACTACACAAAGTTGTCCTCTCTACAAAGAGGTCGTAGTAATTACGTGTTTTTCAAAATGTGAATTTACTTTCGGAAAATATCATCCAACGATTTATAATGTAAAAACCAACGCAGGAAACTAATTTTGGCTGCAATAACATATGCTGTTCACATAAAATTTTGAGTTCTTTTACCCTTTTGTATTTGTAACCCATTGATTTTATAATTTTAAAAGGTGATGCCCGTCCTCCGTTATATCCCAAATGTTCCTTTGCAAAAGTGAGAAGTGTATATATCGTAAAGTGTTCATTTTTCAAATTATAATTCCAATTTTGTCGTTGCAGATTTTTTTTCAAAATAAAGTCTTCAGTTAGTGTCTTTTTGGCTGCATCAATAGAAGGAAATTATTTGTCTTCTCTTTCACTAAAAATCTTTCTCATTGTGTTGATGTGCAGCTAAAAAATAGATATCTATTCATTTGAAATATAAATCCCTGGTTTTCACTCACATACGTCGGAAATGTTGGATAGCTTGTGATTAATTATTATCAGGGTTACTATCAGAATGAGCAGATTAAAATTCTACTAGTTACCTGATACTTTGTCTCTGCATCTTCAAAACTACCTTCGGTATTTTTAGTTTCAAGCGTGATGATTATGTTTAGATTGAGAGTAGAAATTAACAGTTTTTAACATCATGAAAATTAGCGTTGGTAACGTCTCTGATAATTATTTTGACATTGCCGATATTTCACGAGTGCAAACCTGCGACAGTTTCAGGTAAAAAAAATTGATAGACTAAATCATAGCCAACCGGGATAGTGAAAAAAAGTGAATGGAGTATATGTACAGGTTTAATATTACAGGTCAGTTTTCATAACTCGAAAAAACTTCAGACTTTTAGGCGAATAAACTTAATAGAAATGGTCTAGATATTATTTTTTATATTATTGGATATTCAGAATTGGTTTATGTTATATTTATCTCATACTGTTTCTTCGGTACTAAACTTCGAATAACTTAGTCATACCAGTTGTTTGTAGATTGCTAAACTATAGACTTCAACATGAGTATAACATTCAGAAAGGTTGTAAAATACAAAAAAGAATGTTTCGGAAAACTTGATGTTGAATGTTGCTTCTATTAGACTTACTCGCCAGAACTGGTTGTGAAAGCTGAGGATCTTCTCCTGTCATTTTCCGTCGATGGTAACACATCTGGAGTATATGGTGAGCTAGCTCGTCGACTATCTCTCCTTCTTTTGGAGCGCCTTGTAGATGCTCTCCTTTGTATTATTGCATTCACACTCGCTGAGTAGTCTTCTTCGTCGGAGTCTTGTGTTACTGCTGTTGCGGGAAATGTATTGGATCATTTATGAAATCATTGAAATAATGACAACTTTAGGAAGCAAACTCATTGGTTAGCTTTCTCTTCAATACCTTTTATTTTTACCATATTTGTTCATTCTTTTCCTTTTTAATTTTTTTCTTTCAAAATTATTTGGAGTTGTACCTTATCTCATATTCAGTAATCCTTCGGCAGATGAAATATTTTATTTTTATTTTGAATGTTCGACTTTGCAAATTCGTGAGAAGCTCAGTTAAGTCAAGTTTGGGTAGTAAGAGGTAAACTTCGTCTCAACTTCTCTATTCAACTTTGAACGAAGAAGTATCACTAAATATCAATGAAAAAATCTAGCAAAGAGCTGATTTGAAGTCACTAGCTTTTTACGCACTTCAAATTCGTGAGCAGAACGATCATATGGTATGACCCCACCCAAAGTTTGAATTTTTTGAGTTCCTCACATATTTTGCACAAAGCCGACAATTTTCCACCTAGAATATGCCTATGTCAATTCCATCGGATTTATATTCTCGGAAATATTGCAACAATAGAATTTCGAATGCACATATCTACGGAATAATCAGGAATATTTCACCCATTCACGAATGCAAACTTTATATTTTACTAACATAACCACAAGGACAAATATCTGTCGGTAAATCAACAAACATTTCACCTTGGTCAGAGCTGATCATCAATCAATCAAAACAAGTATCTAGATTCCTATTCTGCGGTTTATCCAAGGTAAAATGGTCTGATGATCAGTTAAAACTGTGAAACAGCTGTAACCATTTTCCTTGGATGGGGCTTCTTCGGTGTAGATGTTTTAATTGATTGGATCATTAGCTCTTATCAATGTGGAATGTTTGTTGATTAATAGACAGATATTGGTCCTTCCGGTTATGTTACCTTATTACTACTGATGCTCTCTTTTCTCCATTAATCCATTCTTTATATTTCACTGTCGATATATAATGGACAATCGTGAAAAACCATCAAATAATTGTATTCTATTCTAGAGAACACCGTTTTTTTGCCCGAATATCTGTAATTTTCGAATATTTTTGTGAAATTGGCATAGAACGACCAGGTTGGACTCAATGATGAATAATCGGATGTCAAAATCGACCCAATAATTCCCCAGATATATCCATTCAAAATTTTATTTTTCCAATATTTCCAGAATTACAGAGCGGATCGTTTTCAGATAGTTTTTCTGATTGAAAAATGACAGCTCGAATGTTCATGCGGAATTTCGAGAGAACCATATGATAAGAGAAAACAAAATATTAAACATTTCAAATAAATTCTGACTTTTTTGCGCGCATGTTCTAGGGGAACAGTGTACTATCGTTTCGTCCAAATGTTTGCAAATTTTCGATGATTGAGCCGAAAATGGCCTCAAACGACTAGATTGGACTCACTGACGACGAATCCGGTGTCAAAATCGATTCTGTCCGGCCGGCCATCCGGCCGGCCTTGAACACGATAACTGTCAAATGGAGTAAGCTAGCAACTTGAAACTTTCAGGGTAGGTCGCGCCTTGGAATTAAGTTCATTAATGGGCCAAATCGGTCGAATAGCTTCGGAGTTATAGCCACTTGAAATTTTGAAGTTATTTATTTTTTATTTCAGAAATTACTTGAGTGATCGGATTTTAACTTGACAATTAGGTGGAGTATAACGACGCGCAACTTTGAGCCGAATTTTGTCAGGATCATACTCTCAGTAAATTGAAAAAAATTTTTTTTCAAAATTTTTTTCCAAAAAAAATTCCACTCGGACTTTGAGGTTTATATTTCACAGCAGTGTACCAAATTTCAGTTCGATACGATCATAAGTTTTGGAGATTTTAGTAGAGAATATGTCAAATTTCGAGGTTTCTCCTCAATATCGTTGTTTTTTGCGGTATAACTCAAGAAATACAGATTCAATCCTGATTAAACTTCGCAGCTAGTTTGAAGATGATGAAAGACAACTTTATGCAAAATTTCGTGATGATCGTGTCATTAGAACAATTTGAAAAAAAAATGTCTGTGGTTTTCTTATCATATCATCCTCATTAAATTCTGTATGAACCTTCGAACTGTAATTTTTCGATGAAGTACTGGATTTCAATTCGATCTGATTTTTTTTTGGAAATATTGGCAAAATAAAATTTTAAATGGGTATATCTGCGGAATCATTGGGTGGATTTTACCCATTCACGAATTCGGCCTTTGTAATTAAGGTCCAAACCTCCTCTATAAAAATCGAGTTTCTAAGTTGTTTCTTTCGGAAGTTATTGTGCTCACGCAGTCGGCCGTCAGGCCGACCGTAAACACAATAACTTCTGGAAGAAACGACTTAGAAACTCGATATTTGTAGAGTAGATTTGGGGCTTAATTACGAAGGTCGAATTCGTGAATGGGTAAAATCCACCCAACGATTCCGCAGATACATCCATTCAAAATTTTATTTTCCCGATATTACGAAAAATACGAATTAGATCGAATTGAACTCCAGTAATTCATCGAAAAAAAATCGATGCCAAGGAAAAACCATCAGATTCCTAATATTTTCTAAAATTTTCTAACATTACGATGCTCACGAGATTTTAATTAAAGTTGCGCGTGTGGCCACTTAACAAGTTTCAATTCAGCACTCCTTAAGATATCTTTAGGAAACCTCAAAATTTCTTATGAGTATAACTCCAAAACTATTCAGCTGATTGTGCCACTTAACGAACTTGCACGTAAGATTAATATACAGTGCGCGTCAAAATTGTGGAACAAATATCATTTTCTCAGAAGAAAATAAGGAATTTTGTTGCACCCTGTGCCATCCCCATCAACCCTCTAAAGTTTTTGAATAGGGAAAGTGGGTCATGTGGTACTTTTCTGGCAAGGTATTTGTATCTTCTTTACGAGCGTGCAGAAATTTTCAAGAAAAAAATTTTTTTTTGAAAAATCAGTTACTTCATAGAGGTTTTCAGTATGTGCACTTTGTCATGGTTCATTTACTTTGAGATGATGGTATCTGATGAAATTTGTCACCGAATGAAAGTTGATCATCACAGTTTTGTTCATGCACAACTTTTAACCCCTACGAACCCTTCAATGGAGAAAAAAATTTTCACGTGAGGGGGTTGAAAGGGATTGAAAGATGTACATGAACAAAACTGTAATGGTCGACCTCCATTCTGTGACAAATTTCATCAGGTACCATCGTCTCAAAGTAAATGAGCCATGGCAAGGTGCACATACTGAAAACCTCTATGAAGTAACTGATTTTTCAAAAAAAATGTTTATCTTGAAAATTTCTGCACGCCTGTAAAAAAGATACAAAGACCTTGCCAAAAAAGAACCACATGACCCACTTTCCCAATTCAAAAAGATTAGAGGGTTGATGGGGATGGTACAGTGTGCGACAAAAATCCTTCAAAAATGCATATAAATTTGGTGAAAGTGAAACAAAAATTGACCTGTTTCGTGATTTTGTTGTCAAATATTTTTCTTCTGAGAAAACGAATTTCTTCCCTAATTTTGACGCGCACTGCACATAACCTTCACTCAAATTTGAAGTCGCTAGCTTGCTCCAAGGCAAGTAAAATGTCAAACCTATGGGTCCTTCCCTCTGATAGTTAGAGCACGTACAGTCAGACGGACAGAGATTTGAGTTTAACCACGGATTCATAATAATTGAGTTTGCAACCTAGTAGTTTTAGACAATTTTCGGATAATTTTTTTCGAAATGTTATCGCTCTTGGATCCTATAAAAGGCTTTTTCATCCTACCTGTATCATTTTGAAGCTGAAGATTCTCCATGACTGACGCCCGTGAAGAACTTCTTCGTGTCACCACTTCTTCAACATCATCAGCGAATGTCACAGATATTCTATCCACATTCAACCTCGAAGTCGAAGGTTTCCTTCAAATAAAAATAATAATGCAGCGAAGACTAAACTCTCGAGTGCAATTTAGAGCCAACGAGCTTTCGGAAGGAACTGTGATCGCATGCCATCTACTTTAACAGATTCGTAGGAATGAAAGAATAATAATTCAATCTAAAATGTGAAAAACCTGCCGAACACGCATTTGTTCAATCTCGGCCGCACCTTCTAAACACACAGCTAATTCTTTCCCTTTTTCGATTAACACTCACCAGTGATTCCAAATACGATGGGCTTTGGCGGAAATTTGATTAGTATAAGGGGAATATTCAATTGAGAGGGTAATTTTCCTTATTTCCTGGAATGAATTATTATCAAAATATTTTTGTTCTTGACCATTGAATATAATATATATTTCGATGGTTTTTGTTGAAGGAAAATGACTGTCATTAATGAAGCTTGTGGATAATAGTTGCGTTTCCTGGCTAGTACTTGTCAGTAAATTTTGACAGTCGATTTTACTGGCACTGCTTTGGTAATTCAAGGTATCAGTACGAAGCGTTTCAAAATTACTGATACTGGCCAGTACTGATTAAGAATATCGGAACTCAACTATTATACTCCATTCACTTTTATAAACTATCCCGGTTGGCCATGACATTCTGACACAGTATATTTTGAAAATGTTAGGTTAAAGTGATTTTCCTGTCAGATAACTACACAACGTTGTCTCTCTACAAAGAGGTCGTAGTAATTAATTAGTTTTCAAAATGTCAATCTGTATTTGGAAAGTAATGAATTCGAGAAAATATTATGTGAATTCAATAATTCCAAAGACCTGGCGAATATTGCAGAAACTTTTCTCTCTGTTAACAATTGAAATATTCCACGTATATAAACATGGTTGGGAGATTCAGTTATGCTATTTTCTTGTACGGAAATCAAGAATCGAGTAATGAAAAATAATGGATAGAGTAGTCCGTTGCTTTGTGACAGTTCATTCGAAAAAACAAATAAAAGTACTCGAATAACCCTGCAGTGAAACTTCCAAACGAACAGACAAACCTATGGAATTCTCTACTTTTCGAAATTCTTACGAAATAAGTCTACAAAAGACATTTAAATACCTTGTTGCACAACTTGAAATACTCCAGTATGAAATGTAGTAGTTCTACAAAATCTGTGTCACCTTAAAGACCTAACTCAATTTACAAAGGTCTTGGGAATCTATGTGAACGAAACACTGGGTTTTCACTCACATACGTCGAAAATGTTGGATAGCTTTGATGAATTTTTGATTCCAAATTATCAGGGTTACTATCACAAAAAGCAAATTTCAATTCTACATACCACTTCCTGATACTTTGTTTCTGCTTCTTCAAAACTACCTTCGGCATTTTTAGTTTCCAAGCGTGATGATTATGCTGAGATTGAGAGTAGAAATTGGCACTGGCATTTGGCAATGTCGCTGAGAATAATTATTTTGACATTGCCGTTATTACACAAGTGCCAACCTGCGTCAGTTTCGAGTGAAAAAACTGGATGGACCTTAATCATGGCCAACTGGGATAGTTATTATAAAAGTGAATAAAGTATAGACGTGTATAATGAATATTATACACTCCGTGAATAGATTGAGTGAAAGTTCTGACGTTTCTCGTAAGCTTGACTATTTCCAGCAATCACAGAGGATGAAGTTGAAGATTCTGACAACTCTATTGTAGATTGTTGTGAACGCAGAATTATTAGAGAATTATTGAAATTTTTCCATGGAGGTCGTGGGCAAAGTAAATAATAATAAAATAATTGCTATTATTCACTAGGGTAATTTGCGATACTCGTTTGCAGCTCGTGTCGCAAACTTCACCTTCGTGAATAAAAGAAGTCATTATATTTATGCTCATTGAATAATATACCACCTAGCGTCTGGTACTTTTTCGAGCTCAAACAGTTCTTATCACAGATAAAAGTTGAAATATTCTCACTACGACGTAACGA
Organism: Myrrha octodecimguttata; assembly: GCA_958510865.1. NCBI lineage: Eukaryota > Metazoa > Arthropoda > Insecta > Coleoptera > Coccinellidae > Myrrha > Myrrha octodecimguttata. The sequence goes on along the minus strand of OY294056.1, from coordinate 72,351,266 downwards.
CAAAAATTCAGATCTTTTCTGTTTGCAAATACTAATATTGCCAGTAAATAGATATATTGCTTTCATAACAATATTGGTATTCTCGAGTCTGCAACAATATAGGTATCGATTAGAGCTTATTTTGGGAGGAATTTCCATCATTTTTATGTTTTTCCTGGGTTTTCACTCCCAATAGCTGAAACAGAACTATTTAAATTAAATAAAATTGTCTTTTCCTGGAAAACGCCCTTGCAGATTGCAGGATTGAACTATTTATCAAGGGCAGTTTGCATGACGAACAATACCTTATCGACACAAACGATAAACAAAGTGAACTGTGACTTTCCAAAGTACACATCTGACTCTTTCCTCAGACAAACCTCTATTTCCTAGAAACTGCCCTTGACAAAAAGTTAAATCCTGCGATCAGCAATAGTATTTTCCATTAATCTTAAAAAGTTCTGCTTCAGATACTGGGAGTGAGAGCCCAGAAAAATCCACAAAATGATACTAATAAATCCTTCTAAAATAATATGCTTTAATCGATACATATATTGCTCTGGTTCGAGGTCTGTCAATGCAACAAGAATCTCACTATCGATAGTGCTATCTTGGCAACTTCAAAATAGTACTTGCCAAGCTAGTTAACAGGATGACTTGCGACATTTCAAGAGCTGACCCCTTCGGTTTTGTGAAGATATATAGGCACTAGTTCAGATATTTTATGGGTCTAACATTGTTTGCTGCAATTGCTGTTCAAAAACAAACTTAAAATTTGGAAGTCATTCCACGTTATCTGCAGGAAAAAAAACTATTGTCTCGAATTCGAATATGTATCAATGAATCAGCAAATATCTGATGATCTGAACAAGTCATATCACAAACATCAAAATACTTAAAGAGTTCTAGTTATAATTTGCCCTGTTGGATGGTAGCTTTATGACTAAAACTTCATTAGCACCATCACAGAGGTCACGTGCGTATTCACATACAGAAGGAGAAACTCCTCCCTAGACCTGCACGGGAAAAATGGAACATTGAATCTCTTCACAACCCAACAACAATGGAACTCTATCAAAATCGATTACATAAAAAAATCCAAAACAACTCCATACTAGAGGAGGATGATGTTGAAAACTTGTGGGAGAGAATACAGTCGAACGTCCTAGCTGCAGCCAAAGAAGCCATCAGGAAAAGAAAGGTCAGTGCAAGCAACCACATTCAAACCAAACAATGGTATACACCCGAAATCAAGGAACTGGCAAAACTGAAACGGAATGCATATCTACGATACAGATGTAATAAAACACCGGAAGAACGACTACAATATACACAACTAAGAAACAGAGTGAACCTAGAAATTCGAAACATCAAACGAGAAAACTGGGAGAGATTTTCTGCGGAAATGGAACAATACCTATAAGGGGCGCAGAAGAAAATTTGGGGAATGCTAAGAAGGAGAAAGTTGGATGTGAGTGAATATTCGCAAACACAAAAAATCGATGAAGATACCTGGAAGGACTACTTCGAAAATTTGTACAGCTCTGATGAAGACATCCCCCCTACCCCTACGGACAACGATAAAAACCATGAGAGAGTGAAAATAACTACTGAAATGACTGCCGAAACTGCGATGAAACTAAAAAACAGAAAAGCTCCTGGATTCGATGGTATTCCGAATGAACTCATAAAATATGGCGGAGCCTGCCTGATGGAAGAACACACAAAACTGTATGATAAAATCCTAACAACTGGAAAGATACCAAGGAGCTGGAAGAAAAGTATTACCATTCCTGTTTTCAAAAAGTGTGACAAAAGAGCCCCAGAAAATTATAGAGGAATAACATTGCTCAGCTCGGCCATGAAACTCTTCACAAGAATTTTGGAATCCATAATCTACAAAAATATAAACATGTCAGAGGAACAGCAGGGTTTCAGGAGGAACAGATCAACATTAGATCCCATTTTCATATTGAGGCAGATCACCGAAAAATCGATAGAATACGGAAAACCAGCCTTCCTCTGCTTCATAGATCTCACCAAGGCATTCGATAAAGTGAGACTCAAAGATGTCATCAAAGTACTTAAAGATAAAGATCTACCAACATCTTTGATAGAAATTGTGAGACAACTGAATACCGACACCTCTACACATATATCTGTAAACCAACAGCTCACCGTAGAAATTCCAACTCCAACGGGTATACGACAAGAAGACTCATTAAGTCGCCTACTCTTCAACATAATAATGGACCAAATAATACACCGCGTCAAGAATTCTGGAATGGGATACAGACTCAGCACAGGGGCTATAAAAATTATCTGCTACGCCGATGACGTAGTGATTGTGGCTGAAGACGAAGATGACCTGCAGAGACTGCTATATTCATTTTTTTTAGAAGCATGCAAATACAACATGCAAATATCAAAAACAAAAACAAAGTCATTAGTCATAAGCAAAGAATCCAAAAGATGCAAACTTGTCGTCGCAGACCAACCAATAGAACAGGCATTCAGCTATCTCGGCGTACAGATATCTTCGAACCAAGATAGAACATACGAAGTTCGTGAGCAGGCAAATAAAGCATGTAGAGTGGCAGGTGCACTTCGCGACGACATATTCAACAACAAATATATGAGTAAACAGTCAAAAACCAGGATCTACAAAACTTGTGTCCGCCCTATCATGACATACGACATAGAAACCAGAGCGGACATCAAAAGAAATAAGTCCATCCTCAGAACAACTGAAATGAAGATACTAAGAACCATATCTGGATATACACTGAGGGACAGGAAGAGGAACACAGCCATTTTGGAAGAATGCCAAATCCAGGACATTGTCAGATGGGGAAGAGCGCGACGACGATACTGGAACAACCACGTCAGCAGAACGAACTCCCATCGGCAGACCTACCAAACGCTGGAAAGACTCCTGGGTGTCCACATCCATAGAGGACTAGAGTGAAATTTACAAGCCTCAGGCTTAACATAAGATGAAGAAGGAGAAGACAGAGGACACGTACGGAATCTAATCCTCAACATGCAGAGTCCATGACGTTCAATAATAATTTGTCGTTCGAGGGATCAAAGTCTACAGTTTCTCAGATAGCATTAGTTCCACCTCGACCTGAAAAAGTCATGTTAATCGCTGAAAGCTTTCTGAATCTCGATAATAAGGGTTGGTAAGCTCCTCCTTAGATGGCTCTACTAAAATTTGGTTCACAAAGCTACAATCCAAAGGGTCATTTGTTATCGAACAAGTTGAGTTGCTGTACACGAATTTTTAAGGAAATACTTCCTTTCTGTAGATGCTTTGGTTGGTGATGTGTCTAGCTCAGTTCAAGGTGGAATATTTATTGTAAATATTCGTCCTGTTGTTTGTGTTGGTCAAACTGGAACTCTGTCATCTAAATGGACCATTTCTTCAGATTAAGAAAATGCTTTCAATAATGGATTTCGCAGAAGCAAAAATGCATTGACTGCAGGGGAGCCTTATTTGAGAAATATCAAATAATTCGCTTATGAATTAGCTGTAATTAAGTTCACACTTTACTTTTTACGCCCAGCAGAAATAGAGATGCTTGAAACACTCGGCCAATTGAGCTCTTCCACTAGTAGATTCTCTAATTTGCGTTTTCATCCTAGGAAGCAAATCTAAGTTATATGGTTAGTTCATCAAAATATTATAGAACTACGAATATTTAATGAATAGGTCTAATTGGAAACTTTCAGACCTGATGAACGTTGACGTAAACTCCGCTCCATGTCCCTTTTCCGATTGTTTCTGTTCAGAAGAACTTTTCGACTCGACCTGATATGATGTTTTATTCATCGTTATTAATTTTGGGAATGGTACTCGTACATATTCAATTCAATAGTTTTCCTGATAGGAAATGAGCAATCCTGAATTCATAAAAGGCGTTGATACTTCCAGGACAATGCCATTTAATACCTAATGGACAATAATTACTGAAAACCACTCCTAAACACAATATTAATAGATTAATGATTATTAATGTGTTGTGTGGCGTGTTTCGGACAAGATAAATTACAAGATTACCCGAAGTATATGGGAATTCATTCGAAACAACACGAATTGAAACCCTTAATCAACAAATGGTGGCATGGGAGGATGTTCTTCGTAATGACGAACGTAAATAAAGTTTTGCTTTTTGTTGTTGACGAAATGAATATTCTGGCAATCGCCACTCCCTAGAGGATGATGAAACCATTCTGATTATTATATACAGGTCGTCACAATTGAGCATTGAATCTTTAAGATGAATGGTGGTACGTTTACCTCCCTCTCTCAACAAGTTTTTTGAACGTAAACCTGAATATTATTTCCTCTACAATGAAAAGGCCATCTAGGTATCCATAATCCTTGATGAAAAGAATTTTTTTAAATTTTGGCTACCGTTGAAGTACATACGAATCCTAAGTCAATATAGGTCATTCATTAAATTCAAGTATCGTTCTTTCGATAGAATACCATTGTTAATCAGTTGAATAAAAGCCAACAAACAGATATAATATCAAAAGACGAGAACCCAAATAAACGAGTTACACTAGAACACCCGACCATAATGTAACATATAATGGGCAATGCGACTCATATCAAGCAGAACCTGAGAAGCTATTAGTGAAGTTCATGGAAAGCATTACTTAGGGCCGGTATTATAAAACTTAATGGGAAGTTAACTTTAACTTTAACTGAAATTTTGACAGTTATGTTAGGACATATCTGTCAAAACTGTCAGTTAAAGTTAAAGTTAAGTTTTATAATACCGGCCCTTAGGCAAAGAAGAGCATTACATATACAGGTCTGGCCAAGACACTCGGCACTATGCGAAACTCTACGTCAACTTAGATGAGTTGATAATATAGTCTGCCAGTGGAAGATTCAAAACCTCAGCTCAATGCCATATCAAATAGACGACTGTTCTTTTGCGTAGGTTGGTGGGGAGTTTCCAGTTCCTCGATACACGATCCAAGCCAAGTAAGAATTACCAGTCCCACAGTGGCACTCTGAACTTGAGGTGGGTAAGACCATATCGGTTGAAAATAAATATGATTTCATTCCATTGAAGAAGAGGAATTTATTTTCGACAATGACTGAAACAAATAATCTCCTCTGTGAAAATGGGTACTTAGGTTCTTTTTGCCATAACTGGTTTGAAAATGAAATAAATTCTACGAAGTTAAGAAATTGGAAAAAAAAAATTCATAAAATGCGGAATTGAAGGTCTATAAATTTAAATAAAATGTTCAAATAATCCACCTTGTCGTGTCAAACTCATATCTCTGAGCAGATTCGGCATAGTTGCTATTTTAGCACAGAGTTGGATTATTTTGAATCTTAGTTCATCAAAATCTTTCGCTCTATCAATTTCTTGCCATATAAGTAATTTTTCAGATATCCCCAAAGAAAAGGATCATCTGGAGATAAATCTAGTGATCTGAGGGGCCATTTGATCGTGCCATTCGTAGAAATGACACTGTCGGAAAAAGTCGTCCTCAGATATTTTGTGACTACTCTTGCTTCGTGAGAGTGTGACTTGGACAGCCATCCTGTTGGAACCAGACATCAGTGAAATTTATTGGTAGCTGTCGAACTGTCGGAATAATTTGATTCACAAAATTCCATTTTTTTGATGTGGTCTTCTAGAAAGATTTCTTGATTCGTTTGAACCTTGTAACGTCGGTAAATATTCCTTTTCAAAATATTCCGAACACTTCTATCGCTCATATCGACTTGTTCAGCAATTTGTCTACTCGAACAAAAGGAACAATGGTTTCAACAGCAGCGCACACATCTACTTCTTTTTTCAGACGATTTTCACTGATGAGTTTTGGTGGTTTATCAATCTTGCAATTACTGCATCTTTGTAAACAACCACATTTGTCGAATTTCCTAATTATTCTAGAAATAGTGGAACTTGAAGTTATAGGCCTATCTTCAAAGGCAACAATAAATGAATTTATTGTCTCTTGAATTGATTGACCACCAAAATACCATTTTATGATTTGAATTTTTTCTTTCACACTAAATATTTCGGTTTACTAGGAATCTACTTTATTTTTAACCGATATGGTCTTACGCATCTCAAGTCTGGAGTGTGACTGTGCGACTGGCAATAGTGGCAATGGCAATTCTGGCTTAGATAGCGTATGGAGGAACTGAAAACTCCCCACCAACCTACGAAAAAGAATCAACAGTCGTCTATTTGATATGGCATTGCGCTGAGGTTTTGAATCTTCCACTGGCAGACTATATTCTCAACTCATCTAGATAAACGTAGAGTTTTGCATAGTGCTGAGTGTCGTGGCCAGACCTACTATATGATACAAGATGTGATCCATCGAGCAAGAAAATCCATAGACCGCCTAGAATTCAGGCGAACGCTTATAAGCCTAAGCTGAGTAGGTTTGGACACTGATTACGAAGTTCGAATTCTTAAATGGGTGAAATCCATCCAATTATTCGGTAGATATACCCTTGAAAAATTCTATTTTTCCAATATTTCAAAGAATATAGATTGGATCCAACAGAACCCTAGTATTTCTCAACCAGATATCAAGTTTCATTATGATTGGATCCGTATTTTTTGAGCCGTACTGGAAACAACAACCATAACCAGTAAAAACATGCTGAAAGTTTTACACAAGGCTTTATTATTTTCTCCGTTAAATAACCCAATACCATTGATATCTTAAATAAAACTTGTATATTATTCATAACTCATTGGTTTTTACGAGCTTGTTCTGGAGAACAGCGCGTTATCATTTCGTCACGATGTCTGTAATTTTCGAATTTTCACCCGAAATTGGTTTCAAACGACTAGGTTGGACTCACTGATGAAGAATCAGTGGTCAAAATTGATTCGGTCCGTCCGACCGTGTGCGCTGTAACTCTCGAAAGAAAGGACCTAGAGTCTTGGAATTTTCAGGTTTGGTTAGGATCCTGAATATCTCCGTTGAGTTCGTTAATGGGCCTAATCTGCCCAATGGTTTTTGTTCTACAGCCATTTGAAATTTTGATTTTTCAATAACCCGAAAAATATTTATCTCATCGAGATGAAACTTGGTTGGAAGATGAACAATGTCAATAGAAAGAATTATCCATGGAAAAATTCGAAAAAAAAATTTTTTTTTTGAAAGTTTTTATATTTCATTGAAATTTCACTGAAATTTCCAAGTCACCATTTAGCAATGTGAACGAGCTCGTAAAAGCTGCTGATTTCAGGTCAGTGCTTTCCTCAAATTTTTCACAACACAATTTGCATCGTTTTTTTTTCAACTCAGGGACCACTGGTCGGAAATCATCCAAGTGAACATTTTTAGGTGGAGTTATGCAACAGTAATCAACGTTGAGAGTTTCATTAAACTTCGGTGGTAAGTTTTCGAGAAATATTTTTTTTGCCCTCCTACCCGCAATTTTGAGCCCTTAGGGGATCAATCTCGAACGACACACGATTTTTCTACCAAGTTTCACGGATTTCGGTTCAGTACATCCAGGGGAAAGCCCCGGACAACGGACAGACGGATTTTTTTCATTGGTTCATTCAAATCTACATACTTCAAAATGTAAACTATGAAATTTTCAGGGAGGGTATTTTTTTTTTTGGACAATCACTAAGTTTTATCATTTGATTAAATCAGATAATGAACTAAAACACGGAAATTGGACATATATATTCCAACTAACCGCCAAATTTCAATTCAATCGCTTAAGTAGTTCCAGCAATATCAGGGAAATAACCTAATACTTCGAATTGCTATAACTCCAAAACTGTTTTGACCGATTTGACCCATTAATAACCAGACTGAATAAATTTTGACACCGGATTCTTCATTGGTCCAGTCGTCTGAGACCTTCTTCGGGGAAGCTACAAGTAGTTGTGCGTCGAAATGCTTCAATACGATAGCTCAATTAGATTCTGTGATATTATGGGAATATCTACAACAAATCAAACATCTACAACTCTGAAACCCTCCATCCGATTTGGTCCATTAATGAAATTAACTGTTGCATTCTGATGTGCGACCTAACCGGAAAGTTTCAAGTCACTAACTCGTTTTTTTCTACATTTATCGGTTTTGACATCGGATTCTTCTTCGTTTGTGACTTTTTTTATGCTCGAAATCCGAAAATTATAGAAATTTGTACGATACGATAACATGCCGTCTCCAGAACATGCGTGCAAAAACAAGATTTGCGTTGGCATCACTGATTTTGTATCAGCGAAGAAACAATGTAGCTCTGTCAAAGAAATCAATGTATGAAAATCAAGTGATTGCAACATGTTTACTTACGTGGATTCTGCCATTATCACCCCTAACAAACAAGAATCAGTACAACCAACCCTAAAAATTGGGTTTACACTATCAGTATTCTTAATCGACGATTAAAATAACTCTCACTCAAAAAAATATACTATAGTTCCATGTTCTACGGAATTTGAAGAAGCAATTCCGTGGCAATTTTAGTCTTGGGGTATTTCAATTATGTGCCAGTGGGTAATGTTCACGCGATCTCTGGAAAATGATATGTTACCCCGTAATATCATACACAAATTGAGTTTTCCGCCAGCGTTTATTTTATAAACCAATTAGGCAAGTGGAAATAGGACACCAGGGATATTGGAGCAAGGGTGATAAGTTTTACATTGCAGTCGTAAATTTGAAAGGGTGTCCGAAAAATCTTGAACGAATGTTGATATATCGGTGAGACTTTAATCTGGACATGTATGAAAAAATCAACGAACGAAAGTCTAAATGATGAAGAAAACATAAACTAACTTTACCCACGGCCCAATATCATCGAGAAATATTATCTGTGGACTTAGCATCCGATCACCCAAAGCACCTACATCAAAAAAGCGTTGTAAAAAAAATTGAGTTTCTGCTGTTTCATCAGATCGACTCACCTTGGAAACGCAAAGAGGATTCTGGATACTTCTCACACGTTACATAAATAATAATATCGGGAAAGGAATCGTTCGAAAATATGTGTCTCCTTACATTCGGGTGGTTTTGCCCATCAACGAATTCATGAATGGCTAAAGCGATGGTTCCGCATGAATACCCATACCAAGTTTGATTTTCTCGATTTAACTTCGATAAGATGAAATGTATCGTTCGTTAAAAAAATGATGTCTCGTAGAAGATTTTCAGCGAAATCTGACAAATAATTTATGAATTTCATAAAATTTGACTTTTGTGTTAGTGTCAGAACGCGAATGATACCTTTCTAATTTTTTAGATTAACCTGTCAATTGAAATATTTTTTTTTATTTTTCGACGTTGAATACCGCTTTCTGAACATGTTTGGGTATATTCTGTTGCAAAACTTTCATTTCAAATTACTCTCATGTTGAAACATTCGAAGATTCGAATTCATAATAGGGATCTAAGCAAATATTGAAAAGGTTAGTAGTTTTTTCACAACAATGAAGGGTATACGAGAGACAAAAGAATATTTGAAAAAGAACATTCCGCAGACTCACCATACTTGATAATAAATTTCAATTTATTCAGTTTATTGAGATTTTGTCCTAGATAGGTCCCATTTGAGAATATTGAAAATAGTCTGTGCCCTTGAACATAATCAGTTTCGTCCCACTAAAAAACTCCAGGAAAAAATTGGAGCATTCTCATTCAAGCACTTCATTTTGAGAGGTTGGAAGCTTAAATAGAAATCTCAGTAACATCAGACGAGATAATGTTCCGTAAACAAAATATATCATCGATGAAATAAATAGTAGATAGTGCTTCATTATCTACTTCAAGTGTGTTCCAAAATAATAATAGGAAACATGTATGCCCTCAACTATCTTCCTCAGTTATTTTACTCCTGAATCCTTCTCGGACCACAAGAATGCTTGTAATCATGGATAACAAATTCTAGAAGTTGAAGTCAAACCTTAACATATTTAACTGCTTCAAGCGTACCGTGACATTTTGTTGAACCAACATATAACTCCTTTGTATATTGGATGCCCAAGTAGTGCCTGTACAATGGACATCCAAGTTTGTACGCCCATTGCATGTCCCTCAAATATCCAGTGAAAATTATTTGAAAAAACATGCTTCGTGGGTTTTACCATTATGTGCTTGCAATGAAACATGGGTGTATAGTATAGTGAGGATGGTTGCTTCCTATGACTCCAGTCAGAATTTCTGCATGTTAGGAGGAGGTAGTTCTTGAGAGACCACCGAGATGATACTAGTGATAAAATATATACTTACTTGTCGGCATCCATAGGCTATAAGGCAATTTTGACTATCGGTCGACAACACCGTTGAAATGATCATTTGCAGAGACTGCATGGACATGAAATGGATATTCATTGGATGCAAAATGGAAATCCAATATACTTCCAACTGAAATGGTCATGGAATGGATCTGCAATATAAATCCTTCGGATATAATTCGATATACTCGTTAGACATCCATTGTAGTGTGAGAATTTTATCATCCTAGAATGTTGAAAACGGCAGTCCAACTAATGGATGTGTCCGAAGTCTGAAGCAGAACTCCATCAGTTGTCCGGAGGAGTCGCTCGAGTTTCCTGGAATCATTGTCCAAATAACTAAGATCCGTAAAAAAAGTGTACAACCTGAAGGGTAGAAAGTGTGGAAGTCATACTTAAACCTTAACTGGATTGCTTTCAGAAACACTGCCCCACAATTTTCACGTCGATTCGAAATCATCAGTGAACTAGAAATCAGACAACCTCTCTGGAGCTGACGGGATCCAAAAACAAGCTCTGAAAATACTGCCATACGGCAGACATAATAATTAATATTGAAGGAATTCCCTACTACACTAACAAAATTGATACAGTCATACCTACAGCATCGAAAATTTCCGGTGAACATAGATGGAAAGAGATCCACAAGAAGAAAAACCGAAGGGGGTGTACCCCACGGATCAGACAAAGGACCGCTATTGTTCAAAATTCTTATGTCGAACACACCAAAACTGCCATGGGGCAGAGAGCTACAAGAAGGAATATTTTCAAAGTACACTGAATAAAATGATAGTGTTAGCAGGTGGAACTCCATCTCCATCAGACAGATCAAAAAAGAAATGAAAATAGAAACTTTAGAGCAAGCAAACCAGATGAGAAGGCTAATTTGAATTAGGGTAAGTAAGAAAGTAAGTATGATAGACAGGTGGAGAAACCTCATCCACGAAAGCCCATAGACGACCAACAGTAGACGAAGCTCATAAATATAGACGTATCACGAACAAACAACGAAAAATATTTCATTGAAAGTATCATAATTAATACTTGTGTCTGTTTTAGGTCCACCGAAAGATACCGAAATACACACAAGAAATATTGATAAGAAGCTTGAACTCGTGCAGACAGACAGTTAACGAATATTCTACCACGGAAGGATAGGCAGCCTTCACAAAACACAATTAGAAAAACCAGGAAAAACGAGACTGGAGACAAAGGAAATAAATTCCCACTTTCAAACACCAAGGATCAATGAGATTCAGAAAGTTGCTACCTACGGACTACTGCACAAAGTCCTGAACATTGCTATTCAGATTTTTTCATCACATTGCGAAAGTTCCTATTTTGTTGAGGGCAATCAGATGATTCATCCTTGATTCACTGAATCGTCGAAAAATAGGTTTCACAATGAATTCCTGAAATTGAAAAATTGGTCACGTTCACCTGCATGGTTGCATCGAAAATGAAAACGCAAATTTCAGTTATAATAGGATTTGATAAGATTGAAATGATATAAAAATGAGATATGAATGAAAAAAAAAATAACTTATTAATTTGGGAGATGAAAATATCTATGTAAATTATTTCCTATATATATGGGGCAGCTGAACGTACACGGCATTCGATGAGTCTTAACTCAGGTGAGCATATATCATAAAACAATATTATTCCTGTGAGTATATCAAATCATCAGAGATTTGATCGTAGTTTACTTTTTATGCCAGAACTGAGTTTCATAAGCAATCATCAGTATTGCTTGAACTGTTCAAGCAAAAAGAACAAAATTTCAGATTAGTGTAGCTCAGTAACCATTAGGCCTAGTATAACCATAAAAAAATCGAAACGTTACATTAGGACCTAACCTAGAAAATTTAAGTTACTTGCTCGTTCCGCTTAGAAGTGCTTTTGGGAACGAACAATTCGTTGGACGGAATCACATTTGATTTTAGAATTCCGAACTGTTGTCCAAGATCATTTTCGATGTAAATTCGAAAACCAGAAGGTTTAAATCATTGTTCTCTAGAACACGCGCACTCAAAAAGATCTTTTATGTTTATCCATCTTCAATTGAGTTTATTGAACGATATTGAGAACTTATATGAACTATATATTTCCAGAGAAAAATGAAAGTCACAATTTGCATACTAGCGTTCGTTCTTGGCTGTCAAGCCATTTCAGACTTGGAGGTTCTCGAGCAATGGCAGAACTATCAGGTAATCAAGGAATAGTCTTATTCCCCTTCATCAAAAAGTTTAACCGAATCTGTTAATTAATTTCGGAAAAGAATGATTGTGTTAACAAATTCTTGAACTTTTCACAGGAAGATTTCGGTAAATCCTACAGATCTATAGTTGAACACCGTCATCGTTTCTCTGTATTCAAGCAGCAGCTTCAAGAAAACGAAAAGCACAACGAACTTTACGCCAAAGGAAAAGTGAGCTGGTTCAAAGGACTCACACCATTCACCGACTGGACCCGCGAAGAATTCAACGAGTACATTAACAAATACCGTTATGAAGAATTCGTAGGCCATGAGGAAATTTTTGACGGCTCTAATCTGACAGTTCCACTCAGTATTGATTGGAGAGATTATGGAGCAGTTGCAGAGGTGAAAGATCAAGGAACTTGTGGATCTTGCTGGACCTTCAGTTCTGTAAGTTTATTATACATTTTCTTTTTTTTTCGTTGAGGTCATCGATACCCGAAGGTGAACTCTCAAACTTGACCGTGAAAAGATGTGATCTGGTTCGTATATCTAAGCCAGTACAATCAGATGATTCACAAGCAGCTTTAGCTCATTTCCTGTTGGTCAAACTCTCTGTTACAAACTGTAAAAAATCACTATTTGCTGTTTAGGTTTAGGTCTAATGGTACCACCTTCCATAGCTAGTGAAAAAAATCGCATAGAAATAGAAATCAATAGTATTATTAGACAGTAGCACCTGTTTTGGAATATTAGCATTTCTCAAGTGATATCACTGATAACCTTTAAAAGTTCTAAACCAAGCTGCGTAAAATATCAGGTGTCAAAACTTTCCTATAATCACCCACTAAAATTTCGGTAACAGAACGCGGATCTAGAATGGTCAAATATTGTTCTATTTCTATTTGTTCAGTTCCATGGCGCTAAGGTCACTTTGCCAAGTCCGGTCAATTAATGAACTGAACTATAAACTTTTTGGACTGATCTCTAGTTGCTACGCTTAGTTGACCGCTCTAATTTTCGAACTTTACTTATAAGATAAGTCAAAGAGTATCGACACCAAATATTCTATGCATCTATTTTTTAACTTTTTCGGAAACAAAAAGCAACATGGAATCCCAATATTTCGTTGAACAATTCATATCTTCGTATGAAATCTAAACAGAATTTAAAATTTTTCTAGACTGGTGCATTGGAAGGAGCATCCAAAATACACAAAAATGTACTTGTCTCCCTGAGTGAACAGAATCTGATGGATTGTGCCACCGAGGACTACAACGGCCATGGATGCAGTGGTGGTACAACTATCGGTGCTTTCACATACGTGAGATACAACGGGATTGCATCAGAAGATAGCTACCCCTACACTGGAGTGCAGGATACCTGTCAGAGTTTCACTCCAGTTCTCAAAGCCACTGGTTTTGTCAAAGTAACTCCGACTGAAGATGACCTTCAGGCTGCTGTGGGTACAGCTGGACCTGTATCAGCTGCTGTAGTTGCTACTGACGCCTTGAAAGATTATAAGGGTGGTATATTAGACGATGCAACATGCGCTGGAAGAGAAATCAATCACGGTGTTCTGGTTGTTGGTTATGGTTCGGAAAATGGTAAAGACTTTTGGATAATCAAGAATTCGTGGGGTCCTCAATGGGGTGATTCTGGATATTGGAAAATGGTTCGTGGAGCTTCCTCGTGTGGTATTGTCAAACAAGCTAGATATCCTCTAGTTTAATTCTCGTCTCATTTGTGATACATAACATATTAATAAAGACCCTTTTTTAGAGAACTATGTTTATTCTTTATGATTTATTTCGGAAACTCCTAGGTACCCTTGAGGAAACCCTAATCGTTTCCTTCAATTTTTTAATTGATTTACATGGGGTACTTTCCATAGGATTTTATGCTCAACTTTCGGATAGAATTTATCTGGAAACAAATCAGCTCATTTATCCTCATTTACAAGTAGAAAATAAGTGAACATGAGTTGGTGTATCACAGTTGAAAAATTAGTCTTTTTTTCTTCGATATATTTCGTTCACTATCAACTCAATTCCTGACGTTTCGCAATAATTTATTTTTCGTATGAGGAATTCAAATTCCTCAACGATTGAGTTTGTCTATCTTTTTTTACTTAAATCGCAACAAACTTTTTTAGATGGACAGTGTATGCCTTTTTCTGATGAAAAGTCTTACTCCATCCTTTTTATGCGCTTGTTCTTGGGAACAGCCCGTTATCATTTCGTCACGATGTCTGTATTTTTCGAATTTTGAGCCGAAAGTGGTCTCAAATGACTAGGTTGGACTCACTGATGAAGAATCCGTGGTCAAAATTGATTCTGCCCTGCCGGCCAGTCGGCCGTCCGTGTGTGCGATAACTTTCGAGAGAAAGGACCTAGAGTCTTTAAATTTTCAGGTTAGGTTGATCCGGAATATCATGGTCAAGTTTGTTAATGGGCCAAATCTGCCGAATGGTCTTTGTGTTACAGCCATTTGAAATTTTGATTTTTTTCAACCACTCCGAAAGTATTCTGATCTAAATGAGACTTGGTTGGTAGATATACAGTAGCCATATGAATAGTTATTCATAGAAATATTAAAAAAAAACATCTTTTCGAAAATTTTCATATTTCATTTGAATTTCACTGACATCTCGATACCGCCACTTCATAACCGAGTACTTCATTTCAGCCCAATCAGATATCCTGATTTTCTTGAAGAACAAATCAATATAAAAATTCAGGAAATTTATTTTAGAAATTCATATATTTCAAAAAGCATCTCCGATTCCATTGAAATTTTATTCTAATCGACAGCGAAAACTCGAAGACTCGGTTTCAGTCTAAACAGATATGTATTCTTTCAATTTTTCGAAACATAAAATTTATAGACTATTTCTTTGTATCACCGACCGTACAAGACATCTAGTGTTGAATAGTCGAAGCATTTACTAGATCCTACCGTCACATTATGCGTTACAGCGGCGTCTGTTCACACTCAATGCTTAATGAGGCGATTCCCTAGAAGTTTCATCGGTTCTTCCCCGTAAGGCATGAGCAGTTTATCGGAATGGTCACTACTTAACAACAGAGTTTCGAATTTCAACTCGATCAGATATTCATTTTATTTCATCAAACATATTGAGCAAGAAGTTATTTTATTTCATTTTGCGCTTGTTCTAGGGAACAAAAGAGTTTTGCCCAGTGGCTGTTTTGAGCCAAAATGGTGTTTATGATTAAAAAAAAAATTCGATTTGTTTCCGAGGAACATTCATCAGAATGCAATAAAAATTGGCACAGACCTTGAAGTCAAAATACAACAATAGTGCTCCAAATTTCAGTTTCAGCGAATATTTATCTGCAAAGAAGTTGGAAAAAATGTGTTTTGAGATAATTTCCCCAATTTCTCGAAATGAAGTGAGGTTGTCTAAATTGAACGTCTTTTTTTAATAGTAATGCCAAAGCATTACTTTCGAGTTTTATTTTTAAAAAATTGTTTTTTCGAAAACTAGTCATAACCTTACCATGGGATTTGGCATATACCTTTAGGTCACTATTCAGAAATAGTACTTATATCAAATTTCAGAATTTGATCGCTGATTTTATCGGTATCATTATTAATTATTTCCGAAATAACTAAAAAATACCGATATATCGGATCATCGATCGCAAGAGTATGTATATATACAGGATCACAGGATGAATTTCAAGAATTTAGCGTTCGTAATTAAACTCCATACCTGCTCTACAGTTATTAAGTCTGTAAGCATATTCTTTCGGTACTTATTGTGTTTACGATCAGCTGTTAGGCTGGACGGAAAGAGATTAATTATGGCAGCCGAATTCGTGGGATTGAGCAAGCGCGTGAAAGCTGCTGACTCCACGTCAGTTCTTTTCGAGGTTTTTTTTTGATTGGTTGTAGAGTAAGACTTATACAAAGTAACATGACGATTACCGAGCTAAGAGAATTAAATGAAAAATTATACGAAAATGTTATGTATATTCATTCCCTCTCAAAAGTTCCTTCGGTAGGCCATGGAAGTTTGACTCATTCCACAAATTTTGTATCAATCTTCATGCCATAATTCTCGAATCAAATGCTAGATTCCAATAAGATGAGATTTGTTTTTTGAAAATATAACGAAACTGAAATTTCAAATATAATTAATCTTAATTAGGAAGATTTCACCCATTCATGAAGGGAAATATGCGTGAGAAAGCTCCGAACCTGATGCTGAGTAGGTGATTCCTTTCGAGAAATTTTCTGTTTACGTTCGGCGTTATAGCCGATCAAACCAACCAAATTCATTAACTAATTAGTATTAAACCATCCATATCAGTTTTAAAAATTCGATAAATTCCATTTGACCTTAAATTCTCATTATCGCTGAGATGTAGGTAGAATCGAGTGCTAGAAACAGTTACAAAATGTTTTAATAGGACGAGAGGAAGATAAAATAGAATAACCTTGTTTTTTGGACCAAGTACTTATTCGAAAAATTATCAAATTCAGGCTTATGGTAGTTTCATCTAGATTTGGAACATCGTTCATGGTTAAATCGTTCGCTCACCTAATTTTTAAAGGAATACCTCTGGAGTATCGGAATTTGCGATGTAGAGTTGAAGTGTTAATTGGAAACTCTTTTCAATAATTCAGGAAATATTTCTTTTCGAACTTTTATTTCCCACATATTTCAGAAATAATACCTAATAATAATAATATGGATTTCAATAAATCATGAAATAAGGATGAATTTTGTAGGAATTAAATTATTTGATATTAAATAGAAAGAATTTGAAAGAATTGTTATATTTCACAGAATCGATGTTCAGCCACTTTTTCATGAAAAATTATTTCACTAAAGATTTGAGTTCAGTTGATTATGTTAATAATAATAATAATTATGTTAATAATGAACGCAAAGAATTTTACAGAGAGATTATTATTTTCCCAGCAAAATATTCAAAATTCCTCCCCTCAGTGTTTCGTTCAATTTTATATAATAACAATTCCCTTACCGTGAGTTATTCGAAAGGGAACTTTGATAATGAAATAAACCAATTTTGTGATTTTTCGGACGGAAGTTCTGTGATGCTACGTATTCACTTTTATAGGAGCAGGAGCAGAAAAAGAACAAATAAACCTGTGAAAAAAACTCACCCTATCTTATGAATTACATTTGTAATTTTTTTTCCATAAGATCTATATCCATTAAGAGTTTACTTGATTTACACATGAGGCAGGTGCGACTCTCCAACGTGGAATAAATTCAGTATATCAGAGGCATTTTTACGCGCTTGTTATGGGAAACAGCGCGTTATCGTTTCGTCACAATGTCTGTGATTTCCGAATTTTGAGCCAAAAATTGTCTTGAAAGATTGGGTTGAAGACCCTGCAGGATAATCCGTGCTCAAATTCAATTCTGTTCGTCCGAATGTGCTCTGAATTCGAAGCAAAAGACCTAGTCATTTGGAATAATCTGATTAGATTGAGAGTTTAAATATATCGGTTAAGTTCGTTAATGGGTGAAATCGTTCGAATAGTTTCGGAGTCAGGCCCATTTGAAAATTTAAGGTTAATTCCTCGATATCTCATGAAGCAATGATTTTATTAGATTGACTCTCTGTATATAGTTTTGAACTACAAACGCGCAACTGAGTGCGAAATTTCGTGTGGATCTGACTGTTAGAAAGAAAAAAAATATTTTTTCCAAAATTTTTTGTTGAAAAAATTATAATTTTTTTCATGAATATTGACCAGTTTCCGGCGAAATTTGGCACAATCCTTGAAATCAGTATTGTATAACAACGTTTCAAACTTCAATTCAATGAGATATATATTCGGGAGATATATGGAAAAAAATATGTCAAAATTCGTTGTTTGAAATTTTGAGCAGTACAAACTTGATCTCATCACTTCCGTAATTATTTGGAGAATATCAACTCCTAACTTATGCGATGTTTCGTGCGTCTTCAACCGTTTAAAATTCTGAAAAAATGGTTTTTCTAAAATTATTCACATCTTCATCGAAAAAAATATTTTTTTTTATTTTATTGACCAGATTTCAATGGAACTCGGCACAAACCTTGAAGTTAGTCTTCAACTTCCACAACAGTTTCTCAAACTTCGATTTCATCTGATGTCTATTTCCATAGATATCCGGAAAACTTATGTCAAATTTCCATGCTAATTGAAATTTTGAGAATATTTCCCCAATTTCTCGATAACTATTGAAGCGATCAGATTGAAACTTGGAATAAACCTTGAAGTCAATATTCAAAAACAGTTCTTCAAATTTCAGTTTAATCTGAAATTCATTTTCGGAGATATTGAAAGATGAAGGTTATTTCCTTAATATCTCAAGAAAAATAGACGCAATCAGATTTAAACTATGTAGTAAGTTGAAAAGTACCAACGCACGACTTAATGCAAAATTTCGTGAGGATCGTATATGGGGGGTAGAGAATTGTTAAAACTATTCGAAAATTTTAGAAATATTTGTTGAAAAATTTTTTGCTGGAAACTATTCATCAAATTTCAACAAAATTGACCGAAACCTAGTCAGTATTTCAAGACAGTGTTTCAAAGTTCAGTTTCATCCGATATTTATCTTCTTTATATATTTAGATATTGGGAAAACGTGTCCTGGTTATTTCCTCGATATTGTTGTTTTTTGCTGGGTAACTCAAAAATACTGAAATAATGAAATTCGAATGGATATTTATATACGGAATCATTGGATGATTTTACCAATTCGCGATTTCGGTTTTCGTAATTTTACAGGTTCAACAAATATCAAGCCCCTAAATAGATTTATGGTTGACAGTTAGGCTGGCGTCAACCACAATCACATCCGAAAAAAATTACTTAGAGACTCGATATTTTGATAGCATGTTTGGGAATTAATTAAGGGGGTCGAATTCGTGAAACCTTAAAAAACCCCCCAATGTTTTCGATAATATATCACTTCGAAATTTTATTTTCCCAGTATTACCCATGCAGATGTGTTTGAATATAAATTCTGCACTTGGTTGAAAAATGACGGCTAGAGGCTTCATGCAAAATGTCTAGACGAAAGGGCTTCGAATGTGAACAAGCGCGTAAAAGCTCCTCGCCTCACGTCAGTTTTTTTGTTACAAATTTGTTCGCATGGTGCTGTTAGTACCTACTTCAAATAAGGTTTTTTTTGAGAGAAATGTTATACAGAGTGTTCCAAATTTGAGATAAATGACAATCCCACTTTTTTCATGGCTTCTCTTAATGGCTTTCTAGTTATTGCGAAATGTTTGTAGTTATGTCCGTTCTTCCGGTCGTAAGCGTAATTAATTCTGAAAGAAAATCTCACATAACTGGTATTTTCAGGCTATGCCTCAATTCGCTGTTTGGGGTTATAAATGGGCGAAAGCTGCCAACTAATTTGGGCGATTAGTGTACATCGTGAATCAATAGGGACGGGTCGATGTTGGCAGCCTGTGGCGGCCATGTTGTTTTAACGTCGTCTTTCTAACCTATATTTTTTTATTCAGTTAGTAATGCCAAATCACCATGGCAATCACCTAATCGCCAAGTTTGAATCCAATCGCTCAGGTAGTTTCTGAAATAAAAAATAAATAACTTCAAAACTTCAAATGCCTATAACTCCGAAACTATTTGATCGATTTGGCCCATTAACGAACTTAACCGCGGCATTCCAATGCGCGACCTACCCTGAAAGTTTCAAGTTGCTAGCTCACTTCGTTCGACAGTTATCGTGTCTACGGCCGGCCAACCGGCCGGCCGGCCGGACAGAATCGATTTTGACACCGGATTCGTCATCAGTGAGTCCAACCTAGTCGATTGAGACCATTTTCGGCTCAATCATCCAAAATTACAGACATTTGATTTATTTCATGTCAAAATCGACCCGTCCTTATTGAAAGACCCTATATTTCTTCAAAAGACAAGAAATAATAAAATCTGGATGAGATGAAAAATGATTCAAACTTATCTCTTTTTCGTACTCAAGCCTAGAGGACTTGAATAAACAAAGATTTGACACGGAAAATAAACCGTACTTGAGAATGATCTTGATTTTGGAATATTTTCCAAATTTGCGTCTTCATCTCTATTAAACCGATAAAAATCAGGAGATATGAAAAAATTAACATTAACATAAAAAGATAAAGATAGTTTCAGATTGATTAGTGGGTATATATAAGGAAGAACAATTTTTTGTGTTAGTTCAGTGTTGAATTTGGTATTCTACAGGTAAGTGTAATAAAGTTTGATAATTTTTTTTTTTTTAATAAATTTTGAATTTTACACAGCTAGTAATATAATTTGTGTCAGAAGACACTGCCTAAATTGTTGTTTGAAATTTTTTTGGAGAATCATCAACTGTTTTGATGCTTAATGTATCAGAACAATATGAGATGAATTTTCCAAAGCGATATTTCTTCCATACCTAGTATCCTAGAGTTTCTTTCCACTGAAAGAATTTCTTATAGTTTTTAACATTTTGGTTAAAGATCTATATACTGTGTTAATTTCATCAGAATGCAAGTAGTAATTAATTTTTGTCTTCTGAATGAATTTCTATTCGCAGTTGTTTGAATGCCACCATGCATCATATCGTAATTATTACCACTATATGACAACAAGAGAATATTTTTTCTCTTAGTTCGGATTGTCATCAAATTTTTGATTTTCAACAATTATATTTTTCATCGATATTTCTCGATTTTCCATGTTGAGTCTTCTTTGAATTTCCATTCATTGCAAATCTCATATCATTATGTAATCCCAGATATTCTTATGCATACTTCATAAAATCTGATACAAAGCTCAAGTGCGACGAAAAAATTATTGTAACATCAAAATATGAGGAAATTGAAGTTATATCCTCATTAAAATTGAACACAAAAGTAAATAAGTATCTTTTCAGGACAAAATGAAATTCGCCATCTGTTTACTAGCAGTAATTCTTGGCTGCCAAGCCATTTCTGAAGAAGATGCTCTCAAGCAATGGCAAGGTTATCAGGTATGATCCAATTCAAAATAAGAAGAAATCGACTACAAGATATTCGCACGAGAAATACGTATTCGTTCAATGAAAACTGTCTGTATTATCAGATGTAATCGGTGTCTTCATATAATTCAGAGATCAGGTTTTGTAGTGGAAGCACTCAGATTGATACAATTTTTCGAAAAAATCGCCGACACTTCGATCCTGTACTTTTCGGATCTTCCTCAGGACTTATTTTGAAATTTTCCCTCACTTTGTATGAACATTTCCCTGAATTCGTAATGATGTTGTTATCAATGGAGATATTCTGTCTACGCCAGATGCAGACGTCGATGCAAACCCTTGTTTAAACGTAATTCCATTATTGCTAGCTATGAAAATAAACTTAAAGCCGCGTACAGACACGAGAGCTGAGCGGCTTTCAAGGCAGTTGCGAGGCATTTGTGAGGCAGCCTCGCGTTGTTGAAATGGCTCGCGACACCGAATTTGGGTTATTACTTCAAATGCAAATTTGAGCATAATTATTATGGGTTTGATTCATCATTTTCCCAAATCACCTTCAGAAAGTATTCAAAATCAGATTTCAAAATTGGGGTTTGGGATTTGTCATGCATGCACGAAGTGACAACATTGTTTAGTATAATTGCTTTTTCTGCTATAGAATAACAAAATATTTATTCCTATTCTGTGGTACACAATTTCCGTTTGCGATTTGTCAGTAATATGACAGTATGTGCTCTTCTTTTTCTATTCCTTGGTCGTCGTCTTCTACTCTAACCAGATCGAAGTATAGCTATCTCTGTTTTCCTGAGCAAAGTAACACATTCGACGTCCTTTTCTTTCCGAGAAAGCTGAATTCGACGTGCACTCATGACAAATCCCTTTAAATGCAAATCCCCATTTTTATTTTTCAGTTTTAGGTGATAAAACATTTTTTAAAAATATAATATTGAAATTATATGTTTTAAATGTGATGTCCTGAAGGTTTTTCATGAAAATAACTGCATTTTCGTTTAAAGGAAAAACTCCCATTAACTTGTCTCGCAAGCCGCTCAGCTCTCGTGTAGACTTGTAGCTAGCAATGAAAGCAATTATGTTCAAACATAACATTTACATCGAGGAGTGTCAGGCTCAGACAAAATACTTCTTTAAACAACAATATCAGCATATATTCAGTGAAAACTTCATGTAAAATGAGACGACAGTTCCACAATAAAATGCCCTCAGGAAGATTCGAAAAATTTAGGATCGAAACGTTGGCAATTTATCAAAATTTTTTATCAATCCCAGTCTTTCCCCTTCAACGCCTCATTTCTGAGTCAGCATTTTGTCGTTGCATCCTTCGAAATTATTTTTTAACGATATTTAGCTTTTCTGAATACCTCGAATGAATTCATGGAAAATCCGTAATGAATTCCACAGGAAGAGTTCGGCAAGTCTTACAGATCCTTAGTCGAACATCGCCATCGTTTCAACTTATTCAAGCAGAAAGTTGAAGAAATCGAAGCCCACAACAAACTCTACGCCGAAGGAAAAGTGAGTTGGTTCAAAGGATTCACACCTTTCACCGACTGGACCCGCGAAGAATTCAACAAGTACATTAACCAATACCGTTATGAAGAATTCGTTGGTCAAGAGAATATCTTCGATGGCTCAAACCTCACGATTCCTGCCAGCATCGACTGGAGACAGAAGGGCGCTGTTCGTGGAGTCAAAAATCAAGGACAATGCGGATCTTGTTGGACCTTCAGTACAGTAAGTGTTGACATTCGCATCTTTATCTTTTTAAAATTCACTTTCTTTGAGAGCAGACAAGACCTCGAATAAGACGGGTGACTTTTGGAGGCCAGAGTTCGTTTTTCGAAAAATTTTTCGGGTGCAAATGGTTGAAAAAATTGTAAGAATGCGCAATGTTGCACTTTTTTATATTCAAAAATTTTCGGGAAAATAAGACTTAAATGCAGTGAAAAAAGGAAAAATAACTAACATCGCGCATTCTCATTAAAAAATTATAATTACATCCAGGAAAAAAAAAACTCAAAAAATAATTACTGAAGCCTGCAGAACGACACCCCATTTTCTCCTAAATTCCAAGCATTTCCAATATTTCTCGCGGTCATTGACAACGCTAAATTAGGCAGACAGCGAGAAGGTGCCTGACCTTGAGATTTTAACGGGATTTAATGAAACTTGCATGTGGCTGCGTTGCCGAGCCGTAATTTACCCACACGTGGTAGTGTTTGCTCTTAATTGATAATCACTATCATAATTGACTCATATTTATTATCAGCATAATCACTAGTACTTTCTTCATGGTGAGAAGTAATGCATACAAATCATTAATGAATATCCATCGAAACTGTGAGACCACTTAAACTTACATGACACAAGGAAGCATACCTAGTCTAAGATCCCGCTGCAGAATTAGTGCACTCACCGAGTATTTGCTTGAAACCAATGATTCTTTACATGCATTCGTTAATAGGAAGGGGAATATATATCTACGGGGTTGCTTATCAAAATGTTGCCTCATCATAGTCAACAGGCAGCAAACCTCATTTTTGATTTACTCAGGCAACCCTTTGTCATCGTACACAGAAAAATATTAGCTTTAATTTGATATATAAATGAAAGACATACGTTAGGAACGTAAAAAGTAACAAAATCGTACCTGTTCACATCTGGAAGTCGTGATTTTTCGAAGTCATGAAATCATTTTCCTATTAGATAGATAATCTTAAATTATTTGGAGTATCTTGAATGCATAGGAGCTAGAAGGGTTCAGGAGACGATGTATGTGATATTATGTTGCATGTTATTTGCAATACATTTACGTAAAACTGATTCTACTGGCACCATTATCCTTATTTGTTATGGGTTGACAAATAAATCCTGCCAACTCACATGAAAAGTTCTTGAAAAAGCTTTAAAACCTTGTGCGGCTTCAATTTCATCAGCAAAAGCACTATGTGTAAGGAGTATTCATCACCAAATATTTCTTTGTTGAGACTCCTTTGTTTCAATCTTGTCTCATCTTCTACCACTAGAAAATTTACGATATTCTTTTATGATCAGTTGGGTCGGTTGGTTGGTATTCTTTTATGTGTCCTCGGATATTATGACCATTCAGACAGACAAAATAAACAACTGAGTCTGCTATACCATAGCAGGACATGGATACTCCAATACTCAGTTGAAATGAAGACAATTTCTGACGACAATCACTACAGTACTTCAACAAACTGGAAATCTTTGATTTAACATTTATAGTTTTCGGCTCTTTAAAGCTTTTGGAGTTCGAAAATGGGACGCGTGATAAGTGAACATCACACCGTGACGACTAGTTTCGAACTCCTTTATAATCAGTTCAACAGGAAGATTTCTGGAATGCATAGAATTCCTCTTAAGTAACTCTCTGCTTAGATTAGGGACCTGGAAAACAATTGTCTTCATGAATTTGATCTATTATTTCATGAGCAATTCGTGCTTACCCCTATAAAAAGTCTCATCATCAGCAAAATGCAGGTAACAGACACTCATAAATCTTGTTTCTTGGTCTACTAATTCTAAGTTCCAAGTTGTCAAACTTTTTATCGATTCTTCAGCACTTTCAGGCCCACTTTCTTTGAGGAATTTCCTTTAACACACTCTTGAAATTTTTCACTGGGCTCTTGAAATCTATCAGAATCATTTGACTTTGCTTTGTTCCGTAAACACACTTGTGAAATTACACAAACGTCAAGGAGAATGCATACACTTCTACTTCTGTTTTCTTGACATTTCTTATAAAGCTTCCTTTTGTGCTAGGGAGATTCGGGTATTTGGGTAATCGGAGATTCTTTCCTATTAGTCGATGACCGTGGTCGACCAATAGGGTGAATCTCTCGGCCAATAAGGTGAATCTCCGATTCCCCAAATACCCAAATCTCCCTCGCACAAAAGGCCCCTTTACTTGTTGCGATAATCTGACTATATCGGGTTACTCTCATAGCCACTAGAGGGAGTAGCGCTTATCTTCATTCGCCAATTAGTAGGAAAGTGTCGACGCCTGATTTATTCTATGCATCTTAAACCGGATTTCTTTCAGTGTGGGGGGTTTTGGTTGATTGGATGATCAAGGGGGAATATTCGTTGATTCATCGACAGATATTCGTCCTTGTCTTCTGTTACTTCATAATATTAAACTGGAGTTATTTTTCACAATGAACCCTTCCTCACTTCTTTGAATTTTTTCAGACCGGAGCTCTTGAAGGAGCAGCCGTAATTAAATATCAACAACCCTATACTTTGAGTGAACAAAATCTGGTAGATTGTGCCACTGAGCAATATAACGGTTTTGGTTGTAACGGTGGTACTGTTATTGGAGGTTTCCAATACGCAACAGACCATGGAGTTACCTTAGAATCCATCTACCCATATACCGGAGTCCAAGGTACCTGCAGATCCGGTTTGAAAGATTTGTTTTACGCAACTGGTTTTGTCCGAGTATCTGACAGTGAAGATGAACTCCTTGCGGCCGTTGGTACTGCCGGACCTGTATCAGTCGCCATAGTTGCTACTGATTCTTTGAGTGATTACAAAGGTGGGGTTTTGGATGATGCTTCATGCTCTGGTCAAAATATCAACCATGGTGTTTTGGTTGTTGGTTATGGTTCAGAAAATGGTAAGGATTACTGGATAATCAAGAATTCTTGGGGTGCACAATGGGGAGACGCTGGTTACTGGAAAATGGTTCGTGGAAAGTCTTCCTGTGGTATTACAAAACAAGCTAGATATCCTCTTGTTTGAAGTGTAATATGTAGAAGTACTTAGAAATAAACTCTACTCAATTATTTTGTTTTTGAATCAGCCCAGTATTCTGACGTTGCTGTATGGTTTGATCGACAGATCAAATTGTGATGTTTTTGAATTGTACAAGGACAAAATATTTATGCCATCAATCAGAAAACAAAAAGTGATATTTAAAATTCCCATTAGAGTTTACGAATCACCAGGCCAAAAAAAATCTGGTAATATTAAATAAAATTCAATAAATAATCAACACTTGGTTGATATTGAAA
The DNA here is from genome assembly GCA_958510865.1 of Myrrha octodecimguttata. NCBI lineage: Eukaryota > Metazoa > Arthropoda > Insecta > Coleoptera > Coccinellidae > Myrrha > Myrrha octodecimguttata. Next base: position 72,324,767 of record OY294056.1, on the reverse strand, counting down.
ATTTTATTCTCAAGAAATCTTCATTCTACGAGAACTGCAATGATTAGATTTGGGAGCATTTCTGATGAATTTAACTAATAGAAGAAACTCTTTCATTACTGCACTTACAACAAATCTTTGAAGATAATCGTGTCAGCATTGGAATACATCAATTGTTAAATGAAACGAAGGATGATTGGTGATAAAACAAAACAAATAAATCTGTGAAAATTTTGTATTCATATTCAGTCAGTCGATGAACATACAGTAAAAAAATTGAGCCGAAGATACTTTACTATCAAAATTAAACATAAATTAAAATTACTTCAGAAATTCACGGTGAAACGTATCTTCATACATTATACGATCTGATATTACAAATGATCATCATAATAATTAAAGACTAGCACTATAATAAATTAGGATAATAACTGGTTCATTTCATTTCACCACAGAATTTCATGGAAAAACATTGAAAGACACAAGTGAGATATTAAAAGAAAAATGATATACAATTGCTTCACACAAATTCGATATAATACGAATCGATATACTTTCAAACTAATGAGAAACATAATTATAATTAGGCTCTACCAATTATAAGATGGATTTCGATATTCAAGCTGTTTTTCTCAACGATAACCAATTATTTAAAATTGGCGAGCAAAACAGAATGAACTACATTGGGCATAAGTGTTGTTGCTGATTAAAAGGTTGGTTTCGATCGAGAAGTAAAGGATGTTTTTTAGAGGTATATAACTTTGAGTTTGAAACACAGTGTTAACTGGCAGCTATTTTGTCATCTGTTAAGTGATTCGTGTTTAGTTTGGTCTGGCATTTCAACATGAATAGACAGATGCCAGAACAACGCTTCCAAATTGAGCAAATTTATTCTGAAAGTAATGGTTCTGTTCGGAATACGCACCGTGCTCTACGTCCATTTTACGGTCAACATAATCGTCTATCGGAGCAATTAATTCGACTAACTATGGACCGTTTTCGCACCACATTTACTCTTACTGATAATAAGCATCCACAGAGACGTCGTAAAGTGAGAACAGAAGAAGCCATTGCTGCTGTAGAGCGTAGCGTAGAGGAAGACCCGAATCAGTGTATCCGCCATCGTGCACAGGAATTGGATAAGTGTCCAACCACTTTATGGACGATTTTGAGGAAAGTTCTTGGTTTGCGTCCTTACAAAATTCAACTCGTGCAAGCGTTGAAGCCACACGATCACCTAACAAGGCGTGGATTCGGTGAATAGGTCCAAAACAAGATTGCCGTTGATCCCGATTTTCGTAAGAGAATTTTGTTTAGCGATGAAGCTCACTTTTGGTTGAATGGCTCCGTCAATAAACAAAACTGTGAAGATAATCCTCAAGTGTATGTTGAGACACCGTAACATCCAGAAAAACTGACTGTTTGGTGTGCTTTATGGGCTGGTGGAAGCATTGGTCCGTACTTCTTTAAAGACGATGCTGGCCAGAACGTTACAGACAATGGTGACCTCTATAAAGTCATGATTACTGAATTTCTAGTTCCTCAATTGAACAACCATGATGTGCAGCAGCTGTGGTTTCAACAAGACGGCGCAGTATGTCACACCGCTCGGGCCACAGTTCATTCATTTACTGAACGCAACGTTCGATAACCGCATAATTTCACGTTTCAGGCCTCCAAGATCGTGCGATTTAACGCCGCTAGTCTATTTTCTGTGGCGATATGTGAAGTTGCTAGTCAATGCCGATAAGCCCGAAACGATCGACCACTTGGAGGGGAACATTCGCCGCGTTATTGCTGATATAGGGCCACAAATGTTGAAAAAAGGGATTGAATATTGGACCTCCAGATTAGATTACGTCTAAGCCAGCCATGGCGGTCATATGCCAGAAATTATATTCAAATTATAATGCCAAAAGATTACCTTTGGCATAAAGTCAATTTCAGAAATTCAAACTTGTTTCATTCCATTTCAAAGTTCTTTACTTCTAAAAGAAACAACCTTTACATACAGGATGTGATCATAACGAATTTCAATAAATCCAGTCTTTCGCAATGAGAATACCTACTCAACGCAAACTGATGAAGTTTTCAATACTGTCGAAATTTTCTCTTGTTTTTTGATCATTTCGCATGAATAAATTGATTAGTATAATTCAAGTTTTTGATGTGGATATAACATTCAAGACCAAATACATATTTTGCGAAATAACGATTATAATGATAATATTAGTTGAAATGTTATATTTTATCGACATGATTTATCGACGAAATTTTCTATTAAGATGTTATCCCAACGATATACTCTTTTTTTTTGATATTGGTTGGATAATAGTGCTCCAAATATTTTTGACAATTATATTTGTTCAGTGTGGATAAATCTTTCTAAAATACAGAAAAGTTTGATTTCTCGTCAGAATGTTGTAACTTTTCCCAATTTTAAACTCAACAATTTTCGTTGCTTCCTAGCACTAAGTTTCATAAGGAGGCTCCTAGTTCCCTCTAAAATGGCACGTTCATCTTCATCGGCTTCCTGTTCATTATCCTGGTAGGATATAAATCCACTTTCAGGTCTGGATATTGACATGGGTTCAAGCAGTTCAAACCAACGTTCTACTTTCGCTGTCGAGCTCAACTAAAAATAAATAAAACTCAACTATTAAAATACATCGATCACGAAAAGGATAAATATATTCGGATATTATCATTATCATTCAATAATTCGAGAAAGTGAATTCGATAATCAAAGAACTGATTCAGAAAATTCCAAAAATAATATTCATTCATAGGAAAATATTTCCGAAATTTTGAGAACCGGTAAAATGATCATCAGTATTTCATCAAAATTTATCCACTGATTAAAAAAATATTCTAATTTCGGGCTTATACATCATTGTATCTGGACATATACTTAATGACCAAGAACTGGCCTGTTTTGAGTAGAAATTCTTATATTTACATTCATCACAGTAAAATTCATAGTGTGTCAATTTGAAAACATACCAATACTTATATCTCTGCCTCCATCCAGAATCAGAAAAATGCAATAGGGAGTTAACTCTGGTTCGTAGGATGATATTTTATACATGGTGTATCTGAATGACACCGAAAGAATTTAAGGGATGATTCTGTGATGAAAATTAAGGTAGGTATTCGGTATAAAATTTTTTGAAAAACCTCCCCCCGAAAAAGTTACACCGAACATAAAATAAACAAATAATTTTTTTTTATTTTCGCTGTATAATAAGCTAAAGAACCGAAACTTGGTAAATATTATTTGTCAATGAAACTACAGATTTTGGAATTTTTTCAACCCTGAAATGAGAAGGGGTTGAAATAGTCAACCCCCAAGATATTTTTTTCTCCCAATTTTTTTTTGGATGGAAATTTTCATTTTGAGAAACATGGCTTGAAAGCCCAATTCTTTCACTAACTGTTTTATCTCTACAAATTTTCTTTTAAACTCAAGCACTTAGCATTAAGATGTATCTTATTCTAACGAATGTGAGGAGGAAAAGAAAACGGATCAGTGAATCGCAACTATCTTATCCATTTATTTAATTTTTCAATTCTCAACCTATCTTCGGCAGAATATTGAGTTAAGAAACCTCAAACAGATACCGGAGACTATTTTCCTCGTCGTAATTTCCACCAATCAGAATCGCGCAATTTTGAATTACAAAAGGTTTCTAGGTGGAAAACTGTTTGGCAGGAGCTGTCAGCAGTTTATTCGAGTTTACCCGCGGCAAAACTTGACAGTTGTTGTCACCAAAAATTACAATACCTTTGAAAACCTATACATAATGCATGCAGAATAATCTGTTACTCATGAAATAGTCTTGTCAAATAACATTCCGACATCTAATTTTTTCTGTGAAAAAACCAAAAAAACACATTGCAAAGTAATATTTTTTAGCAAAAAGCATTCGTGCAGGTGTAAAAATCCCCGTCTTCGACTCGGATTTTGTTGCCACCAGCACTCATGCTTCTTGTTAAAATATCACTTAGCAACGTGTTTTTTCGATTTTTTTCGGAAAAATTGAATGCTCTTATTATATTACTCACGAATAAATAGTTTTCACTCTCAGAGATAAATTCGTCATCGAATATGACCGTAACATTTAATATCAACTTATGCCTTGTGACTAGAAATCTTTTTTCATTCTACACGAACCAGAAACAGGTTCAAGAGGACTAATCAATTCTTATCCCTGTAATGAACGAAAAAGACTCTTTGGTTTGGTAATTTCTCAAGGAAAAAGCTTGTTCTCTTCGTTTTCTCTGAAAAGCCATTTTCCCTTCTATAGAATTAACCAAAGTTGGCCTTACCTTATCTGGAATGAAGATTAAACGAGTGCAACGATTGCAATAACCAAATGCTTTCAAAATCTATGTAACATTTAGATTTATTATAATTATGGTAACAAAAAATATAACACTATTATAATCAGATTTATTTGGTAGTATGTCTTGCCCACATGGATCTTTGCACTTGTTGCATCAGTTCACTTCTGTTCGGTACTTTCTCACTAGTGCTCCTCTGAATAGGAGGTCCATTCATCCTGAAATCATCTGTTAATCTCAAATTGGCTAGAAGACCCTCCGTCTCCTTATCTTTCTTAATACTGTTGGTTTTTGTTGATGGCACTGGAACTATAACTCTAACTTTGCCCTCGGAGTCAGTAGTTGTGAGTGTTCCCATTTGAGACAGTGGTTTTATCAAGTTGCTTGGCTTCATATGATCATTTCTTGAGGTTTCACTTCGAAGAGGGGAATTTCTGGTGTTTTGAACAGGTAAAGAAGCATTTTGTTGTTGCTTTTGTAGTTGAATAGATTGCATATCGATATTATTGGTTAACGGCTGGGAGTAGTTCTGCATTTGGATATTGTTGGATTTGGTAAATGGAAGAGTATTGGTTGAATGGTACTGATAAGGAATTTGTCTAGGTTCACTACTATGTCTCATGCCTTGCAATCTTCCTTCTACGAAGGAGTTTCTCGCGCTCATCGTGGGACTAGAGAAGTTTTGAGGAGGTTGCGGCATATTATAATTATTATTCAACATATTGGTTGATGGGAAATACGGCTGCTGGAAGTATGGAAGTGCAGGATTAAAATTAAAGGGATAAGGAGATGGTGGTGTGTATCCGCTCAAAGCTTGTAGTCTCTGTAGTAACTGGACGTCTAGATTTGCTTGCTGCGCATACGGAAAATTAAATACGCTGCCTGATGGGTTCAGAGTACCAAGAGGAGATGGAGGTAAACAAGACGCCACACCTCTGTTCTCGTAGAAATCTTGAGGACTCACGCCCAATGCCTGATGTAAGCTGTTATCCAACGACGCTTCGTTTAGGTCCGACATGTAACTCATCGACAGGCCGGACGGTGGTTGATGCTGCTGAAATTGGAAAATGTATTATCAAATTAGGGAAATGAAAGCAGTATTACTGAATACAGGCGCCGTTTCTCGAAGTTTTTCTGAGTGCGCATTGTTTCAGTAGCCAAACTGCTCATCGATTGACACGCTTTATGATGAGTTGTTCATAAGGTGTAGAAAATAGTGGTGGTTACGAATTTTTTAGAGCCATGAGGAACAATATGGTAGTCGACGGAACTCGAGACAACCTCTCCACATCTAAAGGAAGCTCAAAGTAAAGGTAAGTATATGCTAAAGAGTAGGTGCAACTGTAAAGGTGGTTATTCATCTGAGCAAATGTGCGCGCACGCACGGATAGCGTGCGCGAATACCCAGCTTCCGTGGAAAAATGCTCAATGTGGACGTACGTCAACGTGACAAACGACCAAATTTTCGCGCATATTTGCTCTTATGAATATCCACCTTCAGGGTAAAGTTGAGGGAAAGAGTGAGTGCAAGGGTAAACGTGGATTCATTTGACCAAATGTGCGCACTAATAGCTGTGCAGCTATGACGCGAACCTCCTCATAAAGAATTTGTTCTGAGTTTTTCCTTCACCAGCAGTAGACATTTTTTTGAATTTTTGGGTTTAGAAGTTGGACTATCATTGAATCCGTTCAAGATCTTTTTAGGGGTTTAAAACTGAAACTGCAGTAATCTTCGATTATCCAGATTGCGACAGTCGTCTGTTCGATTCTAATTTTTTGTGTGTACTATAACGGCATAATATTAATCTTAAGAATTAAATTAAGAAAATACACCTACCTAATATCAAGCAGAATAAATATCCAGCAGCAAACGGTTATTTTTGTCCTTCCCATTCGGAAAGACCTGTTGCACAAAGATCGAGCAATTTTTTTAGTATCGATGGTTAATCAACTCCTATATTAAACACATATTTGCACTAAAACACTGCGAATATCAAAAATAACATCAGAATGTTTGTTCTGCGAACATGCAGCACGAAATCAAAATAGTCAAAGTAGCAAAAATTATATATACAAGACAGCCAAAGGCAACAGAAAAAGCTACGCAGCAAAATAAAGTTTGTTTCGGAACATGATATCTCGCAAACCTCTGATTTCCTAAAAAGATGGAATATACCATATATTTTCTGTTCGAGAAGATTCATTTCAAAATCATTCATTTTCAAATCAACACTATACTCCATTCAAGTTCTTGTTACAAGAACTGAGTCAGGTTGGCACTCGTGAAAGGCTGTCAAGATCAAAATGAATTGGCTAGACGTTGTCAAATCCTACATATTCTTATGGTGAGATTACGTCAGCTACTACTTTTATGTAGAACCTACTATAGTTGAGTTCCGATATTCCTGGCCAGTACTGGCCAGTGAATTTTGACAGTTGATTTTACTGGCACTGCTTCGGTAATTCTTCGTATCAGTACGAAGCGTTTCGAAATTACTGATACTGGACAGTACTGGCCAGGAATATCGGAACTCAACTAATATTGTGTAGTGATATGACAGGAAAATAAACCTAACCACAAACATTTCTATCACACAGAGTGGAATGTGTTAACTTTCCATGGCCAATCGACTGACTAAGTGAATGAAGTATGTCAAGATGCCAAAACACCGTTTCATAGTTTTTGAATTTTGACTAACTCTATGGTGCTAAAAGAATCGAAAATCGTAGTTTGCTAAATTTCATTCAAAAAAATGAAAATACCTGCAGTTTCGCAAGTCATGTATGAGAAATTGATAAATTCGTGGTGTACATGAATATGGACATTCCGCAATTTCAATTTATCATAACGAAATTGACGGCGTCATTCAGTAAATTCAAAAATGTTCGTTAGAAGTTTTCAATGCTCCAAATGACGCATTGAAAGCTTAATTAACTGAATTGAATATCGCAAAAAGTCATGGGTTTGAAAATTTATTCTGGCAGCACTTTAAGCGGGGGAGTTTCCATTTTATTTTTCGATTACTTATATGAATATAATTTGCTTTAATTTCCATATATCTTGAATGAAATTGTGGTAGGTTAAATATTTTGGTAGCGAAGAATCACTTTCTTTATGCTTTCGATTCCACAGTTAAACTGGAACCTCTCAGCGTCAAGCAAAAATAAAGAAAATCAGTCCAACTAAGCTGCAGAAAACATTTCTCACCTGTGGTAATGTGACATGAGGAGAATTTTGCTGCTGACTTCCCATTCCAGTAGATTTATCGCTTCCACCTTGCAAATGGGATACTAGAGCTGCGATGTGATCTAGGAGTTCTCTATTATGAACCAATAGTTGGTGGGTTCTGCTTTGAGCTTCCATTCTTGCAGTCTGCAAAGAAAAAAGCAATTTGACAATGATCTGAGAGCAACAATTTAATTCTCCTCAGATAATTTGATACCTGAAGATCAAATTAATTAATATTCATTCCAAGCAGAAAGTTTTTTTATGGTTCCCAGATCTTTGATACTTCATTCATGAATTCGTCTACTTTATACGTGTGATGATTAAGTCGATTCACCGTAAACCTTATGTATCTAACTCTACAGGCAGGAATTATTTCGGAACGATAATTTAAGTGATAGAGGGAAGTTAACCTTTCTCAAATTACTGAGTGTATATAATTTTGGGTTTTCAAATACCCCCAAGGAAATGCCTGAACGCTTTAGAATCTTAAGGTATTCGGTTACACTTATGCCACACCAAGCGAAGCACAATCTTTGGTGTGTACTCCCATTCATAATATTTCCCAAATGATCACAAGCAGTGTCACAAATTTTATAATTCTTGCAAAAAACCTTACCTGTTCTGCTGCTAGTTGCTCTTTTGCCAGTTGCAATTGAGCCATAGCAGCTTGTGTCTGCTGACTCTGTTGTTCCAATTGCTCTCTAAGCAGTTGTATCTCATGATGTGCAGATAGTGAGCTTCCAGAAGCTGGAAGTGAACTCGTGAAAACAGCACTTTCAGTAGTGAGTACGTCACTATGCGGTGCTGAGTAGGTTTCGGTGTTCATCTGAAAAAAAAGAATTAGCAAAAATAAAACAAGTTTGGGGTCAAAGCCAAAGTGAAAAAATACATTGACACATCAACACAAATGAATGATATTGAAATTGTGTCAAAAATGTATACAAATTTGGTCTCCAAGTCAAAATGAGTGATATTAAAGAATTAATTACCTAAGAATTACTAGAAGTTAATTCGTGAAATCTGGTTAAAAAATGAGAGTTCACTGCTCTCTGTGGTCCAAATAAGTTTTAAAATACCCTAAGAAGAATACAATCAAATTTATGGCAAATAGATGAATAAAAACTCTAGTAAATACTCACATATGAATTCCTATTGCTATTCAGAGTTGTTAAGGGAGGTAACATATCAAACTGTTTTGGTTTCGCTGATTTCGGAGATTTAGGTTCCTGTACATCTTTGAAGGTGAAATCTTCGCAACCTGGCAGGGAAAGTCCTTCTATATCAGTCTCGGAAGGGGGATCTATAATTAAAATAATGTCTTCAAAATTAGCTGATTCTTTCACTAAGAATTAGATATACAGTGCGCGTCAAAATTGTGGAATAAATTCATTGTCTCAGAAGAAAAATATTTGTCAACAAAATCCTGAAACAGGTCAATTTTTGTTTCACGTTTATCAAATTCATATGCATTTCGAAGGATTTTTGTTGCACCCTGTGTCATCCCCATCAACCCTCTAAATTTTTTCAATAGAAAAAGTAGTTCATGTGGTACTTTTTTGGCAAGGTCTTTGTATCTTCCTTACAGGCGTGCAGAAATTTTCAAAAATTTTTTTTTTTTGAAAAATTAGTAACCTCAAAAAGGTTTTCAGTATGTGCACTTTGTCATGGCTCATTTACTTCGAGACGATGGTACCTGATGAAATTTGTCACCGAATAAAAGTCGACCATCACAGTTTTGTTCATTCACAACTTTCAACCCCTACGAACGCTTTAATGGAAAAAAAAAATTTCACGTGAGGGTGTTGAAAGTTGTGCATGATCAAAACTGTAATGGTCGACTTCCATTCGGTGACAATTTTCATCAGTTACCATCGTCTCAAAGTGAATGAGCCATGACAAAGTGCACATACTGAAAACCTCTTCGAAGTAACAAATTTTTTGACAAAAAATTTTTTTCTTGAAATCGCCTGCTCGCCTGTTAAGAAGATACAAAGACCTTGCCAAAAAAGTACCACATGACCTACTTTCCCTGTTCGAAAAATTTAGAGGGTTGATGGGGATGGCACAGGGTGCAACAGAAATTTTTCAAAAATGCATAAAAATTTGGTAAAAGTGAAACAAAATTGACCTGTTTCAGGATTTTGTTGCCAAATATTTTTCTTCTGAGAAAATGAATTTGTTCCATAATTTTAACGCGCACTGTATTTCCCGAGATAATTATTATATCCAGAACGGAAAAAACTTCTAGTAATGAGATTCAATACAAAATCTTGTCGATAACCCCTCGTATATATTTGATGTTGAAAAGAGAACTTATCACAGTTTCATCAGCTCTTTTGAACTACTACGAGCTATAAATGACGAACCGTTTATTGTTTAATCTTCATCGTCTCTCGTCAATGCGAGTTTATGCACTTGATTGAGCTGAAGAAGCGCTATCCATTGCAAGTTCAAAAATAAACACATTATAATTATGAAGTTATTGAATATCGACATGAGTTTATTGCTTTAACTACACGAGATAAACTGAATCAGAGATTACTTTGACTGCTAGATTTTCTGCTTCTAAAAATAACAATTAGTTCTATTCTATAACGAATTATGATAATTCACTTCGATAATTGAACGCTGGTTTCTGGTGAATCTTGGTCTCGACAACAAACAAGATATTTCAAATTCGATGGCCAATTAGACTCTTCTAGAGACTGGAAGAAGGACTCTTTCGAAAATTTAGCTTGTGGGGTAATTATTTCTGCTTTACCAATCTAAGATATGTTAAACGAGACATGTTTCCTAAAATATCTGAATCAATAGTGGGTTCACTCTCCATTGTAACACTTTCAATTTGAATTGCAAGATTTTCAGTGCTGAGCACTCTTTGATTTTCAAATAGGCGCTTGTGGTTTTCCACGTCGTTTCTTATGGCACGAAACCTGAGTTCTGACTGTGAACGGAAAACGGTTCCGGTCAGACAGACGGTGTATCTCCCCCAGAGAAGATAACTTACAACTCTTTTTATGACCGATGAATGAGGAGAAAATTTCTTTCTTTTTAGACGTGGCTCATATTGAGGTTATCGCACAAGTCAATGTCTTAGTTGTATGGTCAGAACAATAACGAACTTGAATTAGAAATTAAGCTAACATTTCTCGCCATCTGTAGGAATAAAAAGAAACTACAGCCCATCTCGAGATATTTTGCGCATTGAAATCAGAAACAAAATCGGTTCAGTAGAACCGGCAGTACAATAGACACCTACTGTTTATAAAAGAGAGGTTGCTTTGGAAAGGGTTCAAAAGTGAAATTCATGGTACCAGAAGAATTGAGCGAACACATGTATTTCCACAGAAAGTCGAGTATTTTGAAAGATAGATTAGGTGTTGATTGTACAGGAAATAGAGAAATTTAATTGAATCAAATGAATCTTGATGATGGTAGAGGCCATCAATTAATTCTAGAAAAAGATTCTTTTTTTTGGACAGATTAAGATGACGGTGCAATATATCTAGGAAAATAAATGGGTTGAAAAATGGCGCAGGATATGCGATCAATGGGTTACTGTGTCGATTCTGAGAATTTATTTAAAAAAATCAAATATCTCGAAAGATCACTTTTTTAAGTTTTTTCTGGGTTTTCAATTCAAATATCTGAAACAGAACTATTAAAAACTAATTAGATTTGTTTTTTCATGACACCCTTGAGAAAAACAGGTTGCCTAATGGACAATATCGGAACGATACAAACTATAAACAAAGCAAACTGTGACATTTCAGAAAACAAATCTGACTCCTTCTTCGGACAAACGAGAAAATTTTCAGAATCATTTAATTTAATTGTGAGACTTGTCAAGAGTCAGATTTGTACTCAGATCACAGATAGCTTCGTATATAAATTTGACAAAAGTCACACAGAACGAAAAATCGAAAAAAAAATTCTGAAAATTTTCTTGTTTGGTCTGATGAAAGGATCAGATTTGTACACTTTGTTTATTGTTTGTATTGTTCCGGTATTGTTCACTAGGCAATCTGTTTTCCAAGGAACTGCCTTTGATAAATAGTTCCATCCTGCAATATGCAAGGGCGTTCCATAAAAAACATTTTTATCAAATTTTTAATAGTTCTGTTTCAGATAATGGGAGTGAAAACCCAGAAAACCTTACAAAATGATGCAAAACTCTCCGAAAATAAGCTTTTATCGATATTCGAAAGATCACGTCATTTAGTTTATTTATTAACCCTTACTTTCATATGGAACAACCTGCATGTGATGAAATATCCGGATAGATATTTGAAGATCCCCTAAATGATGTATTACGTTTCTTCATACTGAAATGATCAGGTTTCCGTAATAAAATGTATGTATTTTTAACTATTTCTTAGATATTTATATGTTTTGCGAGTTGATTGACGGACACAGACGGCTTTTATTTCTTCACAAACTGTCGAGTTTTCGTTCTAAATTACATCACAATAATAGCTGCCTAAAACAAATATGGTGAAATGGTCTGATGTTATTAAAAAACTGATTTTCTAGCGGGACCCGAATATTTATGTACACACGAGTCTCAGACATCATTCGACTGTTACTTTAATGTTTTTTCAGTATATTCCATAATATTCACGAAAAAGTTTTCCATCATTTTTGCAACTACAGATCAGGTCACAAAATTTTCATCGACCCTGTGTAATGAATACAACACACGTTAAATGTCAGCATTCTACGGATGCAGTGGAAAATATTCAAGTTATGTCTCGAACGATAAAGAAGGAATATCTCAAAATAAGATAGATATATAGGAATTGGAAAGTATTTCAAAAGAATAATCTGAGTGCAATAGCATCGCCAAATAAAAAAACCTTCACAGGTTGTCCCGTTTAATTGATCAAAAGTTTGGTACATATCGATACATAGACGATATTTTGAATCGCACTCATTATCCACAAAAGAAAATTTTCAAAATAATTGGTTTCAGAATGAATAACAGACCATCGAATTTAGGACATTATTTATATAATAATCTTATAAATTCTCCACTGAGTAAGCACATAACATACAAAAATTCATCATGAGTTTTATGCATTATAAAAAAAAATAAAATATTTTGATAGATATATTGGCATTTATAGAAATAATGAGTGATATATTGATGCGAGTGAAAGGTTTTTTTTTCAATTTTTCCAACAATATTCGACAGAATATATAAGATTTCATATGAAACTAAGATTGATCAAGCTAAGTTGGTAGATGCAAATCACAATTATTTTTCAACTTCTCAATGCAATTAGGTCACACAAACTAATTAACTTAATATAAATCTCGAATTCACCCGTAAAGAATAAATATTTTATTTCGTTGAACAGAAAATATAAATTACCAATAAACATAAAGGCACGCATAAAAATCGACCGAAAAAAAGTAAACTTAGTAAACCAGATCCTAAACTTAACTATTCACGTTGTTTATCTTATTTTATGACTGTAATAAGAGTTTCTTGTTTATAAACTGTGCCCATTTTTCTAGATCAGATAAATCTGTTCTTTCTCGTCTTGTAATCATACGATAACGATGATGTTTGATGAATTTATTGAAGAAATCAATACTGATGATATCCAGAATTATGGAGAGTGAATTAACTCCTACCTTTTTTACCTTTCTCAGAAGCTATATCACTTAGTCTATCGCTCAGTAAATCTTGAGTCAATGTCTCTTGTTCTTCTTGATCCAGATTATCATTCTCTGGGGCAGTAATAGATAATTTATGGCACACCTCAAAAGCTTGACCTACAGTCCTCACAACCCGCATGGCCTGACTCTGAAAAAATTGTAAAAATGTAGAAATTTGCCTTTTGGTGGTATAGTGAGCAAGCTACAGAGTTTTGAGCTCATGCATCAAGGTATGAAGGTTTATTCTCTATTGATATTTTCACATATGACTCCTTTGTCGAATGGAATAAAGGTTTGAAGGAGACTGTGAAATAATGAAGTATTATGTGAACAATGGACCATTTTTCCTTGAAATTTCAGGAGTTTAAATACACAAACAATCAGAAATTTTATTAGTTTTTCCTTAGGACAAATTGAGATAAAATTGGCTGTTAATAAGTGACAAGAGTAACAACTTTCTCAAATATTCATTCAAGTTGTGAATGTTCAGGAACTCCCATCTCTACAAAAGTCATAATGTTCGGATTTCATTGTTTTATTTTAACATTGGTTTATGACTGCAGTAAATGATGAGGTACACATAAGTACACTGTTATTGTACATTTAAATTTTTCGAGGATGTAAACAAACAATTCGTAGAATCATTGAACTCTCGTGATATGAACGATTCTCTGTTGTTTTTACTGCCTATTCTCTCTCTCAATCTCAATTTTATTCGAATATCCAATTAGTTTATAGTCACGTTAGCGTGTATTTATTTATGGACCAAGAAGAAAGTTCACAGCCAATTCAATTGTCTCCAAATTTTTCAGTTAGATGGCGTTGCCACGATTCACTGACGTGAACTCGATCAATCTATTCTTCTGGGGTTGTCATGGAGAATAAATTTACGCCAAAGAACAGAAACAACAAAAACAACATATTCTATATCCAAATATTTCAAAAGAGCACATCCTATTGGTTCGTTGATAGTACGTGAAAAATGGAAGCATAAATATTTATGTGAAATTTAAAGAGCGTTAAGAAAACGCAATTTCATTTTTATAAGAAGTCAAGCTGCTTTTGGCGTGGTTAATATCTGGAAGTGTGAACGCTTAGGCTACGAATTCGGACCAGAGAACGAGAGCTCCTGACAACACGTTCATTCATAGAATTTGCATGTTGTATAATGGTATGTCTTATGCCGCTATGACAAATTATGGAACAAATGCATTTTCTCAGAAGAAAATATGTGGCAACAAAATCCTGAAACAGGTCAATTTTTGTTTCAGTTTTACCAAATTTATATGCACTTTTGAAGGATTTTTGTTGCACCCTGTGCCATCCCCCTCAACCCTCTAAATTTTTGATTAGGGAAAGTAGGTCAAGTGCTTTTTTGGCAAGGTCCTTGTATCTTCTTTACAGGCGTTCAGAAATGTTCAAGTAAAACATTTTTTTCTTGAAAAATTAGTTAGTTCAAAGAGGTTTTCAGTATGTGCACTTTGTCAAGGCTCATTTACTTTGAGACGATGGTACTTGATGAAATTTCTCACCGAATAAAAGTCGACCATTACAGTTTTGTTCATGTACAACTTTCAACTCCTTTCAACCCCCTCACGTGAAAAATTTTTTTTCTCCATTAAAGCGTTAGTAGGGGTTGAAAGTTGTGCATAAAAAAAAACATTTTTTTTCTTGAGAATTCCTGCACGCTTGTATAGAAGATACAAAGACCTTGCCAAAAAAGTACCACATGACCATTTGAGGGTTGATGGGGATGGCACAGAGTGCAACAAAAATCGTTCAAAAATGCATATAAATTTGGTAAGTAAAACAAAAATTAACCTGTTTCAGGATTTTGTTGCCAAATATTTTTCTTCTGAGAAAATGAATTTGTTCCATAATTTTGACGCGCACTGAAGATTGACGAAAGAATACACAAATAAATCATAACTCGAAGAAATATAAAAAATAACTCTTCATATAAAGGAATAATTGGCCTACCCTTGATGGAGTGAGCCATCTTAGAACTTTCTCTGAAGATATCGAATGAGCCTTAAAGCTGAATATTCAATCAATTAGAACAAGAGCGCCAAAGCTGCTGACTTCATATCAGTTATTTTCTACAGATTTTATTCATTTACACATTATCATGATATATAAAGTCAATCCAAAACAAGTAGAAAATTTAAATCAGAAAAGAGACCGAATCAGCTATGTTTTTCATCGTTTTATAGTTCTATTGAGACACTTCTATACCAATTATATACAGGGTGTTCCTAAATAAGTGTATCAACGGTCAACTGTAGATTTCTCATGGAAAAGTAAAAATTTTTTTTCTTTTCCATTTTTTTCCTCCGGGTCTTCGTTTCAGAGATACAGGGTGTCAAAAATTTATATTTTTTTCAGTTTTTTGCTAATATCTCATGAACCGTTCGAATTTAAGAATGGAGTTTTCGTACACTAATTGTCACTAGAAATAGCTACTTCACTGCACACTGTTTCATTAGACGTGCCAGTGGCGGAGATATTGAATTTGCATAAAGGTTTTACCCCCCCAACTTTCACTCCATTGGACAAATTCGTATTTGTACAGCAAATTCTGATGCGCTAATGTGTTTTACATAAAAAGGTAATCCTAGTTCATAGCTATAAAGTGAATCGTTTTCGAGAAAACTGGCATTTTATGATCAGAAATTGAAATGAATCAGTATGACAATTAACACAGTTACCATTGATTATTTTTTATGGGGCACATGAAGACCATTTTCTATGAAACTCCTGTTAACACCATAGAAGAGTTGACAGCTAGAGTTGAAGCCGCAACAGAGCAAATTGAAATCAGATCTATGAACAACGTTCATGATCCAGACGTTATTGTAGTGCGTGCAGTCAAGACAACGGGTTTAATTTCGAGCAATTCTTGTAGACTTGTTAACTATGGCCACTAAAAATAATGAGAAATAACTTCGCAATTTAAAATTAAACACCTAGTTGTGAAACTAGTTGTTGAAATTAATGAACTCGTGAATTATTACTACTAATTTTTCCAATTACAAGAAATTTACAATGCGTTAGCAAATCATTTTTGATCATAAAATGCAAGTTTTCTTGAAAACGGTTCACTTAGAGCAATGAACCAGGAGTACATTTTTTATGTGAAGCACATTGGCGCATCAGAATTAAACTTTGTGCAAATTCAATATCTCCGCCACTGGCACGTTCAATGAAACCGAGTAAAGTGCAAAAAGAGAGCTATTATTAGTGACAATGTGTGTACAAAACCTCAATTCTGTAATTCCTGAGTTATTCCTGAGATATTGGCAAAAAACTGAAAAAAATATTAATTTTTGACACCCTGTATCTCTGAAACGAAGACCCGAAGGAAAAAATGGAAGAGAAAAAAAATGCTATTTTTTCATGAGAAGTCTACAGTTGACCGTTGATACACTTATTTAGGAACAACCTGTATAAAATAAAATAAAATGATATAAAATTTTACTTCAATGTGTCTTTGCATACCTCTAGATCATATTCATCTACACTAGGGGTACGAATAATTCCATTAGTAAAGGATATGCTCCGTTTCATCCCTCCTGAGGGAATCATGAGACTATTGGTATTCTGTTTCCTGGATCTCGTATCCGAGGCCAGTGTTTTTGCAGGATACGTTTCAGGTTCCTTGAAAGACAATTTTTTCCTTGGCCTCTCCAAAGCCAATGCTGCAGTATTTAAATTCCTGTCTATATTCCCGCAACAGATAGTGGCGGGTCTGTCCCTGGATATCGTGCAATCATATTCTTCGACCTGGATTTGTATGGGATAACTGCTAACAGAATTCTGCTTCTTCAATCTGGATTGAGGGGAACCCCCTGATTCAACAATTTTTTCTATGGGCTTGTGCGTGGCCTTGAACAAGCATTCAATGGCTGAATATTTCCCAGATTTCTTCGTCGGCGATTCAGGTACGTCAGCTTTATTTTTGTTGTCGCCGAAATGGAATAATTTCTGACGAGCTTTTGTGAGCATGTCTTGCTTTTTTTTTACAACTTCCACGTCTTGCATGTCTAGGCTGGAATGTCTCACTTTGGCATCCTTGTTGTTTTTGTTCATTTTTGGATAACTTTACGACCTTGATTGATTAGATGAAGATAACTTAATTCCCTGTTCCACAAACGGTTTGATTTTCACTTTCATATATCGGAATAATTAAATTGTCTACATTTATTTATAAAAATCCGGATGATTGAATGGAATTGAAGGATCGTGACATGTACATGTAGCCAAATCAAGAATATATTTGCTATTTGTTGACTGATGTACAAGGAATTCCAGAAGCTCTGGATTTTGTATATAGATTCAATTAATCAATTCGATCTCAATTCTTGAGAATCATTGAACTATGGCCACAAGATCGAGAGTTTATTCATCGTAATTTTTGAATTTTATAAGGTGGAATAGAACGATGAGTAATTCCTTCATTATATTATCATAAAATATATTCTTTTCTCAGTAACATATATGCGTTCCATCCAAAAAGAATATCTTTTATTTGGAATGCTCTATTTTGAGATGGTTATTCCAAGCTCTATCAAATTATGTGAAAATATACAGGGTGTTTCATTTGAAAATTTATTTTCATAGCGGTTTCTCATGAAAAATCAGTTTATTGCAGAAATTCCAACTGACTTCATTGAATTCTACGTAAGAAGCTGATACGAGAATGTTTCACAGAAATCAGGAATTTGATATCGACAATATTTACAATGGAAAATAATATAAGAAAACTCAAGTAATGATCATTTTTAGGCGCTTGTGCTAGGGAACAGCGCGTTACCATTTCGTCACGATGTCTGTAATTCGAATTCTTAGCCGAAAATGGTCTTAAACTCCGTTGCGTTGAACTCCCTGAAGAATCCGTGATCAACTTCAATGCTGTCCGTATGTGCTTTACTTTCGAAGTGAAAGACTTGACGACTTGAAATTGTCAGGTTATGTTTGCAGTCCAAATTTCTAGGTTAAGTTCCTCAATGGGTGAAATAGGTTGAATAGTTTCGGAGTTAGACCCATGTGAAATTCAGGTCGATTCTGTTTGCGTATTGCTATGAACCTTGCTATTCTAGTCATATTGATATCTTTCTAATTTATAGCAATATGGCCATGATGTTACGTATTCTGTTTCGAGTGTTATAGCAATGTTTGTTAACAATATTGCTATCATAGACTTCCATAATTGGTGATTTTAGAGCTGACAACACTGTATTTTGTGAGTTTAGAACTACAAGGAAGAAGAAAATAACCCTAATTCGTGAGTTTTCTTTATGATTTCGCATACACAACCTCTATCTACGGCTTTCTTTATTCATGTAAACATCGACATAAAAAATGTTAGGAAACGAAACGAGTCAAATTGACCAATAACCAATTTCCTGGATACCAATAAAATATTGGTTATCAGAAATCGAATGCAGCAATTTTATTCAGGCGCTAATAATTCGAAATTCGATAAACTTTTTCGTTGGCACTTCAAAGGGATTGCTGTTGTTGAGATGATTTGAATAATCATCTCAGCTGTTGCCTATTCCTGTATCTTAGTCTAAGAATTTTCCTTGAAATTAAATAATATTCTAGAGAACCTTGAACACATTTCCATTAGCATACACTTTTTTTTATCCATGTAAACATCGACTTATTCGAAAATGTTATGAAACAGAAAAACCAATTAAAGTCAAATTGACCTATTTCCTGGATGCCGATAGAATTTTGGTTTCCAGAAATCAAATGCAGCAATTTTATGCAGGCGATAATAATTCGAAATTCGATGAACTTTTCTGTTGGGAATTCAAAGGGATGGCTGTTGTTGAGATCATTAGATCAATCAGCTGTTGCTTACTATGCCGGTGTTTTAGTCTAAGAATCCTTAAAATTAAATATTCTAGAGAACCTTGAACACATTTCAATTAGCACATTATTCCCTATCTTCAATATTTTCGAATTTTTGGAAGAAATAATACTGAAACAGATGGATCTCTGAGAGATTCCTTTTCTAAACTTTCTTGTTATGAAGCATAGCAAGTACTATTTTGAGGTTGCTAAGATAGCAATGTTGATAGCAAGATTCTTGTTGAAGTGACAGACCATATTGCTCAAAATCGTTGATCAGAATACCAATAATTCCAATCTTGTTATGATAGCAATATCTTTTTCCTAGCAATATAGCTATTTGCAAACAGAATCGACCTGATTATGAGGTTAATTCCTTGATATCTCGTGAAGTATTGACTCGATCAAATTGGAATTTCGTGGACAGTTTTGGAACACCAACGCGCAACTGAGAGCAGAATTCCGTGTGGATCCAGTTGTTCAAAAATAAAAAAAAATTTATTCGAAAATTTTTAAAATTTTTGATACTTTTTCTCAGAAAAAATTGATTAGATTTCAATGAAATTTGACGAAAACCTTAGGATCATTATTTAACAACAATGTTCCAAATTTCACTTCGATCCGATATTTACTTTCGGAGATATGAGGAACAAAAATGTGCCAAATTTCGTTGTTATTTGGAATTTTCACGTTATTTCCGAAATATCTCAAGAAGACGCAACTAGGTGCAAAATTTCGTGTGGATCTAATATTTAGAATTTGAACAAGCGCGTTAAAGCTCCTGACCTCACGTCAGTGCTTTTCTAGATTTTTCTATTGCTTTACGGTTAGTTCTTGGAGTTAAAAGAGTTCGAAAAGAAATATACCCAATTTAAATGACATTCATGAATATCGCGTAAACTCCAAGGATAAAACAACAACCAATGTCAATGAATCTGATGACTGAAAGTGAAAATCAAACCAAAATAGCAGGTCGTAACTGGATTTAAACAATCCTTGACCGCAATCACCTTAAGCCCGACATCTGTTGCGATTCAACTATCACATTCAGGTCTCCGAAAAAAACACATCACAACCCTTCACTTCTCCACGAAAACCGTCAGGTTTTCCTCACAGAACACAGTTTTTGTTGCGCTTCAACTTCAACAGAATTACACAACCGCATTTCGGACAATTAAAACGAATTTCCCGATGGAATGGAGGCGCACAACTTGGGAAAGCTAGAAATAACCGAAGTGGTCTTAGCGCGAACTTCGGTCGTGTAGTAATAGGCAGAAAGCCAGGTGACCGCTTCTGATGTGGTAAATCCGTCTGTTTGTTCGTTCCCAAACAGTTAAAGGCCGGGTTCGGGTGGTTATGATCGTGGGATCTCTGTTTTATCCAGACGCATGAAGTATGGGAGAGTATTTACAAATAATTCCGACTTATTACTGATGTTATGTCATTCGTTTATTTCCATTTTCACTCAACAGTGTAGCCAAATTTCTAGATTTAAGTCTCGCTAACCTTTATGCATTAACGACTTTCTTTATTTCATTAAAAGTGACAAAGACTCATAACAGGTCATGGTCACTGTAATAGTTTCCTCATCAAATGTAATTCTGTCGAATGTCCAAGGTGCGAGTGCAAGAAAGAAGAGGAAGCAATAGAACTTTTCGTTAATAGTTGTACCATATGTAAATTGGACGATGGTTTCGAGGCAACTCATTCAGTGTCTGATTCTTTTTTGAGAGGGATCGTGAAGTTCGAATTAATCTGATAATAATAGGTCATTTTCTAGTTAATATTGGTTTTTCTTCTTCTGTTTTGTTTTCAAGAATGATTTCGAGGTATCAACCTGCATCGAAAGCAAATAAGAAATGTTGTTTTGTTGCTGAAAAAGTCCTTCAATAATTTCACTACGGGAAGACAGACTTTTTCCTAAGCTTTTTATATGTGCTCTTCAATTATACGTAAAATTATATGGTACCCCGTATACATTTCTTCTGCTAATATTGTGATAACGAATATTGTTTGATATACCAAAAAATGCACCGCTCATATACAGGGTTGAGATAAAATATCTTTTAGAAGAAATGGACAAAATTTATGAAATTTTCCAGGTAAGTGCAATGGCGCAAAATGCATCTAATGTACAATTTTCTGTTGATAATATACTTTCGGTTGAACCGGAAATACCCTCAACTCTTATTATTTATATGGGACCTCCTGTATATCTTTGCAGACGTTGAAAGAGCTTGGGATTTCGAATGCGCACATACTGATTATGATACTGCTAGTCAGTCTGATAACACGTATGTATTTCAGTAACCTTCCTGATTTTTGCGCGCATGTTCTAGGGGAACAGCGTGCTATCGTGTTGTCCAAATGTCTGTAATTTTGGATGATTGAGCCGAAAATGGTCTCAATCGACTATGTTGGACTCACTGATGACGATTCCGGTGTCAAAATCTATTCTGTCCGGCCGGCCATCCGTCCGGCCGTAGACACGATATCTGTCGGCAGAAGCAAGCTAGCAACTTGAAACTTTCAGGATAGGTTGCGCATCAGGATGCCGCGTTGAAGTTCGTTAATGGGCCAAATCGGTCGAACAGTTTCGGAGTTATAGGCACTTGAAGTTTTGAAGTTATTTATTTTTTATTTCAGAAACTACTCAAGCGATTGGATTTAAACTTGGCAGTTAGGTGGAGTATAACGACGCGTAACTTGAAGCCAAATTTGGTCAGAATCATACTGTCAGTAAATTCGAAAAAAAAATTTTTTCGAAATTTTTTTTCCAAAAAAATTTTTTTTTCGGAAACCATTCATCATATACAAAAAAAATTCCTCTCACACTTTGAGCTTCATATTTCACAGCAGTGTACCAAATTTCAGTTCGATACGATTATAAGTTTTGAAGATATCGGGAAAAAATATATCAAATTTCGAGGTTTTCTTCTCGATATCGTTGATTTTTTCGGTATAACTCGAGAAATACTGATTCAGTCCTGATAAAACTTCACAGCTAGTTTTGAGATGCTGAAAGACAACTTTATGCGAAATTTCGTGATAATCGTGTCATTAGAATAATTTGAAAAAAAAAATTTCTATGATTTTCTTATCATATCATCCTCATTAAATTCTGTATGAAACTTCGAACCGTTATTTTTCGATGAAGTACTGGATTTCAATTCGATCTGATCTGTATTTTTGGAAATATTGGGAAAATAAAACTTTGATTGGGTATATCTACGGAATGATTGGGTGGATTTTACCCATTCACGAATTCATCCTTCGTAATCAAGGTCCAAACCTTCTCTACAAATATCGAGTTTCTAAGTTGTTTCTTTCGGGAGTTATTGTGTTTACGCAGTCGGCCGTTAGGCTGACCGTAAACACAATAACTTCCGGAAGAAACGACTTAGAAACTCGATATTTGTACAGTAGGTTTGGGGCTTAATAACGAAGGTCGAATTCGTGAATGCGTAAAATCCGCCCAATGATTCCGTAGATATACCCATTCAAAATTTTATTTTTCCAATATTTCCAAAAATACAGATTTGATCGAATTGAAATCCAGTAATTTATCAGTAGAAAATTTCAAAAAGCACTGCCGTGAAGGCAGCAGCTTTTGCGTGCATGTTCAAATTCGTTGCTGAAGCGGTCATCTACATTGAACATGCGCGCAAAAGTTGCTGCCTTCACGGCAGTGCTTTTTGAAATTTTTTTCAATAAGTTCCTATTAACTGTGTCTATTATTGGTGTATTATAGGCAGAAAGCCAGGTGACCGCTTCTGATGTGGTAAATCCGTCTGTTTGTTCGTTCCCAAACAGTTAAAGGCCGGGTTCGGGTGGTTATGATCGTGGGATCCC
Organism: Myrrha octodecimguttata; assembly: GCA_958510865.1. Lineage (NCBI taxonomy): Eukaryota > Metazoa > Arthropoda > Insecta > Coleoptera > Coccinellidae > Myrrha > Myrrha octodecimguttata. Next base: position 72,301,840 of record OY294056.1, on the reverse strand, counting down.
TGTTTTATTAAGACGCATGAAGTATGGGAGAGTATTTACAAATAATTTTGACTTATTACTGATTTTATGTCATAAGTTTATTTTCTTCTTCGCTTGACAGTATGGCAAATTTCTAGATATAAATCTCGCTTACCTTTATGCATTAACGATTTTCTCCATTCCAATAAGAGTGACAAAGAAATCTGGCGATCGGAATGAAATGTTTTCAACAAAGGTTTGATCAGCGATCTTTCAGAACAAATTCCTTGTTTTCATCTCCCCAGGAAAATTTGGTGCATTTTGAATCGACTTAAAACAGGTCATGGTCGCTGTAATAGTTTCCTCTTCAAATGTAATGACGTCGAATGTCCAAGATGCGAGTGCGGGGAAGAAGAGGAAACAATAGAACACTTTGTCAAAAGTTGTAGCATATATAAATTTGACGATGGTTTCGAGGCAATTCATTTGGGTCTGATTCGTTTTTGAAATGAATCGTGAAGTTCAAATTAATCTGATGAATAATAATAGTTCATATTGGTTTTTTCGTCTTCTATTTTGTTTTCAGGTGAGATTTCGAGATAGCAACCTGAATCGAAAATTTTTTTTTAAATTGTTCTAATGACACGATCATCAGCATTTCGCACAAAGTTGTCCGTCAGCCTTTTCAAACCAGCTGCGAAGTTTCATCATGATTGAATCAGTATTTCTTCGAGTTATACCGAAAAAACAACGATATCGAGAAAAAATCCATGAAATTTCACATTTTTTTCCCAATATGTCCGGAAATATCAAATTGAAAGTTTGGTACACTGCTGTGGAATGTAGAGCTCCAGGTATGAGCAAGTTTTTTTCGAATATGATCAATAGTAATTTTTTTCGAAAAAAATGTTGAAAACTTTTTTTTTAAATCAAGTGACCATGCGATCCCAACAAAATTCCGTTTAAAGTTGCGCATGACACATTTGAATACTTAGCGTAACCTTTAACGAATCCCCATACTTTTCTGGTGTATAAAATGATAATGTTCCTTTCTTATTCGGGAAAATGATCATTTCTATAACAAACTGCGTAGATGCTTTGGACAATTATATTTCGTACACCAATTATTATCTATCAAACGAACAGTTGGATACATAAATGAATCATTTGCGTCAGAACAAGGCAAATGTGTCTATGAAAATTCTACGTCATGAATACGATGCGTCTGGTGTTCGAATAGACGATGGAATAAAATGATGATGAGGTTATATTTATGATTTCCTGAAAGTTGAGATAAAACTTCTGATTATCTGACGGTTTCGAACAGTTTTGTGACTGATTTATACGAAATCGACTTGGTATGCATTTCACAATTGGAAGCTGGTCAAAAATTCAGTTCTATCTTATACAGTATACTATTTAATTTTATTACGGACGACAGACTGGACTTATTTTCTTTGCGCGCATGTTCTGGCGAAAAGCGTGCTATAGTTTCGTACAAATGTCTGTAGTTTTCAAATTTTTACCTAAGATGGTCTCGAACGACTAGGTTGGACTCACTGATGACGAATCTGGTGACGAAATCGATTCTGTCCTGCCGACCGACCTACGACACGATAACTGTCGAACCGAGCAAGCTAGCGACTTAAAACTTCCATTGAAGGTCGCACATCGGAGTGCGGCGGTTAAGATCGTTAATGGGACGAATCTTCCAAATGGTTTGGGAGTTGTACTCATTTGAACTTTTTCTGGAACTACTGATGCGTGTGGATTGACACTTGGTATTCAGTTGGAGCATCACAACGCACAACTCTATACGAAATTTCGTCGGGATCGTACTGTCAGTAAATTTGAAAATGAAATTTGTTCGAAATTTTTTTCGACGCAATTTTTTTTTCAGAAATTATTCATTTCGTTTGAAAAAACTTCCACTCATACTTTGAGCTTCATATTTCACAGCAGTACTCAAAATTTCAATTCGATACGATTATAATTTTCGGAGATATTGAAAAAAAAAATGTCAAATTCCGTGGGTTTTCCCAAAGTAATTCAAACAATACAAATTCATTCATGATGAAACTTTGCAAATACTCTGAAATTGTCAATGTTTTTGTGCAAAATTTCATGATGAGGAATTAGATTAATTTGAAAAAAGATTTTTTTTTGAATATTCAATATTCTTCTCATATTCTGATTATATACCAGCCTCATCAAATTCTGTATGAAACTTCAAGCTGTCATTTTTCAATTAAGTAGTGTATTTCAATTCGATCTCATCTGTATTCTTGGAAATATTAGGAAAATAACATTTTGAACAGGTATATCTACGAAATCATTGGATGGATTTAAACCATTCACGAATGGGCCCTTCGTAATCAAGGTCCAAACCTACTTCAGAAATATCGAGTTTCTAAGTAATTTTTTTTAGAAGTTATTATATTAACGATCGGCATGGGGATTTGTGAAAATAGAGAATGAAAAATGATACATTATTCAACGAGCATATAATGACAGCTATTATTCACAAGGGTGAAGTTTGCGACACGAGGCGCAGGCGAGAGCCTCAATTCACCCGAGTGGATAATAGCAATTATTTGCGAGTTGAATACTATACTTTGACCACGACTTCATTGGGAAAATTTGAATAACTATGCATTTTCAAGATCCCACAATCGAAATGTCAAAATGGTCAACTTCATTCTCTGTGATTGCTGGAAATTGTCAAGCTTACGAGAAACGTCAAAATTTTCACTTGACCTATGATTGGAGTGTATAATATTGAATATACACGCATTTAAGATGGAATATTCACATAGATAACGTAACTAAAACACTAAGACCATTGTTATACAAATTTCGACATTTAAGAAATATATAATAGACACGAAATACTTGAAGATGCTTTATTATGCATTTGTGGAGTCGAGACTACTGTACGGGGTGCTTAGTTGGGGTGCAGCTTTGCCAGTCCATCTGAGAAAACTAGATGTTGTTCAGAAAAAGATTTTAAAAATTATATTCAGAAAGGAGGTAACATATCCATCAGATGCTCTGTTCAATGAAACACAGGTCTTAGATGTGAGGCAACTGTACATGTGCAATGCACTTGTATTTCTTCACAAAAATAAAAATTTAATGAGAAGGGTGGATCATCGATATGAGACGAGAACTGCGACGAACCTTTTCATACATGTTCAAACTATGAAGAAATCTATTGGACAGCGTTCTCCATTGTATCCGGCGAAGAAGATGTAAAACTCTTTACCGGAGGTTATTAAGGAGGAAATATTAAGAGTGAATTCCACGGGGTTAATGAGAAAGAAAATTAAAGTCTACATCAGATCTATTAACCGTGGGGCTGTTCACGGGGATTCATCGGGTGGAGGATTTGCGTTTTTTTTTTTGTGATTGGTAGAACTGTAGGGGGCACCATTTCATAAATACGTGGGAAGCTGACAACTAACCCCATGCACAACCTAACGGTTTCTATAGGGGTTATTGTTTGTTCTCCATATGCATATTAGATTGTATAAAATAATTCTTTTTTATGGTGAATAAATTTATTATTATTATTATTATTATTATCAACGGGCTTTATTAATCCCATTTTTCTCCAACAATAGCCATCGAAGTATTCATATTATTCAATGGTTGAAAACAAAGTGTTTTATTTGATGATTAGAATCTATGGTTAAAATTAATATACACCTAAAAGCCAGTAGAAGGCATAGGAGCGCCTGAAACTATCAGTGAAACATCCTCGTGAAATATTCTATTTTCCATGTTATTTTAACGGTTTCGTCGCGCACAGCAATTTAAATTTCTTCATGACCTTTATTTGTTATGAAGATATATTTCAAGGCACCTATGTCTATCTATCTATGTTGGTTATGTTCAGAAAGAAAAATATTTCACAAGATGAAAAAATATCATAAGGTCGACCTTACTTGAAATCTTATACTCATACAAATCGGTTGTGGAATAAGCAAGATGAATGTTAACATGTACAAAACAATAGGAAACTTTCAAATAAACCTAACCAACTCATCGAATGAACATATCAAAATGCTCAGACCTGTTTCCCTCGCAAATCCGAGATTTGTTGCCATTCGAGAATCTGATGTATAGATCCGTCCGTTATACCAATATTCAATATCGAGTGAGTTATTGGGAATTGAGGCTCAAAGCGTTCATCTCTAAGTCATAACTCAATCGAAAGCTATGATTTATTAGCGGAGTTTAATTGAAACAATTCAATAAACTATTCTGTATTGCTGTTTCTCGCCGGTTCAGCATATTTCGATGATACTCATCTCGGAATTCTGTGGTCGTAAATAAGTGAATGCCTGTTTTATCACCAACAGATCCTGGAATTTTATGTTTCATGAATTTTTTGAATTCCTCCTCGTAGGAAGAAATATGTTTCGTTTTCCATTTTATCGCGATGGAAGGGAGTAACCTTTTTCGTTGCATAGTGATATACATTATAAATCACCCACCCCTCATTATCGTTGTTATGGACCATAGAAAAAAAATTTCACATAAAGATCACTGGAGTACACATTTTAGGACATACTGTATACAGAATATCTCAAAATGAGATGCTGATCCTTACGGGAATAAATCTCAAACTCAACTTTTGCGCTGAGATTGCAAGGAATAAAATGTCACATATCTCTGATATCTCCTCGTAGAATATCCGATATTTGAGAAAAATTCACAAATGTTTCTTTTTCAACTTAGTCACCAAGTTTATGATGATTGAATCAGTATTTTCTGAGTTATTCCGGAAAAACAACGATACCGTGAAAAAAACCACGAAATTTGTCGTTTCAGACCATTTTCGGAAAAAATTCGCAAATTACATACATTTGGACAAAACGGTTGCAGGCTGTTCTCCAGAACATTCACTGAAGCCTTCAAACCTACACGCCGTTTTCTTCTATTAACGTCGAGGTTCACGCTTTTCAATATTTCTCGCTGCTATTGGCATCGTTGCAGCATGTAGACCGTGGGCGGTGTCTGAACCTTAAGAAGTATCGTTGAACTTGAATGTGGATGTGTTGGCCATATCAACGAAGCCGTAATTTACCATCCCGAAAAAGAATATATGGGAAAAAAGTCATTCCATTTTCGTGTCCTGAGGTCACGAATATGGAATATATATCGGCACTATGAAAGGTATAATGCTTCAAATGTGAAGAAAAAGTCACTTTGTGAGACAGTCTGTCATTTTCGAATTTTGTCTTACTTGTTCAGATCTGGTTGCGTAGGGGTGCGGCCAAGTGCTCAACGGCAGTCGTGATTTTTCGAAATCTTCACATATACATAGTGTGCGTCAAAATTATGGAACAAATTCATTTTGAAGGATTTTTGTTGCACCCTGTGCCATACCTATCAACCCTCTAAATTTTTTGAATGAGGAAAGTGGGTCATATGGTACTTTTTTGGCAAGGTCTTTGTATCTTCTTCACAGGCGTGCAGAAATTTTCAAGAAAACAATTACTCTTTTTTGAAAAATTAGTTACTTCAAAGAAGTTTTCAGTATGTGCACTTTGTCGTGGCTCATTTACTATGAGACGATGGTACCTGATGAAATTTGTCAACGAATGAAAGTCGACCATTACAGTTTTGTTCATGCACAAGTTTCAACCCCTACGAACCCTTTAATGGAGAAAAAAAAATTCACGTGAGGGGATTGAAAGTTGTGCATGAACAAAACTGTAATGGTCGACTTTCATTCGGTGACAAATTTCATCAGGTACCATCGTCTCAAAGTAAATGAGCCATGACCAAGTGCACACACTGAAAACCTCTTCGAACTAAAATTTGAAAAAAAAAAATTATTTTTTTGAAAATTTCTGCACGCCTGTGAAGAAGATATAAAGACCTTGGCAAAAAAGTACCACATGACCTACTTTCCCTATTTAAAAAATTTAGAGGGTTGATGGGGATGGGACAGGTTCAACAAAAAATTTGTTGCCAAATATTTTTCTTCTGAGAAAATGAATCTGTTCCATAATTTTGACGCGCACTGTATATGAAGTGGATAATATCTTATTCAAAAAAGCGATTTCTCCCAGAAAATCACTAAATAATTATTCATTCAAAAACTACTTGCGGCCACATTTTGAAAGGCAACCCTGTAGATATATATTCTCCTATTAAAAATTTCAAAAAGCACTGCCGTGAAGGCAGCAGCTTTTGCGCGCACGTTCAAATTCGTTGCTGAAGCGGTCATCTACATTGAACATGCGCGCAAAAGTTGCTGCCTTCACGGCAGTGCTTATTGTCAGTAAATTAAAAAAAAAAATTTTTTCGAAATTTTTTTACAAAAAAATTTTTTTTTCGGAAACCATTAATCATATCCATAAAAAAATTATACTCACACTTTGACCTTCTAATTTCACAGCAGTGTACTAAATTTCAGTTCGATACGATCATAAGTTTTGGAGATATCGGGAAAAAATATGTAAAATTTCGAGGTTTTCTTCTCGATATCGTTGATTTTTTCGGTATTACTCGAGAAATACTGATTCAGTCCTGATTAAACTTCACAGCTAGTTTTAAGATGCTGAAAGACAACTTTATGCAAAATTTCGTGATAATCGTGATTCCGTAGATATACCCAATCAAAATTTTATTTTTTCAATATTTCCAAAAATACAGATCAGATCGAATTGAAATCCAGTACTTCATCGAAAAATAACAGTTCGAAGTTTCATACAGAATTTGATGAGGATGATATGATAAGAAAAATCATAGAAATTTTTTTTTTCAAATTGTTCTGATGACACGATTATCACGAAATTTCGCATGAAGTTGTCTTTCAGCATCTCAAAACTAGCTGTGAAATTTCATCAGGACTGAATCAGTATTTCTCGAGTTATACCGAAAAAATAATCGATATCGAGAAGAAAACCTCGAAATTTGACACATTTTTTCCGGATGTCTCCGAAACTTATGATCGTATCGAACTGAAATTTGGTACACTGCTGCGAAATATGAAGTTCAAAGTGTGAGTGGACTTGTTTTTTGAATATGATAAATGGTTTCCAGGAAAAAAAATTTTTTGGAAAAAAATTTCGAAAAAAATTTTTTTTTAAATTTACTGACAATATGATCCTGACGAAATTTGGCTCAAAGTTGCGCGTCGTTATGCTCCACCAAACTGCCAAGTTTGAATCCAATCGCTCAAGTAGTTTCTGAAATAAAAAATAAATAACTTCAAAATTTCAAGTGCCTATAACTCCGAAACTATTCGACCGATTTGGCCCATTAACGAACTTAACCGCGGCATTCTGATGCGCAACCCATCCTGAAAGTTTCAAGTAGCTAGCTTGCTTCTGTCGACAGTTATCGTGTCTACGGACGGCCGGCCGGCCGGACAGAATCAATTTTGACACCGGATTCGTCACCAGTGAGTCCAACCTAGTCGATTGAGACCATTTTCGGCTCAATCATCCAAAATTACAGACATTCGGACAAAACGATAGCACGCTGTTCCCCTAGAACATGCGCGCAACAAAAGTATGTAAAAAATTGGTTTCAGGCAAATACTCGATCAGCGCAATAATTCTGCAGCCGGATTTCATTCATCCTGTTAAACAGCATTAAGTTTGCAGGAATCACTTACCTTCTTACTCGACTTAAATACTGCACATTTGAACACATTCGATGATCCTTCCCTAGCTATATAACTGAAGATCTTCATGTCCTGAGAGTCGTGGGATACGTAAAAGATCCTGTAGATCGGGTGGGAAAATAGTGTTGATTTCCCGTCATCCGGCCATTGTTTCCGCTGAAATATACAATGAGGGATCAATATCCTGGAACGTTTCTTTTATGTGGATGAGCCAGTCACCAGGGAAATTACTCGCTGACGAACAGGAGGGCTGCGATTTGGTTCTTAAGGGAACGATTCCATAGAAGGGAAAGGTTGGTCAAGGAAAAACTTATTCTACGCTAAAAAATCTAGAAAAGCACTGAGGTGAGGTCAGGAGCTTTCACGCGCTTGTTCAAATTCTAGCAATTAGATCAACACGAAATCGTGTTGGTAATCTCCGACCTATTACGAAGTTTCAATCTGGTGGGCAAAATTCGTTGTCTACTGAAGGGATCTCGAGAACTATAGCAGCTAGAGGAAAACTGATAACACTCTCTCGAGCTCTTTTTTCCTGACTAATCTGAATCTTAAAACAGATCCAGCTCATCGTTCATAGAACTTGAGTTATGAGCGAAAATTGAGAAATTGTCATTTTCAATAATGCTGAATTACTCGCTTGTTTGAACTCGTATTCGAAATCTGTTGATACATTCTACAGGCACTTTTTTAGGAGTTATTCAAATATAATATGACTGAATTTTTCAATCTAGCCATTTTCGAGAAATGAGAAAGATTTTGGATTTTTCAAATGTAAACTATAGTCGAAAGATCTCTTATCTTGCTATAAAATTTTTACTGATTTCAAAAATGTATCATATTTACATGATTATTACATGAGAAAATTGTCAATACTATTTTCCTGCTTTTCTTTTCACTGTTGAATTGCATTATCTTTGTGTAAACTTGCGCCTCTATGATTGGAATCAGCGATTGCTGAATAAATATTTCTATGGTTAATTTGTCATAGTTCTTAAGATTAGCAATAGAAAATCTTTTTATTATCCCTAATGTCCCGAAATATTGCTGATCTTAAGAACTAGGACAAATTAACCATAGAAATATTTATTCAGTAATCGCTGATTCCAATCATAGAGGCGCAAGTTCACACAAAGTTAATGCATATTGAATCGTCACTATGGCAGCGTCAGCCTACTCATAATTCAACAGTGAATAGAAAAGCAGGAAAAAAGTATTGACAATTTTCTCATGCAATATTCAAGTAAATAGCGACATATGATGCATTTTTGAAATCAGCAAAAATTTTGTAGCAAGATAAGAGATCTTTCGACTATAGTTTACATTTGAAAAATCCAAAATCTTTCTCATTTCTCGAAATGGCTGGATTGAAAAATGCAGTCATATTATATTTGAATTACTCCTAAAAAAGTGCCTGTAGAATGTATCAACAGATTTCGAATACGAGTTCAAACAAGCGAGTTATTCAGCATTATTGAAAATGACAATTTCTCAATTTTCGCTCATAACTAAAGTTCTATGAACGATAAGCTAGATCTGTTTTCAGATTCAGATTAGTCAGGAAATAAGAGCTCGAGAATGTGTTATCAGTTTTCTTCTAGCTCCTATAGTTCTCGAGATCCCTTCAGTAGACAACGAATTTTGCCCACCCTGTACTTCTCGAGATATTGCGGAAATAACGTTAAAATTCCGAATAATAACGAAATGTGGCACAATTTCTTCCTTATATCTCTGAAAATGAATATCGGATCGAATTGAAATTTGGAACAGTGTTGTTAAATACTAACTTCAAGGTTCGTGCCAAATTTCATTGAAATCTAATCAATATTTTCAGAGAAAAAAATTTTCATGGAAATTTTTTTTTAATTTTTGAATGAAGATTTTTTTATGATTTTCTAACAACTGGATCCAGACAGAATGTTGGTTTAAGTTGCGCGTTGGTATTCCAAAACTGTCTACGAAGGTTCAATCTGATCGAGTCAATACTTCGTGAGACATCGAGGAATTAATCTCAAAGTTTAAGATGGGCCTAACTCCGAAACTATCCAACCAATTCCAACCATTAACGAACTTAACCAAGATATTTGGGTTCAGAAACTAATCTGACAATTTTAAGTCGCTAAGTCTTTTCCTTCAAATGTTAGAGCACATATGGACTGAAGGACGCGGTCAGAATTGAATTTGACCCCGGATTCTTCATCAGGGAGTTCAAACCAATCGTTCAAGACCATTTTCAGCACAAATTCGAAAATTACAGACATCGTGACGAAATGATAACGCGCTGTTTCCTAGAACAAGCGTCTAAAAAGGCCAGGAGAAAAAGGTTGAAATATTCGACTGAATCAATGAAAATTTAATAAATTATGAAATTGAAGGAAAGAACTGCCGTGAAATCACCCGTCATTTTTGCACGTAGCAGCTTTGTTTCGTGATGAAAAGAGTTGGCGATAGTCCTTTTAAACGGTCCTCATTAAATTCTGCATGGACCTTAAAGAAAATACGAGTTTCCAATTCGATCAGAACCATATTTCTGGAAATATTAATTTTGAATGGGTATCTTCGGAATAATTGGGCGTATTTTACCCTATTCACAAAATCGAGCTTCGTAATTAAGCCCTCAATCCAATTGAACTCTAGTACTTGTTTGAAAAATGATAGCTTGAAAGTTCATGCAGAATTTCATGAGGGTGGTGTGGAAGGAAGATCGCCAAATCTTTTGATAAGTAGGTGAGGGTGCGTTTCGCAAGGTCAATAAGTGAGAGGATGGCCTTAACAACGAATTTGAATGACACAACTTGATTATCCTTTTGTTTGCGAATTGGAACCATTCTGGATGATAATCAGGAAAAATTTAATTAATTGAAAAATAAATTAAATTGTACCACCCTTAGTACCCTTAGTTGACTATGGAAAATCCATAAACCTATAAATAAGAGTGGACTAATATTATAGCCGTTATGAGTTTCAAAGAATAAGAGATCGTTTATGACATTGAATGTATACATATGTATACATATAATAAATTTTCTGGAAAAATTTTTTTCGAAATAATTATAAGTTTCGTAGATTGTGAAAAATATGTCAAATTTCGTGTTTTTTTGTTTTTTTGGATAACTCGAAAAATACTGATTCGATCATGATTAAACTCTTCACTAGATCGAAAATGCTGATTTACAACTTCTTGCAAAATTTCGTGATGATCTTGTCATTAGAACAATTTGAAAAAATTTGAATATTTTTTTTCAAATATTCAATTTTCTGTGATAACTGTTATTTTTCGATAAAGTACTGGCATTCAATTCGAAATCTTCATTTTTGGAAATATTTGGAATTCGAATTCGAATGTGCAGAAATTTCGTGATGATGGTGTGATTAGAACAATTTAGAAAAAAAAAACAATTTTTTTTTCAAATATTCAATATTCTGCGATCTTCCGACCATATCATCTTCAGGATATTCTGTATGAAGCAGCTGACTTCACGTCAGTGCTTTTCTCGAAATTTTCAATAATCTCTAGGTAATGCGAATCTACCTGTACGTCTTTCTTACAAATAATAAGCGGGTTCAAAAAATTATGATTGTATCATGTTAACTTGTTGGAAATATTCTTCGGAACACTTTGTTATTATGATGCCGAGGAAAAATATTGAAGCAAAAAGAAAATTCAACTGAAACAGTGCGGAAATTTGAGGCAAAAATATGGAGCCACTTCCATAAATCCATAAGACGAAAAAGAGTTTCCTCGCATTTCGAGGCATCAAAAATTCATAAGCACCCCATTTTGAACTCGAATAATTCATCGGTGACTAAATAAAACAAGAAAATACCCTCAAGTTTTCAAGAAGAAAATATATCTGAAGAGGGGAGGTCATACATTTTTATTAGCGAGGAACTCAACATCTTTTACTCGTCGAAAGTCTAACCAGAGAAATTTAGTTCACTCCCTACTCCAAACTCCGATGTGGGAAATTCTGAGGAATAAGATTTTCTCGCTTTACTCCGAAGACCTACGACAGTGACGTGAAAGAAAATGGAAACTAAAATTTATGGATGCTCTTTCTCAACATTTGACAAGTTTTTTCTCGATTTACATATCCAGACTGCATCTGGCAGAATGCAGAAGCGAAACCATTCGTCGTTTCTTTTTTACCCGGGCGTTGGGACAGAAAATTTATCTCCTTATATTTTGGTTTTGTTTTCATTCTTCTCTCATTGCTCAATTTTAACTTTGTATTGTGAGTTGTAAGTTACTCTCTGTTTTTGTAATTGCTTATTGTGTGATCGTTTCGTATCCCTTTTAACTTTCTGGTTCATCGTAGTAAAATTTCTTTATTTCATTTTAGAGCCTGAAGAAGATTTTTGAATAAAATCGAAACATGTCGGATTTATTTTAAGAAGTGGTTTTTCATTTCAATAACCTGTCAACTATATTCACAGTAAGTACAATATCAAGAACTCGTTCATGCTTTCCGAAGAAGAGAAAGAACTATTGAATTCAATATTCATAAAATGCAAAATTTGTTTAAATGCTAATGCTTAGTCAACTTATTTATAGAGTATTTATTTCGAATGTTGTCACAGCAGCCACGCTGACCATGCTTCGGAAAAAATCCTAGAACTGTCCCCACTCGTTTGCAGGTACTGTTTTCGAATAGTTCTAGGACTGCCGAGGATGGTTCTGAGGACACTAGAACGCGGATCAAATCGGTCCTGAAACAGTTCAACAAAACCCGAACGTGATCAACCCTACTGCGCGAACTCCTGCCAGTCCTAAAACAGTTATTGTTGGAACCCCGATCTTTCGAACTCAGACCCAAAAATGAAAAATCGATGCTCAAATTCGATTTTGTCTGTTGCTTAAGTTCATGAAGAAATAAAAAATCTAACTATTCATTCCTCTCGGAAACGAAATTTAATTTTGGTTTCCGAGAGGAATGATGAGTTTTTGAGTTTATGTGTTTTATATAAAATGACCTATAGATTTCATATCCATAGTGTACTGCCTCAGATATCCATATGAAAAGTGTTGAAAAAGATCCCAACTCGGATCAAACCGTCGACTCATAAAGGATTCGTTTGATTTGCCCAGTCCTCTAGCCACAAACCTATCATTTTGGATTGATTTAAGGACACGAATACGATAATTATGATTTCATTTTATGATTCAGGAACTATTAGACAGATTTCGAAGACGTCAGAATTCTTCAATTGAATACCCAAAAAAAAAAATTAGAATATATACATCTGCGGAATGGATGTGTGGATTCCATATATCCATGAATTTGATCTTTGTGATAAGCTCCATTATCCTGCTGTGAGAATATCAGGACTCTAAGATAGTTTTTCCAGAGAAACACGTTAACTGAAAATATCCCTCTATATTGTATTATGAAAGTTTCTTGCTAGTTTCAGAGTTGTCACAAGCTGGTGATTTCGGAAAAATGTCATGAGCGAAATGGCCGAAAAGGAAAAAACATGAATATTAGAGATAGAAATTTCACATGCTTAAATTTCATCTCGAGTGCTAATCGACATGACTATTTCAGGGGAAAATATGTCGTACAGTTATATGGTCACATTTGAGAAAGCCAAGAAAACCACAATTCAAACAATCTTGAATTCGAGAAATTTCAAAATTCATCGCTGAAAAACTAACTTGCTAAGTTTTTCCGGCTTGCACCGTTTCATAGCTGTGAAAAGAGAACTCTCACCAAAAATGGAAATAGTCACTGAAAAATTTTATGAATTACATACTAAGTCCATTTTTATTACTGCTCTGACATTTAAACGATGGTTTGCATGTGTTGCAAAATGGCGGGCGCGCAGGTCCCATTGGTCAGAATCCAATGTTGAATCCAAAGCTGAATAATAGCTTTGGTTTGGTTCCGACTTCAGAACCAATTCAGGACTGTTTGGGACGGTTCGAGTATGCGCAATTGCCATTTTGAGTCTGAAAAATCGCAATCGCGCATACTCGAACCGTCCCGAACAGTTCTGGACTTGGAACCAAAACAAACCCATTTGGTGAGGCCACAAAGCTATGATCGATAGAATTTTAGACCTGTGCTTACCAAATCATAGGTTGGCCAGACTGTCAAGTGAATCAAAATGAAGGACGTAATTTCAATTGCTGGGATGTTTTATTATAGGATTCCATTATTTAACTAATTCGACATATAGTGTAAGTTTTTGGTCAGTATATTTTGGAGTATAAATGATCCTTATTATATTCGTATAAATGCAATGCAATAAAATAAGGGTTTTGACTGGAGTTCATGTTTTTACCCACCTTCTTCTTTTTCCTGAGAGTAACTTTAACGCCATCCACGGATATCTCTACTGTCACCTTTTTCTTCTTGATTCCTTTCGTTTTAAATTCGTACTGAAAAAAATATTACTTCAGTGCACATACGACCAATAGAGTTAATCAAATTTCTTATGTTCTAGATGAAGATTGAATTTTCAATTTTTAATCTGAACAACCACAAATGATTATCGTACGTTCTTTCCTAAAGGAGAAGAAAAAATAAAAATAGAACACTTATTATTATTATAATCTTATTTTCTAATGATTTATTTCCTAATGAGTGATATTAGCGAACAATCCCAAGGAGGAGGCACCCAAAAAGATTTTTATAGTGTTGCTCCATGATTTCATGGGGTAGAAAAAATCTACCCTAAATTTAACATGACGTTCTCATACTAGTACTAGGAAATGAGTTAATTCTACCGAAATATCACAAGATACCTTTCTCGTTCAGAATGAATGAAGCTATCTATGATTTATTTTCCGATGGTAATTTTTCGTGAGGAAAAGTAAAGTGTCACATTTTTGTGAGGTATTTGGTTTTTGAGAAGAAAATTCTGAGTTGCTTTTTTGGCGATATCTTCAGGAGGCTGTATCTAAGCATATCCCATTTTTTGACAGGAAATCACCCCTTAACTTTTTTCGCAACTATTCATTCAGACTCTGTATAAAGTACCTTAAAAAGTATCCGATCAAAGGAACTTTGAGATGGGTATCGTTGTTGCTTTTCCGAAGAGCAACCAGATCCCCAGGAACACTTTGCATCCTCCATCAAAAAAGAGCTTATCTAGTGAGGTGAACCGCCTTTTTATTAACCCTAAACTCATTAGTTCTAGCCATGATGTAAGTAAAACATCGTGTACTCATCTGCTTTTCTGTGATCCTACGTACACATAATGACGTAATAAAACCAAATGAAAATTCGAAGCACAGAATATATTTGCTTTGAATTTTCAAGTTGCTGACGTCACTTCTGAATGCAGATGAGCACACCATGATATTTACATCATGGTTCTAACCCATGATGTAAAAAACACGGTGTGCTCATCTGAAAAAAAAAGTGACGTCAGCAAGATTAAAATACAAAGAAATATATATTCTGTGCTTTGAATTTGAATGAAAAAAGTGACGCCGTCATTGGTAAATACGATCACAGATGAGCAGATGAGCACACCATGTTTTACTTACATCATGGTACTAGCCCAAACGAACGTTAGGCGTATAAGAAATCATATAACTGACAGCGCTATTTCAAATAAAACATATCTGTGTTCCTATTTTTCGATAGTTGACAGAACGACTTCAGAGGGATTGTCAATAGACGACTTCGGCCCAAGTTGCCAACCCACAATTTTCTTCACGAATTTACTATCACTGAGGAACGGGCATTTCAGGACAAATTTGACATTATAAGGTTCGCGTTATTTATAAATATCCGTAAAAGATGCCTCGGCTCCTCAAACTAGAAAATTCCTTCCAAATATAGGGTTTTGTGGAGATCATCTCTGATTGGCTGAAATTCAAGTTGGGATTCCTGATTTCATGTTAAAAGTGTCAAATTTATGTAAGATATGTACCGCAAATCAACTTGGTTGTTTCGGTTGCCGGTTTTCCATTCCGTAAATATGAAATATTCGATTGGTTCCTGAAAAAAGGTTAATTTCGGAATTTGATCGATGAAAAACCGTTCTTTCTGTCACCATAACGACAGTCCATGTTCTATGGTAACATATCCATAGCATAGAACAACCGTTATTTACTTTTTGGTCCATAGAACATAGAAGAGACAACAATCAACAATGAAAAAATTACTAGGTATGGTCTATGGATCATAAGGTAAATAAAGATTGTTCTATGCTATGGATATGTTACAATGAAACATTGATTGTCGTTCTGGTACAAAAACTTAACATGTCTATGTTCTGGTGATAGAAATATTGCTTTTTCATCAATCAAATTCCGTAATCAACCTTTTTTTTTTCAGGAACCAACCGAATATTTCATATTTGCGGAACAGAAAACCGGCAAGCGAAATAACCAAGTTGATTTGCGGAACATATCCTATACAAATTTGACACTATTAACATGAAATCAGGAATACCAACTTAAATTTAAACCTAACAAAAACCTATATTTGGAAGGAATTAGCTTGTTTGAGGAGCCGAGGTATCTTTTACGGATATTTATAAATAACGCGAACCTTATCATGTCGAATTGGTCCTTAAATTACCGTTCCCCAGTAATAGTAAATTTGTGAAATAAATTGTGGGTTGGCAACTTGGGCCGAAGTCGTCTATTGCCAAGGACCCGAGGCGGCAGTTGATGGAGATTTGTCAAGTAGAGAAGTGCTTGTTACATTTTTTCTTAGTTAGCTTTGTCCATCGACGCCATTTTGGACGTGTTTATTGGACTGCAAATATGTTGAAATCAATAATACCTACTTCTTGGAGTATTATGAGACTCATCTGTATTCTTGTTATACTTTCTCCATTCATAGTTTTGAATTGAATGATTTGTTAAGACGTTACTGTTGTTCGAATTTTAAACTTCCCGCCAATTTTCCTTGCATCTTTCGAGTGTGACTTGGGTTGCCTTCTCAACGTCCTTCCCATTCACCGTTCAACTAGACGATCTTTATCATTATTCAGATCCTATAGCAAATCTACTCACGCAATCTATACTTTCGACAAGTAATCACTGGCTGAAAACTTTCCCAGTTATGTCACAACTTGTTTACAACTATTCATCCCCCAGCACACAAATCGACTGTGAAAATATCAATTCATCCCTATAATATTCATGGAAGACGACCCAAATTTCTCATTCGCAATATGTCCGATATTCTCGGCATTAACCCTAATCAAATTTTCTGCATCTAGCCAATAAGTACAACTTCCTCTATCCCCATGTCTCTCTTAATAAATTTAGATCCCAGAATTACATCATTTGCATTCGATGTCACGTCTGATGGAATTTCCAGCTTCGAGCCCGTCGACCCGGAAATAACAAAAATTCTTACCCTAATTCGCCGCATGGCTGCGACAATTTCCACCCTACTTGTCGGTCTGGGCACGTCCAAGCTTCCGATGAACTGAAACAGAAACAGAGGATTTATGTTGGCGTTTAGGACATTCACGGTTTCATCGGTGCAGGTGTCATTTCGATATGTTACACCTGCTTGGTATGAATTCATGAAGACAAAAATACAAAAGTCACTGCCTTGAAGTCAGCAGCTTTGCGCGCATGTTCATTTTTGTGGATATCCTTTGAACATGCTCGAAAAAGCTGCTGAATTCGAGGCAGTGCTCCCCTAAGTTTTGTCGATAAATTATTGGATTTCAATTCGATGCAATCGGTATTTTTGGAAATATTGGGAAAATGAAATTTTGAATGGGTATATCTTCGGAATCATTGGGTGAATTTTACCCGTTCACGAATTCGACTTTCGTTATTAAGCCCCAAACTTACTCTACAAATATCGAGTTTCTGAGTCGTGTCTTCCGGAAGTTGTTGTGTTTACGGCCGTTACGCAATTGATCGAATTGAAATCCAGTTCTTTTTCGAAAACTGATAGTTCGTAGATTAATACAGAATCAAATGGGGATAATAAGATCACAAAATATTGAATATCTCAAAAAAAAATTCGAAATTTTTTTATTCAAATAGTTCTTATGACACGATTGTCACGAAATTTTGCACAAAGTTGTCCTTCAGAATCTTCAAAGTAGCTGCGAAGTCTCATTATGATTTAATCAGTATTTCTTAAGTCATAAAGAAGAATCGATATTACGATATCGAGAAGGAAATCCCGAAATTTTACATATTTCTTCCGAAAATCTCTACAACTAATAGCCGTATCGAATTGAAATTTGGTACACTGCTGTGGTAAATGAAGCTTAACATATGATCTGAATTGTGTCCGAATACGATCAATAGTTTCTGGGAAAAAAATTTTTTTGAAAGAAATTTGGAAAAAAAAATTTTTTTCGAGTGACCATACGATCCCAACAAAATTCTGTTGCGCCTCCTTATGCTTCAACTAACTGTCAAGATTCAATCCAATCGCTCCAGTAGTTCCTGAAATATCAGTATAATAACCCCAAAATTTCAAATGGCTATAACCTCGAAACCATTCGGCTGATTTGTCCCATTAACGAAATCAACCGTCGCATTTCAATGCGTGACCTAATCTGAAAGTTTCAAGTCGCCAGCTGGCTCCGTTCGACAGTTATCGTGTCCTCGGCCGGACGGACAGTCGGCTGGCCGGACAGAATCCAACCTAGTCGTTTGAGAGCATTTTCGGCTCAAACTTCAAAAGTTACAGACATTTGGACAAAACGATAGCACGCTGTTCCCCTAGAACATGCGCGCAAAAAATTTAACATTGGTTCGTTTGGGACATTGTATACGGTTGGCTGCAATGAATCAACCCTGTCAGTGTGATTGAAGTAACCCGTAAAATCTTAAATGCAAAGATGGTGAATGACACCTTGATCTGAAAGTAATTCGATGGCTTATCAAAAATGCCGTACATTTTTTTTGAATCCCCAAAAAATAAAAAGAAATAGTTGCGATGAAAAATGAAAATGGTGAATAATTTTGTACAAATAGGTACAACAATGTATTTCCTTGAATAACATCGAATCCCTTTCGTGGAAAAAAACCTAGAAAAGCACTGACGTGAGGTCAGCAGCTTCTGCTCACATTTTCGAAGGGAATGGCCACTTAAGCAACGAATTTGAACATACGGGCAGAAGCTGCTGACTTTCACGTCAGTGCTTTTCTAGGTTTTTGTCGACAAAGTACTGGATTTTAACTCGATCCAATCTGTATTTTGGAAAAATAAAATTTTGAAAGGTTATATCTACGGAATCATTGGGCTTAGTTTACCCATTCACGAAATCAACCTTCGTAATTAAGACCCAAACCTATTTCACAAAATTCAAGTTTCCAAGCTCCAGAACCATTGAATAATCTGCATGCAGATACATATCTTGGCCTCCTTTCAAATGAAAACCTTTGTCAAACCGAAATGACTCCTCAATGAGAAAAAAATCCCGGAAAAATCCTAAAATCTTCAGGATTAATGAGATTAAAACTAAATGGCTTTCCGCCAAATGAAACGCAACACAAAATACACAATTGTGTTTTACGAGCTTCGCTGGAATTGCAACGTAACACCGTTACGTTATAAATAAAAGGATATTACGAAGACATTGATTAATGCCGTCATCAACTTTTATTCTCGCTTCCCGAACAAAAAGCGGCGGGAGCGTTAGACGGAGAGAACTGTTATTTCTAAGGCGAATTATCCCTGAAAATTTTCTTTATCCTTAAGTGCATGCTGTAAGAAACACTTGGAACCGTAACATTGATCAGAGGGGTAAAGCGAAGTTTAGAAAACCTCCGCATTTTGAGAAACTCTTCAAACCTCACGAGGAAGTATATTTTTGCAATTTCATCGAAATGTCTGTATTTTCGGCTGCGATGAATGGTCTCGAACGATCACATTAGACTCGCAATCAAAGGTGTCAGAAAAAAGTATCTTAGTTACTTTACAGTAACTTAGATACTTTAAAGTATCTCACTCAGTAACTTAGATACTCTAAATTATCTAAGTTACTCTATCCTAGTTCCTTTTTTTGTTGACGAAGAGACACTAGTATCTCAGATACTTTTTAGGAGGAACTGTATCTTGTAACTTAAACAAAAGTTCCCTCAGACGAATGTGTGTGAAAATGGCCCAGCGCTTTGCAGTCTTCGAGGACATTTTTCTTATTCCGGTTCTCAAGATATTCACAGATATTCCAAAACTGGGTTCCAAATGGCTGAATTAGATTGTGCTTTACATATACTGAGTTGTACCGTTCGAATTTTTCTATATTCATATATCAAACTAGTGTACCGAATTTAAGTTTGATACGATTATAATTTTTGGAATATAGATATATATATAGATACAGGGTGTTTCATCATAAACTGGTCAAACATATATAACCGTATAGATGACATTGGGAATGTCATTTTTGCCTTATGACATATACCCCGTGTTCGAAGCATAAGAGAGACACAGGGTGTTTAATGTCAACTTTGAGCAATATTCTGATAGCTGTGGTGAGTTATGCGTGACCTTTGAAATAACGGTTTTTGGTCACATCTTACTATTTTTTAGTGCTCAATTCAATTGTTTTGTAGGATTCGGAAAAATAATTCAAAATGGCGGAAAATCTACAAAGTTGGAATTTTTTGTTTTCGATTGCCAAATTGGATAGTGTTATTTCAATGTACTCAACTTTCTAAGATTTTTCGTGAAAAAAATTTTCCAAAATTCAAACTCAAATTTTTTTTTACATGTCTACAGTGAACAAAAAATTTCACCCAAAATTGTTGAAATCTTTCGAGGTTGATTTTACCTTCATTCTGAACACTGCTGGGAAAACAGAATGGAAACATATCCATTGGTTTTCATTTTATAGTCTTCTAAACATTCCGCTCGGAGTATTTGAATAATTTTTATTCGAGAAACTGGTGGCCTTACGGAGGCCAAAATTGTGCTAATGGGACCCTATTTTCCGAATACGGAAAGAGTTCGATTCCTACCAAAGTTTTTTCGAAAGAAATTTTTTTTTGATAAATTCATATTTCTATCCGGGTCATTCTGGGGACCCATTAGAACAATTTTTGCTTCCGTAGGGCCACCAGTTTCTCGAATAAAAATTATTCAAGTACTCCGAGCTGAATGTTTGGAAGGCTATAAAATGAAAACCAATGGATGGTTTTCACACCCAGTGTTCAGAATGAAGGTAAGTTCAACCTCGATAGATTCCAATAATTTTGGGTGAATTTTTTTTTTCACTGTAGACATGTGAAAAAAAAGTTGAGTTTGAATTTTGAAAAAAATTTTTCACGAAAAATCTTAGAAAATTGAGTACATTGAAACGATGCTATCCAAATTGGCAATCGAAAACAAAAACTTCCAACTTTGTAGGTTTTCCACCATTTCGAAATATTTTTTCCCGATTTCTACAATACAATTGAATCGAGCACTAAAAAATAGTAAGATGTGACCAAAAACCGTTATTTCAAAGGTCACGCATTACTCACCACAGATATCAGAATATTGCTCCAAGTTGACATTAAACGCCCTGTATCTCGCTTATGCTTCGAAAACGGGGTATATGTCATAAGGCAAAAATGACTTTCCCAATGTCATCTATACGGCTATATATGTTTGACCAGTTTATGATGAAACACCCTGTATTTAGATTCAGGTTTCTTCTTGACAAAAAAAAAATGAGTTTATCATACCTGGGCCTTTTACAAAGTTGCGTTGGTGTTTTACTTTAATAACGTGAATCGCCGAATCGGAAAAAATGGTAAGGGAAAAAAGTGTTTTATTTGGCTTAAGAAATCTTCTGTTAAAATATTCTGCAAGGTCAAAGACTCACCCATTAGATAGTATAAAAAAATATGTCAGATTTAGGGTTTTTTTCTAGGTATCGTTGTTTCTTCCGGAATATCCCAAAAAAACTGATTCAACACAATTTACCTGTATATGTTCTTGTTATGAATAAATAAATAAATAAATAAATAAATAAATAAACACGATGAATCTTGGGTACTATTTTGAAAATGCTGATGAACAATTTGGAAAAAAATTAGAATTTGTTTTTCAAATAGCGGCGGTACTCCAGTAGTGAGGAGTATGTCCCATGATAGTAAGGCCAAGGGTTCGTGCCCTTGGCCGGAAAAGAATATAAAAATATGAATATTGTATATCCTGCGATCTTCTGATCATATCCTGACGAATATCTGCATGAACCTGCAGGCTGTCATTTTTCAATCAAGTACTGGATTTCAATACTGCATTTCTGGAAATATTGGGAAAATGAAATTTGGAATGAAAGTATATGCGGAATGATTTAGTGGATTTTACCCATTCACGAAATACTAATTGAGGATCAAACCTTTTCATCAAATATTGATTTTTTCAGTTTCCTTTCGGAAAATATTGTGTTCACGATCGGCCGTGGAGATATTTGCAGAGTAGGTTTGATACTTAATTACGAAGGTCGTATTCGTGAATGGGTGAAATCCGTCCAATTATTCTAAAGATACATCTATTCAAAATTCAATTTCCTCAATATTTCCAAAAATACAGCTTGGATCGAATTAAAATCCATTACTTGGTTAAGAAATGACAGCTCGAAGATTCGGACAGAATTTTTGGAGGACAATATGATTAAAAGATCACCAAATCTTTCCATCAGGAAGCAAAGGTGCGGCCCGGTTTGAAGAAGCGCGAAAAAGCTACTCTTCAAAAATAATTTTATTTCTCGTCTGTATTGAAATTTTTGTGTATTTCGAACATCTATTTTTCACATCGAAAACTGGGCCATCCTGTACGCATCCAAGGACGAATAGAGAATCCCATCCTATCTCGGTTAATGAGTTTTCGTCTGGCCTTCTCAAGAAGAAAACTGTACCAGAAATATCAACAGCAACCTTCATTTTAGGCCTCAACTCAACAACCTTAGCCTTGAAAATTGTTAGCATCAAGTCATTCCTTGTTTTAATTAGCCTGCAAGTTAGAATAATCAGTAATAAATCTTTCATACACATTTTGCCAAGTCTCATTGCGAAACTCTCAATCAAACTTTTCGAGTTATCTTCAAACTGACAAAATTAATGAACGCTGAAAGCTTCTAGGACAACAGCTCCGTTGGCAGCTGGCAATCTATGATGATATTTTGAAAAGCATGAAATGGATCAGGGGCGTATTTTCGAAATACTTCATGGTTTCGAAATATATTACTTTTGATTTTAGTGTGAATTCTATGAGACGCTGTTTGGAACAAAAGTGTGGTCGCAAATATATTTATTTGTCGTTTCGATATTTTTTTCATAGAACATAATATACGTATTTATGGGTTGAGAGTTTCAACTATAAAGGTGAGTCTTTAAGTTGTACATTAATTTTTACGATAGATTACTCTCATCAAATGAAACAGCCTTTTCATTTACTATTTTCTCAGATTCGGCTCCAGAAAAAGATACCAGCTGTGTAATTTTCTAAAAAAAAACAGTTTTTTTTAGATTACCACTTTGATGTGGTAACTCCGAGCGAGATGAATTTTTGTGTGAAGTTTTTAATAACTATAACATATATTCTTCAGTAATCACTTTTATCTTATAAGAAATTAGCACAAAGAAAGTAGATAGAGGTTATCTTTTATCATCATAAAAATCTTAAATCATCTCAGAATACTCAATTATTTCTCATAATTTCTCCTTAAACGCACAGTTTCGGAGATATGCAGAGTTGAATGTTAAAAATTCTGATAAAAATTCAAGAAATTACTTTATTTTTATTGATCTGCCCCTGAACTAGTAAAAGGCCGTGAATGAGGGTTTCTCCTTTAAGCAAAAATGCAGTAATTGTCATGAAAAACCTTTAGAACATCACATTTCAAACATGCAATTTCAATATTATATTTTAAAAAAAATTTTTGATCACCTAAAACTGAAAAATAAAAATGGGGATTTGCATTTAAAGGGATTTGTCTTGAGTGCACGATATGGCAACGTCAAATTCAACTTTCTCGGAAAGAAAAGGACGTCAAATGTGTTACTCCGTTTAAGAAAACAGAGATAGATATACTTCGATCTGGTTAGAGTATAAGACAACGACCAAGGAATAGAAAAAGAAGAGCACAGACTGTCATACTGTCATATTACTGACAAATCATAAACCGAAATTTTTTGGTTATATTGACAAAGAAGACGGGTGTACTACAGAATAGGACTAAATATTTCATTATTCTATAGCTATTCTACTAAACACCGTTGTCACTTCATGCATGCCTGGCAAATCCCAAACTCCAATTTTGAATACTTTCTGAAGGTAATTTGGGAAAATGATGACTCAAACCCATAATAATTATGATCAAATTTGCATTTGCAGTAATAACCCAAATTCAGGAAAAACCCCCATTAAGCAACATCCACGTTTATCCGGACCATAGAATACACAGAAATGTTTAACTATTTTGCATACATTTAATACACTCATATCAGAGCAGGTTAGAAGAAGGGGAAGACTTTTCTCCACAAATGAAAATGCCTATCTTTTAATCAAGAGTAATGCATTTCGATGATTTCACTCATCATCATCAGTCTAACTCCCTACTGAGCTACAATGTTTACCTAACCTAACATTCAGGTAAACATTGTCGTACAGTTACTCGTGGGACACCCTGTACATAGTCATCAATAGGCCACGAGCAGTTTTGATAGTTGAGAGAGATTGGAGAACCAACAATAACCTAAAATTCATTGTTTACTATGGAAAAAAGCGATTTGGCTTGTGATTTTGTATTAATTGGGATATTTTCGACTGAATTATTGCATTATCTAAGGACTATATCCGAAGTATTTAATATCTCATAACAGTAACAGCTTTAGTAAACATATGGAATTTTTCGGAAATATACGATTGGCTAGTTGATGCCGTTTTTGAATGTGACTGAGTTTAGTTAGGTGGGAAATACAATTTTTTTTAATAAATTTAGATATTCAAGCTCGAATTATCAACAATAAATTGATGAAAACTACCAATGAGTAGTTGAAGTATTTTCATGTAAATGGTACTATCCGGATGTGGAGAGGAACTCAACTTATCCATTTTAAAATAGAGAAATGACAAAATTCTATTGGTTCTGAAAGGGAAAATAATATTTTCTGAATCCATTCAATCTATAACTGCGTTTGAAATTTGAAAATTAACAGAATAAATGTTACATTCCAACTTGTCAGTTACCTCGGTAAAGAACATAGAATGGAGATTTGACTCCACAATCAATAAAACTTCAATTAGATAGGATTGATTGATAACATTGAGATTCAGGTATGCAATGAAATTGAATTTTCTGCTGATCTTCATGTTTAGTCGAGTAATATCATGTAAAATGTTTTGGTAGGTCAAGCAAAACGATTCCAGGTATGAAATCTTTGAAAAATCATAAGTTCCTAATAAGCGTTTATTTATTACTTTAACATAGCAGGATTTATTCAAAATATTTCCATTCAAGTATTTAATGCAGTAAAACTTTGAGCTGATTCTAGCGTTATGTGCAGTATTATTAACGACAATGTTTTGTTCGTATATGCCAATTAATTCCAGGTAAGGAATTTTCTGAAAATCATTAGTTTTTGATAGGCATTCCTGTGTTTTTACAAAGAAAAGTCTAAATCATTACTGACCATTATTTTAGCCAAATCTGAGCACCCTTGAGTCGTATTTTAGAAACACAAACCATCTACTGAGTCAATACACTGTTCCTATCTACTACAGTCAGTCAGGAATACATGGCCCTGTCTAGAAAAGAAAAAGTTATCCATATCGGAAAAAAGTGAATATATAAGTGCAATATTTCCAAATGATAACGAAATCACGAGAGAAATCGCTTTTCATCATAGTCAATAAGGCATTTTAGGTTATTGTTGGTCCTGCAGTCTCTCTCAACTGTCAAAGCTCGTGACCTATACAGTGTAGCTGCTAGTAACAGAAAGTAGTCCTTCCATTTCCTTAGATACTTCAACCGAGAAACACCCTTCAAGATGATCACTGGACATCGGATTATATGCATTTGCATATGCAAATATGCAAATGCATATAACGCGATATTCTAGGCATTATTGCATTTTTTGGTACTTTTTGTCGAAAGTGCATATAGATCAAACGTTGAACGGGTGCGGAGCTTATAGAAAGATTGGATATCAAAAATCTTTTTCTGTTCAAATCCACGGAAATTTTAGAAACACATGACAAATTTAAAAACACGAAGCTCGCAATTAAGCAATTAAGCAATTAAGAAGATAGGAGTATATGTCAACGCCACAAGGAAAACCTTGTCTACAAAGATATCTTCAGAAATGGCGCAAAATTCTAGTTCAGTCTCTTTACGTTAATGGTCGTAGAGGAATCTTTTTCGGCCTATATGTTGATATCAATAGACAGACGTAACACGTTTGTACCTGAAAACCTAGAAAAGCACTGACGTGATGTCAGCAGCTTCTACGCGTTTGTTCACATTGCGAAATGGCGACTTGGAAATTTCAGTGAATATTAGATGAAATATGGAAATTTAAAGAGAAAAATTAATTCAAATTTTTCCAAGGAAAATTCTTCTCATTGGCACTATTGATGTTCCAAGTTTCTTTCCAACCAGATGAATATTTTTCGAGTTATTGAGAAATCAAAACTTCAAATGGCTGTAACACAAAAATCATTTGGCAGATTTGGCCCATTAACGGACTCAGCCGAGAAATTTAGGATCAAAACATAACCGGACAGAATCCAATTCGACCACGGATTATTCATCTGTGTACAACCTAGTCGTTTGAGAGCGATTTCGGCTCAATCATAGAAATTTACAGACAGATTGATATTTTTTTAGTGCATATTATGTGCATATTTTGCCAGTTTGTTAATGCATATAATCCGATGTCCAATGATCACATTCTCGGTATAAACTGTCCAATGTTCCTCAGTCCAACGTCATAGTGTTCATTTCCGAAATACGCGCATGGAATTCTGACTGTACCGTAACTATTATTTCGAGCTCACCGCACACATGTCTTATGACGTCACTTGAATATACACAGGTGATTGTTTTATTTTAGTGCACGATCTTATGGCGTCGGTGTTGTGAGTAGTCCAGATCATCACTGCTTATCCACGCAATAACCTGGCTCGGATTCTCACGTGGCAAATCTGCGATAATTAAATCCGGGAATAGCCATAGTTGCCGGTCAAGCGGCGAATTCTTGGCTACTTGTTAATTTGATGTAGCGGAACGACATTATTTTTCACAAAGATGATGAATTTCAACCGAAAACTTTCAGAAGAATGTTTCCTCGAAATGGTGGTAATTCATCTGGAACAATTGTGCAATAGGGTATAGATAATTTGTGCCGATGTCGAGATAAAGTCGTTTGAATTTGACATTTCAATTACCGGTAAAAATGTTCGGGTGGCATTTTTTCTCGAGCGATGTATTCTTCAAATTCTCATCAATGCGATTGTTAGTTAAAAAGGATTCGAGAATAGAGGGGAAAAACGCTGCAAATTTATTATTTTCCCAGCTTTATGTGCAAATTGAGAGAAGTTTGACAGTGGAATAAAACAATTTTTAATATTGCCCGTCAATATCGGCTAGTAAATATTATAGCGAGATTCAAAGTTTTTCTGAAGAAAATTCTGAAATGCTAGCAGTTATATCAAGCCTCTTGCATTTCGGAATATTCATTCAGAAAACTGCGATATTGGCGAACAATCGTTTAATTTCATTTCTTATTTCAATTCCTACCTGGCTGGAAAAATTTAAGCTCTCCAAAATTGAATTATAGAGCTAAAACAGGTGGATCATCGGCTGTACCTTAGTTTAAGGCTCCTACCCTAAGTATCAGATTCTCGACAATTGATGATTTTGCCGGTTTGTAATTGATTTTTTGCATATATCCCCCAATTTGTCTTATCATATACATGCTCATTATTTTTTATATTCACCCTCATTTCATTTTCAGTACGAAAAATATTGGGTTTTGATTGAAACCAGTAACGGATATCCACGTGTTGACGATAATTATACTACGCAAACCAAAATTTATGGAAACCTCCGATCCACCGAAATTTTTGGAAATCTTCATTATTTTAAATTACGCTACTTCATTCGCGTTCTGCATGTAAAAGGGGTATTCAGTCGAACAAGAGTATTTATCGAGATTTCAATGTTCCAAATGAATTTTTTCATGGAATTGGTTTTTTTATGTTTTGAAAAACCAATGATTTATGAATAATATATAAGTTTTATTCGAGATATGAATGAGTTTCATGAAGAAATTTAATCTTGAATCCCGTAATCCGCAGGGTGATTCCTACAAATAATAATTTTTATCCGATTTTTGGTATTTATGTTTCATATATTGGGAAAGAAAAACAAAAATATTTAATTTTAACTACTTATGATCATCAAATTGTTTAGAATATCAATTGTGCTTTTGCACATTGTGTTTATGAAATGATAAATGAATCCGTTCAAATTTCCCGATATGTGTTGCAAACTTGGTAATCATTCTTTCATCTACTTCTAGATATATGATTCTGGATGAAAAGTAAACCGATTGTTCCACTGAATTCAAATCTTAGAACCGAATACGATGATTCATTCTCGGGATTATTGGAAATTTGCAGCGTTTTTCTTCATAACTCAGGGACCGCTGATCGGAAATCATCTTCGTGAAAATTTTTAAGTTGAGTTATGCAACAGTAATCAACGTTGAGAGTTTCATGAAAATTCGGTGGTAAGTTTTCGAGAAATACTTTTTGTTCCCTCCTACCCCCAGTTATGAGCCCTCAGCGTACACCAATCCTGCATCCTGCTGAAAAGCTTGGGGGATCAATATCTAGCGACACACGATTTTTCTACCGAATTTTTTCAGGTTTCGATTCAGTACTTTCAGAGAAAAGCCCCGGAGTACGGACGGCCGATGATAGACGGCGGACTCACGGATTTTTTCTTAGTAGTTCATTCAAATCTACATACTTCAAAATGTAAACTGTGAAATTTTCAGGGGGGGTAATTTTTTTCGGTCGAACGCGAAGGTTTTTATTTAATTTTATCAAATAATAAACCAAACATTGATGCTGAGGTAATAACAACAGAGTTTGCTCTTTTCTCCGCACATGTTCAAGAGAAAAGCATGTTATCGGTTTGTCAAAATGTTTCCAATTTTCGAGTTTTTTCCCGAAAATGGTCTTTATATAATGATAATGTTGGACTCAGTGCTGAAGAATCTAATGTCGAAATCTATTCCGGCCGATCGGCTTCCATCGGCTCGATAAGTTGACATCAGAAAGAGCTAGAGACCTGGAACTTTAAAAGAAGGATGCAAATGAGAATGTGCAAGCTCAATTAACGGGTCAAATTGGTCAAACGGTTTTGGAGTTAACCTCGTTTGAACTTTTAAGGTTAGTTCCCTTACATCTCAGGCACTACTCATGTGATTGGATTGAACCTTCAGTATCTACACTTGGAAGTATTTTAATCACCCCAAAACTACCCAGTAAACTTCAACTATCCAATCAACTCAATATATGCCACCGTAATCGATGAAAAATAAATGAGTTTAAACGAAAATTGACTATATTCGTCTTCAGCCAGCTAATCACCTTCAGTAGCTATATTTTCACATCAAGCGATCATTATCTGTTACGTTTCTCAAAAACTTTCTAGTAGCTAGAACTCACGACTTAACTTTCATCACCGAATAAATGAACTCTGGTACGAAGTTTTCTGGGGACCATTCGAAATGTAGAACTTTTCAAACAAGAAGAAAGTCAACATTCGGAGAAGTTGTCTTGTTCCCTTATCTTATCTCCCACATAATAGGTATCGCGCAATGTTCATTCTGGGACTTTGGGACACATGTCTTACGTTTATTTGGAGAATGCGGAGTTATTTTACTCGAGAGATATGGACTCATTGGACCGAAATCTCTGTTGATGTGGCTGAGATGGAGTTGTTCATCCTCAGGCTTCCATGTCGAGGAAAATAAAGAAAATCATTTTGCGGTGAGGTAAACCTGAAAATGTTTTTCTGGATGTTTGTTTTCATTGCCATCTGGAAGGTTTGAATTGTGCCCCGGTATGTGATTACTGTATGACAAGGAATTCTTTATTTCGGTATAGCAACATCAATTTTTCGGATTCAGCACCAATTACAATTATTAAGACTGGAAAACTAGGCAGTTTCCAGAAGTCCGCATCACCAGCACATTATGACCCTTCTCACTATTCCAATCATCCTGGCTGCATTAATGTAACACCAATCAACTCCTAACTACCCAGCGCATTCGCCATTCTGCAAAGATCATGTCGGTCAAAGTTTTCGACAAAATTTCAGTTATATTTTCGAGAACTTCGGTGTGAATTATATTCTCAGAAGATCAGTGTATTATCTGGAACGATACCTCAGTTTTTGTGCAGAGCTTGAGGCATTGCTATCCAAACGTTTGTGGAAAAGATAAAACGTGCAACTGAAAACAAACAATTAATTCATTTTATTACACACGATGAAATTCGAAAACCCCATTTCAAAAAATAGTGTGCAATTGTAGGGAATACAAAATTGTTGGAATCGTTCTCTTGAATTCATTGTAAAACGAGTAAATATATCAATAAGAACTGCGGTGAAAAATTTGTGGATTTAAGGATGAAATTGGGTTGATTTCCATCAGGGTATGAAATCTCTTCTGTCTATCTGTCTGTAGAATGAGCATCTGCAAAGGAATCGTTTATTCAGATCATTGCTCCCCTTTGCCAAGTGGAGCGTGAAATATTGAGGAGCTTTGAAGTTATGAAGTTTCTGAATTGCAACAACAGACAATATAGATTGGTTTTTCAGATTGGACAATTTATTCTGAACTTCCAGTGACTACCAGGAAATGACAGAAAAAATTATTCGAGTTAAGTGGTTCACGTGCATAATCTCACCCTTTATTTATCTAATCAGGTTTGCCATTATGGCAAAAATTCAAGTGAGAGATCTTGAATATACTGTTCGATTTCCATTAATTTCGTATAAGAACATTCCTCCAGTTTTGGGCGTATATGAAAGAGTTTTGAAATATCCAAGGTGTGTTTGGAATTTGCATACATCGGTTTAATTCGTTAAAATCTTCCAAATACTTTCCAAATATCTTGCGATCAGAATTTTGGTTGTTTCGTATTCATTCAAAAATCATCCAATTTTTTTAAGATGAACTATTTTATGAACTATCCGCCTGATTTCGTTGAAATTTTTCATGAAACTTAAAATCAATTCCTCATCACAACCATGTATCTAATTTTAGTTCAATCGTATATATGTAGATATTTTAAATGGCGGTATTCAATACCAATTTTGAATTTCGAACTTGGTATCGAGCCACTCGGTTGACCAAAAAAACAATAACTTCTAGAAGAAATCGTAGTATCACAGGGCTTGATTGAGCAAGTAGATTTCGGTGAATATCAAGTAATAGTAAGTAATGAATAAAATCCGCTCAATGATTCCGTAGATATCAGACTCACGAATTTAACATGCACTCCTACGTTGTCTTCTTCAACCATATACTTGATTTGTATTAGGCCGGATCTGTATTTCGGAATGGGGACTACCAATTCATGAATTTGGATTCTGTTATCGGGCACCAAACCTGCTCAACAAATTTCGCCGATAGTAAAAAGACTAACTTACTCAATAAATTGTGTTACGATCGGCGGTTAGGCCAACCGTTAATACAATGACTTTCCAAAGAAACTACTTAGAGACTCGGTATCAATATGGTTTGAGGCTTGATCACGAAGTCCGAATTCATTAATCCACCCAATCAAATTTTTATTTTCCCGATATTTCGAATGATAACGTGAAAACTCAGGTAGAACCATATGGAAAGGAGATCGCCAAATCTTTCCATCAGGAAATAATGCTTATTTGATGAGGTCAATTTTTGAATAGGTGACCGCTTCCACAACGAATTGCGTAACAGGTTCTGGCCACACGTCAGCGCTTTCCTAGAATTTTCGGGAGACCTTATACCTACAGTGCGCGTTAAAATTATGGAACTAATTCATTTTCGCAGAAGAAAAAGGATTTTTGTTGCACCCTGTGCCATCATCATCAACCCTCTAAATTTTTTGAACAAGGAAAGTGGGTCATGTGGTACTTTTTTGGCAAGGTCTTTATATCTTCTTCAGAGGCGTTTTTTTTTTGAAAAATTAGTTACTTCGAAGAGGTTTTCAGTATGTGACCTTTGTCATGGCTGATTTACTTTGAGACAAGGTACCTAATGAAATTTGTCACCGAATGAAAGTCGACCATTGCAGTTTTGTTCATGCAAAACTTTCAACCTCTACGAACCCTTTAATGGAGAAAAAAAAATCACGAGAGGGGTTTAAAAGGGGTTGAAAGTTGTGTATGAACAAAACTGTAATGGTCGACTTTCATTGGGTGACAAATTTCATCTGGTAACATCGTCTCGAAGTAAATGAGCCATGACGAATTGCACATACTGAAAACCTTTTTGAAGTAACTAATTTTTCAAAAAAAAAAATTTTCTTGAGAATTTCTGCACGCCTGTAAAGAAGATACAGAGAAAGATCTTGCCAAAAAAGTACCACATGTCTTACTTTCCCTATTCAAAAAATGTAGAGGGTTGATGGAGATGGCACAGGGTACAACAAAAATCCTTCAAAAATACATATAAATTTGGTAAAAGTGAAAAAAAATTGACCTGTTTCAGGATTTTGTTGCCAAATATTTTCTTCTGAGAAAATGAATTTGTTCCATCATTTTGACGCGTACTGTATAACTATCTAGCGAGATATGTAACAACTCGGATAGTGATTTTAAATGTCATAGTCCATAGTTATCATTTTACCCTAGATCCCAACTCAAGATATAGTAACCCTTTTCACCAAATTAATCTCCCCAGGTTTATGGCAACAACTAGGGCAAGCAGGTCCTCGAAAATTAATAGTTTGGTATGTTAATCAATTTCCAATTTTCCCAGAGCCATGCTGGGAGTAGTCTCAAATGAACTGTAAATCGAGTGGGAGTTTTTGTTGCTCCTTCATCAGGGAAGAAAATTACTCAGGATCTGCAGAAGCACACTTAATGAATTTCTGGTCGATCTATCGGAGGATTTATCAAGTTCAGGTCGGTAATCTTGACGGTAATTGATGATGGGACAGAAACAGACAGTGGCGGATTAACCGGTACGCTTAGTACGCTTAAGCGAATCAACACATCAGAATGAGAATAGGTCTCTTGCATTATTTTTTTTATAAAGACCACTGAAAACTTGAGTAGCCGTCAAAATATTCAATTTTCAACGGAAAACGTTCTTTAAAATTTGGCTCCACATATTGGTATTAAAAAAGTAGAAGCGAGGCCGAATTTTTTTGGAACACACGGCCCCGAAAATCGTCCGCCACTAGAAACAGATGAAGGATTTGATGAAATATTGCATATTATATTCGGTTTCATCGAGTTATCTTGAAAATTCAGGCATGGAAAAGCTATAAATGAGGAAATTCAGTTAAATTCATGAGAAAATAATGTCCAGTTGAATAAACATGACGTTTGCTTCAAAGTTGAAGAGAATGCAGAATTTTATAAGTGTCATGATACTAGTGAAGACTATCAAATGATTCTATTGATAGAGTCGCCTTTTGGACAGATCAATGGAAATGGTAGTGTGAAAAACCTTATCGATATCCGAGCTTCTTTTTTATAGTTGCAAAATGGAGCAGGATCCGGGAAAATCACTTACTATGTCGAATTTGAGATTTTTTTAAAATTACTTGGAATCGTCAAAATCCGACGGTATTCATTTTAATTATTAGCTCCAGCTTTCAACTTTTGCCCAGCAAAGTCAAAATGTTGAATTTTTTTAATTCGAGTGTAGGCAGGCTCTTTCTGATTCCCACCTTATTCAATTAGTTCACAAAAAATTAGATTCATGGTCTGGTCATTGTTTCACTGGATTAAGTTCGGTGATTTGACTGAAATTTATAATTGGGCAGGAACAGATGAACGATTTGAAGAAATATTGCGTATTTGCTTTACCTATATGTATATTTTTCTTCTTGATTTTAATGGAATTTTGTGTTATTTGTTATTTTGTTTTTATTTTCGATCTATAATTGGCAAAGGCTGTATGTCGGTGTAGTAATTGAATGAATAAATATAAGATTATATTCGGTTTCATTGAGTTACTTCGATAATTCGAGCATATCATAACCTATCGAGTTGATCTCTGGTATTGTAGGTTCTTCTAAAATCGTATTGCAATCTGGCTCAATTTTAAATTTTTAAATTTTTAAATTCCATTCTTTAAAATCCTCCCTTGAAAGAATATCACAAATAATTATAGGAAATATTAAATTCTTTCAAGGAAATGTAGATAATATTAAGTAAAAGCATGAAGGATGCGATATTTCCTCATTTCGTTTTTACCGTTGTATATAACACGAAATCGTCAACATCATTCGTAAAATTAACAATTTTTCTTCAGACGTTCTTTTCCACACAATATTCGAAAATCTTCGGAATTTCCATCTTGCCCTTTACTTCAAATTTACTTTTCACTTTTCAGATGTGTTTGTCATGAAAAAATAGTTCCCAACTAGCGAAGAATCGATTCCAAGTCTATTCGTGAAACATGCCCAAACATCTGTTACATTCCACAGCCGTGATTTATGTTCAACAGGGGACATAGATTAACCCTCCCATAAAATACAAGAGATTCACAGTTTTCAGCAGGAAGAAAAGTTCAGTTCAGATAGCCTAGCATGAAAATCCCCAATTTGTCGTTATGCGTTACATAAATACCGAAATTTACTCATAGTCTTGGCACTTGAAATCACCTAGCTACCTAGACGTGAGGTCAGGAGCTTTTACGCGCTTGTTCAAATTCTAACTATTAGATCAACACGAAATTTTGCACTAAGTTGCGTGTTGGTTATCTCCACCTAATTACGAAGTTTCAATCTGATTGCATTTGTACTTCTGAGATATTGCGGAAATAACGTTAAAATTCCAAATAACAACGAAATTCGGCACAGAATTGAATTTGCCCACGGATTCTTCTTAAGGGAGATCAACCCAATCGTTTTCGGCTCAAACTTCTAAAATTACAGACATCTTGACGAAATGCTAACGCACTGTTCCCTAGAATAAATAATATTCTAGTTCCTCAAAAGGCGCTTTGTTTCAATTTCGGGATAGAAAATAAATAATTAATTCATGATTGACTCAACCATTTTCGTCATTAAAATACGAATCGTGCCAACATAATCTACATTTTCCTGTTTTAATGATGTAGTCATGATGATCTATGATTCATTGCACTAATCATTGATGGGTTGGTACTGAAATATCTTTGTTATAC
Organism: Myrrha octodecimguttata; assembly: GCA_958510865.1. Lineage (NCBI taxonomy): Eukaryota > Metazoa > Arthropoda > Insecta > Coleoptera > Coccinellidae > Myrrha > Myrrha octodecimguttata. Next base: position 72,266,936 of record OY294056.1, on the reverse strand, counting down.
CGTATCAATTTGCATAAAGGAAAAACAGTTACAATTCCATCGAAACCTGGGTTCTCAAAAAAGCATGACGCATTTAATGTCGGTATAATGTATAATGAATCTTGTGTTGTGTAATATTTCTCAACATTTTGTGACATATAGATATGAAACTTTCAAAGGGAAAATTTTAAGAGTCCTTTCTATAATCAGATTAAATTTCAGAATTGATTCTCATTCTCAACTCATCGACTAGTTACTAGTACTACTTTATTTCAATATAAAAAGTTTTGACATCATTTTATAACCAGCTACTGTAGATATGCATTTTCAGAAAGTTCATCAGAATAAAATTTCGAGATATTCGTGATCATTCTATACTATACTAATTGATTAGTTCCATTTGAAGAGTTTATGAATTCAACCTCCGAAAAACCTCATGATTACCCATTCAAAGTTTCATTTTCTCAATATTTTCACAAATACAGATTAAATCGAATTGAAACCCAGTACTTGATTGGAAAAACCTAGAAAAGCACTGACGTGAAGTCAGCAGCTTTAACCATTAGGCAGATTTGGCCCATTAACGAACTTAACCGAGATATTCAAGATCAAAACCTAACCTGAAATTTTCAAGACTCTGTAGGTCTCTCCTTTCGAAAGTTAGAGTACATACGAACGGGCGGACGGACAGTATTAAATTTAACCACGGATTCTTCTTCAGGAAGTTTAAGACCGTTTTCGGCTCAAAATTCGAAAACAACAGGCATCGTGACGAAATGATAACGCGCTGTTCCCCAGAACAAGCGCGTAAAAATGACAGCAGAACTTCGTGGTAGAATAATATGATCAGAAGATCGAAAATTATCGATTATTGAAAAAATCATTTTTTTTTTATTGTTTTGATAACACCATCATCAATATGAAACGTGATATAATGCTGTCAAATATAGAGTTATAGATCTGGGCGAAACTATTCCAAACCATGATGAATATTTTCCGAAAACAAAAAATTTTCGGAACAATTTTTTTTTTGATTTACCAACAGTACGATCTCAACAAAATTTCGCAGGAGGTTGCGCATTATCATGTTTCAACTAACTACCAAGTTTCAGTCCGATCGCCCAATTTGTTCCTATATTATGAAGGAAAAAAACTCGAAATTTCAAATGATTTTAACCTCGAAACCGTCTAGTCTATTTTTCCAATTAACTAGATTAACCGTTTCACTTCAAAATACAACCTCCCCTGGCAGCTTCGGGTGTATAGGATTATCCGTATGCCCGCAATCAATTTTGACACCGGATTCATCATCCGGCATACAATGTGACGAAATTATAACTGCGAAAAGAGGTAGGTCAATCTATCTTAATAACTTCCAACCAACATAATCATCCATAATCCATTTACTGATATACAGACATACATCTGAATGAATTGTTGCTTCTCTTGAAGAATTTGCAAACTGGTTAGACATGGAATTCAAGGCTGAATTCTTCACAAATACAGCATTTGAGTACGCATGCACTGACATATTCTGCAACAACATATTTCCCGAAATTTCAAAGTACAAGGAAGACATGGTCAACGTGGGATGCTGTACAACCGTTATCTCGGTCCAGTACAACATATACATGGTCCACATCATAGAGGTACAATATCACTGTTATCATGAATAACATGCATTACTTTAGTAGGTATTATTATTACATCCTGTCCTTTGAATCCGGTGCCATTTCAAATTGCTGATTCATTTAATTATACGTTACGTCAGTCTCTAGCTAATTATTGATGAAGGGACAAATCGCACTGGGTAGACAGAAGGTTAAATCATTCACGTTACGTTGGGTGATTTGCCGTTAATATTATGGTGATTTTCTTATGGAATAGTATTAACGGAATAAAACTTTTACGCTTACGAATGTCTCAGAAATCAAATTTTGTCCGAATTCGACATGGAATACTGGTATATTCCATATAGTGTTTCGAATGAATTATGTAGATTATTCGAACTAATAACTACAAAACATTTTGCTTTGTCTTTGTAATATTGTTTTTGTTGGCTGATTTATCACGGATCATGATGAACTGATTATCCTGGTAGCTCTTTGTTTCACTCTATGATTATTACAAGCTTTAATAATTGGTGTCACAGAATCGTTCTCATTGTTAATTTAGAGAGGACGAATGTGATGTAATTTTGAATGAGTGAACTTTTAGTCATTTGAGTATCAGAATGCATATTCACTGTCAGGAAAGTGTGTTAGGTTACTGTTGGAATTGTATCTGTTGGCAACATCACATTGACCCAATAGGTGAAGAAAACTTCAATATATATGGGACCACGTATTCCATCTTAGGATTTCATTGCCGGTGGACACTTCGGTGCAGTTTATTGTGGCATAGTTATGGTCAACTCTAATGTAGATTTGTAGGGATCCTCAGCGCCTATTGTACGTACATTCGTTAACTAAAAAAACCTAGAAAAGCACTGACGTGAGGTCAGGAGCTTTAACGCGCTTATTCCGTTGCCAAAGCGGTCATCTTTACAAAAATGTACCCTGCCAAACGCAGATTTTTTTCATTTGGTCCTCGCGAAATTCTGCATAAACCTCAAGCTATAATTTTTGATAAAGTACTAGATTGCAATTCGATCCAAAATTTTGAATGGGTATAACTATCTAAAGAATAATTGGCGAATTCAACCCATTCAAGCATTCGACCTTCTTAACTAAACTGAAAACCTACTCTACAAATATATTCCCTATGTCGATTCTTCCTAAAGTTAATGTGTTTACGGCTGGCCTAACCACCTATAGTGAACAAAATAACTTCCGGAATAATCTACTCAGTAGCTTGATAATTGTAGAGTAGGTTTGGAGTTTAATTTCGAATGTCGAATTGGCGAATTAGTAAGAACTATCGAATGATTCCGCAGATATACCCTTTCAAAATGTTATAATAGTTTCCCGATATTTCCAAAAACATAGATCGAATCGCCCTTCAATGAAAAATGCTACGTTGAAGTTTCAGCCAAAAAGGGTCCACAGAACAATTAGCAAAAAAAATTGAAGAGTCCTCCTGCATTTTGTTAAATGGAGTGAGTTATTTTGCTCATTGTTCTATATAGACCCTATTTGGCTGAAACTTGAAGGAAGCAATTTTCATTGAAGGGTGATGCGATCTATGTTCGAGGAAATATCGGGAAACTGAAATTTTGAAGGGGTTATTCTGCGGAATCATTCGATAGTTTTTACTCATTGGCCAATTCGGCATTCGTAATTAAACTCCAAACTCTACAATTTTTATCAAGCTACGGGATAGGTTCTTCTGGAAGTTATTTTGTTCACTATCAGTGGTTAGGCCGGCCGTAAACACATTAACTTTAGGAAGGATCGACATAGGGAATATATTTGTATAGTAGGTTTTCAGTTGAATTAAGAAGGACGAATGCTTGAGTGGGTTGAATTCGCCAATTATTCTCAAGATATTTAAACCCATTCAAAATTTTGGATCGAATTGCAATCTAGTACTTGATCGAAAATTATAGCTTGAGGTTCATGAAGAATTTTGGACCATATGAAAAAATCTGCGTTTGGCAGGTACAATACTTGAAAAGATGACCGTTTTGGCAACGGAACAAGCGCGTAAAAGCTCCTGACCTCACGTCAGTGCTTTTCCAGGTTTTATTAGAGGTAAATGATCGGTTTTTGTCAAATACCAGCCGCACAGAAAAATGTGATTCTGCGGTTCGCTTCATTCAAGAGGAATGATGAAAAGGTCTCATTAAAACAGTTTAGTATTGAATTCCGCCAACATCTTCGAAGACGATTGCCTTTTCTGAATAAAACCAAATGGAGTTCATAGTGAAATAACCACAGAGAAAAAACGCCGACCGCATGTTTCATTACTCAGAATGAAAAACGCTGAAAAATCGAGGTTCGATTACTCGCGGAGATGAAAAGCGACATGGAGTTCCGGTTTTATTGGGAAAAACTGGGAAATCCGAACCTCGGGAAATGAAACTCGGTGAGCTATATGGCAGAAATATATGTTTCTGTAACCTTTCAAGTCATACGAAGTAATCTTCGTTCCCGTTTCTCGGATTCTGTACTGGCGTAGAGATGAAATAAATGAGGGATTTCTCGGAAAGGGCTTCATAGCAATTTTCCTGCGATCTACCCGAATATTGTACCATATGACTGTGAAAGATGTGTTGAGATGGAAATTCTATGTTCTCTTCGTGGGGGGAATATCTGAATTCATCATCCCAGACAAGGGTTATTGGGGAAATCTGCAAGTGGAAGCACATGCTGAAAAGAACAAAATTTTGGACACTTTATGCCTTATGAGAAGTGTTCCAAAGAGACGATAATTCATGTCTCATTTTCCTAACTCGCTTGTTCTAGGAAACAAGATGGTTATCTTTTTGCCCGAACGTATTGAATAATTTTCGAACTTGGATACAAAAATGGTCTTGGACGATTAGGGTGTTCCTAAATAAGTGTATCAACGGTCAACTGTAGATTTTTCATTAAAAAATAACATTTTTTTTCTTTCTCCTTTTTTCCTTCGGGTCTTCGTTTCAGAGATACAGGGTGTCAAAAATTTATATTTTTTTGCTAATTTCTCACAAACCGTTCGAATTACAGAATGGAGTTTTTGTACACACATTGTCACTAAAAATAGCTAATTTCTTGCACTTTATTCGGTATCAATAGACTTGCCAGCGACAGAGATGTTGAATTTGCACAAAGGTTTCACCCCCCTACTTTTACACCACGGGACAAATTTGCATTTGTACAGCAAATTCTGGTGCGCCAATGCGTTTACAGAAAAAAGATACTCTTAGTTCATTGCTGTAGAGTGAACCGTTTCCGAGAAAACTGGCATTTTATGATCAAAAATTAAATGAAAGTAGTATGACAATTAACACAGTTACCATTGATAATTTGTTATGGGGCATATGAAGACCATTGTCTATGAAACTCCTGTTAACACCGTAAGAGAATTGACCGCTAGAGTTGAAGCCGCAGCAGAGCAAATTAAAAATACTCCTCAGATTATGAACAACGTTCATAGCAACATGATCCAGACGTTATTGTAATGTGTGCATTTCATTTAACGGGCTTAATTTCGAGCAATTCTTGTGATCTTGTTAATTATGGTCGCTCAAAATAATGAAAAATAACTTTGCAATTTAAACTTAAACACCTAGTTGTCAAATTTTGTTGAAATGAATCAACTTGATAATTATCACTTGTAATTTTTCCGATTACAAGAAATTTACAATGCGTTAGCAAATTTTTATTGATCATAAAATGCCAGTTTTCTCGAAAACGGTTCACTTTAGAGCAATGAACTAAGAGTACCTTTTTTCATGTAAAGCATATCCGCGCATCAGGATTTGCTATGCAAATGCAAATTTGTCCAGTAATGTAACAGTCATGGGGTAAAATCTCTGTGCGAATTCAATATCTCCGCCACACGTCTAATAAAAGCGAGTAAAGTGCAAGAGAGTAGCTATTATTAGTGACACTGTGTGTACAAAATCTCAATTCTGTAATTCAAACGGTTCCTGAGATATTAGCAAAAAACTTAAACGATATAAATTTTTGACACCCTATATATATATATATATTCTTTTGAGAACGAGCATTACAATTCTAAGATATATCACAGTGTTAGCAGAGGAAATGTAAACGGGGTACCATACATATTTGCGTATGATACAAGAGCACAGATAAAAACCTCAGGAAAAATTCTGTCTCCCCGCATAAGTGTAGTAATTTGTTTATAGAAGATGGATGGCATCTTTTTCATTTGAAAATAATTTTTTCGTCATCTTGAATTCATTTCGACAAAATATCTTGACATAATATCTGAAACAGAAAGAGGGACAGAAAACCAGAAGGAAGCAGTAAATAATATTACCTACATTTGCTCATGACCGAGAGGGTCTTTCGACCAGGTTCAGTCCTCCAAGCGATGATTTTCAGATCCTCAGATAAACGAAGAACGCTACAGGCCCCTTTATTGGGGAATCATCTCCCATAGATCCATAATTGTTCATTTCGAACTAGAAATCTAATAAAATATCGGGAATAAAGTGAAAAACTTGTGACATGTATTATGTCAGGATGACATAATACATATACATACACACCCTGTATTTCTAAAAGGAAGACCCGGAGGACAAAATGGAAGAGAAAAAAAACGTTATATTTCAGATTTATATGGCAGATTTTCCTATGCCGGCATCTATCGGTGAAAACTGAAGTAGAACAACAAAGCCGTATTTAGACAACTTTTGGACCTCATTTCGGACCTAAATATGCCAAAGAGTTTCCGCACCATATGTATTCTATTCATCTATGTTATGTTTACCTTAGCAACCAGTAAAAATCGAGGTAAAAATGATCTACCGATCTAGGAACAAACGCAGTAACTAACAAAAGTTATTCTATCGTGCAAAAATTACTGTTACTACTGCCCGAATGAGTAATTTCGAGTAGAAAACTGTTTCAACGACTTGAACGAACGGTGAGAATTAATATATCGAGAATTCGAATCGATCCGAAGTGAAAAGCAAAAATATTTGGCATTAAAATTGTATTCTTAACTTTATTCACGTTTTGACGGAATTCCGCCCTGGAACGAATGTATAATTCCACTATGCAAAATTGAGCATCTGTTCCTTTGGGACAATCGAAAATTGGCACATTACTTACTTCAGTCGATGGAAAACAATCTGTTTTGTCAATGTCCAGAATTTCAATTCGATATCTTGTAAAACTAAGATTTTTTGGCGGTGAACATGATTTCTTTGACATTTAAAGATGTTCACACCCTAACTTAACTGATAGACTGATAGACCTGGGTTGAAATGTCAGAACAAAATCTGTTGCAAGAATGTTATCGCTTATAAGATAAATAAAGCGAAAAAACACTCCTAGTACGTATCCATAATTACAACAGAGAATACTGAATTATTGTTCTTCCAAGCTCAAGAAATTGTTGCATTGGATATTGATCGGGAGATTAATTCCAGCGTATTTCTGTTAATGAATTTTCTATTGAAACGTACTAACCATCTGAATTCCTAATGGACACTCCTGCAGTACATACCCGTAGGTGTTGCTGCATTAATCATTATTGCATAATTTCCCAAGATGCCGTATAGGTGTACAAGAGGTGGATTTGCATGACTTCAGTCAGTCTTTCCTCAGTTTCATTTATCTAATCCAAATTTATAAATCCAATGTACGGACTGTACGGTTGGGCTGCACTATTGGCGTCTGAATTTAAAATTGCAGCGCCACGGTGACCAGTTACAGAACCTTAGATACAGACATAGATTTTGTTTTGATAGTCGATTTTGTACTGTGTTTGTTTTGATAATTTTTGATTTCACGATTTATTCAAAAAATTTTAAGACTTTTATAGTTGACGAGAGTAATACTGGGAGTACATATTCCATTCTTATAAAGTAGGTATATGTATAGCATTCTTCAATCTTATTGAGTGTAGCAACTAAAATTCCGGGGATATCTCCAAGGTTAGACAGTATTTTAATATTATTTATTTTCAGATCCAAATGGCAAGATTGACTTTGGTGGATTTCTTAGGCTGTCTTGAAAGATAGTATTGTAAAACATACTTTTTGGAATAATAGACAAATACTCATAACTTTACTATTTTTATAGCGAAGGACTGAATACTCAATATGTTGTGAATAAAATGAATACATTCATATAAAACTAATGCTACTTGTATCGTAAGTTTAATTCATTATGCATTGACAAATAAATTTTCCAACACTCATATGATTGGTCTTGAAAAAGATGTAATAAGTAAGCATTGTAAAACTTTGCTTTCATCGGCAGAAGCACTTTGAGCGAACAGTATTCATCACCAGATATTTCCTTGTTGAGACTCTTTTTTTTCCAATATTCAGTTCTATCACTAAAACATTAACGATGTTCCTTAGTGATCAGTTCAACAGGCAGATTTCCGAAAGGCATTAGGGGCCTGGACAAAAATTGTCTTCATGGATGTGATCTAATATTTCATGAGCAATTCGTGCTTACCTCTATAAAATGATCATCATCGGTAAAATGCAGGTAACAGACTCTCATAAATCTTGTTTGTTGGTTTTTATCGATTCTTCAACACTTTCAGGCTCGATTTGTTAAAGGAAGTTTCTTTCACCCTAACTCAAAATTTTTCACCGGGCTTTGGAAATAAATGGGAAGGGACATTTGAGTTTGCTTTTCCTCAGTAGAAGCACTGGTAAAATCACACAAACGGCAAGAAAAATGCATAAACTTTCTCATTTTCTTAACATTTTTTTTTAACTCGTCAATGATAATGTCTGTACCTCGGGTTACTGGGATAGCCACCAGAGGGAGTAGCGCCAATAGACATATTTATTGAACTCTCTGGAGTCGGTTTACGACATCTTGTATATCTTGTCCAAGATGCATACAATATATTAGATGTCGACACTTTCCTACTATAATAACCACTAAAATTTTGGATTAAAAACGCGGTCCTAGAATTGTCAAATATTGTCCTACTTGCCTCTGTAAGCGATGATGGCGCTATGGGCGCTTTGCCAAGTTCATACAATTTTTTCCGCTGGATAAAAAATAATTGCGCTATAATCTGATAGATCTGATGAAACTCTTTCCCAAAAAATTAATCAGATATTTGAAATTATGGATTCTTACTAATACATAAGAGGAGTTCAATGAATGTGGAAAATCTACTCAATATAATAATATGTTTAAGGGAACAGGGAGTAATATACGGTTTATTGTAAGAATACTTACAAAGATGGATACAAGAAGTCATTCCGAAGCCAAAATAACGGTGAAAACGGAACGGGAGATTGATATTACTCATTAATTCTATTGGATAGTTCTCCTTTCATAAAAATATTGTTTATAAATTTTGTATGTACCTATTAATAAATATTAAGTTCAAAAAGTATTGATTTCAATACATACTCATGAAAATATTTCGAGGAAATGTTCATATTTATCATTATTGAAATTGAAATATGAATTTTCACTTGGCTCTGTTCATGTTCATACGAATTTCAATCCAGACAAATTAATCGTAGTATCTATCGTTCCAAAATGTTTTCTTGTGGTATTTTTGAAAACGCAACTCCGAAAGACTTCCTTTCTATGAACTAAATATTGAGATAATAAATAGCTCTTGTAATAAACAGGAATTCAAAAAATATCAAGTTAGAGACTTGTGTATTCAGAGACGAAAGAAACCTATTATCGCCATTCTGACTGAATGAAATGAATAATCATAACTTAAATTTGTCAAAATGAATAATTTTTTCGGAAATTCTTAAAAATAATGTATGGTCCAACTCGAAATATCAGTTCTGAATTGACTAGTAATGATAGTCAGAATTGTACTCGGAAACTTCACAGTTCGCTTTGTTCATCGTTTGTATTGTTCCAGTATGTTTCACTGGGTAACCTGTTTTCCAAGAAACTACCCTTCACGAATAGATGGATCATGCAATCCACAAGGGCGTTTTCCATAAAAAAACCATTTTTATTCAATTTTCAATAGTTCTGTTTTCAGATATTGAGAGTGAAAACCCAGAAACAACCTACAAAATGACTTCATCTCTATGCCAATTCAAAATCCCCGAGATACGAGATCGAAGATCACCTCACATGACTCGAAATGGATACAGAAACATATATTTCTGCCACATCCCTCACCGAGCTCCATTTTCCGAGGTTCAGAATTCGCATTTTTTCCAGTTTTCCCAATAAAACCGGAACTAAATGTCGCTTTTCATCTCCGTGAGTAATTGAACCTCGATTTTTCTGCGTTTTTCATTCGGGGGAATGAAACCTGCGGTTGGGTTTTTTTCTCTCTGTGGTTATTTCATTATGAACTCCATTTCGTTCCATTCAGAGAAGATACTTGACTCTGAAGATGTTGGCGGAATTTAATAATACACCAAAGAAGAGAACCTCTTCATCTTTTCCTTTGAATGAATGATATTTTTCTGAGCGACTGGTATTTGACAAATGCCGATCGTTTACCCCTATAAAATAAATAGGGAAATACTTGCAACAATTCAATAAATCTCATTTCAATAATAATTTTGTGGAGATTTGATCAACATTCCACAAAAGGTCAGTAATTTTCTTTATTCAACTCAAAAATTGTTTGAACGAATATATTCCACTGTTGAAGAATCCGGAATCAATTTCAATTATGTCCGACAATAAACAGTGTAATCGCCACGGGGTGTGTTATAACCGAGGTTGTAACCATCTGAAAATGTATTGATATTCGCTCAGTGATACAATGTGTCTCGAAAGAAATTTTATATTTCAAAAATCGATAAAAATAAAATAAGCCGTTTATAGAAAAAAATATTCATTAATAATTGAAATACACTCTTTGGAAAATAATTTCTGGAAAATAATGTCGTCTAACTGTTTTCTCTGCGTTCGCGACATTCATTCAATCTAACATTAGAATTCAATAAAATATAACAATGTCCAATATTCCCAATATTTTCTTTCAAATAGTTGACAATGGATGATAACCAAGCAATAATTTCAAATTAAAATTTCTGATGACGGATTGGCAGGTAGGCTCCGTGATGGCTCTTGCCGAGTACTTTGTTTTAACTGGTCCAGGGAAGTTGGTTTATTAATAATTCGGGGAAACCCCACAGAAAAAGTCCATCGGAGTCAAATCAGGACTGCGTGGCGGACAATTTATGTCACCTCCTCTCGATATCAATTTGCCTGGAAAAATTTCACGAAGTCGTAGCAAAGACCTTTTGGACGTGTGTGACGTTGCGTCATCCTGCTGGAACCACATTCTTTGATTATAGCCAGGAAAATTTTGCAGTTCAGGCAACAAAAACTCATCTAACATCCTAACATAACGCACTGAATTCACTGGAAGAGCACGTTCCCTTTCATCTTCAAAAAAGTATGGACCGATAATTCCTCGCGATGACATTGCAGCCCATACGGTCACTTTTGGCGAATGAAGGGGTTTCTGATGCTTACATTTGGGATTAATTGCACTTCAATAGCGGCAGTTCTGCTTGTCGACGTGCCTATTAAGATGAAAATGAGCTTCATAGGAGAACAAGATGTTGAATTTTTGCAAGAGCTCAACTGCTTGGTTTACGAATTCTAGCTTCTGAATGGCACCCTGGGAATTTATTTCTTGCACCAATTGAATTTCATAGGGATGCAGCTTTAGATATTTGTGCAAAATGCGGTGTAGCGACGATCTATGCACGTGTAAAGCACTTGCACGCTTCCGAATGGAGAGATCAGTATCATCACGAACAGGCTTATTAGTCCGTATCAGGTTCACTTCCGTTTTCGATGACCTTGGTCCATAGCAACTTAACTCAATAGGGGTTTTTCCTTTGAACGAAAATGCAGTAATTTTCATGGAAAACCTTTAAAACATCACATTTCAAACATATATTTTCAATATTATATTTTTAAAAAAATGTTTGATCACCTAAAACTGAATAATAAAAATGGGGATTTGAATTTAAAGGGATTTTTCTTGAGTGCACGATATGACAACGTCAAATTCAGCTTTCTCGGAAAGAAAAGGACGTCAAATGTGTTACTTTGCTTAGGAAAACAGAGATAGCTGTACTTCGATCTGGCTAGAGTAGAAGACAACGACCAAGAAATAGAAAAAGAAGAGCACAGACTGTCATACTGTAATATTACTGACAAATCGCAAACGGAAATTGTTTGGTTATATTGACAAAGAACACGTGTGTACCACAGAATAGGAATAAATATTTCATTATTCTATAGCAGAAAAAGCTATTCTACTAAACACCGTTGTCACTTCGTGCATGCCTGGCAAATCCCAAACCCCAATTTTGAAACCTGATTTTGAATACTTTCTGAAGGTAATTTGGGAAAATAATGAATCAAACCCATAATACTTATGTTCAAATTTGCACTTGCAGTAATAACCCAAATTCAGGAAAGACGACATTCTACATATAGGATGCGTATTTCATGAAGTAATCTACAGCCTGATGGTTTGTGACCATTTTCAACTCAATAAAACGAAAAATGCCTAGAAAAGCAAGTAGAAATCTCAAATTCGGTACCTGCATATTTTGGTCATATTTCCTTAGTTTGTTTTTATTCATTGAATACTATTCTTCAGTAATTCTGTTTACCTTGTATCTTATGTTACAGGTGCAAACTGTCAACTCCAGGATCCAAAAATGCAGAAATAATAACAAAATCCATAAGTATAGTCAGATAATAATTTAATATGCTAATACTGAATTTCCTAGGTAGATACACAATGTTTCCATAAATAACATTCGAGTTAATAGAATCAGAATATTTCTGTGTAGGCTTTGTGACTGTGTCCTCACGCTACCACAGGCAATAGCGCCAGTGCATAATTATCATCGCTCGATCTGTAACCCTAATGTCCTAGACAGAAACTGCTTAAATTGCATCGGACAACCCGAAGTGGACAGTGGACAGAATCACAGTTGTTAGAGAGAATAATCGAACCACTCCGGAAATTCACAGAATATCACGTCGGATTCGTGAGTGGCCACTCGGGCACTCGATCTGTACAAGAGTGGGTCATTCACCGCCTTCACCGGACAGCGACAGAACTTGGAGAGATGCCGAGAAACACAAAGGCTGTCAAGATGAGTTGAAGATGGCCCATTGCCCTCGTGAAAATCAGGCGGATGCTTTGTGTGTATTGGATGATAGATTGAGTGAGGTTGCAGTGAATATATCGGAAAATAGACCTCAGGGTTAGATTTATCATGATGTTCTGACAAGCGCCGGTTAGGATCGCAAATGGGCGAAATCAGCCTTGTGGTTTTGGATCTGGATTTTTTCTCAATAATTTAAAAACTTTAGGTGAATCGTATGGGGTTGGAACCCAAGACGTACTTTCAAGTAAGGTTGCGCCAAACCATCGATTCGGCTTCGGTATATGGCCGCTTCGGACTTCTTTCCAATTACTCGATAGCAGTTGTCCGATTCGGCAGAACTGACGCGGTAATTCAAGCAAATTGATTCGGAAAATATTCGAAAAACCTTGTTAAATTTATTATGATATATTAATAAATATGCACGGTGCAATAGTTTTGATCCTTAAATATTTAGAGGTGGTATTTGTAAAAATGCTAGTAGTAAAGGGTGTTTTTTCAGAGGTATAGAACATTGAAATGGAATAAAACAAGGATGAATTTGTGAAATTGACATGAAACTGAATTTATTCAAAAGATAATCTTTCGACATTATAATTTAAATATAATTTCCGGCATATGACCGCCATGGCTGGCTCGGAGGTAATCTAATCTGGAGGTCCAATTTTCAATCACTTTTTCCAACATTCGTGGCCGTATATCCTCAATTACGTGGCGAATGTTGCCCTCCAAGTGGTCGATCGTTTCGGGCTTATCGGCGTAGACTAGCGACTTCACATATACCCACAGAAAATAATCTAGCGGCGTTAAATCGCACGTTCTTAGAGGCCAATTCACGGACCCGGAAAGTGAAATTGTGCGGTTATCAAACGTTTCCGTCAGTAAATCAATTGTGGCACGAGCTGTGTGACATGTTGCGCCGTCTTATTGAAACCACAACTGCTACACATCATGGTTGTTCAATTAAGGAACGAAAAAGTCAGTAATCATGGCTCTGTAGCTGTGCACGATGGCGGATAGAATGATTCGGATCTTCCTCTACGCTACCGCAGCAATGGCTTCTTCTGTTCTCACTGTACGACGTCTCTGTGGATGCGTATTATCAGTTAGAGTAAACGTGGTGCGAAAACGGTCCATAGTTAGTTGAATTAATTACTCTGATGGACGATTATGTTGACCGTAAAATGGACGTAGAGCGCGATATGTATTTCGAACAGAACCATTTTTTCAAAATAAATTTGCACAATTTGGAAGCGTTGTTCAGGCGTCAGTCTATTCATGTTGAAATGCCAGACCAAAAAAAACAAAAATCACTCGACAGCTGACAAAATGGCCACCAGTAAAAACAGTGTTGTCAAATCAAGATTCTATACCTCTAAAAAACACCCTTTCCAACATCCATGATGAATTACCCCACGACAAAGCACTCAGACGAATATAAACACCTCTAAGGTGAAGTATTAAAGAAAAGGTTAAGTGAACGGCATTTTTTATGAAACAATTGAATAACCTCTGAAATAAGATGTCACTCAACCCCCTTCCTATTTAAGATTTGAGAGGTTGCTGTCATCACGATCCAAGGGTGGAAACAAGTTTATTGAAACTAACAGTATTAAATGTCCCCCGGTATTATAAAACTTATCGTGGCCAGAGAACCCAGTTAACTTTCATTTTTGAACTAGATTTCACTAGTTATCTGTCAAAATAGTTTTATAATACCCGCCCTTAGTGTCGAAGTTTACTGTTTACTTGCTTCGGCATTCATTCTAATGTTGCATGGACGCCGGTATTTTAAGGGTGGTATCTTTTTATCTAGCTTTTTATACTCTGTATGAATTTGTGAAGATATTTTGAAAATTATTTTCGAATAAGTAAAAATTGAAACATTTGGTGAATATCAGAAGGAAGTAATTTGGAATTTTGATATTTTATACATTTGAGATCGATAGTGTTCGAATTCTTGAATCGGTGAAATTCGCCGAACGATTTTTTTTAATATAACCCTTCAAAATTTCATTTTCATAATATTTCCAAGATTGATATCCGATCGAGTTAATATACGAAACTCATTCGTGAAATGATGGTGAAAATGACGTCAAGATCATATCATTGTAAGATTGCAAAATATCTTCAACACGAAGCAGAGCTGCGTTAGGCGGGATCAATACTTGAATGGGTGATCGCTCTGGCTACGAATATGACAAAGTGCGTGAAAGATCCTTACTTTACGTTAGTTTTTCCAGAATAGATGCGATTGAAATATTCCAATGAAAACAAAAATCCTTTTTATAAATTCGTGGGGTTTCCTATCTCTCCAAACGAATCGCTCGGTATATCAGTGCGATTTTTTTAATGAAAAAATTAAATGGAACCTTCAAGACAACTGCTACAGAGACAGTAGACTTTTTGTAAAAATGTGTTATTGCCAATGAATTATTTGTGGTGAATCGAATTTTCAAACTCATCTATAAATATCATCTTTTCAATTCATGAAAGATAGTTTTACGAGCCATATGATCTCATAAATAATAAAGTGTTTTGGCGGAATTCTAAATAACATTTCATTTATCTGTCTTTGAACTTGATCTTATGATGAGATATTAATTTATTGGGTGTCTACAGTCAGAAATTCTGATTCTATTTCAGCAGATCGATCAGGGACTTAATCCACTCAAACCCTTGAATCGCCATGATGGTATAAGTTAACAAAGTTGAAAGTATCATTATAATTTTTCGAATTTTCGTGGGTGATAGAGTTTTCTGGACCCTGTTGATCTTATTCAGAAATGATGGATTCAACTCCGAAAGACATTCTTGTAACTCTAGAGGGCCTGCTCACGAATTAGAAGAGCCAACTCATGGTGGAAATATAATAGTGTTATATTTCCACCATGGGCCAACTGCGCGTCAAAATCATGGAACAAATTCATTTTCTAAGAAGAAAAATATTTGGCAACAAAATCCTGACACAGGTCAATTTTTGTTTCTTTTTTACCAAATTTATTTGCATTTTTGAAGGATATTGTTTTTTGAAAAATTAGTTAGTTCGAAGAGGTTTTTAGAATGTGCACTTTGTCATGGCTCATTTACTTTGAGACGATGGTACCTGATAAAATTTGTCACCAAATGAAAGTCGACCATTACAGTTTTGTTCATGCACAACTTTCAACCCCTTTCAACACCCTCACGTGAAATTTTTTTTTCTCCATTAAAGGGTTCGTAGGGGTTGAGAGTTGTGTATGAACAAAACTGTTATGGTCGACTTTCATTCGGTGACAAATTTCATCAGGTACCATCGTCTCAAAGTAAATGAGACTTGATGAAGTGCACATACTGAAAACCTCTTTGAACTAACTAGTTTTTCAAAAAAAAAATGTTTTTCTTTAAAATTTCTGCACGCCTGTAAAGAAGATACAAAGACCTCGCCAAAAAAGTACCACATGACCCACTTTCCTTAGTCAAAAAGTTTAGGGGGTGCAACAGGGTGCAACAAAAATCCTTCGAAAATGCATAAATTTGGTAAAATTGAAACCAAATTAACCTTTGTCAGTATTTTGTTGCCAAATGTTTTTTTTCGGAGAAAATGATTTTGACGCGCACTGTATACACGGAGCAGTATCAATTTGGCCAATTGTGCCAATGTAATTTTGAAATTCACATCTGAAAATAGTCTCAATAATAAATTTGGCCAAGATTCTAACCATCTGTCCGTTTTCACGATAACTGTGAAACATTTGTCATTTTGCGTGTATAATCATGAAAACAGCGTGCTATCGTTTCAAAATTGTCTGTTATGTTAGAATATTTCCCGGAAAGAGCTAGCGACTTGAAATTTTCAAATGAGGTTGAGTATCAGAATAAGCCGGTTATATTCGTCAATCAAATCGGCCAAACGGTTTCTGAGTAGTACTCATTTGTACTTTTAAGTTTTTGCCTCAATACCTTGGGAACTAACAATACGATCAGATTGAACCTCGGCGGATTCTTGAAGAATGCCAACACGCAACTGCTTCCAAAATTTTGTCGAAATCAGATGGTTGGTGAATTTCAAAAGAAATTTCCAAATTTTTGCTGAAAAAAATTTTCGGAAACTTGGTATTCATTAGATTTCAAACAGATCTCGTTGCCAATATTTCACGACGAAATGTCAGTTCGAGAAAATTTCAATTTTTGAGATATTGGGAAAACAATTTGCGAAATTTTGTAGTTTTTCCTCAGTATCAATGGTTCATACAAAATAACTCAAAAAATACCTATCCAATCATGGTGAACCTGACTCATAATTATGAGTAAAATTTCGTAAAAATCGTGGTAACAGAACATTAAAAAAATTAAATATTGACAGAAGTTAACCACGAGCGCAAAAGATAATGCTTTTCAAGAATTTTTCATCTTGCGAGATATTGTGTTTTGTTAATTTGTCGGATTGAAATGCTAAAATGATATTCTGGGGGAACTTTATTGTTCCAGATATATAATAAGCGAGTAAAAGGGCTTTTAAAGTTAACCGTTACGTGAAATTCACAGTTTTTTCTTCGAATGTTAACAAGCGTATTAAAAAAATTCATAATTTACTGTTGAGAGAACCGAACGCCTGTCTTCATTTTAAGAGTTCCAGACGATAATTAAGGAAATACGACGAATGATGTCTACAAATACAGCTTCACGATATTCAATGTAACTGTCAGGATAAAAGGATGTTCGTCTCATTTGTGCTAAAACAAAGCTCTCGTAATTAAATCCTTTGTTTGCTGGTCTCTTCATTTTACGACCGATTTTTCCGCATAATGAATTTGAGGACGAAAAAATGTTACGATAGGAAGGAGGATTATCTTGTTTGAGTACTCCGCTTCTCTGGATCATGAACTCATGACCTTCGTTTGGTGAATCGACAAAAACCATCATGTTTATTTCAGACTCTTCAAAAGGTTTTACAAATGTCGTAGATGAATGAGATCCTATTTGGCCAGGAAGACTTTAAATTGGGTGTCCCACGGTGGATGTCCTATTAGACGTATTCTGATCAGAATTCTGAGCTATGAATGGCGTTTGGGAGTTTCCAACAATGAATTTTTCTCTGAAACATTTTTCGGCCTCTTCAACTTCCGGTTACATCGGTAGCAGCCAATTACGTCCTACTTATTATGCATATCAAGATAACTTGTTTGGTGACATTTAAAGGTATATGCCTTACCTTGGATGAAAACAGTTTCTGAGATATTCGGTTTTTTTGAAAGGAATGGTGTCGACAGGGAATCACACTTTCTTGAATATTTCTGCAGGGAAAAGTTTCTCGAAAAAATCTTCATCATTTTCAATTTTGCCAGTATGTTATATTATAACAATGTTCACTATTTATATCGAAAATGTACAAGATTTTTGTAAAAGGTTCATCAAATTGGAGAAACCAACTGCATCAAAACTGAAGATTTTCAAATTGGAACCTATATTTTTCAATCTTTCTTTCTTCAAAATAATTCATTAAGGTCATAAACATTCATCGAAATATAGAATTTGAGTTTTTTCTGTAGTTTCCAGGAGCCACGGAATTGTTGCTTCCTCTTATTTCAGGTTTTTCCTCGATAACTCAGAAAGTTTTCGTTTTAGGTATAATTTTATTTGCTTGAGAAACCCCTTTCTTCCACTGAGAATCGATTGAGAAAATAAAAAATATGAGTTCCAATATGAAAATCTTCAGTGTGGATGAATTTGGTTGGTCCAATTCAATGATCCTCTTATAAACACCCTGTAAATTTTCGATTCAATAGGCAACCATTTTTATAAATCCACATATCGACTGAATTGAAAATGAAAATGATTTCATTGAAAAACACTTCTAGTGCAGAAATATTCAAGAAAGTTTGATTCCCCTTGTTTATGGTAGAAAACTCAAAAACGCAAATTTTCAGCTCAAAATTATGATTTGTTTCCCTTAAACTTTTAATATGTCATTCACCGTGCGGGACACTCTGTAAATTATAATATTTGAATTGTATACGAAGAAATGCTAGAGAGTCCCAGGAAATAAAACAGGAGTTTTAAAGCACTCGATTGAATTTGTAGCCAGAGAAGTCACCCATCCAATTACCGAATCTGCCTACAGCAGATTGACTTCCTCATAAAACTTCTCAATCTTCAATCATAAGAAACTTTATGCCGTCTTTCTTTAATCTGAAAAATCTGGAACATTTCTGAAGATATTTGAATCATATTTTATCCATTCAGAAATCCATTCAGGAATTCGACTTTCTGAATCAAGCCCAAAACCTGCTCTACAATTATCGGAATATTTTGTAGTTTTTTTCGGAAGTTATCGTGTTTAAAACTGAGGGACTTGAGGAAAAAGTTTGGAGCTTAATAACGAAGGCCGAAATGATGAATGGGTAAAATCTACCTAGAGATTCAAATTTTCCAATGTTTCTGAAATACCACATTCGATTGAAATCTAGTAGGTACCTGATCAAAAAATAATATGAGTATGAGGATTTATGCTAATTTTCGTGAAGATCATATGATAAGAATATCGCGAAATCTTATTATCAAGAAGTAAACCTGCGTTGAGGAACTACCAGCCAGAATTCGATAACATTCTGCAAAATCCTTCGAACAGTCAATTTCCTAATGAGTACTCTATTGAAACTCCTGTAGATATTTATCCTTGAAAATATTTGAAAAATCATCGGTTAGAACGGCTAACGAGTCGAGCGTAGACACAATAACTGGGAGATTCAAAATTTATAGAATAGGTTTGAAGCTTACTTGAAGGTCGAATAGGTAAATGGATTAAATCCTGCCAATAATTATGTAGATATATTCACAATAAATTCAATCTCCAAAGAAAAACACAGATCTGATCCAGTTCAAATCTATCACTTGTACAGAACATTACGGCTTTGATTGGCATACAAAATTTAGCAAGGATGGAACGACTCAAAAATTGAGAAATTGATATTATCAGAAAGTCAAGCTAAGTCGAACCGAGTCAATATCTGGGTAGGTGATCAATCTGACTATGAATTCAAACAAGCGCTGATAACCTCACTGCAATACTCTCCTTGCTTCTCTCTCACAATTCTCTAGAATTTTCTGTACAAATTAATTTTATATGATATACTGTTCATTTTTCGCGAATTCGCTCTCATGAAATTCAAATTCGGAAGAAATCGACTTGTGCTTACAGGCTTGTTGTGAATTTAATTTTTTTTTTCTGGAGATATGCCCATTCGAAATTTTCTGTTTTCGATAATTCCAAGTGTATATGTTAGATTTACAGAACATCTGGTCTTTGGTTGTACAATAAGTAGGATCTGGTGAAGATCTTACATTCAGAAGATAATAAAATTTTTTGTTCTAGCAGTCAAGCATCGGTTCATAATACCAGTATCTGAATGGGTGACCGATCTGTGATGAATATTTAAACTTCGAAAAAAATACTCACGACTTGGTAAAAAAGCAGCCAAACCGGAACGCAAAAGCTCCTGACTTCAAGTTAGTGTTTTTATCGAATTTTTATTTTGAATATTGCAAAGCTTGGACTCACACTATTCAAGTTATATCAGTCATTCATTTTTCCATATCGAAAATGACAATTTGACATCCGAGCAGCTGATAGCACGTGTATTATAGAATCATAATATTATTGTTTACCTTGACTGGAAAGGAGATTCCATGGTGGAAGGCCTCTTCAGAATGCAATGGTATTCTAGTATCATAATCGTCATTCTGCACCAAGTCGTACTGCTTCTTGGATGGCATCTTACTAACAATCAAAGAGACACTTCACATTGTCACAAAAAACACCCGCGAAATTCTAAAGGAATCACAGTTACTAATACTGACAGAAAGACACTCGGATTTCCGTAAGAACTGAGGTAATAACACAGATAGAGAGCTATGAGCACCAACACCAAACACGATCAGATATCGACTAATATCTATTTCCTCGCGATGGGTGTTTTTCATGGAAGTCCATGGTAGTTCACCAGGTCTTTGTGCATTTGTCATCTAGCCAACAGCGGGAGACATGATTCATCTAGCCGGCCTGGAAGAAAGTTATTTAATATTAGTAATAATCTAAATAGGGAATCTAAGTTCAATTTTCTCACGCGCAGCTGTGCGTTGCTGACTGTTATTATTCTTTGGCCAAGTCGATAACAATGAGATAATGCAAGCAAAAGCATGGGATCTATCGTAGTAAGCGTCTCATTTTACTTTCATGGAACTTTGTTATTATCTAATGCTCTTAGAAAGAGAACGTCATCTTTAACTCTAACGTCTGATTCTTGCAGACGACCTTGACTGCCATGTCCGGCTGTATATACGAAAACGGGTTTTGGATTTCGGGTTGAATGGACAGGCATGGTCGATTTAGTCGACTTCCTTTCTTCTTTGGGTGTTTACTTTCTTCGACAGATAAAAAAGTTCGAGGAATGCAGGAAGAGGCAAAAACCTATTGGTATTTGCATGGCGTCATTATACTGTTGCGTTTTTCAACTTACAGTATTTGAATTTGGACTAGACGTATTTTCCACAGGAAATGTTGAGGTTTCTTGGGATGGGATTCCATAGTGGTAACCATCTTCTATTTGTCATTCATTCAGGATTGACGTGAAATGTTCGTATAATAGTGAAAAGTAAACAAGTCATCCTGACACTGAAGACTAATGGCATGATTTCATTGGCGAAGAGGAAATTCAAATAACCTGTCACCTACAAGACATAAACTCATTCATCTACAGAGGGCGACAAAATTATGGAACAAATTCATTTTCTGGGAAAAAAATATTTGGCGACAAAATCCTGAAACAGGTAAATTTTTGTTTCACTTTCACCTACTTTTTATGAATTTTTAAGGATTTTTGTTGCACCCTGTGCCATCCCCTACAACCCTCTAAATTTTTTGAATAGGGAAAGTAGGTCATGTGGTACTTTTTTGGCAGATTTTTGTATCTTATTCACAGGCGTGCAGAAATTTTCAAGAAAATTTTTTTTTTTTTTTTGAAAAATCAGTTAGTTCAAAGAGGTTATCAGTATGTGCACTTTGTCATGGCTCATTCACTTTGAGACGATGGTACCTGATGAAATTTGTCACCGAATGAAAGTCTTTCATGCACAACTTTCAACCCCTTTCAACCTCCTCACGTGAAATTTTTCTTGAAAATTTCTGCACGCCTGTAAAGCAGGTGCTAAGACCTTGCCAAAAAGGTACCACATGACCTACTTTCCCTATTCAACAAATTTACACAGGGTGCAACAAAACCCATTCAAAAATGCATATAAATTTAGAAAAAGTGAAACAAAAATTGACCTGTTTCAGAATTTTGTTGCCAAATATCTTTCTTCTGAGAAAATGAATTTGTTCCATAATTTTGACGCGCACTGTGAATCCATAGTGGTAGATATCTCCTAAAGGGTAACAATTTTCTCTGTAATTTAACGGTATCAAGTTCATGGTGATGACCAAAAAAGGTCTAAAATTTTGAAAGCCTTGAAAAATATCTCAGTTAAGTCTGATTCCATAGATATACTCATTTAAAATTTAATTTCCCCAATGTTTCCATAAATATGGATTGGATCGAATTGAAATCAAGTATTTGAATGAAAAATGATAGCTTGAAGTTTGATGCAGAATTTCGTGAGAAGAATTCGCGTTTTATTTCCATCACGAAGTGAATATGCGTTTGGCGAGGTGAATACGTGAGAAGATGACCGCTTTGGCAAAGCTGCTTTTCTAGACATTTTTTTAAATTTAACTAGAAGAGTCGAAACCCGTACTATATTCTAGATGTATCAATAATAACTCACATAATCGCATATGCACACAACTCTCAATATTTTCGACATGCAGTTTGAACTGAAGGGAGGAACATGAAATAATCAGTTGTTACAGGAGTTCCCAAAAGAGTATCAATAAAGCGATATACAGTCGACCATGAAGCGAAGCAGCTGCTGACAAAACCAATTATTTCATTGATAATGCACCTGGTCAAGGGGTATTGTTCGAGATATTTTATTGCATTGCATATAATTGCATTGTTTGTATTGAAAAACAAAAGTTTACTTCGTCCAAGGATGTGAACCATGCATTTGTGGAAAGTATGGGTAAAGCTAGAGGGTTACTCATAGATAGAAGGGTAATCATTCCCTAATTTACTTAGATAGCAAATATGGAAATGCAACTGTCCCTAGGGAAAATACCTATATAGGTATACATAAATAGGTGTGGAGGACATGTAACCCAAAATATCATGACTATTTAAATCCTCTTCGATAATAGAGGAGATGGCCTATCAGAGTTTAGATGAATTTGAGTTGTCCAAGTTGATGATCCTCTCTTGAACACCCTGTATTTTTTCCATTTGTCTAGAGTCAAATCTAAATAATAATAAGCGTTAGGAATTCAGGCATTTCTTTCACATGAAAATATCCATTGAAAGTATCCAGACTTTTGATATCAGTTGAAGAAAATTTAAGCAGATTACATTTTTATGAATTCTTTTTAAGGGTTTTCCATCCCAAGATGCGAAACATTATTTCGAAAGGTTGTCACGAAATTGGTCATGAGGGAGACTGATATGAACTCAGGAATGTTACCTTCGCATTTTTTGAGTCATTCAAATTTATTCGAAATGATATATCAAGCCAATATAGTAGGTATAAGGAACAGAAAAGTGGAAGTGCCAAAAATTCAAATTTAAACTTGGAAGAATTTGACAGGATTAGAATATTGTAAGAATTCTTTCAAATCTAGATTCCAATTCAAGAAATATCTATAAAACATTTTTGATATTAGACTATTCGTTCATAAGATGAGTAACTGAAAAGCAGTATTAATAGACATCTTTCAACTGAGCTTATGAAATATGTGTATTTATTCGTATCGATCTATTTAAGTAGCACATCTGGATCATAAAATATCCAATAGCATCGAGATACCTACGAAGATAATATAAAACAGTTTCTCAACTTTGAGGAAGCGATATTTTCGGTCAAAAAGCTAGAAGAAGTGGATGTGATTTGCTTCTAAAAAATTTCAGATGCTAAAGGTTTTCTTTCAAACTTCGGTCGACTTATTTTGATTATGATAAGGGAGGAACAGTACAAACCAATAATAAACATGTATACAGTGCTCGTCAAAATTATGGAACAAATTGGTTTTCTCAGAAGAAAAATATTTGCCAACACAATCCTGAAAAAGGTCAATTTTTGTTTCACTTTTACCAAATTTTTATGCATTTTTGTTGCACCCTGTGCCATCCCCATCAACCCTCTAAATTTTTTTAGGGAAAGTAGGTCATGTGGTACTTTTTTGGCAAGGTCTTTGTATCTCCTTTACAGGCGTGCAGAAATTTTCAAGAAAAAATTTTTTTTTCGGAAAATTACTTACTTCAAAGAGGTTTTCAGTATGTGCACTTTGTTATGGCCCATTTACTTTGAGACGATAGTACCTGATGAAATTTGTCACCTAATGAAAGTCGACCATTACAGTTTTGTTCATGCACAACTTTCAACCCCTTTCAACCCCTTCCAGAAGGTACAGGAAGAATGTGTCAAGCGCTCTGATTATTGCATCCAGAACGATGGTGGTCATTTTGAACATTTCATTTAACTTATCTTAATGCACAATGATTCTCTGGATTGTACTTCAATGCTGAAATAAATTTCCAATGTCACTCAATTTTTTTCTTCATTAAAAGGTTCGTAGGGGTTGAAAGTATTGCATGAACAAAATTGTAATGGTCGACTTTCATCCGGTGACACATTCAATCAGGTACCATCGTCTCATGTAAATGAACCATGACAAAGTGCACATACTGAAAACCTCTTTGAATTAACAAACCTTTCAAAGAAAAATTTTTTTTTGAAAATTTCTGCACGCCTGTAAAGAATTTACAAAGACCTTGCCAAAAAAGTACCATATGACCTACTTTCCCTATTCAAAAAATTTAGAGGGTTGATGGGAATGGCACAGGGTGCAACAAAAATCTATCAAAAATGCATAAAAATTTGGTAAAAGTGAAACAAAAATTGACCTGCTTCAGGATTTTGTTGTCAAATATTTTTCTTCTGAGACAATGAATTTGTTCCATAATTTTGACGCGCACTCTATATGTATGGAAATCAAGAAAAAATACAACAAATCGAAGAAACCACAAGTTGATATTTTGAATTCGAATAAGATTCGCGAAAAGTACTAATCGCAACAATTCTACTCTAGCTAACGTTTCATTTTATAAGTCGGTTTTATATTTCCCAAATTAAATTCTGGAACAATCCAAATTTGTACGAATTGTGTGGATGGAAACTTCCGGACAATATAGAATCAGCTTGTTCGCATAGGAAATTCGCTGTGGAAATATTTTCCGGTTTTATTCAAGTTCGAGCAAGACCAAAATGTTTCATTTTCCATGCACAGCATCAACAGGATATTAAATTGTCTTTTTCCACGCGAATTTCTGCTGATAATGACCTCAAACGAGTAGGTTGCACTCACTGATGGAGAATTCGATGTTTAATTTAATTCTGTCCGGCCGGTTGTCCGTTGCATGATATCTTTCGAATAGAATGAGCTAGCAACTTGAAACTTTCAGGGTAGGTTCGTAAATTAGAAAAACCTGTCGGTTTAGCTATACCAGCTTGAAATTTTGAGATTATGTCTCCATGTCTATGGACCAAACTTACGATATATAGTTCAGTTAATGTGTTACGATTAGTTGAGTGCATATAATTCATTTATGATTATGAATTTGATGAAAATAAGGATCACTATCCCAAAAGCTGTAGGCAAAATACCCCTAATTCTTCAAATTTTGCCACAATAACCCAACCCCACTATGTTTTTGCGCGCATGTTCTAGGGGAACAGCGTGCTATCGTTCTGTCCAAATGTTTGTAATTTTCGAATTTTGAGCCGAAAATGGTCTCAAACGACTAGGGTAGACTCACTGATGACGAATCCGGTGTCAAAATCGATTCTGTCCGGCCGAGGACACGATAACTGTCGAACGGTTCCAACTAGCAACTTGAAACTTTCAGATAAGGTCGCGCATTGGAATGCATCGGTTAAATTCATTAATGCGATAAATCGGCCGAATAGTTTCGGAGTTATAGCCAATTGAAATTTCTAGGTTATTATCCTGATAGTTCAGGAACTACAAGAGCGATTGGATTGAAACTTGAGAGTCAGCTGAAGCATAACGACGCGCAACTTTAAGCAAAATTTTGTTGGAATCGTATAATCACTTAATTCAAAAATTGAGAAACTATCAATCATATTCGAAAACAATTCCACTCACACCTTGAGCTTCATAATCCATAGCACTGTACTACATTTCAATTTGATACGACCATAATTTCTGGAGATATTGCAAAAAAATATGTAAAATTTCGTGGTTTTCTTCCCTATATCATTGTTTCTCGGAATAACTCAAGAAATACTGATTCAATCGTGATGAAACTTCGAAGCTAGTTTGAGGCTGATGAAGGACAACCTTGTGCTAAATTTCGTGATAAGTCATAAGAACGATTTTAAAAAAAATTCAAACTTTTTTTTCCAAATATTCAATATTCTGTGATCTCCTTTTCATATTATTCTCATAGAAGTCTGTATGAACTTTCGAAGTGTCATTTTTCGAACAACTACTGGATTTCAATTAGATCTTATCTTTATTTGTGGAAATATTGGGGAAATAACATTTTGAATGGGTATATCTGCGGAATCATTGGGTGGATTTCACCCATTCACGAATCCAGCCTTCGTAATCAAGGTCCAAACCTTGTCTACAAATATCGAGTATCTAAGTTATATTTTTCGGAAATTATTGTGTTTACGGTCGGCAGTTATGCCTCCGGAATGACTTAATAACTCGATATTTGTAGAGTAGATTTAGGGCTTACTTACCAAGGTCGAATTCGTGAATGGGTAAAATCCCCCCAATGATTCTGTAGATATATCCATTCAGAATTTCATTTTCTCAATATTTTCAAAAATACAGATTATATCGAATGGAAATCCAGTGCTTGATCGCCGTGAAGGCAGCAGCTTTTGCGCCCATGTTCAAATTCGTTGCCAACGTGGTCATCTCCATTGCGCGCAAAAGTTGCTGCCTTCACGGCAGTGCTTTTCTAGGTTTTTTGACAAATCCTAGTAACTAGTGACTAGTTTTACTCGCAATTTTTTCTGGTATCACTTGTGGCAGATTATTATAGGAACTTGTCTATTCCTTGGCAGCAATACGACAAACAATTTTTCCGTATGAGAATTATGAATATCTTGATAGGGAAGGTTGGATAGTAAGTAGTACAATGGCAATAAATTAACGAAATGTAATTGAATACGTGTTGTTCTAGGACTGTCAAAATCGCACAATTAATGAGACAAGTATAAAGTATAGAGCGTGCTTGTTCCGGTGAATGGCACAGATATTATTATTAGATATTCATTTGTCGGATCTATTTCTATATTTGTTTTCGCCTCTTTTCTGTGGAGAATCAAGAATGAGATGTTTACCTTTTCTATATGATGTCATCCTCTGGTGCAATCTTATCGATTTTCGATAGTCTCGGAATGTTATAATTCAAGAATTTCTCACATCCCAGGCGACTGTGGAAAATCGCAATTATGTTGGTAATGGCCAATTCAAATTGCAGAATTCAGGTTGGTATGGGAGATAACCTTAGTCTAAGGAGATGACACTGACCGAACAAATTGCAGAAATGATTGATTCAATTCTGAACACTAATCAATTAGTTCTGAATATGTGTTTTTCTTCAGTCTTCTGCTATCGAAATGGCTAGAATTAAAAATGTTTGAATGCCTAATGGCTGCTCATAAATAACTTCGATATGTTTGTAGCGTAGGTTTGTACCTCCATTACGAAGGCCAAATTTGTGAATGGGTAAAATCTGCCCAATGATTCCGCAAATATACCCAGTCAAAATTTTATTTTCCCAATATTTCAAAAAATACAGATTAGATCGAATTGAAATCCAGTAACTCATCGAAAAATGACAGTTCAAAGGTTCCTATGGAATGTCATGAAGATGATATGATCAGAAGGTCACAGAATATTGAATATTTGAAAAAAAAATTTGTCTATCAGCATTTCCAAACAAGCTGCCAAGTTTCATTCCGATTAAATCAGTAATTTTCGAGTTAATCTTGAAAAAACAGCGATATCCAAAAAAAAACACGAAATTTTATATATTTTCTTCCAATATCTCCAGGAATTATGATTGTATCGAAATAAAATTTGGTACACTGCTGTAAAATATGAGTTTCAAGGTATGAGCAGAAGTTTTTTCCGGATTCAATGAGAAGTTTTTTAAAAAAAAAATTTTCAAAATTTACTGACAGTGTGATCTCAACTTGAAAAATCTCATCCTGAAAAGTTGTGGGTTGTTATGCTCCAACTAACTGTCAAGTTTCAATTCAATCGCATGAGCAGTTCCTGAAATATCAGGAAATTTGTCTCAAAATTTCAAATGACCATTACCATTTGACCGATTTGTCCCATTAACGTATATAACCGCCGCATTCCAATGCTTGACCTAATATGAAAGTTTCAAGTCACTAGCTTGCTTCTTTCGACAGTTATCGTGTCGTCAGTCAGACAGTCGGACGGCAGACCGGCTGGCCGGACAGCATCGATTTTGACTCCGGATTCGTCACCAGTGAGTCCAACCTCGTCGTTTGAGACCATTTTCGGGAAAACATTAGAAAATTACAGACATTTGGACAAAACGATAGCACGCTGTTTCCAGAAGATGCGCTGAAAAAACATGAAATTTGACATCTTCTTCCAAATATCTCAGAAAATTAAAATCGAATCCTACTGAAAATTGGTACATTATTATAAAATATAGGTTTCAAGGTCAGTACAAATTATCTATGAAATCTGATGAATTGTTTGCGAAAAATAAATAACAACGATAACGAGTTAATAATCGCAAAATTTGACATATTTTTTCCTAATATCTCTGAGAGTTAAATCCGAGTCGAACCAAAATTTTGTATACTGTTGTGAAATGTAGAGTTTGAGTCTTCGATCGTTCAAATCTTTTCATAGAGAAATTCCGAAAAATAATTGTTTAAAAATTTACTACGATCCAAACAAATTTAACTGTTATGAATAATATCATTTCGAGTCAATTTTTTTATTTTTTCTTCCTATTCTCTTCAATCGTATTCACTTAGCTTTTTCGCCTGTCGTATTAATTCAGTTAAAAGAATCTCTCCCATACTGACTACAAGGGATTGAAATATTGAACGTATCTACCTGTTTCAAGGTGATTCCAACCGTTTCTTCCTAAGGTTAAACCCACTACACATTCTGATCATTGTGCTTCTATGAATATTCTCACCGACCATTCATTCACGTGAGAACATTCAGAAAATTCTCCTAGGAAGTTCAGCTTCGTGGAAGACTCATTTCAATGAATCGAACTCATGTCATCTTATGTTCTTATGTTGCCGTGATGCAGTTCTTGAGATAACATTAATGAGCTGAGTTGGCGGATTCCATTAAATTAGATAAGCTTCTTGTGGAGCATTTTCAAGCGCTTGTTTTACTGATGATAACAAGGATTTTTATCCTTCCATTTCAAAAACTGGAATAGTCATGCTGGGAAGTAGTAGTAGAGCAGAATATACTTTCTTTGTGCATTAGTTCGAGGTTCCAGTTATACTCCATTCACTTTTATAAACTATACCAGTTGGCCATGATATTCTGACACATTTCACCGTGTATATTTTGAAAATGTTAGGTTATAGTAATTTTTCTGTCAGATAACTACACAACGTTGTCCCCTCTACAAAGAGGTCGCAGTAATTACTTATTTTTCAAAATGTCAATCTATATTTGGAAAGTAATGAATTTGAGAAAATATTATGTGAATTCAATAATTCCAAAGACCTGGCGAATGTTGAAGAAACTTTTTTCTCTGGTAATATTGGAAATATTTCACGTATGTAAACAACAAGTTTGGAAGATTCAGTGATGCTTTTTTCTTATACGGAAATCAAGAATCGAGTGCTTTGGAAGTTTACTGAAAAATGATAGATAGAGTAGTCCGTTACTTCGAATTCCCTACTTTTCTAAATTGTCAAGAAATAAGTCATTTAAATACCTTGTTGCACAACTTGAAATATTCCAGTATGAAAATGTAGTAGTACTTCGAAACCTGTGTCACAGTTAACCTCAAAAGAACTAACTCCATTCACCTTTGAATAAAGAACCACAGGAAGGAGCATAACGCTTTTCTACTTCGAATATCAGTGGGACAAAGGCGTTCATATTGAACCTCCAAGTATGACTCATGTTAGTTTGTTTCTTCAGACAAAGAAGTCTCGGAGCAACGTTGTTCTCTCTTCAAAGTGAAGGGAAAGTCGGCCATAGGCAACATCCATCCCAGACCCACTTTGTGAGGCATTATGCTCCTTCCTTATGTTCATTATTCAGAGTCATTTACAAAGGTCTCGGGAATCTACGTGAATGATACATACACTGGATTGGGATCAACATATTTCTAAACTGGGATGCAGCTCAGCTTCAGTCTTTTATCTTTGGGTGTAATGACAAGATATCTGGATAAATTCTCCATGAAACTACCTATCATGCAGTACTCGATTCAAATGCAAGATATGGAATTATGTTTTATGGACATACTTTGAAGTCGACTCAAATATTCAATTCCCAGAAAAAGGCAATTCCTAAAATATTAGAAGAGATAGCATTGAATGAGATATTGTATAATTCATGTTATTTTCGTGCATAAAAATTCAATGTTCTGCAAACATAGGATATACCAAGTTCATTTTCAATGTACCACTTAGTATCGAAACAATTCCACGAAATATATAACTTTTGAAATTATTCGTTAAGGAATTTGTTCAATTCAAACATGACTACCTACTTAAGGCTGAATACAATACAATCAAAGCGAAATGTTAATTTATTAGTTCATTATGGATGAAGCTGAATTGTTATTTGTTATTGAAAGAGAGTAGAAATTGGCAACCTCTCGTCGAATTATTTTGACATTGTCGATATTTCAGGAGCGCCAACCTGCCTTGGTTTTAGTTACAAAAACATGATAGACCTAAATCATGGCCAACCGGGATACTTTATAAAAGTGAATGCAGTATACATATATTCTTCTCGAATATTGAGCCAAAAATTGAACGAATTGATTATATACAGCTAAGTAGTGGTGAATTCATGGTGAATTCCAATCTATATAGTTGTAGGTAAGTTCAATTATCAAATTTGGAGAAAAATTCCCAATGATTCTTGAATTCATAGTATGAAGTTGAGAAAAACAATAACATCATTATTACTCGTCACTTCACTGAGTTATTTAAGTTCACTTAAAAGCACTTTTCAGGAATTGGCTGGCAAATTGCGGCTTCGGGGATTTCGGATACAACCACATTCAAGGTACATAAAACCT
This sequence comes from Myrrha octodecimguttata, assembly GCA_958510865.1. Taxonomy (NCBI): domain Eukaryota; kingdom Metazoa; phylum Arthropoda; class Insecta; order Coleoptera; family Coccinellidae; genus Myrrha; species Myrrha octodecimguttata. The sequence goes on along the minus strand of OY294056.1, from coordinate 72,235,778 downwards.
CATAAACACCTCAAGGTCAGGCACCCGCTTACGGTCTGCATGCTACAACGATGCCACTAATGGTGAGAAATAGTAGAATGCGTGAATTATTGTGAATAATAATAATAATGAATGGAAACAGGGTGACGTTTTGCAGGCTTCAGTGATTATTTTTTGAATATTTTTTTGGTGCTTAATTGTTTGTGAGAATGTACAATATTATTTATATTTCTACACAGAAAAAAAGATGATGAATTATCTCGAACTAAATTCAATTGAACCGAAACATCAGTACTTTTCTCTTCAGAAAACAATTTCAGCTAATCATAGTTCACTCGGACCTTTTCAACCAGCGGTTTTAGCGCTGTTCCCGGTTTACTGATTCCTCTTAAATGTAAGGTTCCGTTTAGAAGATCAGATCAGTTATATGCGCGCATATCAAAGGGAACAGTGTGCTATCGTTATGTACAAATGCCTGTAGTTTTCGAAAAAGGTTTCACTGATGAAGAATCCTATGTCAAAATCGTTCATGTCCAACTTTGCCACGATAATTTGAAAACAGAAAGAGCTGGATAGAAATGAGGCGGTCGAGTTTTTTGAGTGCCGGACTAGACCAAAAGTTGACCTTGAACGAGATAAATGGTATCTCAAGTCAAATGGTAGTGGGTTGGAAGTAATAATTGAAGCCACCCTGCAAGACTGAACACGGCAAGTAAACGTAATAGCTCCCGAAAAAAACTTCTTTTGAACTAGATATCTGTAGAGCAAGTTAGCTCAAATGGAAGATGAAATATATGAATGGAAAATATTTAACGAAAAATTCCTGATATATATGTATCCACTCAAAATATTATTTTTCCAATATTTCTCTGAATTCAGTTCCGATCGGAAAATAACTTACGACGTCTCTTCTTATTGAGTTTAGTCACATTAGTAAATGGAATTTTCGTGGAATTGTGAAGCGGGCATAGACCAAACCAAATGTCCACAAATATTCCTGACTTCTATGCTTTCCTCGAATTCACATAAAACAACGACTTAAATAAAAATATGAACGAGCGCGCAAACGCTATTGACTCCACTCGAGTTATTCTTCAATGTTTTGTATCTGAAGCTGATTAAAATGTTGAAAAAAGAATAAAAATGAAGTCTCGATGAATAGATTGATTACTCTCCAAAAAGCAAGACAAATTGGCCCCATTCGCCATCTGCCTTGTTCATTTCCCAGGAGTAATTGAAAGATTAAAGCATCGCCTATACTATGGACCAGTTCTTGTCCACATACTAGAGCATCTTTTGTATCCTCAGTTGCAACGCAAGAGTTATTAAAAACCGAGACCACAAAAATCGTTGCCGGTCTGTGTGTCTAGCCGGCAGTTGTTCCAGTCAAATCTAGTCCGGGAGTCAACGCTAAAATTTGGTTGTGTCGCTTTTATGCTGGAAGATTTCTGATTTAAGAGTAAAAATTTCTGAACATGCACTCGAGTGAAAAGGAGCCTTTTAGTGCTTCTTCCTTTGTCTATTTATGCCTGACACGATTATCCAGAGCGGTCACCCATTCAGGAGTTCACCAAGTCCAACGCAGGTTCATTCTCTGAAGAAACTATTTTGCCATCTGCTAATCATATGATCCTAACGAAATTCTTCTTGAACCTCAACGACCTGATGCGAATAATAAATTCGTAATTACACTCCATCTACGTACCAGATATTAAGACTATTTGTTGTTTCCTACGTAAACACATCAATGATGAAAATACTCCAAACGTTTCCGCGGATGTATATTCGAAATGTTGTATTTCCAATAATGCAGATCCGATCAAATCGCAATCTAGTACTCGGCCGAAAAATCACGGAGTGAAAGTTCATGCAAAATTCGTGGGGATTACCTATATGATTTGAAAATTGAATAACCGTTTTGAATAAGTTGCATAGGCCATTAACTTCAACTTGAACCTGGATTCAGAAGTTGAAACTTAGAATTCTGATGCTATGGTTAGAAATGAATACGAATGAATATTTTTCAACGAGCATGTAATAACTACTATTATCTCCCGAGTGAATAAAGGCAATTACATGCGATAACAAAACAGTGTGTAACTACTCTCTTATCCACTTACACGTTTCGGAAACCAAGTTTCCTTTGTCAAAGACATATCGTTACTAACTAAAGGGTTTTCCAATAAGAGGTGTTATTTTGAATAGCCCGCTATTTCGGTAGATGTCAATTTTGAAGCTGTCATTTGACAAGTAGAAACTACGCCATTATAAAAATGGAACGGTACGAGCTTCAACAACGTATTGAAATTATTAAAATTCACTATAAAAATGGAGAAAATTTGGCACAGACGGTTCGTAAAACTGGAATATTTTTGGGTCGTCGTGAAGCACCTTGTCGGACCGCAATAAAGAAATTGGTGGAGAAATTCGAGTTGTTGGGACAAGTTAGTGATGTGAAGAATAAAACCCGTGCACGTCGCTCAAGAACAGCCGAGAATATTGCTGCTGTAGCCAAAAGTGTTGGAGAAAACCCAGGTTTGTCCATTCCTCGTCGTTCTGTGGAATTAGGCATTCCACAAACGTCATTACACCGTATTTTGCATAAAGATTTGGGTTTTAAGGATTATAAAGTTCAGTTAACACAAGAACTCAAGCCAGCCGATCATCAACAACGTCGGGTCTTTGCTGATTGGGTCGTTGAAATGCATGAAAATGATCTGGAATTCCATGGAAAATTCATCTTGAGTGATGAGGTCCATTTCCACCTCGGTGGCTTCGTCAACAAGCAAAATTGTCGCATCTGCGGCTCGGGAAACCCGAGAGTTATTCTTGAAAAGCCTCTCTATCCTCAACGTGTGACTGTTCGGTGCGGTTTATGGTCCGGCGGAGTCATTGGACCTTACTTTTTCGAAAATGAGGCTGGAGCAACAGTTACAGTTGATGGATTGCGCTATGGAGAGATGATTAATGATTTTTATGGCCGGATTTGGATGGTATTGATCTGGACAACGTTTACTTCCAACAAGACGGCGCTACGTGCCACACAAACAACGAAACCATTGATCTTTTGCAGGAAAATTTTCCGGACCGTGTTATCTCTCGAAGAGGTGATCACAATTGGCCACCGAGATCCTGTGATTTAACACCTTGCGTCTTCTTCCTTGGGGGCCTTGTTAAAGAGAAGGTCTACGCCAATAGCCCAGCGTCGATTCAAGACCTCAAAGATGGAATTCGTGTGGCTATCGAGGACATAGGGCAGCCACTTTGCTATTTGTTTATGGAAAATTTCATTAAAAGGATATGTTCCTGTAAGCGTGGTCGTGATGGTCATTTGCCTGATATTTTTTTCCACTATTAACAGCGTAGCTTCTTCTTTATAATGAAATCAATATCCGATCATATATATTGAAAAATATGGCATTTTTCTTTGAATATCAAAATAACACCACTTATTGGAAAACCCTTTATTTACAGTTAGTAACGATATGAAGTCGTGAACAAAGTATAGTACCCATATTACTCGCATATATTTGCTCTTATTTACGGAAATTCGCGATACTCGCCTACGGCTCGTGTCGCAACCTTCAGGGAAGGGGAAAATTTATTTACTATCAGAAAAAGCAGATTTCGATTCTACATAGCACTTCCTGATACTTTGTCTCTGCTTCTTCAAAGCTACCTTCGGCATTTTTAGTTTCCGAGCATGATGATTATGTTGAGATTGTGAGTATAGATTGACATGGGCATTTGGCAACGTCGCTTAAAATTATTTGACATTGCCGATATTTCACGAGTGCCAGCCAACCTGCGTCAGTTCTAAGTAAAAAAAACTTGGTAGACCTAAATCCTGGCCAACCGGGATAGTTTATGAAGGTGAATGGAGTATATTCTGCGGGTAGAGGACGATGTGGAAGTTCAGAAAAATTTGTTCTATATTCAGTAAAAGTCCCTCGGCTTCCGAGATAAAGAAAATAAGCAATTTATTATATAAATTTGATCTAAAACTGTGTTCGCAGAAAGACCCAGAAATGCCATTCCAAAATCAGATTGAAAAAAGTTTCCTTATTCTTGACACCAAAAAGTGTGACAAAGGGTGTAATTCTTTTGAATTTTAGAAAATGTCGGATATCTCGAAAACCAAGGGACTAACCGAACATAAAACAAATTTTTCTGGACCGCCACAACTTCCTTTACCAGCAGGTGCCATATTATCCATGCATTAAGTCATAACCTGAATAGAGCAGTGGTTTCACTACCAAAAAAAAAGTGAAATCTTTCCAAATTTGTTTACAATCATCTATGTTACATATCGTAGGCAACGGCACGAAAACCCGGCAGGCTATCCCGTTACATATTTCTTTTTCGGTTCAAATGAGCCATGAAAGCGATCAGAACAAATGTAAGCAATGGGTCCCGGACTTTTTCCGGTTGAACAAGAATTAACGTCGGTAGTGTAACTTGCTAGTCTATTAACCCGCGAGCCTATCGAGCGACGCCGTTAAACAGCTGGAGTGGGTGCAACAATTCTACCATACAGTCCGGTGTTGTTGTTTGGTCAACGGTTCAACCGGGCTCATCTTTTTTCTGATCTCCGGACGGGAGATGCACGGAGCATGACGGGAACCAATAAACAGATCATGGCATTTATTTATGGTAGGATGCTTGCAGACGCCAGAGAATCCGGAAAACAAAAGGTCTCTTGGATGTAACACAAAATATCATAGTTTATGTTTTTGAGTGCATGCTGGGGGAACAGCATGTCCATAAAGTTAGCAGAGCCACTTGCACGGAAGTCAACTTAATATTAAGTTAGCAGAGCCATTCTGAAATATGCATCGAATTCGATCAAAAATGTTATAGTAATTGTCGAGTATTTGTCGTAGACCATCCAGCCTGAAAAAAACAGTCAATAATGATACGAAAAACATACCTGAAATATCAATTTACCAATGCAATGTTGCCGAATCTGACAAATTTCCTGAGAAACCAGAAAATTTCATTGAAACCTATAAAAAAGCTATAAAAAAATGTTTTTTTCTGTTTTTTTCAGGTTAGATCGTCTACGACAAATACTCGACAATTACTCATAACATTTTTGATCGAATTCGATGCATATTTTAGAATGGCTCTGCTAACTTAATATTAAGTTAGCAGAGCCACCCATTGAAAAAAAACTAGAAGCGCGACAAATTTTTTTCTTTCACGACAAATTCTCGACAAATATACGACAATTAATGAGATGGTTTTCATTGACTTCCGTGCAAGTGGCTCTGCTAACTTTATGGACATGGGAACAGCGTGCTATCTTTTTGTCAAAATGTCTTTTTTTCCGAATTTTGATTCGAAAGTGGTCTCAAACGACTAGGTTGGACCCACTGATGTCGAATCCGGTTTCAAAATCGATTCTATCCGGCCGGCCGTAACCACGATCACGGGCGTACGGTGGATTCTATCAACTTGAAAATTTCAGGGTCAGTTGTATTTGAAAATACGAAGGTTAAGTTCGTTAAAGGGCAAAATCGGTCGAACGGTTACAGAGTTATAGCCATTTGAAATTAGATTTAGATTATTTACTGATATTTCAGGAATTACTCATAGCATTGGATTGAAACTTGACAGTTAGTTGGAGTATAACAATGCATAACTTTTCACGAAATTCCGTTGAGATCACACTGTCAGTTAATTTCGAAAGAAAGTTTTTCGAAAAACATTTTTTTGTCGAAAAATATTCATTAAATGCAAAAAAAAAATTGTGCTCGTACCTTGAAAATTATATTTGACAGCAGTGCACAAAATTTCATTTCGATACAACCATAATTTCTGGAGATATTGGGAAAAAACATATATAATTTCGTGGTTTTTCCTCGGTATAATTGTTTCTTCCGGATTAACTCAGAAAATACTGATTTAATCGTAATGAAACTTGGCAGCTAGTTTAGAAATGCTTATGGGCAACTCTGTGCGAAATGTCGTGATGATCGTGTTATTAGAACAATTTGAAAAAAAAATTTCAAATTTTTTTTTCCTGAATTTGGGTTATTACTGCAAATGCAAATTTGAACATAATTGTAATGGGTTTGATTCATCATTTTCCCAAATAACCTATCGTAATTCAAAATCAGGTTTCAAAATTTCCGTTTGCGATTTGTCAGTAGGATGACAGTTTGACAGTTTGTGCTCTTCTTTTTCTATTCCTTGGTCGATGTATTCTACTCTAACCAGATCGAAGTATAGCTATCTCTGTTTTCCTAAGCAAAGTAACACATTTGTCGTCCTTTTCTTTCCGAGAAAGCTGAATTCGGCGTTGCCATATCGTGCACCCATGACAAATCCCTTTAAATGCAAATCCCCATTTTTATTTTTCAGTTTTAGGTGATCAAACATTTTTTTAAAAATATAATATTGAAATTATATGTTCGAAATGTGATGTTCTGAAGGTTTTTCATGAAAATAATTGCATTTTCGTTTAAAGGAAAAACCCCCATTCTTGTGATGGTCGTCAAAATAAGCTCAGTGCCAGAACACATCGATGCTGTGCATGAACTGATATTGCCAAGTGACAGCCTTAACGAACTCAACGAAAATTATAGACATTTAGCAAAATGATGACTACTTGCTCTTTCCCAAAAAAAAAGAATAAAACTTCGAGGATGGCAGAAGCCAAGGAGTGATCTGAAACAATAATCCTCAGAACGTTTCTATAAAACCGAAAGGCCCCAGTAGTAACTGTTCTGGAAGAAGTTTCCTGTTGAAGTGATAGAGCCTCCCATCTCACGCTCCAATAATCAAACTTTTACAAGACATGTTCGGAGATCCATGTGGGTGTGGAAATGAGCAGGCAATTAACTCGATGACGACCTCCTCGCGATTTTCAGACAATCGGAGCCATGGCAGGATCCCTTTTCAGAAATGTCTGATTAGACCACCAACACATAAATCCGAACTCTATAGAAGCCTTCGACTCCACAGAACAGCGGAACTCCTGAGTATGAAGTAACATAGAAGGTTATCGTTTCAATTTGACAGTATTTATTCTTCGAAGAAAAAGATCCCTAGATGTATTTCAACAAGGAAAAAGTTCTTACCAAAAGACAAGTGTTTATGTTAGGGCCACTTGCACCGTATTACAAAACCATAGATTAAGACCATAACCAAGGTTTAGGTAAAAAATTATCTTGCACCGTCCCGAAATCCTCGTTTAATGACCTTAACTGACTGTTGAATTTAAGCCCTGGAATTTGGGGGTTTAAAAGAAGGATTAATGGTAAGCTTCGAAATCTAACCCTACTTTCGCACAAGTTTGACATTTTTCTGGACGTAACTTCCAGTTTATTTACATTTTTTTTGTTTACATTGGACATTCATGAAGAACTCATACGAGTTAATGGATTTGATAATCAAATTTTGATTGAAAGTTATTGAATTTCAGATGATATGCATGAAAAATGATATAGAGAGATAATGACATCAGAAGGCATTGATTCGTATCTTTTAAAGCATGAAGAACTAACATCAGTATTTCCATTGAGTTCGTAAACTCAATGGCATTTCTTAGAAGCCTCTTAGAACTATTTGAAATGATAAAGTTACAATGATGTGCGTATTTATTTCCAAGAGCAAATAGCAGAATGAAATCGAAGACATATTTGGAATGAAAAACCTTAGTTTCATGAAGATTCTTCAGTACTAATTTATTTAGTGATGTATAACGTGGAAAGCTATCATATCATTGTGCATGTGCTGTCTCTGTGCTATCATTCTCCTCGATTATAATTAACTGGACTCAAAATATATCTACAAATGAATTAATGTAAAAGAAATTGCATCCTCGTGTTAGTTGATCTTCAAAAGTACACCTTCATCAATCCATCCACACATGATACTTCAATATTTATATAGAATACTTTTTATTCTGCGGATCTCACATTAGAGTTTTCATTATATTCGACCTAAAATTAACTCAATTCATAATATACTTATTACAAACAAAATGATTCAATAGAAAGTCTATCCTTAGGTAAGCCGTTCCTTATCCGAAAGTTGTTACATTCAGCCTCGGTGCAAGCCGAATATTTAAACCAGAGCTTGATAAGTTTATCGTCGCTTAACTAACTGAAGCTTAAGACGAAAACGGTGCTATTGGCCCTTAGTCTGCTTGAGTATACCTTTTAACGCACAAAAAAATTTGATACCAATAAAGACTTTCATCCCTAAGACACTCTTCAAAAAGAAGATTATGTTCTCCACTATGTTCGAATAGCTGATGAAAGAGTTTCAGAAAAAATTTTTTAGAGAAACACTGACGTGAAGTCAGGAGCTTTTAGGCACTTGTTCAAATTCTAAGTTCTAGATGAACTTGAAATGTTCACCTGGTTGCACGTGGAAAATCTTCAACTAATCACGAAGTTTCAATCTGAATGCATTTGTACTTCTTGACATATTGCAAAAAAATTTCCGCCTCAGAAAATTACAGACATTGTGACAAAACGCGCTGTTCTTCAGAACAAGCGAGGAGAGATTTCAAATATATCTGCGTTGATTTCTGTGCGTCGTGTTCTGGTGAACAGCATGCTGTCGTTTTGTCGGAATGTACAGGGTCCGGCAGAGGACTAGGACGTTTTTGAAAAAATCATAACCTTGGTAATTGTTTTTTATTATTTTTGTTAAACATTTTGGATTCAGAATTTCAAAGCATTTTAGAATTTCATATGTGTTAGGTTGCGTCCTTGGTTCGCGATACACTCCTGCAGTCTTTCTTGGAAGTTTCCGAAAACTGTTTCCAACGTTGCTCTCTCAACTGAGGCGACTTCCACGCTAATTGCCTCCTTCAATACCTTCAATATTGGGGCTTGTGTTGGTAAGCTCGTGCTTTGAGATGTCCTCACAGAAAAAAGTCGCAGATGGCCAAATCTGGGGACCGAGGAGGCCAATGAAGGTCACCAAAACTGGAAATAAGGCGGCCAGGGAAGAGAGGACGAACAACGTTCATTGTTGCTCTGGCTGTTTGGGCAGTGACCACATCCTGTTGGAACCACACACGTCGGATTGGAACACGACGTCTTCTCAATTCAAGTGCAAAGAAGTTGGTTATTATTTCGATATAGCGTTCAGAGTTCACGGTAACAGCATTTCCAAACGGTTACTTTAAGTCTATGCAGTGGTCTTTCGTGTAATTTTTGGGGATTCTCATCAGCCCAATAACAGCAATTTGCTGATTAACGTGGCCATTGAGGTAAAAGTGAGCCTCATCGCTCATGAACAAAATGAGGTTCTCGTTTTGCCCAACAAGTGCTTCCATCTCACTGGCGAAGTGCATTCGTTGTGCATAATCCCCTGGCTGTAACTGTTGCACAACGGCCAATTTGTAGGTGTGAAACCGCAGTTCTAAACGCAAAGTACGCCTTACCGAACGATCACTGAGGCGAAGTTCAGCAGCATGCTGGCGAGCAGATCGACTCAGACTGTGAAGAATTGCTTGTCGCACTCTTTCAACGTTCCCAGGTGTTCGAATGGGGATTTTGCCTGAATTTGGGTTATTACTGCAAATGCAAATTTGAACATATTTATTATGGGTTTGATTCATCATTTTCCCAAATTACCTTCAGAAAGTATTCAAAATCAGATTTCAAAATTGGGGTTTGGGATTTACCAGGCATGCACGAAGTGACAACGGTGTTAAATAGAATAGCTTTTTCAGCTATAGAAAAATGAAATATTTATTCCTATTCTGTGGAACACACGTGTTCTTTGTCAATATGACCAAACAATTTCCGTTTGCGATTTGTCAGTAATATGACAGTATGACAGTCTGTGCTCTTCTTTTTCTATTCCTTGGTCGTTGTCTTCTACTCTAACCAGATCGAAGTATAGCTTTCTCTGTTTTCCTAAGCGAAGTAACACATTTTACGTCCTTTTCTTTCCGAGAAAGCTGAATTCGACGTTGCCATATCGTGCACTCAAGACAAATCCCTTTAAATGCAAAACCCCATTATTACTTTTCAGTTTTAGTTGATCAAACATTAAAAAAAAATATAGTATTGAAATTATATGTTTGAAATGTGATGTTCCAAAGGTTTTTCATGAAAATTATTGCATTTTCGTTTGAAGGAAAAACCCCCATTGTTCGTTGTTGTCCTGATGGTCTTTTCCTCATCAAGTCACCTCTTGTGCGAATTGCTTCAACCCAACGAAAAATGGTGTTTCGAGAAGGAACAGCCCGATTTCGGTGGGTATTGAAATGGCGACGAAACTCACGCTGACCGGCCGTAACGGACAGGTTATTACGAACGTAACTGTCGTAAGCAAAAACGCGGTGCTCTACCGTCCACGAGTCCATGATTTCAACTGGTAAAAAATGCTGAGACCTACCGAATTCAACGGACCATTCCCCGCATCTTTCGATCTAATAGGTGGGACTATGAGTCCTTTCAAAAACGTCCGAGTCGTCTGCCGGATCCTGTATGATTTTCGAACTTTCCACTGAAAATTTTCCCAAACAACTAGGTTGGACTCGCTGATGACGAATCCGGTGTCAAAATCAATTTTGTCCGACCGGTTGAATTCGTTAATGGGCAAAATCGGCGAAGCGATTTATGAGTTATTTATTGTCTTTTGAAATCTTGAGGTTACTTGTTTTTTTCCTACCCATTTACCCATTTCGCTGAGTTCTTGTAGTTGAGGGCGGCTAACTCATCGTATATTTTTTTTCCATTCTTTATTGCCATGTTTACAACTTATCTTTTTTCAAAGCATTTATCGTTAGTTTTATATTTATTCAATCTATCTATCAATGTATCTATCATTTCTTATATTTCCTCTTACAAAAAAAAAATCCGAATACACAAAATAATGTAAGATTCCGCAGCACTAGCATCCATTTTTACCATCACAGCCTTCTAATGCACTTTAGAAGCCTCTAGTACCATGAACCACAAGCAGCACAATTATCCATCCCAGTGATCAATTGTTGCATGCAACCGCTGGCAGTCAGTAAGAAACAGATTGAGGAGAGAATCAACGCCAAAATCATTAAAGTTGAAGGATCGTGGTTGGTCGGTGTTCGGGTCATTATAATGATACAGGTTCTCGGACAATCATGGTTGGATGATGGCAAGCTTGAATTCGAATACTGCTCCGGGATAATGAGTTATTATTACTTCGAAACGCAAGCTGCCGGACGAGAAACGAACGAAGAGTGCATGCTTTAGGGACGTATTTATATACAGGTTGGACAATCTAAGATCAAATAACGCGTAAAATCATAGATAAGCCGGAGGTTATGTATGAACATCATTAACAGTATTATTTTTGCGCGCATGTTCTAGGGGAACAGCGTGCTATCGTTTTGTCCAAATGTCTGTAATTTTGAGCCGAAAATGGTCTCAAACGACTAGATTGGACTCACTGATGACGAATCCGATGTCAAAATCGATTCTGTCCGGCCGGCCGGCCGTGGACACGATAACTGTCGAACCGAGTGAGCTAGCAACTTACACTTTCAGGGTAGGTCGCGCATCGGAATGCCGCGGTTAAGTTCGTTAATGGGCCAAATCGTTCGAACAGTTTCGGAGTTATAGCCACTTGAAATTTTGAAGTAATTTAATTTTTATTTCAGAAACAACCTGAGCGATTGGATTCAAACTTGGCAATTAGGTGGAGTATAACGACGCGCAACTTTGAGCCAAATTTTTTCAGGATCATACTGTCAGTAAATTTAAAAAAAAATTTTTTTTTCGGAAACCGTCTATCATATTCTAAAAAATTCCACTCGGACTATGAGCTCCATATTTCACAGCAGTGAACCAAATTTCAGTTCTATACGACCAGAAGTTTTGGAGATATCAGGAAAAAATATGTCAAATTTCGAGGTTTTCTTCTCGATATCGTGGTTTTTTTCGGTATAACTCGAGAAATACTGATTCAATCCTGATAAAACTTCGCAGCTAGTTTGAAGATGCTGAAAGACAACTTTGTGCAAAATTTCGTGATGATCGTGTCATTAGAACAATTCGAAAAAAAAATTTCTGTGATTTTCTGTATGAACCTTCGAACTGTAATTTTTCGATGAAGTACTGGATTTCAATTCGGTCTGATCTGTATTTTGGAAATATTGGGAAAATAAAATTTTGAATATCTGCAGAATCATTGGGTGGATTTTACCCATTCACGAATTCGGCCTTCGTAATTAAGGTCCAAACCTCCTCTACAAATATCGAGTTCCTAAGTTGTTTCTTTCGGAAGTTATTGTGTTTACGCAGTCGGCCGTTAGATCGAATTGAAATCCAGTAATTTATCGAAAAAAATCTAGAAAAGCACTGCCGTGAAGGCAGCAGCTTTTGCGCGCAATTTCAAATTCGTTGTCGAAGCGGTCATCTATATACATTGAACATGCGCGCAAAAGCTGCTGCCTTCACGGCAGTGCTTTTCTAGATTTTTTATGTAAAGATACCATTCAATTTTCATCAACCCTATGACCGTGATGATAGCAACTGCTAAACTCTGAAATGGAAATTATTATACACCTTGTTTCGGAGGTGATTCGATTGCCTTTTCAAGAATGCCATACACTTGACCCTTTTGTTAGTTCGTCCAAAAAAAGGAAAAATCTAGAAAAGCACTGACGTGAGGTCAGGAGCTTTTACGCGCTTCTTCAAATTCAAAGTATTAGATCAACACGAAATTTTGCACCTAGTTGCGTGTTGGTAATCTCCACTTGATTACGAAGTTTCAATCTGATTACATTTGTACTTCTTGAGATATTGCAGAAATAACGTTAGAATTCCAAACAACGACGAAATTTGGCACATTTTTTCTCCGAAAGTAAATACCGGATTGAATTTAAATTTGAAACATTGTTGCTAAATAATGACTCTAATGTTTGTGCTAATCTCATTGAAATCTGATCAATATTTTCACAGGAAAAAAAATGTTTCATCAAAAATTTTGAGAATTTTCGAATATTTTTTTCAATTTTCCAACAACTGCATCCACATGAAATTTTGCTCTAAGTTGCGCGTTGGTATCCCAAAACTGTCCACGGAGTTTCGATTCGATCGAGTAAATACTTTATGAGATATCGAGGAATTAACCTTAAAATTTCAAATGAGCCTAACTCCGAAACTATCGAACCGATTCCACCCATAAAGGAACTCAACCGAGATATTTGGACTCCAAACTTAATCTGACAATTTCAAGTCGCTAAGTTTCTTCCTTCGAAAGTTAGAGCACATACGGACGGACGAACGGACAAAATGGAATTTGATCACGGATTCTTCTTCGAGGAGTTCAACTCATTCGTTTGAGACCATTTTTGGCTCAAAATTCTGAAATTACAGACAAATTGAAGAAGTACTAACAAAGTTACGTAGTTGTTTATTCGTGATGATGAAAAATTTCCATTATTCAGCATTGAAACGTAAATTGTACGTTTCGGGAAATAGAAGATTCGACAAACAACCCAATATCACTCAATAATGATACGAAAATTTTCAAAAAGCACTGCCGTGAAGGCAGCAACTTTTGCAATCAAATATTCCATCCATAAGAATACTGAAAAGCTTCAATCGCCGACGAAAATTTCAATTTTCAACGAGAAAATGATCTTTTAAATTAGAATCCACATATTGGTTGTTTAAACACTCTCTCCTTCTTCTCGTGTATCTTTCTCTCTAGCAAGCTAATAGGGAGCGTCAGCTGTAACGATCCGGGCATCGTGGAATAACGAGTGACGTAGGAGGCGATCTACCGCGTTTCACGCACTTGGGTTTTGCGACCCGATTTGACGATTTTTAATACCGAATTATTCGAAATTCTCGAATTGTTGAAGTGTGAGATTGTATACATTATAATTTTTCATCGAAACGGAATGAAAAAACATAAAAATATGATAATTCGTGTTACATGCAAGGGACCTATTGCAGCGTTGCCGAGTCTGCTGAATATCAGTAAATTCTATTAAAACCTAAAAAGATCTATAGGAAAATATTTTTTGTGTTTCTTTTTCATTTTATATGGTCTACGACAATAGGTCTCTTGCCTGTAACACGAATTATCATATTTTCATGTTTTTATCATTCTATATCGATACAAAATCATAATGTAAGATATCACACACTTCAACAATTCGCAAATTTTGAATAATTCGGTATTGAAAATGGTCAAATCGCGAATTAAGGTCGAAGCAGGTGGAACGCATCAGATCGCCTTCAACGTCACTCGTTATTGCTAGATTTACCGGTCGATTGAGCCGACGCTGTCTATCGGCTTACCAGAGAGAAAAGTACACGAGAAGAGAGGGAGATTGGATATATCCCGGTACGTCACGGAAGCCGCGAAGTTTCGTCCGTTTGAACAGCCAATATGCACTGTCGTATCTAGCCTCAGTTTTCAGGGGGGGCGTGGCCCCTGGTATATTTATGTATATATATATATATATATATATATATATATATATATATATATATATATATATATATATATATATATATATATATATATTGGCAATATATATAGATGTATATATATTTTAATGCTGTGCAACGTGAAAAATACGCTATGATAGTGCTTGAAAAATCTTAATATTACAATATACCGGGTGTCCTACGAATACCGTTCGTTAGAATATTTTTGGAAAGGAATTGAAATTCACGTTTGCAATTTCGGACTTGAGCTTTGACTAGAGAGATGACAACCTGTAAATTTTTTGGGATTCGTAAGACTTCCGGTTTCACCGGAAGTGACACAAACTTTCGTTTTTCAAATAGGAAGGCCCAAATTTTATAATGAAAATAGATTTCCTACTGAATTATGACTTGTTTCAATGTCAAATGTTTGAATTTTCGATAGAAATTTCTTTTTTAACTCGAAATTGCCAAAAAAAAATTGAAAATGGCGCTCTGCTGAAACATGATATCTTCAAGGTTTTTCATTGAAAAAATGTAGTTTTCAGGATTCCGCGAGAAGTAACAATAATGCTTCTTTCACAATGGTCAGAACTGAAAAACATGAAACAGGAGCGCTGTTGAAGTTGGAAATTTCGAAAAAGTGAGAACTCAATTTTTTCAAATAAGAACCTCATTTTTATAGCCATAACGGAATCTACGTTGAAAAATAATATAGGTGTGGAAACAAAACCAGTGCTCAAAATTCATATTTTCTGAGATATTCTTAAAAAACTATCACATTTCGAATTTTACTCTTCTCAGAAAAAAATACTGCCTCGAAGAGAATGGAGGACATCTTAAACATTTATTTCAGATTGTACCCATAGAAATACTTGATTTCCAGTTTGTTTGTATATTTGAGAGTATGGATATTAGAAATGAAATCGCGACTGCATATCTCAGAAAATATAAATTTTAGGGCATTGGTGGAGTTTTCACGATTTCGAAATTTTTAACTTCAACAACGCTTTTGTGACCTACTGTATCATGATTTTCAATTCTGACTATTGTGAAAGAAGCACTATTGTTACTTTCCGCGGAATTCTGAAAACGACATTCTTTCAATGAAAAACCTTGAAGATATCCATGTTTCAGCAGAGCGCCATTTTCACTTTTTTTCCGCAATTTCACGTAAAAAAAGAAATTTCTATCGAAAATTCAAACATTTGATATTGAAAGGAATCTATTTTCATTATAAAATTTGGGGATTTCCATTTGAAAAACGTAAGTTGGTGTCACTTCCTGTGAAACCGGAAATCTCACGAATCCTGAAAAAATTACAGGGAGTCATCTCTCTAGTCAAAGCTCAAGTCCGAAATTGCCGAGGAAATTGCAAACGTGAATTTCAATTCCTTCCCAAAAATATTTTCACGAACGGTATTCGTGGGACTCCCGGTATATGATGAATATGCGATTCATATTGAAATCACTAATTATATTATAATTATCTACAATGAATTTTTCTACGCTGTTGACTGAAACAATCTACAACACTTCCACATCAACATCCTTTTCAATGAACAATAAAGTCAAATCTGAATGTCTGTTTTGATTCATACGGCCGGTTTCACAAAACTTTGATTGCCAGATCAAGGGCTTGATTGTCAGTTAACAGTAAACTCTGTGCTCGATTTCAGTTCATTTTCAACCCAACCATCGAATGCAAGCCTTAATCAACGATTTGATCAGAAGTCAAAAATTTTGTGAAACCGACGGATAGTCGTTCTCATTCAATTAAAATTCTCCTCATGGCAGAAAAAGACCTCTCGGATGTCGCACTTGAAATAGGCAAAATAGTTGCAGCTCTAAAAAGCTGGTAGTAGTTTTGGGGGGGGCAGAGGTACATCAGAGGGGGCCTGGACCCCCCTAGCCCCCCCCCTAAATACGCCAGTGCCAATATATGAAACCAAATTTAAAAGATCGTTTTCTCGTTGAAAATTGACGGTTTTTGACGGCGGTTAGAGTTTTTCAGTAGTCTTTCTGATAAAATATTTGATTCCAATCATTCGTGCAAAAGACCTTTTATTTATAACCATTTTGATCGCATTCAATGCAGATTGTAGAGTGCCACTACTAACTCAATATTAAGTTAGCAAAGCCACCCGCTTAAAAAAAACAATTTTCTTTCACGACAAATTCTCGACAAATATTCCACGATTACTAAGATGATTTTCATCGACTTCCGTTCAAGTGGTTCTGCCAACATTATGGACATAATAATTTGCTTTTGGGAGAGTGATCCAGAACTATCAGGATCATAGAAACCTGAACAAAACTTCACTATACCAGTTCAGTTCGCTAAATTACTTCCAAAATGCAAAAGTTTTTTCGGACCTGAGAAACAACAACTTCGCATATGATTAACCTGGGATTCTAATTTCCAACCCTGTTTCCATCTACATAATGCAATCAATATACACAAATACCCTTCATCCGACAACTTGACTCCTAGTTCTTTGTGGCCAGGATAACAACAACGTAGAAGAGGATTTACATAGAAACATCTGGCATAGAAGATACGGCACGTACCACACTACGTTCCCTATTCAAATATGCAAAACAAACGATTTAGCGGAAACAGCAACGCTTGTCCTGCCTGGAAACAAATGTGTACTCGCATAGTGTACAAATGACTTTTGGTTATGCATACCAGATGATTAAATGTGACTGAACTGACTTGTTAATCAACTGGGGTTCGTTCAACACGGCCGAAAAATTGAGGCCCATCAAAATTACATTTTCCTACTCAAACGGAGTCGGAATATATCATGAGGCGGAATAAGCCGATGATCAAATATTGGAACGGATGAAGAATTATTCATTCTGTGGGCTGAAAAGGTTGATTGATGAATGGGTCGGATGATATTAATTATAAATCAGATGGAGCGTTTATTGAGTTGATATCTAATCTGCAAGGTTAGGGTAACACTAGAGAGAATCGTCACTTGATTCAAGCGATAGATAACCTTTTTCGGACCGGACAGGGCTGCCGTTAGAACAATTGTACTATTTAAAGTACATTTGCAACAGAAAAGTACAACAATACATATAATTCATTTCAAAATTATTGACATCAGAGCAGGCCATGAAAGTCTAGTCGCGGCTTCATTTCTAGTTACAAAAAGTAACTAAAAATTTCTGTGTGTTGATCATAGATTAAAATATACAAATATGACCTATAAAATTATTTCTAAGGCAAATTTGATTGGAAATTGTTGAGAATATTTATAATACTCTGATGCTCTAAACCTGTACAGCGGCAGTATATTATTTTCATCATTGTTGCATTGACAAATTTTCAAACTTAGTTTCAAATGCCAAAAGACATACAGCTAAACTGACGACTAAAAATACACAGCCATATTATTTCACTGCAGATCAATCATGGAAATTCAGGATTGCTGATGAATATAGCGTGGAATGCTTCAACATTAAATCATTCAGGTTTTCCAGAAACTCCAATTTTGAGATATCATTCATTAAATAATGAAAACTTAGGCAATCAAAGATCACTTGAAGTTCCTTCTCAATGAAGATTTCACTCTTCAGCAATCTTTGTATTCTTGATGACTATTAGAGATTCATCCAAATTCTAGCCCTGTGCTATTTTTTCCTCAGAATTTAGAAAGGAAAAGAATAAAATAAAAATTATATCCAAACTAATATATTTCATTGCTTTGGGTTTTCGAATAAATAACGTCGTTTAACGTCTCTTTGAAGGTATAATCGTGTGGAATATGTTTCCTTCCACTGCTAACTCCTGGCTGTACTGACTTGCCTTTTTTTTTCAAAATTCTTTGGACAGTACTTGAAGAAAAAAAAATTTTAAGGCTTATTTATTATATAGTGAAACGCCATTAATTCTAGCAGAAATATCTGAGGAATCCCTGAAAAACTTTTATGAACACCGGTACACTGCCCCACGTTCTCTTGTTGTTAGGCGAGAGGTATCTTGATGAATTCCAGCCATTTTTAATTTGGTAAAGAGTAGAAATACTAAAATCCAAAACTTATTTGTCGATTGAATCAAGAACATACACAATCAGAAATAAATTCCAAATATTTTTCACAGAATACAAATATTTTCAGTAAGTTAACTCAAACTTGAAAAAGTCAGTATTTTTCTCAATACCAACATGAATTCTGCAAGACAAATGTTACTGACTGGTCTATTACCAACATAATTTCGAGTTTCCACAGCCACCCGAGATGTCAATCATTCTGAAACGGACTATAGAATAGAATACGAATTCTAGTAAAATTTGGGAAATGTCTTCCAAATTGGACAATACATAACAGGTCTACGCAATACATTATTCGAATCGCAGATGAAATAATAATATTTTAAAAATCCTGAAATCAGTAGAAAAGTAGAGCATCCCAATAACTTGACAACACCGGTTCCGTTATCCATTCTCCAAAAAAGTGTTGACATATGAAATCCTGATTTGAGTCACAGAAATGTGCTAGTGCAGTGTTCGCGGGACAGATTACGAAAAAGTTTCGTATCATACGCATGCGCAGTTTGAAAAAGAGAATCAGTATTTTTCGCTCTTCCTCACAGAGTATTGTCCATATCATTGTTTATCCTATATTCTTGGTTACTAATGGTTAGTGGCTGTGCTGTCAAATTACTGACACCTCGGTTCAGTATCTGTCAGATTTGCCACTAAACATTAGTAACCAAGAATATATACGGACCATATTCACAGTACATTACATTACATTTTCATCGAAAGACAAAGCACGTTGGGTTGAAAGCTCGCGGAATCCCTGGGACCGAATATTACTGATGTTAGTGCAAAAAATCTATTAGAAGGCATCGGCACCAGAGCCATTTTCTTGAGTATCAAAATGGCTCATCAGGAGCTGAAATGGATCCCTTATTACTGTGTCGATTTTGAGAATTCTTTAAAAATACTTAGAGTGGTCAAAATATAAAGTTCTTCATTTGAATTGTTAGCTCCATCTCGTAACTTTTTCTCAAAGAAGTCCAAATATCTTCCGAATGTTTCTCTTCCGAGTTCGAGATCGTCACGATTCAAATCTTATTTATTTAGTATGGTCATTGAGTATTAAAACCCCCAATAAATCCCCCAAAACATTTTCCACATCGAACAAAATCATTATTTCCCGATTAGTAAATCATAAGAATTATACACATTCATACATCGTCAACATTGAAGGATATCTTTTATCCTCCATGATATTGGATTCCATCATCCAACCATAACTTGAAAATCTTTTTCGGATATTGAAGGCGAAAACCCAAACAAAACATGAAAAATAATTCTAAAAAATTCCGAACTTCCTAGCGCCGGTCCTGAGGCTCATAGGGGGGTCCTGAGCCTTTGGAGTATTACATTTATATCCTCTACTTCAGCTGTCCACCGCAAGTCGTAAAGGGTGAAAAAACTGATTCTTCATTCTACAACTGCGCCCCTATGAACCAAAGAAGGAACTTAGCATTAAACTGGCTTAAATATTCAAAAAAATGTGGGTTCCTGACGATACCATTGTTTCATAAGAACCCATCAATAACTCAGAAACCGTGGAGTTTTTATCCAAGGCATTGCATTGTGAATTTCACCAAATTATTTATCTTATGATGCGATAATGTTCTGTGTGCAATCTGCATTAAGAAAGTAGAGGGCTGTTTCCGGTAAAACCGGAGTTTCAGAGGTCTGAAAGTATTTTCAGGGAGATAGTTCATTGTTATAAGAAACGGGGAATCTATTTCTAAAAAGATTCGATGGCGAACTCTATGTTTTAGACTGAGGTGAGTTGGTAACAATCAGTCCATATTTGTCTTCACCAGAAGGTTTATCTATTCTCTATTGGCCAACCTGTATATAAGTAACGTGAGTACGAAACCTCTTCAATATTCGAGTATTCAGGTCTGTTGAAAAAATTTGAATGGAAGCTTTGATTTCCCTTCCATTTGAATACCGACTAAGAATAATGAAAATTAAATGCAAATAGAAGCTGAGATACTCGTTAATCATTCTTCCATTCACGAGGGTTGACTACAATAAATATGCAGTAAAAGCTCCGAAAAATGAGGATGGAAAAACCAGAATCAGCGTTTTCCAACAGATCCAAATTGATGGATGCAGTGTGGATTCAATGAGACTCATCGTTGAATACACTATACCGAAAAGTTTTCTGGATTCGACACGTATCTCACAAGAATAGATCATTGAATATCTCTTCCTTGAGTTACGAGCAGACAACACCTTGAATAAAACGCGGTGAATTTTGGAGGCAAGTGTTCGTTTTTTCCAAAAATTTTTTAGAGCAAATGGTGGAAAAAATCGTCAGAATCCGCAATGTTGCCGTTTTTTTATATTCAAGAATTCTCGGGAAAATAAAACTTAAATGGACTGAAAAATATAAAAATAACTAAAATTGCGCATTCTCACAAAAGAATTGAGTACATCCCAATTTTTGTTAAATACTCACTAAAGCCTGCAAAACTGCACCCTGTTTTCTCCTATAAAGGTCGAAATTTCTCCGAATTCTAATATTTCACGCGGCTATTGACAACGTCAAAGTATGTAAACCGCGTGCAGGTGCCTGAACTCGAGATATTAACGACGTTTAATGAAACCTGAATGGGGCTGTGTTGCCTAGCCGTAATTAACAACCACGTGGTATTGTTTGCTCTTAACTCACACCCAGGATTAATACTGATAGGGAATCCGAGCATGTAGAGTGAGGTACTCAGAGTAACCAACAAACAAACAGTTGTTTGTTACTCTGAGCTGAGGTACGTGCGTCGGCTCACTTTTTATGAACACTAGTTATCAATTTACTCAATGTCTGTAGTAATCGAGATTTGAACCGATAAGAATTCGTGCCCAAATTAATATCATCCTCGGTAGCAGCCGTCGCGAATCACCAGACTATCCACGTATAGAGTGTGGGTTGAGCAGATTTACGATAAAAATCGACGAAACAAAAGTATATGTATTCAGATTTTGCTGAAATTTTGCGCGATGTTTCAAAACGACATTTTGCAACCGAAAGCTTGATTCCAGTTCAATGAAATCCATATTTGAGAACTGAAATTTCGTTTGGGAATATCCACGGATTCATTGATTGGATTTCACCGATTCATGAATTGGACCAGGGAGCTCCCAACCAACCAGCTCTGCAAATAACACGTCTCTAATGCTGGCCACATATGACTCCGGACTCCGGTCTACCAGAGAGGTTGACGCAGGGCTGCTCCTGGCTATACACAATGGGGGTTTTTCCTGAATTTGGGTTATTACTGCAAATGCAAATTTGAACATAAATAATTATTATGGGTTTGATTCATAATTTTCCCAAATTACCTTCAGAAAGTATTCAAAATCAGATTTCAAAACTGGGGTTTGGGATTTGCCAGGCATGCACGAAGTGACAACGGTGTTTAGTAGAATAGCTTTTTCTGCTAATAGAATAATGAAATATTTATTCCTATTCTGTGGTGCACATGTGTTCTTTGTCAATACAACCAAACAATTTCCGTTTGCGATTTGTCAGTAATATGACAGTATGACAGTTTGTGCTCTTCTTTTTCTATTTCTTGGTCGTTGTTTTCTACTCTAATCAGATCGAAGTATAGCTATCTCTGTTTTCCTAAGCCAAGTAACACATCTGACGTCCTTTTCTTTCCGAGAAAGCTGAATTCGACGTTGCCATATCGTGCACTCAAGACAAATCCCTTTAAATGCAAAGCCTCATTTTTATTTTTCAGTTTTAGGTGATCAAACATTTTTTTAAAAATATAATATTGAAATTATATGTTTGAAATGTGATGTTCTAAAGGTTCTCCATAAAAATGACTGCATTTTCGTTTGAAGGAAAAACCCCCATTGTAGCCAGATAATAATTTCAGTATATTACGCGGAGCCTGCCTAATCTATGTCATATTATGTAGGCTTCGATCGTTCTATGATTCAATCACAAAAAATGACATGTCTGCGCATGCGCAAACTGCTATGTTCTGTTCTCAAATCAGAAATGAGACTGTCACTTGTCATTTATTCTGATGCTACCTATACAAATTCTAGCATAAAGCATACATTTTCATCTTTATATTCGTATACATGAAAACCGCCTTGGAGCAGCACTGGGTTGACGTTGACCTGTGCAGGTTTCAGACCTGACGCGGTTACATGCATGGGATGGTTGGATATCTCGCACACATGCTCAGTTTCACCGAAGGGTACTTCGAGAAAGAATCGAATTTCGCTTCTCCTCCGGTCGACTGTGCAGGCCGGGAACCTGCGCAGGTTTGTTCCAATACACGCACCGGTTGACCTGTTCAGGTAGACCTGCGCAGGTCAACCTCACCGGTAGACCGTAACGTATGTGGTCCTCATCAAGTGAGTCTTTTGGAAGTAATTGCATTCTCGATGGGCCATTAGGACCATTAGGAGTTCCTGGTTCAACTTCAATGCGTTCCTAGGTTTTACACACTGGATACAGATCCAGCTCTGTTAAATTGAATCGATGAATTCCATTTAATTGTCAATGTGAGAGCGGTCATAACGTTTTCACTCGCTTGTTCTGGAAATTATGGTGGAATGGCACAATAATTAGACAGTCATATTCTGGAAGATAATGATTATATCCAATAATTTTAGGATGACCCTAATAAATTTCGATTGAATCCAATGATCGTAACGGGTACATTCCTAACCATAGGATATTTGATGTTGGCCCTATCATCAAATTTTGGCAACAGTATTCTCACGCTACGCCATTATTGAATCAAGAATGATGATAATAATAATAATAACTAACGCATCCCATTCTACTTTCTGCGAAAATGTTCATCGTGGTTCCTATATTCGCTTCGTTACTCGATCCCCATAGTTCATCGTGTGTACCTAATCTGTGGGCACCAATGGCAAAAGGTATCTATATTCAATTTCTTGATAAGAATATGATCAGTACTAAAATTATTTTGATTTTTTCCCGATCATTAGAATAAAATTTAGTTCAACATTTTAAAATCTGTTGAAAAATAGTTTCAAACGAAACTAAGAATAAGAATCCGCACTAAGAAATACAGCTTTTCATCAAAAAAAATTAGTTGACCTTGAGGTCAAGGTCAAGGTAAAAAAAATTGTAATTTTCTATCCCCCTTGATAACAAACAATTTCATCTGAAATATATTTTTCTAAAGTACAAATTTTTGAGATAATTTAGTGTCTCAAATTAAATGCTGCACCCCCTATATGGAAAAGATGGTAAGTCAGCCATCTGAGAAAAATATAGTCACCCTCTTTGAGCGTTAAAATTTTCCTGAGAATCTGGTCAGTGAGATATTAAATGTTTCTCGAAAATCTTTCAACAATACGATCCTCACAATATTTTGAAATGCAGATTTAATAGCTCATTCGAACTTTTAACCAACTTTGCACATTTCAATATATTACTTCACGGAATCCTCACCTGCAGATCTGACGTAATCTTATATATCAGCTGAGTATTCGAAAATCGAATTGATGAATCAGTAAAATGCAGCCGTTGGTCGAGTAGCGATGTATTTATTTTCCCAATATTTTCGACCTAACAGCTTCACTTGGTTGAAATATGAAGATTACAGCGAAATCTGACAAAGCCTGAGAAATAAAGTTTTCCAAACGATTGTCGCGAAATTCTGCATGAAAATGGCAGCGCTCCTGCTGTCAGAAGAAGCGCACCAAATCGAACACGTATAACTTCTACAACATATACATCCACTACAAGTAAACTCCTCTTCAGATACCTATACAAACACACCTGCACATGCTTGCAAACAAAACAATCCGAAGGCAAGTTCACCTATTTTCAAGTCCAATCGTAAACTCCTACATGCTAAGCAACAACTGGTTAGAATTTTTTCAGGTACAAGAATACTTCTTCTCTCTGCGGTCGCTGATGAATAAATACAAGAAGGTTAAACATTCTGCCGGGACATAAACCGTCCACTAAAAGCTTTATTACCAAAAGAAATAGAATCGAGATTTCATTCACAAATCACAATCCTGTTCTCGCAGAACAAAAAGAAAACTTTATTGGTAGATGCTTCCGTACGTCAAAGTATGAACATATCCATTGGAGCAAATGAGATTGTAGCAAAACATTCTGAAAGATCAACTTCCATCACAAAATCTCTTCAACCCACTGAATGGGTGATCCTTGACATGCAGGACAATTCGTGCTTAAATTTTCATTGAGCACAATTATTACTGTCGCGTTTATATGAAACCCTATCTGTGCATGCGAATAAACTTAATTCGAAGACAAAATTACCTATTCTCGAATGATACCATACAACTCCTGTCTGTCAATCAACAAGTTATTATCTTCTTATAGTTTCACTTGAACCACCGATGAGCACAAACAACAAAGAAGAAGTTGCCTCAATTCAAATCCGTTAACTGCCAAAATAGCAGCTTCATAATTGAAAGTGAGACAATAGCAAATACGATCGTGTTTACAAATAGGGAGGCGGCATGTTGAACATGTGTGTAGGAACAGAAATAAAACCACGTTGTATTGGCGGCGCCGGCCGTCCAAATTGGAATGCCAAAATGTCTTTACCCGCCGTTTTTAATCGAGCGTTCGCAGCACCTAGCGCCGACAGACTGCTGCTGCTGCATCCACAGTATCATATGGAGACTCGACTTCCTAAGTTTTAACCGATTGGAATTCCTGCTGCAAAACTGGTTTTTCGTTGGTCAGATTCAAATTATATCGATTTTATGGCCATCTATTGAAGCAATTGCAAAGTAGCTCGAATATTGAATGAAGATTTCTGTAAACTATGTCGTACTGACTAGAAAGTTTTCTGTTTTTCCAAGGTAGGTTTCTACTCTTGACTTCTATGGTTTGAAAGCTGTTCTTGTATGATCCGATAGAGGCGCCATAAATGAAATTTGCAGGGTTGTGGATAAAGGTAAACTATTTTGTTCCATTATGTTATTTTATAACAACCATAATCATTTTATCTTCACCTCGGGTCCGATGAATGAAAAAGTTTCCTTTGACTCATAAATATAATGTCATTTATACCAAAAGGAGGGGGGACTCCTAGATTCTGAAACAAGCATTACACCAAGTCACAGATAAGCCTCCACATTTCCGCAATAATTCGAAAAATACCGAACTAATCGAATGAAAACTTGGTTTTACGAAATGAAGTCTGCAAAGTTCATCCAAATCATAAGGATAATCTGATATGCTTTGGAGATTTTTCCTTTTCGCGCGCATGTTCTGAGGAACAACTTTCTATCCTTTTTCTCAAATGACTGTCATTTTCTTCTTTTGATCACAAAACACTCTCAAACGACAAGATTGGGCTCTGATGACGAATCCGATATCAAAACCAAACACCCGTTTCACAGTAACTCGAGAATAGAAAGGTCTAGCGACTTGAAACTCTCAGCGTACTTTGCGTATCAGAAATTCGAGATTTTTTCCTGGATATTGTTGTTATTTCTGCCATAACCGAAAAACTACCTACTGAATCATAATGCAACTTGGCACGAAAATGCTGCTGACTTCACGACAATGCTTTTCCAGACTTTTTGTATCTGAAAGCGAAGAAGTAGATTTTTGAGTATTACATTTCCACTGCTGTTTTCGAAGGAACGAAGATAACTAAACGCAACTACTAGTTTTTTCGTGCGACTAGTCAAACATGGTCTGTTATATCCCTATAATTTCGCTATTTTCTGTCCAATAGTCTTCAAACATTTTTTCAATCAACTGCATTCGATAATGAATTTGTTCAATTCACTTTCACTGATCTTTTTACCCGATGATACTCTATTAAACGAGTATGACTTGCAGTCTCGTAAAATGTGCAGGACCGGAGGGGGGAATTTTCATGTGCTTAGATAGAGATGAACGTAGCGAATTCAACAATGATGAGCTATTAGCCTTTATAGAGGATTTCATAAGAATGAAAAGAACCATTATACAAGAGATTGCATAATAAAATTATGATAAATGTTTCGAATTGCCCGACTATTTAAAAGGCGTAGAGTCATCAAGTAGGTTATCAATCAATAATTAACGAGTGATTAGAAAAAATTTAACTAGGGTAGTATATCTTTCAGGATGACATAATATTGCAAATTTTGTGTTGGTGCAACCACATTGTTTGTCATCGGGTTTCAAGAATTGTTTTTGCCAACTGCCATTTTCGAATATCTAAATTTACGAAGTGTCGTTGAGGATAAAAGTGTGTTTGCAAAAACATACCAAAAGTTCATTTTTGCGCGCATTTTCTGTGCATGGGGAACAGCGTGCTATCATTTTGTCCAAATGTCTATAATTTTCGAATTTTGGGACGAAATTGGTCTCAAACGACTAGGTTGGACTCACTACTGACGAATCCGATGTCAAAATAAATTCTGTTTGGCCGGCCGGCCGGGCGTACGGAAAAAACTATCGACTCAAAAATTTCAGAGTTGGTTGCATTTTAAAATGCGAAGGTTGAGTTCGTTAACAAGGGCAAAATCGGTCGAACGATTTCGTAGTTGAAGCAATTTGAAGTTTTTAGGTTATTTTGAAATCAAATCAACTCCTGAATGTATCCCTAATCGTTAATCTGGTGGTAATGATGCAACCTCTTACTCCCTATCTATTTATTTCAACTTTACAATTAAAAATAGCTATTTACAAACACAAAATTAGGTACAGTGAATCTGAGATCCGGGATTCGAAGAAGCACTTATCTTAAAAGTGAGGATCCGGTGGTATGATCCTTCAAAATACAGGTATTATGCAGGTAGTCCAATTTCAAGAGATTCCATCAAGAATAAAGTCCAGAATTAAGACATTCCAGTAATAATTAGCTTCGGAATAAAGGTGTTCCAGTCATAATCAGCTCCAGTACTAAGATAATCCAATAATAATTGCCTCTAGTACTAAGATGATCCAGTTAAACCTTGGGTCCGGTAGTAGGATATTCAAATGGGCATTAATCCCAGTAAAAAGATGATCCAGTAGTCGGTAGCTCGGTGAAAAGATGGTTCAGTGGGCGATAGCCCCGGTACAAAGACTGCAAATTTAAAAACTATAAGATAGTGCTTGTAACACGTAATCTCATTCCCAGCGACTCTAGACGTTATTGAAACAATTTACAAGTTAATAAATATGAGATGAAATATCTAGAACTCAGGAATAAGAGCACGTTATTCGATAATAAGAATGAGATAAGAAATCAAATGCACAATATCATACAAAGGAAAATGTTAAGTTGTGTAACCTGCATGGAATGAAAATAATCAGAAATCACAATCTGGCATTCACAAAAGCAAAAAATACTGGTCGGGATATACGTAGTACTTACCGCCTTTTGAATAGACGTCTTATAAGAAACAATAAAACTTCAAAATTCCACGATGTTAATGGATTACGAAGTTCGTTAAGGGCCGGTATTATAAAACTTAATGGGAAGTTAACTTTAACTTTAACCGACAGTTAAAGTTATGCTCAAAAATGTCGGAATTATAAAAGTCTCATTTCTATGAATTGAAAGAGAAAACTTTGAAGGTTTGTGCAATTCTATGATAAATTTAATCTCCAATTTCTGAATTGGTTTCAAAAGTTCTTTATTTCCAAACATCAAACATAGCGTGTTCATGTTTATTCTCGAATTTGTTAACGTGTATCAGTGATCTTGCTTTAAAGAAAAAATAAAATGGATAGGCGTGCAGCGAATTTTACCAAGGAAGAGGTTCAAAATCTTGTGGCTCTGGTGGGCAACTTCAAAAACGTTGTAGAATGTAAAAAAAGTGATAATGTTTCGTGGAACGATAAGGTGGCTATTTGGGCCACAATATCAGATAGACTGGTAGAGATTGGGTTCCCCCTTAGGACAACGAAACAGTTGCGGGATAAATGGTGCAACCTAAAAAAGGACACCAAAAAAAAGTATGGAGAAGAACGTGTAGAAACTTACAAAACGGGTGGTGGCCCAAGGAGGGTGATACAGTTTACCGCTCTTGATGAGCAGATAAAATCAATAATTGGAGTGGCAATTACAGGGGAGTCAAATCCATTTGACTCAGATGGAGTTTGCAACATCTACACAGGTAAGCAGTTTGAAAAATTTTTATTCAATTATTGGACAGCAAATAGGCTTGTAAACAGAATATATATAGATCTCTATAGCATATGAAACATTTCAGATACTCAAGAAGACAATGAGGATGAACACCAACTTTTAGATGGAGTAGGGGACTCATACTTGGGAAGCCAAGAAATATTCCATGGTAATAATTGGGCATCATGGAACCCAGCCGCATTGAAGACTCCTGTGGCTGCTGAACTATCAAAACAACAAGGTATTATTGTCAAAATTTCTATTGTTTTTGCTGATTCTCCTGTGATATTATCCCAGACTTGGTTTTTTGCTAAATCAGAACTATAACATGTCAGATCTTGTTTGTTGCTTAATCGCAAATATAACATGTCTTAATTTTTTCAGAACCAAATTTCAAACAGCCTCTAGTTGGCACATGGACCCCTAAAAGGTTACGTATCGAAAGTAATACGGCATTGAATGGTAAGAAACATTTTGGTTATTTATTTATTCTTGTTCCCTAATGCAGTATACAGTACTGATGATAAGGCCTGTATATCAATGTTTAGAAACAAAATTATTACTAGCTGATTCCAAAAATATTCAAAGGTATAGTTTGGAGGTTTCCATTCTTTCTGTTTCACGAGTATAGCCCTATTGTGTAATTGTCACTTGAAATTGTGAGGCTTTATATGTTTTCAGATAAGAATTTGGGAAAATTTCTTGTATTAGAAAACCCCAAACTATTAGCTGTTTCAAGCCACCAAAATGAAAGAGAGACCAGGCCTGAAATAGTATCCAGACCTGTATCAGTTCCCAGGGTAGAAACAATCACCAGGCCTGTACCAGTTAAAACGATGGAAATAATCAGTAGGCATGAAAGAGTTTCAAGCCCAGAAATTCCAGTGGACGTTCCTCTGAGTGATGTGGCGGGGCCATCACACAAACAAAATTGTCATAAGACCCCGCAGAGTGGAATGAGCTCCAACATGTCTGGTAATAAATACATATTTACTTACAATAAGATTTAGGATTCTAGGAGTTTAATTCATTAAGGACCAGTATTATAAAACTTTTTGGACTGAACTAGAAGTTAACTTGTGAAATCTTATTCGAAAATGGGAGTTAACAGCTCTATGTGGTCAAAATAAGTTTTATAATACAGCCCTAATTGTCATTGTTTACTTATACTTGAGTTTTGGGGTAAAAAAGGGAAAATTTCAATATTTACGTTTTGAATTCTTCCAGGTGTAAAGAAAAAAACGGCACTTACGAATGATTGTCGTGTGAAAATCAATGCATTATCACAGTCAAAGTTGGAGCTCATAGAAATCGAAAAAGAATGTTTGAAAAAGGAACTGCTGATGAAGGAAAAGGAGCACGAGTTGAAAATAGAGCAAATGAAAGAAGCTCACTCACTCAGTCAGAGAAAAGGTCAAGTGGAACTCAAATTGCTCGAATTGGAATTAAGAAAAAAAGAAATGAATGAATTTCATTAAATAAATTATTATTTGCATTTATTTTGTTTTTATATGCATCAAAGACCTCATTAACTATTCAATGGCCAACACGTGTTTTAAACTGTACCACTTTTGAACTGAAAGAAATTATTATTGATTATTAAAAAACTTAGTTACGAGTAATCAATTCATAGAAGTTGCATATTTTTAAATCACATGGATATAAACACCGAAACATATGTGTGTGTTGTGTATATGTACATTAACGATTCACTGTTCATTGCAAAGTGTTGTCTCTCCATATTTTCGAAATTTATACTTTCATTAAGAATACAGCAGTTTTAGTTCCCGGTACTGTACCTGGAATAAACCAGCAGCTTCACCTTTGGAATAACACTGCAATTATTGGAGTTGCTTCACCAGATATTGGTTTTATTAAAATAATATAATAAATAGTAAAATATTAATTTATGTATACACCACTTTTATAATGAATGATACATATGAGCATATATATTCTTGAACATTGCTCTATTAGTTCTTTTTTGTATACGGAAAGGCTCAATTATGCTATGACTTCCTCCCCAAATTATTGAAAGAATGCAACTAACCTACAGATCTGTCCCTTACATAGGCACATAAAAAAATATATTCTGACAAATATCAAGAAAATGAAAAAAATATAGAAATTGAATTAGTGATTCAAGGGAGCACAGGGGCAATATTAATTTTGAGTTCTTATATATATTTTTTCTTGGAATATTGGCATTTGTCCGATAAATAGGAAGGAATGGGAGGAAGTTTGGGACGTTGTTTTAGATGTTTAGGTACTTGGTCATCTAAGAAAATTAAGTGCTGCAGTAATGTATATATTGGAAATAAAAGAATGAATTAAAAACTATGACAATCATAAAATAAATTAAATTCTAGAATGATTGGACAATTGCAATAAAATTATTAAAAACCATGACAATAATAAAATAAATTAAATTCCAGAATGATTGTACAATTACAATAAAATTATTTAAAATTTCAAAATGGTCTGAACGATCAACAATTCTAATTCAAGCATACACAATTAAAAATTAGGTAAACAAATTCATCACAATTGATTAACGAATGAGTCTAGTGGACTGAGGGCACACTTGCTTAAAACATTTTGGTAAGGATATTGAGACATCCAAATCTCCCACATCACCTATTTATAAATTATTGAAATATTCCTCTATTAATTCTTGTCTCACCACATTTCGATTTTGATTCGATCCGATATTTTGGTTGAAATTTTCCAACTCTACTATTATATTTGTATCAAGTTCATCTTCGTTCATGTTTATAGCAATGTTGTGTAGAACGGCAGTTGCTATGATAATTAACTTAGCAGTTTCTCTCTTCAACCGAAGCGTCAAATGCAGTATGGGAAATCTTCTTTTCCATACACCATACTGCCTTTCTACCACATTTCTGGATCTTATTTGAGATTCATTATAAAGTCTCTCTGGGTGATTTCGAGGGTTATCCAGAGGAATCATCATATACTCTGACAATGTATATCCTGAATCACCCAACAAAAAACTATTACCAAATCTACCTTCTTCAAATTGAGCTTTAAGCCGTGAATTCGAAAATATGGTACTGTCATGTGTGGATCCTGGCCACCGAGCCACGATATCGAGAATTCGTAAATGGCTATCAGCTACAGTTTGGACATTATATGAAAAATATCCTTTTCTATTCCGATAATTTTCTCCTTCATCTCCCCCTGAAAGTTAAATAATGTGTATAAATTACTATGCTTCATTAT
Organism: Myrrha octodecimguttata; assembly: GCA_958510865.1. Lineage (NCBI taxonomy): Eukaryota > Metazoa > Arthropoda > Insecta > Coleoptera > Coccinellidae > Myrrha > Myrrha octodecimguttata. The sequence goes on along the minus strand of OY294056.1, from coordinate 72,204,017 downwards.
TCCTGTTTTAGCTAATATTAGGAACTTAAATGTCACACAAGACTTTATCTTCTACGTCCTATGATAATGAAACTGATATTTTCATTACAATTATACAAGCCATGATGAACTCACCAGGAGATTGGATTCTTATATGAGTGCAGTCTATAGCACCTATTACATTAGGAAATTTTGCAATTGCATGAAAGTCCCGTCGGGTTCTATAGATCTCTTCTTCACTCTCCGGCATTCTTATGTAAATGGATGATAAAGATGCAATTTCCCATGAGACATGTCTAATGATACTGCCAGCAGTAGATTTGTGAATACCCCCAAAATCTGCAGCAACTATCAAGAATGAACCAGTTGCATAAAATCTGAGTGTAATTAACACTTGAGTAACTGGCGATAATGCATGATTTCTGAGAATAAAAATAATTGTACTATAACTCATATGGCTTCCTACGAAATGCTTACCTATTAGATGGTCTTTGTAAATTTCCTTCAATTTGCCCCATCAACAAGCATACAGATTGTTTGGATAAGCGAAATCGGTTTTTGAATTCCGTTTCGTCCCACAAATTCAAATGGTCTAACCGATTTCTAAATATTCTTTCTCGCCGAGGACGTTCAACAATATTTATGGCATCCTCTTCATCGTCGCTTAAAATTTCTTCAAAAATGAAGTGGATATCTCTTGCTAACATGTTTCCGAAAATAGAAACGAACATGTTAACAACAAACAAATCGAGGTTATATTCCCCTTATGTCAGCCGAAAAGACAGAGAATCTGTGGAAAATAACGATTTAACTTTAATTTTAACTATAATTGATACCCAAACCACCTAATAAGATAACCCTCCAAATCTAACTTTAATAGGAAATTGCTGCTTAATTTTCAGTTAAAATTAAAGTTAACTTCCCATTAAGTTTTATAATACCGGCCCTAATTCGCTTAACTCTAGCAAGGTGTTGAATCTACAACCACAGATGGTCTGTGCTACAACTTCCTACGCAGTAAAAGAAAGAACTTTCCATCGGCTATGCGGCTAGACCGACTTGGAAGGGTCGCGCATGCGAAACACACACTCAACCGTCAAAGCGGAGAGCGTTCTTTAGCGACCGATCATATAATTTCAGTAAGGCGTTTTTTCTTGCGATCGGAATTGAAATTATTAGTATGACGTATTTCCGCGATGGAAGCTGAAATCAACAGTGAAGCGTTTTGTAACGTTACAATTTCCATGATATTTCGAGAATTACTGCAGCGATTGAATTGAATCTCAGCAGTTAGTTGGAGCGTAAGTACATGCAACTTTTGCAAAATTTTATCGAGATCGCCTGTCTCTGAGTTCGACCGGTAAACTCATGCTCGCCACGAAAATTGATACTTCTCCTCTTTATGATAAAATGTACAACTTCGATAGTTCGGACAGTCGCTAGCCCGGACTCTCCAGTAATCCGGACACTGCTGTGATTCGGGCATTTTGAAATTTTCGCCCCTAAAATCCACACGCGAAAACATTCATTATGCATTTTCCTGTCTAAACAAGTAAAAAATGGTTACTATACTCCATTCACTTTTATAAACTATCCCGGTTGGCCATGACTTCCTGGCACATTTCCTAGTGTATATTTTGAAAATGTTTGCTTATAGTAATTTTCCTGTCAGATAACTACTCAACGTTGTCCTCTCTACGTAGAGGTCGTGGTAATTACGTATTTGGCAAAATGTGAATTCACTTTGGAAAAATAATTAAATTTAGAAAATATTATGTGAACTCAATAATTCCAAAGACCTAGCGAATGTTGAAGAAACTTTTTCTCTGTTAACACTGGAAATATTTCACTTGTATAAACATGCTAGGAAGATTCAGTTATGGTATTTTCTTGTACGGAAATCAAAAATCGAGTGTTGACATTTTGCTGAGAAATACTGGATATAGCATTCTATTATTTTGTGATAGGTCATTCAAAAAAAAGATAAAAGTACTCGAATAATCCTGCAGGCAAACCTAAGGAAATCCCTACTTCTCGAAATTCTTGAGAAATAAGTCTATAGAAGACATTTAAATACCTTCTTGCACAACTTGAAATACTCCAGTATGAAACTGTAGTAGTACTGCAAAACCCGTGTCACCTTAAAAGAACTTACTCAATGCACAAAGTTGTTGGGAATAAATGTGAACGACACTGTGGGTTTTCACTCACATACGTCGAAAATGTTGGATAGCTTGTGATGAATTATTGATTCCAAATTATCAGGGTTACTATCAGAAAAAGCAGATTTTAATTCTACATAGCTTTTCCTGATGCTTTGTCTCTGCTCCTTCAAAACTACCTTCGGTATTTTTAGTTTCCAAGCGTGAGGATTATGTTGAGGTTCAGAGTAGAAATTGCCATTGGCATTTGGCAACATCGCTGAGAATTATTTTGCCATAGCCGATATTTCACAAGTGCCAACCTGCGTCAGTTTTAAGTGAAAAAACTTGATAGACCTAAATCATGGCCAACCGAGATAGTTAATTAAAGTGAATGGAGTATACATGTTTGTTGGAAATAGCGCGGTGGCAGCATCTTCCATTGTGCACTTGGTTTTCAAGCGCAATGGCTCCAGTCAAACGATAACATAAGACACAATCACAAGATATTATTATTATATATATGTAATGTGTATGTACATAACTTGTAACATATACATAGGAGTATTGTACAGTTTTGTTGTATTATGGGAAAAAATATTTTTTTGTGACTGTTGATTAATGAACCTCATTTTTGAAAATCCATGAGTTGCTTTATTTCATAAATCAAAACCACTCCAGTAATCCGGACGTCTCAATAATCCGGGCAGGTACCGGAACGATATCTGCCCGGACTACTGAAGTTGTACTGTACTATTTTCCTCTCGTGAATAAAGATTTAACATTAATTAATCTTTGGGGGTGAATATCGTTATGGGTTCGGTTATCGTTATGGTTAAAGGGCGCCATTGCCAAACTTTCTAGCTTTTCGGAAATTATATGATTCTGAAACCTGAGATATGTAATTGGTTACTGAAATATTTAACATTCAGCTCGGAATAGAAACCCTTTTAGACCCTAAGCCGATTGTGAATTCTCAATAGTTTTTGTATTTCATAGTATTATTGTTCAAAATTCTAAAACTAGGTTTAAATAATCTAAATCCTTGTAACCATGAAATTCAAACTGAGTATCTGACAATGTATAACGATATGATATAATGAAGAGTTTTCCTTTAAGAGGTGTTATTTTGATATTCAAAGAAAAATGCCATTTTTCAATATGAATGATCGGATGTTTATTTCATTATAAAGAAGAAGCTATGCAGTTAATAGTGGAAAATAACATCAGGCAAATGACCACCACGACCACGCTAACAGGACCATATCCTTTTAATGAAATTTTCCATAACCAAATCGCAAAGTGGCTGCCCTATGTCCTCGATAGCCTCACGAATTCCATCTTCGAGTTCTTGAATCAACGCTGAGCTATTGGTGTAGACCTTCTCTTTCACGTGGCCCCAAAGGAAGAAGTCGCAAGGTGTTGAATCACAAGATCTCGGTGGCCAATTGTGATCACCTCTTCGAGAGATAACACGGTCCGGGAACTTTTCCCGCAAAAGATCAATGGTTTCGTTACTTGTTTGCACGTAGCGCCGTCTTGTTGAAAGTAAACGTTGTCCAGATCAATACCATCCAAATCCGGCCATAAAAAATCATTAATCATCTCTCGATAGCGCAATCCATTCACCGTAACTGTTGCTCCAGCCTCATTTTCGAAAAAGTAAGGTCCAATGACTCCGCCGGACCATAAGCCGCACCAAACAGTCACACGTTGGGGATAGAGAGACTTTTCAACAATAACTCTCGGGTTTTCCGAGCCCCAGATGCAACAATTCTGCTTGTTGACGAAGCCACCGAGGTGGAAATGGGCCTCATCACTCAAAATGATTTTCGATGGAATTCCGGATCATTTTCATGCATTTCAACGACCCAATCAGCAAAGACACGACGTTGTTGATGATACGGTGTAATGACGTTTGTGGAATGCCTAATTCCAAAGAACGACGAGGAATGGACAAACCTGGGTTTTCTTCAACACTTTCGGCTACAGCAATATTCTCGGTTGTTCTTGAGCGACGTGCACGGGTTTCATTCTTCACATCACTAACTTGTCCCAACAGCTCGAATTTTTCCACCAATTTCTTTATTGCGGTCGGACAAGGTGCTTCACGACGACCCAAAAATGTTCGAGTTTTACGAATCGTCTCTGCCAACAATTTCAATGCGTTGTTGAAGCGTGTATAGTTTTTTTTATTAATGGCGTAGTTTCTACTTGTCTAATGTCAAAAAATTACAGCTTCAAAAGTGACCTCTACTGAAATAGCGGGCTATTCAAAATAACACCTCTTATTGGAAAACCCTTTATATCGTTATGGTTCTACTAAATAAAACCATTGTATATTCTTTATACAATGATAGAATCCTGCTCATTTGAGAACAGATACCTGACACTACAACATCAGAATAGTATCATTGTTTAAGGAGAAACAATGGTAGTATGATATGTCTGATTAAATCTACATCAGGGTCTCTACTGTTTATGAAATTTCTAAAATTATCCTCAATCTCATCTCATTTATTCAATCAAAGCTTGAATAAAATTATTTAAGATACACCAGAAATTCTGAGGTTAGGAAAACAAAACAAAATAAGAGTCACTCGTCAATTTACGCAGTGCAAGGGTTGGGGTTTGAAAAGTCTTATTTTCATCGTCGTGCTTATCGTTAACGTGAGGAGAAATAGCCATAACCACTTCAAAATAACGACAATTTTTAGTTGGCTTAAAATCTCCATAACATGTGTTTTTGCCAAACTATATAGTCAGGTCTAAATTTTTGCTGAATTCATCATTCTTTTTCCCAGATTCCTCCTACACAGAGGTTAGCGAATCATCAATACACGAATATGAACGATCACGCAAAAGCTGACTCATTGTTTTCCCATATTTTTGCTTCCGTGTTTATTCAAATTAAAAAACCTCAAGTCCAGTTCAAGACGAGCCTGTAGTCTGAGAAAGAACAATAAGTACCTATATAGTGATGTAATTGTTGCATAATGATACGAGCAGATTGTGTAGGTCAGTAGTTCACTTAAAGGCTCGCTCAATCAGGAAGTTCTTCAAAATGAGGACAACTAAGTGTTATACGTTGAGAGAAATATATTCATTTGTTTACTTCGACAATACTTGTAAAAAGTTCCATGAGGTTTGTGGGTGATTACTGTAAGGGGACCTATGTTATAATAATGATGAACAGAAATTATAATTTTAGTTGAGAACGATATTCAGCTTCCTTTTCAATACAATTAAAGGATTTTTTTGTTGTTACATAATGTTGTTATTTCATCAAGGACTATCAGAAAGTTTAGAGGTAACTCAGATTAGATGCAATAGGTAGGTATATTTTCCAGATGTTGCAAATTAAACCAGATGGAATGAAGAAAATTCTTATACCTTAGCCGGTCACTTATCCATGTACTGACCCTCCACAACAATGCTTTACTTCAAAAAATAGGAAAGGTAGCATTTTGGATGGGGTGTCATAGAGTAAGAGGCTGGTCCATGAAGAGGTAAAATTTGAGGTTGCGTCGAACCATGATGTAAGTAAAACATGGTGTGCTCATCTGTGATCGTATTTACCAATGATTACGTCACTTTTTCATGCAAATTCAAAGCACAGAATATATATTTCCTTGCGTTTCAATCTTGCTGACGTCAGATGAGCACACCATGTTTTTTACATCATGCGTCGAACCATCGATTTGGCCTATACTTCTTTCTCGTTCTGTTCATCCACCTTATATTTGTTCATTAAGAGAACAAATTTGATTTTGTTTAAAGAGATTATCTTGATTTTTTTTGCAATATTTTAGGCCATTAACTTGTTGATCTTATCATTTGTTGATTGTTTCTGTTATTCCCAGGTATTAAAATGTGAAATGTATGCATGCAAATTCACTCAGAAATATAAAAGATTCAGGAAATAGTATTGAGTCATTCTTCGAAGGCTGAAAAAACTCACAGTAGTGACTATATAAAAGCGAGTCATCAGTTTCATGAAGGGAGCTTTATTCATTCAGAAATCCCATCGTACAGTGATCCATACATAGGCTTTGGAAACCCAGCATTATTTTGAGTATAGTTATGTATGGAATTAATGAAAATTTGAGATAAACCGCAAAAAACGCGTGAATAAGTTGAAGACTACAGATTTTTTTTCCGAAATTTTTTTTGGGGGCATATTCTAGGGAACAGCGTACTATAGTTTTGTCCAAATGTATGCACGATTACATGCGTACGGAGAATTCTATTGACTTAAAAATTTAGGAGTTGGTTGCATTTCAGAATGTGCATTCGAGGGCGGTGGTTGAGTCCGTTAATGGGACAAATAGGTCGAATGGTTTTGGAGTTATAGTCATTTGAAATTTTGAAATGAATTCCCTGATATTTCAGGGACTACTCAAGCGATGGAATTGAAACTTGACAATTAGTAGAAGCATAACAACTCAAAAATTTTCACAGAATTTCGTTGAAATCAAACTGTCAGTAAATTTTTGCAAAAATTTTTTTTTCGAAAAATTTTTTTTTGGAATTAGCAATGGACTAAATTTCATTTTGATACGAGCATAATTTCTTGAAATATCTAGAAAAAATATGTAAAATTTCGATGTTTTTTTTCTCGATAACGTTGTTAATGATACTTGGCAGCTAGTTCGACAATGCAGATGGGCAAGATCGTGATGATCGTGTTATTAGACAATTCAGAAAAAAGGTTTAAATTTTTTTCAAATATTCAATATTCTGTGATCTTTTGATCATACTGTCCTCATGAAATTCTTTATGAACCTTCGGACTGTCATTTTTCGATAAACTGGATTTCAATTCGATGTTATCTGTATTTTTGTAAATATTTGAGAAATAAAATTCTGAATGTGTACATCTACGGAATATTTGGGTGGATAAAACCCATTCACGAAATCGGCCTTCGTAATCAAGATCCCAACCTACTCCACAAATATCGAGTTTCTAGGTTGTTTCTATCGGAACTTATTGTCTGCCAAATTTCAATTCGATCCGATTTAAATTTTCGGAGATATTGTAAACAAAAATATCTGAAATTTCCGGATTTCAAATATTTCTTTCCGAATAATTCCGAAAACAGACTCGAGCGAAACTTTGGTGAACTGTTTTTAAACATTGATTTCAAGATTTCACAGTTTGTGTCAAGTTCCATGGATAGCTGATGAAAACGGTCCGACAAAATTTTAAATTTTTCTTAATTTCTAAAGATACGATCCTAACAAAATTTTGCACAAAAATGAGCGTTGGTACTCAAACATTTCGAAACTTATCGTGACAACAGTTGGACTAACAGCGAACAGAAATGAATGTGACATCTGATTCTTCGTCAGTGAGTCAAACCTTCTTCTGAGACCATTTTCGTTAAAATATTCTGAAATTACAGATATTTGGGAAAATCGTGAAGCGCTGTTCCCCAGATCGAACGCGTTAGATTTTTTTCTACTCAGAAGAATACCAACCATTGAAAAGGTGTAAATTGCTGATAACTTCATGTACTTATATTGCAGTGGATAAATGTGGGTTCACTTTCAAGTTATATAACAGTATAGACTGGAGTATAAATCGACCGGTACACTTTTGCAGAATTATGCAGGTATTTAGGTGAAATATGGAATGAATTCATTTTGTCAATTCAATGAAAGTTAATTGGAGTTTAAGAAATAATTTATGATAGATACGCGACGAAGGTAATCGATAGGTTGAATCGAAATATTCACCTCCTATCTGTAATATGTAAAATAATATCATAGGAGTTCTAAAGGGTCTTTCAATAAGGACGGGTCGATTTTGACATGAAATAAATCAAATGTCTGTAATTTTGGATGATTGAGCCGAAAATGGTCTCAATCGACTAGGTTGGACTCACTGATGACGAATCCGGTGTCAAAATCGATTCTGTCCGGCCGGCCGGCCGGCCGTAGACACGATAACTGTCGAACGAAGTGAGCTAGCAATTTGAAACTTTCAGGGTAGGTCGCGCATTGGAATGCCGCGGTTAAGTTCGTTAATGGGCCAAATCGATCAAATAGTTTCGGAGTTATAGGCATTTGAAGTTTTGAAGTTATTTATTTTTTATTTCAGAAACTACCTGAGCGATTGGATTCAAACTTGGCGGTTAGGTGATTGCCATGGTGATTTGGCATTACTAACTGAATAAAAAAATATAGGTTAGAAAGACGACGTTAAAACAACATGGCCGCCACAGGCTGCCAACATCGACCCGTCCCTATTGAAAGACCCTTTAGAACGTCAACAGCTTTTGCCAGCATGTTCACATTAGTTGGCAGAGCTGTCACCTTTTCACGTATTGATCCCGCCAAACGAAGCTCTTATTTCTGATGGAAAGATTAATCAATTTTTTTTCATATGGTCATCATGAGATTGAACCTTGAAGCTATCAGTTTTCAATGAAGTTCACGATTTCTTAGATTCCGATCTGTATTTTTGGGAATATTGGAAAATAAAAATCAGAAATGCAAGATTCCGTGAGCATTATATGACTAGAGGATCGCAAAATATAAAATGTTCGAAAATGAATTTAAAATTTTTTTTTTCAAATTGTACTATTGAACAATCAATATTTTATGGTAACATATCCATAGCATGGAACAATCTTCATTTACCTTATAATCCAAAGACCACACCTAGTAATTTTTCCATTGTTGGTTGTTGTCTCTTCTACGTGCATGGGTCAAAAAGTGAATACAGATTGTTCTTTACTATAGATATGTTACCATATAACATTGACTGTCGTTCTGGTGACAGAAAAAACGTTTTTTTCATCAATTAAATTCCGTAATCAACCTTTTTTCAGGAACCAACCGCATATTTCATATTTTTGGAATGGAAAACTGGCAACCGAAATAACCAAGTTGATTTGCGGAACATGTCCTAAATAAATTTGACACTTCTAACATGAAATCAGGAATCCCAACTCAAATTTCAGCCAATCAGAGATGATCTTAACATTACCCTACATTTGGAAGGAATTATCTTGTTGGAGAAACCAAGGCATCTTTTACGGATATGTATAAATAACGCGAACCTTATCATGTCGAATTTGTTCTTAAATTCCCGTTCCCCAGAGATAGTAAATTTGTGAAGAAAATTGTGGGTTGGCAACTTGGGACGAAGTCGTCTATTGCATCCAACTTTCAATCTAATGAATTGTTTTTGGGAAAAAAAATCCTACGAAATTCTGAAAAACATTTTTTTTCAACTTCATCTACTTCCAGTTCAAATTCGATAACTTTAGGACATTGGTTTAAATTACATTTGGGTGAAACGATAGCACGATATTCCCCAAAACATGCCGAGAAAATTATTGTGAAACCTATACTGAGGTAAAAATAAAAAACCTAGAAAAGTCAGCAGCTTTTGCGCGCATTCTCTTTTGGTGTTGTCCTTTGAACATGCGCGTAAAAGCTGCTGACTTCACGTCAGTACTTTTCTTTCTAGGTTTTTTGGAATTATTCCGGAACATGCGCGCAAAATAGAACGATAACGAGGAAAAACTACACTAAATTTGACATATTTTTTTCAAATATCTCCGGAAGTTATGATCGTATCAAACTGAAATTTGGTGCACTGCTGTGAAATATGAAGTTCAAAGACTGTGCCAAATTTGTTCCCAAATATAATGAACAATTTCTGAAAAAAAATTTTTTTTTCCAAAAAATTTTTCTTAAATTTACTGACTGAACGATCTCAACGAAATTTCTCTAAAAAGTTGCGTGTTGTTATACCCCGATCTAGAAATTTTAATTAGATGTTTGAATTCTAATCCCTTAAATGCACGATTTCGAAGGCCTACACATCATTCTTGAAAGTAATGAACCAAAACCATTTCATTAAACGGATACCCTGTATAATCTAATCCGAATAAATGACCCGATTCTGAATATTCGTTAGGTTTCACTTGCGCGCAAGTACAATATGTCAACATTTCGCATAACATACTTCTAATTGCGTTCTCTTTTTTTCCAACAGCTACACCTTTCCGTCTCAGAACAATTGTCTTGCTACTCGATTGCCCTCCTCGCCGAAAGTGGGCACCATTGCGTGGTGATCAACGTCAAAATGGGGGGACCTCTCGTTACATGTTTCATTTCCTTAAATTACATCTCGATGATCCGTCCTTAGCAGTCAATGAAGCAAAACCCTGTGGTGTTGTCACTTGTGATTGGTCCATCTCGGTAAGCCCTCGTACATATTTTGAGTGCGGTGTTATGATTTGAAAATACTGGGATTTTTATTCGAAGTTCATATTTCGCGCCAAAATGTTGATCTATTTTGAGTTCAGACAGTACGATAGTTTTTTGCTAAAATTATCTGTTGAAGAAGAATTAATAAAATTTATTTCATGCTAATTAAAAATGAATGTTAAAAAACAAAATAATTTTCAGAACAGACAGATCCAATCAAAATCGATAGTGTCAACGAAATTATGCATACGAATAAAGTGATAAAAATGATTTTCTATCAATTGACAAAAATCTCAAATGAACTAATTTCAGCTTCGGAAATTAAATATTTATCGATGATAGTAAGAGTAGACTAAGGGACTGGATGAATTTTTCATAATTATTGCTCCTTATGTATCTGGATGGAATAAAAGCTATCATACAGAGTTTTCAATATAAAATCTGATACTTAGAATGAAATAATGCTCCGGAAAAAAATTCATACATATGGAAAATATATTTTTTTTTAATTATTGAATATAAATTTTTTTGTTTCATTGTACTTATACTACGGAAAACAGAATAATTATTATTGTTTTATTGAGTATTACAATGGAACTGAAAACAATATAATAAATTTCCCACAAGTTATCTTCGATTTCATGTGATGTCACCATTTGAAAAAATAACTTAAATGATTTGATATCAATGAAGTTATTATTATTACCACATATTTCCATCTGATATGATCAAGAATATCTTTATTCGTACATATTGTCCCCAAACTATTATCATTGTTTAAGGAATGTTTAAACAATGCAATTATCAATTATTGGAACAATATTCTTCAACAAAATTTCATTTCTAAAAGTACAGATCAAATGCTTTACCTATATGATTGGAGATTTCGTGGTAACAATCAAAAACAAGACATTCGTCATGTGTTAATTAGTTTAATTTCAGCCTTAAAACATATCTTGAAGTGATTACCTTCGACAAAAAATTATGAAATACTGTCCCATATTTCCTCAGAAAATCAAGTTAATACTACACACATAGTAAACTACGAATTCATACTTGTTTGAATGGTTTTCCTATAAATTCACTCATAATTGTATGAATTCGTGCGTTTACGTAAGTTTGATTTCTTCAAAGAAATTATACTTTTTAGCACCTCTACGTTTTCGTAAAAATTCACCTGGTGAATTATTCGCGGAATGAATGAAACCTCTAAACGCCGGTATTATGAAGCCTATTTCGAGCATAGAAAGCAGTTAACTCTCATTTTCAAACAATTTTCTATTAGTAAACTGCATGTTATCTGTCAAAAATGTTTTATCATACCTACCCTAACCAACTCATCCAACTGATTCTACAGCACAATTTCCATACAGACTACTTAGACAGATGGGGCAATTTTTCAAAAGGGGACTTCTCAACGATAAATAAAGTGGTTTACTTTAAACCTCCTGGTCCAGTAGTCGCCCCTTCATAAATTCCAAAGGGAAACTTGCCTTCAGATTAGCTTTATGAGATATGTTCGATAGATCAGGTTGGACTCTGATGAATAATCTGTGGTCAAGTTCAATTCTGTCTGTCGGACATGCGGTAAAAATTCTGGCTCTGGAAAGAACAGATCAAGAATTAAAATGTTTGGGGTCCAACAGGTGAAATTCGACCAACGGTTTCGAAGGTATAGCCGCCTGCTTTTTGTTGCAACAACTTGACAAATACTGATCTATTCGAATCAAGATATAGTGAATTATTACAGAGTAGCAACGTCTTCGTGAGATTAGTTCGAAAGAAGCAATGAAAAAATAACTCTTAGAAATTTCGCGCAGACAGTCAAGCCATCATTTTTACGCGCATGTTCTAGGGTAACAGCGTGCTATCGTTTTTGTCCAAATGACTCTTATTCTCGAGAATTTCGAATATATTCTTTCCGTCCGGCCAGCTGGCCGGCCGGCCGGCCGTGGAATCGATATCTGTCGAACGGAGTGAGGTAGCTAATTTTCAGGATAAGTCGCGCATCAGAATACCGCGGTTTAGCTCTTAATGGGCCAAAATCAATTTTTTTTTTCGAATATTTGATATTCTGCCATCTTTTGATCATATTGTCCTCACGAAATTCTGTATGAACCTTCGAGCTGTTATTTTTCAATTAAGTATTGGACTTCAATTCGATATTTTCTATATTTTTGGAAATATTGGAAAAATAAAATTTTGAATGGATATGTATATCTGCGGAATTATTGGGTGGATTTTACCCATACACGAATTTGGCCTTTGTTATTATGGTCCAAACCTACTCTATAAATATCGAGTTTCTAACTTCCGAAAGAAACGACTTAGAAACTCGATATTTGTAGAGTAAGTTTGGACCATAATAACAAAGGCCAAATTCGTGTATGGGTAAAATCCATCCAATGGTTCCGCAGATATACATATCCATTCAAAATAAAACCTACTCTAAATATATCGAGTTTCTAACTTCCGGAAGAAACGACTTAGAATCTCTATATTTGTAGAGTAGGTTTGGGGCTTAATTACGAAGGTCGAATTCGTGAATGGGCAAAATTCGCCCAATGATTCCGTAGATATACCCATTCAAAATGTCATTTTGCCAATATTTCCAAAGATACAGAAGAGATTGATTTAATCGGTTGATTTAATCGGTACTTTGTTTGTGAGAAATTTCAAGCGAAATTCTATTTTCTAGTTTCTGAGGTATGTCATTTTTGAAACATATTTCTTAATTTTTCCTTTCGAAAAATCCTCACGAAATTTCACAAGCTTCTTTTTATAGGTTACCAGTAATTATTTACCGAATTTCAATTTGAATAGATCACTAATTTTCGAAAACTTGAAAAAAAAAATCAGCTAGAAGCTTAAAGATATTCAAGCACAAATGCTCCACTTTCTTAGTCCTTTGACAATTTCTTTACATACTTGAAATTTTCAGTGGTGTTTGTGGCGTAAATAAACGGGTCCACAGAACGACCTAATTTTTCTCAATGAATATTTCATAACTTACAGAAAAAATGACTGAGCGACAATGGGTGACAGAAGAAGACGATTATATCTGTCCTCTTTCTGAAGAAACTCAACGCATAGCAAAGGAGGAGCTGCGCGAAGATGAACACAGCAGAAGGACAGCGCTGGCCTCTATGCGAGAATGGATCAAACAAAACCCAAAAATCAAAAACTGCAGAATGGGTAGGTTCAAATAATGGCTTGAGGTATAGATAAACTAATCTAAGAAATTATTTGTCTATGGCTTGAGGTGAAGGGTCTGTCAAAAAGGATGACAGTTTTTCAAGTAGAGCTAACTCAGTTTCTAATATAATAGGTCCTTTCGTTTGCATAGAAAGTGAACCACTTTCCTGCACTCGGTGTAGATATTCTATAGTATATCTACACCGAATGCAGGAAAGTGCTACACTTTCTTTGCAAACGAAATGACCTATTATTTTTTGCCGGGTGTCTATCGAATTTTTTTCGGAAACTATTTATCATATTTGAAACTAATTTAGCTCGCACCTTTAACGATATATTACACAGTAGTTTACCAAATTTCAGTTCGATGCGATTATTTTTTTGGAGATTTTGGGTGAAAATATGCCAAATTTTGTGGTTCTCTCCTCGCAATTCGATACAAAATTTTGAATGGGTATAACTATCTAAAGAATAATTTGCGAATTCAACCCATTTAAGCATTCGACCTTCTTAACTGATCTGAAAATCTACTCTACAAATATATTCCCTATGTCGATTCTTCCTAAATTTAATGTGTTTACGGTTTATGGAGTGAGTTATTTTGCTCATTGTTCTGTAGACCCCATTTGACTGAAACTTCAAGGTAAAACATTTTTCATTGAAGAGTGATTCGGTCTATGTTCTTGGAAATATCGGAAACCGAAATTTTGAAAGGGTTGATCTGCGGAATCATTCGATAGTTTTTACTAATTCGCCAATTCGGCATCCGTAATTAAACTCCAAACTTATTCTACAATTATCAAGCTACTGAGTAGATTCTTCCGGAAGTTATTTCGTTCACTATCAGTGGTTGGGCCGGCAGTAAACACATTAACTTCAGAAAGAATCGACATAGGGAATATATTTGTAGAGTAGGTTTTCAGTTTAATTGAGAAGGTCGACTGCTTAAATGGGTTTAATTCGCCAATTATTCTTTAGATAGTTATACCCATTCAATTCTGGATCGAATTGCAATCTGATACTTGCTCGAAAATTATAGCTTGAGGTTTATGCAGAATTTCGTGAGGGCCATATGAAAAAAATCTGCGTTTGGCAGGGTCGATACTTGTATAGATGACCGCTTTGGCAACGGAACAAGCGCGTAAAAGCTACTAACCTCACGTCATTGCTTTTCTAGGTTTTTTTTTATTTTTCTTTCGGATATTCCTCACGAAATTCTGCATGAACCTTCATGCTGTCCTTTTTCGATGAAGTATTGGATTTCAATTCGATCTAATCTGTATTTTAGGAAATGTTTGGAAAATAAAATTTCGAATGGAAAATCTGCGGAAACATTGGGTGGATTTTAAACCCATTCACAAATTCAGCCTTCGTAATTAAACTCCAAACCTAATGTAAAAATATCGAGTTTCCGAGTTAACTTCAGAAGTTATTGTGTGTACGATTGGTCGTGGGGACGACCGTTAACAGAATGAAGAAAGAAAAAACTTATAAACTCGATATTTGTAGAGTGGATTCGGATCTCAATTACGAAGGCCGAATTCGCGATAGGGTTCTTTTCTTTGGGCTATCTGAAAGCACAAGTCTACAACGACGAGCTACAGATTTAACATCACTTGGAGATTCGTGGAGTTATATGCAACATACATCCGGAATTATTATACAGAGTGGTCCGAAATTGGGACGATCGGGAAAGGCAGTGACAACGAAGTCGTACGTTCATTTGAGCGATTTATTATTGAGAGCATAACTACATTACTAAAGTTTCAAATACGAGCAAGAATTAAGTTGATGTGTCAAACGAACGTCCAGAATTAAAATCCTATTATCATTCTTAATTTAACTCCCTTTACATTGTTATACGAAGACAAAAAGGGTTAAATTCTTCGGAGATTATTGAAAATAAATTCCAACCAATCGTGGAAATGCCAGAATTCGTGAAAAATGTTTGGTAGGTAGCAATAGCTATGTTCGCGGGTCCGATTCCGAACCAGTTCCGTACCGAAGGCATGCGTACTTTGAACAAGAGCGTTCGTGCGTCGCACAATAGAGCAGTTCCAGCTATCTATGGTTCATCGAGATGAATCAGCTGATGGGGGGACAGCCTGTCAAACGTTGAAAGTAAAACAACACAACCTCACTTTCCCGCTTTGTTTATGTTATGAAGTACAATATTTTCAACAATTTAAGGATAAATTCACAAGTTAAAATGATTTATAATAATGGAATTGGTGAATAACTAGGCCAAGTTATTGTTTCGTTGTGAAATACAACATAAATACACATAATCGCTCTTTGCCAATGTAAACAAAGCGAATGTATGCCTTCGTCTCTCAGTGTATTTATGTTGAATTTCACAACGACACATTAACTTGGCCTAGTAATCCACCAATTCTATTAATATAAATCATTTTAACTTGTGAATTTATCCTGAAATTGTTGAAAATGCTGTACTTAATAACAAAAACAAAACGGGAAAGTGAGGTTGTGTTGTTTTACTTTCAACGTTTGACAGGCTGTCCCCCCATCGGCCATGTTGTGACGTCAGCTGGATTTGCTCTATTCCGAACTAGTAGTTACGGTTCTTCCTAGTTCTGTGTTCGTGGTTTACATCGATTCTGTACCAAGTCGATTCCGAACCGGTCCTAGCAGTTCCCGCACTGTTGGAAGAACTCGTGGTTCTAGATTGGTATTATTCTAACATAACCAAGTTTGGACGACAAATCAGTGAATATCGGCTTATATAATCATTTAAATAAGCAATTCTTGTATATATAATAATTATTCGTTTGAGGGTAAAATATATGCCTAAAAATATAAAAATAAATATATAGGTTATATTTTGCTTGTCTTGAAACCGGCTGTCACGATTTGGATGGAATTTTGTATTTGTGATGAAAACGCAATTCCACACAAAAATATATCGATAACAGCTCTGAGGCGCATGTGGATCCTCATGTTCAGACAGCGTTTTGTATTTCAAGTTAGTTATAGCTTTATTTTACTCAGAAAAAAACAATTCATGATAGCTTTTCTCGAGCGATGTTTTGAATCTCGATCATAAAAGTGATTAAGATCAAAGAATTACTGCAAATTGTTGAAATGCCTATAAAAGTAAAGGATTGTTTAAAGAAGTAGTGCCTTGTGCCTTACTCACGTCTATTCTAAGGGTTCTACTTCGGTTCCGTAAACGTTCGTGCTGAAAGGAATCCGGAATTGGTTCAAAACTAGACATGCGCACTGTAACGATTCTGGGTGGGTAAGGAGTTGGTTCAGAATTGGTTCGTTATCCAACCCGCGAACATAGCTAATAAAATGAAAGACTTATCGTAGGATAAGTCCGGTATGAACTCCAACATAATCTGAAGGAATCCCCAATAATACTTTACCTTTTTCCACAGACGCCTGTTTCCTGCTTCGTTTTTTACGTTTCAAAAAATATATCGTAACGTCAGCCTGTATAGCGTTGGAGCGCTATGTACTTCTCAGGCAGACATTTGGAGTGGCGTTCTCCTGTCTGGATATAAGGATACCCCAAATGATAGAGCTGACAAATTTGGGCTACATGTTCGCCAGCCCAAAGAGAGACAAGAATGGGAGAAGGGTTATAATAGCTCGCCCAGGTCAGTACAAATTTTTCAGTTCTATGTATAATACCACCATCATTGACATATTAACGTCTCTGGAAAAGGCCTACGGAGTTCAGCTTACATATTTATTAGCATCAACCTTTCACGACATCTACTGATGAATAATCGAAGCATTAACTGGATCACACAGTGATTTCATACAGGACAATGGTGTCAATAGATCGTCAATCGGCGTATTACAGTCGTCTGTTTACACTCTATACTTCATGTGATGATAGAATTGCTAGTAGATAGACGATGCTACGGAAACAATACTACAGACTGGCGCAGACCTTTGGGTCGCTACTTAACAACAGTGTTTCAAATTTCAGCTTGATCGTATGTTCACTCTTTGGAAATATTGGATAAAAATATTTTTGATTTCGTGCTGATTTCCTGAGAATAATTGATATTTCCGAAATAACTCAAAAACAAATGATCCGATCATGACGAAACTTGATTCACAAATTCGTACAAAATTTCTTTATCATTTCATTGGAACAATTCAAAATTTAAAGATTTAGTTTATAAATATCCTAAATCTTCTGAACATATGGTTCTGGGCAACAGCGTGATATCGTTCCATCACAATGTCTGTAATTATCGAATTTTAAACCGAAATTGGTCTTAAACGATTAGGTTGCACTTCCTGAGGTAGAATCCGTGATAAATTCAATTCTGTTTGGCCGGCCGAGTGTGCTCTCACTTTCTAGGGAGAAGACCTTGAGTCTTTTAGAGATTTTCAGTTTTTGTTCGCAGCCTGTAAATCTATTGTTGTATAACAATTTGAATTTTTGAGGTTGGTTCCAAAATTTGTTGCTGCGATCAGATTGGAGCTCTGTAAGAAGAATGCCAACGCGCAATCTGTTCGCAATTTTGGAATTATGTTACCGTTAAAAATTTCAAACAAATGATTTACGAAAACATTTTTTTATCGAGAGACAATCAGATCCAGATGAAATTTGGCACATAACTCGAAGTCAATATTTAGCAACATGTCAACTCGATCAGATATTCGTTTTATTCCATGAAACATATCGAGCGAAGAGTTATTCTCTTTCATTACCCGTATATTCTAGGGAACGAAAGCGTTATCGTTTTGCCTAGTATCTGTGATTTTCAAGTTTCGAGCCAAAAATGCTCTTTATCCAATGAAAAAAATTTCGATTGTTTTTTTTGATTTCCTCGATATCATTGTTATTTATTTCCGAAATAACTCAAAAAAACCTATATATCCGACCATCAATGGGGGTTTTCCTTTGAACGAAAATGCAGTAATTTTCATGAAAAACCTTCAGAACATCATATTTCAAACATATAATTTCAATATTATATTTTTTAAAAAAATGTTTGATCACCTAAAACTGAAAAATGAAAATGAGGATTTGCATTTAAAGGGATTTGTCATGAGTGCACGATATGGCAACGTCGAATTCAGCTTTTTCGGAAAGAAATGGACGTCAAATGTGTTACTTTGCTTAGGAAAACAGAGTTCGAGCTGGTTAGAGTAGAAGACAACGGCCAAGGAATAGAAAAAGAAGAGCGCAGACTGTCATACTGTCATATTACTGACAAATCGCAAACGGAAATTGTTTGGTTATATTGACAAAGAACACGTGTGTACCACAGAATAGAAATAAATATTTCATTATTCTATAGCAGAAAAAGCTATTCTACTAAACACCGTTGTCACTTCGTGCATGCCTGACAAATCCCAAACCCCAATTTTGAAACTTGATTTTGAATACTTTCTGAAGGTAATTTGGGAAAATGATGAATCACACCCATAATAATTATGTTCAAATTTGCATTTCCAGTAATAACCCAAATTCAGGAAAAACCCCCATTGCAAGAGTATGTGAATATATCTGCTGGATCACAGGATGGATTTCAAGATATTGGCGTTAGTAATTAAACTCCAAACCTCCTCCACAATTATTAAGTCTCCAAGCAGATTCTCTCGGCACTTATTGTCTCTACTATCAGTGGTTAGGTCAGACTTAAATAGATTAATAATGGCATTCGAATTCGTAGAATTAAACAAGCGCAAAAGAGCTGCTCACTTCACGTCAGTGCTACCTATTATAATAAATATTTAATTCAAAAGTTATGAATTTGTTACATACAAAATAGGTACTCGTGAAAATATTTCGAGGAAATTTTGATGTTTATTATCATTATTATATGAATTATTCACCTTGCTGTTCATGTTCACACGAATTTGTCAGAAGAATTTTGAACCCTACAAATTAATCGTAGTATCTATTGTTTCCAATTTTTCCTATAGGCATTTTTGAATACGCAAATCTGAAAGACTCCATGAACCAAATATTGGAATAATAAATCTCTTGTAATGAATAGTTATTCAAAAATGTCAAGTTTCAGACTTGTGTACTCAAAGACGAAGGAAACCTTTAGATAAATTTTCGCCATTCTGACTGAATGAAATGAATAGCCATAACTTTAATTCGTCGAAATTAATTCAATTCGAGAATTCTTCAAAATTATGTATGGTTCAACTCGGAAAATAAAAAAAACTCTGATTTGACATGTCGGTATCTTGCGAATATATTTCGAATTTTACATGAGAGATTTCTCGATGCCGGCAGATATCGGCGACAATAAACCCGTATTTTGACAACATTTAGACCTCAATTCTGACCCAAAATATGTCAAAGAGTGTCAGCACCATGCCTTTCTAGGCATCTATATCATTGTATAAGTTTATACAATGACTGTATCTTATGGTTAAGACAGTTCATTTGTTAAATTTTTCTTCTCTGTTTGTTTTTTTACGCGCTTGTTCTGGGGAACAGCACATTATCGTTTCGTCACAATGTCTGTAATTTTAGAATTTTGAGATGAAATCGGTCTCAAACTACTAGGTTGGGCTCACTGATGAAGAATCCGTGGCCAAATTTGATTCAGTCCCGCCAGCCGGTCGTGTGTGCTCTTACTTTTGAAAGAAAGGCCCTAAAGTCTTGAAACTTTCACATTAGGTTTTGATTCTGAATAGCTCGGTAAGGTTCGTTATTGGGCCAAATCTGCCGAATGGTTTTTGTGCTACAGCCATTTGAAACTCTGATTTTTCAATAACTCGGAAAATATTTACCTGAAAGAAATGAAACTTGATTGGAAGATGAACAGTGTCAATAAGAATTATCCATAGAAAAATTAGAAAAAAAAATATTTTTTTTCTGAAGATTTTTATATTTCATTCAAATTTCACTTAAATTTTCAAGTCGCCATTTCGCAATTCAAACAACCGCGTAAAAGCTGCTGACCTCACATCAGTGCTTTTCTAGGTTTTTCAGTATTATTTGTGAAAGGCTGTAATTCTCCTTGTTTCTTTTTTTATTATATGCATTTGTAGACACTATAGAGTTGAGCCTTGTGTGTCTATAATGAATAATTATTCCGTAGCCAGAAAATGAAATGCTCCACGAACAGGCTTAGCCTCTGTGAGTCTTTTTACTACATTTTACTTTTTTTTCCTTAGGCGTTTTCGATTTGGACAAATTCACTCAGGGAGACATGTGCCGAATCCATGGAATAGTCTACGAAACCCTGATGGAAGATGAGGAAAATCAAGTCCGAGGATTTGTACATTTTGCAGACGGCAAAGGTGTGGGATTTCCTTATTTGACGCTTTTCACAATCAAGGAAGCCGTGCGTATAGTGAAGAACGGAGAGGTATGTATCTATTGTAACAAGTCGGATGGGAAACATGTTTTGATGCAACTTTGGTGAATTTTGAATGAGGTAAATGGTTCGTGTAATGATCAGAAAGTTCGTTGAATTTGAAAATATCAAATTCCCAACAATTTATCCTTTTACCCGGAAGAAACTCAAGTTTCGAGTGTCAAACTGAAGTGAGGCTGCTCCTAAAGACTTCTCAATTCATTACAACAACAATATTTGCAGGAATGGGATTTCGAAAGGATCCTAAATTATGTTCCACGTGTTCCAATTAACCCACTCTACAAATATCACCTCGTCCTCAAGGCCAGTATACTTGATTGAAAAATTTCAAAAAGCACTGCCGTGAAGGCAGCAACTTTTGCGCGCATGTTCAATGTAGATCACCGCTTCAGCAACGAATTCGAACATGCACGCAAAAGCTGCTGCCTTCACGGCAGTGCTTTTTGAAATTTTTTACTGATAAATTACAGGATTTCAATTCGATCAAATCTGTATTTTTGGAAATATTGGAAAAATAAAATTTTGAATGGGTATATCTACGGAATCATTGGGCGGATTTTACCCATTCATGAATTCGACCTTCGTAATTAAGCCCCAAACCTACTCTACAAATATCGAGTTTCTAAGTCGTTTCTTCCGGAAGTTATTGTGTTAACGGTCAGCCTAACAGCCGACTGCGTAAACACAAAAACTTCCGAAAGAAACTCGATATTTGTAGAGAAGGTTTGGATCTTAATTACGAAGGCCGAATTCGTGAATGGGTAAAATCCACCTAATGATTCCGTAGATATATACCCAATCAAAATTTTATTTTTCCAATATTTCCAAAAATACAGATCAGATCGAATTGAAATCCAGTACTTCATCGAAAAATAACAGTACGAAGTTTCATACAGAATTTAATGAGGATGATATGATAAGAAAATCATAGAAATTTTTTTTTCCAAATTGTTCTTATGACACGATTATCACGAAATTTCGCATAAAGTTTTCTTTCAGCATCTCGAAACTAGCTGTGAAGTTTTATCATGACTGAATCAGTATTTCTCGAGTTAATTCGAAAAAATCAACGATATCGAGAAGAAAACCTCGAAATTTGACATATTTTTTCTCGATATCTCCAAAACTTATGATCGTATCGAACTGAAATTTGTACACTGCTGTGAAATACGAAGCTCAAAGTGTGAGTGGAATTTTTTTTTGGATATGATGAATGGTTTCCGGAAAAAAAAATTTTTTGAAAAAAAATTTCGAATTTTTTGAATTTACTGACAATATGATCCCGAAGAAATTTGGCTCAAAGTTGCGCGTCGTTATACCCCACCTAACTGCCAAGTTTGAATCTAATCGTTCAGGTAGTTTCTGAAATAAAAAATAAATAACTTCAAAATTTCAAGTGCCTATAACTCGGAAACTATTGGACCGATTTGGCCCATTAACAAACTCAACCGCGGCATTCTGATGCGCAACCTATCCTGAAAGTTTCAAGTTGCTAGCTTGCTTCTGTCGACAGTTAGCGTGTCTACGGCCGGCCGGACAGAATCGATTTTGACACCGGATTCGTCATCAGTGAGTCCAACCTAGTCGATTGAGACCATTTTCGGCTCAATCATCCAAAATTACAGACATTTGGACAAAACGATAGCACGCTGTTCCCCTAGAACATTCGCGCAAAAATGACAGCTAGGAGACTCATGCGGAATTTTCCGGAAATAACAATGAAACACGAAATTTGACATACATATTTTCTTCCAATATCTCCAAGGATTATAATCGGATCAAACTAAAAATTTGGTACGCTGTTAACTGACATAGAGTAAAACGTAACTTTTTTTTCAATCTGATGAGTATTTTTCGAAAAAAATGTTTTCAAGATATTTCAAAGTTTAATACGATCTGAACAAAATTGTGGAAAAAGTTACGCTTCGTCATGCTCCAACTAACTAGAGTTTTAATTCAACCGCTCAATTAGTTCCTGAAATATCAGCGAAATTACTTCAACATTTCTGATGATTATAACTTCGTTTGGTAGATTTGACCCATTAACGAACTTAAACGTCGCATTTTGAAATTTAATCAGCCCTGCAAGTTTCGAGTCGATAGGGATCTTCGTTCTCACGTAATCGTTTCTACGAAATACCGGCCGTCAACAGCGAGTCCAACCTAGTCGTTGGAGACCGATTTCGACCCAAAATTCGAAAATTTTAGACAATTTTACATCATCATAGCACGCTGTTTTCCCCAGGAACATGCGCGCAAAAAAGGAGTCGCAGTCGGTAGGATTCGAACCTACGCTCCCAGAGGGAATCTGATTTCTAGTCAGACGCCTTAACCGCTCGGCCACGACTGCATGTATACTTTAGAAATAAGGC
This sequence comes from Myrrha octodecimguttata, assembly GCA_958510865.1. Classification (NCBI taxonomy): domain Eukaryota; kingdom Metazoa; phylum Arthropoda; class Insecta; order Coleoptera; family Coccinellidae; genus Myrrha; species Myrrha octodecimguttata. The sequence continues at coordinate 72,180,774 of OY294056.1, read as the reverse complement.
TGATATCAGAGTTGAACAATATTGAGTTTTTGTTTTACTTTGTATTTATTATGTATAGAACTTGTTTCCAATCTCGACTTCTTAATTCAATGTGGTCAATCTATTTCTGTTTATTAAGAGTATACTTTATTGAAACCCTATTTGGAGACAATTAGATGATTGATCTCAACATGTTCCGGCAATTCACTAATAAATGCACACGTAAAACGAAATACGTTTAAAAACAGACCTACCTGGAACTTATTTGGAGGTACAGGTTACCTATAAGAATCATGAAGGGTTTTCGGAAACTTAGCGGGTAACTTACCTTGGTTAGTGATCGGTTAAATTTCCGAAAACCCCAATAGTGAGCATCATTAAATCATCGATTATCCTTTCGGCATGTTATTATTACCTCATAACAAATCACTGCATTGATTTGTTCCAGAAAACCCTTCCCATGAGACATAAAGAAGTACATTGTATTAATGCTCATCCATCAATGAAATTTGCAATCGACTTCGGAATGTCGTTAATTTCAGAGAAGATCAGAAAAAGAGTAAGACTATACACCAGTATTGAAGACTGTTTAGAGAGTGGACACTTGGAGAGAGATGTTCTTCCAAAAGAATACGGTGGTACCATTCCTATGGCTGATATGATAGGTAAAAATAAACATTAACTCTTTAATAATGCCCGGAAGGACGCATTTGTAACAGCTAACAGAAATGGTTTACAACCAACAGTTTCCGAAGGAGAATTCTGAAGGTTCAAGGTACCTTAACGTACGATTCGGATCTCGGCAGTAGCTGCCTGGCAGTCGCGACCCGGCAGCGACTACCATACCGCTTCCAGGGAATTACATGCAACACCTACCGATACAAGCAACCGAGCAGTTCTGACAGGCAGTTGCCTTGACGACCGGTAGTAATTTCCAAATAGGCCACCTTCAGTGGAAAAAACGAATTCTAGCGAATTCTCCAACATAGGTGAAACAAAAGCGCATCTTTGAATTCACCTTATCTTCTACGCACCTTAGCTGTTACTCACTGTGACTATTCCAGAGGAACAACCCATCTCTAGTGAATAGTAAATATACTCCATTCCGTTCTATAAACTATCCCGGTTGGCCATGACATTCTGACATATTTCACCGTGTATATTTTGAAAATGTTAGGTTATAGTCATTTTCATGTCAGATAACTACACAACGTTGTCCTCTCTACATAAAGGTCGTAGTAATTGCGTTTTTTCAAAATGTGAATATACTTTGGAAAAATAATGAATTTGAGAAAATATTATGTGAATTCAATAATTCCGAAGACCTGACGAATATTGACGAAACTTTTTCTGTTCTCTGTATATAAACATGGTTGGAAGATTCAGTTATGCTTTTTTCTCGTACCGAAATCAAGAATCGAGTGTTAACATTTTACTAAAAAATAATGGATAGAGTATTCCGTTAGTTTCTATGGAGTTCCCTACTTTTCGAAATTCTCAAGAAATAAGTCTACAGAAGACATTTGAATACCTTCTTGCACCACTTGAAATACTCCGTCATGAAAATGTTGTAGTACTAGAAAACCTGTGTCACATGGAATCATGGAAAGAACTAAGTCAATTCACAAAGTTCTTGGGAATCTATAAGTGCATTCACTCACATACCTCGCAAATGTTGGATAGCTTGTGATAAATTACTGATTCCAAATCTTCAGGGTTACTATCAGAAAAGCAGATTTCAATTCTATATAGCACTCCCTGATACTTTGTCTCTGCTTCTTCAAAACTACCTTCGGCATTTTTAGTTTCCAATCGTAATGATTTTGTTGACACTGAGAGTAGAAATTGGAATTGGCATTTGGCAACGTCGCTGAGAATTATTTTGACATTTCCGATATTTCCGAGGGTCAATCTGCGTTGTTTTTATGTAAAAAAACTTGATAGACCTACATCATGGCCAACCGGGTTAGATTAAAAAAGTGAATGGAGTATACATCGTACATCGACAGTCAACCGAGAACTGGGCGCCGATCTGGGTCCGTATTCTGGACAAGTGACCTTGCATGCGTCAACGCATTTCGGTAGTAATTACTAATTAGTCGGGAATTCGTATAATATAAGCATCGCAAGTTCACTTCTCCAGAATACGGAACCTGGCCGACCGCTCTATAGAAAACGGACCTCCTCAGTTCCATAAGGTTCCGCGGCGTGCCGCGCCGCTCATCGTCACCGACCAAATGTCAGGCAGCTTGAAAACCAACGCACACTTATCTGCATCAACAGCTAAGCCCACGGCACACCGGATTTTTTTTTCATTCTATATAGGCAGAGATCGGGCACCCGAGATTGGATTGTGCAATACGGACATCATATTTTGACAATGGATGCCATGAAATTGTCTACCTGATAATAATAAAAAAAATTCATTCCGAACATATTTCTTTCTTGTATTTCATTTAAAGGTTTCAGGCTTTTAAAAAACGCACTCATTACATGGAGTTCTCAGAAGACATCCATGGCCAACCCTAGAGTTAGCGAACCTTTTCCATGAAAATATGCTTCGAAGAAGCTTCAGAATAACTAATGATATTCAATTTTATTTTCTATATCTCTCACTTCTCGAATATCATCGTTTCAGAATTGTGGAAAGAAGAACTGAAAAAATCTCATCCAATTTTGATGTCACATGATTTGATGGAAGTTGATGAAAATCTTTTCTCTCAAAGGGCGAAAGAAGGAGCTGTCTCAGCACTGAAGAGAGGGGGCATATCCTGTGGTTCAGAGGGAGATTCTTTGTGCGGAATTACTGGGAACTTCCGTAAACTTGAAGTAGACTGAATATTTACTTTTATTAATGTCTTGTATGTCATCCGTTAATGTTAGTTATCTTCATATGTATTTTTTAAACCGCCGCTATATCTATCTTTTCAATATTACAAGAATAAGAACGACTGGATTGATGGTTATTAAATATATGAATACAATTTTGAACTTCCCTGGAATTTATTGAATCAGTGATGGATCTTTTGTCCATAAAATGTAAACATATTAAACAAAGCACTGTCCCCACCATAGAATAATGATATCCTTTCCTAAAAGTTCTAAGTGGAGGCCACATCAGAGGTACAGAGATATATCTCTAGGTCACATATACAAGCGATCACGTTCACGATGGCGGTAGCACGTTCTGTCCGGAACATAAAAAAAAAGGATTTCTGAAAATAGATTGTCTGGGTACAACTATAATTTCATCAGAATGTACTAAATTCCTTGGGATCCATATAGATCGAAATCTAAATTGGTCAACTCATGTTGACGTCTTATGCAAAAAAATAAATAATTCTTATTTCGCTATAAATAGACTCAAAAGTACCTTACCACCTAGTTCTCTTATTGATGTTTATTACAGCCTTGTCTACTGTCACATTTCATATAATGTTTTGCTCTGGGGAGACTGTAGTTCCTTCTCTAGAGTTTTTGTTGCACAAAAAAGAGTGATACGTCTGATTTTTGATATGAAATATCGAGCATCATGCAAACCTGTATTTATTGCCAATAGGTTACTGTCACTGCCCTGTATCTATATATTGAAATGTCTCATATATATACGCGAAGGATAATGAGTCTACTTGGAAAAAACTTGGTAATTCGCATGAACATAGAACTCGTAATACACAGGTGCTTCTGTTTCCTAAACATCGGACTCACAGTTTCGAACGTTCTCCAATGTATCAGAGCATAAAATTGTTCAACAATTTGCCTCCTTATTTCAAATCTTTGAACAAACGAACTTTCAAAAAAGAAATTAAGGAGCTATTACTAAAAAAATGCTTTTATTCAGTTAAAGAGTTCCTTTCTGACTCTTTAACAACTTAGTAAGTAGGATTGTATTGTATTGGTATTTTGACTTATCCTATACACATTGTTGTGTCCCAAAGGATCAATAAAATTATTCTATTCTATTCTATTCTATTCTATTCTATAGGTATATAAGCGATCAGATCGCGAACTTTTTCACAGTGTCTTCCATAAAAATGGCAATTAGTTTCATTGACGTCATGCGATCGCGTGAACGCTGACAGATCGCGACAAGAGTGTGCTGCTCCGCTAGTTCAATGTAATTATTTGATCGCCATCGTGAACGCCACCGTGATAGAGATCGCGTATATGTGGCCGCCGCTTTACAAACTTTGGTTTGAAATATAAACCCTAGGCATAGGTACCTACTCATAATTTTGAACAAGATGCATAGATACCCGTACATCTTGATCATCTTGTGTAATCATTTTTATTATTTTGGGGATTCTATTCACTGAAAGTTAGTTATTATAGTTTTTTCTGCATTTTTAACGTATGTATATATAATTATTACTTTCACAGTGGCCATAGGATGAAGGATAAAAAGAGCACACAATTTTTTTTATTGAGGTGTGTAATTATGTAAAACCTATCCTGTCCTTGTTATTGGGTTATTTGGGTGGGAAGTTATAAATTTGGATTAGCTCTTAACCATGATGTGAAAAACATGGTGTGCTCATCTGTAAAATGGGTGACGTCAGCTAGCTCGGAGCTGCCCTCGCGCATAAAATTTGTTAACAAATTTCATGCGTGGGGGGAGCTCCGAGCTACCCAAATCGTCAAAAAGAAAGCAGGGGTGCTATTTTTGAGTCATCCGAATCACTTTCGTATGCGAAAGTGAGGTCTAGATTCGGCCAAATATGACAGTTTGGCAACGTGTTGTTTTTCCTTAGAATTTGTATTTGTAGGCAATCCTTATTACATGCCCGAAGCTGACATGATATTCAAAGGGTAAAAATACTTTGCTGACTGAAATAGAATCATACCGTCAATTTCAGACTTCTAGTAAGAATATGAGACTCATAATGCAAACCTAAGATCTATCGAGGATCACCTTCTTGCCACCATACTCAAAATTAAAATCCACCCCAATTTGGGGGTAGTTTACTCTTGTAATTTTTCAAAATAATTTGCTGACCGAAGGTTTCCAGTCGAGATATTTTATCAAAACGCTACATTATGATTGAATGTGGCATACTTTTTGTGCCACCATAAAAAAAATTCAGATCCGCCCCCGTTTGAGGGTAGTTTATTCTTGTGATTTTTCAGGAATCCTTGCTGATCGGAAATTTCCCGTGGAGATATTTTATTGAAACGATGTATTATGACTAACTGTAGCATACTCTTTGTGCCACTATAAAAAATATTCAGATCCACCCCCTATTAAGGGTAGTTTATTCTTGTTATTTTTCAGGAATCCTTGCTGATCAGAAATTTCCCGTGGAGATATTTCATTGAAACGATGTATTATGACTAACTGTAGCATACTCTTTGTGCCACCATAAAACATATTCAGATCCATCCCCTATTAAGGGTAGTTTATTCTTGTGATTTTTCAGGAATCCTTGCTGATCGGAAATTTTCCGTGAAGATATTTGATTGAAACGATGTATTATGACTAACCGTAGCATACTCTTTGGGCCACCATAAAAAACATTCAGATCCACCCCCTATTAAGGGTAGGTTATTCCTGTGATTTTTCAGGAATCCTTGCTGATCAGAAAATTCCCGTGGAGATATTTGATTGAAACGAAGTATTATGACTAACCGTAGCATACCCTTTGTGCCACCGTGAAAAATATTCAGATCCACCCCCTATTAAGGGTAGTTTATTCATCGGATTTTTCGGAAATCCTTGCTGATCCATATTTTCCAGTAGAGACATTTCATTGAAACGAAGTAAAATAATTGCAAATCGGATACTCTCTGTGCCACCATACAAAAATTTCAGGTCCGACTCGTTTAAGGGTAGTTTATCCTCGTAATTTCTCGGAATACTTTGCTGACTGAAAATTTTCAGTGGAGATATTTTATTGAAACAACGTTTTATGACTGAACGTAGCATAAGCTTGGTGCCACCGTGAAAAAAATTCAGATCCGCCCCTGTTTAAGGGTAGTTTATTCTTGTGATTTTTCAGGATTCCTTGCTGATCGGAAATTTCTCGTGAAGATTTTTGATTGAAACGATGTATTATGACTTACCGTAGCATACTCTTTGTGCCACCATAAAAAACATTCAGATTCACCCCCTATTAAGGGTAGTTTATTCTTGTGATTTTTCGGAAATCCTTGCTGATCGGAAATTTCCCGTAAAGAAATTTGATTGAAACGAAGTGTTATGACTAACCGTAGCATACTCTTTTTGCCACCATAAAAAATATTCAGATCCACCCCCTATTAAGGGTAGTTTATTCCTGTGATTTTTCGGAAATCCTTGCTGATCGATATTTTCCAGTAGAGATATTTCATTGAAACGAAGTAAAATAATTGCAAATCGGATACCCTCTGTGCCACTATACAAAAATTTCAGGTCCGAGTCGTTTAAGGGTAGTTTATCCTCGTAATTTCTCGGAATACTTTGCCGACCGAAAATTTTCAGTGGAGATATTTTATTGAAACAACGTATTATGACTAAACGTAGCATAAGCTTGGAGTCGGACCTGGAATTTTTGTATGGTGGCATAGAGGGTATCCGATTTGCAATTATTTTACTTTGTTTCAATGAAATATCTCTTGTGGAAAATATGGATCAACACGGATTTCCGAAAAATCCGAAGAATAAACTACCCTTAATAGGGGGTGGATCTGAATATTTATTATGGTGGTACCAAGAATATGCTACGGTTAGTCATAATACATCGTTTCAATCAAATATCTTCACGGGAAATTTCCGATCAGCAAGGATTTCCGAAAAATCACAAGAATAAACTACCCTTAATAGGGCTTGGATCTGAATATTTTTCATGGTGGCACAAAAAGTATGCCACGGTTTGTCATAATGCATCGTTTCAATAAAATATCTCCACGGGAAATTTCCGATCAGCAAGGATTCCTGAAAAATTACAAGAATAAACTACCCTTAATAGGGGGTGGATCTGAATATTTTTCACGGTGGCACAAAGGGTATGCTACGATTAGTCATAATACTTCGTTTCAATCAAATATCTCCACGGGAATTTTCCGATCAGCAAGGATTCCTGAAAAATTACAAGAATAAACTACCCTTAATAGGGGGTGGATCTGAATATTTTTCACGGTGGCACAAAGGGTATGCTACGGTTAATCATAATACATCGTTTCAATCAAAAATCTCTACGGGAAATTTCCCATCAGCAAGGATTTCTGAAAAATCACAAGAATAAACTACCCTTTAACGGGGGCGGATCCGAATTTTTTTCATGGTGGCACAAAAAGTATGCTACGTTCAATCATAATATAGCGTTTCGATAAAATATCTCAACTGGAAACCTCCGGTCAGCAAATTATTTTGAAAAATTGCAGGAATAAACTACCCCCAATTAGGGGTGGATTTGAAATTTGAATGTGGTGGCACGAACATATCAATGTACACAACTCAGTTTTAGAGTTTGGTTCAATTAAATATTCTTCAAGGTCGTGATTTAGAGGATTATATTTTGGTCAGCAAATTATCCACACCCGAAATGGCATCCTCCCGAAATGACTATTGTTGTGTGCCACAACTCAATGTTATTCATGGTCAAAGAAGAAAGGATCATCTAATCCTCTAGTTTCGATTTTTTCCAAACCAAAATGAAAGTGAAGTTTATTTGGAAACAGCATTTGGCAGGGAACTCAATGATAGAAGAAAGGCCTAGCTTTAGAAATTGAAGATTGGAAAACAGGTCACGAAATACATGAAAGTATGTTCACTGCATTTTGATCCACCAAGCAACATACACTAAAATAACACCGAAATCATCCTCCAGGAACGATTTAAAGTTCGATTTTATATCTTGATCCAAACGAAAAGTTCCTTCTCAAGAAATCTTACACAAAATTATAATAATTTCTTCAAATATTTAAGCTTTGCTTAATAAATATTCGTTCTCCACCACATTTCTAAGGTTTGTTTACATAAAACTACTAGCTTGGACAGGTTCCAAATTTATCCGTTAGGGCGCTGGCATCTTCGCAGCTGCCCCAGCACATGTTTTACATCATCATAGAATAACAATATCATGCTCTTAACCACAGAATACGAATTTATAACCCAAGAAATAAGAAGAAGAAAAGTGGTCTTTGGTCACAACAAATTGACATTCATTATTTTGTTCTGAGCTCTGTTGACATTGACGTACGCAAGCTCTCATAACGAAAGTGCCAGATTTAAGTGCATGTGTTGACTGTTGTTAAGTGTGCGTGAGGTTGTTCGTTGTATATTCTAACAATGATCAGTGGAAATTGAGCCGAAAAGTTAATGAAAGTATCGATGATGGTCTTGGACCATTTAAGATCCTGTTATTTCTTTAAAAAATATAAGACTTTGTGGATAGAAGCCCCTAGAACCCCTAAGAAAGCTTCAAACCCGTTTGAAGCTTTCGAGGCCGAGTTCATGGAACTATGAACCTAGACTCGTTGTCTTTTACTTTGTCACAAATAAGTTATTTAGTTGCATCTTTGAATAAAAAGAACCAGAAAAAAGTAGTTGCAGAACTCACGAAGGTAAGATTCTTTAACATATTGTTGTATGAATGACAAATTTCTCCGTCCGCCATGTTCTGTTTTTATAAACTCTTACCGACTGAGTTATAGAGAAGACAAAGGTGTTATGGTGTTTTTTGTCTTTTTGCTTCGTTTTTTTCAAGAAGTCAAATCGGATCCGTCAAATCTCATCTGTTCTACTCAAATTGTGTAAGAAATGAAAGTTCAACTGAAGATTAACCTAAATTTATTTTTTTAGTTGATATCTTCGTATGGTCTGGAGGCGGACCGTCACTTGCTCCAATGCCTATTTTCATCAGTGGATTTTTCGGAATCTACAAATAAGATCTCCGCTCCTTTGATTCAAAATCAAGTGCTACTGGAGCAGTGTTCAAGTTTATTGGATAAACCTGCACTGATAACTTCTGTTTGTTACACTGTTAATAATCAGGTTTCTAATACTAAGGTGAGTGACCAAGTTTTCAATAGAACTTCATTTTCAAAACATTGCCAGAGATACAGTGTTAGTTTTTATTTTAATTTAATATATTACAAATACTTAAAAAAAAAATTTCAATCTGCTTCAACTGCTATCATGCTCAATTAATATTAATGATACATAACTTTAGAATTTTGAGGAAATACGATTTCATGTTCATTGTTCCATACATTGAAATTTTCCACATCATTGTTGAAGATCGATGAAGGCTGAAGATACTCATTGTGAAATAAGAATTAAATAGATATATTATCTTGACCTGTAATTAAAAAATTTTAGCTGTAGATTGTTTATTGCTCGTAATAGATATTTAGTTAGATTAAATGGATTTTCGAATATTACTCAACTAAAAGTTGAATCGAAAATGTTGTCGCTGAACATAACTCGGAATTTTTATTACTGTAACTTCAATTATTTATATTTTGAAGATTCCTACTCATTGTTTCACGAAGTTCTTATTATATTATTATGCTTCTACATATAACAAAACATGATATAGCTGTTATATTTCCTTCAATATCAACATGAAGTTTATCATTCTTATTATTCAGTAATCGTGTGATTTTCTGTTTGTTAATCGTAGCTTGAAATCCAATTCCACATAGTTAATTTTTTTTTTTCAAGAAGACATTTGAAATCCTTCATTTTACTACTTGGAAGCAAATCATTTCGAACATTTGGCCAAAGAATTTAATTCAGTTTTTAATTATTGCAACATAAATAGTACTCACGTTTCTTACAATGAATTTTTATGAATTTAAATTAGACAAAACAAATTTCGAAGTTATACCAATTTTTAAATTCGGAGGTTATTTACTCCAATATCTCAAAAAGTACTGATGGAATCAGATTGAAACTTCAAAATTATACCAAACTGCAATTTTGTGCGGAATTTGGTTCAAAATTTGTTCGAATTTCCGTAGAAAATGATTTCCCTTTTTTCGGAAACTCATCAGATTTTCGTCTAATTTGCCACCCGCCTTAAGGTTAATATTCAACAGCAGTGGACTAGACTTCAACCTCGATCAAATCTTTACTAATAATTAGTGTTTACTAATAATAATAAATTTGTTCCCCCAAAACGTTACAAAAATGTTGTCAAAAATACTAATTAAGTTTATATACGGTCCTGTCCAGCAACAGTCCGACAACTTTCCTCTTGAATGTTTTTCTGTCCAACCTCTTAACCTTACTTCATAACTTTACTCTCGGCCAGTTGTAAAATCCGTTCAAAAATAGACATGAATAATTAAACTATCAAAAACTTTTATTTGAAAAAAATATGTATCAGTATTGACATTTATGTATCATTGCTAATCCGTGTTGTTGATTCCATTGTGGTCTCCTGAACATAATCTGCACTCTGAACTTGACAGTCTGTGTTTATTCGAAATTCCATGGATGTCAGTTTTCTGGTAGCATTTTCCACTATAAAAACAATAAATTTCAATTCTGTTCATTTATTAGGAAATGCCATTCTTAGTACAATGGTCTGAGAACTATTTGTGGACTAACTATAAAAGAAGTTATTTGTGCTCTTTTTGCTAGAAACTTCAAAACTACAACAGATCTTGTTTTTACTGTGAATGTATGTTCATGAAATTTAGCAACATTCATAAACTTTGTCCATTTGTCCTTTCCATCCATGTTTGATTCAATCATAAATATTATTTGACTATATTCATATGATTCTATGATCGCGAATGAAAAGTTTCAATGTTTTCATTCTTGACAGACAATTTCCTATTTCTGTTCATTGACTTTTGTACTTTTTTTGCATTAATAATCTTGTGATGAATTGAATAATTCTCAAGTTCCAACATTGATCACAAAATTTGAAACACTTAATTAATTGATTTAGTATCATTTTGACATTAAACAAAATTAATGTAGTGATGAAGGAACTATTTTGGATCAAACAGTCAGATTAATGGAAGTAAGTTGAATTTATTTTTTTCCTTGATTTTCGTTTACCAATATGAATTTTGATTATGTCGGTCTTTTGACATCAATCGTTGTTGGCTAATTATATATAAAGATGCGATTCTGAGTAGAGAGGAAATTATGATTGGGGAATCTTTTTTGATAATTTGTTGCTGGGTCTTGCTTGGAAAGAACAATCCGCAATTGGCTGATGTCATCAATAGAGAGAGAAAGAGTGAGAGAGATTTCATAGAAGCGCAAAATGAATGAGCAAGTTTTCCAGATGGAAATAGTAGCTTCTTTACGCAGGGTTCAATTTTTTCAAGAGTTGTATGTAAAAAAAGTGATTGTGGAAATGAAGTATTGTGGATGGAATGGGAACAGGTGCTACATTCATCCCTGATTTAAGAACATTATATCTATAGATTCATTATTTATAAAGAATCCTGGCAATGTATATTTGTTTTTTCAGTGATATGATGTGGTATTTTGTTTTCATCCTTGCTTCTCTATTTTTTTTAGAGCCTTAAATTTGGGCAACAGTTTTTTCAACAGTTGAGCAAGTGCCTTCGCCTCTCAGCTGTTCAAGAAGTTGTCTTTGCTCTTGCTTTACGTCACTCCCTAAACAGTGAAGTAGCCAATTTAGCACAGAGTCATTTGAAAGCAAGTGTTCCGGCTTTAGTGCAATCGTACATTGACACAGAAGGAAGTAGCAGGCAGCACGAAGGTGGTCTGCATGAAACATCTCCGGAAGTTCTAAACTTGATTTTGACAGCTATCTTGAAATCGCCGAAAGAAGTTGGACTTTCAAACGATATACATCAGACGTTCCTTAATACATTACAACGTGACTTTCCTATAGATTTACTACCGGTAGTACTTGCGCCTTTGGTATATCCTGAACAGTGCGAATTAGCTCCCGATATGTCTTCCGATGGCCCCGGTTTATCCGGGGGTTTGTTAGATACATCATTAGCTGATGTCATAACTGAAATGGGATACGGCTTTACATCAAGTATAGAAGAATGTCGGACTAGCCTGGTCAAACTTGGTGGGCGGGAATTAACTCCTTTAGTCATAGCTCGTGTGTTAAGTATTATGTGCCGAACCCACAGTGGCCTTGAAGACTCTTTGAATATTCAACCAGCCAGTTCATTTAACTTGAGTGAAGGTAGAACATCATGGAACATAGATTTATTCGTTCAAGCTGTGAAAGAAACTGTACCCAATTTTCAGTGGAAAAATGTTTTTTCAGAACTAGATCATCCGGATTTTGTGATCAAAGATCGGCAAGGTTTAATATTATTAATAAGTGCACTTCGTCAAGGTTTGCAGAGTCTTGGATTTCATCCCGAAACATCTCTTCCCGTAGACCAATTTTATAGAAGATGGAATAATGTCGAAGGACAATTCAGTTTGGTACAGGCAATATTGAAAAATTCTGATATATTCTGTTTTGCCGATTATCCATGCATATCAGTAGCAGTGGATATACTGAAAACACCTCCAGAACAGGAAAACAAAGATTTAGCCAATTGGAGATCTTTGAATCTCGTGGAATTACTAATTGGTATATCAGAATGCAATCTCTTCAGCCAGGTATTCGAATTATTCAAGTTTCCAATGCACAATTGTCCCGACGTATTAGTTTTGGCTTTGCTACAAATATCAGGACCGGTGACGGTACTCAGGCAAGAACTTTTGACAAGTTTGATTCCAATCTTTCTAGTCAATCATCCGAACTCAGCAATTATCTTACATCATGCCTGGCATTCATCAAATATAAACATACGATCTATTATAATGCATGCAATGGCAGAATGGTATGCAAGAGGTGATTGTGATCAAACAAGACTGTCCAGAATATTAGACGTTGCCCAAGATTTAAAGGCATTGTCAATGTTACTGAATGCTCAAAATGCCCAATCTTATCCATTCATCATAGACTTGGCATGTTTAGCATCGAGGAGAGAATACTTAAAATTGGAGAAGTGGCTCGCTGATAAAATCAGGGAGCATGGAGAATCATTCATCAACGCCTGTATAAAATTTCTGCACAGGAGATGTCCTCAAATCATTGGCAAGATTGACGATCCTCTTACCAAAACCGCTCCATTACCAACTGAAACTATAACAACAATGATACTGTGTTTGCAAAACAGTTTGGCCAGCGTTAGTCCTGATTGCCAAGAAGCAATTATGACAGTCTCAAATAATTGTTCAATGTTGATGAAAACCAGACAACAGCCGACTATTCTTAGACCTCGGGTAGATGGTGCCTTTAATGCAACATCGCTTGCTGGCCAGCTGTATAATCACACAACGGTAGAACAATTGCCTGGACTCAGTACAAATTTAGCTAATATGAATATAGGAGCAGCTGGTACTGCATTTCTGCCAACTACTTTGGGAAATCTTATTCCCAGTCCATCAAGTCCTTCATCAAGGATACTCAACGCTGGACCTTCTAACAGTCCTTTTTCAATGATGCAATTGCCTCATCAAGGTCCTGTTGGTACCAGTGCGTCTTTAGTTTTAGGTGTGAATCAACTAAACAATATTGGAAGAATGGGACCTGCTCCTACTATAGACAAAGGTGGTAGACTACAAGACTATAACCTGTTTCCTGAAATTTCTCCCAATGTCTCGAAGGATATCGAAGATGAAGCGAACAGCTATTTCCAGAGAATATACAACCATCCTCCTCACCCTACACTCAGTATCGACGAAGTATTGGATATGCTAAAAAGGTTTCAAGATTCTAGCATAAAACGGGAAAGGGAGGTGAGTTGAAAATTAATTTTGGGTAAACCCGCAAGATTTCCCGTCACCGAGATATTAAAAAGATTCTTACATCATTGTATGCAGTGTGTTTTTCTTTATAAAAAATGTGAAATCGAACATAGGCGGTCTCCCTTAATTTGGAAGATATAGGCCCCCAAAGTTCCAAAATGAGTCGTTTTCAGGTCCCTTTTTCCACCATAAAAACGATCTCTCACTTCACCTGTATAGTTCACAAACCACCTTCGAACCTTCAACCAACAATAAGCAACACTTTTTTTCCAAGAATAATCAATATTTAATGAAAAAACAATGAAATTACTGGACAACCACTCAACCTCTATTCCTTCTGATTTCGACTCAGTCTAAAAGTGAAGTTTGGCAATGGAGCGAATTTCATCGGTCGGCATCGTGCCATCGTGCGTATTCGTGAATGACAGATTATTGCTGGCGAGAAAAATGAAATATCATGAAATATGTTTTTAGTTCTTACTGTTTACTGCGTCACTCTAAATCTTCCAATAGGAGAATTCGTTTCTAATGAAATCTACAAGGTTGAAACACATAGAAATGGAATGAGAATACACCCTGATATATATTTCAACGTACATTTTTTCATATGTGATAGGTCGCGCCCTTCCCAGATATCCAATGAAATCGAGGTTATTATATAACCCATTTTATTGGTATACCCTGAATCTCATTCTAAACTGGGACCATCTCGAAGACACAACAAAAAACGAAGTAGATAACAACCTCCCTATTTTGAAGGGGATAGAAAGAAAGTTCAAACGAAAATATTGAGAGTGAAACCTTAAACAAATATTCTCAATGACTTTGTTTTGATGTTAGAATAACCACCTCTTCTTCAGTGACAGAAGCATTTTCCTTACAATCATATCCTTCGACTGTCCATCATTTCATATTTCCCGCCAGCAACTACTCTTCGGTCATAATACGTTGGCCAGCGATGAAAAGACGCTGTTGCCAAGCTCCGCTTCAAACACTGAGAAGTGTTTCGTAGAAATATAGGTTAAGTGGTTGTCTAATATTTTCACTTTTCTTCCATCAAATAATGAATTTTCTTGAAAGAAAGTGTCGCTATTCGTTGGTTGAAGGTTCAAAGATGATTTATGAACTAGATTTGAGAAGTGGGAGATCATTTTTATGGCGGAAAGAAGGATCTGAAAATGCATCAATTTGGAACTTTGGGGGCCCATATCTTCCAAACAAAGAGAGACCGCCTATGTTGGCCTTCATATTTTTTGTTCAGGAACTCACACTGTTTACAATGATGTGAATATATTACTTGTAGCTTCGCGACGGGAAATCTTGCGGGTTTACCTAATTTTGTATTAGTTTATTTCAAAAAAAGTATGGGTGAAGATTTGCATATATACATTTCTAATTGTGACCTTCACACTGCCGGCGCAATTGATATTTTGAGACAAACCTATTGCTAAGAAGATTCAATTACCTTCAGTAAGTCCACGGTTCAATCAAATATGTCTGGTGTCCATCTTAATTGTTGAATCATTTGCTGGAAATTGAAGCAACAATCAGTATTTCACTAATGATTCTACATTATTTATCTCAATGCTCTCAAGAACATTTCTCTCAAACCGAGGGCGCTTCAATGTTTCTGCTCTCACAAGAAAATCATTGATATTGTAGTTTGCTAATGACATATTGATGTCCTGTCCTTTTCTAGTGAAAAAGTGACTTTCTTTTGAAACCTATTGGTTATATTTTGGTGATATACTCATTAGAGTTCAAGCTCTCAAGAAAGCTTCAATCAATGCAAAAAAAAATTATTTTCAAAATTGAAAGGTTAAGTTCGAATATTGGCGAAATCAGCCGAACGGTTTTTTAGTTATACTATACCTTTTTGAATGTTAGGGAGTGTCTTCAATATCTCATGATCAGATTGAAACTTTGTAATTGCTTGTATTACACCGACACGTCACTTCAATCAAAATTTCTTGAAGATTGTACTGTTGGAATTTCAATGAAATTTGGTACAGAGCTTGAACTCAATATTTAACAGCACTGTACTGAACTGCAGGATCCGATATTCAATTTCGGAGATATTGGAAAAAAAAAAAATTTTCAAATTGCGTTGTTATTTCTCCGGTATTTTTCCGTATGATAGACGAGTTCCTGTTACCGCAATTACAACTGTATCAAGGTGACAACAACCGAACCTATTTCAGCAGGTTGGTGGAACCCCTCACACAGCTAGGTTCTTGATGAAATAGTTGAGGTCAATTTTCCCAAATAAACTGAAGCAAGTTTGGAGACATTCCTTGGCCGCCTCGGTAGCTTGACCTCACGCCTGGCGATTTTTTTATGGGGAAACTTTAAATCAAAGGTTCACAATAATAATCCCCGGACAATTCAAGCCTTGCATTACAATATTCATCATTTGGACGATATCGTCTTTGAAAAATTAAATCCGCTTTGTAGTGCTGTATTTCAATGAGATAAAAATAAATTTTATCTGCGGTATCACTACTCTATAAATATCAAGTTGCTGAGTTGTTTCTTCCGAAAGTTATTGTATTGAGGAATGGTTGAAATCCGAAACTTTTGTCGTTTTTTAAAATTTCATCTTTTTTTTTAAATTTTGAGCCGCAAAAGGTCTCAATCGACTAGGGTGTACTCACTAATGACAAATCTGGTGTCGAAAATCGATTATATCTGGCTAGTTGAATTAGTATGTCTGCAGAAAGATTGGGTGAATTTCACGAATGCGGCCTTAGTTATCGATTCCGAACTAACTCTAGATAGGGCGCGCTTTTTATTAATTCACCAAACTGGTGTGGTTGTGGTGGAGTATGGTGGACATAGAACATAAATGGTGGATGTTGGACTAGATGATTTGACATTTAAGTTATTCAACCAGCAATAAAAAAACGAGTTGGTTGATCCATCACCCTTCCACCACACCAATCTGGTGAATTAAAAAACTTGTTTGTTTCGAAAGTTATTGTGTTTACGATGACGAAGGTCGAATTGTTGAAATTGGTAAAATTCGCCTATTGGACCTGATGGACGGACCTAGTTCATTTTGGTTCAAACTTTCAGCACAGCGCTTCCGCTGAAGACCGTGCAGCACTTCGCAACCGACCTAATGGTCGGGCAGCTTTAAACAGAAAGCCGGTTTGCAGTTTAATAATGCAATCTGTTTTGTTGCCAGATGTCCACTACTTGGATTCTTGTTAGATTTGTTCCAACCATGTTCATATAATAAAAAAATTTAAATTTCTTGAAATTGAAGGTTGTTTACCTAGTAATAGGTTTTTTTTCGAGTTGTTATATTAAGTTTAAGTTAATCTTAAGTTAGAGCATGTGAATGGGTTTTTCCCCAAGGATTTGAAAGTTGTCTACGTATTTTATTACTTTTATAGTACAATTTCGTTTTCTGGTAGCAGTTTGATAATAATCCATTGAATTATCGTCATAATCGCCATATCCGCCATTCTCAAATTATTGGCGGCGAGACTTCAGTAAACACTTAAGACTAGTCACTAGTTTTGCATAAATGTGTGTTCATCACGAGGCAAAGCCATTTAACAATTGAATAAAAAATGAATTGAACAATAGAAATCTAACCATATGGTCTTTGACACTACTGGCTGATTTTATATGGCGAATCTTTTGCTAATAGATTCTATAACCTACTAGGCATCTTCTCGAACAAGTTTTTGACCAACACACAGGCTCATCTATGAATATTCCAGATAATTTGGTAGGTTGAAAAACTTCATGGAAAAATGATCTGTGAATCTTAGGGAAATAATGAATGTCAAGAAATCTTTTAAAGTTTTTATTAAATCAACTATCCAATAGTTATTTCATATCAATCTCAAGATGAACTAATGCTTTTGAGTTTTGCAGGTTTTTAATTGTATGCTACGGAATTTGTTTGAAGAATATAAATTCTTTCCACAATATCCTGACAAGGAATTACACATAACTGCACAATTATTTGGAGGAATAATTGAGAGGGGTATTGTAACTTCATATGTTGCTTTGGGTTTGGCGCTTCGCTTTGTTCTTGATGCCCTTAAAAAACCAGATGGCTCAAAAATGTACTATTTTGGCGTCGCAGCGCTGGATAGGTTCAAATCTCGCCTTAAGGAGTACCACAAATACTGCGAACATGTTAGAGCTATATCTCATTTCTCTGACTTCCCACCTCATCTTCAAGAATACGTAGAATATGGACTGCAAAGTTTAGAGCCACCAAATAAACCTCAAGGACCCACATTACCAGCTAGCCTAGCAGCAATGTTAACGCCGAATACTTTGCAAAGTACACAAGGTTATAAGAATCCTCCCGCTGTGAGTTCTAGCGCTCCAAGTAAAGCAAGTACCACAACAACTAGTACATTAGGATCACGCCCATCAATTGCTAATGCAACGAACATAGATACCCTGCTAGTGGCCACAGAGAAAGAAGAGAAAATTATTATGCCTCCTGATAGTGTTCAAGACAAGACAGCTTTTATTTTTAACAATTTAAGTCAGCTCAATTTGAAAACAAAGTGTGAAGAATTGAAGGATATTTTGGATGACGGCTACAGAGCCTGGTTGGCTCAGGTAAGATCAATATTTTTGAATTTTTATAGTAGTCCATTGGTGGAGTTTGTATAGATATTCACGTCTCAAATATGGGTGAGCTCAACTCTTCAAGTAGAACAGACCTCTTGGGAATTGAATTTTTCATTCATAAATATATTTCAATGTGGATCGAAATTTTATAAAAGGTGATCTTCAATTGATAAGCACGACTTTCAGTTCCTCAATAGAACTCTTGGATGGAACACAAATTATCATATTTTTTTTGTTTTTCTTATTTTATATCTGTAGAGAATCATAATGTATGCTATCGCACACTTCAATAATTGGCGAATTTGAATAACCCGATATTGAAGATGGTCAAATCGGGACGCGAGGTCCAAGCGGGTGAAACGCGGTAGATAGCCTTCTACGCCACTGGTTATTGCAAGATTCACCCATCGATGCAGCCGACGCTGTCTATTGGCTTGCTACAGAGAAAAGTACACGAGAAAATGAGAGCGGATACATTCCGGTACGTCACAGATGGCGCTCTTTGTCCGTTTGAACAGCCAATATGTGGAGCCAAATTTAAAAGATTGTTTTCTCACTGAAAAATTAAATTTTTGACGGCGATAAAAGTTTTTCAGTAGTCTTACAGATAGAATATTTGATTCCAATGATAAAAAAAAAATTGTAATTTACCCATTTCAAAATAATGAAGAAACACATTATATATACAGTTCCTCCCATCAAAGGAAACACTTTTATTTGCCATTTTTACAGGTTTGGCTCAGTGTGAAAGATATCAACATTTAAATATTTATCAATGTGCTAATGCACTCCTGTGCTTTGTTTACAACTTCAGCACTGATATCTCCTAACTCTCACAAGCATTCGCTTCTGAGGAGTTCCATAGAAGAACCTAGGAGAATCAGCAACAGTACAATACAAATCTCCTGTAACCTGAACTTGATTGTGAAAACTCATTTATTCACTGAATTCTTATGATCTGGTGTGGTTATTGTGAAGAAACTATTTCAATGTTATATATCCAATTTTTTTCACCATAAGATTATACACAATTTCATCCTCGTCCATTCTCATACTGAATATTCCATAATTATCCTTATTTTCACCTAATTTATCAATGAATTATATAAAATCACTCTAATGTGAACTCGTTAATTAAATTCTATGAATTTTCTCTATAGTCTGCTCCACAGATTACGAACCTAAAGCTTTGTTATCTGTCTGTCCATGAAATAGATAAGTACCTCTTTCTATTCTGTGGTGAGGATGAAAGTGAGTGGAATGTGATTCGAGGTCTTCACTAGCGAATTATTATCAAATCTAACGTTGAATATGCTGAAAAAACTTACAGTTTCAAGTGAATCGGTGAGCCAAGAAAATGTTCTGAGAGGGATAAAAGCGCCACAGTTATAGAAAACTTCACATGAAAATTTTTTTCATACAGAATAACTATGTCAATCACCAAAGAAAAACTAATGTTTCTGGAAATTTCCACTGTCTTTCCTTGCTTTCTATTTGACTGATTAATTTCCGAATTTCTTCACTTCGAACTGAAGTGAATTTAACAAATAGAACACGACTTATAACAGCTGACGTGCTGTTTTGACAGTTGAGGACCAACAAAAAACTTGAAACGCATTGTTTACTATGGGAAAATGCAGTTTGGCTTGTGATCTTATATTAATTTAGATATTTTGAACTGAAATATTTACTACTACACTATCTAGAAACTATATACGAAGTATCTAATATCTCTTTTCTGTACCAGCTTTACTGAATATATCGAATTTTTCGAATAAACAAAATTCTTGCCATTCGATTCCGTCTTTGCATGTTGCTGGGTTTAGTAAGACAGGAAATACAATTTAAAATCTAAGCTTTTTGATACAAATTTAGATAGTCAAGCTCGAATAATCAACATCCAATCGAGGAAAACTAGCAATGAGTTGTTGAAGTATTTTAATTTGAAACTATGTGGACAGGAACTCAATTTTTCTGTTTCTCAAACCAATGACTATTTTCATATTAAATACACCAAATCAACAAAACATAACATCGAAACAATCTTCATATTATAAATTATACAGTTTCATTTATAGCGATGCAACCAGGGGAAAATAATTCACTTAGTGTGATGTTCAAAATTAGTAGGTGCTTGCAAAATTTTCAGGTTCCGTTTGTATGTATCATCCATTAATAAATCTTCAATTGATGGCTTCTCAAATTACAATTCAGCAGAAAGTTTATGTAAATTGTCGACAAACAAATTGTTCATTTAGGAAAAAGCAAGGTTATGTTGAACTGATGTGATTACGGAAATCAAACTGATAACGCCAGAGAGCAACATCAGTTGGGAGTGAAGCGCATCAGTTTAAAATCACAACATTGTCAAATAGAACGCACATCAGCTGATTTTGGATCAGTTTGGAAGTGATACAGCGTCAAATAGAAAGCGCCTTTTATCTTACCCAAGGCTCACCTGGAAAAATGGTGAATGCAAAAGAGTGTTTGACTTGATGAGAGGAATCTATGGTTGAAATAATTAAAAGTCGCCTCATTATATATTTCACAAAATTCTTTCTTTTTAGTATTTGGTGATGAAGCGAGCTTCGATTGAATTGAACTTTCATGGGTTATATTCAAACTTTCTTGATAACTTGGGAAGCCCAGAAGTCGTCAAAATGGTCACCAGAGAAACACACAGAAATATAAGGGTATTGTTACGATCAGATAAGGTAATTGCAAATTTCTCCGATCGTTCCCTGTTGAAGAACCTAGGACACTGGTTGGGTATGATGACGTTAGGTCGAAACAAACCCATTCTTCAATATGAACTTGATCTCAAATCATTGCTTGTTGAAGCTTACAACAAAGGGTCCCAGGAACTACTATATGTTGTTCCATTTGTAGCTAAAGTTTTAGAGGCATGTGCAAAAAGTAAAGTGTTCAAACCTCCCAATCCATGGACAATGGCTATAATGAATGTTCTGGCCGAATTACATCAAGAACAAGACTTGAAACTAAACCTGAAGTTCGAAATCGAAGTTCTATGCAAGAATCTTGAAATAGAAGTTACCCAGTTGAAACCAGCCGTTTATCTGAAAGATCCTGAAAGAGTAAAAAAGATTGAATATCAGTTATCTCAACAGAACAAGAAAGAATCTTCCATATCTCAAATTGCTCCCACACAAGCAGCAAACTTGTCTGAATCAGAATTATCCAATATCGGACCGGGACAGCCAACCAATACCACGCCAACTTCTGCTACCCCAGCTCCACCAGAACCCAAATATAGTTACGGCGATATTCAGTTGGCAGGCATGAGCGCATTGACTACGTATGCCGCTATCAATCCGAATATTCTTTTGTTCCAAACATCTCCGCAATTGAAATCTGTGGTTAAACCAGCTGTCGAACGAGCAGTCCAGGAGTGGATAGGGCCTGTTGTAGACAGATCCATCAAGATCGCTCTCCAAACTTGCGAGAATATAATAAGAAAAGATTTTGCCCTCGACCCAGATGAAAATCGAATGAGAATGGCAGCCCATTATATGGTGAGAAATCTAACTGCCGGTATGGCAATGATCACGTGTAGAGATCAATTGCTATCGGCAATTAACACAAATTGCAAACAGGCACTGTTGAATACTTTGAATTCGCCAACGATGCAACAGAAGGAGCTGGTAGAACAAGCTGCTCTGGTGATTGCTTCCGAGAATATGGAAGTGGCTTGTGCATTTATACAGAAAACCGCTGTGGAAAAAGCTATTCCTGAGATTGACAAGAGACTCATGAGTGAATATGAGCTACGAAAAATGGCCAGGCAAGAAGGACGGTAAGTGATTTTTGTGCTATCGTTTTGTCCAAATGTCTGTAATTTTCGATGATTGGACTCACTGATGACGAATCCGGTGTCAAAATCGATTCTGTCCGTACGCACGATTACGGTCGTACGAAGAATCCTATCGACCTTAAACTTCCAGGGTAGCTTGCATTTCGGAATCAATGAACTCTATATTATATACCTGGAAGGGACCCGTTTTGAGCGACAAGTGAAGCCAATTCTTTGCTTATGCAACCCGCGAAGTGGACGGGTATCTATCTCTTTCTTTCTCATTGCAGTAAAGGGAACTCTGTCGCATTTATTCTAAATATTTTTAATTTTTCGTTTCAAATTAGGAGAACCTGAATGTTTTTCTGACTAATTCGTGAATAAGGCAGGATTGAAGAAGATCGCACATGTTCAAGTGAAATTTCAACTTAGTGAGCGGTTTTTCTGGGGAACAGCGCGTTATCATCCTTCGTAAATTTGCGTTTTTTTGCCGAAAATGATTCCAAGCGACCAGGTTGGACTCACTGATGAAGAGTTTAATGTCAAATTGAATTCTATTCAACCGCCCGTTGCCACGATAACTTACTACCGAGAAAAGCTATAGCGACTTAAAAACTTCAAAATAACTTCGTTAATGGGCAAAATTTACCTTACAATTTCGAAGTTATATCCATTTCAAATATATTATTTTATTTCCTCTATATCTCATGAAGTACTGATGCGATCAGATTGAAACTTTGCTGACTGATTGCATGAAGAATCGTTAAAAAAATATTTTTTTCAGAAACTATCAATGAGATTTCAATGAAACTTGGCGCAGACTTTGAAGTCGAATCTGAACAGCAATGTTCGAAATTTCAGCTCGATTCGACACACATTTTCAAAAATATCGGAAAAAAGTATGTCATATTTCGCATTGGCAATGAATTTTAAACAGCGCTTAAATTTTCCTGACTTCAAGTCAGTGCTTTTCGAGAAGTATTTTCCTATGTTCCTATTATTTAAATTTATTGTAATAATGATAAAACTATCGTCAATCGTCAATGCACAGCTCAGACCAACATAATTCTTCACTTTTTGAACCACACGCGGTGAAGGCAGAGAAAGTAATGGCATATCAGAGAAAAATAGATATTCATTTTCAAAAATATTGCACTTTCTAAACGATGTAATACCCAAACTACCTGAATTTCCAAGTAAAACCAAATATGAGCCGTTCAACACCTTTTACTTCAATGGGTGTGACAGGGAGAGGTTACCGTAATTAGCGCTATCTTTGTTTCGTTGCCCCTTGTTACGCTTTAAGCTTAGTTGAAGAAGGGTCGGGTCCTTTCCAGGTAGTAATATAGAGTTCTATGTTCGGAATACGACGGTTAAGTTCGTTAATGGGCAAAATCGGCCAAACGGTTTCGGAGTTAGAGCCTCTTGAAGTCTTGACGTTATTTTGGCGATAATTCAAAAACTACTGAAACGATTGGATCGAAACTTGGCAGTTAGTTGGAGTACAGCAACGCGCAACTTTTCGTGAAATTTTGTAGGAATCATACTATCAGTGAATTGAAAAAAAAATTCCAAAATTTTTTTCGGAAAAATTTTTTTTTTGTGAACTGTTCATCACATTTGAAAAAAAATACGCGCGAACTCTAAGCTCCATATTCCACAGCAGAGCACTAAATTTCAATTCGATACGATTATTAGTTTCGGAGATATTGGGAAAAAATATATAAAATTTGGTGGTTTTCTTCCCGATATTGTCGTTTTTTTCGGTATAACTCAAGAAATACTGATTCAATCACGATGAAACTTCGCACCTAGTTTGGAGATGCTGAAACACAACAGAATTTCGTTATGATGGTATCATTTTTAAATTTAAAAAAAAATTCAATTTTTTTCTTTCAAATACAAATTTAATATTCGGTGATTATCCCCATTAAATTCTGTATGAACCTTCGAACTGTTATTTTCGATAAAGAACAGGATTTCAATTCTATCTAATCTGTATCTTCGGAAATATTGGGTAAATAAAATTTTGAATATATCAGCGGAATCATTGGGTGGATTTTACCCATTCACGAATTTGGCCTTCGTAATTAAAGACCAAACCTTCTCTACAAATGTCAAGTTTCTTTCGGAAGTTATTGTGTTTACGGTCCGGCCGTCAATATACTAAATATTTCTTAATGTTAAAGCGGAGTTTGGCAACCGCGTCTTTTCATCGCTAACGGATGTATTATGACAGAAGAGCAGTTGTTGGCGGGAAATATGAAATGGTGCACAGCTGAATGATAAAATTGTAAGGACAATGCTTCTGACACTGATGAAGAGGTGGTTGTATGATCATGACAAAAACGTTGAGTAACTTTGTTTAAGGTTTCACTCTCAATGTTTTCTTTTAAACTTGATTCTTTCTACCCCCTTCAGAATGGGGAGGTTGTTATTTTTAGTCGACCTTTTTTTTGGTGTGACTTCGAGATGGTCCCACTTCAGAATATGAAAAGATATGTGCGTTGAAATATATATCGGGGTGTACTCGCCTTCCATTACTATGTCATTGTTAGGGTATCGCAGTGTAGTATCACAGACCAACAAGACAAATCACTTCATCGTTTGCGGGAATCGCGTCTCTCCGACCTTGAGAAATATAACAGACATAACCACACTTTCTCCTTCCTCGAAACAGCTGTCAAATTGAATACCTGATTTTGGAATATCTGAAATCGAAATGTAAAAACGAATTTGTCGGGATTCAGGAATCACAAAATCCAAATCAGACTAAGATTTTTCGATGAAACCATTTGAAAAGCAAATTTCCAATACCAAAGCGAGTGTTTTGTCACATCTAAAACTCCTGTAGAAGAACTCGGTTGGAGTAAATGAAAATTTTTGAAAAATGTTATGGAAAACCCGTTAACCTCAATCAGAGAATCTTTGTAGTTTCACATCAAATGAGATTCATTTCAATATAAAATCAAATTACAAATAGACCAACTTTGTTCGATTCCAATCCTAGTGTTTGTGCAATCATATACAATTTTATTAGACATCCCATCGTTTTAATTGAATAATGGAGGTTGTAATGCTTTTACTTCAGTTGGGATTCCTTTATATTATATAAAATGAACATTATGAATGAGTCCACCTAAGTTCGATTCCAATTCTTGTCGAATAATTAAAACGTATAATGAGGACTGTCATCATAAAATAGAACCTCAAAGATGACTAAACAATTGATTTGGTTGTAAAAAACTGTTTGGATTATATTCTAAAATGGAACAGTTACGAAATTATTCATCAATAAATAGGATGAAAAATTCATTTCAGTTTATTTACATGTTTATAACCTCTTCAAGCTAGTCCGAAAGCGGCGAGAGTGACGTAATCCTATTCCTGCAATCTGATTGGCACCCCAAACGCCTCCTAAAATTCTGATTAGCTCGATTCAAGGTCATATCTGCGTTGACATAGATTTCCTAAGTAAATGACGCGAGTTGTTCATCTGGTTGATCTGTGGTAGTATTTTCCGCCAGCGAATAATCTTTTGTCATTGACGAATACGCACGATTATAGACGATGAAATTCGCGACATTGCCAAAATCTTTTTCATTAATTTTCTAACTGTAATGTGTATTCAATGTTAACTTTTGTATTCCAGTCAATTCTGCGATCAGAATGTTTATAACTATCAAATGGAAAGGATGCCTGAACAGATCCGTCTTAGAAGTACAGTGACACCAGCACAAATGATTGTTTATGAAGAATATGCCAGAAACATACCTGGTTTTTTACCTAATGAACGAGACACCAACATCTTGATGCAGAAGCATCAGCATGCTCCTGTAGAAAATCAAACTCAGCATAGTGTTGTGAATAGTTTTCCGAACTCCCAAGCGATACAAGGTGAAGATACAACAATACAAATTGAAAAATTGGTGTTGGAGATCGAACAATTCGTCCAGGCCATAGCGACACAGAGCCAATATAATCATTTTAACGCCAATTTGATCATATTAAGGGATTGTTTGGTACACACTTTAAGAGCGAGGGACATTACCTCTCCACAAACATTGGTGCAAAAGGTAAAGACAAACAATTCAAATTGAAATGTATTTCAATGCATAATAAAACAAATTGTCTCACTTTTCACAGCATGCCTATTATTATTTCATGATTGTTTTATTATTCATTAATTTATTAAATACCTTAGAAATCGTGCAGCTCTGTTTTGGGGCGCCAGTAATTTCATATCTTGACTTTGTTTATTTTTCAGTATCATTTTAGTTTTTCAACTCCCAATGTTTGAGAAAGAACTAGTGAAAATTAGATTACAGGGAATAACTTTGATTACTTCTATCGCTGAGTTTTATGAAGGGTTCAGAGGTCTACTACATTTTCAAACCAGTTTGAAATTGAAAAAAAAATGTTAATTAAAACATAACATAATCACAAGGACGAATATCCGTCGATAAATCAACAAATATTCCCCCTTGATCAGAGCTAATCACCCAATCAACCAAAACACCTACACCGAAGAAGCGGATCCAAGTAGAATGACTACAGCTGTTTCACAATTGTTATTGATCGTCAGGTCAACTTAACTTGGATAAACCTACGAGGGTTCTCTCGATACTTGTTACCTTTCAGAAGGATCGCTGCAGTATACAACTTACAGCGCGCCATCTGCCAGGAGCATCTTGCGAGTCTC
This sequence comes from Myrrha octodecimguttata, assembly GCA_958510865.1. NCBI lineage: Eukaryota > Metazoa > Arthropoda > Insecta > Coleoptera > Coccinellidae > Myrrha > Myrrha octodecimguttata. The sequence goes on along the minus strand of OY294056.1, from coordinate 72,153,942 downwards.
ACCTTCGAGTGCAGAATACTTTGATCGATGTGTGTGACGTTCATCCTTTTGTCGCATCAGGTCGCTGTAACTGCGATATTGCAGCTTTACAAACAACCGATCAACATTGGAAACACTCGGTTCATGTGGATTCTCACAAGACGAAAACGTCCAACATCTAACAAAGATAGGAAATGGTTTCATGGAGAAGAAAGAGCTCTTTCTTCTCTTTGGTTTCATGAAACCAATTCCTATCTTTGTTAGATGTTGGACGTTTTCGTCTTGTGGGAATCCACATGAACCGAGTGTTTCCAATGTTGATCGGTTGTTTGTAAAGCTGCAATATCGCAGTTACAGCGACCTGATGCGACAAAAGGATGAACGTCACACACATCGATCAAAGTATTCTGCACTCGAAGGTGAGACTCGCAAGATGCTCCTGGCAGATGGCGCGCTGTAAGTTGTATACTGCAGCGATCCTTCTGAAAGGTAACAAGTATCGAGAGAACCCTCGTAGGTTTATCCAAGTTAAGTTGACCTGACGATCAATAACAATTGTGAAACAGCTGTAGTCATTCTACTTGGATCCGCTTCTTCGGTGTAGGTGTTTTGGTTGATTGGGTGATTAGCTCTGATCAGGGGGGAATATTTGTTGATTTATCGACGGATATTCGTCCTTGTGATTATGTTATTTATTACTACTGGAGCTCTTTCTTCTCCATGAAACCATTTCCTATCTTTGTTAATTAAAACTTTTATTGAAAAAAATTAATTTTGAAAAACTATCAGATTTTGATGATATTTTTCACATATTCGTATCGAACTTCTGCAATCTGTCATTTTCCAATCAGTACTATATTTAAATCTTTTCAAATGCGTAAATCTGTTTTTTTTTTGGGAATATTGGGGAAAATTTTTTTATAGGTATATCAGCGGAACCATTGGGTGGATTTTACCCATTCACGACCTCTACCTTCAAAATGCCGGTCCAGGCTTACTCTACAAATGTCAAGTTCAAAATTGATTATTTTAGAAGATATTGTGTTTCCATGATCGGCTGTTAGGACGACCGTACAAGTTCTGCTCGTATTGTTACGCTTCAAAGCCATATAAAGCTAAATTTCATACTTGAAAAAAAAAGTCTGAAGAAAATACAATAAAATAGTTTTATTTTCTTATTCATTTGGAGATTCATTCATGATCCTTAAACAGCGAGATTATTTACTGGTATCAGAGTCTAAGGTGAAGCGTAAATTATACAATAATTATATATATAATATGGATTGTAACAATAGCATATTTAAGAACATTTTAAATAACTTATCGATATAACGGTAAGTTTTGAGCCCCTACTGTCCTGAAGTATCGAAAACTCGGAATAGGTCGCACTTTCAGAAAAAGGAGATTTTTGTAACTATCACAAGTCATACATATTACGCTTGGAGTGGTTTTTGCAATCATTTATTCATCGATATCTATAGAAAAGGGATAAAAGTTGAAGCAGGCATGTGTGTGAGGTGATTAACAAAAGATATCCGGTCCACCAAGATACATTCCGTTCAGATTGCTCCTCAAGTGTTGAGTTGAGTTCATTCAGATTAATTTCTGTTCTAAAACTCGGTAACACGCACGCTGAAAGTTTTGCCAGTAAAAAGGCAATAGACAGTACAATATACGGAATTATATGTGAATGTGCAAGTTGTAGTTGAAAATTCGAAATTTCGCCCGAATTTATCAGGTCATAACACTACAAAACAACAGTTTGACAAAAGTTGGTTTTACAAAATCTGAAGTGGTGATCCAAAGAATTTTACTTCACGATAGATTGGTGGTGTAAGGATCAAGGATGCAGGAAACGATACTCTGTCAGTTCGCCGACGTTTCGGAAAAATTTATTTCCATCCTCAGGGCTCTACAAAATTTACGGAAAACATGATTCGTAACATTGATGAAGTTGTTCACAATAGTAAAGGAAAAACGAGCAATACTATAAGTTATTGACTAGAAAAATATCACAGAAAAAGTGGTCTTGGAATCATGTTTTCCGTAAATTTTGTAGAGCCCTGAGGATGGAAATAAATTTTTCCGAAACGTCGGCGAACTGACAGAGTATCGTTTCCTGCATCCTTGATCCTTACACCACCAATCTATCGTGAAGTAAAGTTGGTTTTAGTTTAATTTTTCTTCACGTACATGAGTAGGAAATCATTTGGAGAAATGAAGGTATTTGTTAGAGCTGAGCTAAAAAGCATGAGCAGGATAATGTAATGAACGATCATTATATGCATACCAACATTAAGAGCTGATTTTTAATTTTCAGTGTGTTGAAAGTCTACAAGAATGTTTGATGGGAGGACAAACTGACAGCGACCCTTTCATTGCAAGATTCAAGGAAATCATCATCCGAGTATTGAAGACTCTACAAGATCCAAGACTTTTGGGACAGCAATGGATAAGCAAGTTCGTGACAAGAGTCCTACTGGAGGGAAGGGATGAATACCGTTACAACATGGATGCAACAGATACTATGATAAAGGCTGGTCTCGTCAACTTGCCCCAACTTGATATGAGCCTTGCACAGTTGATGGAAAATGGCAGTAATTATATGGCGGTAAATTTTGCTATGCAAATCGCCCAACTCTATCTTATAGATGATCGTTCCAATCAGTACATCTCAGAAAACGACTTGATAAATACGATTGAAATGTTGGCAAAAATTCATACGCATAATCGTGGGGTACCTGAAGGCCTTGGAACAATAATAGACGTTCTACGGCAAAATCACGAGGCCACATTCTTCGGAGATCGGACGCCATTTGGACCGCAAGTTCACATTCATAATGGTGTTCTACAGGTCAGTCTGAATATTTATTTTTTCCTCACTTGTATGAAGGTTGCTACTTATGTTTGGTAATTGACGAGAGAACTTTATTTCTTAAATGGCTTCAATACTTTTCAAAATACAGGGTGAGTCTTTGACCTTGCAGAATATTTTAACAGAAGATTCCTGAAGCCAAAAGAAACACTTTTTTCCCTTAGCATTTTTCCGATTCGGCTTGGTTCGTAAGATACAGCCTGTTGAAAATCCATAAAATAATTTAATTTTCGATTATATCTCGCGAACGATCTCATCAAAGGAGATGATTTTTGGAATATAGTTTTTTATTGATACGATGAATGTTCCTGGATTACAAAATTTCATCCACATCCTCCAGTTTCTTTAATATGATCATAACATTTCATAAAAATACCAGAAATTCAAAGAATCCAACTTTTAAAAATAATTTGATTGCTATTCTACGAATTTTTGACCATTTTGGAAAGTAAAAGTATTCCTTATTTTTTTTCGTATGATGCGCCGTTTTAGAGTAATCTGAAATTCAAAAATGAAAAATATCTGTGAAATTCCGAGAATTCGGTACTTTGGCTGAATGCAACTCTGTGCAAAAAATTCACAGAATTCAATTTTTCCGCGTTGCCACGTCTAAAAGTTGAGAATGGAATCACAGATTTATAGTTCAGTTCAGAATCATAGACTATACAAGTGTATACATAGAATTAGCATATTGTGTGTTGTTTGATTTCGAAGAGTTCTTTCTTTCTGTTCGTCAATTTGGCAACGTTCGTACGTTCATAGATAAATTAGGTACATCTTTTTTAATTATTTATGAAAATGAAAGTTCGAATGGGTTATGTCTGAATCTGATAATTCTTGGAGAAAATGAAATAAACAAGGAAAATTAATAATTACAAATTGAAGATGAATCTCAAAGCTAATATGAGTGATAGCTAGATGAATTCCTCATTATCGAAAATGAAACTAAGAGAAGAATATTCAACTTTTATCGCCCACGAAATTTGGAATACCTCAGTATAACTTGTTTACTGTACTATAAATACAACTTTTTTCACCAACTGGAATGTAAAAAGTAAGTTGACGCTTGTTTTCATAACAGAGTTGCTTATTTCGAAGATTTGAATGGTATATCTTAGGCTTGTAAAAACTTCAGTGTTCAGGTTTCCAGGGCCGGGTAACCT